>OX940964.1:9345517-10719170 GCA_954870475.1 Euphrasia confusa | reverse complement strand
TCATCGTCGCAATAAATATCTTCGTTCTCTTCAAAATACCCTTTGTACTTGCTACCATCTTCCCTCGCCATTCTATCAAACACTTTCCTCAGTTCCAATGCTGTAGACAACATTAAATATGTGGAGTTCCACCTTGTCGGCACATCGAGGATGCAAATCTTTTTCGACTCCATCTTTTCCTTTTCCATACATTTCTTAAAGAAGGAAAGCCTTTGTGGACTGCTCCGAACATATCTAACTGCATTTCTAATCGAGGCGATTGAATTTCCTATCATGTCGAGGCCCGATCTTACGATGAGGTTGACTATGTGTGCAAGACAAGGAACATGTAGATATAATCCTCCAAGGACAGATTCTTTCTCCCAGCATAGCATTCTCTCCCTGATGTAGTTAATAGCTACTTTGTTAGCACTCGCATTATCCACTGAAATAGTTAAGACCCTCTCAACTCCCCATTCAAGCAGGCAGTCCTCTAACAGTGATCCAATGCTACTTCCTTGATGATTAGGAATGACCTTAAAACAAAGGATCCTCTTTTGCATCTCCCAAGCCGAGTCGATAAAATGTGCAGTCACCACCATATAGTTAACATTTTGCACCGATGTCCATGTGTCGGTTGTTAAACACATGCATTGACCTTTCAAGAGTTTCTTTAACTTCATCCTTTCTGATTCATACATTTTCAAGAATTGCTTAACGATCACCCTTCTCGACGGTACATGCCAATCAGGCACAGCATACCTACAAACAAGTGAAACAAAGTAAATAAAGAAACAAAAAGTAAAATGAAGAGGAAAAACAGCAACTTTTTCTATCCTAAGCTAGAAACTCACAACACTTATTTATTTACTAGGTTTAGTATAAACATAACATAGAAACTTATTCTATCCTAAGCAAGTATTTTTCAGCGGAAACATAACATACAAGTTTTACTAGTACATAAGGAAAAATAAATAAAAAGTACCTGCAAAAGTATCGAAAACCACTCTTCTCGATGAAACTAAAAGGAAGCTCGTCCATGAACATCATCTTCGCAGCAGCTTCCCTACATCCTTGTTCAGTCCACTTGATCATCACCATATCTTTCGCACCCTTAGAACGACCAGTAGAAGTAAGCTTTTGTTGTCCATCATTTATCTTTACCCTCCCTGGATATTTTTTGCAAACCTTTCTAATGTGTCTACCCATAGTGCTAGTCCCATTTGCTGAGCTATTATAAACAAGATATCTTTTACAATGCTTGCACTCAGCTTTCCAATTTTCAGCAACTTGAACCTTCTTACCATTTTTAACCTCAAAAACAGGTTTTTTAACCTTGATAAAATGGTCCCAAACCCAAGATTTACCACACCGTTGTTCTTCATCTTCATTAGCTTCTTCATTAGGTGGAGGGATAGGAGCTCCACCTACTTGGGCTTCATCTTCTTCATCTTGAAGATCAAGAGACCTTATTTTCTTCAACATACTCTTCTCTTTAGATGTTTCGAATGTTGGACTTGTTGTTTGAACTCTAGAATCATCCGTACTAGGAGTAAAAGCTACTGCTTCCTTGGAGTATGAATCGTAACCATAGTCATCAGATGCATCGCCACTTTCTGAATTTGAGCTTGAGACGCCAATCGAATCCATTACTCCGCAGTCTGCAATATGCAATTCGGTACAAAAAAAATCAGTATCGAATTCAATGAGTTAGAGTACTAAACAAGCAAATAAATTTAAATTGCAAAACCCTCTTACTCCTAAAGTAAATTACATCACCTATCAAAAAATAATTCTAAAAATCTCTTGTCCTGTTGCAACTTTGTTACGAGGCCACAAACTCAATATTTCAAAACTTGTACACAAGAGAAAAAGATAATAACAAGAATTTTCTAAGCAAACAATAGAACATAAGAGTCCAGTTCACAATTTCACTACACAAAAAATTAGAAATAAAATAATAACAATAGCAAATCAATAAATTAGGTTACGAGTTACAAATATTCAAAGAGAAGGAGCCCGAAAGAGATGAAGACTGACCGAACTGAGGTGGCTCAACCCCTGCCGCAAGTCAGAATCGATAACTGAAAAGAGAATTCGAGCTCCAAGAGAGATTCAAAGTAATATGAGAAAACCCTAGATCTATTTTTTTAATGATTGAGAAAAAAAGTGGAACGTGAGAATTAAGATCGTGAAAGAGTGGGAGAAATAATAGTTTGAGCAGTAATATAAGTATATAATTATATAATATATATTTATTTTTAATTTATGTACTAATGAGGCGGTCCGGGCCGAGCCCTCGGGCCCATTTATTATAAGGCCCGAGCTCGGACCGCCAACAACAAATTCGGTCCGGTCCTATATCGGGCCGGTCCCAAAAAACAATAGGCTCGGCCCATTTTAGTTTCGGTCCGGGTTTTCGGTCCGGGCTTTCGGGCTTTCGGGTTTTCGCGCCCAGCCCTAGTTATAGGTGACATAAAAAAACCGAATCCACTGTCGTCGTTGGTATCCCACGGTGCGTAAGCCGTGGTGGTATGTTCATACGTGACATTGAAAACTTAACCCCCCATCCATCACGATATCCATTAATTATATATGACCGTGAAATTCAAAGAATTTACGATGAGTATCTGTTCTGATCCTCCGCGAAATTTCAATCGTCTCACGACACGAACCAACCCAACTTCCAACTAGACTCATTTACGGTCCAGATATGATATGATATGACCATTCAATTCAGGGAATTGATAAGTATCCGTTCTGAGTCACATCGTCGCCGGATTTCAATCGTTCCACGAAATCACTCAATTCCCAACGACCCCCATTAAACACATTGCGCCGTGGGTTTATTACAGTGGATTTCCTCACCGTGTAACGGTTACCGTGACGGTCTATGTGACATTGATAACCCTTGATAAAAACCCTAACCCACCGTCGCCGTTGGTATCTCACGGTGCATTGTAAAACCGTGGCATCTCACGGTGTATTTTGAAACCTTTGTAGATGACTTTATTAACCCCTCAACTGCCCAGTTTTGGCGTGTATATATAAGCACCATTCCACGATGAAAACCTTAATTTTTATCAAATCAAATTTCTAATTCAATTGCGACCCAAATCACGATTTGTAGATTCTTCAAAGTTCTGAACACCGTTGATTTCCGTGAAGTTTGTCCTTTACCTTCTGATTTTGCTCATGAACGTGAGTATCTGGCAGGCAGGGCTACTTTGCTTGGAGATTGTGAGACACTCGCCTCATTTGTAATCGCTCGTGCCCCGTGGTCCGTGGAAATCTTTTGGGTCAACGGTTACGTGTGCTTTCATCGTGGCTGGACCGATTTCTGCACGACTCATCATCTTAAATTCGGTTATTTTTTGGTTTTTCACTACGCCAAGAAATTGGGTCCTTTCTTTGTCAATGTCTACAATAAAGATGGTCTCGAGATTCGAAACTTTTCCGATCCTAATGCCCCTGGAGACCCCCTTCTGCCGACCATATCTAAGGTTGTAGAAGAGATCCTGTTTGAGAAGGTGGTGGAAGTGGTGGAGCTCTCGGACGATGAGGACGATATGGACGATGACGCAGACGATAAGGACGAAACGACTGATGAAGGCAATGACGCAGATGGGGAGGATGATGAAGTATGAATGCAAGAAATGTTTCTTTCTGCGTTTTGTTTATGTATATGTTTTTATTTTTGCTTTTACAGTATGTTTTCTGGTTTCGTAGCTACTACCCTACGTAGTCTACGTATAATACTGTACTAGTGCTTGTTTTTCTTTGTTATTATATTTCGACCTTCTCACACCGTGCATGAGTAACCGTGTGACTTTAGCGTTTGACGATATTACCGTGCGCCAAGGGTCGTGTGATTGAACTGTGGCAAAAGGCAATCGTCCTCTCTTTTTTGTTTTTTGTTTTTTTTGTTTTTGGGAATCCCGGTAATTTAATTTATTAAATATTAAAAGATGAAAAAAAGGTTGAATAAACCTGCGGCTTCAAAAAGTTGTTATATTCACTAACACGTGCCACGTAAGTATCTGTTTACATACTTACATTTATTTGACCATCGCACGGTGTTGTAACACGGTGAAGTCTCACGACATCACCATGTGAGCACGAACAATGACGTTTTCGCGTGATTCTTGCACAATCGAGATAATCTTTTTGTCTAAGTGCCTAAGCAAAGTTACTTTCCTATGGATATGATTATATTGAACCGAAAAATTCCACAATAATCCAACAAACGATTAAATTTGATATACCATGTGCAATATGATCACATTTGAGAATAAATTGTTACCAATGAACTACACATCTCTTGAATTTGAGACACGTTAATGCAAATCGTATCGTACGTCTTTAATTTAAAATACCATACGTCTCAATGCCTGAAACATGAACCTGTTGATGGTAACGACGCCTTAAAATTGTATACAAACGATTGAAAATCATTTTTTTCGGGTTGAACAAGCCACGGTGAAGATGTATTGATGACCATGTAACGCCGTGCGGATACAACCGTGAAACTAAATGACCGTGCGAAACTGGTTCCATCCTCTCATTTATTTTCCGATGTTTTAATTTGAATTTTAAATAAAAGAATAAAGGATGATTATACCCGCCTGCAAAAGCTGTCCTGATAACTAACACCACTAATATTTAAGTACGCATACATCGGTTAACCCGCCCCAATCCTAGAAACGAAAATATGAACATGCATACATCGGTTAACCCGCCCCATCTAAAAAAAACTCGTTCAGTTTCAAATATTTTTTAAATGGAATTGATAACCACACGGTATTGTATACGGTGAGATTTGTGAGTATGAACACTCACGTTTTCGTGTGATTCTTGCACAATCGCGATAATCTTTTTGGCTAAATGCCTAAGCAAAGTTACTTTCCTATGGAAATGATTATAGTCACTCGCTATCAAATCCACAATAATCTAACAAACGATTAAATTTAATAAACCATGTGCAATATAATATGATCACACTTGAGAGTACTCCAAATTGTTACCAATGAACTAAACATCTCTTGAATTTGAGACATGCATTAATACAAATCGCATCGTACGTCTTTTAATTTCAAATACCATACGTCTCAATGCCTGAAATATGAACCCGTTGATGGTAACGACGCCTTAAAAGTGTATACAAACGATTGGCAATCGTTTTTTTTCGGGTTGAGCAAGCCATGGTGAAGACGTATTGATGACCATGTAGCACCGTGCGTATACAACCATGGAATTATATCACCGTGCACAATATACGTGGTACGGAACCGTGCGTAACGACTTCCCCCCTCTCATTTATTTTCCGATGTTTTAATTTGAATTTTAAATAAAGGAATAAAAGATGAATACCCGCCTGCAAAAGTTGTCCTGATAACTGACGCCACTAATATTTAAGTACACGTGCATCGGTTAACCCGCCCCAATCCTACAAACGGAAATACGCCATCTAAAAAAAGAACTCGTTCAATTTCAAATATTTTTAGAACGGATTTGATAACCACACAGTGTTGTATCACGGTGACGTCTCGTGAGATCACCGTGTGAGAGTGAAGACGTCTCAATGCGTCCCTTCGGTCCCTTCGGTCCCCGCCCACGGGGCATTGGTATACCGTGAAACATTTATAGATGACATTATTAAAACACTGTCGTGAATCGTGAACATACACGATCGAAAGTACACACGGTAAATTTACACCGTGAGATGTATCACAGTCGTGGTTCGTGCTAATACAAGACCGTAAGTGCACACGGTGATCAACAATTTTTTTGTAGATACAGTCATTGATAGTTTTGCACTCGGCGATACAATCCACGCTGATCAACCACACGGTGATAAACACACGGTTATACATACAACGGCATACAGTATATGAAAAGTTTACTCTCCTGCAAACCAAAACGAAACCAACTGTTATCCATCCCTTAATTAAAAAGGGAGTTCAATGTCTTTGCAGGACATCCAAAATATCTTTATTGCTATGTTTTTTCTGACAGCTTTAATATCGATGTCATCCGTGTTACGATACAATGATGGGTCAGTGAGCAATCGTTCCAGATACATTGTCAGAAAGGACCGCAAGAGTGGTTGTCATATTGAGCAAATTGTTCTTAGGCTTGCATGACCTTGAGCTTGAAGTCTTCCGTTTTCACAGGTAATCTTTTTCTTTCCCAGTAACCTGTTTTCTCCAACATTCGAGGTAAGACCTTCAACAAACACTTGAAGTCAGCTGCGCGAGGGTTCACACCAGGCTCATAGTTATGAGCTAACGAGTCATACAACTCGACGGTCCAATCATCAAAACAAATTTGAACTACGACCAATGTTCAGGAAGATGACAAACCATGACGACATTCACATAAAATAAGTAAAAGATATCACGACTGCTTAATTAGGGTTCAAAATTTGTGGTTTAGGGTATATGATTGTAGCACTTACTTGAGAAAATCTGAACCATTCCACATCGTTTCTTAAACTTTCTGGGGTTTCCCAATTTGGATCCTTCAACGTCTCGTAAGCATGTTTGAAGGTCATATGAAGAAGTGCAACGAAAATATATAAGGTCATGAGTGAGCTAGATTTTATGGAGTACTTACCACAAAGTCTGTGAAACTTACAAAATAGTTTGGGGCTAAAAGTACGAAGAAGTCATTAGGCCACTCTTCCTTTTCCATTTTTAACTCTAAGTAACTGCAGAAGGTAGTCATCACCTGATATAAAAATACTAGTTGGTAAGTGCTGGAAATCGATATCCCGGGCCATTAAAATTTGCGGAAAATAATAACCCGACCGAAATCCTCGATCGCCGGAAATCCGACCACGAACCACCGTACGAGCCGTAGCTCAACCGAGCACCACCACGGTCCGCCCGTGGTGCCCAGCCGAGCCCCCGCACGGGGCTCGCGATCATCTCGCGATGATCGCTGGGATCGCTCGTAGCGATCCCCGGGCTGCTGCGAGCAGCCCCGCAGCGGGTACACGGACCCGCTGCCCTAGCGCACGGGATCACCCCGTGCGAGCCGCTACGGGCGAACCCGTAGCTTGCACGGGGTCGCTGCGAGTCGCCCCGCAGCTGACCCGCGATCGATCCGAGGATCGATCGCACCCCTCGGCTCCAGCCGAGGGTTCCCGTAGCCGCGCCTCCCGGCGGTCCGAACCCTAGGGTTCGGCCGCCCCTCTCGATCCCGACGGGGATCTCGAATCCCCGTATCCCGGTCTCGACGTTTTCCCGGATCGTGCGTTCATGTATGTATTACAATCAATTCACATAAAATCATAGAAGAGAGTATATGATTTTACCTTTTGATTCGTTGTGCGGAGAAACGAAATCAAGATGATGACCTTACGATCTTCCCACGTATTCCTTGCACTAGCTTGAACGTCGGGTGGGCGACGATCCTCCAAGCTTATGGATCCACTTCTCTCTCTCTCTACTTTCTCTCTCTAGAAGAATTATGATCTTCAAGTTATGATGTGTGTTTTAGAAGAGAAGACCATGTAGTGCTTTTATAGGCTACGTAGGGGATCTAAAGGAGGTGGAATATTGGGCTTCCAATATTAATGATTAAATTGAGCCCAAGCCCAAATCTATTAATCTCCCATTAATATTAATTAATTTATTTTCCACTATATAAATTAATTGCACTCCCAATATTAAACCATATTATATCAAATAATATTTCTCCGGTAGTATTATTTATTCCGTGTATTTAAGATTTAAATATCCATGAATAAAATTAATTTATTGCTAATTAATTTATTCATCTCTTGAATCCGAGACTAGTACCATTCATCCTTAATTATTGTGCGGAACGAATCCACTCATGAGGTTTACACAATAATTCCTTATGAACTCATCTCGGGGATATTATCAACCCTTCCGGGATACACTTTCCCGTCAAGTATTCACGGCATGCCATATATAAAATTGTTGGAGTTGTGTACTTAATGTCTAGATTTAAGTAACGGTAAACTCCCGGTCATAGCATTTAATCTATTTAATTAATAAACAATTATTTGCATTTAATTATTATTAATTAATATATGCAAATTATAGTCCTGGATTTTATACGTTGTAGTTAGTATGGTGTTGCATGGGCGCACAGAAGATCATACTATCGGTTACTCGTATTTAATCGAACAGTTGCTCACGACCTAGATGGACACAGACCAATCCATCGGTATAGTCCTTGTGTGAGAGAGAAAATAATTTGTCTTAATTATTTTATCACACTTGTACACTTGGTGTATTGAGCGGATCGCTTGAGATTTATTGATTAGGATTGCCTTGGATAATCAATTTAAATCTCAGAGTATTTTATTCTTAATCCCCGATACTATTGCGGATGTGTATATTTAATATATGTGACTTTGATTTTCCAAAGGAATTAACCGATTTAATTATTGGGTTAATTACCGGTTAAGTTGGGTCGCTATATTTTTTATATGACATGCCGTGAATACTTGACGGGAAAGTGTATCCCGGAAGGGTTGATAATATCCCCGAGATGAGTTCATAAGGAATTATTGTGTAAACCTCATGAGTGGATTCGTTCCGCACAATAATTAAGGATGAATGGTACTAGTCTCGGATTCAAGAGATGAATAAATTAATTAGCAATAAATTAATTTTATTCATGGATATTTAAATCTTAAATACACGGAATAAATAATACTACCGGAGAAATATTATTTGATATAATATGGTTTAATATTGGGAGTGCAATTAATTTATATAGTGGAAAATAAATTAATTAATATTAATGGGAGATTAATAGATTTGGGCTTGGGCTCAATTTAATCATTAATATTGGAAGCCCAATATTCCACCTCCTTTAGATCCCCTACGTAGCCTATAAAAGCACTACATGGTCTTCACTTTCTCATAACAATAAGACAATATTATCATACTTGATATTCTAGAGAGTTGAAGAGGATCCATAAGCTTGGAGGATCGTCGCCCACCCGACGTTCAAGCTAGTGCAAGGAATACGTGGGAAGATCGTAAGGTCATCAACTTAAATTCGTTTCTCCGCACAACGAATTAAAAGGTAAAATCATATACTCCCTTCTATGATTTTATGTGAATTGAATTGTGATACATACATGAACGCACGATCCGGGAAACAACGAGACCGGGGACGGGGATAGACCGGGCGGTGGTGGTTGTGGACCACCGGACCGCCGGCGGTCTAGAGATCCCCGCCGGGATCGAGGCGAAGAGCCCTCGGCTCCAGCCGAGGGGGCGATCGAACCCTAGGGTTCGATCGCGGGTGAGCTGCGGGGTTACCCGCAGCGGGCTCGCATGAGCTGCGGGGCTACCCGCAGCGGTCGTGCGAGGGGATCACCCCTCGCTGGGCAGCGAGTCAGCGACTCGCTGCGGGGCTGCTACGAGCAGCCCCGGGGATGCCTCGTGCATCCCCAGCGATTGCTACGGGAGCAATCGCGAGCCCTCGTGGGGGCTCGGCTGGGTGCCGCGGGTTCGCCCGTGGTGGTGCTCGGTCGGGCCTCGGGTCACGTGGGGTTCGCGGTTCGGTCTCCGGCGATCGAGGATTTCGGTCAGGTTATTATTTTCCGCAAATTTTAATGGCCCGGGACATCGAATTCCAGCAATTGGTATCAGAGCGTTTGGTTTCGTGTTCATGTATGTGTTCAATTGTGTTCTACCTTGCAGGGATTCCGACTATCATGGTTAATTAATTGATTAATTGTTTAATTAATTTGTTATTTAATTTTACCATGATTATTAAACTCTCGGACATGTCGAGATTCGTTTTGTGTGGATGAATGCTTGTAATAGTAAAAATTCGGGGGTTGACCGAATTTAGATTTATTATTATTGTTCTATGTTTTCCGGAAAGTGTATAGGGTCGATTTCATGTATAGAATCGATACCGGAATTGTAAATTTATTTCTTGTAATTTATTTACGTTGGATCGATGCCGAGACGACCGCCGGAGAACGCATGTGACGAAGAAGACGAAGAGGACGAAGGACCGGGGATCGATCAAACCCCTTGATCGACCCCAATCGATCGACCCAAAGGGCGGGGGCCGATCGCCCTCGGCTAGGGCTGCCGCCGGCGACGGTGGCGGCTGGTGGCTGGGCTGGGCGGCGGTGCTCCTCCGGGGGAGGGTGGCCGGTCGAAGGTGGGGGTGGCGTGGGGTCTCCCGATCTCATGCTACTCCTACCTACATTCACTTTCCTAATTGATTCAAGTTTTCCTATTTTGAGTATTCCTAAGTTTGGGAACTCTCATGGAGATAGGAAAAGAATTAATTAATATTATTTATTTCTTTATTCTATTATGGAAGTCTTCTAGAATATTCCAAGTTCTACTTGGAATAGGAATCTAGAGATTTAATAGAATTAGATAGGAAAATAATTAATTAGTGAATTAATTTATTTCTATTTGATTATTCCTATTTTATGGGAATTTTCATGGACATGGAAATTAATTAATCTAGGAAAGTATAAGAGTCCTAATTTATTTTATTTCCTTATTCTATTATAGAAGTCTTCTAGAATATTCCAAGTTTCACTTGGATAGATTATTCTAGAGATTTAATAGAATTAGATGGGAAAATAAATAAATAAAAAAATATTAATAATATTTAATTTTATTTTTGATTTATTCGATTGACTTAATTTTCGAATTAAGTATCTTTTGGATTTATTAAAAATAAATAGATTTAAATATTGGGATTAATATTCTCGTCACATGGAGCATTCAAGAACGAAGACTGGAGACCAGAAGACGCATACGGAGATGGAATAAAGCCATGATAGTCGAAAAATAATTTTCTAGCATTATTTTGACTATGTGATATTATGTGCTTTATTGCTTGTATGCATGCTTATGTGTTTAATTATGCATTAGATAGCGTATCCCTTTGTTATAAAAAGCTAAGTGGGAGCGGGGATGGAAACATTCCCATGGTCTCCATTACTGTTCTCTTGGTGACATTTATGAACTTTCGAAGTTCATATAGATATGTCATTGGAGGAGAATTCTTGTAATTCCTTTTACAAGAAACATTGATTAAATTTATCAAACAATGCCTAATTTGTCTTTATGAAACTGACTTCAAGTCGACTCATTCTCACCCCGGGGAGTGGAATGGAGCCAAAGCCACTTGGTCATGTGGATGACACAAATTAGAGACATTCGTACCATTCTTTTGAAGATGGATCGTTTGTCTGCTCGGCTCCTGTTGGAAATCGATATCCCGGGGTTAACGGAATTGCGGAAACATAACCCCGATCAAAATCCCTTCGCCGAAAACCACCGCGAACCACCACACGAACCGGGCCCGACCAAAGCAACACCGCCGCGGGGTAAACCCGCGGCTAGCCCTAGCCGAGCCCCGCGTGGGGCTCGCGATTGCACACGGCAATCGCTGGGGATGCATCGTGCATCCCCCAGGGCTGCTCGTAGCAGCCCCCGGCGGTGAGTCCGGCGACTCACCGCCACCGTCGATCGGAGGAGGGGGCGCCTGCCGCGGCTGCCCCCAGCGATCGACCGAAGTCGATCGCTCGCCCCGGCGTCCAGCCGGGGCCCTTCGATGTGCACCGGCGGTCGAAGCCCTAGGGCTCGACCGCCACCCTTGGCGTCCAGCCGAGGGTACTCATGCGATCCCGGCGGGGTTCGCTTGACCGCCCGCGGTCCGGTGATCTCGGATCACCACCGCGCGGTCAAACCCCATCCCCGGGTTCGTCCCTCGGATCTTCGTTCATGCGTATACCCGAATTAATAATTAAAATCATCGAAGGGGGTTCAACGATTTTACCTTTGTTCTCGTTGTACGGAGAAACGAGATCTATGAAGACCTTGAGACCTTCCCACGTATTCCTTGCACTAGCTCGAACGTCGGGTGGGCGACGATCTTCCGAACTCCATGGATCTCCCTCTCTACTTTCTCTCTCTAGAATTGTGATCTTCAAGTTATGAGAATAGAGAAGACCATGTAGTGCTTTTATAGGCTACGTAGGGGATCTTAAGGAGGTGGAATATTGGGCTTCCAATATTGAAGATTAAATTGAGCCCAATGCTCAAGTCCATTAATCCTTATCAATATTAATTAATTCTATTTTCCACTATATAAAATTAATTGCACTCCCAATATTAAACCATATTATATCAAATAATATTTCTCCGGTAGTATTATTTATTCCGTGTATTTAAGATATAAATATCCATGAATAAAATTAATTTATTGCTAATTAATTTATTCATCTCTTTTATCCGAGACTAGTACCATTCAACCTTAATTATTATGCGGAACGAATCCACCTGCAGGGTTTACATAATAATTCCTTACGAACTCATCTCGGGGATATTATCAACCCTTCCGGGATACACTTTCCCGTCAAGTATTCACGGCATGCCATATATAAAATATAGTGACCCAACTTAACCGGTAATTAACCCAATAATTAAATCGGTTAATTCCTTTGGTAAATCAAAGTCACTTATATTAAATATACACACCCGCAATAATATCGGGGATTAAGAATAAAATACACAGAGACTTAAATCGATTATCGCCGGCAATCCTAATCGATAAATCTCAAGCAGATCCGCTCAATACACCAAGTGTACAAGTGTGATAAAATAATTAAGATAAATTATTTTCTCTCTCACACAACGACTATACCGATGGATTGGTCCGTGTCCATCTAGGTCGTGAGCAACTGTTCGATTAAATACGAGTAACCGATAGTATGATCTTCTGTGCGCCCATGCAACACCATACTAACTACAACGTATAAAATCCAGGACTATGATTTGCATATATTTAATTATAAATAATTAAACGCAAATAATTGTTTATTTAATTAAATATATTAGTGACAATGGATCGTGAGTTTCCGTTACTTAAATCTAGACATTAAGTACACAACTCCAAAAATCTCCCACTTGTACTAAGGTCTAGTCATTTCCTCCAAACTCCCAACTCCCATACTCATCACGTGCTTAAGTTGTACTTCCAAGAAGTACTATGTGAATGAGCACTCTAGGTTGCCGCTCTGAAGTTATCTTGGTGACTACAGCTTCGTCTCCCTCGACGATGACTCGTATCAGGTGGTACTTGCACTATGTGTTATCTTTCACTTATGGACTTGTGATTTCTTACCATTTGCCATCGCACCGCTATTTACATAGCCTTTGGCAAATTAAGAATCACATCTAAGTCCCAGAGATTATCCCGAAGTTATACCAAAACTTCCGCTGCCTCTGAGGCCGCTATTTGGTTACCCATGGCAGAGTTCGAAAAGCATCGTGCTTATCACTCTTCCATGTTGAAACTCCTTCTCCTTCAATAGTGAAACACATAGCCTGATATCGACTTACACCGGTCCTCATTTGATTAGAAATCTAAGAGAATGTAATCCAAAGGAAATGCTCGTCTGCTTCGTAGTCTAGAACAGTACTTCGAAAGTACTTTTACAGCAGTCGAATATTCCTTTCCAGGATTACCTTGTTATCCTTCCACTACGCTAACCGCATAGCCGATATCAGGTTCTTGTTTTCAACAATGCATTTATTAAGCTTTCCACACTAAAAGTGTAGGAAACTGCTTTCATTGCTTCTATCTTCTTTTGTGTTCCAAAACACATATCCTTAGATAGATGTATTCCGTCTCTGAAAGGTAACGAACCTTTCTCGGAATCTTGCATGTTAAAACGAACCATAATCATATATGTAAGATGTCCAGGAGAAGTACAATGTTCATTCCTAGAGATCCAAGATCTCAAGAACATGTCCAACTTCTTCCTATATCTTTCATAATGATTTATCTAAACAACCACCATTTTATGTCTGACAACATCTTTACATTGTTACCAATGATAAAATGTTATCTACATAAAACCTCCGAGAAACACCACCTTGTTTTCCATCACGTTTCCAATACACACGATTCGTCTATGCTTTTGATGAATCCACAAAATGGACTATCTCATCAATTTGCAAGTATCACGAACTCAATGCTTTGTTTCAATCCATAAATGGATCAACTAAGCTTGTACTCTAAATGATCTCGCCTCTTAGCAATAATCCTTATTGCTCTCCAAGAAGGCACATTTAGATCTAGTACTGCCTTCATGTAGATCTAGGGATCGATTTCATGTATACTAGGTCCAGAGTCCGAAGACTCTCCTAGTCTTATGAATATCTCCGGTTGTCCCACAACCTCCCACTACAATGGCATTCCGGTGTATAAACAGTGATAACATTAGGTGCAGTTAGTGGTGTACCGCTACTCGGTTCGGCTGGTTCTAAGTCTTAATCTTTCTCTCTCATTTCAAAGTATCATGTCACTTTGGGCTTGTGGTTCATCACATAGTCTTCCTCTAAGAACCGGGCGTTAGAACTTATAACGTCCTTCTGGTTCATAGTACTATTGAACACACATCTTTTGTTCTTCTAGGATATTCTACAACCGCATTTGAATGCGCCGTTGTTTCCAGACATATCCATAGAACATAGGTAGTTCCGTATAGCTCATAATTTTACTATTTCTATAAGAGTTCCATTTCTTGTATTAAGACACACCATTTCTACACAATAGTGCATGGTGTAGTCATTTGGGATCAAATCCCAATCTCTGATCAGTATGCCATGCATTCCTCAGACAGGTACTTGCCTCCGCGATCAAATCGCAGGCTACAAATGGATATACCTTGATGGTTCTCCACAATTGCTTAGTGTCCATTGACTTGTCAAAACACTTGCTTTTGTGGCACATCAGGTACTCTAATCCATTTCTCGAGTAATCATCAAATGAAGTACTTGTACCTTATTGTCTGAGTAGACATAGGTCTGCATACATCAGAGTTAATCAATTCTTATACTTGTCCGGATCTTACATCTTATATCCATAAGGATTGCTTAGTCATGTTATCTTCCAAATTAGATTCTTAGGTCGGAAGGTCCACTCCCTCAACTTAATTGATCAAATATCAATTTTCGACATTTGAACTTCTTATTTGAATAAACATGACTCAGCATAAGAATCCACAAGTATAATTGATAAAGAAATCTCTTATTAGTAAAACGAGTTTCATACTACGGTTCGTTGCATCGTGGTGGACTCAGGATTCATCATTTATATATTGCTAGCCAATGTACCAAAATAGATAATATCATTATTTCTTCTTATAACCATCAAATGATTAAAAGAAATAAAATATCCATTTATTAGAAATCCAGAACAAAGTTCTTTCTAATATGAAAGGTACATAAAAGCAATAACCCAAAATGAAATCCTATAAAATGTCCTCCACTGCAACTGCTGCCTCCTCTACAGCATTGCCCATTTAGACTACGATTTCTTCTTTTCCAAGTCGTTGGGTTTCCTGGAACCCTTGCATTTAAAATGCACATACCGTCAGTGGTTCCATATCTACACACCAGGTTCCGGTAGATAATACCACTGACTATGTTTTACGACTAAAGAAAATTTCGTACTTTCTTTGAGAGGATAATCAGACTTCCAGTACCCAGACTGTTTGTATCGAGAATACTTGCCTATTGGCTTTTCTCGTCCCATCTCGTGGTTCATGTAACTTATGACCACTGGGTTTCCTTGCTTGCTTTTCCTTTCCCCCGATTTTTTCCTTAGGTTCAAAACCTTTGGCATTGGCTACAAGAGCTTGCGATTTCCGTTTCAACTCGTCTAAAAGGTCAATCATCTCAAAAACGTGTTTAAGCGTTTCCTCGAAGCGACTGGCCTTTATGAGTATCCTCATCGCTTCTTGTCTAGCCGCCTACGTCAATAGGCTCGGGAGGACAAAGCTCACTGAGTACAAACTAGTACTCTTTAACAGTCTGGACAATGTCTAGATCTCTATTCCAATCAATACATTTAGGGACCAGTGAGTTTAAATAATCCTTAGGTATCACAGAAAGTGGGTTCAAAGCCATTTCCTAATCTATGAGCACATATAACAACAAACAATCGATTTAATCTCCGATATTATCTCCCTTAAATAATATCATTAAACCACTAATCACATCTAAAATCCCATCAGATATGGCAAGCCACGTGGTGTGGACGTTTACCAATCCAAATGATTTAGCAATTAGATTTGCTTCGGTCATACATCACTTATAGCGGAACCTCGTGGGGAGGAATACTATAATGCGTATCTAAGTGTAAACCATTACTCAGTACCAAAGTAAATCGTTTGGAATTGCTACATCACCGCAAGCCACGTGGTGTGGACGTTTACGACAACTTCACAACTCTTCACAATTTCTTACAACTGTCTACATCAATTAATCCAAAATCCGTCAGCATAGCAAGCCACGTGGTGTGGACGTTTACTACACCAAGAGACTTTTATAATTGACTCCCAATTACTTGATCCATTCGATTTTTGTAAATCAGGACGCGGAGAATCATAAGTGAAACTCGAAGTTTCTAACCAGTGATTCACCATGCGAACAACCCTATCTCTCATTAGATGAGGGAGCCGAGCAGACAATCGATCCATCTATAAAAGAATGGTACGAAGGTCTCTAATTTGTGTCCTCTACATGACCAAGTGGCTTTGGCTCCATTCCACTCCCCGGGGTGAGAATGAGTCGACTTGAAATCAGCTTTGGAAAGACAAATTAGGCATTGTTTGATAAACTTAATCAATGTTTCTCGTAAGAGGAATTACAAGAACTCTCCTCCAATGACTTATCTATATAAACTTCAAAAGTTTATGAAAGTCACCAAGAGAGCAGCAATGGAGACCATGGGTATGTTTCCATACCCTCTCCCACTTAGCTTTTTACAATAAAGGGATACGCTATCTAATGCATAATTAAATACACATAAGCATGCATACATGAAATAAAGCACATACTATTATCACATAGTCAAAATAATACTAGAATATTATTTTCCGACTATTATGGCTTTATTGCATCTCCGTACGCATCTTCTAGTCTTCAGTCTTTGTTCTTGAATGCTCCATGTGACGAGAATATTAATCCTAATATTTAAATCTATTTATTTTCAATTAATCCAAAAGTTACTTAATTCGAAAATTAAGTCAATCGAATATATCAAAAATAAAATTAAATATTATTAATATTTTATTTATTTATTTTCCTTTTCTACTCCATTAAATCTCTAGAATAATCTATCCAAGACCCACTTGGAATATTCTAGAAGATCTATATAATGGAATAAGGAAATAAAATAAATTAGGACTCCTAATCCTTCCAAATTAATTCCTTTCCTAATCTATTAAAAATTCCATAAAGGAATAATTAAATAGGAAAAATTAATTAAGGACTTTCAAAACTTTCCAAATTAATTATTTTCCTAATCCATTAAAATTTCATAAAGGAATAATTAAATAGGAAAAATAAATTAATTCCAAATTAATTATTTTCCTAATCCATTAATATTCCAAAAAGAATAATCAATTAGGAAGACCAAATTAATTCTAAATTTATTCCTTCCTTATCCATGAAAAACTCCCATACTAGGAATAATCAATAAGGAAATAAATTTATTCTAAATTTATTCTTTTCCTATTTCCATGAGAGTTCCCAAAAATAGGAATACTCAAAATAGGAAAACCGAATAATTTAGGAAAGTTGGATCTTGGCGGGAGAGTACGAGATCACGAGGACCTCGCGCCCCCCCACCACCATCGATCCCCGGCCGAGGAGGAGCGCCGCCGCCACCCCAGCCCACGCGCCACCACCACCGGTGGCCGGCGTGGCCGAGGAGTCCCGCTGGCAGCCCCCGCCTCTAGGGCTCGATCGATCCTCCATGGATCGATCATGATGATCGATCCCTCGTCCCATCGTCTCCTCCGTCACACGTCTTCTCCGGCGGTCGTCTCGGCATCGATCCAACGTAAAATAAATTACATGAATTTAATTACAATTATCCGGTATCGATTCTATACATGAAATCGACCTTATACATTTTCCGGAAAAAAAGAACGTAATAATAAAACCTAAATTCGGTCAACCCCCGAATTTTTACTATTACAAGCATTCACCACACATAAAACGAATCTCAACATGTCCGAGAGTTTAATAAAATTATGACAATAATTAACGAAGAATTATATCTAGCCATAATAGTCGGAAACCCTGCAAGGTAGAACAATTTATCGTATATACACATGAACTAGAACCATCGCTCTGATACCAATTGTTGGAAATCGATATCCCGGGGTTAACAGAATTGCGGAAACATAACCCCGATCAAAATCCCTTCGCCGGAAACCACCGCGAACCACCAAACGAACCGTGCCCGACCAAAGCAACACCGCCGCGGGATAAACCCGCGGCTAGCCCTAGCCGAGCCCCGCGTGGGGCTCGCGATTGCACACGGCAATCGCTGGGGATGCATCGTGCATCCCCCAGGGCTGCTCGTAGCAGCCCCCGGCGGTGAGTCCGGCGACTCACCGCCACCGTCGATCGGAGGAGGGGGCGCCTGCCGCGGCTGCCCCCAGCGATCGACCGAAGTCGATCGCTCGCCCCGGCGTCCAGCCGGGGCCCTTCGATGTGCACCGGCGGTCGAAGCCCTAGGGCTCGACCGCCACCCTCGGCGTCCAGCCGAGGGTACTCATGCGATCCCGGCGGGGTTCGCTTGACCGCCCGCGGTCCGGTGATCTCGGATCACCACCGCGCGGTCAAACCCCATCCCCGGGTTCGTCCCTCGGATCTTCGTTCATGCGTATACCCGAATTAATAATTAAAATCATCGAAGGAGGTTCAACGATTTTACCTTTGTTCTCGTTGTACGGAGAAACGAGATCTATGAAGACCTTGAGACCTTCCCACGTATTCCTTGCACTAGCTCGAACGTCGGGTGGGCGACGATCTTCCGAACTCCATGGATCTCCCTCTCTACTTTCTCTCTCTAGAATTGTGATCTTCAAGTTATGAGAACAGAGAAGACCATGTAGTGCTTTTATAGGCTACGTAGGGGATCTTAAGGAGGTGGAATATTGGGCTTCCAATATTGAAGATTAAATTGAGCCCAATGCTCAAGTCCATTAATCCTTATCAATATTAATTAATTCTATTTTCCACTATATAAAATTAATTGCACTCCCAATATTAAACCATATTATATCAAATAATATTTCTCCGGTAGTATTATTTATTCCGTGTATTTAAGATATAAATATCCATGAATAAAATTAATTTATTGCTAATTAATTTATTCATCTCTTTTATCCGAGACTAGTACCATTCAACCTTAATTATTATGCGGAACGAATCCACCTGCAGGGTTTACATAATAATTCCTTACGAACTCATCTCGGGGATATTATCAACCCTTCCGGGATACACTTTCCCGTCAAGTATTCACGGCATGCCATATATAAAATATAGTGACCCAACTTAACCGGTAATTAACCCAATAATTAAATCGGTTAATTCCTTTGGTAAATCAAAGTCACTTATATTAAATATACACACCCGCAATAATATCGGGGATTAAGAATAAAATACACAGAGACTTAAATCGATTATCGCCGGCAATCCTAATCGATAAATCTCAAGCAGATCCGCTCAATACACCAAGTGTACAAGTGTGATAAAATAATTAAGATAAATTATTTTCTCTCTCACACAACGACTATACCGATGGATTGGTCCGTGTCCATCTAGGTCGTGAGCAACTGTTCGATTAAATACGAGTAACCGATAGTATGATCTTCTGTGCGCCCATGCAACACCATACTAACTACAACGTATAAAATCCAGGACTATGATTTGCATATATTTAATTATAAATAATTAAACGCAAATAATTGTTTATTTAATTAAATAGATTAGTGACAATGGATCGTGAGTTTCCGTTACTTAAATCTAGACATTAAGTACACAACTCCAACAGCTCCCTCATCTAATGAGAGATAGGGTTGTTCGCATGGTGAATCACTGGTTAGAAACTTCGAGTTTCACTTATGATTCTCCGCGTCTTGATTTACAAAAATCGAATGCTTCAACTAATTGGGAGTCAACTATAAAAGTCTTTTGGTGTAGTAAACGTCCACACTAACGTGGCTTGCTATGCTGAATGGGATTTTTGGAAATAGTTGATGTAGACAGTTATAGGGAATTGTGAAGGATTGTGAGTTATCGTAAACGTCCACACTAACGTGGCGATTCCAAATGATTCACCTTAGTACTGAGTAATGGTTTACACTTAGGTACGCTTTATAGTATTCTTCCCAACGAAGTAACGCTATAATGATGTACGACCGAAGCAAATCTAATTGCTAAATCATTTGGGTGGGTAAACGTCCACACGAACGTGGCTTGCCTTACCTGATGGGATTTTAGATGTAATTAGTAATTTAATGATATTATTTGAGGGAGATAATATCGGATATTAAATTGATTGTTTGTTTAAATGTGCTTATAGGTTTAGAGAATAACTATGAACCCACTTTCTGTGATACTTAAGGAATTCAACGCACTAGTTCCATACTGTGTTGGATGGAATAAAGAGTTAGACATTTCCCAGACTATTGCTGAGTACAAGTTAGTACTCAGTGAACTTTGTCCTCCTGAACCAACACGTGTCTCAACTATTGAGGAAATAGCTGATTTTGAGAAGTGGAACAGTGCTTTTGCATTAACCACCAATCATGACATCATGCTGAAACTCAAGCTTATGTTTAGAAACAACGAGAAGGTTAGAAAAGAGGCGATGAGGATACTCATAAAGGTCAGTCGCTTCGAGGAAACGCTTGAACACGTTTTCGAGATGCTGGACCTTTTGGATGAGTTGAGACAATCGCAAGCTCTTATGGCCAAAGCCAAAGGTTTCAAACCTAAGGGCATAGACCAAGGAATGGAGAAGCAGACAAAGAGGCCCTGTAGTCCTGCACTTGGACCACGTAATAGGGTGAGAAAGCCTTCGAGCAGTCATTCTCAAAGAAAGTTGTCTAGGGACTGGAAGTCTTTATTTTCTCTTGGAGAAGGTATGAGATTCTCTCCTTAGTCTTTGAAACATAGTCAGCTGGTTTATCTACCAGAAACCTGGTTGGTAGATATGGATCCACTGACGGTATGTATGCATTTAAAATGCAGGGACACCAGGAAACCCAAAGACTTAGAAATGGAGGAATAGTCAAGGCAAAGCTGTAGAGGAGGCAGCTGTTGCAGTGGAAGACATTTATCTGCTTTAGTAGTTAAATAGGATTTCATTTCAAAATTATTGCATTATGTACCCTTTATTTTAGAAAGAACTTTTGTTCTGGATTTCTATTATTTATGAATGGATACTTTATTTCTTTAATCATGGTGATGATTTTGATAAGAAATAATGGGTATTATCTATTCTGGTACATTAGATAGCAATATGTGAATGATGAATCCTTAGTCTACCACGATGCAACAAACCGTTCTATAACTTGTTTTACTATTTTGATATATTTCTTGTTAATCATTATACTTGTGAATTCTTGTACTTAGTAGTATTTATTCAAATAAGATTCAAAAGGTCGAAATTGATTTGATCAATTATAGTTGAAGGAATGGACCTTCCGACCTAAGAATCAAGTTTGGAAGATAATACAACTAAGCATACTTTTTGGTGAAAGATAGAATTCGGACAAGTATTGAGAATGGTCAATGATATATGCAGACATATGTGTAAGATGTGAGTAGTTCTTTTAAGAATACTCGAAACATGGATTAGAATACTTGATGTGCCATAAAAGCAAAGTGTTTTAAGTCACAAAGCAATTATGGGGAACCTTCTAAGTATATCCATTGGAAGCCTGCGACTAAAATCGCGGAGGCTACCACATAACACATAGCATAATCAAAGATTGAGATTAAGTCTCAAATGACTACACCATACACTTACGTGTAAAGATGGTGAGTCAGTAAGAAATAGAATTCTAATAGTAAAAGAACAAGTTGTTCGGAACTACCTATGTTCTATGGATATTCCTGGAGACAACGGCATATTCAATATGGTTGTAGGATATCCTAGATGAACAAAGTATTGTGTGTTCTATAGTACTATGAACCAGAAGGACGTGTAACGCCCGGTTCTTAGAGGAAGACTATTAGAAGAACCACAAAGCCCGAACTAACGTAATACCTTGGAATGAGAAAAAGGACAAAGACTAGGAACCAGCCAAACCGAGTAGAAGTACACCACACACTGCACCTACTGTTATTACTATTATACACCGGGACGCCGTTGCAGTGGGAGGTTGTTGAACAACCAAAGATGTTCGTAAGACTAGAAGAGTTTCGGACTCTGGATCTAGTAAAGATGAAATCGATCCCTAGCTCTGCACGAGGGCAGTACTAGATCTAAATGTGCCTGCTTAGAAAACAATAAGGATTATTGTTAAGAGGCAAGATCATTTAGAGTACAAGCTTAGTAAATCCATTTATGGATTGAAACAAAGCTATAAATCGTGGAACTTGCGAATTGATGGGATAGTCCATTTGATGGATTCATCAAAAGGCATAGACGATAGGTGTATTGGAGATGTAATAGAAACAAGGTGGTGTTTCTCGGAGATTTTATGTAGATGACAATTTCATCATTGGCAACAATGTAGAAAATGTTGTCAGACATAAGATAATGGTTGTCTAAATGAATCGAAATATAAGATTGAGTAGAAGTTAGAGCATGTTCTTGAGATCTTTCGATCTAAGGATAAGAACATTGTACTTCTCCTAGATATCTTATACGATTATGGTTTGGTTTTAAACATGCATACTTCTGAGAAAGGTTATTGCCTTTCAGAGACAGAATATACATCTATCTAAAGGGTATGTGTTCGAACACATGAAGGAGATAGATAAAGACAAAGCAGTTTCCTATACTTCAAGTTTGGAAAGCTTTATAGATGCAATGTTGTAAAACAAGAACCGGATATCAACTATGCGGTTTGCGTAGTGGGAGGATATCAAGGTAATCTAGACAAGAGATTTTCAAATGCTGTAATAGTACTTGCGGAGTACTGGATTATTAAGCAAGACGAAATCTTCTTTGATTACAAAATTCTTAGATCCTAAATCAGAGGAGGACCAGTGTAAGTCGATATCAGGCTATGTGTTCACTTTTAGAAAGAGGTGGAACCATGAAATGAAAGAGTGATAAGCAGGAGGCTTCTCAGACTCTCTCATAACCGAATAAGCAGCCTCAGAGGCAGCGGAAGTTTTGGTTAGGTTCCGGGATAACCTCTTGGCTTGGATATGACTTTTAATTTACCAAAGGCTATTGGATAGCGGTGCATGGTAAACTGGAAGAAGTCATAAGCCAAAAGTGATGTTAACACATAGAGCAAGTACCACCTGATACGAGTCATCGTCAAGGGAGACGATGCAGTAGTCACCAAGATAACTTCAGAGCGGCAACCTAGAGTGCTCATTCACATAGTACTTCTAAGGAAGTACAACTCTAAGCACGTGATGAGTATGGGAGTCGGGAGTTTGGAGGAAATGACTAGACCTTAGTACAAGTGGGAGATTGTTGGAGTTGTGTACTTAATGTCTAGATTTAAGTAACGGTAAACTCCCGGTCATAGCATTTAATCTATTTAATTAATAAAAAATTATTTGCATTTAATTATTATTAATTAATATATGCAAATTATAGTCCTGGATTTTATACGTTGTAGTTAGTATGGTGTTGCATGGGCGCACAGAAGATCATACTATCGGTTACTCGTATTTAATCGAACAGTTGCTCACGACCTAGATGGACACGGACCAATCCATCGCTATAGTCGTTGTGTGAGAGAGAAAATAATTTGTCTTAATTATTTTATCACACTTGTACACTTGGTGTATTGAGCGGATCGCTTGAGATTTATTGATTAGGATTGCCTTGGATAATCAATTTAAATCTCAGAGTATTTTATTCTTAATCCCCGATACTATTGCGGATGTGTATATTTAATATTTGTGACTTTGATTTTCCAAAGGAATTAACCGATTTAATTATTGGGTTAATTACCGGTTAAGTTGGGTCGCTATATTTTATATATGACATGCCGTGGATACTTGACGGGAAAGTGTATCCCGGAAGGGTTGATAATATCCCCGAGATGAGTTCATAAGGAATTATTGTGTAAACCTCATGAGTGGATTCGTTCCGCACAATAATTAAGGATGAATGGTACTAGTCTCGGATTCAAGAGATGAATAAATTAATTAGCAATAAATTAATTTTATTCATGGATATTTAAATCTTAAATACACGGAATAAATAATACTACCGGAGAAATATTATTTGATATAATATGGTTTAATATTGGGAGTGCAATTAATTTATATAGTGGAAAATAAATTAATTAATATTAATGGGAGATTAATAGATTTGGGCTTGGGCTCAATTTAATCATTAATATTGGAAGCCCAATATTCCACCTCCTTTAGATCCCCTACGTAGCCTATAAAAGCACTACATGGTCTTCACTTTCTCATAACAATAAGACAAGATTATCATACTTGATATTCTAGAGAGTTGAAGAGGATCCATAAGCTTGGAGGATCGTCGCCCACCCGACGTTCAAGCTAGTGCAAGGAATACGTGGGAAGATCGTAAGGTCATCAACTTAAATTCGTTTCTCCGCACAACGAATTAAAAGGTAAAATCATATACTCCCTTCTATGATTTTATGTGAATTGAATTGTGATACATACATGAACGCACGATCCGGGAAACAACGAGACCGGGGACGGGGATAGACCGGGCGGTGGTGGTTGTGGACCACCGGACCGCCGGCGGTCTAGAGATCCCCGCCGGGATCGAGGCGAAGAGCCCTCGGCTCCAGCCGAGGGGGCGATCGAACCCTAGGGTTCGATCGCGGGTGAGCTGCGGGGTTACCCGCAGCGGGCTCGCATGAGCTGCGGGGCTACCCGCAGCGGTCGTGCGAGGGGATCACCCCTCGCTGGGCAGCGAGTCAGCGACTCGCTGCGGGGCTGCTACGAGCAGCCCCGGGGATGCCTCGTGCATCCCCAGCGATTGCTACGGGAGCAATCGCGAGCCCTCGTGGGGCTCGGCTGGGTGCCGCGGGTTCGCCCGTGGTGGTGCTCGGTCGGGCCTCGGGTCACGTGGGGTTCGCGGTTCGGTCTCCGGCGATCGAGGATTTCGGTCGGGTTATTATTTTCCGCAAATTTTAATGGCCCGGGACATCGAATTCCAGCAAAAATATAGTGACCCAACTTAACCGGTAATTAACCCAATAATTAAATCGGTTAATTCCTTTGGAAAATCAAGGTCACATATATTAAATATACACACCCGCAATAGTATCGGGGATTAAGAATAAAATACTCTGAGACTTGAATCGATTATCTCAAGGCAATCCTAATCGATAAATCTCAAGCGATCCGCCCAATACACCAAGTGTACAAGTGTGATAAAATAATTAAGATAAATTATTTTCTCTCTCACACAACGACTATACTGATGGATTGGTCCGTGTCCATCTAGGTCGTGAGCAACTGTTCGATTAAATACGAGTAACCGATAGTATGATCTTCTGTGCGCCCATGCAACACCATACTAACTACAACGTATAAAATCCAGGACTATAATTTGCATATATTTAATTAATAATAATTAAATGCAAATAATTGTTTGATAATTAAATAGATTAAATGCTATGACCGGGAGTTTACCGTTACTTAAATCTAGACATTAAGTACACAACTCCAACAGTAAGTACTCCGTATAGTGATAATTTACTTCTGAATTATATTTACCTTGAATTTACAATGATCACCTCTCCGTTGAAGTCCTAATCCACATTTTCAATGTCAAGAAATGTTTTCCGTTTCACGGTAATTTGCGTGCCACGGAAATGTACACAATCGACAGAAGATTTGGTCAGTTTGGATGGTCTCAGAAACGACCGATATGCTTTTCCAACTGCTTCAAGTCCTCCATTGGGAGAAAGTGGTGTCTTACCATGAGTTTGGGGAGCATTTTTCGCCGCTTCAGGCTTACGAGTTCTCATCCTACGGGGAGAAACAATTGGCCTACCAACATTTTCGCACGCATCTGTGATTGCAGTTGATTGAACACTGTCTGCGAGATCAACCGCCGCCAAGTGATCAGCTGCAGCGGTTTTCGAGGCTACGACACTGGCAACATCAGCTACCTTCCCGGTATCAACTGTTGGCGTAAGGTCAATGTTTTCTTCGACTTCTCCGGCAGGGAGTGTCAATTCTAGGACACTGGCTTCATCTGCTGAAAGTTGTCCAACAATAGACATCACTAAGTTGTTGGGATCAGTGGTTTGGCCGACTTCGACGGTATCAGAAACAGGGACTGCGAATGTTTGGTCGTTGGCTTCATCAGAAACAATGTTTGGTCTAGTGGGTTGGACGACTTCCACGTAATCAGAAACAAGATCTTGCTCGGGTTGAACGTGGTTTTTTTCGACTTCTCCGGCAGCAACTGTCTGATTTTGGACGTCGGCTTCTCCGGCAGCCTCACTCGCTGTAACATTGTCTGATATGATCGGCGATACAGGTCTGCGTAGATCTCCCGGCGTCTCATGCAGAGACGCGCTCTCATGACGTTGTTGTGGAGTGATGCCTTTAATCCGCTCAAAGATATATCCAGCAAAATCTGCAATCAATCCGTCATTAGTTAAAATTCGTTCATGCTCGGCTCTCAATTTGGCCCTCAAAAGCCCAGTCAGTCGTCTGTGCAACTCAGAAGCATCTTCATGTGGGCAACAAAGTGTACGCCAACAGCACACAGGCCTACAACACACATGTCCACTTGGACCAGGAGTACTCTGCTCAGAAGCACGTCGTCTGCGTGATCTAGAAACGGGCATTTCAATATCCGTGGCTGCAGCACGCTTTTTCGAAGAAGGCTTCTTGGTTTGTTTTTTCTTCTCCGGATTTTGTTTGGCTTTGGTTGCATTACCACCATTGCGTACTGGGCGATTGTACTCAACACGAAATGGTTTGTCATGTACAGAAAGGTAACACTGCTCATTTTTCTCTTCATCAGTAGGAATCAAGGTTTCATGAACAACTTCAATTTGAAACTTATCCACACAGACTAGCAAAATATAAGTAGGAGTAGATGGTTACGTACCACTCCTTGGAAGAAAAGATTATCGCAATCAATCTTTGTTGTAGATGTACTCCACATCAAACAATGTGGCACTTTCATATTCGGATCACGTTGACCACATAACTGACCGATATCCATAACGAACTCGAACATCCAAATTATAAAATCCCAACTGGGGCCATAGACGTGGTACGAAGTTTTTTCTGCTAATTCAGGCTCCATCGCTGTTGTTTCGAGGTAGTAGCTCAGAGCCTTGTAGGAATAAGCGCCCCATGGAAAACTCTGTCACTTTTCCGGCTCATCCACTAATGCCCATGCCCAGTCCTCGACATACATTTCAGCGGATCGACAAAGAAAGAAGGAATAGTAGACGATGAGATTTGCGACTTTAATGTAATCCTCCAATGAGGCAGGTTGTTTACCATCGAAGAGTTGTTTGGCCGCAAATAACTTGCGTAGATCATTGCTTCTTACACGCTTCCCACCGAATAATCGCTTATTTAAGCTACCTGGAGCAAACTGGGTGTGGCATGGATGTCAAAGTCATCGTAGATGCCGAAATTCAGTCCCGTTACAATGGCATAAGCGGCGGGTGTGAGTTTCGCAGTCTTACCACCGACGTAGAACCAATGCTCCTTCTCCAGTATTGACGGACCTGACAACTCTCCACATACGAGGTGGTGCAAAAAATTAGTGCTTGATGTGGCAGTAAATCTTATTCCCAGAACAATTTTCATGTAAGGCAGCGCAAAAAATTCGCGAACTGCCACGGCATCACCCCCGATACTCGATATTGTCTTCTTGATCAGTTTTAGTACTTCGTAGTGAGTATACAAATTGAGATGTATCACCGTCTTAAACTCTACCGTGATACGACACGGTGATAAAACTCACGGTTGAGTCATCGTCTACTAGAACTGACACACAACCGAATGCGAAAAAGTTGCAGAGAGCAATGAACCATTAACCATTTTTAAATGTCGGAAACAAAACCCTATCTTGAAAGGATATACATATATCGATATCAAATTAAAATCGAATGATTTAAAAACATCAAGGCTCGAATAATCGAAAGTTCGAAAGCTAGGGTTATGGACTTACCGGAGGTTGAGCGCGATTGTCTAGGTTGTCCAAGCTGTCACTGCTTGTCACAATGATGATCGTCGGAGACGGAGTTGAATAGTTGATACGGTAACGGCCAGGGGCTGGTGTTTCACCGTGGCGGCGCTCGTCGTGCGTGTGAATTTCAAACGTCGAAAATTGATTTTGTGGGGCAACTTTATTTTTCTGATATTCTTTTTTTTAATTTGTAATATTCGATTTATTTTTGTTGAGAAAAGATAACTTTTGAGGGCAGATAAGTCTTTTCATTCAAATTGGCTTAGTTAACTTACATTCTTATGGACGGGGCTTTAGAACTTGTATACTTTTATGCTTTGGTCTTAAAATGCTTCCGCCCCTTATTAATTATAGTTACTAGTTTTTACTGTATCGCAATATATGAACACTCAATTAAATATGTCAATGTCATAGCATCGAGGTTAAGAATACAGTCGACATACACTAAGTATTAGATCTCTAAAGTGAAATGTCGAGTATGCTTATTAATTTGTTGCCGTAACCTATTAATCAGGAACAAAGTTCCACATATACATTAATTTTACTGAATAATTATATCGTTGTTTAACAAGATCATTAGTTCAAAAGTAAGAAAAGTAGTCAAGGGTTGTTAGCTCACTTGGTTGAGCATTCGACTTGAGAACCGTAAGGTCCAAGGTTCGAACCCGAGACATGTGTGTGTGAGTATTTAAATATCTGCAATTGACCTAGACCAAAAAAAAAAAGTAAGAAAAGTAACTCATAACTATATTTATAATAACTCTGAAAGATCATGATATTTAAAGGTTTTTATATAAAATTTTATTAAGACCGAAATAAATTCCGTAATAAAAGATTATAGTTCTGACAACAATTACATATTGACTTGTTGATCAAATAGTCTAATTATGTGTTTAGAAAACTTCTTACTGTTAGGATTTATATAATCGAACAAGGATTCAAAGAAAAGATAACGTAGAAAACTTGTGGTATTAGAACAAAATAAGCATGATCTAAAATATACAAGAGAGAGGCTTTATATAGCCAAACAAAAGGTAAACCCTAATCCTATAAATAAAAGGTAAACCCTAATAATCCTATAAATATAATAACTAATATAAAAATATGCTAACACCCCCCCCCCCCCCCTCAAACTCACGATGGTACAGCAAGGAGCATCGAGAGTTTGTCAATGAAAAATCTATGACGGCTGACAGAATGAGACTTCGTGAAGCAGTCAGCCAACTGTAAGGACGACGGAGTAAACGGTAGAGAAATGGTTCCGTGATCCAAATGATGCTGAGTGAAATGACAATCAATCTCAATGTGTTTGGTGCGCTCATGAAACACCGTGTTGTGAGCAATCTGAATGGCACTCTTATTATCGCAGTACATAGGTGTGGGGTCAGTAAGAGTAACTCCCATGTCAGCCAATAACCAGCGCAACCATATAATCTCAGCCGTAGTGGAAGCCATAGCACGATACTCTGCCTCGGTGGATGAACGGGAAACTACAGCTTGCTTCTTACTTCTCCAAGAAATAAGAGAATCACCAAGAAAAATACAAAACCCAGTAGTGGACTTCCGAGAAGTCGAATCACCAGCCCAATCGGCATCAGAAAAGGCACGAAGCTCCAATGAAGAAGTGGATGGAAACAAAAGACTCTGATAAAGAGATCCCCTTAGGTAACGTAAAATACGCACAACAGCAGCCCAATGTACAGTCGTGGGTGCTGAAACAAACTGACTAACAATGTGAACAGCATAGGCAATATCAGGACGAGTGATCGTCAAATAAACAAGACTACCAACAATGGACCTATACAGAGTGGGATCTTGTAAAAGAGTGCCATCATCTAGAGTATACTTTGCGTTCAGCTCGAGAGGAGTGTCAGTGGTGCGAGTGTCAGTGAGTCGTGCACGGTGAAGAATATCAGCAGCATACTTGGACTGAGAGAGGAGGTAACCTCGAGGAGAGGAGGCAACTTCAATTCCCAGAAAGTATCGTAAAGGGCCCAAATCTTTCATCTCAAAACAACGGGACAAGGTTTCTTTCAAACCCACAATACCATCAACATCATCACCCGTAATAATCATATCATCAACATATAACAGAAGGAGAACACGGCCGGCAGAAGTCGATCGAACAAATAAAGCCGAGTCATAAGGGCTAGAGACAAAACCAAGGGAAATCACAACTCGAGAAAATCTATCATACCAAGCACGAGGTGCTTGTTTAAGGCCATACAACGCCTTCTTAAGGCGACAAACCTGTTCTGGAGCATGAGAGACGCCTGGTGGGGGAACCAAATACACTTCTTCCTTCAATTCTCCATTCAAAAAATCATTTTTAACATCCATCTGAGATATGTGCCACTGTTGAACAGAAGGAACAGCAATGAGGACACGAACTGAAGTCATCTTGGCTACCGGAGCAAAAGTCTCCTCATAATCTAAACCATACTCTTGAGCAAACCCCTTAGCAACTAAGCGGGCCTTGTATCGCTCAATAGAACCATCAGACTTCGTCTTAACTTTGTACACCCATCTAGAACCAATAGCCTTTTTACCTGCAGGAAGATCAACAAGGTCCCAAGTACCAGTCTTGTCTAAGGCAGACAGTTCCTCAGCCATAGCATTTTGCCAATCACGGGATCGGACAGCCTCCTTATAGGAGGAAGGCTCAGAGATTGGATCAATGGAAACAAGAAATGACGCAAAGGACTTAGAATAACAAGAGTATGCAAAATCAGGTAATTGAGTAGACTTACGTATGCGTACTGGATAGCGTGGCGCAGCAAGATCCGTAGTCACAAGCGGTGATTGGGTAGCCGTGTCAGGGGTCGGAGAATCGTCAACAATAGGTGCAGTAGGAAGTGAAGAGTCAGAAGAGAAGGGATCAATGTGAATAAGATCAGATTTAGTCAAGTTGTGTGTGCTGGAGGGAATGGTAAAGAAGGGGATATGCTCAAGGAAGGAGACATGGCGAGACACATATAATTTTCTAGAGGAGGGATCATAACAACGATAACCTTTTTGACCTATACCATACCCAAGAAAAACACATATAGCAACCCGAGAGGAAAGTTTGGACAGTTCAACATGTGGACGAAGAACAAAGCAAGTGGAACCGAAGACTCTTAAGACAGAATAATTTGGTGTTTGGCCAAATAACTGCTCATAAGGAGAAGTGCCAGAGTTATGAGCAGTCGGAATACGATTAATAATGTAAGTGGAGGTAAGGACAGCTTCTCCCCAAAACTCATTTGGAACACTAGCGGATAACAACATAGACCTGGCAGTTTCAACAATATGTCGATGTTTTCTCTCAGCAACACCATTCTGCTGAGGGGTATCAGTGCACGAGGACTGATGCACAGTACCTTCAGACAAAAAAAGATCAGAAAGAGTTCCACTAGTGTATTCCCCACCCAAATCAGAACGAAAACACTTAACAACAGCGGAGTGTTGGGTTTTAACGTAGGCTTGAAAATCTGTATAAATCTTAGTGAACTCAGAACGATTTTTCATCAAAAACACCCAAACATAACGAGTATAGTCATCAATAAAGGACACATAATATCTAGACCCCCCTTTAGTAGGAATAGGAGCGGGTCCCCAAACATCAGAGTGGACTAAATCAAAAGGTGCACAAGATTTTGATGAACTATTATGAAAAGGCAAAGCAGAAAATTTCCCAAGTTTACATCCACGACAATCAGAAATATCATGAGATTTTAAATCACCCAAAACGCCAGTATTACACAAAAATTTTAAACGAGAGTGTGAAACATGACCAAGTCTAGAGTGCCATAAAAAATACTTAGAGGATGACTTGGTTAAATGAAAGGAAGATAAATCAACAGAGGTGGCAGCTGCATAGACAGGAGTGCGCAGCTCATCCAAAACATAGAGACCCCCCTGTCTACGGCCTGTCCCAATCAGCCTCTCGGAGTCGGGATCCTGCACAGAACAAGAAGTGGAAGAAAAATGAACAGAATATCCAGAATCACATAATTGACCAACAGATGCAAGACTTAGAGTAAGCTTAGGTATACAATAGACATTTGAGAGAGACACGTGAGGAGTGTTAATAGTGCCAACGCCAACTAATGGTAATGATGAACCATCAGCAGTAACAACAGTAGGGGAACAAGACTCAGAAGACAAGGATGTGAACTTAGATGGATCAGGAGACATATGAAACGAAGCCCCCGAGTCCAAGACCCAAAGGGATGATGATATACCTGGGGGATTTGATGAAGGCAAACCTGATGGAGTACGAGTAGTCGTGGCAAAATGCTGAGGCGGGGGGACTGTCTGACCTGAGGCCGAAGACTGAGTAGCAAGGAATCGTTGAAACTGTTCTGCAAGAGCATCCATAGAAGTATTCTGAGAAGAAGCCACATCCAAATCACCCGCAGATGCAGCTGCAGCCATATAAGATGACCCACTACGGGTTTGTCCGGTACCCGATGTGCGTTGTTGTCCACCACTTTTCTGTTGCTGAGACTTGTCACCAGACGAGTTCTTCAGGGCTAATACAGGACACTGGTTTATCCAATGTCCAGGCTTCTTGCAATAACGACATTCAACCTTTTTAGAAGTATTTGGTCGAGACTGTTGAGATGGTGCTGCCAAAACGGATGCAGAAGGGGCGTTTGGAACCTTTTGCGTTTCAGACGAGTTTCTTCAGCTAGCAACTCGTGAACCACTGAATCGACAGAGGGCAAAGGATTACGATGCATAATCGAAGCACGACAGTGCTCGTATTCCGGGCGAAGCGAGTGCAGAAGCTGAACAAGACGCGATTCCTCCCGATGAATAAGATAAGGTCCAAAGGCTTTTAATTCAGCAGACTCTGTCATAGCCAACTGATCCCAAAGAGCAGTGATTTCAGCATAAAATTCCTGGATGGTGCGATCATTCTGTGACAGAACACGAATTTCCCCTTCTAAATGAAAGCGAACAGATATATTGGTGCGCATAAATAGCCTTTCCAAGTAGTCCCAGACCTCCTTAGCAGTTTCATATTTAGCCAATTGCACACCAACCTTAACATCGACAGAATTATTGATCCAAGTAATAATTTTGGAATTGGCACAATCCCACTTATCAAGCAAATCATCATAATTATCAGTACCTGTTTTGGGAGCTTGAGCAACGCCAGAAACATATTTCCACATCTCTTTACCGCGAAGAAAATTTTTCATAACGTAGCTCCAATATGAATAGTTTTTGCCATCCAAACGAACACCAATTGACTGCAACGAGTCTTCACTAGGAGCCATTGGAAAACAAGCGAAAGCGAAAACGCTAACAACCGAAACGATCAGAAAAAAAATTAAACGAAACGAACAGAGAAAATAAAGTGTGCTTTAGATGATTGCTGGCTCTGATACCATGTTAGGATTTATATAATCGAACAAGAATTCAAAGAAAAGATAACGTAGAAAACTTGTGGTATTAGAACAAAATAAGCATGATCTAAAATATACAAGAGAGAGGCTTTATATAGCCAAACAAAAGGTAAACCCTAATCCTATAAATAAAAGGTAAACCCTAATAATCCTATAAATATAATAACTAATATAAAAATATGCTAACACTTATATTGTGTACGGTGCGAATTGGAACAAATAAAATGAAATGATTGTGATAAATGTCGTGTGTTCCCCATTGGCCATGTGAATCCACGCACTCCCTCACTCATATGATCTTTACACTGATTTTGTCACATATCTAATCTATCTATCTATGTGAGTTGTGTCAAATGTTTGATGGTGGGGTGTGGGGTAGCTTGTCTGTTTTAGTTTCGTCGTGTCGTTCGTTGTAAGTCATCATATTCATAACCGTGAGTAAGTAAGTGGGGTTCATATGGTCAACCGATGTGTAGTGGTGTCACTGGTGTGGTGTGCGTAAGAAAGATAAATTAAGTCACGTGACTTGACTTTTCACCATTTTATAATTATTCTCTCTTCCCTTTTTTTATTTTTATTTACAGCACTTCCTTCTCACAACAATAATCACACGTAATTGAACACAATAATTAAAAATATTGTTTCATTAATTTTTGAACAAAAAATTGCTAATAAAAATATATTTTTTAATTAATAAAATACGTATTAGTCGAAAATAATATTTTAAAAGTAATTTCCTTTAATATAATATACTCCGTAAAAATATGTGAGACGGCTTGAAAAAAAATATGACGACTAATATGGCAAACTTTTTTCCTTTGATAGAAGTGATCACACTTTTAATGTGAGCACTTCTATAAGAGGTCTATAAGAGAAGAGGGAGAGAGTACATAGTGATAGTATACAACTTACAACCGGCACCATCCACGACAACACATCTCATATTGTTGTGCTAAAAGCCTAATCTTCACAATTCTCTTTAGATATAATAATAATAATAATAATAATAATAATAAATAATGGGTGTGGATGATTTATTTCACACTGGTCTGGTTTTAGGATTGGGTCTGTCATCCTCGTCGTTGTCGTCGGCACCCCAGAAGCTGAACCGCTTGCAGGTCAAAGTCAACGAGCCGGAATTGACTCTATGCCTGTCCGGTTCTGTGGGCCATAGCGGCGGCGCTTCGTTTCTGAGCGTGAAGAGGGAAAGAGAGAGCGATGAGTATTATGATGAGGTCGATGGCAAACGGAAGAAGCTGAGGCTGTCGAAGGCGCAGGCCGCACTTCTCGAAGACAACTTCAAACACCACACCACTCTCAATCATGTCAGTCTCGATTCATTCATATATAAATATTTGTGGGTCCCATCCCACTCTCTCTCACTAATTTAATTAAGAAAATTTACTTACAATATTAACAGAATCAAAAACAAGATTTGGCAAGGGAACTGAAGCTAAGGCCACGCCAAGTTGAAGTTTGGTTCCAGAACCGAAGAGCCAGGTTGGCTGTGTGGATTTAAATATATATGGATATATGGATTCATTTTATTTTTTTTATTTTAAAAAATAATTTTATTTTTAGATTTTAAGTACTTTTAAAATTTTATAACTTACAATTATCAAACTTCAATTCATTAATTTTAAAAATATACTACATATTTTATTTTCCCCATACTATAATATATAGTACTTCAGTAACAGTATATAGTTGAAAACACTTTTTTTCTTGTAGTTTCACAATAATTGACCACAAAAAAAAAATCTTTTAATTTAAAATATAATTTTATTTCTAATTTATTCATTACTTTTTTTATCTTCAAAACAATACATATTTTTTTTTAGTTGTCTGTTTAAATTTTGCACATCTATAAATACAAAAAAAATCAAAATTTTATTCTCTCAATTTACATATTTATTTACATTTATACCACTATTTTTTTAAAATTACTTACATATCAATATTTATTATACTTTTACGTTTTTTTAATAAACACGTACAAACATTATTTTTTCTTAAACCACCACCATGTCACTTTCTCTATTCACAATGTTAAAAGGGAAGATAGACTGCTTCCTAAACTTATCATTACTTAAATTTTCAACAAAAAAATTTTTTAATTTTTAATTTTTAATAAAAAAAGGCAAAATTAATTTTTTTCCTTTTTTTTAGTTTAAGTCAAAAACATCTCTCGAATTTTCTAAAGATATTATGAAGTATTTCTGATTTATTTTTTAGTAAAAACAATAATTATTTTCATTATTTTCGTACTCAAACAAATACTGTATTCTGTAATTGGCAATCCAAGAAGTAGTATACTCTATTTATCTTATATTTATTTATTTTAAAATATAATAATTTTTTACTCAATTACAATATTTTTCAATGAAAAAGAAAAAATATTTATGTAAATATATGACAACTTGTGACATACAGTAAAACCTTTATAAATTAATACTCGATAATTTAATAACTTTTTTAAATTAATAGAATTTTTCAGTCCCAATTTGGTGTTTCATATGAAAAAAAAAAATTCGATAAATTAATAAATTTTCTAAATTAATAAAATTTAACGATCTTTATTAATTTATATAAAGGTTTTATTGTATATAAAAGTTTCAAACAAAAAATATTGCTCCCCTCCCTTTTAGTATTCATTTAAGTTAGGCATAATTATAAAAAAAATATAATAATTTTTTATATTTTTATCAAAAAATAAAGTGTAAAAATGTATTTAAAAGTAAAATATAAAATTATTTTGAATAAAGGTTGAAAATGGGTAAATAATATTGTGATCAAGTTCCAAAATCTAATCAAAAAATGTGAGTAGTACTAAACAACTAAATTCGGTCTACTTTCTAAATTAATTAGTGTACGTACTTTTTAATCAAGTTTTAGAGTATTTATTCCATAAACATGATTAAATCTAATGAATTAATTAATATTTGTCAGGAGTAAGCTGAAGCAAATAGAAGTAGACTGTGAGTTCCTGAAGAAATGCTGCGAGACACTGACGGTCGAAAACCGTCGACTTCAAAAGGAGCTGCATGCGCTCAAAGTAGCCAAGCCAATTTACATGCAGCTACCGCCGGTGGCAACGCTAACCGTGTGCCCCGCCTGTGAGAACGCCTTCAGAATGGCTCCAAGCCGACGTTTGTACAGTCCCTTCCCCAATCACCCATCAGCAGCTTGTTAATTTTTAGTCAAAAAATTACATTTAGTACTATAGAATTTATGTATATATTTACTGTATATATGTTATACTCCCTTCCAATTAAACTTATGATCACATTTCTTTTATAAATTATAAAAAAAATGTGTCTATTACTTTGGGCGGGACTGTAGGAAGAAGTACGTGGTATTTGCGTTGTGCTGCTACCTAATTTATAGAAATATAGAGAAATTATATATTGTGCATTGTACGTACAAACTAAAACTAATGTATATGTCTGTTTTTATCTACCTCAGTAAATTATTTTAGAGATATTTAAATTTAATTCGATTAAGTTCAATTCAATTTGTACTACCTCTGTCTCATAATTATAGTCACACTTCATTTGTTATTTGTGAAAGAAGTGTGACTATTGTTTTGAGATAGAGGTAGTATCATTTTATTCAAAATCTTGAAAAAGAAAAATAGGATGAATGATTTTGTATAAATTGACAATTCAGTTGATATACCTCTTTTGTCCAGTAATAATAGATACATGTGGTCTTATGGATCTATAATGATCCATAATGATCTTATTAATCTGCTGTTTTTATTTCCATATGATTATACCAGTACGTATATAATTATGCTCAATGTTGACCATTATGATCGAAGAGAAGGGGTATATTACAGTGTAATATTATTCAAATTTTTTAATAAATAATTATTAAAATTCAGTTAAATATTGGGAATCTCCAATAATTTGAACAGGTACATTTTGAATAGAGTATTTTCGAACAGAATCGACTCGACCCAACCCGAACCATGCATATTTTATATTTTCGAACCGTACGATTAATTAAGGCTCAAACTATTTACATCTCTACAATTACTTTTCACACCCCTCTTATTATTTTTATTATTATTTTATAGTCTAAAATATCTATAATAACCTTACTTACAATATCATTACTATGTACACTCCTATCAAAATAAATAACTCATCAATAAAATTAATAAATAAAAAAATTTCAATCTTTCATCTGAGATCTAAAAAGCTCTGTATCAATTGAGGTGAATCTGTGTATCAATGGAGGTGAAGTTTGCACAGAGCAGTAATCGGGTCTCAGAGGACGTGGGATCATGTTTAAATTCCAGAGGGTAGCGATAGAGAATGGAGTGCGGCTTACGGGGTCGAAGGGGTAAGGTGGAAGCGAAGGTAGAGGAAGGCGGTGGCTAGGGTGTCTTGGTCCTCTCGGAGGTAGATGAAGGCGGCGGAAAACGGCGTTCTCCGGCCAGGTGAAGTTTTGGAGTATAGAGAGAACGATGATGGGTCCGCAGAGAAGGTAGGAGTTGATTAGCGAGCATAAGTAGACTGTGGAAGACATGAATTGAATTGTGGCGATTGTAAAAAATAAGGATTTTAACAATCGGATCCACGTCCTCGAGACCCTATTACTGCCCTGTGCAATCGTCACCTTCATTGATAAAGAGTTTTTGGATCTTTGTTTATAAACCCAATACCACCAAATTTTTATTTATCAATTTATTGATCCAAATTTTTATTTATTAATTTATTGATATATTTTGATAGAGGTGTAGACATAGTAATGATATGTAGGAGTAATATTTTAAATTAAAAATAATAAAAATAACAGAAGGGGTATAGATTAAGCAAGGAATAATTCAAAAATTGAACGGTGGAGATTGATCGATAATTCAGATGACAACATCTAAGCCACGTGGGCCCCAATTATATTTATACGCGTACATCACAAACATGATTTATTATTGTGACCACGGTCCACGTAATAGATGTTAGGCTCGGCCCGCTTGATAGACTTTAAAACTTCACTTTATAAATTATTCTTCACAAATTTCTTCGATGACAAATAACTATTTTGTGTTTCTATCATACAAGTAACTTAATATCACCACTGTCGTAGAAACGGCAACTGCTATCACCGTCTTCTTCATCGCTGATCGTAGATTCGATGGCGGCGTGAATCCCAACTCAGACAGCCGCTTATGCGCCGCAGCATAGTCTTTGAAGAACGCTTCATTGTCCTGTACAAAATTTAATGTCCGACAATCATATTAATCGAACAATTGTTATGATAACGATGGGGATTAATTAGTCGCGTCTGCTTGGTAAAAACTCGTAATCAGCTACGACAGTTAAAGTCAGGGTCGGCCCTGTCAATGCTACTACATTATTGCATATCGTACCTTAGCATAAAGGGTGACATAATTCTTGAATCGTGGATCCTCCATGAGAGCTGTGTCGGTAGGTAACTTGAGCAAACCATCCGAATTCCCCCTAAGAAGCTCCCTATATATATACATACAAGACATAAAACTCTTTTGTTGGAATTAATTTGACCGCGTAATTATCATACGTACTACTAATTAATAACTTTCTTACACAAAGTAAGAATTGTCGAATTTGAGAGGGTCCCTAGTCCATGGTCCCTCAAAACCCGATCTCTCGGGATGTGCTCTTCCCTATCACCAAAACAACAAGCACCCCATATACTCCTATTAATTAAGATACATATGCATATAAAACATAAAACATATAAAACATTGTTTTGGTAATTAGATATAGTATATAAAACATATATTGCGCAACAAAAATAAAAAAATAAAATTTTAAATTAAAGATAACGCATATCTTTATATTTATACTTATTTATATCAAAAAAATCTACTAAACAGAAAAAATATATTTTAATATATAATAATGAAAGATAAAAATTAAATTTTAAGATATTTATTAAATTAGTTGTATTTATTATTATATAAAAATTAAAAATAAAAATTAAAAATAATTTTGGGCATTCTGCCCATAGGCAGAATCTGCCCATATATAATTACCGATATATATATATATATATATATATATATATATATATATATATATATATATATATATATATACCAATGTGTGGCCTCCTGATAGTGCTACAATATCTTGATCGGATAGACCCATTCGCCGGAAGACCTCCCTCAGGTGTGAAGCACCTACAAAACGTAAATAGATGAAGAAAAAACACACACACACACACATTATATATGATGATAGCGGTCGAGAACCATGTTCCTAACCTTTTTTGGCATCGGGAAGGCGGCCTTCTTCAGGGGTAACTATGGAATCCTGACATTAATTAATTTATGCGACCACGACTAAATTAGAATTGCATTAGCAAGATTTATACATGTATATATACTTAAAATGTTTTTACCTTTCTTCCCGGAACAAAATCAATAGTGGGCCCACCGGTGACCTCAACCGCAACGATCCCAGCAAGCTGAAACAAAGGTGTAATAGAGAATTTCGCGGTATCTAAGAAATGAAGTGAAAAGCAATCGATCACTTTCGTACCTGGTAAAGATCGGCATATGTGATGATCGGATGTTTAGCTTTTACTTCCTCTGTCTCAAAAGCAATTGTATGAAATCAATCAGAACATAATGATGATTGGTTTTTCAAACGCTATATACCAATCTCTATTCAATTGTCAAAAAATAAACATCGACGACTGACCACAAAGATCAATGGCTATTTTGAGGCCGTTATTTGCTGCATGCTTGTACTCGGCCTCGTTTCTGATAGAACCATTGGGACCTCCGGTGTTTGTTCTTGCGTCGTAAGTGCCTGCATCGTGCCACCTACAAAAGCCCCGCACACATGATGAGGTTCGATCGATCACAAACTCCTAATTAATATTTAACACATGTTGGAGAAAGTAAACTTACGCCAAGCGAAGCATAATAGGGGCGCAGTTCTTGGAGCAGATGAGGGCTCGGAGATCGCGACGTGTGGCTTCAACCTCTTTGACATACTCATTACTTGCCATTGCAAAACAAACAATTAGGAATGCACTTAATTATATTATTTGCACAAATTACATAATCCATTAATTTATAGGCTATAGTCATATGGTATGTTTGCAATTCAGAAAAGGTGAACGTATGAGAGAGCAAGAAGAAATGAATATTGGATGAGCACACGTAAAGAAAAGAATTTTTAAATTTGGTTTAGTGAATAAATCAAATACCAAAAGTTAGATATTACAGTCAATTTGAAATGGTAAATTGGTTCAAGCACCCTACATTTTTTTTTCTTTTTAAAAGTGGACACTGTTTTTTTCTCTCTTCGGCCTCATAATTACTCAATTTTTACTCTCTAACTTTATAATAATTATTTTTATTAGAATTCAACATCCTACCATACAATTTTATTTTATCTTTTTTTTTTTCATAATTTTCTTTTTTTAATTACAATTCAATAAAAAATTATCAATTGAAATCAAATAAAAATAAATTAATAATAAAATAATTTTTATTTTTAAATTAAAACATTGTTTTTTTTTTAATCAATTTCATATAAAGATGTTTCGAATTAAAAAGAAGAGTTTATTGAGATCTAACAATAGATAATATATAATAATAAAAAAGTTGTTTTTTCTTTTGTTTAGATTAATTGCAATGTTTCGTATTCAAAATTTACAGTTTTCAATTCAAGTGTTCAAACAGGTAACAATCATTTACAATCAAAATTGTTGCGACCAAATCAAATGAACAATATTTATAAAAAATAAAAAATAATGAAATTTTGTATAAGAATAATATATATTATGGATGATATTTATATTTTTATTTTTACTCTAACACACCTTTTTTTAATTTTTTAATTTTTTATAAATATGAAATACCTATAGTACGCTTACTAATACTTCATACACCATTTCTTGTCAAAATAAATAAATAAATACGAATTTGCTGAAGTAAAATGTGAGGAACACGATTTCTGTAATTCAAGAGATGGAAATAGTTCATAAACAATTGAATCAAAGAAATCATTATTTTGATTGTTTCCGTGTATTTTCACATTTTAAATGTATACGCACTGCAATTTAAAATTGTACTAAAAATATTTCAAGATATTTTTTTTGGAGATTTTTAAGAAAGGTAATTATGTTACTAAATATTATAATATAATCTTAATCTTTAGTTAAATTATAAAAAAAAAAAAGTAGAATATACCAAATTCACCCTTTAATTGTATTAAACTATCTAATATACCAAAAGAAAAGCAAAAGAAAAGAAAAGGTAATAATACATTTTTCATGTGTCAAAATAAATCATCTTTTACCAAACTTCTCAAATCATTCTTTCCCTTATCATAAACCTACGCAGAGTAGTTTTTCCGGCATTTTCTTTGGAATTGTGGTGAAATCGACACTCCATGATTTTCTTCAAATTAGGTAAGGTATATGTCTACCGGTTACACTGTCTTTATTTTATATTCTTCTCCCAGGACAATAACTCTAAAAATCAATTAGTGCATAGATTACTTTCTCCGTTTAGGGTTCTTCGTTTTTTGATAAAATTCAACCGAATTTAGCAATGATTTATTGGGGAATCGATCTACTCTATGAAACTTATTGGATTTGTAGTTCTTGGATTTCATCGGCATTGTGAAAATATGTTCGAAATTCTAAATTTATGTAAGGCAGGTCCATGCGGCAGGACGAAGGCGTTAAGTCTGCCGCAGTGCGAAGGCAGAAACCGGTTCCCTGGCAGGAGGCAGGATCTAGGCAGAATCTCCTATTTTTGGTAAGAGACCAAAAATTGAATATCTCTTTCCATACTTATCCGATTGAGTTGATTCAAAAGGCAACGAAATTCTTGGAGGACAAGGAACCTATTCCTACCATAAAGCGACGTCCAGGAAGCCAGCCTATAAAATCACGTCGATGCACAGCAGCGAGATGTGAGAGAGAGGCTCCATGCATGTGGACATGCATATCATCAAATGACCATGCAATTTACGTACCATGCCATGTACAGCATCATGAATTAAAATTCATGATGTGAATTACGCACCAGGCCATGTACAACATCGAGAATGAATTAATTCATTCAACTGTCAGCAGCCCGCACAGCAGCCCTGCGCAAAGGCGCGCCCAGCCACGGGAGGCTTGCCAGCGATCTCGACATCCGGCGACCACCGCCCTTGGTGAATCAAGCCGTCGATTTCCGCCAACATCCCAGCCTGTGCGACCAGCCACCTCGCCGCTGCTCCGAGAGCAGCCGAAGCAGCCGGGTTCATGCCTATGCCGCGGTCGATCGATCGATCGCGCGGACCTTCGCCGGAGTAGCCTGACGACGCCCTCGACGTCCCGTCATCGAATTCGCTCCAGCCCGCACGCCCAGCTACGAGCCTTGGCGAACAAGCAGCCCGCGATCATGCCGTCCGAGCTCGAATCCGAAGCCGCGTGCGTGTTGCTGCCAACACGACTGCCGAGCGTAGCCTCCGGCTGCCGGCGAACCACCACCACTGGTGGCACACGCCGGCACGCCCAGCCATGCCCCTGCTCACGTCCAGCAACACACGCAGCCCCTTCCCCAAGCCCACAGTCGATCGACAAGGTTCGATATTTCCGAAAAACCCTCGATTTTTAATATTCAATTTTTCCGACAAAGACAATTCATACAAGAGAGAAAATCATAGACGTAGAACAATATATATAGCACAATAATTTAATAAATTAAATTAATCTATGGCTATAAACATCGAGAATCGATTATCGAAACAATTAACGAAAAACGTAACCGTACGCTCTGATACCAATTGTTGGAATTCGATCACCCGGAGTTGCCGGAATTGCGGAACATGACAACTCCGATCAAAAACCTTCGCCGGAGATCACACGAACACCACGTACGAGCCGGAGCACGAGCCGAACGCACGACACGGCCGAAGCCGCGCGCACGCCCAGCCCGAGCCCCCGCACGCGGGGCTCGATGCGATCGAACACCGATCGCATGCTAGCGATCGGTCGGGGCTGCCCAGCAGCCCCCGCGGCGAGTCCGGCGACTCGCCGCCGCCTGGAGGTCCCCACCGCCGTGGTGGGGTGGAGCGCGGCACCAGCCCGCGCTCCAGCGATCGATCGGGGTGATCGATCGCTGCCCCGTCTCCCAGCTGGGGTCGATCCTCCTCGCGCGCCGAAACCCTAGGCGGCGATCGCCGTGGTCCGGCGATCCTAGATCGCCACCACGCGTTCGTCGTCTAATCCGGGGTTCGATCTTTGGATCTTGTTTTTCGATAATTGATTCAATAAACTTGAATTAAATTGCGGAAATTTAATTCACCTTTCGATTCGTTGTGCGGAGAAACGAGATCTTATGATGACCTTGAGATCTTCCCACGTATTCCTTGCACTAGCTCGAACGTCGGGTGGGCGACGATCTTCCGAACTCCATGGATCTCCCTCTCTACTTTCTCTCTCTAGAATTGTGATCTTCAAGTTATGAGAATAGAGAAGACCATGTAGTGCTTTTATAGGCTACGTAGGGGATCTTAAGGAGGTGGAATATTGGGCTTCCAATAATAGTGATTAAATTGAGCCCAAGCCCAAATCTATTAATCCTTACTATTATTAATTAATTCTATTTTCCACTATATAAAATTAATTGCACTCCCAATATTATACCATATTATATCAAATAATATTATCTCTCCGGTAGTATTATTTATTCCGTGTATTTAAGATATAAATATCCATGAATAAAATTAATTTATTGCTAATTAATTTATTCATCTCTTATATCCGAGAATAGTACCATTCAACCTTAATTATTATGCGGAACAAATCCACCTGCAGGGTTTACATAATAATTCCTTATGAACTCATCTCGGGGATATTATCAACCCTTACGGGATACACTTTCCCGTCAAGTATTCACGGCATGTCATATATAAAATATAGCGACCCAACTTAACCGGTAATTGACCCAATAATTAAACCGGTCAATTCCTTTAGAAAATCAAAGTCACTTATATTAAATATACACACCCGCAATAGTATCGGGGATTAAGAATAAAATACACTGAGATTTAAATCGATTATCGCCGGCAATCCTAATCGATAAATCTCAAGTGATCCGCTCAATACACCAAGTGTACAAGTATGATAAAATAATTAAGACAAATTATTTTCTCTCTCATACAACGACTATACCGATGGATTGGTCCGTGTCCATCTAGGTCGTGAGCAACTGTTCGATAAAATACGAGTAACCGATAGTATGATCTTCTGTGTGGGCCCGACACACCATACTAACTACAACGTATAGAATCCAGGACTATAATTTGCATATATTTAATTATAAATAATTAAACGCAAATAATTGTTTATTTAATTAAATAGATTAGTGGCAATGGATCGTGAGTTTCCGTTACTTAAATCTAGACATTAAGTACACAACTCCAACACTTGCCTCTTGGCTTGGCAGCCCCCACTCGTGGTCCATTCCTCTTGGCACCACTGGGTTTCCAGGCTTGCTTCCTTTTCTTGCCCCTACCTCCAACAGTCTTCAAGCCTTTGGACTTGGTAGCTACAAGCGCTTGAGACTTGCCCTTCTTGTAGATCCCCTCTGCCGCCTTCAGTTCAGTCAGGAGTTGCGCAAGAGTATAAGATAGTTTACCCGTATTATAACTCATGCGAAACTGCTCAAAACTAGGGGTCAGAGACTGGAGTATGATGTCGACTTGCGTCTCACCATCAATTTGAGCTCCTAGGATCTCAAGTTCATTTAACAAACTCATCATCTTAAGAACGTGCTCCCCAACGGGCGTTCCTTCAGACTGAGTAGTTGTCATAAGGACTCTCATGGCTTCTTGCCTTGCCGCACGATCTTGCTGCCCAAACATATCCTTGAGGTTGTACAACATATCCTCGGCAGTGTCCATCGACTCATGTTGGATTTGGAGTACATTTGACATTGAAGCCAAAATATAACACCTAGCCATTTCATCAGCCTTTTTCTATTTCCGATATGCTTCCTTTTCCTCATTTGTTGAGGCATCCGTGGGCTCAGCAGGACATGCTTCATAGAGTACAAATTTGTACTCTTCAGAAGTCAGGACAATGTCCAAATTTCTCCTCCAATCAATATAATTGGGGCCAGTGAGTTTATTCTCCTTGAGTATCACAGAAAGTGGATTCATAGCTATTCTCTAAACCTATAAGCACATTTAAACAAACAATCAATTTAATATCCGATATTATCTCCCTCAAATAATATCATTAAATTACTAATTACATTTAAAATCCCATCAGATATGGCAAGCCACGATAGTGTGGACGTTTACCTATCCAAATGATTTCGTAATTAGATTTGCTTTGGTCGTACATCACTATAGCGTTACTTCGATGGGAAGAATACTATAGAGCGTACCTAAGTGTAAACCATTACTCAGTACTAAGAATATTGTTTGAGACTCGTATGTTACCGCAAGCCACGATAGTGTGGACGTTTACGTTAACACACGATCCTTCACTTTCTTCTATAATTGTCTACATCAATTGATCCAAAATCCCATTCAGTATAGCAAGCCACGATAGTGTGGACGTTTACTACACCAAAAGACTTTTACAATTGACATCCAATTACTTGAAGCATTCGATTTCGTAAATCAAGACGCGGAGAATCATAAGTGAAACTCGAAGTTTCTAACCAGTGATTCACCATGCGAACAACCCTATCTCTCAGTAGATGAGGGAGCCGAGCAGACAATCGATCCACCTTTAAAAGGATGGTACGAATGTCTCTAATTTGTGTCATCCACATGACCAAGTGGCTTTGTCTCCATTCCACTCCCCGGGGTGAGAATGAGTCGACTTGAAGTCAGTTTCAGAAAGACAAATTAGGCATTGTTTGATAGACTTAATCAATGTTTCTTGTAAAAGGAATTAAAAGAATTCTCCTCAATGACATGTCTATATGAACTTCGAAAGCTCATAAATGTCACCAAGAAAACAGTAATGGAGACCATGAGAATGTTTTCATCCCCTCTCCCACTTAGCTTTTTATAACAAAGGGATACGCTATCTAGTGCATAAAGTAAACACATATAGCATGCATACAAGCAATAAAGCACATAATATCACATAGTCAAAATAATGCTAGAAAATTATTTTCCGACTATCATGGCTTTATTCCATCTCTGTACGCATCTTCTAGTCTTCAGTCTTCGTTCTTGAATGCTCCATGTGACGAGAATATTAATCCCAATATTTAAATCTATTTATTTTTAATAAATCCAAAAGATACTTAATTCGAAAATTAAGTCAATCGAATAAATTAAAAATAAAATTAAATATTATTAATATTTTTATTTATTTATTTTCCTTTCTAATTCTATTAAATCTCTAGAATCCTATTCAAGTAAGACTTGGAACATTCTAGAAGATTTCTATAATATAATAAGGAAATAAAATAAATTAGGACTCTTCTACGTTCCAAAATTAATTAATTTCCATGTCCATGAAAATTCCCATAAAATAGGAATAATCAATTAGGAAATAAATTAATTTATTAATTAATTATTTTCCTTTCCAATTCTATTAAATCTCTAGAATCCTATCCAAGTAAGACTTGAATATTCTAGAAGACTTCTATAATAGAATAAGGAAATAAATTAATTCCAATTAATTATTTTCCTATTTCCATGAGAGTTCCCAAACATAGGAATACTCAAAATAGGAAAACCGAATCAATTAGGAAAGTGAATCTTGGTAGGAGTAGCATGGGTTGGGGAACCCCACACCACCCCCCACCGTCGACCACCACCGCCGGGCACCACCGCCGCCGCCGATCCCGGCCCACGCGCCACCACCACCGGTGGCCGGCGTGGCCGGAAACCCTAGCGGACAGCCCCTCCGCGGCGGGTCGATCGATCCTCATGGGGATCGATCATGGGGATGATCGACCCCCCAGGTTTTTCGTCCTCTTCGTCTTCTTCGTCACACGTGTTCTCCGGCGGTCGTCTCGGCATCGATCCAACGTAAATAAATTACAATAATAAATTTACAATTCCGGTATCGATTCTATACATGAAATCGACCCTATACAGTTTCCGGAAAACATAGAACAATAATAATAAATCTAAATTCGGTCAACCCCCGAATTTTTACTATTACAAGCATTCATCCACACAAAACGAATCTCGACATGTCCGAGAGTTTAATAAACGAATAAACGGATCCCTGCAAGGTAGAACGATAATTGAACATATACATGAACACGAAACCAAACGCTCTGATACCAATTGTTGGAAATCGATATCCCGGACTATTAAAATTTGCGGAAAATAATAACCCGACCGAAATCCTCGATCGCCGGAGATCCGACCGCGAACCACCGCACGAGCCGAGGCTCGACCGAGCACCGCACGGGCGAACCCGCGCGCCCAGCCGAGCCCCCGCACGGGGCTCGCGATCATCTCACGATGATCGCTGGGATGCCTCACGGCATCCCCGGGGCTGCTCGTAGCAGCCCCGCAGCGAGCTCACGGCTCGCTGCCCAGCGGGGCCTAGCCCCGCACGCATCCGCTGCGGGCGATCCCGCAGCACGTACGGGGTCGCTGCGGGTGACCCCGCAGCTTACCCGCGATCGAGCTCACAGGCTCGATCGCCCCTCGGCTCCAGCCGAGGGCTCCCCGCGACGCGCCGTCGACGAGGGTGGCCGGAGGGATCCGCGGCGGCGCCAGCCCGCGGCATCCCCGGCGATCGACCGGAGTCGATCGCATGCCCCGGCGTCCAGCCGGGGCTTCCCATTGTCGCGCGTCCCGGCGGTCCGAACCCTAGGGTTCGACCGCCACTTTCGATCTTCACCGGGGATCTCGAATCCCCGTCCCCGAGGTTCGTCATTTTTCCGGATCGTGTGTTCATGTATATATTACAATTAATATCATATAAAATCACACAAGGGTTTTATGATATTACCTTCGATTCGTTGTGCGGAGAAACGAAATCAAGTTGAAGACCTTACGACCTTCCTACGTATTCCTTGCACTAGCTTGAACGTCGGGTGGGCGACGATCCTCCAAGCTTATGGATCTCCTTCACAAACTCTCTAGAATATCAAGTATGATAATCTTATGGTGTCTTGAATTGTGAAGACCATGTAGTGCTTTTATAGGCTACGTAGGGGATCTAAAGGAGGTGGAATATTGGGCTTCCAATATTGATGATTAAATTGAGCCCAAGCCCAAATCTATTAATCCCATCAATATTAATTAATTTATTTTCCACTATATAAATTAATTGCACTTCCAATATTAAACCATATTATATCAAATAATATTTCTCCTGTAGTATTATTTATTCCGTGTATTTAAGATTTAAATATCCATGAATAAAATTAATTTATTGCTAATTAATTTATTCATCTCTTATATCCGAGACTAGTACCATTCAACCTTAATTATTATGCGGAACAAATCCACTCATGAGGTTTACATAATAATTTCTTATGAACTCATCTCGGGGATATTATCAACCCTTTCGGGATACACTTTCCCGTCAAGTATTCACGGCATGTCGTATATAAAATATAGTGACCCAACTTAGCCGGTAATTAACCCAATAATTAAATCGGTTAATTCCTTTGGTAAATCAAAGTCACTTATATTAAATATACACACCCGCAATAGTATCGGGGATTGAGAATAAAATACTCTGAGACTTGAATCAATTATCAACGGCAATCCTAATTGATAAGTCTCAAGCGATCCGCCCAATACACAAAGTGTACAAGTGTGATAAAATAATTAGACAAATTATTTTCTCTCTCACACAACGACTATACCGATGGATTGGTCCGTGTCCATCTAGGTCGTGAGCAACTGTTCGATTAAATACGAGTAACCGATAGTATGATTTTCTGTGTGACGTCGCACACCATACTAACTACAACGTATAGAATCCAGGACTATATTATGCATATATTTAATTATCAATAATTAAATGCAAACGGTTGTTTATTAATTAAATAGATTAAATGCTATGACCGGGAGTTACCGTTACTTAAATCTAGACATTAAGTACACAACTCCAACATGAATCACCTCCTTCCTCTCCGAGCGATTTGGTGGATAAGAATTCTGGACACCTTCCTCCCTCACTTGACATGACCTATCTTATGGTTCTTCAGGAGTCATCACCCACCCAAGCTGCATTATCCAGTTATTTTCAAATTTAATTTCGCTTTTGGTGGGGATAAAATATCTTCGGGTAAGGTTGATTACAATGAGGTTATTAATTCTTTTGATGCCTACATTGTAAATTGTCTTTACATTTATGCTATTGATCTCTCGGGCGAGATGGTGTTTTTGCTATTAAGTAGCTCGATATTTCTCGGTGTTGAAGCCAAGCAAGACGTGTATGTCGAAGATAGTGTGGAGGTTATGGATCTAATTGAAAATGAAGTAGTAAATGTTCTACCTGCACCAAAATTAAAGATCAAGGGGTTATCAAAACAATGGAAATATGTTTATATAGAAGAGATGACACCTGAGATAATGAGCCTCCACTACTAGAATCTGGCAAATAGACATCACCTCTTTAACGTCATTCTGTTATGCAACAGATGTGTTTCGTATTAATAACATCAGTTAAGGAAATATTGATATGTCAGGACTTATTAACATCGTCTATTGGTGCAGCTGATGTTAAAAGTGTAGTTTTTAAATTGATAATTTTTTCAAACATCAGTTTTTAAAATAGAACTGATGATAAAGTTTTTTATAAAAAAAATTCTAAAAATCTTAAGTATTCCAGTCACGTTTTCAACGCACTTCCATTCTAAAAAATCTAAAAATTTCTAATTAGCTCTCGTTTTTCCCTCTCTCTCAAAACAAGAAGTCCCGTTCTTCAATCTCCTTCACCCTAACTCTCTCAAAACCAGTTCCCCGTTCTTCAATCTCCTTCACCCTAAGTAAAAATCTTAAACGTTTCATAACCTAAATATTCAAGTTCTTGTTCTTCATCTCTCGGTTGGCGTTCGTAAACCCTAAAGCAAACCCTAATCGGCCGGCGTTCGTGAAGTCGAGATTGGGTCTACTACTGAAGAATTGTGATAAACCAACAGATTGAGTCGCAGACTACAAAAAATCCTTTCCGGTTGCACCTCCAATTCGACAAATTCTGGCTCTGCGCCATCGTGATTCTCCGGGACTATCAGCACGGTGAAAAAGGTAGTCATGAGGTACTATTCTCTGTTAACGACCAATTATATCAAACCCTCGCCGTTTATTAGGGTAATCTCAATTGGGATTTTCTCTAATTCTGAATGTGTAGTGGAAGGAGAATACCTGATTTATACCGATTGGATTTGCATTATCTATAATAAATTTGGGGGAAAAATAATAATGTAAAATACAGTGAAACTGTGAAGAATAACCTGGTTCGATATTGTTAAAAAAATTATCTCAGACGATGGCTGAGACATTGTTGAATGCTCTCGGCCAACTCGATGAATTCGAGGACTGGTAGTGCTCGTTAGTGTTCGAAAAAATGCTTCAATAAAATTTTAATCGGAAATCGATACTCTTGTTTGTCCTTGCTCGTTTTTCTATTAGGCTACTTTGTTCACGTTTCGCTTGGAATAATCTAGCTAGCTATTTTTTACAACGCAAAATACTAAAGTATTTATGTGTTATGGGATGACACATCTCTCCCCGTTTCATTCAGTGGGCACATATTCGGTTAATGTTCATATGGAATAATATTCTGATTGAAACCTCCCATCTTGTGTTAGTTGATGGTAATGGAGTAGATGTTTTCGCATGTTGTCGCACTAATATAATACGACAGCCACTCGTATTTTGTCCTATTATATAGTATATGCTAGACCCACCACGGCCTATCTATGGTGTGCCTCCTATTTTGTCCTATTATATAGTATATGCGAGTCATATAACCTTGATTCCACATTAGTCCCACCAAAATGAATAATGCAGTAATGCACAAGACCCGGATGGACCAATTGGAGAAAGAAAAATACAAAAAACAATTGACAAGCTTTTCGTGTTGTGTATTTTGAGTACAACTTATTGTATTTAAGGTCTAATCTTGCTGTTGTCCGAATAAAAAATCGCAATTGGTTCTTAGATCAGCACCTCCCCTTGTCTCTTCTTCCTATTCTAGATTACTTTAGGTTCTTAGTTTCTACATAATACCGACCTGTGTCAAAATTAATAGTATACCTGAGTCGTGTATCACTTTTTATTTTCATTTTTTTTGGGTTGCTCTTATAACTAAGCAGAGTTTTGGATGCTTGTAAGCAACATGTGGATAACTGTTTTGTATTGATAATTAAAGTTTGTTTATTCAACATTTGAAAGCAACAAGAAAAGTTGTTGAAGTTTGGGACTGGAATCGTGCAAGTGGAAGCCAGTTGCAGGAATTGTGTTTTAACGCATAAAGTAAGTGAATACTTTCGTTCTATACAATTATATAATTTATATAAATGTTTCGTGTTCATATGAAATATTTAGATGTTTCAGTCCCATAAAACAATTCAATGGCGAGACGGGAAGATTTAACAAATCACCAAAGATAACATATCTTATGGTATATCTTTTGAATTAATTTATGTCTTCTGTGTTCAAATATTAGGTTTAGTATTCTAATCTCTTTCGAATACAATGATTTGTAGGGTGTTCCAAAACAACCCGGAGACTTTGAATGTGTGTATTATGTGATGTGTTATATGAAAGATATAATAAGTGACGAATCGCTTTCATTTTCTGAGAAGGTATAAAGTTACAGTTTTTTTTACTTGGATGTTCTAATGATTTAATGTTTTTTTTTTCATTTGTGTTTTATTGAAGTGGGCTGCAAAGTCAAGAAAAGTCGAGTATACTCTGATGGAACTCGATGAAGTGCGATTTGGATTGGCCGAGTACCTACAGTTGCTGGCATAAGTAGGTAATTTCCCGACACAATCCAACCACAGTAGATTGATTTGTCCCTTTGTGACTTGTATCGAATATGTGATTTTTATGTGTTGCTGTGGTGTTTGTATTTTCAAGGAATATATATGTGCTTTTAGATTAAATTGATGTAATATATTTGGAATTTATATATCTCGATCTTCAGGTACTTGTTGAGTTAGATGTGGAATGAAATGTTAAGTCGATTATTTTTTTCAGGTGGTGCTGTGGTTTGTTGGAGCATGGTGTACGTCCCTGGATCATTTTGAAGGGATGGAACAAAATGAAGAAAAATGAAATTTCATGTTAGAACATTTAATTTATTTTGGATCTATTGTCGTAGATGTTTGACTTATATTGAAAAGATAATTGTGATGAGTTTTGGATTTGTTTATTTCGACGTTTTGGATATTTAATATAAGAGATATTTAATGTTTTTAACATTACGTTTGGTGCAATTTTTGTGTTTTAGATATCGAACAAAATAAATGTATTAATATATATAATATTATGATGATTTATGTATATACTAGAAATCGGTTTTAATACTTTTAAGTGATACTAAAGAGTATATGGGAAATCAGTTTTAAAACTGTAAGTGATATTAAAGAGTTTTTGGAAATCGGTTTTTGAACAAACAACTGATGTTAAAGCGGTACTTTAGATATCGGCTATTTTCGCTGGATTCTATATCGAGTATTGACTGATGTGCTAAAGTTAAACAACATCAGTCGAATTTCTACTAACTGATATCTAATACGGATACAGACATCGGGTATAAACTGATGTCTATAGTAGGCTTACTATAGACATCTCCTACCTAGACATCAGTCGGGAAAAATTTAGACATCGGTCAATAACCGATGTCTATTAAGCAGATTCTAGTAGTGCTCATCGAGGCTCCTTATTGATGAAAGATGAGTCAAGCTCAAGACGTTAAACGAGCGCCGCATGGAGGCTAATCCACGAGCCGTGCTGCTCTTTTGGTTCCCAAATGAGCCTTACGTGGGGGTTTTCCCACGAATTCATACGAGCTGGATCGAGAAGACCGAAGGAGTCAACATCACTGTTTGCACCTTCTTACCCTTCCGCTTTTAAGTTTGTTCTGTATATTATGTTTCTTTAGTTTGTTCTTTTTCGTTTGGACATGTTTTGTTACTCACTTGCCTGAGATTTGCTTAACTATGTGTGCTACATTGAGGAAAATGTGTATTTCAAGTTTTTTTTTTTTTTGGGGAGGGGGGGGGGGGGGGGGGGGGGGGGGGGGGGGTTAGCTTTGCATGTTCTTAGGGTAACCCGTTGTTTCGCGAGGTTTGTTAGGGGTTATAGTAGTCTTCAAACGTCGCTTATGTTGTGTCTTTTGGTATGTTTTGTCGTGTTGATCACCCCTCCCCATTTAGCACAATTGCGGTATAGTTGTTAGAAGCATGATCTAGGCAATATAGGCTTCGGTTTACACATAATTGAATTCAGGGCTTCATCATGATGATAATGAAGAGTTGGTTAATTTTGGGTCCTACACTTAGGATTTCCTACATATGGAGAATCGTAATTTTTATTACATCGGTTAGGCACGAGTATTAAGTAGATCGAGTTCATCGATTGTTTGGACGGGTTATACACGAGGATTCTACTTTGATCGTGTCTTGTCTTAGTAGTGTGGCTTAGCTATATATAGGTATTATTCGCAACCGGACGCAAAAACAGAAGACGTTCGAAAAGTTTAGTTGCGTATGTGAAAAAAGGGTTGACAGCCGAACTAGTAAGAAAAAACTAAATGGTTCGAAATATCCCGTTGCCGAGAAAAAAAAATAAAAAAAAAGAGAAAAAAAATAATAATAGTGTAAGTATTAATATTAGTAGAGCAACCACACTGCTTGTACGAGAACGATGAGTATCAGAAACCACGCTAGGATACTCGAATGGCCCTCGACTGTTTACACCTAGTGAATATTGCCTCACCTGATTGACTCGGCTAGACATTTCGGTGGTTTTGTTTACTTGTGCTCGTTGTTGATATTGGTTAGTGGAGTTAGGATTCGAACTGTGGGGATTTGAATATTTGAGGGACACTCGTTAGTTGATTTTAATTTTTCGAATTTGAATGCCTTGAATTCCCTTATGGTTAATCGTGGATGGCTGTCAGCCGACAAAATCACCGCTGTGGGGTGCGCTATGCCCGACGCTCGTCGATCGCGCGTTTTTGGAGATTTGGGTTCTATAGTGGGGTAGCGATCGCTACCCCCTGCGGCCGACATGTATTGTCGTCGGCCGACAGCTTCGTGAAAAATCGGGAAAATCCGCCCAACTCTTTTAAAAAGGGGTTTTCGGGCATATTTTGAGGATACTTCATACACTTTATTTCCTGGGCGATTAGAGAAGACTCGAGACTTTTTTTCCTTAGGTTTTCGACATTGCTTTTCGATTTTATTGTTCTTAATTCACGGACGAAAATCGGAGCTAGCACCGATCGTTGTTTATCTTGAACAAGTAATTAGTAAGTTCTTTTTCCTTTTCACCTTTATTGTTTCTTTCGATTGCTTTATTATTTTATCTACTCTTGTTTAGTATTTTCTTGTTTGTTATTTCATAATGATTTCTCAACACGTTGTTATTGATTTCACCACGATCATGAGTAGTTAAACAACCAATTAGGATTAGAGGAATTGTAACATGAACTAAGGATTGAAATTTACACACGCACACAAGGTGTTCGATTAAATGCTAAACTTGATTTCAAATAATTGCATGAGGCTTAGGAGCAAGTACATGACATAGGATAATCGAACACACTAAAATCTACTGGCGACAGACGTTTTAGGAGATTTGTATTTCGTAAATTCACGACCCGACGTTTATGTTTGATAAACCCGAAGCCCTATTCTCCTTATTCATTACATTACATTAATTGCTTTTTGCTTGATTTTAGTTTTTATTATTTATTTAGTTAATTTAGTTTAAAAACAAAACCCAAACTTTGGCATTATGCTATACTTCTCCCTCTTTTCTTTTGCAACCACTTGAATACGAATACAAGTATCGATAGTAGTGTTCCTCAAGAGCTCGACTCGGGCGAATTGCTTCGGCAATTAGTTCGAATATTTTTATTTGATTTTGACGTACTAAAAATGACTTATCAATAGTCAATGACGAATAACAAAATAATCTAACGATTAACTATTATAGTACAAAACTACGACACGTCTAATGAAACCAAAAGCTAAAAATATAGAAATTACAAGTTTATTAATTAATATGACATCAATTTAATTAATAAGTAGTACACTAAAACCTCTCTATAATCATATCCTTGGGACCACAAAAAAATATTCTTAAATGGGAGTTATTCTTAAATAGAGTTAGTATCAGATTTTTTTTAATGCATTTATATTATATAATGGTATAATTAGTAGATAGAGTACATGTAATGTGTTGAACTTAATTGAATTAATTTACTCACGTAATATGAAAAGGCAATAAACCTTAACTAATTTACTCACGTAATTGAGCTAATGCGCATACACAAGTTGAAGGATAAGGTTACAACACAAAAGATTAAATCACTGTCACAATAAACCTTGAACAAGTACTTTAAATCAACTTAAATCTATTGTAAAATTATATATAATTATTATGATTTATTCTTAAATGGAGGTGTATTTATTTATGTTAGGACTTGAAAAATATGAATTATGACAATATGGAGTTTATTCCAAATTATAACTAGTCCCAAGTTGAGACCATAAATTCTTATTACTAAAGAGAGTTTATTCCTTAATAGAGTATTCTTTTTAAAAAGTTTTACTGTAGTAGCTAGCAAAAATAGACACTACAAGAAAAACTGCGGATCCCTACGGCCATTTCCGTAGGGAATGCCGTAGGGATCACCTTTCCCTACGGGGATCCCTACGGGAATGGGCCGTAAGGGATTGCCTCGTAGGCAACAGATTCCCTACGGGGATTTTATAGCCGTAGGGGGACTCCCTACGGCATTCCCGTAGAGCTAATGCGCATACCCAGTGGGAGAGGCAATAACAAAATTTGTATGCCTAACCCAACTGTAGCACCTCCAATGGAAGTGGAAGGCTTCAAATTGGTGGCAATTTAGAGTTTGTGAACAGTGGGCGGCTAATTTGCCTACCCACTGTTCACGATGACAACAATTTTTATTTTTCCTTTTTTTAATGTTATTTATGTTTATATTTGTTTTATTTTCCTTTTCTTTTTAATGTTGTTAATTTAATTATAATGTGATATATTTTTTTTTAATACACAATCTTATATTTATTATTATTTTAAAGAAAATAAAATTAAAATTTAATTAAGACAAATGCAAATTAAAAAATACAAATACAAAGTAAACTTCAATACTACGAATTTAAATACAAAATACTAAAACATAAAATACAATATGGAAATGAAACAGAATTTTCGCATTGCCTTATGTTTTTTTTTAATTTGCATTGCAGTGTATTATTACGCAATTTTCTTTAGTATTAATATGTAATTGTAATGTGTTATGTTATTAAATTTTTGTATTTTTTATTGTAAATTATATATTTTTTTATTAAAAAATACGACATATTAATTTATTTAATTTCAAATTTTTAATTGTATTTATCATATTATAAATTTGATTAAATACAAACGTAATATAAATAAAATTATTGTGTGATAAAATTAGGAATATTCCAAAAGAATATTCTTTTTAAGTTAAAATTTGAGTTTGATGGTTGGAGATGGTTTTATTGTTTGTGGCAAATTTGGTGGCAAATTTTGAAAAATGTGAATTTTTGCCTCTCCATAATTGGGAATGCTCTAATTAGTTTGATTGGAATGTTACGTAAAAAGTATACATAGAGATGATCTAAAAGACACACTTTTTCTCTTTTAAGCAAAAAAAAAAATGGATACTTCAATATAAAATTTTAATACCACAAAAAAGTTGAATACTGTAATACTAATTAGAGCATCTCAAATAGTAAATAAAATGTTTATATGACATGAATTTATACCTAAATATTTCAAATCATTGAGATATTAATGTACAAATTGATAAATACAAATAATTTGCAATATGTCAACTAAATTGTAATAAATTTTCAATTACACCAATGAATAAGTATGCTCTTAGAAAGTGATATTTAGCTTGAGAGAATATTTTTCTTGGTCCAATAAAGTTGGGCCAATTTCGATTTAGTCCTATGTAGTTACACATTTTCAATTTAGTCACATATAGTTCAAAATTTTGTCCAATTTAGTCCATTTTGGCCGAAATTTTCAATTTTGACTGGTCAACTGATGACGTGTCAGGTCGTAGGACGATCGTCGATTTTCTTTGACACGCGTCTTCTCTTGATTGACCGCTGTAAACAATTTAAAAAAAAAAATGAAAAAGCCACGTCAGGTTCAGGGCCTGCCCGACCTGAACCTTGAATGCCTCCAAATCCCGGAAGACATTAAGAGGACCATACGCTTGCTGCAAGAGAGGTCGGCCCAAATGGAGAAGGCTAAGGGAAATCCAGGCCAATAACCCATAGTAAGGAACTTGGACGAGGATTTCCAGAACGAGGAGTTTGAAGAAGAACAAGAAGCTCGCAGAGCCTCCCCGGTGCGACCTCGCAAGAAGGGTCGTAGGATAGGGTTGGCCCGACAGGAGGAGTATGATGGCGATTCAAGTGAATCCTGGAAATCAGATGACACATATAAAGAATGTGATGACCAAAGAGAAGTTCGAACACTATGTGGACTGAGAGGGCGAGATCGGCGACCGAGGAGACGCCAGAGGCTTTTTCATTTTTTTTTTTGAAAATTGTTTACAGCGGCCAATCAGGAGAAGACGCGTCAAAGCAAATCGGCGATCGTCTTCCGGGCTGCCACGTTATCAGTTGGCCGGTTAAAATTGAAGATTTCGGCCAAAAAGGACTAAATTAGACAAAATTTTGAGCTATATGGGACTAAATTGAAAATGTGTAACTACATGAGACTAAATCGAAACTAGCCCAACTTTATGGGACCAAGAAAAAAATATCCCTATTTAGCTTTTCTTGAAGTTTTTGAAATATACTCCGCCTTTTGCCGCATGGCCTTGTCATTAGGGATGTACATCGGGCCAGCCCACTCGGTTTCGGGCTAGCCCACTCGGGCTATCGGGTTACTTCGGTTCGGGCTGATCGGGCTGAAATTTTTTCGGGCTGTAAATTTGTAGCCCTAACCCTAAAATCTTCGGTTTCAGGCTAGCCCGTCGGGCTGGAAAAACTAATATTATATAATAAAAAAATAATTTTTAATAAAATTAAAATTAATATTAATAAAATATTAGTATTTAATAATTATTATTATAAATCTAATATTTAAATTGCCCAAATTATCAAATGTTCATTCAATAATATTTAAGATTATAATTTTAGGTTACAATTTTCTTTATTTGAATATATTATTTTATTTATTTAATATATTTGTATAAATAAATAAAATAAATTCTAATATATTTAAATAAATCGGGTTGTCGGGCTAGCCCACGGTTTATCGGCTAGCCCACTCGAGCTATCGGGTTACTTCGGTTCAGGCTAACCGGGCTGAAATTTTTTCGAGTCGAAGAGTCATCAGGAGATTTATTGGACCGAGTTTCAGGTACGTGTGTTGATACTTTATTATTTTACACATTTATATGTTATTTTACTAACTTATTTATTTTGTCTGTTTTGAAGCGTCGCTTCTGTTGGGATAGGAGCATGTACAGTGATGACGAGATCTATAAACAGTTCAGAGTAGTGTTGATGAGGAGGTACAGTAGCCGCATTAGCGAGTGGCGTCAGAAGTGGAGGGAATCGAGGGTGAAGCCGAAATGTGTGCCCGATGAAGTTTGGAAGAACTGGTTGGTGATCTTCGAGACAGCCGAGTATAAAGAGAAGTCTGAGCGTTGTACGAAGAACCGGATGAGTGAGCCCGATGGGCCGGGCACCGGCATTTCAAAGGCCGCTGGAGGATCTCGATCGGGCGTCAGATATGCCATGGACATTGTAAGATTTTTAAATTATATATGTTTTCATATTTTTAATTATATATGTACTTAATTTATATATGTTTTCGTATTTTGAAGGCCGAGGAGTTCGGTCGACCTGCGACGGCATTGGACGTTGCAAAACGTCTGCACGTGAAGAAGGACGGGACCCCGATATCTCAGCGAGCACAGAAGATCATTGTAAGTTTAAAACTTTAACCATTTAACTTTATCTAACTTATTAACTTAAATTATTCTTGACTAATTACATATTTTTAATTTTTGTTTTAGAATACGGTAGAGGAGGCTGTTGAGGAGCGTCGAGCCTCCACGCAGGTTGAGCCCGATGTGGACGAGGTCTACCTGAGCCTCGTCCCGAAGAAGAAGAATAGGATCTTCGGAACGGGCACCTTAGGTAAGCTCTTCGGCAGCTCGTCTTCTTCATATTCAGTGTCCTCTTCGGCCGGCCCGTCTTCTTCAGAGACCGAGGAGCGCATCCGTCAGAGCCTGAGAGAGGAGTTCGAGAAGAAGCAGGCAGAGCTCGAGACTCGTCACGCTGAGGAACGCGAAGCTGATCGCATTCGAGCAGAGCAGGAACGCGAAGCTGATCGCATTCGGCTGCAGGAGCAGGAGCAGAAGACGGCTGCCTTGGAGAAGAGCTTTCAGGCGACGTTCTTAGCGATGGAGGCTCGTCTACGGGCTGAGATGCTTGGTCGGCCACAACCACCTCCTTGATTTCTGTCATTTGTGATTTTGTGTATTATATAACTGTTTTTTAGATATTTTCGGATATTTGCGTTGTTTTTGTATGATTTTAGATAGTTGAACTTATTTTAAGATGTTTGAATATTGTGTTTTGAGTTTTGAGTTTGAAAATGCTTTTGAGTTCAGTTTTGAGTGCAGGTTGGGTAATAAAAAACGGGATTAATCCTGCCCAAAAAAACATAAGTTCCCTACGGCTGCTGCCGTAGGGATGATCCCCGCAAGTCCCCTACGGCTGAAGCCCGTAGGGGAGGGACTCCAGTTGTCCCCTACGGCGAAAGCCCGTAGGGGACCCTCTACGTTATGCCCCTACGGGAATGCCCGTAGGGGAGGGCTTCCAGGTACTCCCTACGGCGATCCCCGTAGGGGAGCCCCTACGGGCCGCCCTACGAGTCTGCCGTAGGTGCCCCCTACGGGGAAAATGGGATGGGGGAACGAATTCCCCAAGGGCCTCCCCTACGGCATCCCCGTAGGGAGCCCCCCTACGGCGAACAAAAGCCCGTAGGGAAGCTGTTCGTAGGGAGAATGTGATCCCTACGTCTGTTTCCTACGTCTGTTCCCTACGTCTGTTTCCCTACGTCTGTTTCCCGTAGGGATCGGCAGTTTTTTTTGTAGTGTATTCCGCCCTAACTCTACATTTTTTCGGGTGGGCTTCGGGCTAGCCCACCGTTTCAGGTTGGATTGACATTCCTACTTGTCATCATTCCAACCACCGTAAAAATTCATCACTCTAAAAGTATACTTGAAGCATCTTCAAAAGTAGTAGGTATAATTTTCAAAAAGTATTTTATCTTGTGATCGCAGCATGTATAAAAACGCAGCATGTATAAAAATAATAATTGCCACATCTCACATTACGGTGATATTGAGATATAAATTAATTATTTTTGATGTATTAAATAATATTCCTTATAAACAAAAGTAATAATTACATGTGTTTTATAATTTAAAAATAGAATTATTTAACGAGGTATTATAATTTATAATATTTTAAGTTTTACCGCATTAATTAACGCTTACAAATTAATGTTTCATTTTTTTAAATTTTTTATTAATAAAAGTAATTTAAAATTATAATTATAATATAGTGTAATAACTGTTTACCTCATATAATAAATATTAATTAATAACTGTCGTGTAAATTAGCAAAATTAAAATAAAATTATATAAACTGCTTTTATTAATAATTAGCAAAAATAGAATTCTTTAATTTTAATCAAATTTTAAAAATTCCCTTTTATCGAAAATCACCTTAAAAATAACACGTGACCAATTTAAATATTACAGATTTTAGATAAAATTAATATTAATGACACGGAATACATTTTTATATCACGATAAATGATAGAAAATGTATTTTAATTTGAATAGTAAAACGTAAAAATTAAGTTAATATTGGAATAAAGTGTAAAAACAGGGTTGAAATAAAAATACAAAATTAGCGAACTCTCAACCAAGCTCAGAAATGGCCGACTTCCAAAAAACTGCAACGCTCTCTGCACTCTTCATCATCATTATCTTAGCTCCAGCCTCTTCTTCGCAACGCCCTTCTCGCTCCCTCCGGAATCCCAAAAATGCCCCCCGACTTCTAGGTAAATTCTCTCGCTCCAAGTCTAATTACGCTGCCCCGAGTTACCGATACGAGACCCGTTACTTCGACCAGAATCTCGACCACTTCGGATTCTCGGATCTCCCCAAATTCCGGCAACGCTATCTTATCAACACCGAGAACTGGGCTGGGCCTGACCGTCTCGGTCCGATCTTTTTCTACTGCGGCAATGAGGGTGATATCGAATGGTTCGCCGCAAATACGGGCTTCGTGTGGGAGCTCGCTCCTCGTTTCAACGCCATGGTTATTTTTCCCGAGGTACCTTTTTCCTTCTTCCTTTTCTTCTTTTTTCTTTTCCATCCTTTTTTTTTGTGCGTGTTCTTATTTGCAATTCGTGTGATTTGTGTTGATTTGAGATGGAAATATGTAGTTGAAATAATCGAAAATTTTAAAGTAGTTGTTTTATTTTGCGAATCGTGATTTCTAAAAGACTATTATTTTGGTTGATATTTTGATGACAGCATAGATACTACGGGGAGTCCATGCCGTATGGCAGCTCCGAAGAGGCATATAAAAACACGACTACGTTAGCACACTTAACAGCCGAGCAAGCGCTAGCTGATTTCGCCGTATTGATAACCGAGCTGAAAAGAAACATGTCGGCACAGGCTTGTCCTGTAGTGCTGTTCGGTGGATCGTATGGGGGAAGTAAGAATTTCTTGTACTTAATATGTTCTGTGTATTGGTTAATTCTTGAATTGGGAGATATGATGAAATCTCTGCAATATAAAAAACAGTGTTGGCAGCTTGGATGCGACTAAAATATCCCCACATTGCCATTGGGGCACTTGCTTCGTCTGCACCCATTCTCCAGTTTGAGGATCTTGTGCCCACTGAGACGTTTTATGATATTGTTTCCAATGATTTTAGAGTACGTGTCGGACTTTTTGAGTTGTTTTTAGGGTACCTGCAAAACTACACTTGAGGTTTGGCACTTTGGCCTAATTAGAAAAGAAGAACACTCTGCAAATATCCAAAATTGTTGTTGAAATTCACGTCCGATCTCCGCTAATGGATGTTGATGATGTCATCAACATTTTTTAACAATTGCATCACTCAACCTCTATGTACATTACAAATGATATATTGTGTCAACTACGAGTTGGACACAATGTAAGAAAAATAAAATAAAAACCTTAAGGTAGTTTTGCTTTATTTTTTAAACTAATTAGGGTTCTTAGTAATCGCCCAAAATCTCAGGGGGAGGTTTTGTAAAATACCCTTGTTTTTATCATTGAATAAGAATAATTAGTTGATAATTCTTGGTTTAGTGTTTTGCATTATGAGCCTGCTCTTTGATCTACTTGCAGCGGGAGAGTGTTAGCTGCTTCAATACTATAAAAGACTCTTGGGATGTGATTCAATCAGAGGGAGAGAAAAGTGATGGACTTTTGTATCTGACTGAAACTTTCCACCTTTGCAAGTAAGATTATAAATCTTAGTATTGTTTTTTGAGATAGTTACAAAACTACTCCCGAGGTTTGGTGTTATAACAACACTGAACCCTACTAGCTTCGAAATTTACAAAACCACTAATGGAGGTTTGCTTATGACTCCAGTCCACTAACAAAATTTACTGGCATAATAAATAACTAATTATTTGTCATATTTTATAATTACATCCTCAACTTTAAAAATACCGCAAATAGCCAAAGGAAAGGTTGAGGCTATTTCTTATATAGTTAAATGTATAGGGGGGCTAAATGGCTAATTATACCTACAAGATTTGAAGGGGTTCTTTGTAGTATTTAGAAAAGTTGAGGATTCTAAAATAGTAGTATTTGACAACATCAACAAATTCCATCATGTCACCTAACGATTACGTTTGGGAAAAATGTAAGAAGGTTCAAACCTCAAGGGTAGTTTTTGTAAATTTCAAATCAATTAGTTTCCTTTTTCCATTGTACCTACCCAAAGTATGAGAACATTGTTTTGTTATCATCCCTCGTTTTTAATATGTCGGATTCTTATGTGTAATATTGGTTATAACATTTTTCAAGTATGATGATACTGAAGTTGACCTTGCAGGAAGCTCGATAGTGTTGATGACCTCTCTAACTGGTTGTCTTCCGCTTATAGTTATTTGGCCATGGGAGACTACCCTTACCCGTCCGACTTTCTAATGCCACTACCTGGAAACCCAATAAAGGAGGTTTATTTTAGCTACGAATGGGAGTTTGTTTCGTTGTTTCATGCTGTTGTTTTGTCTCTATTTTTTCAGTTAACCACGAACTGGATTACTTTGGTTCAAAAATTGAAATTAATTATCTGAGTGGACGAAATTGAAATAGTAAGCATGTATTATAGAATTACATACGCATGTATGCTGTGTGCTATTTTTTTTGTCATACTGCCATTGATTGATAAGAGAGAAATATGACCCAAAAATCAGGGAAACTACAGTAAAACTAGTGTTTATGTTTGTCTCCATTAAAGTAAATATACTTGCTCCATGTTTACCGATCTAGCCATCTTGGTCAGGTCTGTAGGAAAGTGGACAGCAATCCTAACGGGACTAGAATCCTTAATCGCATATTCGAAGGGATTAGTGTTTATTACAATTACACCGGAACTGTCAGATGCTTTGATTTGGATGACGATCCTCACGGAATGAACGGGTGGAACTGGCAGGTGCGAAAATGTCGTGACAACTAATTGTTAATGCATTGCTTTGCACACTAATTACATATGATTCCATGTACATGTTTAACTAATTGTTCTGCCTGATTATTTTTCTCACAAGGCGTGTACCGAGATGCTCATGCCGATGTCTAGCAGCATAAATAGTAGCATGTTTCCAGTGTACGATTATGATTATACATCTGATGAAGAGTGGTGTTTGGAGAATTACAATGTCAGACCCAGGCCTACTTGGATAACTACTCAATTTGGTGGACATGTAAGTAACCCGTGATAGTATATTATTAAGGGACGATCTTTTCAAAGACTACCCTTAAGGTTTGGCAAAATTACAAGGGAAAAAAGCTGACTTTGAAAATTTCAAAATCACATTTGAGTTATACTCTGCAATATCATTTGCATCTTCAGTTCGGAGAAACTTAATTTTCTGACATCATCAAGTTTTATTCCTTTTAACAATACAGATTTCATGTTTTCTAAATATTACGAATAACCCCAACTTGTTTTCATGGCAAAATTACAAGCTTTGGTTTGGTTATTTGTATAAATTGAAAGCTGAAGGGTGTAATTGTAAATTATGTGATGACATCAGCGAATTCCGTGAGATCAACTAACGGTTGGGCGAAATGCAACCAAACCACAAGGGTGATTGTTGCAAGTCCCAAATTTAGGTGCCTTTCTTGGTAAATTATCTAAACCTCGTGGGTAGTTTTTGTAATTATCATTCTTTTGTCTACATTTCCTATGGTTGTCTTTAATAAAGAAGGTCTAGAATTTCATGAGTTGGTGCTTGGTACAACTCAACTCATTTTTTTTCTCAAACTTGATTCCCTATTTCAAAGTCGTGAATAAATTTGTTAGCTGTATAAATAAAAGGTTTTCATTTAGGAACTACGGGACTCCAACTAATTGCTGGTTTATTGACTCGTGTCTTGCATTTTATCTTCGTTATAAAAGGGATTTAAGAATGCCTTGAAAACCTTCGGGAGTAACATCATATTCTCAAATGGGTTGTTGGATCCGTGGAGTGGTGGCAGGTAATGAAGGTCGTTGGTCGCTACTTTATTACGTAACTAATTTATAGGTGATGGGAATAATTATATGGTATTATTGGTGCAGTGTTTTGGAAGACATTTCTGACACTATTGTAGCACTTGTCACACAGAAAGGTATTTTTTTTCTTGAACCATTAATGTTGATTCTGTTTCTTAAAGTGGCCTCTTATGTTATTATGAACACACCGTTGATGTTTGCTAATTTTTTCAGGTGTGTTCTTGCTTCACTTATAACACCAAATGCCAATATTTTCGACATTGACCACCATTAATAACCGATTGATTACATTTCAGGTGCCCATCACTTAGATTTGCGTCCATCAACGGCAGATGATCCCAGTTGGCTGGTGGAGCAAAGGGCCGCTGAGGTCAAGTTGATTCAAAAGTGGTTAGACGAATATTTCGACAGAAAGAGAGGTCATGATTACATCAACAGAAAGATAGGATCTTCGGACATGTGAAAAGCCCTATTGAACTTTTTTTTGTTCTCCAATTATTGTTTGCTTGCTCTATTCCAAAGAATTCTTCCTTTTCCACTCAATAGGTTTATGTTCTGTATATGTGCATGATGATATCTTCTTCTCTATGTGCACGAGCAAGTTTAATTTTCATTTGGTTTTGGCTGAAATGCATTGCACCAACATCATTTCACCAACCATTGCCATTGTTCACGTATTGCCTTAGTCCGTAGATTTTATAAGTAAAAGGAGCGAGAAGGGTTGTCCCTTCTCTGTAAACAAAAACAAGGTAAACGAATAAAGGTTGTGTTGTATTGATTGAATATTGGGGTTACATATGTGTGGTATTTATAGGTATAAACAAAGTAGGAATAGAATCCTACTAGAATATAAACAACTAAATATACCAAACATAAAATAGGAAAATAGGATCGAGCCAAGATCCTCATAAATATAGTAAGTCATATGCATGGAGACTCCATGCATGTGCAGCTGCATGCATGCATAGAAGACACACGTCAACACCCCCCTCAAGATAGCAGTAGATGTCTCGAATGCCCATCTTGCACAACATGTGAAAGACTTTGGATCCCAAGGCTTTAGTGAATAGGTCAGCCACTTGGTCTGTAGTTTTCGTGTAAAAGAGTTTAAATAAACCCTTAGCCATTCTGGCAATCAATCTCAATATGTTTTGTCCTTTCATGAAAAACGGGGTTGGGTGCTATGTGTATAGCAGCTACATTGTCACAATATAATAAGGCAGGTTGAGAGTGAGAAATGTGGAAGTCTGCCAGTAGTTTCTTGAACCATATTAGTTCACAAACACATGAAGCCATAGCCCTGTATTCAGATTCTGCAGAGGACCTTGACACAGTTGTTTGCTTCTTGGATTTCCAAGTAACTAGAGAATAACCATGAAAGATACTATACCCAGTGACTGATCTCCTGGTAGTGACATCTGCTGCCCAGTCAGCATCACAAAAGGACTTGAGGTGTAGCTGATTAGTGGAGGGATAGAATATACCTTGTCCAGGTGAGTTCTTGAGATATTTAAACACTCTATAGGCAACAATAAGATGAATGTCAGTAGGGGTATCTAAAAACTGACTGAGCACTTGAATAGAGTAACATATGTCAGGTCTAGAAAGAGTAAGATATAATAGTCTGCCAATAAGACTCCTGTTTTGGGTTGTTTTGGGCTTTATTGGTGATATCCGCTGGAATCGGAGGGTTAGCTAACAACAACACAAACACTTATTTATTATAAGTAAGTAAGCAACAAGATCGAGTTTATATGCAGAAATCATAAGTATAGAACATGGAAGCTCATGACTCCTCTTCATTCATATATTCATACTTAGATTGCTTGTTATCATACAATATTTCATCTCCCTTTTCCTCTCTTACATGCCTCTTATTTATACTAATCTATGGATGGCTAGATTATGCCACCTTATGCCCACTTATCAAATCCTTATTGGACCTTTTAGCCCACTAATGTGCAGCATTAAAAACCCACTTAGACTCTTAAGAATCTAATCTACTCCTTTCACCGTGAAGTTCCTGCTAGCCGCCTGGTAACTCTTACACCTTCTCCAAATATTTCTCCGTGAAATAAGTCTTACTCTCCCGTGCAATCTTTCCTGTCCGAGCTCTCGATCTTCTTTTTTGGTGAATCTTATATGGTCTTTTGACTGGTGGTTGTCGACTTTCTCTTCTGATGACGTGGATGACATATTTAGGACACGTGTCAGTGAGCATTTTATCGGGTGTAACACCTCCTATATTCAGATGGATTGGTCAAGGGTTCTCCCTCTGATTTACTGAGTTTGAGCCCTTTTTCAAAGGGGAATGAAACTGGTTTGCATTCCAACATTCCACAATCTGATATAATATCCAGTGTATATTGTCTTTGATTTAAGACCAGGCCACTGGAATTTATGGCAATTTCATTGCCTAGAAAATACTTCAAGACACCTAAGTCTTTTAATTTGAACTGTCCAGAAAGGTAACCTTTTAGTTTGTTGATAGCAGTGATGTCATTTCCTCCTAGGATAATGTCATCCACATAGATTATGAGGAAAACATTAGAGCTTCCAGAAATGAGTAAGAAGAGAGATGAGTCAGCATTGCTTTGACAAAATCCATAAGATGTGATCATAGAAGTCAGTTTTTCATTCCATTGCCTTGAAACTTGTTTTAAACCATACAAGGACTTGTGTAGTTTGCAGCATAAGTTCTTTGTTAATGATGAATTATAACCCTCGGGTAGGCTCATATATACTGTTGGAAATCGATATCCCGGAATTAATAAATTTAAATAAATAAATTATCTAATTAATTCCGCCCGAAATCCTTTGGAGATCGAATATCCGGGGTTGTCAAAATGCGGAACGACAACTCCAATCGAAATCCCGGTTGCCGGAAACCCGCCACGAACCACCACGAAGGCTGGACTCAACAAAACCCTAACCGCGGGGATAGCCCGGGCTGTTCGGTCGAGCCCCCGCGTGGGGCTCGCGGCTGTCCTTGGCAGCCGCCTAGGGCTGCCCTTGGCAGCCCGCTGGGCACGCCGAGAACCCACGCGACCAGCTGCGGGGATGCTCGTAGCATCCCGCTGACGCCCCGCGTCGCAGCGAGTCCCGCATGGGCTCGTGGGGCTGATCGCAGCAGCCCCGTAGCGCTGCCCGAACGCGTCTCGCATCACGTGCGAGTCCGTTGCGGTAAACCCGCAGCTCGCACGCGAGCCCGTTCGTGGCGATCGAACTAGGGTTCGATCGAGTCTCGGCGTCCAGCCGAGGCTCTCGCCCTATCCACCCATCCCGTCGAGCCGTTGAGCCGCCGGCGGTCCGGTGATCTTCGATCACCACCATCCGGTTCAACCTCGTCATGGGTCGCGTTCTTGGATCTTGGTTCAAGATATTTTTACGATAATTAAACGATAAAATCATAAAGAGGGTTTTACGATTTACCTCGTTCTCGTTGTTCGGAAAAACGAAAAACTCAATTTGAAGACCTTAAGATCTTCCCACGTATTCCTTGCACTAGCTCGAACGTCGTGTGGGCGACGATCTTCCGAACTCCATGGATCTCCCTCTCTACTTTCTCTCTCTAGAATTGTGATCTTCAAGTTATATATGAGAATAGAGAAGACCATGTAGTGCTTTTATAGGCTACGTAGGGGATCTTAAGGAGGTGGAATATTGGGCTTCCAATATTAATGATTAAATTGAGCCCAAGCCCAAATCTATTAATCCCACTAATATTAATTAATTTATTTTCCACTATATAAATTAATTGCACTCCCAATATTAAACCATATTATATCAAATAATATTTCTCCGGTAGTATTATTTATTTCGTGCGTTTAAGATAGAAATGTCCATGAATAAAATTAATTTATTGCTAATTAATTTATTCATCTCTTGTAACCGAGACTAGTACCATTCATCCTTAATTATTATGCGGAACAAATCCACCTGCATGGTTTACATAATAATTCCTTACGAACTCATCTCGGGGACATTATCAACCCTTATCGGGACACACTTTCCCGTCAAGAATTCACGGCATGTCATATATAAAATACCGTGACCCAACTTTACCGGTAATTGACCCAATATTCAAATCGGTCAATTCCTTTGGAAAATCAAAGTCACTAATATTAAATATACACACCCGCAATAATATCGGGGATTAAGAATAAAATACACTGAGATTTAAATCGATTATCTAAGGCAATCCTAATCGATAAATCTCAAGCGATCCGCCCAATACACCAAGTGTACAAGTGTGATAAAATAATCAAGACAAATTATTTTCTCTCTCACACAACGACTATACCGATGGATTGGTCCGTGTCCATCTAGGTCGTGAGCAACTTTTCGATTAAATACGAGTAACCGATAGTATGATCTTCCGTGTGGGCCCGCACACCATACTAACTACAACGTATATAATCTAGGACTATAATTTGCATATATTTAATTATAAATAATTAAACGCAAATAATTGTTTATTTAAATAAATAGATTAGTGGCAATGGATCGGGAGTTAATATCACTTAAATCTAGACATTAAGTATACAACTCCAACAATCTCCCACTTATACTAAGGTCTAGTCATTTCCTCCAAACTCCCGACTCCCATACTCTTCACGTGCTTAATATGAACTTCCAAGAAGTGCTTTGTGAAAGAGCAATCTAGATTGTCGTTCTGAAGTTATCTTGGTGACTACAGCGTCGTCTTCCCTGACGATGACTCGTATCAGGTGGTACTTGCTCTATGTGTTATCTTACACTTATGGACTTGTGATCTCTTACCATTTGCCATCACACCGCTATTTACATAGCCTTTGGCAAACTAAGAATCACATCTAAGTCCCAGAGATTATCCCGGAGCTATACCAAAACTTCCGCTACCTCTGAGGCCGCTATTTGGTTACCCATGGTAGAGTCCGAAAAGCATCGTGCTTATCACTCTTCCATGTTAAAGCTCCTTCTCCTTTAATAGTGAAACATATAGCCTGATATCGACTTACACCGGTCCTCATTCGATTAGAAATCTAAGAGAATGTAATCCAAAGGAAATGCTTGTCTGCTCCGTAATCCAGAACATAGTTTCCAGTACTTCGAAAGCACTTAAAATGTTCATTACAGCAGTCGAGTATTCTTTTCTAGGATTACCTTGATACCCTCCCACTATGCTGACCGCATAGCCGATATCAGGTTCTCGTTTTCAACAATGCATTCATCGAGCTTTCCACACTCAAAGTGTAGGAAACTGCTTTCATTGCTGATATCTCCTTTTGTGTTCCAAAACACATATCCTTAGATATATGCATTCTGTATCTGAAAGGTAACGAACCTTTCTCGGAATCTTGCATGTTAAAATGAACCATAATCATATATATGTAAGATGTCCAGGAGAAGTACAATGTTCTTTCCTAGAGATCCAAGATCTCAAGAACATGTCCAACTTCTTCCTCTATCTTTCATAATGATTCATCTAGACAACCATCATTTTATGTCTGATAACATCTTTACATTGTTACCAATGATAAGAATGTTCTCTACATAAAACCCGAGAAACACCACCTTGTTTCCATCGAGTTTCCAATACACATGATTCGTCTATGCTTTGATGAATCCATAAAATGGACTATCTCATCAATTTTCAAGTACCGCGAACTCAATGCTTTGTTTCAATCCATAAATGGATCAACTAAGCTTGTACTCTAAATGATCTCGCCTCTTAGCAATAATCCTTATTGCTCTCCAAGAAGGCACATTTAGATCTAGTACTGCCTTCGTGTAGATCTAGGGATCGATTTCATGTATACTAGGTCCAGAGTCCGAAGACTCTCCTAGTCTTATGAATATCTCCGGTTGTCACACAACCTCCCACTACACCGGCATTCCAGTGTATTAACAGTAATAACAGTAGGTGCAGTTAGTGGTGTACCGCTACTCGGTTCGGCTGGTTTCCAGTCTTCTTCGTTCTCTCTCATTTCAAAGTATCACGTCACTTTGGGCTTGGGGTTCATCATATAGTCTTTCTCTAAGAACCGGGCGTTAGAACTTATAACGTCCTTCTGGTTCATAGTACTATTGAACACACATCTTTTGTTCTTCTAGGATATTCTACAACCGCATTTGAATGCGCCGTTGTTTCCAGACATATCCATAGAACACAGGTAGTTCCGTATAACTCATGCTTTTACTATTTCTATAAGAGTTCCATTTCTTGTTTACGACACACCATTTCTACACAACAGTGTATGGTGTAGTCATTTGGAATCAAATCCCAATCTCTGATCAGTATGTCATGCATTCCTCAGACAGGTACTTGCCTCTGCGATCAAATCGCATGCTACAATTGGATATACCTTGATGGTTCTCCACAATTGCTTAGTGTCCATTGACTTGTCAAAACACTTGCTTTTGTGGCACATCATGTACTAATCCATTTATAGAGTAATCATCAAATGAAATACTCGTACCTTACTGTCTGAGTAGACATAGGTCTGCATACATCAGAGTAAATCAATTCTTATACTTGTCCGGATCTTATATCTTATATCCATAAAGGATTGCTTAGTCATTTTATCTTCCAAATTAGATTCATGGGTCGGAAGGTCCATTCCTTCAACTTAATTGATCAAATATCAATTTTCGACCTTTGAACTTCTTATTTGAATAAACATGACTTAGCATAAGAATCCACAAGTATAATCGATTTAATAAAGAAATCTCTTATTAGTAAAACGAGTTTCATACTACGGTTCGTTGCACCGTGGTGGACTCAGGATTCATCATTTATATATTGCTAACTAATGTACCAGAATAGATAATATCTTTATTTCTTCTTATAACCATCAAATGATTAAAAGAAATAAAATATCTATTCATTAGAAATCCAGAACAAAGTTCTTTCTAAATGAAAGGTACATAAAAGCAATAAATGAAATCCTATAAATGTCCTCCACTGCAACTGCTGCCTCCTCTACAGCATTGCCCATGTAGACTACGATTTCTTCTTTTCCAAGTCGTCGGGTTTCCTGGAACCCTTGCATTTAAATGCACATACCGTCAGTGGTTCCATATCTACACACCAGGTTCCGGTAGATAATACCACTGACTATGTTTTACGACTAAAGAAAATTTCGTACTTTCTTTGAGAGGATAATCAGACTTCCAGTACCCAGACTGTTTGCATTGAGAACACTTGCCTCTTGGCTTTCTCGTCTCATCTCGTGGTCCAAGTGACCTAGGACCACTGGGTTTCTTTGCTTGCTTTTTCTTTCCCCCGATTATGCCCTTAGGTTCAAAAACTTTGGCATTGACTACAAGAGCTTGCGATTTCCGTCTCAACTCGTCCAAAAGGTCAATCATCTCAAAAACGTGTTTAAGTGTTTCCTCGAAATGACTGGCCTTTATGAGTTTCCTCATCGCTTCTTGTCTAGCCGCCCATGTCATGTCTAAACACCATCTTGAGTTTGAATATGATATCATAATCAGTGGTTATTGCATAAGCATTTTCCCACTTCTTAAAATCAGTCCTTTCCTCATCAGTTAAGACATTTGTAGGCTAGGGAGGACAAAGCTCACTGAGTACAAACTTGTACTCTTTAACAGTCTGGGCAATGTCTAGATCTCTATTCCAATCATTACATTCAGGGACCAGTGAGTTTAAAATCCTTACGTATCACAGAAAGTGGGTTCAAAGCCATTTCCTAATCTATGAGCACATATAACAACAAACAATTGATTTAATCTCCGATATTATCTCCCTCAAATAATATCATTAAATCACTAATCACATCTAAAATCCCATCAGATATGGCAAGCCACGTGGTGTGGACGTTTACCTTACCCAAATTTCGCAATTAGTTTTGCTTCGGTCATACATCATTTATAGCGTAACTTCGTGGGGAAGAATACTATAATGCGTATCTAAGTGTAAACCATTACTCAGCACTAAAGTAAATCGTTTGGAACCGCTACATCACCGCAAGCTACGTGGTGTGGACGTTTATGATGATTTCACAATTCTTCACAATTCCTTATAACTGTCTACATCAATTAATCCAAAATCTGTTAGTATAGCAAGCCACGTGGTGTGGACGTTTACTACGCTAAGAGACTTTTATAATTGACTCCCAATTACTTGATCCATTCGATCTTGTAAATCAAGACGCGGAGAATCATAAGTGAAACTCGAAGTTTCTTACCAGTGATTCACCACGCGAACAACCCTATCTCTCATAGAATGAGGGAGCCGAGCAGACAATCGATCTAGTCATCAAATGACACGAAAGTCTCTAATTTGTGTCCTCGACATGACCAAGTGGCTTTGATACGTACCTCGTTGATGGTGGAAAGAAATAGAACGGAATTCGGGTTTCGGATACCTGATGGATGAAATCCCCAAACTTCTGAACCTAATTTGTTGAATTGATTAGACTGAAAACCTAACCCCCAGAACGGAATTGACTCAGCTACTTGAAGAAGATGTAGAAACACAAACGAAGTATGTATGCTTCGTTGATTCCTCGGTTGATCTCTTTTGGCACAATCGAAAAGAGAACGAAAAGAGTAGAGAGAATATTCTCGCAAAATAATCAATTATCATAAAAGTTGTGTTCTAAACAATAGGGTTCAATGCCTTTATATAGGCTGACCTAAAAATTAAAGGAAAAGGAATAAAAACGCTGAAATATAATTCACGTCCGCGATTTCCTTATCTGATACTATGTCGTCCGACAGAAATAGCTGTCGTCTGACATCAACTTGTCGCCCGACAGGAAATAGCTGTCGTCCGACATCTTCACGTCGAGCGCAGTGGTTCACGTCGCTCGACGCCAGGGTGCTCTGGACCCTCACATCGCTGCAGCTCGATTTGCGTCGCTCGCAGCGACTTTGTCGTCCGACAGAGATATGGTGTCGGACGACACCATGCCATTTTCGTGGCTGAACTCTGCGGCGCGTCCTCGGCTCACGTCTGACCTCCGTTCCAGCTTCGTCTTCATTATTCCAGCTTGAAACTCAACGCCTTCTGTTGGTTCGGCCTCCTCGTACGTAATCAGGTTGATAAGGTTTGGCTTCTCCACATCACCGATGGGTTTCTTCAATAGCTCTTGCGCCCAGACTTCTTGGATCATCACCATCAAGCCTTCCTTGAACTTCTTGGCTCTTGAGCGCGTCACTGGTCCAACTGGAACTCGTACCGGGTCTTGTATCATTGACGACTCTGGGGTTGCATCATTCCCCTCCTCTTGAAGAGGATTTGTCCTCAAATCCAAGTCGTCACCTGCATCGAATAAACTCAAGTCAGTAACATTGAAAGTAGCACTAACATTGTACTCACCTGGAAGATCCAATTTGTAGGCGTTGTCGTTGATACGCTCCAACACTTGGAATGGTCCATCGCCACGAGGAAGTAACTTCGATCGGCGCTGCAATGGAAACCTCTCCTTGCGCATATGCAACCACACCCAATCACCAGGCTCAAACACTACTTTGCGACGTCCCTTGTTCGCTTGCTCGGCATATTGCTTGGTTCGCCTCTCGATGTTCATCCTTGCCGTTTCGTGTATCTGTTTCACAAAATCAGCCCTTTTCTGGCCATCAAGATCAGTATGCTCATGCTCAGGTAAAAGGGATAAATCCAATGGAGTCAAAGGATTAAAACCATACACAATCTCAAATGGTGAAAACTTAGTAGCAGAATGAACACAACGATTATAAGCAAACTCAACATGAGGCAAACACTCTTCCCAAGACTTAATGTTCTTCTTAATAATAGCACGTAGTAAAGTAGACAAAGTCCTATTTACTACCTCAGTTTGACCATCAGTCTGGGGATGACAAGTAGTAGAAAATAACAACTTCGTACCTAGCTTACACCACAATGTCTTCCAGAAATAACTCAGAAACTTAGAATCCCTGTCAGACACAATAGTCCTAGGCATGCCATGCAATCTAACAATTTCTCTAAAGAATAATCCAGCCACATGTGATGCATCATCAGTTTTATGACATGGAATAAAATGTGCCATCTTAGAGAAACGATCAACTACCACAAAAATAGAATCACTACCTCGCTTAGTCCTAGGTAAACTCATCACAAAATCCATAGAAATATCAATCCAAGGTGATGCAGGAATAGACAAAGGTGTGTATAGTCCATGGGAATTAACTCTAGACTTAGCCTGTTTGCATATAAGACAACGACCACAAACTCTCTCAACATCACGTTTCATATGAGGCCAAAAGAAATGCTCATGAAAAACAGATAAAGTCTTAGCAATACCAAAATGTCCCATTAAACCCCCACCATGAGATTCAAGCAATAGTAACTCACGTAGAGAGCATTTAGGCACACACAATTTATTTTTCCTAAATAGAAAATAATCATGCCTAAAGAAATCCCCACTAGCAGTTTGTTCACATGCTTTATAAATCTCACCAAAATCATCATCATGCTCATACAGACCTTTAACATGCTCAAAACCAAGTAATTTAGCATCTAAGGTGGAAAGAAGAGCATACCTCCGAAAAAGGGCATCAGCCACCACATTCTCCTTACCTTGCTTGTATTTGATGACGTATGGAAATGTCTCAATGAACTCCATCCATCTTGCATGGCGCTTGTTAAGTTTGTTCTGCCCCTTGAGGTGCTTCAATGACTCATGGTCGGTGTGAATGATGAACTCCCGAGGCCATAGATAGTGCTGCCACGTCTGAAGAGCTCTCACCAGGGCATACAACTCCTTTTCATACGTCGGATAGTTCAACGTAGCTCCGTTTAGCTTCTCGCTGAAGTAGGCTATCGGACGACGTTCTTGCATCAACACTGCACCAATACCAATTCCAGAAGCATCACATTCAATCTCAAAAGATTTAGAAAAGTTAGGAAGAGATAGTACCGGGGCGTGTGTCAGCTTGTCCTTCAAATTCTGAAAGGCTTCGTCTTGTGCCTTTCCCCACTTGAACTCCACGTTCTTCTTGATCACGGCGGTTAGAGGTGCCGCCATGCTGCTGAAATTAGGCACAAACCGTCGATAGAAGCTGGCCAGACCATGGAAACTCCGCACATCTCCAATGTTCTTTGGTGTTGGCCACTCTTGGATAGCTCGTATCTTTTCCTCGTCAACCTGTACACCTTGTGCACTAACAACAAAACCAAGGAAAACGACCCTATCCGTGCTAAAGACGCACTTCTTACGGTTAGCATATAATTTCTCCTGCCTAAGCGCAATCAAAACCATCCTCAAATGAACCACATGCTCATCATGATTTTTGCTATACACTAAGATATCATCGAAGTATACAACAACAAATTTTCCAATAAAAGCACGCAAAACATGATTCATTAATCGCATAAAAGTACTAGGTGCATTAGTAAGTCCAAAAGGCATAACTAACCACTCATAAGCCAAGTTTTGTTTTGAAAGCAGTTTTCCATTCATCCCCTTCTTTCATCCTAATCTGATGGTACCCACTACGTAAATCAATTTTTGAAAACACGCAGGAACCACATAACTCATCAAGCATATCATCTAGCCTAGGTATGGGATGTCGATACTTTACCGTGATGTTATTGATAGCTCGGCAATCGCAACACATCCGCATCGTGCCATCCTTTTTGGGTACTAGAAGGACTGGTACCGCACAAGGACTCAGGCTCTCTTGCACGTGCCCCTTGTTCAACAACTCGCCAATCTGCTTCTCCAACTCCTTTGTTTCCTCCGGGTTGGTGCGGTAAGCCGGGCGGTTTGGTAACACAGCTCCAGGCACAAAGTCGATCTGATGCTCTATCCCTCGGATGGGTGGTAAACCAGGCGGTGTATCCTCCGGGAAAACATTATCGAAATCCTGCAAAACAAACTTAATAGAAGGGGGTAGAGGGGGTAGATCGTTAGTAATAACCAGGTTCCCCTTCCACAACAACACGAACAGTTGCCTCTTCTCATTCACCGCCTCCTTCACTTCACTAGCCCGAGCAAGATAGGCTCTATGAATCAAGTCATTCTCCTTCGTGGGTAAGGGCTGCTCTTTGGGAGACGCCCTTGCTGCCTCCTTTTGCATCTGCACTTGATCCTCGTAAACTTGTTTAGGAGTGAGAGGAACAAGTGATACCTTTTTATTGTTATACTCAAACGAGTACTTGTTAGTGAAGCCGTCGTGTATGGCTCTCCTATCGAACTGCCACGGACGTCCCAACAAGATGTGACTCGCTTGCATCGGGATGACGTCACACAACACCTCATCCTCATACTTCCCAATGCGGAAAGGTACCTTCACTTGCTTGGTCACCTTAATGACGCCGCACTCATTTAACCACTGCAAACGATATGGCTTGGGATGTTTCACCGCAGTCAATCCCAAGCGCTGAACCATGGTAGCACTAACCACATTCGTGCAGCTACCTCCGTCAATGATGACACTACACACCTTGTCCTGCACATGACATCTCGTGTGGAAAAGGTTTTCTCGCTGCTCCCTCTTAACGGGCTGTGTCTGGGCACTCAATACTCTCCTAGCTACAAACAGTTGGCCTTCGGTTGGTAGGATCTCCTCCTCATCCTCGGAATCCATTGTAGCTGTAGGTGCCGGTTCCTCACCTTCATCATCAGTCACGACTTCTCCGTCGTCTCTCAAGATCATGAGTCGTCTGTTAGGACACTCACTCATAATGTGCCCAAATCCCTGACACTTGAAGCACTTCTTGTCCCGGTTGCGGCTATCAGGATTTGATGAACTGCCCTGAGTCGCTGAACTGGCTCCCTCTGAACGACCCTTAAAGAAGGTCTTCTTCTCATCCCGCGGTGGAACCTCTCTCTTCCATTGGTTCCCTTTAGGTGTAGAACCACTCGGCCCTTGGGGTGATCTCCAAGAAGACTGATTATGCTTTGCACTGCTAAAACTACCCCTCCTCTTGTGCTGATTCTCAATCTTTATCGCCATGTGAACCATATCCTCCAATTCGACATACGTTTGCAACTCCACCACATTGCGAATCTCCCAATTTAAGCCAGCTAAGAACCGAGCCATGGTAGCTTCCCGATCCTCTTCAATGTTGGCTCGAATCATAGACACCTCCATCTCCTTGAAGTACTCATCCACACTCTTCGACCCCTGTCGTAGATTCTGCAACTTGTTGTACAACTCTCGGTAATAGTGAGTAGGAACAAACCGCTTCCTCATCACATCTTTCATCTCGGCCCACGTTTCGATAGGCTGCTCACGATTTCTCTTCCTACTGGAAACTAGCTGATCCCACCAAACCAATGCATAGTCAGAAAATTCGATTGCCGCCAACTTTACTTTCTTGAGATATGAATAGTTGTGGCAGTCAAACATCATTTCGATCTTTCTCTCCCATTCAATGTATAACTCTGGGTCGTTCTTCCCTATGAATGTGGGAACAGTAATCTTTATGTTTCCCAAGTTGTTATCAACCTCATCAGTCTCATCGTCTTCGGGGTTTGCATCCCTGTTTCGGCCGTTATGACGATGTTGGCCTATTCTCCGATTCCCTGCATTCTCCTGACGAGATCTATCCTCCAGAGCAAGGAGTCGATCATGCACCACATCCATCTCAGTTGAGATGATCTTCCCTAACTCAGTACGCAAAGCTTCCATGAGGAACTTCACTTGGGGGTTGGCAGTATTCCCCTCGGTCATCTCATTATGCTTCGAACCTTCAGACATACCTACACAGAAAACGTTAGAAATAATAGCAATAAATTAAAAGAAACCTCACCACCTCACAAACGCTCGTGTATCACTCAAGATGGAATTCACTCAGCGTTCGTGTTTCACTCAGATATGGCTTTTTTCACTCTAATGTTCTCACCACTCTGCCTTTTACCACTCGTATTCTCTCTCCAATTAACGAACTCCTCGATCTACCAGACGAGCTCAGACTCGACAAGATCCACAAAACACACAACAACGACGTAGAAAGGAATGAACAAAAATCGGAAATATCGGAACGAAAAATTAGATAGCACCAAATTGGCTCAAAGAGATCCGATTCAGCAAGAAGAAAAGAAGAACGAAAAGAAAAGGATAGTCGAGATAACGTAATCAGAAATTAGAAACCCTAGCCTGGGCTCTGATACCAGATGATACGTACCTCGTTGATGGTGGAAAGAAATAGAACGGAATTCGGGTTTCGGATACCTGATGGATGAAATCCCCAAACTTCTGAACCTAATTCGTTGAATTGATTAGACTGAAAACCTAACCCCCAGAACGGAATTGACTCAGCTACTTGAAGAAGATGTAGACACACAAACGAAGTATGTATGCTTCGTTGATTCGTCGGTTGATCTCTTTTGGCACAATCGAAAAGAGAACGAAAAGAGTAGAGAGAATATTCTCGCAAAAATAATCAATTATCATAAAAGTTGTGTTCTAAACAATAGGGTTCAATGCCTTTATATAGGCTGACCTAAAAATTAAAGGAAAAGGAATAAAAACGCTGAAATATAATTCACGTCCGCGATTTCCTAATCTGATACTATGTCGTCCGACAGAAATAGCTGTCGTCCGACATCAACTTGTCGCCCGACAAGAAATAGCTGTCGTCCGACATCTTCACGTCGAGCGCAGTGGTTCACGTCGCTCGACGCCAGGGTGCTCTGGACCCTCACGTCGCTGCAGCTCGATTTGCGTCGCTCGCAGCGACTTTGTCGTCCGACAGAGATATGGTGTCGGACGACACCATGCCATTTTCGTGGCTGAACTCTGCGGCGCGTCCTCGGCTCACGTCTGACCTCCGTTCCAGCTTCGTCTTCATTATTCCAGCTTGAAACTCAACGCCTTCTGTTGGTTCGGCCTCCTCGTACGTAATCAGGTTGATAAGGTTTGGCTTCTCCACATCACCGATAGGTTTCTTCAATAGCTCTTGCGCCCAGACTTCTTGGATCATCACCATCAAGCCTTCCTTGAACTTCTTGGCTCTTGAGCGCGTCACTGGTCCAACTGGAACTTGTACCGGGTCTTGTATCATTGACGACTCTGGGGTTGCATCAGGCTTTGGCTCAATTCCACTCCCCGGGGTGAGAATGAGTCGACTTGAAATCAATTTTGGAAAGACAAATTAGGCATTGTTTAATAAACTTAATCAATGTTTCTCGTAAGAGGAATTACAAGAATTCTCCTCCAATGGCTTATCTATATGAACTTCGAAAGTTCATAAAAGTCATCAAGAGAACAACAATGGAGACCATGGCATTGTTTCCAATCCCTCTCCCACTTAGCTTTTTACAATAAAGGGATACGCTATCTAATGCATAATTAAATATACATAAGCATGCATACATGAAATAAAGCACATAGAATTATCACATAATCAAAATAATACTAGAATATTATTTTCCGACTATTATGGTTTTATCGCATCCCCGTATGCGTCTTCTAGTCTTTAGTCTTCGTTCTTTGAATGCTCCATGTGACGGGAATATTAATTCCAATATTTAAATCTATTTATTTTTAATAAATCCAAAAGTTACTTAATTCGAAAATTAAGTCAATCGAATAAATTAAAAATAAAATTAAATACTATTAATATTTTTATTATTTTTATTTTCCTTTTCTAATTCTATTAAATTTCTAGAATCCTATCCAAGACCCACTTGGAATATTATTAGAAGATTTCCATAATAAAATAAGGAAATAAAATAATTTAGGACTTCTAATCCTTTCAAATTAATTTCTTTCCTAATCTATTAAAAAATTCCATAAAGGAATAATTAAATTAGAAAAATTAATTAAGGACTTTCAAAACTTTCCAAATTAATTATTTTCCTAATCCATTAAAAATTCCATAAAGGAATAATTAAATAGGAAAAACAAATTAATTCTAAATTTATTCTTTTCCTAATCCATGAAAATTCCCATAATAGGAATAATCAATAAGTAAATAAATTTATTCTAAATTTATTCTTTTCCTATTCCATGAGAGTTCCCAAAAATAGGAATACTCAAAATAGGAAAACCGAATAATTTAGGAAAGTAAATCTCGGTTAGGAGTAGCACGGAGTGGGGATCTCCGCACCACCCCCAACCGATCGATCGAGAGCCGAGGGAGCATCGCCGCCGCCCATCCCAGTCGGCCCGCCACCGTTGTCGGCGGCATCGCGGCCGAGAGGCGCGCGGGCAGCCCCCTTCCCTCACGGTCGATCGATCTTCATGGGGTCGACCTTGGGGATTGGTCGATCCCGGAGTTCTCCCTCTCATCGTCTCCTCCATCACACTTTTCCGGTCGTCGTTTCGTTCTCGATCCAACGTAAAATAAATTACAAATTTATTACTACGCTATCCGGCATCGATTCTCTACATGAAAACGACCTCATACAATTTCCGGAAAAATAAGAACAAGCATTCACCACACAAGAACGAATCTCGACATCACTGAGAGTTTAATAATCAAGAGCAATATTATGGACATTAATTAATAAAAATTAAATCTAGCCATAATAATCGGAAACCCTGCAAGGTAGAATAATTTATCGAAAAATACCATGAACTAAAACCATCGCTCTGATACCAATTGTTGGAAATCGATATCCCGGAATTAATAAATTTAAATAAATAAATTATCTAATTAATTCCGCCCGAAATCCTTTGGAGACCGAATATCCGGGGTTGTCAAAATGCGGAACGACAACTCCAATCGAAATCCCGGTTGCCGGAAACCCGCCACGAACCACCACGAAGGCCGGACTCAACCAAACCCTAACCGCGGGGATAGCCCGGGCTGTTCGGTCGAGCCCCCGCGTGGGGCTCGCGGCTGTCCTTGGCAGCCGCCTAGGGCTGCCCTTGGCAGCCCGCTGGGCACGCCGAGAACCCACGCGACCAGCTGCGGGGATGCTCGTAGCATCCCGCTGACGCCCCGCGTCGCAGCGAGTCCCGCATGGGCTCGTGGGGCTGATCGCAGCAGCCCCGTAGCGCTGCCCGAACGCGGCTCGCATCACATGCGAGTCCGCTGCGGTAAACCCGCAGCTCGCACGCGAGCCCGTTCGTGGCGATCGAACTAGGGTTCGATCGAGTCTCGGCGTCCAGCCGAGGCTCTCGCCCTCTCGACCCATCCCGTCGAGCCGTTGAGCCGCCGGCGGTCCGGTGATCTTCGATCACCACCACCCGGTTCAACCTCGTCATGGGTCGCGTTCTTGGATCTTGGTTCAAGATATTTTTACGATAATTAAACGATAAAATCATAAAGAGGATTTTACGATTTACCTCGTTCTCGTTGTTCGGAAAAACGAAGAACTCAATTTGAAGACAATGAGATCTTCCCACGTATTCCTTGCACTAGCTCGAACGTCGTGTGGGCGACGATCTTCCGAACTCCATGGATCTCCCTCTCTACTTTCTCTCTCTAGAATTGTGATCTTCAAGTTATATATGAGAATAGAGAAGACCATGTAGTGCTTTTATAGGCTACGTAGGGGATCTTAAGGAGGTGGAATATTGGGCTTCCAATATTAATGATTAAATTGAGCCCAAGCTCAAATCTATTAATCCCATTAATATTAATTAATTTATTTTCCACTATATAAATTAATTGCACTCCCAATATTAAACCATATTATATCAAATAATATTTCTCCGGTAGTATTATTTATTCAGTGCGTTTAAGATAGAAATGTCCATGAATAAAATTAATTTATTTCTAATTAATTTATTCATCTCTTGTAACCGAGAATAGTACCATTCATCCTTAATTATTATGCGGAACAAATCCACCTGCAGAGTTTACAAAATAATTCCTTATGAACTCATCTCGGGGACATTATCAACCCTTATCGGGACACACTTTCCCGTCAAGAATTCACGGCATGTCATATATAAAATACCGTGACCCAACTTTACCGGTAATTGACCCAATATTCAAATCGGTCAATTCCTTTGGAAAATCAAAGTCACTAATATTAAATATACACACCCGGAATAATATCGGGGATTAAGAATAAAATACACTGAGATTTAAATCGATTATCTAAGGCAATCCTAATCGATAAATCTTAAGCGATCCGCCCAATACACCAAGTGTACAAGTGTGATAAAATAATCAAGACAAATTATTTTCTCTCTCACACAACAACTATACCGATGGATTGGTCCGTGTCCATCTAGATCGTGAGCAACTGTTCGATTAAATACGAGTAACCGATAGTATGATCTTCCGTGTGGGCCCGCACACCATACTAACTACTAGTACAATGTATATAATCTAGGACTATAATTTGCATATATTTAATTATAAATAATTAAACGCAAATAATTGTTTATTTAAATAAATAGATTAGTGGCAATGGATCGGGAGTTAATATCACTTAAATCTAGACATTAAGTATACAACTCCAACATATACTTCTTCATGAAGCTCCCCATAGAGGAAAGCATTGTTAACATCAAGTTGATATAAGTGCGAGTTTAAGGAAGAGGCCAAAGCTAAAATGGTTCTTACAGTGGCAATTTTTGCCACAGGTGAAAAGGTTTCAAAGAAAAAGTAAAATCTGAAGATCGGAACTTTTCTCACAAAAGTAAAAGTAAAATCTGCAACTCCCCCTCCCTCAAAACTCTCTGCTTTTTATGGCATACTCCATCGACTCGGGATGTCGAATTGGATTGCTAATCCTGATGAGACAGTGATGTCTAACGAGCTTATGCATCTCATCTTCCGTCTTGGCTGCGGTGAGCAGGTTAACCTTGGGAGAATAATTTTCGCTGATTTGTGCAAGACAGCCAGAATCTCAGATGAAGCAATCAAGCGTGAACTTGACTTGCCAAAACGAAAAAGATTCCATCTTACGCATCCTTGCTTGATATATGGCATGCTTCATGATCAAGGATTTATTCCAATGACTGCTGTTGAGAAATCAATGAAGAAGAATGGGGATGTTAAAATCACGGGTACTTATCTGAATCCGAAGAATCGTGTCATTGATCTTCCTTTGACGTCGTTAGCCATTCGTGCTGAAGTACCTGAACCTGTCACTCCGCCTCCCTCACCACAAAAACCACCGAAAAAACGTAAGTCTGTTGTGATGAGTGAATCTTCAAAAGGGAAGCGTCAGAAGACTTCAACTGTCCATGTTGAAGCTGAGCCGATGACTGAAGAAAAGAAAAAGTCGGCAACTGCTGTGCCTCGTGGTTTCGGTCCTTCGTCGGGATTACCACCACACAAGAATCCATTTCATCCGATTCATGGCCACCGAACTGTTGTTCCTTCAGCTGCTGTTCAGAAATTTATGGCCTCTGTTCAGAAAGTCGAGAAGCGTCAGGCCGAACATGTTGTAGCTTACAACAAAATGATCGACGCACAGATCGAGTCAAAGGAGGCTTTCCAGGAACTTCAACTTCAAATCCAACAAGGGGGAGGATTAGGAGAAGGAATTACTTTTGGCTCTCAAAGTAGAAGTTTGAAAGATACTTTTATCTATTCTCTTTTCAGGGATGCACTCAAGGAAGCTCACTCTGACTTGGCCAAGACAAATTTCGAAAGTGAAGATGATGTTGAGGATGATGGTGAGAAGACCAATGATGATATTTTTGATGGAGTGGTGGAAGCTGCTCGTAAAGGAAAAGCCAAAGTTAGTGAAACTTCAAATCCAGAGGTGTCGCGAGCGATGCCGTCTGATGGTCTCAAAGATGTTGATGAAGAGGATGTGAACATCATGGACGTGGATGCTGAAGCTGATGATGACCTTGGAGTTTACAAGATCTTTGAGGCGACAGATGATGAGGATGAATCTGATGGGAATGAAGAGAAAGATGACTCCAGTTCAGACGATGGCTTTTAGTATGATGATGATGAAGATGTGATCGAAAGCCCAGGTCGTGAGCCAACTCCCACAGACGACGACCCGAAGTGATTTCATTCTAAGTTTTTTGTTTCTTAAACTCTTGAACTTTTTCATGCTTTCGTTTTTCATGTTTTGGTTTGCTATCTCATGACTTTGAACTTCTAATGGTTTGGTTTTTCATATCTATCCACTAAGTACTTTTGGTTATTTGTTTTTGATAATTTGTCTAAGTTTTTATGGTTTTTCATTGTTAAGTGTTATCAATGTTTTTCATTTTTACTTAGTTATTTTTGCTCGTTTATCTGTTTGAGGGAGAGATTGTCATATCTCCTTTCTACTTTGTTTTTGTGTTTAAGTTGTGCCAAAAAGGGGGAGATTGTAAATGTTGATTTTGGCGACAACATATTTCGTATTTGGTTTGTTGTTTTGATTTCAGGATTGTAGGTTAAGATCCAGTTGCAAAAAGCTGGAGTCGCCGATTTTGAAGACTTGCATCAAAACCGGCGAACGGCGACTGGCTACTCTATGGCATGGAACCAGCGACTGGCGACTCTTGTCCACGAACCCGGCGACTGGCGACTCTTGTCCACTAACCCGGCAACTGGCGACTCCTTGCCCCAAATCCAGCGACTGGCGAATTCAACATATCTGGCGACTGGCGAATCCAACAAACCCGGCGACTGGCGAATCCCCTGCATCAGAACGGCGAACGGCGACTCATGTCCTAGTTGATATGAGACCGGCGACTGGCGACTCATGTTTTGGATTCGACGTGTTTTGTATTTCAACGTCAATGATATCGACGACCATGAAGACGATGAAAATCTGAAGCTTCAACACTTAGAGTTTATCACAAGAAATTGAAGATGAAGATTTGAGATCGATGGAGTCAAGAATATAAATTGAAGTTTGAAATTGGATTTGAAGAAATTGAAGATTCAAGATTCAAAGATTCAAGAATCAAAGATTCAAGATTCCAAGATTCAAGAATCCAAGTTCCCCAAAGTGATGTCATCCATGGAAAAGTGACATCAGCCAAGCATGTGACCAATGAGAATGTGTCACGTCAACATCTCACATGTGCGGGCTGTCTATATATACTCATGGATTTCCGTGCCATCACTTGACGATTTTGAGAGAACAAAATCTGATTTTTAGAATCGTATCCTACAGCTTAGAGCTGAGAGTCTGTGTAGTGTGTTTGCGTTGTACGCCAAGATTAGAGTTAGGAGATTTACCTCTAGGTGCACTAGTGATAGGTTACTAGTAAGTGGGAGTGTTGCGACACTCGGGAAACTTCTTGTAATCACTTTGTCTACCATACTCCTTGTAATAGTTTCGTTTTGTTTTCAATGAAATGAAATATATTACATAAACTTTGTCTTCATAAACTTTATCTTCACTTTGTGAGATTGATCGACTGAAGCTGCTGACGTTCGAGTTTAAGACTAATTTCACGAAAAATTAATATCCTACGCTGAGGATGTAATTTCAATTAGTTTGTATTTTTAAAATAATTTATAAAACTTAAAAAATATATTTTAATATGTTAAAATGAGTTTAATATATTATTACTTATACATATTCTTTCAAAAAAATATTTTTATCTACCAATCTAATAGCTTAAAAAATTAATTCTTTATTTAGTACAATTATGTTACGATGAAAAAAAAAAAAGTGGACTATGTCTCTTGGCTAAAGAAATACTTTCTTTACTCCAGACTAATAGTCACACTTACTTTACAAAATACAAATGAGGTGTGACTATTAATCTGGTTTGGAGGAAGTATTTGTTTTAAAATTAATAACTTTTCAACTTTATTTTCAACTAAGTTTTAATTTGAAATTTGATAATGAAATTTTAAATTTAAATTTAGTAGGTTGTAGGATTGATGCTAATTTTTATAGTTTTTTTAAGGTATGAAAAAATATATATTCTTTGGTGATTAATCAAGTATATATATATATATTTTTTTGTTTGTGTTTAATTTCTATTTTTAATTATTAAAATATTTATAAAAAATAACAAACATAAAAAGTTTCTTCACAAATATAATACCTTATTTAAAAATAATTAATAAAAACTAAAAAAAATATTTTTAAAATATTAAAATGAGTTTAATATTATTATACATATTCCTCAGAAAATATTATTTTTCTTCTATCAATCTATGTACTAGCTTAAAAAATTATTTCTTTATTTAGTACAAAATTATGTTACAATGGAAAAAAAAGTGGACTATGACTATTGGCCAATTGAATTTTTTTTTAAAAAATTAATGATTTCAACTAAGTATTAATTTGAAATGTGATAATGAGATTTTAATTTAAAATTAAGTAGGTTATAGGAGTGATGCCTATTTTTTTTTGTAGTTTTTTTTAAGTTACGAATATATTCGTTGAAGATTTAATCAAGTAATTTTTTTTGTCGGTTTTTAATTTTTCTACTTTTAACAAATAAAATACATTATTTCATAAACAAAATCCAAAATATTTTATTAATAAAAAATTATTTAAGTATTTCAATAATTAGTTTGTATATTTAAAATAATTTATAAAAATTAAAAAATATATTTTTAAGACGTTAAAATGAGTTTATTATTATCATACATATTCCTTGGAAAAAAATATTTTTCATATACCAATCTATTACCTTAAAAAATTATTTCTTCATTTAGTACAAAATTATATTGCTATTGAAAAATAGTGAACTATGCTTATTGCCTAATAGAATATTTGTCTTAAAATGAATAACTTTTCAACTTTATATTTCAACTAAGTTTTAATATGAAATCTCATAATGAGATTTTATCTTTAAATTTTAAGTAGGTTGTAGTAGGGCTGCCTATTTTTTATAGGTTTTTTTAAGGTATGAAAAAAAAATATTTTTTTGGTGATTAATCAAGTATTTCCGTTTTTTTTTTGTCTGTGTATTTAATTTCTACTTTTAACTATTAAAATATTTTCAAAAAATAACAAACATAAAAAAATTCTTAACAAATAAAATACATTATTTCATAAAAAAAGATCTAAAATTCTAAATAGTTTTATTAATTAAAAATTATTTATGTATTTCAATGATTAGTTTGTATTTTTAAAATAATTAATAAAAATTAAAAAATATATTTGTAATACGTTAAAATGAGTTTACTATTACTTGGTAGGTATTCCTCAAAAAAAATATTTTCATCTACCAATCTACTAGCTTAAAAAATTATTATTTTTTATTTAGTATAAAATTATGTTGGAATTGAAAAAAAAAAAGTGAAGTATGCGCCTAGTGGAATATTTGTTTTAAAATTACGGAGTCTTCAATTTTATATTTCAAATAAGTTAAAAAAAAAAAAAAAAGAGAAGTATGCCTATTGCCTAGTGGAATATTTGTTTTAAAATTACGGACTCTTCAACTTTATATTTTAAATAAGTTTTAATTTGAATTTTGATAATGAGATTTTAACTTTAAAGTTAAGTAGGCTCTAGGTATCAACTTATTTTAAAAAATATAGGGTTGCTATCTATTTTATAATTTTTAAAAAATATATGAATGATCGCTAGTGGAATATTTGTTTTAAAATTACGGACTCTTCAACTTTATATTTTAAATAAGTTTTAATTTGAATTTTGATAATGAGATTTTTGTTATAAACTCAAGAGAATTGAGAGAGAATAATATATTAGAGTAAGAGAGAATATGGAGAGAGAATAGAATTGTTATGAATTCTTATTTCATTCATATGGGGAGACCACTTTATATAGGATACAAAGTAGGGTTTCTGTCTTGTTCACCAAGAAAGGGTAAACTAGTCATTCACTAATTAATAATATTCATAACACTCCCCCTTGAATGACTATTTACAGGATTGTTGCCTCGTTAAAACCTTGTCAGGAAAACCCAGTGGGATAAAACCTCGACGAAGGAAAAAGAGTACAACTTGCTCCCCCTGATTGTAATCACCGAAGATCTTTGACTTTGTGATCAACCAGTCTCATTAAAACATGTAACTAATAAACCATATAGGAAAAACTTAGTTATTCAAATATAAATTTTGGTCTTCAGGACCCAACTTTCGAATTGCTGAGTTTCACATTCATTTGTATTATTGTATATTTTTCGTCCTTCAGGGACATGCCTTTACCAGACATCTATATTGACTAGAGCATTCGCAATTGCTATAACCGGCCGGTAACTCTTCAGGAGTATATTAAATGCGTCTAATGTCAAATATACAATCCTTGACAAATGAATAACGTGAACTTCAATTCACAATCATCTAGAAGATTATATTTTTCTTTTGAACTTCAGGTTCAATATCTCAATTTATTTCGAAAATAAACTCATATGGAACATTCTGATGTTCTCATTATTATCGAGTGATGTACATGTCTCGTTAAAAACCTCATTATAAAACCTTGTAGGAAAAAATACTCGAGGAAAAGAGTACATGACATTCACATGTATATTGTGGTGATTGTCTCGTTAAAAACCTTTAACTAAGAAAAACCTGTGGGAAAAACTTAGTAGAGGGAAAAAGAGTACAATCAATGGTCTTCGGGACCTTGTCTTCAATATCATTTTTGTCCATAATGACATATGTAATATGATACTATACATGTTCTGATTTTCATTTCCTTTCATTTCAGGAATCTTAAAATCCATCGAGGATTTTCATGTATTTATCATTCGAATGATTTCTACATGTTCAAATCATACATTCATGCATATCTATACTTATCGTTGTTGCTGCCAGAAGTATAAGGTAGCGGAACTTAATGTCATCCTTAAAAATATCGAGTTTCTTCGAAAAACTCTTGAGCAACTAATCTCGCCTTTATATCTCACCACACAATTATTCGTTTTCGTACGAACAACCACGTATATCCTTCTGGGATAATATTTTTTATCCAGCGAGTAATGCTCAGCCTCAATTGCTCATTTCTATTTTCTTGAGTGCTGCCGGCACACTATTATTGATTTAAGTTTTGGATCCAAATTTTCTAGAGCAACTCTGGAGGCAAATATGTCGTTGACGACTTTTTCCATGTTGATGACAATTCGTTCTATCAACCAAATCTTTCATCATTTCCAAAAATATTTAATTTGGTTGTTCCGCAATCCCACTTTCTATTATCATGTGCACATGCTTTTTCAATGGGATTTTCATCTAAATCTCTTCAGGAGATTTTGAGGGTGACTAAATTTTATTACCGCAGATTTATTTTATATCTTGAGATCGATCTACTACGCTTCAGGCGTATATTAGAATCAACATTTAAGTTGATATCTTTGGTATTTGTACACTTATAGTTCATTTTATCACAAATATATGTGATTTTGTCACACCTTCATTAATTTGGCAGATTACTTGCTGAATATTGCAAGTCACTTATTTTCATGAACTTCGGGTTCAATTGATTGATGCGTGAATATAGAATTGAAGATCGTTTTCACTCAATGAAATTTCTCGGCATTTCTATCTTTTATATTCTTATCTCCCTCTAATGCCGGGAAATGATCTTCGTTAAATATCCAACTCAGCGTAATTGCTATAAACCGATCTTCTGGATCGGGGCTCGAGATATTTAATATATTAATTCGCAGATGAGAAATGTTTGATTCATTTTCACGCACAATCATGATATGCATCATTTTCATTTTTAAGTACATTTGTATTACTCGTGGGGATAATTAGTAAAACTCTTCCGGAGCCCACTCTTAATATTTCATAATTTGCATAACAGTATCTTTACTAATGATCCTTCGGGGATACAATACATTTATCAATGATCCTTCGGGGATACAATATCTTTACCAATGATCATTCAAGATCAAAATATTATGTTTTATCAATGATCCTTCGGGGATCAAAATATATCTCAATATATAATTTTCTCATAAATTACATTTAATTGGAATCGACTTTTTCGATATTCCATGAGTACCCACATAGTACATTTATTCTCGATTTTCAAAAGATATCCTATAGGGATAATTCATATGTAATCATTGTTTCAACGAGAACAATCGATGTAACTTTATTCAAAAACATTTAATGTTTTGAACTTTGCTTCTTCGGGAGCATGTAACTTTATTAAAAAACTTTGATCTTTGCTTCCTCGAGAGATTTGATATTGCTGCGGGAATATCATATCATGAAGTTCTTCAAGAACATTTAAAATTTATTAGTTAATGTTTTTCAGAAACATTTAAAGTTTTATTTTGATATTTATTCATAAATATCATATCATAATGTTTTTCGAAAACATTTACAACTTATTGCTACTACGATAGCAATTTATTTGATATTTCTAAACTTATTGCTACTACGGGAGCAATTTAATTTGATATTTATCGAATAATATCAAATCATGATGTTCTTCTATAACGATCAATATAATATTTAAACAGTTTATGTTCTTCAGGAACATTCAATTTAATTAATATATTAAAAATAATTTATTTACTACGCATAACTAATTTGATATTACTTCAAGAATATCATATTATAATGTTCTTCAGGAACTTAGACATAATTACTTTGATATTACCTCGGGAATATCGTATTATAATGTTCTTCAGGAATGAAATTTAATTGCTTCAACATGAGCAATTTATGAAGAAGTTTATGAATATCAGATTACAATGTTCTTCGTGAACATTTGATATTACTTCAGGAATATCAGATTATAATGTTCTTCGGGAACATATGATACTACTTCAGCAATATCATATTATAATGTTCTTCGGGAACATATGATATTAAGAAGAAGGGAGGAGAAGTAGATATATTTATAATTATTAATGAATATAAACGAACATATAAATTCTTGCCTTGGAGTTCGGATCTTGGACGAGTAGAACTTCGATGAACAACGCGGTTGAGCTTTCGTTCTGATAACGTGTTATAAACTCAAGAGAATTGAGAGAGAATAATATATTAGAGTAAGAGAGAATATGGAGAGAGAATAAAATTGTTATGAATTCTTATTTCATTCATATGGGGAGACCCCTTTATATATGATACAAAGTAGGGTTTCTGTCTTGTTCACCAAGAAAGGGTAAACTAGTCATTCACTAATTAATAATATTCATAACAATTTTAACTTTAAAGTTAAGTAGGCTCTAGGTATCAACTTATTTTAAAAAATATAGGGTTGCTATCTATTTTATAATTTTTAAAAAATATATGAATGATCGGCATGAAATCAATTTTAAAAATAATTATTATAGTTCAAATTATTTTTATAGTTTTTTAAGGTATGAAAAAATATACTCCTTTTGTGCTTATTCAAGTATCTCTATTTTTTTGTCCTCTCTAGTATTTAATTTTTTCTTTTAATTATTTAATATTTATAAAAAATAATGACCACATAAATTTTCACACAAATAAAATACATTATTTCCTTAATTTTAATCATAATTTTTTGAATAATTTTAAAATAATAACAAATAAATTAATATTTTTTATTGAAAAAAAAGTAGTAATATTTCAAAATATATTTTACTAAACTACATATGAATTGGAAACTGATACGGTTAGACACGGTGTACTTTTCAATACACTTCCAATTAACTTTTGGCACTTGGAATCTATTTATTTAATTATTTTTCATTTTCAATTTTTATTAATGGATGCATGCATGCAGTTAGAGATTTAGTTTTTTTGCGAAAAAATTTTATATTTTGAAAAAAAATGTTTTTAAATGGTTTAATTAAATATATATGAATATAATTTTAAAAACTTATTTTTTTTCGGAAATAGTAATTTTTTATTTTAAAAAATTTTATTTTTAAATAATTTAATTAAATATATAGAGTAAATATAATTTTTTTTGCGAGTTTATTATTTTGAAAAAATTGTTTTTAAATAATTTAAATAAATATATATAGTGAATATAATTTTAAAATTTTTATTTTTTTGCATAAATTTTTTTTTATTTTGAAAAAATAATTTAATTAAATATATATAGTGAATATAATCTTAAAAACAAGATTTTTTTAGTTTGAAAAATTTTGTTTTAAAATAATTTAATTAAATATATACGTGAATATAATCCTAAAAAGTATTTTTTCTAGTAAAGAGTTATTTAGTTGGAAAAAATTGTTTTTAAATAATTTAATTAAATATATAACTTAAATATTCTTATATTTTCTTTAAAAAAACACTGAAAAATGAATTTTAATAGTACATTAGTAAACAATTTGGACTTAAACATTCCGCTACAGGAGTCGGATTCAATCGTTTTTTATCGAGTGATCAAATTAATCATAAAATTGTTGAACCAAATGTTATTGAAAAAGCGGTTGAATTATTTAATAATGACATTGGATTTGAAGATGACTTGGTTGTTCCTGAAGTAGGTATGGTTTTTCCTGAAGAGTTCGCGGCTTTTTTGTATTCTTATGCATACAAATGTGGGTTTGAGATTTTTGTTCAAACAAATGAATTAAAGAAAGACTATCGTGAACAAGGTTATAGCCGGAAAAAAAAAAGTGATGATAAGGAGGCATTATTCTACATGATGAAAAGGATGAGAATGATGTGTAAAAAATGAGGTCAAGATAAGCATCTTGACTCGAATGTGACGGGTTGTCAGTTTGCCGTTGAAGCTCGAGTTATACAAGGTGAGTCACAAATTAAAATTACCACTTGTAAATTAGAGCACAATCACGTTTTGATTCTTCAGTTAGTTTTAGGAGTATAAGTTCTTATTTTAAAAGACGAATGATGATAAATTTAAAAAGTATAGACTCTATGCATATTTTGACTGATTTTTTAATTGATTTGTATATATGAATTTTCATTAATTTGAGAGAACTGTAATTTTTTTTTTATTAATTTAAGTAACAAAAATTATTAATTTGACTTATTGATTCAAATTAATAGAGTATATAAAAAAAATCATATTATTTAGAAAATAAAAAAAATATTATTATTTATTATTATTATTCTCATTTTTATTTTTATTACTTTATACTTGACTTCATTTTTTACATACATTAACTATACTCTTTTTCATGTATTTTTAAATTAAATTAAATATTAATCCTAATAATATTAATTTATAATATTTTGATTTATTGTTAAACAAGTCTTTATATATTTATAAACACAACAATAATTTATTATAAATATCATCTATAAATAATTACTTTAAAAAATATATAATTAGTCTAATTTTTCCAAATAAAATTTTGATTATTTACTCAAAAACTATTTCAATACTGTGCAATGCAAATTTTTACAATAATTATGGAGCACTGAAAAAAGAATTAGAAAATAAATCAATAGAAATTAGATATTAAAATAAAATAATTATTATTACAAAGTGATACATGTCATATTTTGATGAAAAGTGTATAAAAGATTTTTTTAACAAGAATATTATTACAAGGTCTATGAGATGCTACTCCGGGAGCATTACTCCGAGTGGCATCGTAACCTTAGATGCATACACCATACACGTCGGATGTGGGTGATTGCGTGTGCATTTAATATAATAATATTAAATCTACGGTCAAGATGTGCACGGTGTACTCCACCCGGTGTAGCATAGACAAAACCTTATTACAACGTGCCAGAATGTCATATTTTAATTGAAAGTGTACTGACTTTTGTTACTATATATAGCCTTTTCCCATATGAATTTCATGAAGCTTATGTAAGGTTACTAAAAAATATTTTTAACACTTTTAACTGTGATCTATTACTACTTATTCCTTATACTTTTGTTTTCATCTCTTTCTAGTTTTTTAAATAATAAAAAATAAAAAAAAATTTCAAAAAAAGATGAGAGAAGAGGGAGAGACTGAGTAATATAAAATCACACTAATAAACCCTTTCTCAAAACCAAAAGAAGTTATGGGTTCCCTAAATTGGATCATCATCGCTATGATTTTCATGTTTTTTAGTTCATCCATTCAAGAAACCTACATTGTTCTTGTCGAACCGGGGCCCGACGTCGACGACCAACACACATCGACTCATTCCTACCATAATTCATTCCTCTCGGCCGCCACAAACAAGACAACTATCATTCACTCCTATCACAACGTGATCTCTGGATTTGCAGCCAAGTTGTCGACCAACGAGTTGAGCGAGATGTCACGAAAGCCGGGATTCATATCCGCACGACCCGAGAAAACATTTTCCCTGCACACAACTCACTCTCCTCACTTCTTGGGCCTTAACCCGAACACGGGCATGTGGAGAGACTCCAATTACGGCAACAGTGTCATCATAGGCATACTCGACACCGGAATAACGCCCAATCACCTCTCGTTTAGAGACGACGGACCAATGCCACTGCTGCCCCCACCGACTAAATGGAAGGGGATATGTGAGTTCCCTGATCCCACCATGTGCAATAACAAAATTATCGGAGCGAGGTCTTTCGTCTTAAAGGAGAAAAGGGAAGGTCCTTTCGACGAAGAAGGACACGGCACTCACACGTCGAGCACGGCAGCCGGAAACTTTGTGAGAGGTGCGAGTTATTTCGGGAACGCTTATGGCACGGCCTCCGGCATCGCACCCCTTTCTCACGTCGCCATTTACAAAGTATGCACCGTCGAGACTTGCGAAGAGAGCGACATACTTGCTGGGATGGATGCTGCGATTCACGATGGAGTGGACGTGATCTCGATTTCAATAGGGATAAATTTTATCAATTTCTACGAAGACACTATAGCAATAGGCGCTTTTCGTGCAATGGAAAAGGGTATCTTTGTCAGCTGCTCAGCAGGGAACACCGGTCCTGGAAACTACACTATGTTTAACGAAGCACCTTGGATTCTGACCGTTGGTGCGAGCACGATGGACAGACAACTAAGGGCGACTGTCGTGTTGGGGAACGGCCAACAGTTCCAAAGCCAGTCGGCTCTTCAGCCCAAGAATCTTGAAGGCCGATTCATGCCTCTCGTCTACGCCCCCAACTGCAGCACCAACGGTTCTTTGAAACACACAAACATCAAAGGGAAAGTGGTAGCGTGTGAATCTTATAAAGGAAACGGAACTCCAGTGAAGAGTGCGGGCGGTGCCGCCATCATTCGTCTAAACGATAAGCCGCTCGCTAACACCACTTTCTCAGACGGCGACGTCCTCCCTGTGGTGAGCGTTACCTACGCGGAAGCATTGATGATCAAAGCTTACATAAATTCAACTATATGTCCAAAAACAAAGTTCTTTTGGGGAGGAACGGTGATCGGAGACGAGCGTTCACCGGTGGTCGCGGCATTTTCTTCTAGAGGACCGTCTTTCGCCAGCTTAGGGATCTTAAAGCCTGATGTTATAGGCCCCGGTGTCAGTATCCTCGCAGCACGGTGGTCTACCTCCTCCGAATTCATCATGTACTCTGGTACGTCCATGTCGTGCCCACACCTAAGTGGAGTGGCGGCGCTCCTAAAAAACGCACACCCCGACTGGACGCCTGCGGCCATCAAGTCGGCCATCATGACCACCGCGGTCGTCGTGAATCTCGCGCACAACCCGATCGAGGACCAAGCATTTCTTCCGGCTGGAGTGTTCGACACGGGGTCGGGCCACGTGAACCCTCCGGCAGCCATCGTTCCAGGGCTCGTCTATGACATTCAGCCCGATGACTACATTCCTTACCTCTGCGGTTTGAACTACACCAACCAGCAAGTCGGGATTATCGTAAACAGGTTGGTGGATTGCTCAGAGGTGTCGGCCGTACGAGAATCTCAGCTCAACTATCCGGCGTTCGTGATCAGCTTCATAAACGAACCGATTGGTTCGTCTCAGAAGTACACGAGGACAGTAACGAACGTCGGGGAGGCTCGCTCGACGTACGAAGTGAGTGTAGCCTCGCCGACGGGGTTTGAAGTCAGCGTTAGCCCCGAGAAACTCGGATTCTCGAAGCTGAAGCAGGAAATGCGATACGAGGTCACGTTCAAGCGAGTCGGATCGACACCCCCACAGAAGTCGTACGTGGAAGGTTACTTGAAATGGGAGGATTTCGAGAAGCGGTACTCTGTTAGGAGCCCTATTGCAATAATACTCGATGCAAATTAAATATACTAATTACTACTCCCTACGTACTACTCCATATATCAATAAGCAGCTGCTGCAGCTGCAGTTACATTGCTTATCAATAAAATCATTTTCATATTGCACGTCGTATATGTATCTTTTAGAATTATGCTCGATAAAATTGATTTTACAATTGTATCCCTACATATGCTCAAAACTGAGTTGCTGAAATCAGATTGTTCAGTGGACAAATAACATCGATAAGTCATAGGATAAAAAGTCGACAGTTGAAAAGTTCATACAACAAACCAATCAAGAAGGCGTTCAGGGATCCACGTCTGAGATTGCTTGTCTACATAGAACATTTCCATAAGCTCCCAAGCTATTTTCAAAGATGTTGGCTCCTCAACGTCCTGATTTTGTATGCAATATCACCAACTATTAATAGAATTTAAAACTCATATAATACAAAAAAATAAATATTACCTTCAATACTGTGTTATTGAGTCTTCAATCATTGGAGTAACGGATGGCTTTGAGTTACCAAGAATGGAATTTATTTCCTTCCTGTACTCCATTACATGTTCCCACCTGTTACATAAACACAATAAGTATATGGTTCCAAAAATATTCAAAATCATATTAGTTGCTAAAGAATGGAAAACATGTAAGGTTATTCCCAAATTAGATGAAATGAGGAGCCAGTATCCAAAATCTGCTATTAGGGAGACGAATAAAAGAAGGAACTACATAGTTATAACGACAAATAACGAAAATGAAATTGATACAAATGCCAATTTAATAGCTTTATTATTTTTTAATATCTCTTACTTTATTTGTAATTTAAAAATGAAGTAGTTATATACTACGGAAAGGCCCCTCTACCTCAACTCAAGTCATGGGTTTTTTTTTGATCCATTAGTTGTATTGTGCCCACGCATAATTAATGCATACGTGCATGTATGTATATTTTTATAACAAACTGAGATAACAATATTTCAAAATCAGAAAAACATGGAGTTGGAAGAAGACGATCAAGTGTGGGGGGCCGTGAGCCCTAGGGCCAGTGGCGGAGCCAGAAAAAAAATTCAGGGGGGACTTTGCATATATATATATATATATATATATATATATATATATATATATATATATATATATATATATATATATATAAATACAAAAAAATAATTATATTTAAAAACATATTGTATTACATATTTAAAATTATGACAACTGAATTCTACGTGATTTCATCGATTGAAAACGTTGTAAAATCTTCTCGTTATCAATCGATAAAAAAATATCTTTCTCAATGTACACAATCAAACTATCATTCATCCACTCATCTTCCATTCGATTTCGCAAATAAGTCTTGATATTCTTCATGGCCGAAAATGCTCTCTCCACAGAAGCAGTGGCAACGGGTAAAACCAATGCCAACTCAATAATTCGATACACCAATGGAAAAACCAAATGCTTACCCGTTTCAACCATTTTTTGCGCAAGACTTCCCAAACTGCTTAGGGAAAAAAACTAAGGATCACATCGAACATTAGCAATGAAACTACTAAGATGTTGTGGAAGATACAAACAATCATTTGTTGAGAAATCTTCGGGGTAGGTAATAGCAAGACGCATGATTTCATCAACGTTGAATCGGGAGAAAGAATTTCTTGGATCAGTGCTCCCTTCAGAAAAACGAGTATCCATCTCTTGAATTGTTAAGTTAACAACCTATATATTTTTAGTCATAATAAAAAAAAATCTTAAGTATAGTAATTAGTAAAAAAACATTAATAAAAATAAAGTTGAAATAATACCTCCATAAACAACTCCACCCGATAATGATGTAAATTCTTGATCAATTGCGCTCCATGTCTTTTATGACCACGCTTTGGCATATTGTCATTCATATCTAGCAGAGAAATTTTGTGCAACTCACAAAACTTATTTGCTTGATCAAAAATGATTTCTCATCCCTCATTTCTAAAGTTTTCTAGTCGAGACTTCACACTTTGGATCAATGACATAGCTTGAACAATATTTTGATCTTTTTGGTGCAATGCAAGAGACAACTCATTGGTGATTCCTAGCAAATATTTCATCAAGTGCAACATGAATACAAATTTATAACTGTCCATCTTTTCAATCAAACCCCCGGCTGTACTTCTGTTATCAGAAGAAGTGGCATCATCACGTATATTCTTCAATACTTTTTCAATCGAAGACCACATAGAGCATAATCGAAGCAATGTAAAATAATGTGATCCCAACCGAGTATCTTCGGGCCTTGTCAAACTAGTTTCTTAAATTTGGAGAATATAACTGGATAAATCATAAATCTATTCTTCAAAAAATAAATAATAAAACTTAATCAAATCAACCGAAATCAAAATAAATATTATAACCTTATCTAATTAGCTAAATAGGAGAAAAATAATTGTATAAAAAAATTAAACAAGTACCTGTTGTTTGTTGACTTGAAGCCGGTAGAGAGTAGAGTATGATTACAGTAGAAGTGTTGTAGAACTTAAAATGAACAGAGTAATTTATTTTAATTGAATACTGAAAAATAAAATGATTTATTAATGGTGTGGAAATTAATTTTATTTAGATAATGTTTAAACAGGTAGAAATCACTAAATCAGTATATTATATTATTTTAAAATTTATTAATTGTAATTATTTTCTACGTAATATTTAGTTAGTTGTACTAATAATTAGCTACGCAATCATTATTTTTCAGCCCTAGCTAGGCAGTCATTATTTTTCACACGGCTCTAGGGGATGAGCGTTAAAATTCACACATTATACAAAAATATTAAATATAAAAAAAAAAAAAAAAATTCAGTGGGGGCTTAAGCCCCCAGAGGTGCCTTACTGCATCCGCCCCTGCCTAGGGCGGCGGACGACGGTGGTGGTGCGTGGTTGAGGTCCGACCGAACCTCGTGTCGATGTCGACTAATTTGTTGTAATTTGTGTTGCCGGCCTCTCGCGATTTTCCGAAAATCGCGATCTGTGGATCCGTGAATGACAGGCGGAGGTTATCCCCAGGCCGGAAGTGTTCGACTGCCACGCTGAGGCGCCGCCGGCGACGAGGCGGAGGTGTTCCCGATCGCTCTCAAATCTCAATCTCCCTCGTCAATTGCCGGTTAGGTGAGAGGTAGTGAAATTTTGTTATTCAGTATGAAACAAATTAATGAAAGACAATACACCGAATATGAATGAAAACACACTGAATATGATTGAACACATACTGAATAAGACTGAAACATACTGAATATGACTGAAAACACACTGAATAGGACTAAACCACGTTGAATATCACAATGAATATTATAAAAACACACTAAATATCATAAAAAACATTCTGAATGTCATAAAAAAAATATTGAATGTCATAAAAATATACTGAATGTAATAAAAATACACTGAAAATAAAATAAATATCCAGAAAAATAAATTCCAAGAAAAAATAAAACATACTCAATGTTATAAAAAAAACATTTAATGTCCCAAAAAAGAAATGACTAAAATCTACATCCTACTCGACTTCAGCCTCGCCCTCTCCACCGCGGGAAACCGATTCCATCCTTTTTCCAGGTGCACGACACCACCAGCCCCCGGTATCGACATAGCCTTTGGCAAACTAAGAATCACATCTAAGTCCCAGAGGTAGTCCCGGAGCCACACCAATTATTTCGCTGCCTCTGAGGCTGCTACTTACTTGGTTACCCATGGTAGAGTTCGAAAATCGTCATGCTTAACACTCTTCCATGTTACAGCTCCACCTCCTTAAAAGTGAACACATAGCCTGATATCGACTTACACTGGTCCTAATATGATTGGAAATCTGATTGAGTGTAACCCAAAGGAAAAAGCTCGTCTGTTTCGTAACTCAGAACAAAGTTTCCAGTACTTCTCAAGTACTTTAAAATATTCTTTACAACAGTCGAATATTCCTTTCCAGGATTACCTTGATATCTTGCTACTATGCCAACCGCATAGAAGACATCAGACCTCGTTATAAAATTGCATACATAAAGCTTTCCACACTCAAAGTGTAGGAAACTGCTTTCATTGCTTCTATCTCCCCTTGTGTGGAAGGTAAGATAGATGCATTCCATGTCTGGAAGGTAAGGACCTTTCTTGGAATTTTGAATGTTAAAAATAACCATAATTTTGTCTATGTAAGATGTCTGAGAGAAGTACAATATTCTTTTCTTGAGATCTCAGATCTTAAGAACATGCCCAACTTTTCCTATATCTTTCATATCGGCTTATCCAGACAACCATCATTTTATGTCTGACGACATCTTTACACTGTTACCAACGATAAGAATGTCATCTACATAAAACACGAGAAACACCACTTTGTATCCATCACGTTTCCAATACACATACGATTCGTTCATTGCTTGGATTCCATTGCTTTCTTCCAAGAGGGCGCATTTAGGTCTAGTACTGCCTCCTTGTAGGCGTAGGGATCGATTTCATACAACCTAGGTCCAGAGTCCGAAGACTTACCCAGTCTCATGAATCTTTTTCCGGTTGTTTCACAACCTCCGACTACAATAGCATTCCAGGGTATTAACAGTGATAAGAATAGGTGCAGTTATAAGTGGTGTATTGCTACTCGATTCGGCTGGTTCTAAGTCCCTATCGTTCTCTCTCATTTCATCAAGTGTCAAGTCACTTTGGGCTTGTGGTCCATCACATAGTCTTCCTATAAGAACAGGGCGTTAGAACTTATAACGACCTTTTGATTCATAGTACTATAGAACACACATCATTTGTTCTTCCAGGATATCCTATAACAACCGCATTACTGCGCCGTTGTTTCCCAGACATATCCATAGAACTCAACAGGCGTAGTTCCCAATAACTTCATCTCTTGAATGCACCATTTCTTTAAGAGCTCATATTTCTTCCTTTTGACACACCATTTCTACTAAGGAGTGTATGGTGTAGTCACTTGGGCTTTTAATCCCAATCTCTGATCAGTATGACTTGCATCTTTCAGACTAGTACTCGCCTCCGCGATCAGATCGCATGCTTTCGATGGATATACTTTGAAGGTTCTCCACAATAGCTTTGTGTCCATTGACTTGTCAAAACACTTGCTTTTGTGGCACATCAAGTATGCTAATCCATGTATTGACTAATCAAATTACTCTTACCCTCCTATTGTCTGAACAAACATAGGTCCGCATACATTAGAGTGAATCAAGTCTAATACTTGTTCAGGTCTTTATCCTTTATCCAGAAAGGATTGCTTAGTCATGTTCGATCTTCCAAATTTGATTCTCAGGTTGGAAGGTCCATTCCTTCAACTTTACTGATTAAACCATCAGTTCAACCTTTGAATTCTATTTGAATGACTTAGCCTAAGATACTACAAGTATAATTGATTCATTCTAGAAATTTCTCTTATTGGTATTCTAAGACAAATTATTAAAACGGTTTTGTTGCATCGTGGTAGACTCAGGATTTAACATTCATATATTGCTAACTAATGTACCAGAATAGATAATATCATTATTTCTTCTCAAAATCATCAAAAGAAATAAAATATCAATTCATTAAAATTTAAAAAACCAGAAACAAGTTCTTTCTAAAATAAAATGGTACATAAAGCAATAATTCAAAATGAAATCCTATAGCTACTAAAGCGTAGATAAATGTCTCCCACTGCAACAGCTGCCTCCTCCACAGCATTGCCCATGTAGACCACGATCTCTTCTTCTCTAAGTCACAGGGTTTCCTGGAACCCCTGCATTAAAATGCACATACCTTCAGTGGTTCCATATCTACACACCAAGTTCTGGTAAATAATACCGTTGACTATGTTTTAATGAATAAAGAAAATTTCGTACCTTCTTTGTGAGGACAATTAGACTTCCAGTGCCCAGACTGCTTGCATCGGAAGCACTTGCCCGTAGGCTTGCTTGTCCCTTCTCGTGGTCCTTTAGACTTGGATCCACTGGGTTTCCATGCTTGCTTCTTCTTCTTCTTCTTCTTCTTCTTCTTCTTCTTCTTCTTCCCTTTACCGCCAATATGCTTAAAGCTCTTGGACTTAGTGACTACAAGTACTGCAAGAGACTTGCCCTTCTTGTAGATCCCCTCGGCCGATTGCAGTTCAGTCAGGAGTTTCGCCAACGTATAATTGTGTTTACCCATATTATAGTTCAGGCGAAACTGCTTAAAACCAGGGGCCAGAGATTGGAGTATGATATCAACTTGCGTTTCAGCATCGATAGCAGCTCCGAGGATCTCCAACTCAAGCAACATACCCATCATCTTATAAGAACGTGCTCCCCAACGGGCGTTCCTTCAACTGGTTAGTTGTCATGAGGACTCTCATTGCATCTTGCCTAGTCGCACGATCTTGATGTCCAAACAGATCCTTCTGATTGAGCATCATATCATAAGCGGTATCCATCGGCTGATGCTGGTGTTGGTGCACATTCGAAATAGATGCCAAAATGTAACACCTAGCAATTTCATCAGCCTTTTTCCACCTCTTAAATTCTGCCTTCTCATCATCTGTTGAAACCTTCGTGGGTTCGGGAGGACATGCTTCATGGATTACATACTTGTACTCCTTAGCAGTTAGGAAAATGTCCATATTTCTCTTCCAATCAATGTAATTAGGGCCAGTGAGTTTATTCTCCTTAAGTATCACAGAAAGTGGGTTCATAGTCATTCCTAACCTATGAGAACATAAATTAAACAAACAATCAATTTAATATCGATATTATCTCTCTCAAATAATATAATTAAATTACTAATCACATCTAAAATCTCATCAGATATGGTAAGCCACGATAGTGTGGACGTTTACCTATCTGAACGATTTCGCAATTAGATTTGCTTCGGTCGTACATCATCATAGCGTTACTTCGATGAGAAGAATACTATGAAGCGCACCTAAGTGTAAACCATTACTCAGTACTAAGAAGATTGTTTGGGATTCGCATATTACCGAAAGTCACGATAGTGTGGACGTTTACGTTAACACACGGTCCTTCACTTTCTCCTATAACTGTCTACATCAATTAATCCAAAAATCACATTCAGTATAGTAAGCCACGATAGTCTGGACGTTTAGTATACCAAAAGATTTTTATCAATTGAAATCCAATTACTTGAATCATACAATCTCATTAATCAAGACGCGGTGAATCATAAGTGAAAACTCGAGGTTTCTAACCAGTGATTCACCATGCAATCAACCCTATCTCTCATAGAATGAGGGAGCCGACCAGACAATCGATCTAGTCAAAAAATGAAACGAAAGTCTCTAATTCGTATCTTCAACATAACCAAGCGCTTTGGCTCCATTCTACTCCTTGGGGTAAGAATGAGTCGACTTGAAATTAGTCTCAGAAAGACAAATTAGGCATTGTTTGATAAACTTGATCAATGGATCACGTAAGAGGAATTAAAAGAATTCTCATCCAATGACTTGTCTATATAAACTTCAGAAGTCTATAAAAGTCACCAAGAGAACAACAATGGAGACCATGAGATTGTTTACAATCCCTCTCCCACTTAGCTTTTTATAACAACAAGGGATACGCTATCTAATGCATAAACTAAATATACATAAGAATGCATACATGAAATAAAGCACAAAAAATATTATCACATAATCAAAATAATACTAGAATGTTATTTTCCAACTATTATGACTTAATCACATTCCCGTATGCGTCTTCTAGTCTTCAGTCTTCGTTCTTGAATGCTTCCATGTGACGGGAATATTAATTTCAATATTTAAATCCATTTATTTTTAATAAATCCAAAAGATACTAAATAAAATTAAGTCAATCGAATAAATCAAAAATAAAATTAAATTTTATTAATATTTTTTTATTTTTTATTTTTCCTTTTCTAATTCCATCAAATCTCAAGAATCCTATCCAAGACCCACTTGGACATTCTAGAAGATTCCTATATGGAATAAGGAAAATAAAATAATTTAGGACTCCTAAACTTTCAAAATTTATTATTTTCCTAATCATGAATATTCTCAAAAATAGGAATAATCAATTAGAAAAATTAATTAATTCCACATATATTCTTTTCCTAATCCATGAAAATTCCAAAAAATAGGAATAATCAAATTAGGAAAACTGAACTAATTAGGAAAGTTGGATCTCGGCGGGAGAGCACGAGATCACGAGGACCTCGCGCCCCCACCACCATCGACCCGTGCCCGAGGAGGAGCACCGCCGCCACCCCCAGCCGTCGCGTCGCCACCACCGGTGGCTAGGCGCGGCCGAGAGCCTCCCACGGCTGCCTCCTCTCTTGGGTCGATCGATCCTCTTGAGATCGACCATGGGGATTGATCGATCCCGAGCCCTCCCTCTCTTTCGTCTCCTCCGTCACATCGTCTTCTCCGGCGGTCGTTTCATCCTCGATCCAACGTGAATTAAATTACAAAAATAATTCTACACTATCCGGTATCGATTCTATACATGAAATCGACCCTATAAAATTTCCGGAAAAAAAAATAATAATAAACCTAAATTTGGTCAACCCCCAAATTTTTACTATTACAAGCATTCACCACACAATAAAACGAATCTCGACATGTCTGAGAGTTTAATAATCAAAACTATTACAACATTAATTAAAGCAATAATTAAATCTAGCCATAATAGTCGGAAACTCTGCAAGGTAGAACAATTATATAGAATATACCATGAACGAAAACCACGCTTTGATACCAATTGTTGGAAATCGGCATCCCGGAGTCGCCGGTAAAAGCGGAATTGACGACTCCGATCGAAATCCCCGATCGCTGGAGAATACGCGAACCTCCGCGTGAGCCGGGGCCTGACCGAACACCGCCGCGGGATAAACCCGCGGCTGCCCAGACGAGCCCCCACGAGGGGCTCGCGATCGTCTTCGGACGATCGCTGGGGATGCTCGTATCATCCCCGGGGCTGCTCGCAGCAGCCCCGCAACGAGCTCACAGGCTCACTGCCAGCGGGGGGTGTTCCCCTCGCACGCCCGCTGCGGGCGAACCCGCAGCACACCCACGATCGATCCCTAGGTTCGATCGCTCCAGCCGAGGGTTCCTCGCCTCGATCCCGGGGGCGATCTCTAGACCACCGGCGTTCCGGCGGTCCTCGACCACCACCGCCCGGTCTATCCCCGTCCTCGGTTTCGTTCCTCGGATCTTACGTTCACGATTTATTCGAATTATCATTAAAATCATCGATGAGTTTTCATGATTTTACCTTGTTCTCGTTGTCCGGAAAAACGAGATCTATTGAGACCTTGAGACTTTCTCACGTATTCCTTGCACTCGTTCGAACGTCGGGGTGGGCGACGATCCTCCGGACTCTATGGATCTCCTTCTCCTTCTCTCTAGAATATAAAGTATGATAATCTTGTCTTATTATTGGGGTGAATAGAGAAGACCATGTAGTACTTTTATAGGCTACATAGGGGACCTTAAGGAGGTGGAATAATTGGCTCCCAATAGAAATAATTAAATTGAACCCAATCTCAAGTCTATTAATTATTCTATTAATTATATTTAATTCCACTATATAAATATAATTGAAACTCCCAATATTAAACCATATTATATCAAATAATATTTTCCGGATTATTATTTTATTCAGCATGTTTAAGATAAAAATGTTCATGAATAAATTATTTTATTGCTAATTAATTTATTCATCTCTTGTATCCGAGAATAGTACCACTCAACTTTAATTATTATGGGGATCAAATCCACTCATGAGGTTTACATAATAATTCCTTATTGTTTCACTCAAATGTGTGTCGTTGATTTTAATATAATCACCCGTGTGTCGTTCTCAATAGGAGTAATACGATCGGAGAGTGTAATTAGTGTTTATTGTTTGCCAAAAGCATAAATAGAAAGCAAATAGAACAATTAGTAACTAATACGGGGTTTTTCAAAGTTTGAGTTGAAATGAGTAAGCTAGAATTAAGAAAGCAAAAAAAAAAAAAGAAGTAATCAATCGAGTTTTTAGCAAGAGAGAACGAGTTTAGGGGAAGGGGTCGTATTAGTTGAAGTTAAGGCCGATTTTCTCCACAAGAAAGGGTTGTTAAGTTAAATGTATCGTCTCTCGCGTCGACCTCGGTTATACCCAATCCGAGATTTAAACTTTGGTCCCACGAGATTCCCCACGATTTAACTAACAACGGCCTTATTGACCGCAAAGTGCTAATCAATCGAGCCGGCCACGCTCAACCTTGATTAGGCCTCGAGATAGTCGGAAAGGCCAAACTCGTGCTAAAGCAACGAGACTACCATTTAGGAGGGACTTGGTCCGTCTCCCCCTCGATAAAAATACCGACTACCCCGATTTTTATGCTAGAACCCGAACCTACATAACAAATAATACTAACACACCCCTAACAAAAATATTTAGCCAACAATCATCATCAATAAGAACAAGATATCAAAACAAGAACTCATGCTCAAACCAAATAATAATATAAATATGAAAGTAGTCGAAATAAAAAATAAGTCGTACCACGACGATCCTCTATTCGATACGAACAACGTTTACACTTGACTTGAATGAAGATTCTTGATGGATGATAATGTTCAAAAGCTAAAACCCTAAAATCCTAGTGAGAGAAAATAAAAAAAATAGTAGGTGTTGTGTGTGTTAGGTGGGGTGTAGAAGATGAAGTATGGAATGTGTCTTGTCCCCTTGTGCTAGCCTCCTCTTGTCTTCAAAATCATGTGAGAAATGACCAAAACGCCCCTCCATTTAAGCTTAAATTGAAAAATCAAACCGGGTCAACGCCTAAAGACTTCTTCACCGTCTCTTTTTTATCGTTCTTTTGCTCGTTTTCGCCCGTTTTCGCTCCCATCTCACCTACACATGTCCGAACATAAAATAAATCAAAATAAGTGAAAAACACAAATAACTACATAAACAAGAACACAAAAATAACCAAATATCACATAAATAAACATCACAAAAACGAGCAAAACACTTATGAGCTCATCTCGGGGACATTATCAACCCTTATCGGGACACGCATTCCCGTCAAGAATTCACAGCATGTCATACATAAAATACAGTGACCCAATTTTGCCGGTAATTGTCCCATAATCTTATAAGACAATTCCATTGGAAAGTCAAAGTCACTAATATTAAATGCACACACCCGCAATAATATCAGGGATTAAGAACATAATACACTGATATATAAATCGATTATCCAAGGAAATCCTAATCGATTAATCTCAAGCGGTCCACTCAATATACCAAGTGTACAAGTATAATAAAATAATGAAGACAAATTATTTTCTCTTATTATACATAGACTATACCGATGGATTGGTCACTGTCCATCTAGGTCGTGAGTGACTGTTCGATTAATATACGAGTAACCGATAGTATGATCTTCTGTGTGACGTCACACACCATACTAACTACAACGTATATAATCTAGGAATATAATTTGCATATATTTAATTAACACAATTAAAAGAAAATAATTCTTTATTAATTAAATAGATTAATGGCAATGGACCGGGAGTTAATATCACTTAAATCTAGATATTAAGTATACAACTCCATCACTCTCATGGATATCTCAACTGGATCAGGTGTTGAGTCACTAGAACCTGCCTTCTCTGCCTCCTTCTTCCTTTGCCTTCAGGTTTAGCCGTTTAGGTGGTGACAACGGAGCATCAAACGCAGAGATCAGCCCCTGTTGAACCAGCACAGCCTTCACCTTGATTCTACAAAGGTTGAAGTCATTTTTGCCCGTGAATTTCTCCAGATCAAACTTCGCGGATCCACCCTTCACCATCTTCGCAGCAGCTGGATTAGATTCCCACAAACAGCGCAACTTGTTAAGGATTCGAAAAGATCAAAACACAATCGAGCTACGCGCACTCAAAAGCTCAAACCAGAGCTTCGAGCTGAACAATGGCGAAATGCGAAACCGACGTTCTAAGTTCGATTTTACACACCTAAAAGTATCACTGAACTTGTAAGAGTATAACGCAAATGAAATCACGCAAAATAACACATGATTTTGCAATCTTCGATCAACTGAAAGTTGATCTACGTGCTCGGGGAGGGAGGTGGTGCTTCGATTTTATTCAAGCTCTCACGGCTATCAGAATACACTCGGTTACAGTTCTAGATCACACACAACTCGTGAATTACATTTATATATACGCACGCGAAATCCCCCAAATTCTCGTAGCATATGAACCCTACGATCATCACGAATTGGGCGTATCTCCACCAAAGATTTCTAACATAAATTGTGATACGTATGCTGTGAGTGAACGCGAGGAACTCGGGGCACTTGAAATCTCGGATTTAGGTGCACAAACACGTGAGAAAGGCTCGATCGAAGGCAGCCCGCTATCCTGCGCTTCCCAGGCGAAACGACGTCATATCAACCAAAACGGCGACGTTTCATAGTTGGCGGCAGATTCAAATTTACTGAAAAGACCACTTTGCCCCTTCATCCAAATTCTGAAAAAAAACACTTCTAAAATCCAAATTTTGTATAAATTTCAATAATTTAAAATATTTCAACTAAAATATCATTTTAAATTTCAATAATTTAATGTATATCTATACATATATAATTTCAGGATCCACTAATGCCACGTGTAGGAAAACAATAATAATGTTGTGTTTACACTATAAATTATAAATAAAAAAATTATAAATTATAAATAGTAATATTATTAAGCATATTTAAATTATTATATATAAATTTTAAATAGTAAATTTAAAATTATATATTTTTGGTAATAATAATTAATTATCATCTTAAATATATAAATTTTTATTTCTTTTCTCAAAATTCTTTTTTATTCCATTAATATTAATTTAATTTCAATTAATCGTATCTCATAAAAATCAACCTCTTCCTATTCCCTAATCCATTTGAGTTAAAAAAAATTGATCAAACTTTTTAAGTATATTATTTTCTCTTGCTATAATCTGGTTTCGTATGTACTTTTTTATTTTTCTGAACATTTAATCGATTTACATGTAATCGTTCTTCTATTCATTCATTTTTTTCTGGATTTTTTTTAATTTTATGTATTAATTATGATTTCTTCGCAGATTCCAAAATCAAATTGTCGAGTTATTAATTATGTTCGACTAGATTTTTTTTTTAATTTTTACTTTATCCTTAATTCAGTTATTAACATAAGTTATATTAATATAATTGCATTTCTCCGTCTTATCTCCTTCATGTTCACCAAGTAAATTCAATTTTTTTTATATTTCTATTTATTTTCCAGTTTTATAATTTTTATTTTCCATTTATTTGGATTTTTCCCCAGCGGTTTTAGGTATTTGTTCGATGCGTTAAACACTCGAGAAATGCAGAGACGAGAAACTCCTTTTCCACCAGATCAGAGGCTCCTCGATCGGGTAGGATAAGACGAGAAACTCCTCTTCCACCAGATCAGAGACTCCTCGATCGGGTAGGATTTAAATCGAGAGATGCGCCCGAGTAACAGACACATGTGGGAGAGAGTCAATAGGTCTCATCCAAGGACTAACTTCATAATATTTTAATGAAAATTTGTCATATCCGAGATTCGAACTCTGCGTCGTCGGGGAATGACACCAACATTACCACAGACCTTATCACTCGGCTATGCCCCAAGAAGTTTATATACTATAAATTACATCAAGCATGCGTAGTTTTTGAAAATAATAAAATTTTCATAATTGAGATAACAGTTAATAATGAGATTAATACGAATTTACAAATTTAAGTGAGAGTTCGATTATTAAATAAAACAATTTGTTAGTCCATTAATAATTTTTTGGCCGAAATACGTTTTAGATTAAATAAAATTTTAAATTATTTCAATCAAATAAATCACGTGCATCGCACGGACAATGGTACTAGTATTTAAAATAATTAATATTGTTTTTTCGACTACAGATCTACCAGCTTAAAAAATTATTTTTTTTATTAGGTACAAAATAATGTTGCAATGGAAATAAAGTGCCTATTACTTAATAGAATCTTAATTTTAAAATTACAGACTTTTTTTTCAACTAGGTTTTAATTTGAAATGTGATAATAAGATTATATATATAAATTATAGTAAGTATCAACTTATTCTAAAAAATATAGGAGTGCTGCCTATTTTACAATTAAAACAATAAAATAAATGATTGGTATAAAATCAATTTTATAAATAATTATTATAGTACACATAGTTTTTTATAGTTTTTTTAAGTTTAAAAAAATATATTCTTTGTTGATTAATCAAGGATTTCTTTTTTTTTTTCTTTTTTTTTTTCTATGTGTTTAATTTCTATATTTAATTATTAAAATATTTTAAAAAATAACAATAAAAAATATTCTTCACAAATAAAATACATTATTTCATAAAAAAAATCTAAAAAAATTTATTGATTAAAAATTAAATAAGTATTTCAACGATTAGTTTTTATTTTTTAAATAATTAAGAAAAATTAAAAAATAAAATTTTAATACGTTAAAATGAATTTAATATTACTTATACATATTCCTTTGAAAAAATATTTTCATCTACCAATCTAGTAGCTTAGAAAATTATATCTTTATTTAGTACAAAATTATGTTGTAATGAAAAAAAAAGTGGACTATGCCTATTGAGATCCTATACCATGGGGTAGGGGCCCAAACATCTACATGGTCCCCCAGCCCAAATATAAAAGAAATCAAGCCCAAAAAAATCCCGCGTATGAGACTCTAGCCCAAAATACCCAACTGCCCAAACAATTGAATTCAGTCTCTTTCTCTTCTCAAAGGCAAAAACGCACCAGAGAAAACATCTCCCACCTCCGCACCACCGGACCTCCGCTCGAACGTCCGCCGCAGCTGAGTCCACCGACCGATTCAGCCACCAGAACCCTAACTTCAGTAAGTAGAATCCTACCGCACCACCGCACCTCCGCACCTCCGCACCTCCGCACCACCGGACCTCCGCTCGAACGTCCGCCGCAGCTGAGTCCGCCACCGCACCTGAGTCCGCCATCTGTCTCACCGATTCAGCCACCGTGAATCACCAGAACCCTAACTTCAGTAAGTAGAACCCTAAATTCAACCTAAATTCTATTGCATGTTGAAATAGAAACAGGAAATTGCATGTTCAACCCTAGTTTTTCGAATTTCAATTTCACAATAGAATTTCAGTGTAATTGCATGTTTCATAGATGAATAAACCATGGAATTCTTCATCTAAATTATTCATCCTCTCTGTTTTAATGATTTTGGTAATGTTTATAGGTTCTACTGTGATTTGTTATGAATTCTACTGTGATATGTTGTTAGGTTCTACTGTGATTTGTTCAGTTGTTTTCTGCAATGAATCCATCAGAAGATCAGGACAGATATAATAGAAATCGAAAAGTAAGTTTCTATTAAAAAATATTATGAGTTTTATTGATTGATTCTTATATTTATGATTGTTTTTTTTTTTATTTTTTCTTCAGGAATTGATTAATATGTTAGCCAAAGGAACCATAGGACAGCATGGTTCTCCAACAATACAGGTAAAGTTCTACTCTAAATTTGGAACAATTCTCCTCTGTTTTGCATGACTGTCATGAATTAAGTTAAAAACAATGTAAGATCATAGTAGTTACTGAGTTATATGCTATATTCTACTATGAATTCTTAAGAATTCTTCTGTATTTGGTATGATGTTTTGAGTGGGTAATGTTCTCTGAACTTTGTAACTAATATTTTGATATCTTCTCTGATGTTTTGATTAGTATCTACTCTGATGTCTAATGAATTCTACTTTAAATAGTAAATAAATTTCTTGTGTTTCTGGGAATTTTGAACAATTCTCCCCTGTTCTGTGATTGGCATGAATTAAGCATCAACTCATTTATATGCTAGATTCTACTATGAATTCTTAAGAATTCTTCTGTATTTGGTATGATGATTTGAGTGGGTAATGTTCTCTGAACATTGTAACTAATATTTTGATGTCTACTCTGATGTTTTGATTAGTATCTACTCTGATGTCTAATGAATTCTACTTTAAAAAGTAAATAAATTTTCTGTGTTTCTGGGAATTTTGATATTTAAGTAGGTAAATAAACCATTTGATAACACAATATATCTTAATACTAACACAATAAAAAAACCACTATTAACACAGAAAATGGGGAAAATACCAACAGTACGTGCAATAATCAATGGTCAAAGGGTCAAGTTGATCTTTGGAAGAAAGAGACGTGGGAAGGTCGACTATTTTATTTGAAGTAAGGAGGGGGAGGATTAATTATGTAGAAAAACTAATTAAATTTTATATATGCTTTTTAGAAGGAGTCCTTTAAAAATGTTTACAACAAAAAGAATAACAAACAAAAAGATGCTGATGTAATTACAAGAAGAACAAGCCCAAGGAGGGTGAGTTCAACCACTCCAGAAGCTGATATAAATAAAAGTCCTCAGAAGGTTTGTTGGTTTGTTTCCATATTAAATTAATCCAGCACTCTATTAGTGAATTATCCAGCTCTCTTTTTCAAATAAACAGGAAACACAAAGTCCTTTGGTTCAAACAAGACATCAAGATGATGAAGAAGATGTCTTCCAAACTCCGGTGGTACCAATACCCACAAAGAGTGTACCAGCTCCTGTAAGTTTCTACTTACTATATTAATGAATTCTCCTTATATTACTGCTCAATTCATCTACAATAATAGTAAAGTATAATACATAATCCTTTTTCCACTCATAATGAACAGAAGAAGAAAAAGAAAACTAAGAAGGATCAGATAGTTGAACCTGTCATCCCAACAATCAAAGAGAATACACCTGCTGCACCAGAGATGGTTGAAACTGCTGCAACAGATGTCTTACAGAATCCAGAGGTTGAACCAATTCAACCAACACCCCCTGTTGTAAGTTTATGAATTCTTCTTGCATTAATTTATGATAATAGTAAACTATAATATTCTCACCCTAATACATTATCCTTTTTCCAATCATAATGACAGAAGAAGACCAAAAAACAATCTCGAATAACTCAGATTGTAAGAAGAAGCCCGAGAAGACAGGCTGAAATTCCTGCAAAAACGGTAAACTCATTCATGATTATTTCATTGCCCTATCTGTATATTTCTTAATTAAAAACAAAAGATTAATCTAAAAATGGTATTATACAGGCTGAAGAAATTTTGCTAGCTGTAAAGGCTCCAATTAAGAGAAAGGCTGATTCAAATGAATTGCCGAATCAGAAAAAGGTAATTGAAAAACTTCTAATAGAATGCACTTTCCTCTGATTTTTATGAATACACTAAAAAATATCTTGATGAAAATGGCAGAAAAAGAAGGAGGATAAGAAGAATGATCTTGAAAAAGATGAAATGGAGATGGAGATAGAGGAGGAGAAAGCTCTAAAAGAAGCCGAAAAACAGAAGGTATGATAAAAATGGATGCTTGATAATGGAATCTGCTATGTTTCATATTTTCATTTCTGTCTAGTAAATATATCTATTATTATAATCCTCTGTTTTCAGGAGAAAGAAAATGAGAAAAAGAAACAGACTGAGAAGAAAAAGAAGACTGAAAAAAAGAATGCGACTGACAAGGTGAAGGATAAGAAAGAGAAAGCAGCACAGAAACTTCTAACAAAAAAGGTTGATACTTAATTGAACTCTGATTGATACCTATTTCATTCTAAATTATGCTGACATTTTAATTAAATCTTGTTTAAACAGAAAGAGGAGAAGGAGAAGGAACCAGCTCAGAAAGAGAAGGAACAGGAGAAAGCTCCGAAGAAAAGGAGATCTTCTGACAATGAGATGGAGAAGAAGGCAGAAAAGAAAAATCAGGAGAAGGAAGTGAAAGAGAAGAAGAAAGAAGAAAAGAAGAAGAATCCTTACATTTCGACTAGAATGGCACCGATCCACGTCTCCAATGTCGTTGAAGCTATGAATGAACAACAAAGACAAGCTGTCCGAGACATAGGTTTTGGAGGATTGCTCAATCTAAACATCAAAATGAATAGAAATGAATTAACAACTTTTTTGATTCAAAATTTTGATATTTGTGAATGTTCAATCATTCTACAAAGTGGAAGAATTGATATCAGTGAAGATGATGTTGTATCGGTCTTCGATCTGCCAAAGGGCCACCTGCCAGTCCTCGAATCATTAGGTAAACAACTGAACTTTAATTTTCATTTTTACTTGTTTTACTTTCTTAGTTTGTTACACTTAGTTCTACTATGTTCTGTTCTACAAATACACTGACTCTGTAATGATGTTCATTCATGAAGGACTAAAAACAAAAGATGATGAAGAGGGGTTCACGGCATTCCTAAAAGACTGGAGGGACCGATGGGGTGGAAGACCAGGTATGTAATCTATTGAGTCATATTTGATTCATAAACTATTCTCTATTGCACATAATGAATTCTAATGATTTTTTTCATTAAACAGGGGGACCCTCTACACAAACTATGGCAGATGAACTGATACTCACAAATGAAAGTGGAGACACATTCAAGCAGGACTTTGTAGTATTAGTTGTCAGCACCTTGTTGAAAGGGAAGCAAGACAACTATGCATACTACAACGTCCTGTACTCTCTGAGGAATGTTGATCAGATACAAAACCTAGACTGGTGCAATTTCACGATCAAATCGCTTGTGCTTGCAGCAGAGAAATGGAAATTAGGAAAACAATCTACATTCACTGGACCAGTGACCTTGCTATTGGTAAATATTCTTCTAACATTTTAGATAAATTATGAGAAATATAAGCTCCTGAGTTAATCGATAAAATCTTCTTAATTTGACAATGACATATTGTTTTCTATTTGTTACTTTCAGCTTTGCTACCTGGACAGGCTTGTCTTCAAAGCCCGAACAGTATCCAGGCAATTCCCAGTTTGTTCGAATTGGGATTTTGAAAAAATAACTGAAAGAGTGAAAGCTGAGAAGGATCATAGCAAAGCCCTAGGCCTGGAATGTAAGTTTGGTTTTGGGAAAATTTGGAAGAGGTTTTCTAGACCATCTGGGGGTCAACAAGGTGCCCCACATTATGCTCCCCAAAACATGGACCCTCAAGATGATCGTGCCAGAGAACAAGATGAAGAACAAGATGATGGGGCCCAAGAAAAACCAGCTGATGTCGCAGATATCCCTCAAGAGAACCCTATTCATGATGCTGATGACCCCCAAAAAAGTTCTTCTGGTGCTGCAGCTGTACTAAACAAGGAATATACAGCAGATTTGACACTGGGTCTTGGTCGAATTGCTGATGGAGTTCTGGAGTGCTTAACTGCACTGAAAAAGATGGGTAAAGAAGAGCTGATGGTTGGCATTCTTAAAAATGCCTTAGTGAAGATTCTGATGAATGAGGACCAACAAGAAGAAAAAGATGAAGAGAAAAAGCAGCTGGAGACGGCTATGGAGGAGTCGGGTAGTTTGGAAGCAAGCCAACAGCAGGAACCAGTGCAGCCAACACCTATCAAAACATACACCGTGGCTGTAGAGCTAAACCCATTGGATGATGATTACTTCACTTCTGAGATGTTCGAGGCCATGGACAAAATGGTGGAAGATGTCCTAAATGCAAGAAAAACGAAGAAAAAGGATCAAACCTTCCCCAGCTTCAACCTTGGGATTTCTGGTGTCGATTCAGAAGAATCTTCAGAAGATACGATTGTGGAGGACACAATATTTATGGTATCTGCTGAAGATTCACAGGCTGTTGAAAAGGCTGAACAATTTTTCGCAAAGAAAACGCGAAAAATTGAAGAGTTTGAATTCAAAGAGTAAGTTCAAATACTATTTTTTTAAAATTAATATAATATAATAGGTTATTCACATGACATATTCCATTTGTTATTGAAACAGGTTGTTGAATGAGTCGGAGGATGAATCGGAGGATGTCATGACTCGGAAAACAAAAACCCGCAAATTCAGAAATCTTCCGATCAATCTCCGGTCACCCTTCTGGAAAGAAGTCAAAACACACGTGGACGTTGTCAGCAAGAAAGAACAACTCATTGCTGATTATGCTTTCCTCCCAACAAATGACGACAACAAAGGGTAAATTTTCTGTATATTCATCTCTGAATTATATTCATTTTACTACTTTGGGCTTCTGTAGAAATCTGTTTTAAAGTCAAATTATACAGTAATATGGTGCTTATGTAACTGAATCATGTTTATTTGACTGAATTCTACAGGGAGTGCCTATTTAAAGAGAAAGAAATGTATGGTTACAAATCTGATTTTGAAACACTCCTTCCAAAATCTTGGGTTGCTAGCAATGTAATAGACATATGGTGTCGTAAGCTCAACTACGAAAACATGAGAAGAGCACCTGGCAAGCCTAAAAGAATATTCTTCTCGGTCTTATTAACAGTAAGTACTATACTTTATATCAGATAGTAATAAATGAATCAAAAACTAATATTATTTAAAAATTACAGAGAGTGCTTATCAATGCAAAAGAAGAAAAGGACTTTGCTGCAGGAATAGATTCAGAACTTCTGAACGTCGACATCGAAGATGCTGATCTGGTAAAAAAGGAAGCTTATCTAATTATTTTGAGAAATTACAGCCTTTAACTAAAAATTGTGAACTGTTTTGAATTACAGATATTCTTCCCTGTTTTTAATCAAGCACATTATTGGGTGATTTGCTTCAACTTCAAGAATGGTACAATGGAGGTGATGGACAACAAGCCTCTTGTACCAGGAATCTCAGCAACTGATAAATATGGAGAAATTTCAGATGATGTGGTATGTTTCACAACTAATTATTGAATATTTATTATTGAATTCTACTTTTAAAAGTAAATAAATCTCCTGTGTTTCTCATACATACTACTCAGATGTCTAATGAATACTATTGTTATGATTTCAGAAGTTGAAGTTTGTTGGGTATTTAAATAAAAAGAACCTGAAAAAGAAGGATGATGTAGCCAGCTTCAAGCTCCGAATGCTGAAAATGAAATGGCGCAACAGTAAGAACAATACTGACTGCGGCATTTATTGTATGAGGCATATGGAGACATATCAAGGCGAAGGAGATGACTGGAACACTGGATTTTTAAAGGAGAAGGTAATTTTGTTGAATATTTCTTACAAAATGCAGTGGATTCATTATTCTTAAAAATAATGTTTAAGAATAATGTTTTACTTTTGAACAGGATGATGAGTTCATGAAAGTCCTTCGTATAAAATATTGTTCAGCCATTCTGATGATGACGGAGAATGAGGTCAAGAAACAAGTAGAAAGAAAGGCCAAAGAAAATGCAGTTGTAATTTGTGAATTGTGATTTGCTGATTGAGAAATGCTCTTGTTGATTGTAGTATTGAAATTGATGAATTAGGTGTATTCTAAATTGTGAATTCTGTGAATTCTGATTGTCGGTTAATTGTGAACTGTGAATTGTGTGACTTTTGAACAGCTACTCCATTTAGTGATTCTAATGAGTTGGTAAATGAATTCTACTGTCTTGATTAATAAATTAATGTCTCAACAACTAAATTCTACAGAATTAGTTAGGTAATTCTACTCTCTTTAGTAGTATATTCTACTCTAAATCCTAAACCTAATGAATGAATTCTACTGTATTTACGTGTGAATTCTACTATGTTTTTATGGATATTCTACTCCATTTAGTCATGACTTAGACCCTAAATTCTAAAACCCTAAACCCCTAAATTCTAAAACCTTAAATTCTAAACCCTTCCAAAACCCTAAATTCTAAAACCCAAAACCCTAAACCCTAAACCTAAATTCTAAAACCCTATACCCTAAACCCTAAATTCTAAACCCAAAACCCTAAACCCTAAACCCTAAATTCTAAAACCCTAAACCCTAAACCCTAAATTCTAAAACCCAAAACCCTAAACCCCTAAACCCTAAACCCTAAATTCTAAAACCCAAAATTCTAAAACCCTAAACCCCTAAACCCAAAACCCTACTGCATTTACGTGTGAATTCTACTATGTTTTTATGGATATTCTACTCTACAACCCTAAACCCAAAACCCTAAAGTCCAAAACCCTAAATTCTAAAACCCAAAACCCTAAATTCTAAAACCCAAAATTCTAAAACCCTAAACCCCTAAACCCCTAAATTCTAAAACCCAAAACCCAAAACCCAAAACCCTAAACCCTAAACTCTAAAACCCAAAATTCTAAAACCCAAAATTCTAAAACCCAAAATTCTAAAACCATAAATTCTACTGCATTTACGTGTGAAACCCAAAACCCTAAACCCTAAACTCTAAAACCCAAAATTCTAAAACCCTAAACGCCTAAACCCCTAAATTCTAAAACCCAAAATTCTAAACCCTAAATTCTAAAACCCAAAACCCTAAACCCTAAACCCTAAATTCTAAAACCCAAAACCCTAAACCCCTAAACCCTAAACCCTAAATTCTAAAACCCAAAATTCTAAAACCCTAAACCCCTAAACCCAAAACCCTACTGCATTTACGTGTGAATTCTACTATGTTTTTATGGATATTCTACTCTAAAACCCTAAAACCCTAAAGTCTAAAACCCTAAATTCCCTAAATTCTAAAACCTTAAAGTCCAAAACCCTAAATTCTAAAACCCAAAACCCTAAACCCTAAACCCTAAAGTCCAAAACCCTAAATTCTAAAACCCAAAACCCTAAATTCTAAAACCCAAAATTCTAAAGCCCTAAACCCCTAAACCCCTAAATTCTAAAACCCAAAACCCAAAACCCTAAACCCTAAACTCTAAAACCCAAAATTCTAAAACCCTAAACCCCTAAACCCCTAAATTCTAAAACCCAAAATTCTAAAACCATAAATTCTACTGCATTTACGTGTGAAACCCAAAACCCTAAACCCTAAACCCTAAACTCTAAAACCCAAAATTCTAAAACCCTAAACCCCTAAACCCCTAAATTCTAAAACCCAAAATTCTAAACCCTAAATTCTAAAACCCAAAACCCTAAACCCTAAACCCTAAATTCTAAAACCCAAAACCCTAAACCCCTAAACCCTAAACCCTAAATTCTAAAACCCAAAATTCTAAAACCCTAAACCCCTAAACCCAAAACCCTACTGCATTTACGTGTGAATTCTACTATGTTTTTATGGATATTCTACTCTAAAACCCTAAAACCCTAAAGTCTAAAACCCAAAACCCTAAATTCTAAAACCCAAAATTCTAAAACCCTAAACCCCTAAACCCCTAAATTCTAAAACCCAAAACCCAAAACCCTAAACCCTAAACCCTAAACTCTAAAACCCAAAATTCTAAAACCCTAAACCCTTAAACCCCTAAATTCTAAAACCCAAAATTCTAAAAACCATAAATTCTACTGCATTTACGTGTGAATTCTACTATGTTTTTATGGATATTCTACTCTAAAACCCTAAACCCTAAAGTCTAAAACCCTAAACCCTAAATTCCCTAAATTCTAAACCCAAAATTCTAAAACCCTAAAGTCCAAAACCCTAAATACTAAAACCCAAAACCCTAAATTCTAAAACCCAAAATTCTAAAACCCTAAACCCCTAAATTCTAAAACCCAAAACCCAAAACCCAAAACCCTAAACCCCTAAATTCTAAAACCCTAAATTCTAAAACCCTAAACCCAAAACCCTAAACCCTAAATTCTAAAACCCTAAACCCTAAATTCTACTGCATTTCGTATTGTATTCTACTCTATTTGTACACAACATCTAATACATGTGAATAAAAAAAACTGAAACATAATTCTCAATGTAATAAAAATATTGTTCAACAGGACAAAAAAATAAAAACCAACAATAGAATGTCATAAACACAACGTCATCAACAATAAATAAAAATCAATGTGATCAACACATCATTTCCAAAATATAAAAAACAATCAGGGGACATAATCATATAAGACTGCAGGAAATCTGGAACTTGTATTCGGTGAAAGAACTTCTAAACTTTGACCTCCAGTAACAGGGTGCACAACGTAAACACCATCGCCATCCTAAAAAAAACACAGTAGAAAGGTATCAGAAATATATTCGAATTCATTGTAACACAGAGTAAATATCATAATTAAAAACAATAGAACCCAAAAGAAAGATTTACATTACCTTTAAATTCCGAAGAGCCATCTTCTCTTTTAACTCGACAGTTTTTGATTTCTTCTTTCCCCCTTTTTTTTTATTGCATATCTTCTCCATTGTAGGCTTCATCCTCTTTCTTCGCGTATACTTCAAGTTCGTACTTACTGGATTTTGAACAATGTCACTTCTTGAAGATGTGTCTCCCAAACTCCCCTCAGTGGTAACTGCCCCAACAGAACGAAGAACATCCTTTCTAATACTCTCAAAACCTGCATCCCAACTCAGCCGAGCATCCTTATTATATTCACAAGTGAAATCAAATTCAGAGCATTCCTACTTGCTTGGGTTCTCCACAAAGATGCTGCCATTGAATCTTCAGTTTGAGAGGTCAATGAAGGAACACCACTATCCATTACACGACCTTTAACAGCATCTTTACGCCACCTCCTCAATATGTAGAATTCAGGAATGACAGAAACACAATGGATATTCATGATTCTCAAGGAATGCGAGCACAGGATTCCAACTTCAGTAAATAACTTGCATGTACAACTCACACTTTTATCAATAAGCTCATAAGACACCGTGTGCTTTATGTTCTCAAGGCCTTCTCGCCACACATGGTACGTAGCAGTGAAAGAATCAGCACTAACGAGAAGCTGAAAACAAGTAGAACCTTTCTTGTATTCATGCTCAAACATGTCATACGCCTTCAATGTATAAACATCACTAGCATGCAAAAGCATTTGAGGCTCATCTGTAGACATTGTGCGCTTACCGATAAGGCAAGCCACATCTTGGGCTTTCTCATTGCTCCTCCATTTTGCAACAACACCTTCGAAGCAATCGAAAAAGTCACATAGCCCGGAAGTTTTTGAGAGTTTCTTTGAGAGAGCTTGATTAGTGCTTTCACTTCTTTGGGAAGACAGTGCACCTCCTGAGAAATAACCCTTGTTGAAAGCAGGACACCATTTCTCTTTAATCCCATACAGCCTCAACAACCAGCTGTTGCTTCCACAATCATATTTGGAAGTCAGCCTACAAAAAAAAAAAAACAGAACAGAATGAGACATGTATCAGAGCAGAATTAACTAACAAACAGAGTAGAATTGATTAACAAACAGAGCAGAATTTAACACAACACAGTAGAATTCCATATACAATAATCAAAACGATAAAAAAAATGAAATATTGAAAATAATGAAAACTTACTCCAACCACTTTGTTTCGAACTCAGCAATCGAATCACAACACTTCAGCAAATAGTCGAAATCATCCACGAACCCTTCTCTAATCCGAAGTGCCATGATGTGCTTCTTCGAATTTTCTCCAATATGCCAAATGCAAAGACGATGCCGAGAGTGAGGAAATACCTTTGAAATAGCAGCAGCCATAGCAGCGCACTGATCCGTCATGATAGTGGCTGGATAACCATTCATAGCTCGCAAGAAGGTCTTGAACAGCCACTCAAAAGACTCGGTAGTCTCGTTCAACAGAAAACCACAACCAAACATCACATTTTGTCCGTGGTGGTTCATACCAACAAACGGTCCACAGATCATGTCATATTTGTTAGTCCGGTAAGTCGTGTCATGCACAACCAGGTCACCGAATACCTTGTAGTCCTCCAACATGCGTCCATCTCTCCAAAAAAAACTACACAACCGGGACTGGCTATCAATCTGAAAATCAAAGAAAAAGTCCTTCTCGGTGGCCTGCCTATTCCTAAAGATATCTAATAACCTGCTGGAGTCCGTCCCATCAAGAATATTAGGGTTGTTCAATGCATTGTAAGCATCCCTAAGGCCAAACCCTAAGCACGGAGATCCACCGGACTGGTTTTTCAAAACCCGATAACCATCAGCAACCCCAACTCCACCTTTCTTCAACTCCTCCAAATACGCAATGTGGTTTCGGTTAATTCTTCTATGCGATCTCAGAAGGTGGCTAGCGGATGGTGGGCATAAGGCATGAGTGTGCTCTTTGACATGCTTTGAAACAATCCAGGTGCCGTCTTTATTGATTTTGAACTGCGCTTGAGCTTCACAATTAGACCTCACATTCAGCTTCGTAAAGGATACATCAGATTTGGTCTTTTGCTCCTTCAAACCGGCTTGAGAGCACAGATACCTTCTCATAGATAAAGAGCCATCTGCTCTACGCTTCATTTTTGACTTCCGAACACTGAACCCAAGCTTAAATGCATAGTCATTGTACATCCGATAAGCCTCCTCTTCAGATTTAACAACAACACCAACCAAGTCATAGTTTGCTAATTTATCTCCTGCAGGTTTAAGAGAAAAAAAATCAAAAAACACATAGAAATCAAGATCACGGATCAAGCGAAAAAATACAGTACAAAGCAGGGTGTATAAGGCAAGAATAAATTAGTACCTTCTTCAGCATCATTATTAATAATTACATCAGAGTGAGGAAGAGGAACTCCATCAACAGGAGCAGTGGCAAGATCAGATTCAACTAACAAGCAAATTAAACAAAAACAGTAGAATTCAGTGTTCAGTAGAGTAGAATTCAGTATGAAACTGAGCAGAATGAAAAAAATGACTGCATACCAGCAAGGTTTTCTTGTGTAGAATCAATCTGGATTATTTCTCCATCAGTGAAATCAACTGAGAAAATGCAAACAAAGAACAAAATCATAAAACATGACAATAATCCAAATCAATAGCATGACAATAACAAATCGATGATAAAAATAAAATCCCTACCATCAAAAGTAAATTCATCCAAATCAATAGCATCCATTGGAGGGAAATCGATCATCAAAATCTGTAAGTTATATATAAATAAGAATGAGATCAGAGACCTTGAACCAATTATTTTGAAACAATGTTTTTTTTTTTTTTTTTTTGGTGATTCAACCAAACACTAGTTGGGAAGTATAAGCAAACACAATTCAATCTAAATACAAAACAAATATTCTGATTTTGCAATGCACAAGACTTATCCATGACTACTATTCATGCCTGAAATACCTATAGTCTTTACATACACGAATATCAATTTTCGTCTCCAAAATCCGAATGACTATTGAGATTAGGATCACTCAAAATCAGTCTTACATTTAAAGTTAATTTTCAACAACTGTGTAATGCAAGCAAACATGAAACACATACACAAGCATATACACAGACTTCAAACCTCAAGCACATACACTGCTTATTTTGAAGACGAACAGAAAACAACATAGAAAGGAGCATAATCTCAAACAACATAGAAACAACCCTAATTCTGTAATCGAATTTGTACCAGGACTGAATTAATACAGAGGAGATTTAGAAACGATTAACCTAATTCTGAAGTCGTCGGTCGCTGGACACTCGGAATCGAAGCTCTGAATTCGTCGGAAGCTCTGAATTCGCCGCCGTCGGATGAAGATCGCGGAGTGAGTTTATGTTGAAGTCGCCGCCGTCGGATGAATTTGTGAATCGCCGAGCCGAGATCGCCGTCGAAGGCGTCGTGCAACAATCGCAGTCGAAAGCACAGAGATGCCTTAGAAGATGAAGATCGCAGAGAGAATTTCAATTGGAGGTCGGTTGTTATTTTGGTTTATTTGTGTTTCAGTTACGAAAGAGGAGAAAGAGAAAAGGGGAGAAAAAAAAGAAGGAAAAAAATGGGAGAAAAAAAAAGGGGTGTTTATATAATAAAAGAGGGGACCATGTAGAATAGGATGGGGTAGGGGTCCAAGTAATAATTTACCATGCCTATTTGACTAATGGAATAGGTATTTATTTTTAAATTAATGACTTTTCAACTTTATTTTTCAACTATGTTTTAATTTGAAATATGATAATGAGATTTTAACTTTAAATTAAATAAGTTGTAGGAGTGTTGCCTATTTTTTATAGTTTTTTTTAAGGTATGAAAAAATATATTCTTTGGTGATTAATAGTTTTTTTTTTTTTTTTTTTTTTTTTTTTTTTGTGTGTGTTTAATTTCTACTTCTAATTATTAAAATATTTTTAAAAAATAACAAATACAAAAAAATTATTCACAAATAAAATTCATTATTTCATAAAAAAATCCATAAAGTTTTATTAATTAAAAATTATTTATGTATTTCGAGATTAGTTTTTTTTCATATAATTAATAAAAACTAAAAAAAATTATACGTTAAAATTAGTTTAATATTACTTATACATATTTCTTTGAAAAAAATATTTCATCTACCAATAGTTTAAAAATTAATTATTTATTTGTTTATTACAAAATTATGTTGCAATGGAAAAAGAAGTGGACTATGCCTATTGCCTAATGGAATATTTGTTTTAAAATTAATGACTATACAACCTTATTTTTCAAATAAGTTTTAATTTGTATTTTGATAATGAGATTTTAACTTTAAAGTTAAGTAAGCGGTAGGTATCAACTTATTTAAAAAAATATATGAGTGCTATCTATTTTATAAAGAAAATTTAAAATATATTATTAATGACCAGTATGAAATCAATTTAAAAAATAAATATTATTGTTCACATTATTTATGTAGTTTTTTTAAGATATGAAAAAATATACTTTTTTGTGATTAATCAAGTATCTCTATTTTTTTCCGCTCTAGTATTTAATATTTACTTTTAATAATTTATTTTTTTAGAAAAAATAACGACCACATAAATTTTCTACAAAAATATAATACTTTATTTCGTGAATTTTATTCATATTTGGATAATTTTAAAATACTAACAAATAAATTAATATTCCTATGAAAAAAAAAATTGAAATATTTCAAAATATATTTTACTAAACTATATATGAATTTCACGAATCTTATGTAAGGTCATCAAAACATCAAGTAACTACAAAAAATTATTTTTAACACTTTTAATCTATTATATCTTATTACTTATACTTTTGTTTTCATGTCTTTATAGTTTTAAAAATAATAAAAAAATATAAAATTTTGAAAAAAGATAAGACAAGAGGGAGAATTACTTAGTAATATAAATTATAAACCTAGGACATAATGATTATATTTTTTTGTGCTTAATCAATATCTCGTTTTTCTTCTTCTTTTTTTGTCGTCTATAGAGTTTAATTTATATGTTTTATTATTTAAATATTTTTAAAAAATAGCTAGCATACAAATTCATAAATAAAATACATTATTTTGTAAATTTGATTTGAAAAAGTTTTGATTACACTTAGCTAGAGATAGTGTTGTTATATTTTATGTTGAAATTTATGAAGTAGTCATTTTTACTAAATTATATATCAATTTCATGAAGCTTATTTGTAAGGTCATCAAAACATCAAGTAACTACTAAAAAATATTTTGAACACTTTTAATCTATTATATTTTATTACTTATACTTTTGTTTTCATGTATTTATAGTTTTTATAATAATAAAAAATAAAAAATTTTGAAAAAAGATAGACAAGAGGGAGAAACTCAGTAATATAAAATATAAATTATAAATTTAGGACATAATGATTATATTCTTTTGTGCTTAATCAAGTATCTCGGTTTTCTTTTTTTGTCGTTTATAGGGTTTAATTTATATGTTTTATTATTTAAATAATTTTTATAAAAATAGCAAGCATACAAATTTCTTCATAAATAAAATACATTATTTTGTAAATTTTATTCCAAAAAGTTAAATTATAAATCTAGGACATAATGATTATATTCTTTTGTGCTTAATCAAGTATCTCGGTTTTCTTTTTTTGTCGTTTATAGGGTTTAATTTATATGTTTTATTATTTAAATAATTTTTAAAAAATAGCAAGCATACAAATTTTCTTCATAAATAAAATACATTATTTTGTAATTTTTATTCCAAAAAGTTTTGATTACACTGAGCAAGAGTTAGTGTTTAATAGTAACTACTAAAAAATATTTTTAACACTTTTAATAGTAATTAATTATATATCTTATTCCTTATACTTTTGTTTTTTGTTTTCATCTTTTTGTAGTTTTTTTAAATAATACAAATAATAAAAATGAAAAAAAGATGAGACAATAGGGAGAGACTAAGTAATATAAATCACACTACTGATCCCTTTTCCAAAACAAAAAAAAGTTATGGGTTCCCTAAATTGGATCATCATCACTATGATTTTCATGTTTTGTAGTTCATCCATTCAAGAAACCTACATTGTTCTTGTTGAACCAGGGCCCGACATCGACGACCAACACACATCGACTCATTCCTACCATAACTCATTCCTCTCGTCCGCCACAAACGAGACAACTATCATTCACTCCTATCACAACGTGATCTCTGGATTCGCAGCCAAGTTGTCGACCAACGAGTTGAGCGAGATGTCACGAAAGCCGGGATTCATATCCGCACGACGCGAGACAACATTTTCTCTGCAGACAACTCACTCTCCTCACTTCTTGGGGCTTAACCAGAACACGGGCATGTGGAGAGACTCCAATTACGGCAGCGGTGTCATCATTGGCCTTCTCGACACCGGAATAACGCCTCATCACCTCTCGTTTAGAGACAACGTATCAGTGCCAATGCCGCCCCCACCGGCTAAATGGAAGGGGATATGTGAGTTTCGTGATCCCACCATGTGCAATAACAAAATCATCGGAGCGAGGTCTTTCATCCTAAAGGATAAAATGGAAGGTCCGTTCGATGATGCTGGCCACGGCACTCACACGTCAAGCACGGCAGCCGGAAACTTTGTGAAAGGTGCGAGTTATTTCGGGAACGCTTATGGCACGGCCTCTGGCATCGCGCCCCTTGCTCACGTCGCCATTTACAAAGTATGCTTCGGGTTTTGCGAAGGGAGTGCCATACTTGCTGGGATCGATGCTGCGATTCATGATGGAGTGGACGTGCTCTCTATTTCATTGGGGGAGAATTTTATCAATTTCTACGACGACATTATAGCAATAGGCGCTTTTCGTGCAATGTAAAATGGTATCTTTGTCAGTTGCGCAGGAGGGAACAACGGTCCTGGAAACTACTCTATGCTTAACGAAGCACCTTGGATTCTGACTGTTGGTGCGAGCACGATGGACCGAGAACTAAGGGTGACTGCCGTGCTGGGGAACCACCAACAGTTCCAAGGTCAGTCGGGTCTTCAGCCCAAGTATCTCGAAGCCCGATCCTTGCCTCTCGTGTTCGCCCCTAACTGCAGCAACGCCGATTCTTTCAATAGCACAAACATCAAAGGGAAAGTGGTAGCGTGTGAATCCTGGCAAGGAAATGGAATTGCAGTGAAGAGTGCAGGCGGTGCCGCCATCATTCTCCTAAACAACAAGGGGCAAGCTAACACTACTGTCTCAGACGGCGACGTCCTCCCTGTGGTGAGCGTTACCTACGCGGACGGATTAAAGATCAAAGCTTACATTAACTCAACGAGATGTCCGACAACCAAGTTCCTTTGGGGAGGAACGGTGATCGGAGACGATCGTGCACCGGTGGTCGCGGCAACATCCTCCAGAGGACCGTCTTTCGCCAGCTTAGGGATCTTAAAGCCTGATGTTATAGGCCCCGGCGTCGGTATCCTCGCAGCATGGCGGTCTACCTCCTCCGAATTCAAAACGATGTCGGGTACGTCCATGTCGTGCCCACACCTCAGTGGAGTGGCGGCGCTCCTCAAGAGCGCACACCCCGAATGGACGCCCGCGGCCATCAAGTCGTCCATCATGACCACCGCGGACGTCGTGAATCTCGCTCACAACCCGATCGAGGACCAAGAATTTCTTCCGGCCGGCGTGTTCGACACGGGGTCGGGCCACGTGAACCCTCCGGCAGCCATCAAACCAGGGCTCGTCGACGACATCCAGCCCGATGACTACATTCCTTACCTGTGCGGTTTGAACTACACGAACCAACAAGTCGGGATTATCATAAACAAGAAGGTGGATTGCTCAGAGGTGTCGGCCATACGAGAATCTCAGCTCAACTATCCGGCGTTCGTGATCAGCTTCATAAACAAACCGATTTATTCGTCTCAGAAGTACACGAGGACGGTAACGAACGTCGGGGAGGCTCGCTCGACGTACAAAGTGAGTGTAGCCTCGCCGATGGGGTTTGAAGTTAGCGTTAGCCCCGAAAAACTCGGATTCACGAAGCTGAAGCAAGAAATGCAATATGAGGTGACGTTCAAGCGAGTCGGATCGACACCCCCACAAAAGTCGTACGTGGAAGGTTACTTGAAATGGGAGGATTGCCGGAAGAAGTACTCTGTTAGGAGCCCTATCGCAATAATACTCGATGAAAATTAAATATATTCCTTACTACTCCATGTATCGATAAGCAGCAGTTGGATTTCATATCAATAAAATCATTTTCGTATTGCATATCATATATGTATCTTCTTTTGGTTAAAACTAATTGAATATGCTACTTATACCAACAGATGCATCCTTTTTTTTGGGCATCCTCCTATAAGAACTCCAAAGTTAAGCGTTATGGCTCTGGAGTAATTCTAGAATGTGTTATCCCCTGGGAAGTGTCCCAGGTGCGCACAAGTGAGGACAAATGCGCTGGAAAAGACGCTGTATTGGTACAGTGGGGCCTGGATATCACTCCCGACGGCAGTCACTGGTAACCGAGCCGGCCAATTAGGGTTTGGCTTCGGCCCCTTAACGGGCCGGGGCGTTACATTTATAACGACAAATAACGAAAATGAAATTGATACAAATGTCAGCTTAATAGCTTTATCTCTGGCGTTCACACAAATTACTTCATAGACCATATTTCCTAAAACTAATCGATTTTTCAAATCAACGTCACTTCACACACTTTGCCTCTTGCAAAGTGTGCAAAAGTAATAATATTGGTAGGGGTTATCCATGTTGGAATTCGATATCCCGGGTTATTTAAATTTGCGGAAACCAATAACCCGATCAAACCCTTCGCCGGAGATCACATGAACGCCGACTCATCCGCCGGAGTCCAGCCTTTGGAGACCACGCACCCGAAGGTACGCAGCCCGCCCCCAGCTGAACCCCCGCGAGTACGGGGTTCACGCGATCAACGGATCGCGCCACCGCGCGATCGGGTGGGGCTGCCCAGCAGCCCCCGCGGCGAGTCCGGCGACTCGCCGCCGCCTGGGGTGGCCCGCCTCCAGCTGGGCAGTCGTGCCCAGCAGCTGCCCGCGATCGATCCTTTGATCGATCGCGCCCCGGCGTCCAGCCGGGGATCGTCTCATGCGCCACGCCGCCGAAACCCTAGGCGGCGATCGCCGTGGTCCGGCGATCCTAGATCGCCACCACGCGTTCGTCGTCTAATCCGGGGTTCGAACTATTGGATCTTTGTTCTTCGATAATTGATTCAATAAAACAAGAATTAAATAGCAATTATTTAATTCACCTTTCGATTCGTTGTGCGGAGAAACGAGATCTTATGATGACCTTGAGATCTTCCCACGTATTCCTTGCACTAGCCCGGACGTCGTGTGGGCGACGATCTACCGAACTCCATGGATCCTCCTCTCTACTTTCTCTCTCTAGAATTGTGATCTTCAAGTTATGAACTTATGAGAATAGAGAAGACCATGTAGTGCTTTTATAGGCTACGTAGGGGATCTTAAGGAGGTGGAATATTGGGCTTCCAATATTGAAGATTAAATTGAGCCCAATGCTCAAGTCCATTAATCCTTATCAATATTAATTAATTCTATTTTCCACTATATAAAATTAATTGCACTCCCAATATTATACCATATTATATCAAATAATATTTCTCCGGTAGTATTATTTATTCCGTGTATTTAAGATATAAATATCCATGAATAAAATTAATTTATTGCTAATTAATTTATTCATCTCTTATATCCGAGACTAGTACCATTCAACCTTAATTATTATGCGGAATAAATCCACCTGCAGGGTTTACATAATAATTCCTTATGAACTCATCTCGGGGATATTATCAACCCTTACGGGATACACTTTCCCGTCAAGTATTCACGGCATGTCATATATAAAATATAGTGACCAACTTAACCGGTAATTAACCCAATAATTAAATCGGTTAATTCCTTTGGTAAATCAAAGTCACTTATATTGAATATACACACCCGCAATAGTTTCGGGGATTAAGAATAAAATACACTGAGACTCGAATCGATTATCGCCGGCAATCCTAATCGATGAATCTCAACGATCCGCTCAATACACCAAGTGTACAAGTGTGATAAAATAATCAAGATAGATTATTTTCTCTCTCACACAACGACTATACCGATGGATTGGTCCGTGTCCATCTAGGTCGTGAGCAACTGTTCGATTAAATACGAGTAACCGATAGTATGATCTTCTGTGCGCCCATGCAACACCATACTAACTACAACGTATAAAATCCAGGACTATAATTTGCATATATTTAATTATAAATAATTAAACGCAAATAATTGTTTATTTAATTAAATAGATTAGTGGCAATGGATCGTGAGTTTCCGTCACTTAAATCTAGACATTAAGTACACAACTCCAACAATCTCCCACTTGTACTAAGGTCTAGTCATTTCCTCCAAACTCCCGACTCCCATACTCATCACGTGCTAAAGTTGTACTTCCAAGAAGTACTATGTGAATGAGCACTCTAGGTTGCCGCTCTGAAGTTATCTTGGTGACTACAGCGTCGTCTCCCTCGACGATGACTCGTATCAGGTGGTACTTGCACTATGTGTTATCTTACACTTATGGACTTGTGATTTCTTACCATTTGCCATTGCAACGCTATTTACATAGCCTTTGGCAAATTAAGAATCACATCTAAGTCCAGAGATTATCCCGGAGTTATACCAAAACTTCCGCTGCCTCTGAGGCCGCTATTTGGTTACCCATGGCAGAGTCCGAAAAGCATCGTGCTTATCACTCTTCCATGTTAAAACTCCTTCTCCTTCAATAGTGAAACACATAGCCTGATATCGACTTACACCGATCCTCATTTGATTAGAAATCTAAGAGAATGTAATCCAAAGGAAATGCTCGTCTGCTTCGTAGTCTAGAACAGTACTTCGAAAGTACTTTTACAGCAGTCGAATATTCCTCTCCAGGATTACCTTGATATCCTCCCACTATGCTATCCGCATAGCCGATACCAGGTTCTCGTTTTTCAACATTGCATTTTATCAAGCTTTCCACACTCCAAGTGTAGGAAACTGCTTTCACTGCTTCTATCACCTTTATGTGTTCCAAAACACATACCCTTAGATAGATGCATTCCGTCTCTGAAAGGTAACGAACCTTTCTCGGAATCTTGCTTGTTAAAACGAACCATAATCGTATAAGATATCTAGAGAAGTACAATGTTCTTTTCTTGAGATCCTAGATCTTAAGAACATGCTCTAACTTCTTCTTTATCTCATATATCGATTTTTCTAGACAACCATCATTTTATGTCTGACAACATCTTTACATTGTTACCAATGATAAAATGCTATCTACATAAAACCTCCGAGAAACACCACCTTGTTTCCATCACGTTTCCCATACACTCGATTCGTCTATGCTTTGATGAATCCATAAAATGGACTATCTCATCAATTTGCAAGTACCACGAACTCAATGCTTTGTTCCAATCCATAAATGAATCAACTAAGCTTGTACTCTAAATGATCTTGCTTCTTAACAATAATCCTTATTGTTCTCTAAGAATGCACATTTAGATCTAGTACCGCCTCTATGTAGATCCAGGGATTGATTTCATGTATACTAGGGCCAGAGTTCAAAACTCTCCTAGTCTTATGAATATCTCCGGTTGTCACACAACCTCCCACTACAATGGCATTCCGGTGTATAAACAGTAATAATAGTAGGTGCAGTTAGTGGTGCACCGCTACTCGGTTCGGCTGGTTCTAAGTCTTAATCGTTTTCTCTCTTTTCAGAAGTATCATGTCATTTGGGGCTTGTGGTTCATCTAATAGTCTTCCTCTAAGAACCGGGCGTTAGAACTTATAACGTCCTTCTGGTTCATAGTACTATTGAACACACATCTTTTGTTCTTCCAGGATATTCTACAACCGCATTTGAATGCGCCGTTGTTTCCAAGACATATCCATAGAACATAGGTAGTTCCGTTTAACTCATGCTTTTACTATTTCTATAAGAGTTCCATTTCTTATTTTCGACACACCATTTCTACAGAGGACTGTATGGTGTTGTCACTTGGGATTCAATCCCAAGCTCTGATCATAAATCAGAGTCAATCAATTCTAATACTTGTCCGGATCTTATATCTTATATCCATAAAGGATTGCTTAGTCGTATTATCTTCCAAATTAGATACTTAGGTCGGAAGGTCCACTCCTTCAACTTAATTGATCTTACAATCAATTTTCGACCTTTGAACTTCTTATTTGAATAAATATGACTTAGCATAAGAATCCACAAGTATAAAGGATTTAATAAAGAAATCTCTTATTAGTAAAATGCGTTATATAAAACGGTTCGTTGCATCGTGGTGGACACAGGATTCATCATTTATATATTGCTAGCTAATGTACCAAAATAGATAATATCATATTTCTTCTTATAACCATCAAATGATTAAAAGAAATAAAATATCCATTCATTAGAAATCCAGAACAAAGTTCTTTCTAATATCAAAGGTACATAAAAGCAATAACTCCAAATGAAATCCTATAAAATGTCCTCCACTGCAACTGCTGCCTCCTCCACAGCATTGCCCATGTAGACTACGATTTCTTCTTTTCTAAGTCGTCGGGTTTCCTGGAACCCTTGCATTTAAAATGCACATACCGTCAGTGGTTCCATATCTACACACCAGGTTCCGGTAGATAATACCACTGACTATGTTTCATGACTAAAGAAAATTTCGTACCTTCTTTGAGAGGATAAATAGACTTCCAGTACCCAGACTGTTTGTATCGAGAATACTTGCCTCATGGCTTTCTCGTCCCATCTCGTGGTCTAAGCAACTTAGGACCACTGGGATTCTTTGCTTGCTTTTCCTTTCCCCCGATTTTTCCCTTAGGTTCGAAACCTTTGGCATTGGCTACAAGAGCTTGCGATTTCCGTCTCAACTCGTCCAAAAGGTCAATCATCTCAGAAACGTGTTTAAGCGTTTCCTCGAATGACTGGCCTTTATGAGTATCCTCATCGCTTCTTGTTTAGCCGCCTATGTCAATAGGCTCGGGAGGACAAAGCTCACTGAATACAACCTTGCACTCTTTAACAGTTTGGGTAATGTCTAGATCTCTATTCCAATCATTACATTTAGGGACCAGTGAGTTTAAAAAACCTTAAGTATCACATAAAGTGGGTTCAAAGCCATTTCCTAATCTATGAGCACATATAACAACAAACAATCGATTTAATCTCCGATATTATCTCCCTCAAATAATATCATTAAACCACTAATCACATCTAAAATCCCATCAGATATGTCAAGCCACGTTGTGTGGACGTTTACCTACCCAAACGATTTAGCAATTAGATTTGCTTCGGTCGTACATCAATTATAGCGTTACTTCGTTGGGAAGAATACTATAAAGCGTACCTAAGTGTAAACCATTACTCAGTACTAAGGTGAGTCGTTTGGAACCGCAACATCACCGCAAGCCACGTTGTGTGGACGTTTACGATAACTCACAATCCTTCACAACTCCCTATAACTGTCTACATCAATTAATCCAAAATCCGTCGATATAGCAAGCCACGTTGTGTGGACGTTTACTACACCAAGAGACTTTTATAATTGACTCCCAATTACTTGATCCATTCAATCTTGTAAATCAAGACGCGGAGAATCATAAGTGAAACTCGAAGTTTCTTACCAGTGATTCACCATGCGAACAACCCTATCTCTCATAGAATGAGGGAGCCGAGCAGACAATCGATCTAGTCATCAAATGACACGAAAGTCTCTAATTTGTGTCCTCGACATGACCAAGTGGCTTTGGCTCCATTCCACTCCCCGGGGTGAGAATGAGTCGACTTGAAATCAGTTTTGGAAAGACAAATTAGGCATTGTTTGATAAACTTAATCAATGTTTCTTTGTAAAAGGAATTACAAGAATTCTCCTCCAATGACTTGTCTATACGAACTTCAAAAGTCCATAAAAGTCACCAAGAGAACAGCAATGGAGACCATGGATATGTTTCCATACCCTCTCCCACTTAGCTTTTTACAATAAAGGGATACGCTATCTAATGCATAATTAAATACACATAAGCATAATAACAAACATACATTTCATGCAAGTACGTTCACAAATAATCAAATAATTACTCAAGTAAAATTATTTCTCGACTACTCGTACCTTGATGAATTCCTGCATGCTTGTCTTGAGTCTTCATTCTACGTCTTGAATACTTTGCCGAGCGACGGAAAAATTCTTTGATTCTCATATTTAATTTATTTTAAATAAAATCCAAGATTCCAATTCAAAATAAATTTGAATCAATCTAATGATTTTAAATAAAATACTCCAATTAAATAAAATCAATTTTATTAAAATCCATTGATCTCCATATTTAATTCTATTCTAAATAAAATCCAAGATTTTCCAATTCAAAATAAATTTTGAATTAATCTAATGATTTTAAATAAAATACTTAAATTAAATAAAATCAATATTATTCAAATCCATTGATTTCCATATTTAATTCTATTCTAAATAAAATCCAAGATTTTCCAATCCAAAATAAATTTTGAATTAATCTAATGATTTTAAATAAAATACTTAAATTAAATAAAATCAATATTTTAATAATTTCTCAATCCTATTTAGATTAGATCTCAAGAATCCTAATCAAAATCGAATTTGATTCTTCTTAAGACTTCTAATCCAAGTAGGTATAGGATATCTAGAGAAACTAGGATTTTCTTTCATAATTTAACTCTCCATCTAATTCCATTATTTAATTCCATAATTAAGAAATCTAATCCAAATAGAATTTGAATTAATTCCAAAATTAAATTAAATAAAATTAGAAAGATTAAATTATTTCTGGAAAGATCGGATTTACCGGGACGAACCGAGAATCGAATTCTGGTCGACCCTTCATCGAACCCGCGGGCTTGGTCGTGTATCTCACCATGCAAAACCGCATGGCCACACATTAGTACCCACGCATGTAGACTATGATGGAGTAGTATACTTAATGTCTAGATTTGAGTATTATGAACTCCTTGTACACTTTCATTTATCTATTAAATACAAACATTCATTTGCTTTTAATTATTGTTAATTAAATATATGCAAATTATAGTCCTGGATTTTATACGTTGTAGTTAGTATGGTGTTGCATGGGCACACAGAAGATCATACTATCGGTTACTCGTATTTAATCAAACAGTTGCTCACAGCCTAGATGGACACGGACCAATCCATCGGTATAGTCGTTGTGTGAGAGAGAAAATAATTTATCTTAATTATTTTATCACACTTGTACACTTGGTGTATTGAGCGGATCGATTGAGACTCATCAATTAGGTTTGCTCGGCGATAATTGATTTGAGACTCAGTGTATTTTATTCTTAATCCCCGATACAATTGCGGGTGTGTATATTTAGTATAAGTGACTTTGATTTTCCAATGGAATTGACCGGTTTAATTATTGGGTCAATTACCGGTTAAGTTGGGTCACTATATTTTATATATGGCATGCCGTGAATTCTTGACGGGACAGTGTATCCCGGAAGGGTTGATAATATCCCCGAGATGAGCTCATAAGGATTTATTATGTAAACCTCGCGAGTGGATTTAATTCCGCATAATAAATAAGGTTGAGTGGTACTAGTCTCGGATAAAAGAGATGAATAAATTTATTAAGCAATAAATAAATTTTATTCATGGATATTTATATCTTAAATACACGGAATAAATAATACTACCGGAGAAATATTATTTGGATATAATATGGTTTAATATTGGGAGTGCAATTAATTTATATAGTGGAAAATAAATTAATTAATATTGATAAGGATTAATGGACTTGAGCATTGGGCTCAATTTAATCTTCAATATTGGAAGCCCAATATTCCACCTCCTTTAGATCCCTTACGTAGCCTATAAAAGAACTACATGGCCTTCATAAATCATAAGACAAGATTATCATACTTGATATTCTAGAGAGTTGAAGGAGATCCATAGGAGTTCGATAGATCGTCGCCCACCCGACGTTCGAACGGAGTGCAAGGAATACGTGGGAAGATTCAAAGGTCATCTTGATTTCGTTTCTCCGAACAACGAATCGTAGGTATGATATCTAAACTAACTTGATATTATTCGATTTTGTTTATCGTGAAATACCGTAGAACGCAAGATCCGATGTATGAAACCGGGAAGGAGGACGAACGCGTGGTGGTGGCGAAGCCACCGGACCACGGCGGACGCCCGCCTAGGGTTTCTTGGGCGCGGAGGAGAGCGACCCTCGGCTGGGCGAGGGCGCGCGGTCGATCACAAGGATCGACCGCCGGGGCGCGGGCTGGAGCCGCACCCCACCCCACCTCGACGGTGGGGACCTCCAGGCGGCGGCGAGTCGCCGGACTCGCCGCGGGGGCTGCCAATGCAGCCCCACCCGATCGCGTGAGACGCGGTCCTCACGATCGCGTGAACCCCGGCTCGCGGGGGTTCGGCTGGGGGCGGGCTGCGTGTCTTCGGGCGCTGTACTCCAAAGGCCGGACTCCGGCGGATGAGTCGGCGTTCATGTGATCTCCGGCGAAGGATTTGATCGGGTTATTGGTTTCCGCAAATTTTAATAGCCCGGGATATCGAATTCCAACAATTGGTATCAGAGCGTGGTTTACGTTCGCGGTATTTTCGATAAAATTGTTCTACCTTGCAGGGTTCCGACTATTATGGCTTGATGATTATTCGTTTAATTATTTTGTCATGTGATTGTTGGTTTAATTAAACTCTCGGACATGTCGAGATTCGTTTTTGGTGGTGAATGCTTGTAATAGTAAAAATTCGGGGGTTGACCGAATTTAGGATTTATTATTACGTTCTACTTTTTCCGGAAATTGTATAGGGTCGATTTCATGTATATAATCGATACCGGAATTGTAATTTAGATTATGTAATTTATTTTGCGTTGGATCGATGCCGAAACGACCGCCGGAGAAGACGTGTGACGAAGGAGATGATCGAGAGGGTGAACGGGACAAGGATCGACCATCCCCATGGTCGATCCCATGAGGATCGATCGACCCTTGCATGGAGGGGCCGCCGGCGACGGTGGCCGGCCACCTCCTAGGCGGCGGTCGATGGGTGGCGCGGGGATCCCCACCCCGTGCTATCCCGGTCCGGTAATTCACTTTCCTAATTGGTTTAGGTTTTTCCTATTTGAGTGTTCCTATTTTTGGGAACTCTCATGGATTAGGAAAAGAATCAATTTGGAATTGATTAGGATTCCTAAATTGATTATTTCTATTTTTATGGAAATATTCATGGATTAGGAATCTAATTAATTTGGAAAGTAGAAGAGTCCTAAATTATTTTATTTCCTTATTTCATTATGGAAATCATCTAGAATATTCCAAGTGGGTCTTGGATAGATTATTCTAGAGATTTAATGAAGTAGAAAGGGAAGATTAAATAAATAAAAATATTAATAATATTTAATTTTATTTTTGATTTATTCGATTGACTTAATTATTATTAATTAAGTATCTTTTGGATTTATTAAAAATAAATAGATTTAAATATTGGAAATTAATATTATCGTCACATGGAGCATTCAAGAACGAAGACTAAAGACTAGAAGATGCGTACGGAGATGGAGTAAAGCCATAATAGTCGGAAAATAATATTCTAGTAATTATTTTGACTATGTGATAATACTATGTGCTTTATTACATGTATGCATGCTATATGTGTTTACTTTTATGCACTAGATAGCGTATCCCTTTATTGTAAAAAGCTAAGTGGGAGATGGTATGAAAACATACCCATGGTCTCCATTACTGCTCTCTTGGTGACTTTTATAAACTTTTGAAGTTTATATAGATAGGTCATTGGAGGAGAGTTCTTGTAATTCCTCTTACGAGAAACATTGATTGAGTTCATCAAACAATGCCTAATTTGTCTTTCCAAAACTGATTTCAAGACGACTCATTCTCACCCCGGGGAGTGGAATGGAGCCAGAGCCACTTGGTCATGTCGAGGACACAAATTAGAGGCAGTCGTACCATTCTTTGATAGATGGATCGATTGTCTGCTCGGCTCCCTCATTTATGAGAGATAGGGTTGTTCGCATGGTGAATCACTGGTTAGAAACTTCGAGTTTCACTTATGATTCTCCGCGTCTTGATTTACAAGATTGAATGGATCAAGTAATTGGGAGTCAATTATAAAAATCTCTTGGTGTAGTAAACGTCCACACCACGTGGCTTGCTATGCCGACGGATTTTGGATTAATTGATGTAGACAGTTGTAAGAAATTGTGAAGAGTTGTGAAGTTATCGTTAACGTCCACACCACGTGGCTTGCGGTAATGTAGCAATTCCAAGCAATTTACTTTGGTGCTGAGTAATGGTTTACACTTAGATACGCCTTATAGTATTCCTCCCCACGAGGTTCCGCTATAAGTGATGTGTGACCAAAGAAAATCTAATTGCTAAGTCGTTTGGGTGGGTAAACGTCCACACCACGTGGCTTGCCTTACCTGATGGGATTTTAGATGTGATTAGTGATTTAATGATATTATTTAAGGGAGATAATATCGGATATTAAATTGTTTGTTTGTTTTATGTGCTTATAGGTTAGGAATGACTGTGACCCCACTTTGTGATATACTTAAAGATGAAAACTCACTGGTTCCATATAGTACTGATTGGAAAAGAAATCTAGACACTGTCCAGACTGGTTATCCTTCCGAATCCGCTGATGACCCAACTCATGAGGACATTTGGAATGACCTCAGAATGATGTTGAGACATAGTGTGGAAGCCGGACAAGAAGTGATTGACATACGCTATAAATTCAGTCCTCTTAGAGAATCGCTTAAAAACGATTTGAAAAGAGCCGAACTTATAAGTATGGTCAGAAAGTCACAAGCTCTTGTGGCTAAGATGGAAGTGCAAGCAAAGAAGCCCATTGGTTCTAAACCACGGAATGGGAAGAGCAAGCCGCGAGGCAAGTGCTATCGATGCAAGCAGTTTGGGCACTGGAGGTCTGATTGTCCTCTCATCAAAGGTACGAAATTTTCCTTAGTCACTGAAACATTATCAGTGGTGTTATCTACCAGCACCTGGTGTGTAGATACGGGGGCCACTGATCATGTCTGCAATTCATTGCAGGGGTTCCAGGAAACCCGGAGACTTAGAGAGGGAGAGATCGTGGTCTACATGGGCAATGCTGCGAGGGTGGCGGCTGTTGCAGTGGGAGACGTTCACTTGCGTTTTAGTAGTGATAGGATTTTAGTTTTACATAATTGTCTTTATGTACCAAATTTTAGAAAGAATTTAATTTCGGTTTCTAAACTTATTATGAATGGATATTCTGTTTCTTTTGACCACTCTGTGATCATAAGAAGAAATAGTGATATTATCTGTTCTGGTACATTGGTAGACGATTTGTATGTGCTAAATCCTGAGTCTAACACGATGCAACTAACCGAGAGTAATAACACATCTACGAACACCAATAAGAGAAAGGAACCTTCTAGAATGAATCAATTATACTTGTGGCATCTAAGGCTAGGTCATATAAACTCAAATAGGCTTCAAAGGTTGAAAGCTGATGGTCTAATCAGCGATGTTGAAGGAGAGGACCTTCCAACCTGCGAATCCTGTTTAGAGGGAAAAATGACTAAGCGTCCTTTTTCTGGTAAAGGACGAAGAGCTGAACAAGTGTTGGATTTGATTCACTCTGATGTATGCGGACCTATGTCTACTCAGGCAAGGGGAGGGTACGAGTACTTCATCACTTTCACTGATGATTACTCAAGATATGGATATGTATACCTGATGAGCCGCAAGAGCGAATCCTTTGGCAAGTTCAAAGAATTCAAGGCTCTTGTGGAGAACCTTCGTGGTAAATCCATAAAATGCCTGCGATCTGATCGCGGAGGCGAGTACCTGTCTGGAGAATTCAAGGCATACTTGGATGAGAATGGGATTGAATCCCAACTGACTTCACCATACACTCCCCAGCAGAATGGTGTGTCAGAAAGAAGGAATAGGACTCTTATGGAAATGGTGCGATCGATGATGAGTTACTCGGACTTACCTATTATGTTCTGGGGACATGCCTTGGAAACAGCGGCGTATATCTTGAATAGGGTTCCAACCAAAACGGTACCAACCACACCCATGGAATTGTGGAGTGGGCGCAAGCCTAACTTGAGACACATTCGGATCTGGGGTTGTCCAGCACATGTGTTGCGACAAGGCGCCGATAAGTTAGAACCTAGATCAGAATTACGGCTGTTTATAGGATACCCGAAAGGAACTAAAGGTGGCATGTTCTATAGTCCTACGGACCAGAAGATCGTTATAAGTACTAACGCTCGGTTCTTAGAAGAAGACTATGTCATGGACCACAAGCCCAAAAGTGACATAATACTTGATGAATTGAGAGGTGACAAGGAAGACTTAGATACAGCCGAACCGAGTAGTGATACCCCACTAGAACCTGCACCTACTATCACTGTTAATACACCGGAACGCCGTCGTAGTGGGAGGGTTGTTAAACAACCAGACCGATGGATTGGACTGGGTGAGTCTTCGGACTCTGGACCTGGAGTTCATGAAATCGATCCCTGGACCTATGATGATGCGGTACAAGATATAGATGCGCCTTCTTGGAAGAAAGCGATGAAATCCGAAATAGAATCTATGGATTCTAATAAAGTCTGGGATCTTGTAGAACCACCAAGCGGCGTAAAGCCAATTGGGTGTAAATGGGTCTACAAGAGAAAGAGAGGATCTGACGGAAAGGTTGAAACCTTTAAAGCTCGGCTTGTTGCGAAAGGATATACTCAGAAAGAGGGAATCGATTATGAGGAGACCTTATCGCCGGTAGCTAAGATAAAGTCGATCCGGATTCTCTTATCCATAGCAGCTCATATGGATTATGAGGTGTGGCAAATGGATGTCAAGACAGGTTTCCTAAATGGAAGTCTTGACGAGACGATTTATATGAAACAACCAGAAGGATTCATTGCTAAGGGGCGAGATCATCTAGTGTGCAAGCTTAATCGATCCATTTATGGATTGAAACAAGCCTCGAGATCGTGGAACCTGCGGTTTGACGAAGTAGTCCAATCTTTTGGATTCAGTCAAAGCATGGACGAATCGTGTGTGTATTGGAAACGTGATGGGAAGAAGGTGGTGTTTCTCGTGCTTTATGTAGACGACATTCTTCTCATTGGCAACAGTGTGAAAATGTTATCAGACATAAAGGGATGGTTGTCTAGACAATTCGATATGAAAGATTTGGGAGAAGTCGGACATGTTCTAGGGATCAAGGTTATAAGGGATCGCCGGAATAGAACATTGTACCTATCCCAGCAATCTTACATAGACACGATTCGGGCTCGTTTTAACATGCAAGATTCCAAGAAGGGTGAACTACCCTTCAGTAAAGGAACTTATCTTTCTAAGGAGATGTGTCCTCGGACACAAAAGGAGAAAGATGAAATGAAAGCAGTTCCCTACGCTTCGGCTGTGGGAAGCTTAATGTATGCAATGTTATGTACGAGGCCTGATATCTGCTATGCAGTTGGCGTAGTAGCGAGATATCAGAGTAACCCTGGAAAGGTTCATTGTCTGCCGTAAAGAGCATTTTCAAGTATTTGCGAAATACTAGGGATTATGTTCTGAGTTACGGAGCAGACAATCTGATTCCTTTGGGTTATACGGATTCGGATTTCCAAGCTGATAAGGACCGGCGAAAGTCGACATCAGGCTATGTGTACACTTTGGGAGGTGGAGCCGTATCATGGAGGAGTGTTAAGCAAAAGTGCATTTCGGACTCTACCATGGAAGCTGAATATGTTGCAGCCTCAGAGGCAGCGAAAGAGTCAGTTTGGTTCCTTAATTTTCTCCAGGACTTAGATGTGATTCCGAGTTTGCCTAGAGCTATGACAATTTATTGTGACAATAGCGGTGCAGTGGCAAACAGTAAGGAACCACGGTCCCATAGTGCTACGAAACACATAGAGCGCAAGTACCACCTGATTCGAGTCATCGTCAAGAGGGGCGATGCGATAGTCACCAAGATAGCTTCGGAGGACAACCTAGCGGACCCTTTCACCAAGATACTTCCTAAGGAAGTATATTTCAAGCACTTGGAGGGTTTGGGAGTCAGAAGTTTGGGAGATAAGACTAGACCTTAGTATAAGTGGGAGATTGATGGAGTAGTATACTTAATGTCTAGATTTGAGTATTATGAACTCCTTGTACACTTTCATTTACCTATTAAATACAAACATTCATTTGCTTTTAATTATTGTTAATTAAATATATGCAAATTATAGTCCTGGATTTTATACGTTGTAGTTAGTATGGTGTTGCATGGGCACACAGAAGATCATACTATCGGTTACTCGTATTTAATCAAACAGTTGCTCACGGCCTAGATGGACACGGACCAATCCATCGGTATAGTCGTTGTGTGAGAGAGAAAATAATTTATCTTAATTATTTTATCACACTTGTACACTTGGTGTATTGAGCGGATCGATTGAGACTCATCAATTAGGTTTGCTCGGCGATAATTGATTTGAGACTCAGTGTATTTTATTCTTAATCCCCGATACAATTGCGGGTGTGTATATTTAGTATAAGTGACTTTGATTTTCCAAAGGAATTGACCGGTTTAATTATTGGGTCAATTACCGGTTAAGTTGGGTCACTATATTTTATATATGGCATGCCGTGAATTCTTGACGGGACAGTGTATCCCGGAAGGGTTGATAATATCCCCGAGATGAGCTCATAAAGATTTATTATGTAAACCTCGCGAGTGGATTTAATTCCGCATAATAAATAAGGTTGAGTGGTACTAGTCTCGGATAAAAGAGATGAATAAATTTATTAAGCAATAAATAAATTTTATTCATGGATATTTATATCTTAAATACACGGAATAAATAATACTACCGGAGAAATATTATTTGGATATAATATGGTTTAATATTGGGAGTGCAATTAATTTATATAGTGGAAAATAAATTAATTAATATTGATAAGGATTAATGGACATGAGCATTGGGCTCAATTTAATCTTCAATATTGGAAGCCCAATATTCCACCTCCTTTAGATCCCCTACGTAGCCTATAAAAGCACTACATGGCCTTCATAAATCATAAAACAAGATTATCATACTTGATATTCTAGAGAGTTGAAGGAGATCCATAGGAGTTCGATAGATCGTCGCCCACCCGACGTTCGAACGGAGTGCAAGGAATACGTGGGAAGATTCAAAGGTCATCTTGATTTCGTTTCTCCGAACAACGAATCGTAGGTATGATATCTAAACTAACTTGATATTATTCGATTTTGTTTATCGTGAAATACCGTAGAACGCAAGATCCGATGTATGAAACCGGGAAGGAGGACGAACGCGTGGTGGTGGCGAAGCCACCGGACCACGGCGGACGCCCGCCTAGGGTTTCTTGGGCGCGGAGGAGAGCGACCCTCGGCTGGGCGAGGGCGCGCGGTCGATCACAAGGATCGACCACCGGGGCGCGGGCTGGAGCCGCACCCCACCCCTCCTCGACGGTGGGGACCTCCAGGCGGCGGCGAGTCGCCGGACTCGCCGCGGGGGCTGCCAATGCAGCCCCACCCGATCGCGTGAGACGCGGTCCTCACGATCGCGTGAACCCCGGCTCGCGGGGGTTCGGCTGGGGGCGGGCAGCGTGTCTTCGGGCGCGTGGTCTCCAAAGGCCGGACTCCGGCGGATGAGTCGGCGTTCATGTGATCTCCGGCGAAGGATTTGATCGGGTTATTGGTTTCCGCAAATTTTAATAGCCCGGGATATCGAATTCCAACAGACTAAGCCATGCACCCACATGCATCCAAGAATTAATTCTCGCAAGTGGATATGCAATGGACTATACAGCAGCGAGAAAACAAATCCCAGCAGCCGCATCTTCTATCGTCTTTTCCGATGGCGAGGAGCGTACCAGCAGCGTCTCTTGGTCAATCTCCGGCATGGCGTCTCCCTTGACGAACCACGCCATCGACCCGCTGCCACCACCGCACGGGCAGCCCGTACACAGCCCGCACAGCAGCCCGCTCCGAGCATGAAGCCGAAGCCGCGACTCACGAGCCGCCGCGCGTAGCGGCTGAACCTCTTGGCAGCGGTCGACCTCCGGCGACCACCACGACTGGTGGTTGATGCCGTCGACCTCCAGCCGCCATACAGCCCGGTCCCGCTACAAGCCCTCGTCCGATCGATCCGGTTCGATTTCCGAAAACCCTCGATTTTTAATATATTTTTCCGTCGATTTTTAATTTAATAAAAATTCACAAGATTCATACGAGAGAGAATATAAAGACGTAGAACAATATATATAGCACAATAATTTAATAAAATTAAATCAATCTATGGCTATAAACATCGAGAATCGATTATCGAAACAATTAACGAAAAACGTAACCGTATGCTCTGATACCAATTGTTGGAATTCGATATCCCGGGTTATTTAAATTTGCGGAAACCAATAACCCGATCAAAACCTTCGCCGGAGATCACATGAACGCCGACTCATCCGCCGAAGTCCAGCCTTTGGAAACCACGCACCCGAAGGTACGCAGCCCGCCCCCAGCCGAACCCCCGCGAGTACGGGGTTCACGCGATCAACGGATCGCGCCACCGCGCGATCGGGTGGGGCTGCCCAGCAGCCCCCGCGGCGAGTCCGGCGACTCGCCGCCGCCTGGGGTGGCCCGCCTCCTGCTGGGCAGTCGTGCCCAGCAGCTGCCCGTGATCGATCCTTTGATCGATCGCGCCCCGGCGTCCAGCCGGGGATCGTCTCATGCGCCACGCCGCCGAAACCCTAGGCGGCGATCGCCGTGGTCCGGCGATCCTAGATCGCCACCACGCGTTCGTCTTCTAATCCGGGGTTCGAACTATTGGATCTTTGTTCTTCGATAATTGATTCAATAAAACAAGAATTAAATAGCAATTATTTAATTCACCTTTCGATTCGTTGTGCGGAGAAACGAGATCTTATGATGACCTTGAGATTTTCCCACGTATTCCTTGCACTAGCCCGGACGTCGTATGGGCGACGATCTACCGAACTCCATGGATCCTCCTCTCTACTTTCTCTCTCTAGAATTGTGATCTTCAAATTATGAACTTATGAGAATAGAGAAGACCATGTAGTGCTTTTATAGGCTACGTAGGGGATCTTAAGGAGGTGGAATATTGGGCTTCCAATATTGAAGATTAAATTGAGCCCAATGCTCAAGTCCATTAATCCTTATCAATATTAATTAATTCTATTTTCCACTATATAAAATTAATTGCACTCCCAATATTATACCATATTATATCAAATAATATTTCTCCGGTAGTATTATTTATTCCGTGTATTTAAGATATAAATATCCATGAATAAAATTAATTTATTCATCTCTTATATCCGAGACTAGTACCATTCAACCTTAATTATTATGCGGAATAAATCCACCTGCAGGGTTTACATAATAATTCCTTATGAACTCATCTCGGGGATATTATCAACCCTTACGGGATACACTTTCCCGTCAAGTATTCACGGCATGTCATATATAAAATATAGTGACCCAACTTAACCGGTAATTAACCCAATAATTAAATCGGTTAATTCCTTTGATAAATCAAAGTCACTTATATTGAATATACACACCCGCAATAGTTTCGGGGATTAAGAATAAAATACACTGAGACTCGAATCGATTATCGCCGGCAATCCTAATCGATGAATCTCAACGATCCGCTCAATACACCAAGTGTACAAGTGTGATAAAATAATCAAGATAGATTATTTTCTCTCTCACACAACGACTATACCGATGGATTGGTCCGTGTCCATCTAGGTCGTGAGCAACTGTTCGATTAAATACGAGTAACCGATAGTATGATCTTCTGTGCGCCCATGCAACACCATACTAACTACAACGTATAAAATCCAGGACTATAATTTGCATATATTTAATTATAAATAATTAAACGCAAATAATTGTTTATTTAATTAAATAGATTAGTGGCAATGGATCGTGAGTTTCCGTCACTTAAATCTAGACATTAAGTACACAACTCCAACAATCCACGACCATACTATGACTCTAAAAACATCGGCAAGGTGTGTCAGCAAGGAGATCGACCTCGTCACCCGATTCATTCACTCAAACCGACTCAACAGAAAAGAAAAGAAAATAAAATATAAAAAAGACTAAAAAAAAAACTACAACAAAAACAATTGGGAGGGAAAAATTAGGAGATGGAGTCAGGTGGGTACCTGAATCCAGTGTGGGCAAAGTACGCCCTGATCATCGCCGCCATCTCCTCAAACAACTTCTCGATCTTGTCCAAACGGGCCTGAATCGCAGTTTGCCTCTCTGCAACCTCCTCCTTTTCCTAAGCCTCCGCAACCGGATCCCTCGCTTCGAGCTTCACATGGGCTGGCATTTTCCTCCCAGAACTCCACACTTCCATCTGCAAGAATCTGTATATATCCTGCATCCGTTTGAAACACTGAGCATCAAACTTACCCTTAGTCAGCATGTCAAGCTCTTTGCCCTCAGTCTTCAGATTCATTTTGGCCATGTACACCATGGGAAAATGGGAAAGTGAAAGGCGCTTGAGTGGATGGGTATTCAACAATTTCAATTGGGCACAGAGGAAAGAGCTGAAGTGCAGCCGGATCTTCTGGGTCATACACCACAGTATGCCCAACTTGATCTGTGAAACAGCATTGCTTATGTCTGTCTTACCAAAGAAATTCACGGCGAGGATGCGGTGTCAAACCATAAGTGCATGGCTCTTGAACTGGTGCCCCTTGGTGGTTTGCCCAACGAAATTTCCCCCTTTGCCCAAATGCTTCCAAATCTTCTATAGCTCCTTCCATGTGTAGTCTGGCAGGGCCCTTAGTGCTTCCTTGTAGGGCTTTGACTTCAAATCTTCAATACCTGCCATACCCAATCAGAGATCCAACTCCATTCCTCCCGTTGTGATCGTTCTTTGGAAAAGCTTAAACTGGATTCCGGTCACCCCTTCTTCTTTGGTCTCCTTGATGACCAGAGACCTAAAGAAATCCCTCAAAAAATCCTCATTGATTTGCCCTGACCACTACAGAAACGGCCCCCACCCAATTGTATCAAAGTAGCCCATCACCTCTTTCTCTACGCCCAGAAGTCTCAAAGTGTCGAAACACACTGTTTTGGGAGTCGCGATTTTGCGCACTGTTGTGTCGACTTGCTTCCGTTTCCTTGTTGAGTCGCGGGTCTTGATTTTCAGCGTGATGTGAACCACCTCTTCTTCCTTCTCCTTTTCTAACGGAATCTTGTCGCCTGCAGTGAATCTTCCTCCTCCTTCTCGTTGGAAGTAGATCCGAAAGTGGTGGTGGTTGAGGGCTTCTTACCTTTGCCTGCTGTCCTCAGCTTCTTCTTTTGCGGGTTGGCGGCAGCCTTGATGGTCCCTTCTCGCTGAGGCGACTAGGGTTGAAAGGTCGTTGGTGTCGTCGGAGAGATTTGGGGTATCAATGTCTCCGGCCAGGTCGCTGATCAAGGTGTGGTCCATTGGGTCCGGGTAGGGTTGCAAGTGGTACGACATGGAGGGTTTTGTGGATTTCTTTGGTGACACCATTTTTCTCAATTTGGTTGTGGCCGCCCCTATGGTTAGGTCGATTAAGGTTCCGGTGGGAATTTTTCTGAGTTTTTTTTGCTCGTGTAGATATCATAGAGAGAGAAAGGAGGTATATAAAAGTATTTTTGAATTTCAAAAAAGATGGGAGTTGGGGTTGGCAGTTATCGAGAATCGTGGGGGTGGAGTTATGATGATTGAGGGAACTGCAGAGTCCTTGATGGGACTGTTTCCTCCCACGGATTTCGCGCCCGCCCATTTGCGTGATCTTGTATGCCCACAGTCCCCGTTTGCCCAAAGTCCATTCCTATAAAAATAAAACCAATACACTTCCTCACGGCGAAGTCCAATCTCTATGCTCAAAGTAGTTTTATTCCTAAACTAAAATAAAAAGGAAATAAATGACAAACATACCAGGTTTCCTCCTGGCCAATGCCCTATTTAACCTTTTGGTCCGGGGAAGTAGTCTCTCTGTTCGATACCAGCTCATTCTTAAGCATGACCCAATTACTTACTCGATCACTCAATCAGGGCAAACTGCCCTTCCAAATTTTCCTGCCCAAAGTAGGGCTTGCCTTTGTGTCCATTCACCTTGAAAATATAATCATCGTTCTTACTACTTTTGAGTTTAACCGATCCATTGGGGCAAATAAGATGAACAATATAAGGTCCTCCCCATTTAGAAGACAGTTTGCCCGTACGGAATTGATTCCTTGTTTGGTGAAGAAAGACCAGTTGCCCGATTTCAAGCTTTTTTCTCTTGATTAACTTGTCATGTGATTTCTTCGTCCTCTCTTTGTAGTGGGAAGCGTGGTCATAGGCCTCAAGGCGTAACTGCTCGAGCTCCACTATGTCGAGTTTGCGTTCATTCCATGCAAGGTCCCAGTCAAAGTTGACCTTATTTACAGCCCAGTGTCCTTTATGCTCAACTTCCACGGGAAGATGACAAGCTTTCCCGAAAATCATGCGGTATGGAGAAATGCCAAATGAAGTTTTGAATGCAGTGCGGTATGCCCACAGTGTATCATCTAGTTTGTCTGCCCAATCCTTCCCCTATGGTCTAACAGTCTTCCTTAGAATAGCTTTGATGATCCTATTGGAAAGCTTTGCCTGACCGTTTGCCTGGGGTGATAGGAACTTTTAATCTGATGTGTAACTCCATACTTACGTAGCAGCCTTTCAATCATGTAATTGCAGAAGTGGGTTCTTTGATCACTGATGAGCGCTCTGGGCACACCAAAGCGAGTGAAAATATTCCCTTTGAGGAACTCAGCCACAATCCGCGAATCATTTGTGGTCGTAGCTTTTGCCTTGACCAATTTAGACACGTAGTCTACTGCTAGAAGTATGTACTCCTTACCTTTTGAGTTTGACAGTGGACCCATTAAGTCTATACCCCATACGTCAAAAATCTCCACGGGCAGTATGGGCATAGAGGGCATTTCGTTCCGCTTTGTCACATTGCCTTCTTTTTGGCACTGGTCACATCTCTTGCACCATTTGAAGCAGTCCTTGGCCAAAGTGTTCCAATAGAATCCGCATTCCAAAATCTTCCTTTTAGTACGCCTATGCCCAAAGTGGCCTCCACAGGACTTCTCGTGGCAATGTTTTATAATGCAATTCTGCTCAGATTCCGGAATGCATCGCTTAAGGACTTGGTCTTCGCATCTTTTCCATGAATAAGGTTCGTCCCAGATGTAGCTCTTTGCCTCGCGCCAAATCTTGTTCTTCTCATAGAAAGTCATGCCATTCTTGAAAATGTCAGTAACCATGTAGTTCACAAGGTCAGCGAACCATGGCTCTTCGCTCACAGCGGAGATAGAATATAGGTGTTCATTAGGGAATGTCTCAGTGATAGGCATATCCTCTTCCTTTTGTAGAATTCTACTCAAATGATTTTCTACTAGGTTCTAATTACCAGACTTGTCCCGGATCTCAATGTCAAACTCCTGGATTAACAGGATCCATCGAATAAGCCTTGGTTTAGTTTCCTTCTTTGCCATAAGGTACTTGAGTGAAGCATGGTCTGTATACACTATGGTCTTACTACCCAACAGGTATGATCTGAACTTCTCAAAGGCAAAGACCACTACCAGAAGTTCCTTTTCAGTTGTGGCACAGTTGCTTTGGGCAGCGTTGAGGGTTTTCGAGGCATAGTAGATCACATGCCTCTCTTTACCTTTCAGTTGCCCTAGCACAGCTCCTACTGCATTTCCACTAGCATCACACATCATTTCGAACGGCATGCCCCATTCTGGTGGTTGGATGATAGGCGCTTTGACCAACCTTTCCTTCAAGTGGTTGAAGGCAGCCTTGCAGTCTTCGTCGAAGTCTCACTCTACATCATTCTCAAGAAGCCTGGTCATCGGTCGAGCTATCTGGGCAAAGTCTTTCACAAAGCGTCTGTAGAAACCATCATGCCCAAGGAACCCTCTGACTTGCTTCACATTCCTTGGGTATGGAAGCTTTGAGATAACTTCGATTTTAGCTTTGTCCACTTCTATGCCCTTAGCGGAAATAACATGTCCAAGGACAACTCCTTCTTCTACCATAAAATGACATTTTTTGTAGTTCAGTACAAGGCTCTTATCCACACATCATCGAAGCACCATCTCTAAATGTTCAAGGCAGGAGTCAAAGGACTTGCCATACACGGTGATGTCGTCCATGAATACTTCAATCCCATTTTCGAGTAGTTCATAGAAGATACTCATCATGCATCGTTGGAATGTCCCTGGTGCATTGCATAGCCCAAAGGGCATACGCCTGTAGGCAAAGGTGCCAAAGGGACAAGTGAAGGTGGTTTTATCTTGATCCTCTTGGGGTACCCATATCTGCATGTACCCGGAGTAGCCATCCAAAAAGCAGAAGTTCTTCTCTCCGGACAATCTCTCTAACATCTCATCAATGAAGGGCAAAGGGAAATGGTCCTTGTGGGTTACCTTTTTTAGCTTGCGGTAGTCGATACAAACTCTCCATCCAGTTTGTAATCTTGTGGAAATTTGCTCCTGTCTTTCATTCTCTATGACCTGGATTCCGGATTTTTTTGGCACCACGTGCACTGGCTAACCCACTTACTATCGGACACCGGGTAGATTATGCCCACATTGAGGAGCTTTTTTATCTTTTTAAGGACCACTTCTTTCATTGCTGGATTGAGCTTCCTTTGGGGATCACGTACGGGCAAAGAATCATCTTCCAGGAGGATGTGGTGCTAGCATATGCTTGGGCTTAACCCTCTAATGTCAGCCAGAGTCCACCATATGGCCTGTTTGTATTGCCCAAGTACGTATTTGAGCTTATCCTCCTCAGTCTCTTGCAAGTATGCACTTATGATGACGGGCAAAGTGTCATTTTCTCCTAAGTACATGTACTCAAGATGCTTAGGCAACTTTTTCAGTTCCAGTATTGGTGGCCTTTCAAGTGATGGTACCATGATCATCTCCTCTAGCATTAGCGGTTTGCCCGAAGTGCCCTTGAAATTTTCCAAAGAACCCAACTTCTCAATTGCTTCTTGCAACTCTTCTGGTTCGTTCTCCATGTCGATTTCAGTAAGCCATTGCTGAATCACGATCTCGGCGATGCCATACTTGCCACACTGGAGTGCTTTTGCCTCTACGACCTTCTCGATCTGATCGATATAGTGAATTTCTTTAGTGTCGGTTGGGTGCTTCATGGATTTGTACAGGTCAAAGGTGACCGTCTCTCCTTCGAACTTGCCCGTTAGCCTCCCGGTTTCGCAATCAATGTGGGTACTTGCCGTTTTTCGGAACGGTCTGCCCAATATCATCACAGGTGCTGTGCTTGATCTGCCCATATCAAGCACATAGAAATTAGCAGGGAATATTAACTCTTCCACTTTGACCAAGACATGTTCCAGTATGCCCTCAGGGTAGACATTTGATCGATCAGTCAATTGGATCACCACTCGAGTAGGTTTCAGTTGCCCTATCTCCAGATCCTCATACATCGTTTTGGGCATAACGTTAATTGACGCACCCAAATCGAGCATCGCCTTTTCGATTTTCATATCCCCTATGATGCATGGGATGTAGAACATCCCTAGGTCTCCACACTTTGTATGTCCACATTTCTTTATCATGACAAAAACATTTTCTCCAACCTAAAACTTTGCATCTTCTTGATACTTTACCTTCTTTGTGCATAATGCCTTCAATAACTAAGCGCATCTGGGCATAGCGTTCAGTATGGTTAGAAGGAGAGCATATTGATCTCAACCTTTTTGAACATTTTGAACATCTCCAGAGTTTCTTCTCTCTCACGGTTTTTACTCAGTCTGCCCGGGTATGGAGGTTTGATTTTTGAAGGTGGAGATTTGTCTCTTTTTGCCCTTACGAAGACCTCTTAATGCTCTACATCAGTTTCGGCATCTTCATGAGTGACACCCTCTATGACTGGACTTTCATTTAAAGTGGGCCCTTTGTTGGGATATGTCATTCGATCCTACGTGTGCAATCGATAAAGTCATAAGGTCTTCTATGGATGTTTAAATAATTATTAGATAATATTTATTGCTGGGAGCAATATAATATTGATCGATAATTATACCTACAGGGTCACACACGAGCCGAAAATACGAACTATAAGTGTTTGCTAAAATGAGTCGATTTGGAATCGACATATATATAAACTAGGTTTATATTCGATGTGATTTACGTACATGCATGGGATGCATGGCTTGCATGGAATGCATGTCACATGGTGTGACATGGCATGCCATGCAAGCGAATGGGACCACATCCAATGCAATGTGGCATGAGGATGTGGACATGACCATTCAACTTCACCATTAACACACCTTAATGTGTGATAATGATTATACATCAATATCACCATTATGGGGGAGGTTACTTGGTGTTATTTCATGGTTTAATAGGTGAGAAAATGCTGATTTTCTCACCACAATATTCAGCTACGAAAATCACACCAAAGAGAGAGAAAAGAGTTCTTGGAGAACCACTTCAATCTAACAAGCAAGCAAGTTCATTTTCCGGGTTCGTGTGCAACACGTAGAGGCCGGGCCATTTGTGCGGCTTCAACATCCGGGCGATCTAGACAAGAGGAGTGACGAGGTCATTCACAAGGAGAGCTTCGAGAGGCTGATCCATTTGAGGTGGTTCAATCGACTCAACACCACCTCAACGACATCAACGAATCACTTCGTCACCATAAGTAAGTAATCGTTGAACCTTATATATATATATATATATATATTGGATGTGTATATATATATGTTTATAATGTGTTCTTATACACATTAAGTGTGCACTATGATCATGGCATAGTAGATCTATTGCTTTACACGCTTCCGCACACACGGTGTATCGATCGGATCGGTATACCGGTACCTTCAATTGGTATCAGAGCCTAGGGCTCGTGCACACTTTTGTGTTGGACACGAAGGTTGAATCTGTTGGAGTTGTGTACTTAATGTCTAGATTTAAACTCACGATCCATTGCCATTAATCTATTTAACTAAATGAACAATTGTTTGCGTTTAATTATTTATAATTAAATATATGCAAAACATAGTCCTGGATTTTATACGTTGTAGTTAGTATGGTGTTGCATGGGCGCACAGAAGATCATACTATCGGTTACTCGTATTTAATCGAACAGTTGCTCACGACCTAGATGGACACGGACCAATCCATCGGTATAGTCGTTGTGTGAGAGAGAAAATAATTTATCTTAATTATTTTATCACACTTGTACACTTGGTGTATTGAGCGGATCGTTGAGATTCATCGATTAGGATTGCCGGCGATAATCGATTCGAGTCTCAGTGTATTTTATTCTTAATCCCCGATATTGTTGCGGGTGTGTATATTTAATATAAGTGACTTTGATTTACCAAAGGAATTAACCGATTTAATTATTGGGTTAATTACCGGTTAAGTTGGGTCACTATATTTCATATATGGCATGCCGTGAATGATTGACCGGAAAGTGTATCCCGGAAGGGTTGATAATATCCCCGAGATGAGTTCATAAGGAATTATTATGTAAACCCTGCAGGTGGATTCGTTCCGCATAATAATTAAGGTTGAATGGTACTAGTCTCGGAAATAAGAGATGAATAATTAATTAATTAGCAATAAATTAATTTTATTCATGGATATTTCTATCTTAAATACACGGAATAAATAATACTACCGGAGAAATATTATTTGATATAATATGGTTTAATATTGGGAGTGCAATTAATTTTATATAGTGGAAAATAGAATTAATTAATAATAGTAAGGATTAATAGATTTGGGCTTGGGCTCAATTTAATCACTATTATTGGAACCCAATATTCCACCTCCTTAAGATCCCCTACGTAGCCTATAAAAGCACTACATGGTCTTCTTTATTCTCATAACTAAAAGATCACAATTCTAGAGAGAGAAAGTAGAAAAGGAGATCCATAGTGTTCGGAGGATCGTCGCCCACCCGACGTTCGAACAAGTGCAAGGAATACGTGGGAAGATCTCAAGGTCATCATAAGATCTCGTTTCTCCGCACAACGAATCGAAAGGTGAATTAAATAATTGCTATTTAATTCTTGTTTTATTGAAATTAATTATCGAAAAACAAGATCCAAAGATCGAACCCGGATTAGACGACGAACGCGTGGTGGTGATTTAGGATCGCCGGACCACGGCGATCGCCGCCTAGGGTTTCGGCGCGCGAGGAGGATCGACCCCGGCTGGGAGCCGGGGCAGCGATCGATCATCCCGATCGATCGCTGGAGCGCGGGCTGGTGCCGCGCTCCACCCCACCACGACGGTGGGGACCTCCAGTCGGCGGCGAGTCGCCGGACTAGCCGCGGGGGCTGCATGGGCAGCCCCACCCGATCGATTACATGAGCCCCGCGGACGGGGGCTCGGGCTGGGCGTGCGCGCGGCTTCGGCCGTGTCGTGCGTTCGGCTCGTGCTCCGGCTCGTACGTGGTGTTCGTGTAATCTCCGGCGACGGGTTTTTGATCGGAGTTGTCATGTTCCGCAATTCCGGCAACTCCGGGATATCGAATTCCAACAATTGGTATCAGAGCGTACGGTTACGTTTTTCGTTAATTGTTTCGATAATCGATTCTCGTTATATATGGCCATAGATTAATTTAATTTGTTAAATTATTGTGCTATATATATTGTTCTACGTACTTGATTTTCTCTCTCGTATGAATTGTGTTGGTCGGAAAAATTAATTATTAAAAACGAGGGTTTTCGGAATAATCGAACCGTAAGAGATCGAACGTGAGCTCCGTGCGGGCTGCTGGGAAGGTAGCTGGAGGCACGAGCTGTGCGGGCTGCTGAACGTGGGTTGAACACGGCTGGGCGTGTCGGCGTGTGCCACCAGTGGCGGTGGTTCGCCGGCAGCCGGCGGTTGTGCTCGATGCTCGCGGACAGCTTCGCGCTCGGTCATCGAAAGCAGCGGCTGGACGTGAGTCGCGGCTTGGCTGCGTGTGGCGTCGATGGCAGCGTGCTGCTGGAGCATAGTCGATGGCGTGACGTCGTTGGCGGCGTCATACCGGGAGTCGACTGCTCCGGCGATGGTCCACGTGGGTGTCGGCGCGATCGATCGAACGGCGCGGTTCTTTCGGATCGATCGCGGGCTGTTCGTGTGGTGGGTTGCAGCAGGTCGATGGCATAGATAGTCGGAGGAGACGACGTGCCGGAGATCGACTAGGCCGCTGCACCCTCGCCGAAGAAGACGATCGATCGAAGAAGCTCCCGCTGAGTGAATAATTCATTCTTGGTGCGACATGTTTTTTTATATGATGCTGTACATGTGCATGTGAATTAATTCACGGTGCTTTGCATGTGCGTGAGTTTGGTTGCATGGTCTCGACATGCATGGTGTGCATGTGCATGTCCTAAAGCCATGGTTTCGATTGGTCCATCTCATGGTTCGATTTAGGGATGACCGGAATTGTTTTCGGTTCGTCCCGGTAAATCCGATCTTTCCGGAAATAATTTAATCTTTTTAATTTTATTTAATTTAATTTTGGAATTAATTCAAATTCTATTTGGATTAGATTTCTTAATTATAGAATTAAATAATGGAATTAGATGGAGAGTTAAATTAGGAAAGAAAATCCTAGTTTCTCTAGATATCCTATACCTACTTGGATTAGAAGTCTTAAGAAGAATCAAAATTCGATTTTAATTAGGATTCTTGAGATCTAATTTAAATAGGATTGAGAAATTATTAAAATATTGATTTTATTTAATTTAAATATTTTATTTAAAATCATTAGATTAATTCAAAATTTATTTTGGATTGGAAAATCTTGGATTTTATTTAGAATAGAATTAAATATGGAAATCAATGGATTTTAATAATATTGATTTTATTTAATTTAAGTATTTTATTTAAAATCATTAGATTAATTCAAAATTTATTTTGGATTGGAAAATCTTGGATTTTATTTAAAATAGAATTAAATATGGAAATCAATGGAATTGATTTTATTTAATTGGAGCAAAATTAAATATGAGAATCAAAGAATTTTTCCGTCGCTCGGCAAAGTATTCAAGACGTAGAATGAAGACTCAAGACAAGCATGCTGGAATTCATCAAGGTACGAATAGTCGAGAAATAATTTTACTTGAGTAATTATTTGATTATTTGTGAACGTACTTGCATGAATTGTATGTTTGTTATTATGCTATATGTGTTTACTTTTATGCACTAGATAGCGTATCCCTTTATTATAAAAAGCTAAGTGGGAGAGGGTATGGAAACATATCCATGGTCTCCATTGCTGTTCTCTTGGTGACTTTTATGGACTTTTGAAGTTCGTATAGACAAGTCATTGGAGGAGAATTCTTGTAATTCCTCTTACGAGAAACATTGATTAAGTTTATCAAACAATGCCTAATTTGTCTTTCCAAAACTGATTTCAAGTCGACTCATTCTCACCCCGGGGAGTGGAATGGAGCCAGAGCCACTTGGTCATGTAGAGGACACAAATTAGAGACTTCCGTGCCATTCTTTGATAGATGGGTCGCTTGTCTGCTCGGCTCCCTCATTCTATGAGAGATAGGGTCGTTCGCATGGTGAATCACTGGTTAGAAACTTCGAGTTTCACTTATGATTCTCCGCGTCTTGATTTACAAGATCGAATGGATCAAGTAATTGGGAGTCAATTATAAAGATCTCTTAGTGCAGTAAACGTCCACACAACGTGGCTTGCTGTACTGACGGATTTTGGATTAATTGATGTAGACAGTTGTAAGAAATTGTGAAGAGTTGTGAAGTTATCGTAAACGTCCACACAACGTGGCTTGCGGTGATGTAGCAATTCCAAACGATTTGCTTTGGTGCTGAGTAATGGTTTACACTTAGATACGCCTTATAGTATTCCTCCCACCGAGGTTCCGCTATAAGCGATGTATGACCGAAGGAAATCTAATTGCTAAGTCGTTTGGGTGATTTTAGATGTGATTAGTGGTTTAATGATATTATTTGAGGGAGATAATATCGGAGATTAAATCGATTGTTTGTTGTTATATGTGCTCATAGATTAGGATATGGCTTTGAACCCACTTTATGTGATACGTAAGGATTATAAACTCATTGGTCCCTTAATGTAATGATTGGAATAGAGATCTAGACATTACCCAAACTGTTAAAGAGTGCAAGGTTGTACTCAGTGAGCTTTGTCCTCCCGAGCCTATTGACATAGGCGGCTAGACAAGAAGCGATGAGGATACTCATAAAGGCCAGTCATTCGAGGAAACGCTTAAACACGTTTTTGAGATGATTGACCTTTTGGACGAGTTGAGACGGAAATCACAAGCTCTTGTAGCCAATGCCGAAGGTTTTGAACCTAAGGGTAAAATCGGGGGAAAGGAAAAGCAAGCAAAGAAACCCAGTGGTGCTAAGGTACTTAGACCACGAGATGGGACGAGAAAGCCATGAGGCAAGTATTCTCGATACAAACAGTCTGGGTACTGGAAGTCTGATTATCCTCTCAAAGAAAGTACGAAATTTTCTTTAGTCGTAAAACATAGTCAGTGGTATTATCTACCGGAACCTGGTGTGTAGATATGGAACCACTGACGGTATGTGCATTTTTAATGCAAGGGTTCCAGGAAACCCGACGACTTAGAAAAGAAAAGATCGTAGTCTACATGGGCAATGCTGTAAGGAGGCAGCTGTTGCAGTGGAGGACATTTTATAGGATTTCATTTTGAGTTATTGCTTTTATGTACCTTTCATATTAGAAAGAATTTTGTTCTGGATTTCTAATGAATGGATATTTTATTTCTTTTAATCATTTGATGGTTATAAGAAGAAATAATGATATTATCTATTTTGGTACATTAGCTAGCAATATATAAATGAGGAATCCTTAGTCCACCACGATGCAACGAACCGTTTTACAAAACTCGTTTTACTAATAAGAGATTTCTTCATTGAATCATTTATACTTGTGGATTCTTATGCTAAGTCATATTTATTCAAATAAGAAGTTCAAAGGTCGAAAATTGATTGTAAGATCAATTAAGTTGAAGGAGTGGACCTTCCGACCTAAGAATCTAATTTGGAAGATAACATGACTAAGCAATCCTTTATGGATATAAGATATAAGATCCGTACAAGTATTAGAATTGATTGACTCTGATGTATGCAGACCTATGTCTACTCAGACAATAAGGTACGAGTACTTCATGATTACTCGAGAAATGGATTAGAATACCTGATGTGCCACAAAAGCAAGTGTTTTGACAAGTCAATGGACACTAAGCGATTGTGGAGAACCATCAAGGTATATCCATTTGTAGCCTGCGATTTGATCGCGGAGGCAAGTACCTGTCTGAGGAATGCATAGCATACTGATCAGAGATTGGGATTTGATCCCAAATGACTACACCATACACTGTTGTGTAGAAATGGTGTGTCGATAATAAGAAATGGAACTCTTATAGAAATAGTAAAAGTATGAGTTATACGGAACTACCTACGTTCTATGGATATGTCTGGAAACAACGGCGCATTCAAATGCGGTTGTAGAATATCCTAGAAGAACAAAAGACGTGTGTTCAATAGTACTATGAACCAGATGGACGTTATAAGTTCTAACGCCCGGTTCTTAGAGAAAGACTATATGATGAACCACGAGCCCAAAGTGACGTAATACTTTGAAATGAGAGAGAAAGATTAAGACTTAGAACCAGCCAAACCGAGTAGCGGTACACCACTAACTGCACCTACTGTTATTACTGTTTATACACCGGAACGCCATTGTAGTGGGAGGTTGTATGACAACCGGAGATATTCATAAAACTAGGTGAGTCTTCGGATTCTGGACCTATTATACATGAAATCGATCCCTGGATCTACATGAAGGCCGTACTAGATCTAAATGTGCCTTCTTGGAGAGCAATAAGGATTATTGCTAAGAGGCGAGATCATTTAGAGTACAAGCTTAGTTGATCCATTTATGGATTGAAACAAAGCATTGAATTCGTGGTACTTGCAAATTGATGAGATAGTCCATTTTATGGATTCATCAAAAGCATAGACGAATCGTGTATATTGGAAACGTGATGGAAAACAAGGTGGTGTTTCTCGGAGGTTTTATGTAGATGACTTTTTATCATTGGCAACAATGTAAAGATGTTGTCAGACATAAAATGATGGTTGTCTAGAAAAATCGATATATGAGATGAAGAAGAAGTTAGAGCATGTTCTTAAGATCTAGGATCTCAAAAAAAGAACATTGTACTTCTCCTGGACATCTTACATATATATGATTATGGTTCGTTTTAACATGCAAAATTCCGAGAAAGGTTCGTTACCTTTCAGAGACGGAATGCATCTATCTAAGGATATGTGTTTTGGAACACAAAAGGAGATAGAAGCAATGAAAGCGGATTCCTACACTTTGAGTGTGGAAAGCTTAATAAATGCATTGTTGAAAACAAGAACCTGATATCGGCTATGCGGTTAGCATAGTGGGAGGATATCAAGGTAATCCTGGAAAGGAATATTCGACTGCCGTAAAAGTACTTTCGAAGTACTGTTCTAGACTACGAAGCAGACGAGTTTTTCCTTTGGATTACATTCTCTTAGATTTCTAATTGAATGAGGACCGGTGTAAGTCGATATCAGGCTATGTGTTTCACTATTGAAGGAGAAGGAGTTTAACATGGAAGAGTGATAAGCACGATGCTTTTCGGACTCTGCCATAGGTAACCAAATAGCGGCCTCAGAGGCAGCGGAAGTTTTGGTATAACTCCGGGATAATCTCTGGGACTTAGATGTGATTCTTAATTTGCCAAAGGCTATGTAAATAGCGGTGCAATGGCAAATGGTAAGAAATCACTAGTCCATAAGTGTAAGATAACACATAGTGCAAGTACCACCTGATACGAGTCATCGTCGAGGGAGACGACGCTGTAGTCACCAAGATAACTTCAGAGCGGCAACCTAGAGTGCTCATTCACATAGTACTTCTTGGAAGTACAACTTAAGCACGTGATGAGTATGGGAGTCGGGAGTTTGGAGGAAATGACTAGACCTTAGTACAAGTGGGAGATTGTTGGAGTTGTGTACTTAATGTCTAGATTTAAACTCACGACCCATTGCCATTAATCTATTTAACTAAATGAACAATTGTTTGCGTTTAATTATTTATAATTAAATATATGCAAAACATAGTCCTGGATTTTATACGTTGTAGTTAGTATGGTGTTGCATGGGCGCACAGAAGATCATACTATCGGTTACTCGTATTTAATCGAACAGTTGCTCACGACCTAGATGGACACGGACCAATCCATCGGTATAGTCGTTGTGTGAGAGAGAAAATAATTTATCTTAATTATTTTATCACACTTGTACACTTGGTGTATTGAGCGGATCGTTGAGATTCATCGATTAGGATTGCCGGCGATAATCGATTCGAGTCTCAGTGTATTTTATTCTTAATCCCCGATATTGTTGCGGGTGTGTATATTTAATATAAGTGACTTTGATTTACCAAAGGAATTAACCGATTTAATTATTGGGTTAATTACCGGTTAAGTTGGGTCACTATATTTCATATATGGCATGCCGTGAATGATTGACCGGAAAGTGTATCCCGGAAGGGTTGATAATATCCCCGAGATGAGTTCATAAGGAATTATTATGTAAACCCTGCAGGTGGATTCGTTCCGCATAATAATTAAGGTTGAATGGTACTAGTCTCGGAAATAAGAGATGAATAATTAATTAATTAGCAATAAATTAATTTTATTCATGGATATTTCTATCTTAAATACACGGAATAAATAATACTACCGGAGAAATATTATTTGATATAATATGGTTTAATATTGGGAGTGCAATTAATTTTATATAGTGGAAAATAGAATTAATTAATAATAGTAAGGATTAATAGATTTGGGCTTGGGCTCAATTTAATCACTATTATTGGAACCCAATATTCCACCTCCTTAAGATCCCCTACGTAGCCTATAAAAGCACTACATGGTCTTCTCTATTCTCATAACTAAAAGATCACAATTCTAGAGAGAGAAAGTAGAGAAGGAGATCCATAGTGTTCGGAGGATCGTCGCCCACCCGACGTTCGAACAAGTGCAAGGAATACGTGGGAAGATCTCAAGGTCATCATAAGATCTCGTTTCTCCGCACAACGAATCGAAAGGTGAATTAAATAATTGCTATTTAATTCTTGTTTTATTGAAATCAATTATCGAAAAACAAGATCCAAAGATCGAACCCGGATTAGACGACGAACGCGTGGTGGTGATTTAGGATCGCCGGACCACGGCGATCGCCGCCTAGGGTTTCGGCGCGCGAGGAGGATCGACCCCGGCTGGGAGCCGGGGCAGCGATCGATCATCCCGATCGATCGCTGGAGCGCGGGCTGGTGCCGCGCTCCACCCCACCACGACGGTGGGGACCTCCAGTCGGCGGCGAGTCGCCGGACTCGCCGCGGGGGCTGCATGGGCAGCCCCACCCGATCGATTACATGAGCCCCGCGGACGGGGGCTCGGGCTGGGCGTGCGCGCGGCTTCGGCCGTGTCGTGCGTTCGGCTCATGCTCCGGCTCGTACGTGGTGTTCGTGTAATCTCCGGCGACGGGTTTTTGATCGGAGTTGTCATGTTCCGCAATTCCGGCAACTCCGGGATATCGAATTCCAACAGAATCAACATAATTGGATTATTTGTTTAATTGTGATTATGTGATTAGATGTAAGGCCGGCCACCGTTAGTGGTCGGGTGAATGAAATTGTCGTTTTTTACGTTTCGATTGGACGTAGTATTTGAGGGCTGCGTCCCTTGGAATCATTTGTAATAGATAGGTTTTTCTATTATATTTGTATTGTACTACTTGTAAGCGATGGACTTGGTCCATGGTTCGATGGAGGATCTCGGCTCTCCGGCGAAAACGAGAAGAAACGAAGCAAAACGAAGCAAAACGAAGCAAAGCGGACAAAACCGGGCTGCTGGAGCCAAACGGCGGGCGCCGTTGTAGCTCCAGCGGGCGCTGTTTTGTTTCGGCGGGCGCCGTTTTGGAAACGGCGACCGCCGAAAGCTCTTTTTTGGGGCAGACGGGTTTTTGCCCTTTCGGCGGGCGCCGTTCTGGAAACGGCGACCGCCGGTGGTGTTCAGCGACCGCTGGTTGTAAAACGGCGGGCGCTGTTCGTGGTTTTTGGGGTAATGACTTGTTTTGACCAAAATCGGCGACCGCGGAACTGAAACGGAGGGCGAGGACCAGTCCAGAAGATGTTCAAGGACTATTTTGTTGCTTTTAATCTTTTCGTTTGAGAGTTGTGAGGTTCTAGGGGCCTTTCGATTTCGTATTTATATGCTTTGCTAGTTATAGGTTGTTTTATGTTATAAATGTTCAACTTACATATAAACAAACCTATGCATGTAAGTTCTCAATAATAATGAGTATAATGTCTTGTCCAAAACGTCACACTCATGAAGCCCTCGATCATAAGTTGGTAGGTCCGCCTCAGCGGGGTACTACTTGTTATCTTGGGATAAGTGGGAGTAAGGGTTAGACCCTTACACGTGAGTTTGGTTTTCTCATCGATAGATCCACTGCAGGCGTGGCTATCGAGACATGAGATGAGAATGGGACTCTCATCGAACGAGAGTGACATTAGATGTCATTGACATGGAATGTCTACCTATCTTGGAGTTCTTAAGTGTGGACTCAGTCGGCTTAAGGATTCGCAAGATGAGGGTCTTGGGATCGTTTTGTTCTAATTTATTAAAATTTCAAAAACAAATGCCTAATTTGTCTTTCATTTGATGAATTATAAGGTTAGGATTATTTACACCTCGGGGAGTGATTTAATCCAAAACACTTAAGTTTATCAATGACACAAATTAGAGACTTTCGAGCCATTGGATGGCGTGAATCGATTGTCTGGTTGGCTCCCACATTTTAATGAGAGATAGGGCTTCAATTGCATGATAAGATCGCTGGTTAGAAAACCTCGAGTTTTCACTTACGATTTATCACGTTTTTTTCATTAAAATAATTGGGAACGACGATATTGGATATCGAATGAACAAAATGGAACAAATAAAGTAGTTTTGCTAGACAACCTTATTTGTTTACCGCTTTGTGGATGTTTACTTACGTTATTTATCTTTCTTCTATAGTATAATATGTCTGTCTCAACTCAATTCAAGTTCAGCTCTATCTTGGATAGAGAAAAGTTGAACAACACCAATTTCCTTGATTGGCAACGTAACATTAGGATAGTCCTCAAATACGAAGAAAAGGAAAGTGTCTTGGACAAACCCCTTCCCGTGCTTCCCGCTGATGGGTGCACGGATGCCCAAAAGGCATCATATGCCCTTGCTAAGAAAGCCTCGAATGAGGTGACATGTTTGATGTTGGCATCCATGGTACCCGAGTTGCAAAAACAATTCGAGTTCATGGAAGCCTATGACATCATAGAAGAGCTCAAGAGCATGTTCGGGGAACAGGCTAGGATTGAGCGCTTCGGTGTCACCCGGGCTATAGCAACAGCTAGGCTGGAAAAGGGTAAACCCGTGGGACCACATGTAGAGCAAATGATTTGATTATTTGCTTCAAGTGCTCGCCTCGGTTTTGCATATGATGACGAGTTGGCTACCGATTTCATTCTCCATTCTCTTCATGATGGTTATGACGCCTTTAGGCTGAATTTCCACATGAATGGAATGAAGAAATCGCTTCATGAGCTCCATAGGATGCTTAAGGCTGCTGAGCCGGCGATTAAGAAGGACCCTAGGAGGGAAGTTCTTATGATTCGGGAAGGAGGTACCAAAAAGTTCAAGGGAATTAAGAAACCGGAAGTGAAAGGCAAAGGGAAAGGGAAAGTTGTGGCAGCTCCTTCCAAAAGATTCTTGAAAGCTTCTAAGGTTCCTGGGGAATCTGAGTGTTTCTACTGCAAAAGTGTTGGACACTACAAGCGAGATTGCCCTAAGTTCAAGGAAGATGTGAAGAACGGTGTCGTTCCTTCATCTTCAGGTATTTATGTCATAGACATAAACTTTACAAATTCTTCTTCTTGGGTATTGGATACCGGATGCAGTGCTCACATTGTTTCACATGTGCAGGGACTGCAAAGAAGTAGAACTTTGGTAAAGGGAGATGTCGATCTGCGGGTTGGAAATGGAGCGAGGGTTGCTGCATTAGCCGTAGGATCTTATGATTTGTGTTTGCCTTCGGGCCTTGTTTTAGTATTGAATAATGTTTATTTCGTACCAAGTATTACCAAGAACATCATTTCTATTTCAGTATTGGATACTGAAGGATTTTCCTTCACTATAATAAATGGTTTATTTACTATTTCAAAAAGTGAAGTGTTCTATGGTTCGGCACAATTAGAACATGGTTTATATATACTTCAACTTGACAATCATATTTATAACATTGATACCAAAAAGGCCAAATCGAATGAATTCAATTAAACATACCTTTGGCATTTTCGATTAGGTCACGTCAACATTAAACGTGTAGAGAAACTTCTTAAAGAAGGCATTCTCAAATCTTTTGACTTGGAGTCATTTGATACATGTGAAGGATGTTTGATGGGCAAAATGACAAAGTCACCTTTTCTAGGGAAAGGAGAACGTGCAAGTGATCTATTGGGTTTAATCCATACTGATGTATGTGGTCCAATGAGCTCACAAGCACGTGGAGGTTATTTCTACTTCATTACTTTTACCGATGACTTAAGTAGATATGGTTATGTCTATTTAATGAGGCATAAGTCGGAAGCCTTTGAAAAGTTCAAAGAATTCCAAAATGAAGTTGAGAATCAACTTGGTAAGAAGATAAAAGCCATTCGATCGGATCGAGGTGGTGAATATCTTAGCCAAGAATTCGATGATCATCTTATGAGTTGTGGTATTCTATACCAACTCACTCCTCCAGGAACACCCCAGATGAATGGTGTTTCCGAAAGGAGGAATAAAACCTTATTGGATATGGTTCGATCGATGATGAGCCTTAGTGAACTACCAAAATCTTTTTGGGGACACGCACTTTTAACAGCGTCCTATACACTGAATAGGACACCGTCAAAAGCTGTTGATAAGACACCATACGAGATATGGAAAGGGAAGGTCCCTAACTTGTCTTATATCAAGGTTTGGGGATGTGAAGCTTATGTGAAGAGAAATATCTCTACAAAGCTTGAACCCAAATCGGATAAATGTTTCTTTGTGGGTTATCCAAAAGAAACACGAGGGTACTACTTTTACAACCAATCTGAGAACAAAGTCTTTGTTGCTCGAGATGGTGTATTTCTTGAAAATGAATATCTTTCCAAGAAAGTAAGTGGGAGCTCAGTTTAATTGAACGAAGTTCAAGAAAACTTGAACGAGGTTCAAGAAGATCAAACTGAGATGGACACTCAAGACCAAGTCGAGAGTGATCCAGTGGTTTTGGAAACAACACCTAACTGTTGGGATTCGATGTCCCGGGCTATCAAAAAATATCGCGGAACCGATAACCCGACCGAAACCCTATCGCCGGAAACCACGAACACGAGCACCACGGTGTCCGGAGCTCGACCCGAGCATCGCCGCGGGATGAACCCGCGGCCGAAACCCTAGCCGAGCCCCATCGCGGGGCTCGCGATCGCGTTCGATCGCGTGGGCTGCTCCGGCAGTCCCGGGCGGTGAGTCCGGCGACTCACCGCCATCACAGGAGGCGGGGGGAGCCACCAGCCGCGGCACCAGCCCGCGGCAGTCCCCCCCGGCGATCGAGCGAAGGGCTCGATCGCCCCCAGCCGCGGCGTCCAGCCGCGGCTTCTCTCCGTGCGCACGCCACCGGGCGAGGGTGGCTGGGGGGTTCGTCCGCCGTGGCATCAGCTCACGGCTGAACCCCCAGCGATCGACTTCACGTCGATCGCTTGCCCCGACATCCATCCGGGGCTTCCCCTCTCGCCCGCGCGCCGGCGGTCGAACCCTAGGGTTCGGCCGCCCCTCTCGATCCCGACGGGGATCGCGTGATCCCCGTATCCCGGTCTCGACGTTTTCCCGGATCGTCTTGTTCATGTATACATCACAATTAAACGAACATGTAATCATAGAGGGGGTTTATGATTTTGTACCTCGATTCGTTGTACGGAGAAACGAAATCAAACGTTGATGACCTTGCGATCTTCCTACGTATTCCTTGCACTTCATCCGAACGTCGTGTGGGCGACGATCTATCGAACTCCTATGGATCTCCTTCACTCTTCAAGACTTTATTATTGGCGTAGGTTAGTTATGAATTGTGAAGACCATGTAGTGCTTTTATAGGCTACGTAGGGGATCAAAAGGAGGTGGAATATTGGGCTTCTAATATTGAAGATTAAATTGAGCCCAGCCCAAATCTATTAATCCTTATCAATATTAATTAATTTATTTTCCACTATATAAATTAATTGCACTCCCAATATTAAACCATATTATATCAAATAATATTTCTCCGGTAGTATTATTTATTCCGTGTATTTAAGATTTAAATATCCATGAATAAATTTATTTATTGCTCAATAAATTATATTCATCTCTTATATCCGAGACTAGTACCATTCAACCTTAATTATTGTGCGGAACAAATCCACTCATGAGGTTTACACAATAATTCCTTATGAACTCATCTCGGGGATATTATCAACCCTTCCGGGATACACTTTCCCGTCAAGTATTCACGGCATGTCATATATAAAATATAGCGACCCAATTTTACCGGTAATTAACCCAATAATTAAATCGGTTAATTCCTTTGGAAAATCAAAGTCTCTAATATTAAATATACACACCCGCAATAGTATCGGGGATTAAGAATAAAATACTCTGAGATTTAAATTGATTATCCAAGGCAATCCTAATCAATAAATCTCAAGCGATCCGCCCAATACACTAAGTGTACAAGTGTGATAAAATAATTAAGATAAATTATTTTCTCTCTCACACAACGACTATACCGATGGATTGGTCCGTGTCCATCTAGGTCGTGAGCATCTGTTCGACTAAATACGAGTAACCGATAGTATGATATTATGTGTGCCCATGCACACCATACTAACTACAACGTATGAAATCCAGGACCATATTTTGCATAATTAATTAATAATAATTAAATGCAAATAATTGTTTATTAATTAAATAGGTTAAATGCTATGACCGGGAGTTTACCGATACTTAAATCTAGACATTAAGTACACAACTCCAACAATCTCCCACTTGTACTAAGGTCTAGTCATTTCCTCCAAACTCCCGACTCCCATACTCATCACGTGCTTAAGTTATACTTCCCAGAAGTATTATGTGAATGAGCAATCTAGGTTGCCGCGCTGAAGTTATCTTGGTGACTACTGCGTCGTCTCTCTAGACGATGACTCGAATCAGGTGGTACTTGCTCTATGTGTTATCATCACCTTTTGAACTTATGACTTCTTCCAGTTTACCATGCACCGCTATATACATAGCCTTTGGTGAACCAAGAATCATATCCAAGTTCAGAGGTCATCCCAGAACCTAACCAAAAACTTCCGCTGCCTCTGAGGCTGCTATTCGGTTATGAGAGAGTCCGAGAAGCATCATGCTTATCACTCTTTCATCTTTAGGTTCCACCTCTTTTTAAAAGTGAACACATAGCCTGATATCGACTTACACTGGTCTTTCTCTGATTTTGGATTTGAGAAACTGTAATCCAAGAAGATTTCGTCTTGCTCCGTAAGCCAGTACTATGAAAGTACTCTTACAGCATTCGAACATCCCTTATCCATATTACTTTGATATCCTCCCACTATGCTAACCGCATAGTTGATATCAGGTTCCTGTTTTTCAACATTGCATCTATAAAGCTTTCCACACCCGAAGTGTAAGGAATAGCTTTGTCTATCTCCTTCATGTGTTCAAGACACATACCTTTAGATAGATGTATTCTGTTCCCGAAAGGCAATAACCTTTCTCAGAATTATGCATGTTTAAAACAAACCATAATCGTATAAGATATCTTAAGAGAAGTACAAATGTTCTTGTCTAGAGATCGAAGGATTCTAAGAACATGGTCTAACTTACTCTTAATCTTATATCTCGATTCATTTAGACAACCTTTATTTTATGTCTGACAACACTTTTACATTGTTGCCAACGATGAAGTGTTATCTACATAAAATTCCGAGAAACACCACCTTGTTTCCATTACGTCTCTAACACACCTTTCTTTGTCTTATGCACTTTGATGAATCCATCTCATGGACTATCTCATCAGTTCGCAAGTTCCACAATTTACAGCTTTGTGATAATCCATAAATGGATTCACTAAGCTTGTACTTCTAAATGATCTCGCCTCTTAACAATAATACTTATTGCTATCCAAGTAGGCACATTTAGATTAGTACTGCCCCTTATGCAGAGCTAGGGATCGATTTCATGTCTACTAGATCCAGAGTTCAAAACTCCTCCAGTCTTATGAACATCTCCGGTTGCTTAACAACCTCCCACTGCAATGGCGTTCCGGTGTATAACAGTAATAACATTAGGTGCAGTTAGTGGTGTACTACCACTCGGTTAGGCTGGTTCTCAGTCTTTCCGTTTCCTCATCTTAAAGTACCTTGTCAGTTAGGGCATTGTAGTTCATCTAATAGTCTCCCTCTAAGAACCGGGTGAGGACACCCCTCTGGTTCATAGTACTATTGAACATACAATTACTTGTTCTTCTAGGATATTCTACAACCACATTGAATTTGCCGTTGTATCCAGAAATATCCATAGAACATAGGTAGTTCCGAACAAACTTGTCCTTTTACTATTAGAATTCCATTTCTTATCCCTGACACACCATGTCTACACTTCAGTGTATGGTGCAGTCCTTTGAGACTTAATCTCAATCTTTGATTTATGCTATGTGTTGTTTAGATAGGTGATTGCCTCCGCGAACAAGCCGCAGGCTTCCAATGGATATACTTTGAAGGTTCCCCATAATAGCTTTGTGTCTACTGAAAAACACTTTGCTTTTATGGCACATCAAGTATTCTAATCCATCTTCGAGTATTCTTTGAAAGAATGACTCGTACCTTTATAATTACACATGTTACTGCATTAATCATGAATCATTCTTAATGCTTGTCTGAATTCAAGAATTCACAAGCATAATGATAAAGAAATACATCTAATAAGTAAAATAAGTTATACATAACGGTTTGTTGCATCGTGGTAGACTAAGGATTCATCATTCATATATTGCTATCTAAAATGTACCAGAATAGATAACACCATTATTTCTTATCTAAATCACTGAATGATTAAAGAAATAAATATCCATTCATTAATAAAGAAAAACCAGAACAAAAGTTCTTTTCAAAATAAGGGGTACATAAAGCAATAACTTGAAATGAAATCCTAAAACTACTGAAAGCAGATAAATGTCTTCCACTGCAACCGCTGCTACCCCAACAGCTTCGCCCATGTAGACTCGAACTCTTCTTTTCTAAGTCGCCGGGTTTTCTGGAACCCCTGCATTTAAAATAATGCACATACCGTCAGTGGTTCCATATCTACACACCAGAATTCTGGTAGATAATACCGCTGACTATGTTTTTACGACTAAAGAAAAATTCGTACCTCTGAGAGGACATTCAGACTTCCAGTGTCCAGACTTGTTGCATCGGAAGCACTTGCCCCTTGGCTTACTAGCCCCCACTCGTGGTCCATTCCTCTTGGCACCACTGGGTTTCCAGGCTTGCTTCCTTTTCTTGCCCCTACCTCCAACAGCTTTCAAGCTTTTGGACTTGGTAGCTACAAGCGCTTGAGACTTGCCCTTCTTGTAGATCCCCTCTGCCGCCTTCAGTTCAGTCAGGAGTTGCGCAAGAGTATAAGATAGTTTACCCATATTATAGCTCATACGAAACTGCTCAAAACTAGGGGCCAGAGACTGGAGTATGATGTCGACTTGCGTCTCAGCATCAATAGAAGCTCCTAGGACCTCAAGTTCATTCAACAAACTCATCATCTTAAGAACGTGCTCCCCAACGGGCGTTCCTTCAGACTGAGTAGTCGACATGAGGACTCTCATGGCTTCTTGCCTAGCCGCACGATCTTGCTCCCCAAACATCTCCTTGAGGTTGAACATCATATCATAGGCAGTGTCCATCGGCTCATGTTGGGTTTGGAGTACATTTGACATGGAAGCCAAAATATAACACCTAGCCATTTCATCAGCCTTTTTCCACTTCCGATATGTTTCTTTTTCCTCATCAGTCGAGGCAGCCGTGGGCTCAGCAGGGCATAACTCATGGAGTACAAACTTGTACTCTTCAGCAGTCAGGACAATGTCTAAATTTCTCTTCCAATCAATGTAATTGGAACCAGTGAGTTTATGTTCCTTGAGTATCACAGAAAGTGGATTCATAGCTACTCTCTAAACCTATAAGCACATATAAACAAACAATTAATTTAATGTCCGATATTATCTCCCTCAAATAATATCATTAAATTACTAATTACATCTAAAATCCCATCAGGTAAGGCAAGCCACGTGGTGTGGACGTTTACCCACCTAAATGATTTAGCAATTAGATTTTCTTTGGTCATACATCGATTATAGCGTAACTTCGTGGGGAAGAATACTATAACGCGTATCTAAGTGTAAACCATTACTCAGCACCAAAGTACATTGTTTGGAATTGCTACATCACCGCAAGCCACGTGGTGTGGACGTTTACGATAATTTCACAACCCTTCACAATTACTTATAACTGTCTACATCAATTAATCCAAAGTCCGTTAGTATAGCAAGCCACGTGGTGTGGACGTTTACTACACCAAGAGACTTTTATAATTGACTCCCAATTACAAGAACCATTCGATTTCTGCAAATCAAGACTCGGAGAATCATAAGTGAAACTCGAAGTTTCTAACCAGTGATTCACCATGCGAACGACCCTATCTCTCATAAATGAGGGAGCCGAGCAGACAATCGATCCATCTATCAAAGAATGGTACGAAGGTCTCTAATTTGTGTCATCCACATGACCAAGTGGCTTTGGCTCCATTCCACTCCCCGGGGTGAGAATGAGTCGACTTGAAGTCAGTTTCAGAAGGACAAATTAGGCATTGTTTGATAAACTTGATCAATGTTTCTTGTAAAAAGAATTACAAGAATTCTCCTCCAATGACTCGTCTATACGAACTTTAAAAGTTCATAAGAGTCACCAAGAGAACAGTAATGGAGACCATGGGAATGTTTCCATCCCCTCTCCCACTTAGCTTTTTACAATAAAGGGATACGCTATCTAGTGCATAAAGTAAACACATATAGCATGCATACAAGCAATAAAGCACATAGTATCACATAGTCAAAATAATGCTAGAAAATTATTTTCCCGACTATCATGGCTTTATTCCACCTTCATATGCATCTTCTAGTCTTCAGTCTTCGTTCTTGAATGCTCCATGTGACGAGAATATTAATTCCAATATTTAAATCTATTTATTTTTAATTAATCCAAAAGTTACTTAATTCGAAAATTAAGTCAATCGAATATATCAAAAATAAAATTAAATATTATTAATATTTTTATTTATTTATTTTCCTATCTAATTCTATTAAATCTCTAGAATAATCTATCCAAGTAAAACTTGAAATATTCTAGAAGACTTCTATAATAGAATAAGGAAATAAAATAAATTAGGACTCTTCTACTTTCCATTATTAATTAATTTCCATCTAGTGAAAATTCCCAAGAATAAGAATAATCAAATAGGAAATAAATTAAATTAATTAGATTCCTAATCCATGAATATCTCTTCAATAGAAATAAATCAATAGGAATCCTAATTAATTCCAAATTTGATTCTTTTTCCTTATCCATGAGAGTTCCCAAAGAATTAGGAGTACTCAAAAGGAAAAAATCCGAATCAAATTAGGAAAGTGGATCTCGGTAGGAGAAGCACGAGATCACGAGGACCCCGCGCCCCCCCCCCCCCCCCCCCCCACTTCGATCGCCGGCTGGGAGCACCACCGCCGCCACCCCCAGCCCACGCGCCACCACCACCGGTGGCCGGCGTGGCCAAGGAGCATCGCGGACAGTCCCCGCGATCGATCTCCATGGGATCGATCTCATGATCGATCCCGAGCCCTAGCCCTCTTCGTCTTCTTCGTCACACGCGTTCTCCGGCGGTCAACTCGGCATCGATCCAGTGTAAATAAATTACAAGAAATAAATTTACAATTTCGGTATCGATTCTATACATGAAATCGACCCTATACATTTTCCGGAAAACATAGAACGTAATAATAAATCCTAAATTCGGTCAACCCCCGAATTTTTACTATTACAAACATTCAACCACACAAAACGAATCTCGACATGTCCGAGAGTTTAATAAACGAATAATCATGATAATTTATTAACACAATAATTAAATCCAACCATGATAGCCGGAAATCCCTGCAAGGTAGAACAATAATCGAACATATGCATGAACACGAAAACAAACGCTCTGATACCAATTTTTGGGATTCGATGTCCCGGGCTATCAAAAAATATCGCGGAACCGATAACCCGACCGAAACCCTATCGCCGGAAACCACGAACACGAGCACCACGGTGTCCGGAGCTCGACCCGAGCATCGCCGCGGGATGAACCCGCGGCCGAAACCCTAGCCGAGCCCCATCGCGGGGCTCGTGATCGCGTTCGATTGCGTGGGCTGCTCCGGCAGCCCCGGGCGGTGAGTCTGGCGACTCACCGCCATCACAAGAGGCGGGGGGAGCCACCAGCCACGGCACCAGCCCGCGGCAGTTCCCCCCGGCGATCGAGCGAAGGGCTCGATCGCCCCCCGCCGCGGCGTCCAGCCGCGGCTTCTCTCCGTGCGCACGCCACCGGGCGAGGGTGGCCGGGGGGTTCGTCCGCCGTGGCACCAGCCCACGGCTGAACCCCCAGCGATCGACTTCACGTCGATCGCTTGCCCCGGCATCCAGCCGGGGCTTCCCCTCTCGCCCGCGCGCCAACGGTCGAACCCTAGGGTTCGGCCGCCCCTCTCGATCCCGACGGGGATCGCGTGATCCCCGTATCCCGGTCTCGACGTTTTCCCGGATCGTCTTGTTCATGTATACATCACAATTAAACGAACATGTAATCATAGAGGGGGTTTATGATTTTGTACCTCGATTCGTTGTACGGAGAAACGAAATCAAACGTTGATGACCTTGCGATCTTCCTACGTATTCCTTGCACTTCGTCCGAACGTCGTGTGGGCGACGATCTATCGAACTCCTATGGATCTCTTTCAATCTTCAAGACTTTATTATTGGCGTAGGTTAGTTATGAATTGTGAAGACCATGTAGTGCTTTTATAGGCTACGTAGGGGATCAAAAGGAGGTGGAATATTGGGCTTCTAATATTGAAGATTAAATTGAGCCCAGCCCAAATCTATTAATCCTTATCAATATTAATTAATTTATTTTCCACTATATAAATTAATTGCACTCCCAATATTAAACCATATTATATCAAATAATATTTCTCCGGTAGTATTATTTATTCCGTGTATTTAAGATTTAAATATCCATGAATAAATTTATTTATTGCTCAATAAATTATATTCATCTCTTATATCCGAGACTAGTACCATTCAACCTTAATTATTGTGCGGAACAAATCCACTCATGAGGTTTACACAATAATTCCTTATGAACTCATCTCGGGGATATTATCAACCCTTCCGGGATACACTTTCCCGTCAAGTATTCACGGCATGTCATATATAAAATATAGCGACCCAATTTTACCGGTAATTAACCCAATAATTAAATCGGTTAATTCCTTTTGAAAATCAAAGTCTCTAATATTAAATATACACACCCGCAATAGTATCGGGGATTAAGAATAAAATACTCTGAGATTTAAATTGATTATCCAAGGTAATCCTAATCAATAAATCTCAAGCGATCCGCCCAATACACTAACTGTACAAGTGTGATAAAATAATTAAGATAAATTATTTTCTCTCTCACACAACGACTATACCGATGGATTGGTCCGTGTCCATCTAGGTCGTGAGCATCTGTTCGATTAAATACGAGTAACCGATAGTATGATTTTCTGTGTGCCCATGCACACCATACTAACTACAACGTATGAAATCCAGGACCATATTTTGCATAATTAATTAATAATAATTAAATGCAAATAATTGTTTATTAATTAAATAGGTTAAATGCTATGACCGGGAGTTTACCGATACTTAAATCTAGACATTAAGTACACAACTCCAACACTAACCCTCGAAGGTCCGGAAGGATTAGATCTCAACCTGACAGATACTTAGGTATTCTGACAAATGAGAGCTATGAAGTCATGATTTTAGAAAGCAATGAACCTTCGACCTATATCCAAGCTATGACGAGTCTAGATTCCGAGAAATGGCAGGGTACCATGAAATCCGAAATGGAATCAATGTCTGAAAATCAAGTTTGGAACTTGGTCGATTTGCCTAAAGGGGCTAGGCCCATTGGATGCAAATGGATTTACAAGATAAAAACAGACATGAATGGAAAACCTAGTGTTTTCAAAGCAAGGTTGGTGGCAAAAGGATATAAACAAATTCACGGGGTGGATTATGATGAAACCTTTTCACCAGTTGCTATGATTAAATCCATTCGGATTCTCTTAGCCATTGCTGCTCATTATGATTATGAGATATGGCAAATGGACGTCAAAACCGCCTTCTTGAATGGGATTCTAGTCGAGGATGTGTTTATGACACAACCAGAGGGTTTTATCGATCCTAATCAAGCTGAGAGAGTATGCAAGCTTAATAGATCCATCTATGGATTAAAGCAAGCATCTCGGAGCTGGAATCTTCGGTTCGATGAATCCATACAAGAGTTTGGATTTCAAAAGAACATGGAAGACTCTTGTGTTTACAATAAGGTCAGTGGGAGTTACGTTGTATTCATTGTGTTGTATGTCGATGACATACTCCTTATTGGAAACAATATTCCTATGCTTAATTCTGTTAAAGAATGGCTTGGAAGATGGTTTTCAATGAAGGATCTTGGAGAAGCACAGTACATATTGGGCATCAAGATCTGTCGGAACAGATCGCAAAGGATGCTTGGACTTAGTCAAGCAACCTATATTGATAAGATGCTTGACAGGTTCAGAATGAAAGACGCCAAGAAGGGTCTCATTCCAATGACTCATGGTACATCTTTGAGCAAGAGGCAGTGCCCTTCGGGACCTGATGAGCAAATGAGGATGGCAAATATTCCTTATGCTTCGGCAATAGGGTCTATTATGTACGCCATGATATGTACACGACCGGATGTATCGTATGCTTTGAGCATGACGAGTCGGTTTCAAGGAAACCCAGGTGAGGCGCATTGGACTGCGGCCAAGAATATTCTTAAGTACCTTAGAAGGACTAAAGAGTATTTTCTTGTCTTTGGAGGACAAAAAGAGTTGGTTGTGACAGGATATACGGATGCAAGCTTCCAAACAGACAAAGATGATTTCCGGTCTCAGTCCGGTTTTGTCTTTTGTCTGAATGGAGGTGCGGTGAGCTGGAAGAGTTCCAAGCAACCCACCGTAGCTGATTCTACTACAGAGGCTGAGTACATTGCTGCATCTGAAGCAGCAAAGGAGGCCGTTTGGATAAGAAAGTTCTTAGATGAGCTTGGTGTCGTACCTAGTTCGGCCCATCCGATATCTCTCTATTGTGATAATAGTGGAGCTATCGCGCAAGCCAAGGAGCCTAGGGAGCACCACAAATCCAAACATGTGCTCAGGAAGTTCCACATTCTCAGGGAGATAGTTAGTCGTGGAGACATCGAGATAAATAAAGTTGCAACTGATGATAATGTTGCAGACCCGTTAACTAAACCACTCCAGCAGTCAAAGCATGATGCTCATACGACTGCAATAGGGATACGATATCTTAGAGATGGATTGTGATTCCTATTATTGTATTGTCTACTTTTGGAGTTTATGTAAACATTCACGTATCTTTTATGATATTCAATAAATTTCTTCATATAATTGTGGTTTAAATTGTATGAATTTTCCAAATGATTAAATTATATTAATTGGGTTATGAGGTCGATTTACCACATAAATGAAGTCCCAATTGTTGAACTAATATAATTAAATCATAGAAATGTTCCTAGTTCGTATTATCAAGTACGGACAAACTGATAATACAATGAACTAGATTGTAATGTGTACTATAGCGCCGCTTCATGGGCTAGTGATGTGGGACATCAAGTACAATTACATAGATATTAGCTGGGAGCTAATGATCGAACAGACCCGACTGGAATAGTATTTAAGATTTTGAGTCATAATACTATTTCATTGACTGTCGAGCAATTTCCCCTGACCTGAGTAGTCCAGAGTAATTCCATTGTAAAATGGTGTACTTTGATACAAGTAAACGCCTTTCGTAAAAGGAGGTTATAAAACTTGTTATTGGGTATATCAGGAAGCAAGTGGGAGAGCTTGGATTGACAAGATGGGATTGTCCTCCATTTTTTATAATGGGATACATGTCTTACCGGCCACTTGGAGAGTCTAGACTGTGGAAAATACGTGACCACGTCCAGATTCGTATCATAGTGATAAATCTGGTTTTACAGTCTGTCTCAAAGTCCAAAAAAGGTTTGAACTGATTGAGGATGACTCGAGTCTTGCCTCAAATTCAAATTTAGACATAAAGTGACAACACGATATTAGCAGCACACTGGCTCTGAAGGCCAAGTGGGAGATTGTTGGGATATGTCCTTCGATCCTATGTGTGCAATCGATAAAGTCATAAGGTCGTCTATGGATGTTTAAATAATTATTAGATAATATTTATTGCTGGGAGCAATATAATATTGATCGATAATTATACCTACAGGGTCACACACGAGCCGAAAATACGAACTATAAGTGTTTGCTAAAATGAGTCGATTTGGAATCGACATATATATAAACTAGGTTTATATTCGATGTGATTTACGTACATGCATGGGATGCATGGCTTGCATGGAATGCATGTCACATGGTGTGACATGGCATGCCATGCAAGCGAATGGGACCACATCAAATGCAATGTGGCATGAGGATGTGGACATGACCATTCAACTTCACCATTAACACACCTTAATGTGTGATAATGATTCTACATCAATATCACCATTATGGGGGAGGTTTGTTGGAAATCGACTACCCGGGATGCGTTCGTTCGATCACTCGAACATCCGAACGATCCCAGTCGACATCCAGTGTCGCTACTTCGTTCGCTTTTCCAGCCCATGCCCCAATTCACGCCCAGCCATTGCCCCGAAGGACAACCGCGCGAGCCGGAGCGGGCTGCCAGGAAAACAGCAAAACGGCGGTCGCCGTTTCTCTGCGAACAGCAACGCGATGTTGCTGTTCCGGGCTCGTTTCCGGGTCGTTTTTCCTCATCCGACTAACCCCCAGTAGTCGAGGAATACAATCCACGATACCCGGAACCCGATCGTACATTCATGTATGATTAACGAATAACATGAGATCGAAAAGTGCGGAAAAGGAATCGATCTCATACCTTCTCGGTCGATTGTTGAGACATTAGAGCTTCTAACGTATTCTCTGATCCCGTCTCCAACCGTTGTGTGGGCAACGATCCGCTGGAGTTCTCCCGTCTATACTCTCTCTGTCTCAACCAGCGTATGATTATTCTCTATGTGAGAATAAAAATTTTATTTGCGTTAACCTTTTTACTTTTACAGAGAAAAATATATTTGCGTTAACGCAATTATTTCTCTCAGCAAAAATAAATGTTGCGGCGAATTGTAGGTTAAGAGAGGGTAAGGGAGGGGTTTATATAGAGCTACGTTAGGGACCTAAGGATAAATTAATTAAGGGCTAAATTGAAATATTAATTAACTTGGAATACGTAAAAGCAATTCCTTAATTAATCGATTTCAATTTTAATTATTATTAACTCCACTATAAAATAATAATTGAATTCCCGAAATTAATTTTAATATTATTTCAACAATAATAAATCCGCCGAAATTATATATACAACTTTCCCCGTGTTTAAGATATCGAACGTCCACGAATTTATTTAATTACTAATAATTAAATTAATTCGTTTCTTATTATCCGAGACTAGTACCACTCATCCTTATTATCATGTGGAACAAATCCACCTGCAGGGTTTACATGATAAACTTTATGAGCTCATCTCGGGGACGTTATCAACCCGATAAACGGGACACGGTTTCCTGTCTATAATCTATAGCATGCCGTGTGTACAATTCCGATTCCCAATTTACCGAGTATCTCGACTAATCAATTAGTCTCACTCATTGGCAAGTTAAAGAACCGAGAATTGGACATACGCACCTATAATTATATAGGGATTAGGAATTCGTATATCCGTAATTCTGAGGTCTAGTTCGATTACGTCGATTAGTATAAATCGAACGCCCTCCCGTGGTCCTGCTCAATACACCAAGTGTACAAGTGTAACATAATAGTCAAGACCAACTATTACCCAGTCACACTACGACGTACCGATGGATTGTCCCTGTCCATCTAAGTCGTGAGCTTATGTTTGATAATATACGAGTAACCGACAGTATGATCTTCCGCGTGTCTCCTCACGCCATACTGTCTACAACGTATATATCTAGGACTATTGCATTCTAGTACAAGATAGACAAAATGCCGACAGTTTGATTATTACATAATGAAAAACACAGATAAGGAGTTCCATATTGTCACTAAACTAGACATTTAGAATATAACTCCATCAATCTCCCACTTATACTAAATCTCTAGTTGCCCTCTACCATACATCCGATACCCATCCCCTTCACGTGTCTCTTGAACGCTTCCGCTGGAAGTGCCTTCGTAAAGGGGTCAGCCAGGTTATCCGCTGATGCAATCTTGGTGACAACCGCATCGCCTCTCCTGACGATGTCTCTAATCAGGTGGTACTTGCGATCTATGTGTTTACTCGCATTGTGGGCTCGTGGTTCCTTTGCATTAGCCACTGCACCGCTATTGTCACAATAAACTGTGATAGCTCTAGGCATTTTAGGAACCACATCCAAGTCCATAAGGAAGTTCCGGAGCCACACCGATTCTTTAGCTGCCTCAGAGGCTGCTACATATTCGGCTTCCATGGTAGAGTCCGAAATGCATTTCTGCTTAACACTCTTCCATGAAATTGCTCCACCTCCCAATGTGAACACATAGCCTGATGTAGACTTTCGCTGATCCTTATCAGATTGGAAATCCGAGTCTGTGTAACCAATAGGAATCAACTCGGACGCTTTGTAACTCAGAACATAATTCCTAGTCCTTCGCAGGTACTTAAGTATGTTCTTTACAGCAGTCCAGTGACCCTGTCCAGGGTTACTCTGATATCTAGCTACCATGCCCACGGCATAGCAGATATCAGGTCTCGTGCACAACATGGCATACATTAGACTTCCTACTGCCAAAGCATAAGGAACCTTCGTCATGTAATCTATCTCCTTTTGTGTTTTGGGACACAAGTCTTTAGATAGATGAATTCCATGGCAGAAAGGTTGAGCACCTCTCTTGGAATTCTGCATGTTGAAACGAGCCAGAATCGTATCAATATATGAAGCCTGGGACAAGCTCAATGTTCTTTTCTGGCGATCCCGTATAACCTTGATCCCAAGAACATGCCCAACTTGTCCTAAGTCTTTCATATCGAATTGCTTGGACAACCATCCCTTTATGTCCGACAACATCTTCACATTGTTGCCAATTAGAAGGATGTCGTCTACATAAAGCACGAGAAACGCCACACTGTTTCCGTCACTTCTCCGGTATACACACGACTCGTCCATGCTTTGAATGAATCCATAAGACTGGATAACCTCATCAAACCGCATGTTCCAAGATCTAGAAGCTTGCTTCAATCCATAAATGGATCGGTTTAGCTTACACACTAGATGCTCTTGGCCTTTCTTGATGAAACCTTCTGGCTGTCTCATGTAAATGGTCTCGTCAAGATTCCCATTCAAGAATGCTGTCTTGACGTCCATTTGCCACACCTCATAATCCATATGAGATGCTATAGACAAAAGAATCCGGATCGACTTTAGCATAGCTACCGGCGAAAAAGTTTCCTCATAATCGATCCCTTCTTTCTGAGTATACCCTTTCGCAACAAGCCTAGCCTTGAAGGTTTCAACCTTCCCATCAGACCCTCTTTTCCTCTTGTACACCCACTTGCAACCAATGGCTTTTACACCTTTGGGCGGTGCTACAAGATTCCAGACCTGATTTGAATCCATTGATTCAATCTCAGATTTCATCGCCTTTTGCCAAGACTGAGCATCTTGATCTTTAAGCGCCTCGCCGTAGGTCCAGAGATCGGCTTCATGTTCTCCAGGTAACAAGTCTGAAGACTCACCTATAAACATGAACCTATCGGGTTGTCGAACAACCCTCCTACTTCGACGAGGCTCCGGTGTAACCTCAGTAACTACAGGTGCAGACTGTGGTGGCGTATCACCCGGTTCGGTTGGATCTAAGCCTTGATCGTCTCCTCTCAGTTCGTTAAGTATTATCTCACTCTTGGGCTTGTGGTCCATTATATAATCCTCTTCCAAAAACCGAGCGTTGGTGCTAACAACGATCTTCTGGTCCTTAGGACTATAAAATAGACTGATGGAGTTATATTCTAAATGTCTAGTTTAGTGACAATATGGAACTCCTTATCTGTGTTTTACATTATCTATTAATCAAACTATCGGCATTTTGTCCATCTTGTACTTGAATGCAATAGTCCTAGATATATACGTTGTAGACAGTATGGCGTGAGGAGACACGCGGAAGATCATACTGTCGGTTACTCGTATACTATCGAACAGAAGCTCACGACTTAGATGGACAGGGACAATCCATCGGTACGTCGTAGTGTGACTGGGTAATAGTTGGTCTTGACTATTATGTTACACTCGTACACTTGGTGTATTGAGCAGGACCACGGGAGGGCGTTCGATTTATACTAATCGACGTAATCGAACTAGACCTCAGAATTACGGATATACGAATTCCTAATCCCTATATAATTATAGGTGCGTGTGTCCAATTCTCGGTTCTTTAACTTACCAATGAGTGAGACTATTTGATTAGTCGAGATACTCGGTAAATTGGGAATCGTAATTGTACTCACGGCATGCTATAGATTATAGACAGGAAACCGTGTCCCGTTTATCGGGTTGATAACGTCCCCGAGATGAGCTCATAAAGTTTATCATGTAAACCCTGCAGATGGATTTGTTCCACATGATAATAAGGATGAGTGGTACTAGTCTCGGATTATAAGAAACGAATTAATTTAATTATTAGTAATTAAATAAATTCGTGGACGTTCGATATTTTAAACACGGGGAAAGTCGTATATGTAATTTCGGCGGATTTATTATTGTTGAAATAATATTAAAATTAATTTCGGGAATTCAATTATTATTTTATAGTGGAGTTAATAATAATTAAAATTGAAATCGATTAATTAAGGAATTGCGTTTACGTATTCCAAGTTAATTAATATTTCAATTTAGCCCTTAATTAATTTATCCTAAGGTCCCTAACGTAACTCTATATAAACCCCTCCCGTACTCTCCTAAAACCTAACATTCGCCGCAACATTTTATTTCAGCAGAGAAAAAGAATTGTTAGCGCAATTAAAAGTTTCTCTGTTAAAATAAAAATAGTTAACGCAAATAAAAATTATTCTCACAGAATAGTTTATACGCTGGTCTTGGAAAGGAGATTACAGACGGGAGAACTCCAGCGGATCGTTGCCCACACAACGGTTGGAGTCGGGATCTGAGGCATACGTTAGAAGCATCTAAGGTCTCAACAATCGACCGAGAAGGTATGAGATCGAATCTCAATTCCGCAATTTCATTCGATCTAATTTCTCGTTAATCATACATGAACGTAGATCGGGTTTCGGGGTCGTGGATCGTATTCCTCGACTACTGGGGGGTCTAGGACCTCCGGAACGGTAGTCGGATGAGGAAAAACGACCCGGAAACGAGCCCGGAACAGCAACGTCGCGTTGCTGTTCGCGGACAAACGGCGGTCGCCAAAGGGCAAACGGCGGTCGCCGTTTGCAGTTCCTTTCAGCGACCGCTGGACTGCTTTCGGCGGTCGCCGAATTGATGCAGTCCAGTCCCGTTTCGCGCGGTTGTCCTTCGGGGCGATGGCTGGGCGTGAATCGGGTCAAGGGGTGTCGTGCGAACGAAGTAGCGACTTCGGAGGTCGACTGGGAGCGTTCGGATGTTCGAGCGATCGAACGAATGCCTCCCGGGTAGTCGATTTCCAACAATTGGTATCAGAGCCGGTTATACGTTCTTTGTATTGTTTGCGAGTTTTGTTTTGCAGGATAACCCGATTATTATGGTCATATGTTTATGTACTGTATGTGTTGGTTTGTTAAACTCTCGGGGTTGTCGAGATCTTTGTTTTTTGAATCGTTGCTTGCTTGTAATAGATTAAAACGACGGGTTGAGTCGTTTAGGGTTTTCTATTTCGTTTTTCGTTTATCCGGGTGTATAGGATCGATCATTCTGTATAGGATCGATGCCGGAAGTAGCTAGGTTACTTATGTAATGTTGCTGCTACTTGGTGGATCGAGAAGAGATCGAAGGACGGACGAACGAGGGTCGAGAAGTCGAACCCGCGGCTGCTGAAGGGCAAACGGCGGTCGCCGTTTCTCAAACGGCGGTCGCCGTTTCGCTGGACTTCGGGCAGCAGCTCCGCGGGGGTTCGATGGACGTCACGGATCGCTTGTCGAGGGCCCGGGATGATACTCCAGTGGGAGGGGTTCGTCTCTTGGTCCATAGACGAGTCGGTGATGGACCGAGACCGAGACGAGCAACGAGACGAAGATCCGAGAAGACGTGCATCGAAGATTTTAAAGGCCATAATAATCGGGCCACGTTAATTGCTTCTTGTATGTTTAACGTGCTTTTATTATGCTTTAAATTTTATGCATGCTTGATAATCCCTTTCGTAAAAACTAAGTGGGAGAGGGATTGGAAACAATCCCGCGGTCTCCATTCTCTGTTTTGATGGTGATGTGTGTCGCTTACGAGTTGGCTTTAGTTTCATCCTCCCTATCGGATAAAGTTGACACACGGATATCACTGGATCAAAATTCGAATTCAATTCCATTTATAGAATTGAACACTTAAGTTTTTCAAAGCAATGCCTAATCTGTATTTCAAAGACTAATTTCAACTCGACTCATTCTCACCCCGGGGAGTGGAATGGAGCCAAAGCGCTTGGTTATGTCGATGACACAGATTAGAGACATTCGAGTCATTTGATGACTAGATCGATTGTCTGGTTGGCTCCCTCACTTTGTGAGAGATAGGGCTCAATTGCATGATTGATCGCTGGTTAGAAACTTCGAGTTTCACTTACGAGATATCAAGCTTTGATTAACGAAATTGTGAAATTTATTAAATGGAATTCAATTAACAAAGTTGTTTGTTTAGTAAACGTCCACACTATCGTGGCTTACTAGACGGAAACGGAACTTTGAGTTAATTGAGGCTCGACAGTTATAGGAAGTCGTAAAGGGACTGATGGAGATATATTCTAAATGTCTAGTTTAGTGACAATATGGAACTCCTTATCTGTGTTTTTCATTATCTATTAATCAAACTGTCGGCATTTTTGTCTACCTTGTACTTGAATGCAATAGTCCTAGATATATACGTTGTAGACAGTATGGCGTGAGGAGACACGCGGAAGATCATACTGTCGGTTACTCGTATATTATCGAACAGAAGCTCACGACTTAGATGGACAGGGACAATCCATCGGTACGTCGTAGTGTGACTGGGTAATAGTTGGTCTTGACTATTATGCTACACTTGTACACTTGGTGTATTGAGCAGGACCACGGGAGGGCGTTCGATTTTTACTAATCGACGTAATCGAACTAGACCTCAGAATTACGGATATACGAACTCTTAATCCCTATATAATTATAGGTGCGTATGTCCAATTCTCGGTTCTTTAACTTGCCAATGAGTGAGACTATTTGATTAGTCGAGATACTCGGTAAATTGGGAATCGGAATTGTACACACGGCATGCTATAGATTATAGACAGGAAACCGTGTCCCGTTTATCGGGTTGATAACGTCCCCGAGATGAGCTCATAAAGTTTATCATGTAAACCCTGCAGGTGGATTTGTTCCACATGATAAAAAGGATGAGTGGTACTAGTCTCGGATAATAAGAAACGAATTAATTTAATTATTAGTAATTAAATAAATTCGTGGACGTTCGATATCTTAAACACGGGGAAAGTCGTATATATAATTTCGGCGGATTTATTATTGTTGAAATAATATTAAAATTAATTTCGGGAATTCAATTATTATTTTATAGTGGAGTTAATAATAATTAAAATTGAAATCGATTAATTAAGGAATTGCGTTTACGTATTCTAAGTTAATTAATATTTCAATTTAGCCCTTAATTAATTTATCCTAAGGTCCCTAACGTAACTCTATATAATCCCCTCCCGTACTCTCCTAAAACCTATCATTCGCCGCTATTTCATTTTACTGAGAAAAACAATTGCGTTAACGCAATTATAATTTTTCTCTGTAAAATTAAATTAGTTTGCTCTAATATTTTTCTCTCAGAGAGAAAAAGATATATTAACGCTGTTGATAGAGAAAGTACAGAAGGGAGAACTCCAGCGGATCGTTTCCCACACAACGGCTGGAGAAGGGATCTAAGGCATACGTTAGAAGCATCTAAGGTCTCAACAATCGACCGAGAGGTATGAGATCGAATTCTCTATTCCGCTATTTATTCGATCTAATTTCTCGTTGAAAATACATGAACGTGGATCGGGTTCCGGGGTCGTGGATCGTGTTCCTTGACTACTGGGGGTTCTAGGACCTCCGGAACGGTAGTCTGATGAGGAAAAACGACCCGGAAACGAGCCCGGAACAGCAACGTCGCGTTGCTGTTCGCGGACAAACGGCGGTCGCCAAAGGGCAAACGGCGGTCGCCGTTTGCAGTTCCTTTCAGCGACCGCTGGACTGCTTTCGGCGGTCGCCGAATTGATGCAGTCCAGTTCCGTTTCGCGCGGTTGTCCTCCGGGGCGATGGCTGGGCGTGATTCGGGATAAGGGCTGTTAAGCGAACGAAGTAGTGACTTCGGAGGTCGACTGGGATGGTTCGGATGTTCGAGCGATCGAACGAACGCATCCCGGGTAGTCGATTTCCAACAATTGGTATCAGAGCCGGTTATACGTTCTTTGTATTCTTTGCGAGTTTTGTTTTGCAGGATAACCCGATTATTATGGTCATATGTTTATGTACTGTATGTTGTGGTTTGTTAAACTCTCGGGGTTGTCGAGATCTTTGTTTTTGAATCGTTGCTTGTTTGTAATAGTTAAAACGACGGGTTGAGTCGTTTAGGTTTTATTTTCGTTTTTCGTTTATCCGGGTGTATAGGATCGATCATTCTGTATAGGATCGATGCTGGAAGTAGCTAGGTTACTTATGTAATGTTGCTGCTACTTGGTGGATCGAGACGAGATCGAGGGCCGGACGAACGAGGGTCGAGAAGTCGAACCCGCGGCTGCTGAAGGGCAAACGGCGGTCGCCGTTTCTCAAACGGCGGTCGCCGTTTCGCTGGACTTCGGGCAGCAGCTCCGCGGGGGTTCGACGGACATCACGGATCACTTGTCGAGGGCCCGGGACGATACTCCAGTGGGAGGAGTTTGTCTCTTGGTCCTTAGACGATTCGGTGATGGATCGAGACCGAGACGAGCAACGAGACGAAGATCCGAGAAGACGTGCATCGAAGGATTTTAAGGGCCATAATAATCGGGACACGTTAAATGCTTTTTGTGTGTTTACGTGCTTTATTGTGCTTTAAATTCATATGCATGCTTGTATATCCCTAAATCGTAAAATACTAAGTGGGAGAGGGATTGGAAACAATCCAGCGGTCTCCATTCTCTGTTTCGAGAGTGATGTGTATTGACTTACGAGTTGGCTTTAGTGTCATCCTCCCTATCGGATAAAGTCGATACACGGAAATCACTTTGATCGAATTAAATTTGACAGTTTGATTTGTCTCTTTTATAGATATGGCACTCAACCCGCTGTCCATTATACTAAAAGAAAACAAACTCACTGGTCCAAACTATGTTGATTGGAAACGAAACTTGGACATTGTCCTAACATTACTCCATGAGGTTTGTCCTGATGAACCTATTGATACCTCCACTCCTGAGGAAAAGGAAGCTCATCGGAAGTGGGTCAAGGCTGATCAGATGGCGCGATGCTACATTTTGGCTTCTATGTCAAATGTGCTGCAACATCAGCATGAGGCCATGACCACTGCCTATGATATGATGCTTAACCTCAAGGAGATGTTTGGTAGTCAGGATAGGGCAGCCAGGCAAGATGCCATGAGAAAACTCATGACGGCCACTATGTCCGAAGGAACGCCCGTGAGGGATCACGTTCTTAGGATGATAGGCTATCTGAATGAGATAGAGATTATGGGAGGAGCTATCGATGGGGAAACCCAGATCGATATAGTGCTCCAGTCTCTGCCTAGGAGTTTTGAGCAGTTCCGCCTGAACTATAACATGAACAAGAGGTTATATTCGTTGGCGGAGCTCCTGACTGAACTCCAGGCGGCAGAGGGAATCTTTAAGAAATCTCAGGCACTTGTGGCTGTGAAACTTCCTGGCCCTCCGGGGACTAAGAGGAAGAAGAAACAAGGACGGAAACCCAGTGGACCCAGAAATGGTGGACCACAGAATGGAGTGAACAAGCCCAAGGGCAAGTGTTTCCGTTGCAAGCAGTCTGGACATTGGAAGTCTAATTGTCCTCTCAGACAAGGAGGTACGAACTTTTCCTTAGTCACTGAAACATGTTTAGCGGTGTTATCCACCGGTACCTGGTGTGTGGATACGGGAGCCACTGATCATGTCTGCAATTCTTTGCAGGGGTTCCAGGAAACCCGACGGCTTAGAGAGGGAGATATCACTATCTACATGGGCAACGCTACGAAAGTGTTTGTCTTTTAATAATAAAGTTTTGGTATTGAATAATTGTCTTTATGTACCGAATTTTAGAAAGAACCTTGTTTCGGTTTCTAAATTGGTTTTGAATAAATATTCTGTTTCTTTTGATAGTTCTGTTATTATCAAAAAGAATGGTGAGTATATCTGTTCTGGTACATTGATAGGCAACTTATATATACTGAATCCTGATTATTCCACGATGCAACGAGTAGAGTCAAATAATACATCTAGTACCAATAAGAGAAAGGAGCCTTCTAGGATGAATCAAAAGTACTTATGGCATCTTAGGCTAGGTCATATTAACTTGGGTAGGATTCAAAGGTTGATAACTGATGGAATACTCAGTGGTGTGAAAGATGAGGACTTTCCAACCTGCGAATCATGCCTGGAAGGAAAAATGACCAAGCGACCCTTTAGTGATAAGGGGTATAGATCCAAGGAAGTACTGAAATTGATTCACTCTGATTTGTGCGGGCCTTTATCTGTCCAAGCGAGAGGAGGTTATGAATATTTCGTAACCTTCACTGATGATTACTCAAGGTATGGTTTTATATACCTGATGCGCCGCAAGAGCGAGTGCTTTGACAAGTTCAAGGAGTACAAAGCTCTTGTGGAGAACCTTCATGGTAAAACCATAAAGACTCTACGATCTGATCGTGGAGGAGAGTACCTCTCGGGAGAGTTTAAGGCGTACTTATTAGAGAATGGGATTGACTCCCAGATGACTGCACCATACACGCCCCAGCAGAATGGTGTAGCAGAAAGAAGGAATAGGACTCTTATGGAAATGGTAAGATCTATGATGAGTTATTCAGAACTACCAGTTTCGTTCTGGGGATATGCCTTGGAAACAGCGGCGTATATCCTGAACTTAGTTCCTTCTAAATCAGTCCCTAAGACGCCCTCGGAATTGTGGACCGGGCGAAAGCCGAACTTGAAACACATTCGGATCTGGGGTTGTCCAGCACATGTGCTGAAGCATGGGGCTGATAAGTTGGAATCTCGTTCAGATATTCGGTTGTTTATAGGATATCCTAGAGGAACGAAAGGTGGTCTATTTTATAGTCCTAAGGACCAGAAGATCGTTGTTAGCACCAACGCTCGGTTCTTGGAAGAGGATTATATAATGGACCATAAGCCCAAGAGTGAGATAATACTTAACGAACTGAGAGGGGATGATCAACGCTTAGATCCAACCGAACCGGGTGATACGCCACCACAGTCTGCACCTGTAGTTACTGAGGTTACACCGGAGCCTCGTCGTAGTGGGAGGGTTGTTCGACAACCCGATAGGTTCATGTTTATAGGTGAGTCTTCGGACTTGTTGCCTGGAGAACATGAAGCCGATCCCTGGACCTATGGCGAGGCACTTAAAGATCAAGATGCTCAGTCTTGGCAAAAGGCGATGAAATCTGAGATTGAATCAATGGATTCAAATCAGGTCTGGAATCTTGTAGCACCGCCCAAAGGTGTAAAAGCCATTGGTTGCAAGTGGGTGTACAAGAGGAAAAGAGGGTCTGACGGGAAGGTTGAAACCTTCAAGGCTAGGCTTGTTGCGAAAGGGTATACTCAGAAAGAAGGGATCGATTATGAGGAAACCTTTTCGCCGGTAGCTATGCTAAAGTCGATCCGGATTCTTTTGTCTATAGCATCTTATATGGATTATGAGGTGTGGCAAATGGACGTCAAGACAGCATTCTTGAATGGGAATCTTGACGAAACCATTTACATGATACAGCCAGAAGGTTTCATTAAGAAAGGCCAAGAGCATCTAGTGTGTAAGCTAAACCGATCCATTTATGGATTGAAGCAAGCTTCTAGATCTTGGAACATGCGGTTTGATGAGGTTATCCAGTCTTATGGATTCATTCAAAGCATGGACGAGTCGTGTGTATACCGGAGATGTGACGGAAACAGTGTGGCGTTTCTCGTGCTTTATGTAGACGACATCCTTCTAATTGGCAACAATGTGAAGATGTTGTCGGACATAAAAGGATGGTTGTCCAAGCAATTCGATATGAAAGACTTAGGACAAGTTGGGCATGTTCTTGGGATCAAGGTTATAAGGGATCGCCGGAAAAGAACATTAAGCTTGTCCCAGGCTTCATATATTGATACGATTCTGGCTCGTTTCAACATGAAGAATTCCAAGAGAGGTGCTCAACCTTTCTGCCATGGAATTCATCTATCTAAAGACATGTGTCCCAAAACACAAAAGGAGATAGATTACATGAAGAAGGTTCCTTATGCTTCGGCAGTAGGAAGTCTAATGTATGCCATGTTGTGCACGAGGCCTGATATCTGCTATGCCGTGGGCATGGTAGCTAGATATCAGAGTAACCCTGGACAGGGTCACTGGACTGCTGTAAAGAACATACTTAAGTACCTGCGAAGGACTAGGAATTATGTTCTGAGTTACAAAGCGTCTGAGTTGATTCCTATTGGTTACACAGACTCGGATTTCCAATCTGATAAGGATCAGCGAAAGTCTACATCAGGCTATGTGTTCACATTGGGAGGTGGAGCAGTCTCATGGAAGAGTGTTAAGCAGAAATGCATTTCGGACTCTACCATGGAAGCCGAATATGTAGCAGCCTCTGAGGCAGCTAAAGAATCGGTGTGGCTCAGGAACTTCCTTATGGACTTGGATGTGGTTCCTAAAATGCCTAGAGCTATCACAATTTATTGTGACAATAGCGGTGCAGTGGCTAATGCAAAGGAACCACGAGCCCACAATGCGAGTAAACACATAGATCGCAAGTACCACCTGATTAGAGACATCGTCAGGAGAGGCGATGCGGTTGTCACCAAGATTGCATCAGCGGATAACCTGGCTGACCCCTTTACGAAGGCACTTCCAGCGGAAGCGTTCAAGAGACACGTGAAGGGGATGGGTATCGGATGTATGGTAGAGGGCAACTAGAGATTTAGTATAAGTGGGAGATTGATGGAGATATATTCTAAATGTCTAGTTTAGTGACAATATGGAACTCCTTATCTGTGTTTTTCATTATCTATTAATCAAACTGTCGGCATTTTTGTCTACCTTGTACTTGAATGCAATAGTCCTAGATATATACGTTGTAGACAGTATGGCGTGAGGAGACACGCGGAAGATCATACTGTCGGTTACTCGTATATTATCGAACAGAAGCTCACGACTTAGATGGACAGGGACAATCCATCGGTACGTCGTAGTGTGACTGGGTAATAGTTGGTCTTGACTATTATGCTACACTTGTACACTTGGTGTATTGAGCAGGACCACGGGAGGGCGTTCGATTTTTACTAATCGACGTAATCGAACTAGACCTCAGAATTACGGATATACGAACTCTTAATCCCTATATAATTATAGGTGCGTATGTCCAATTCTCGGTTCTTTAACTTGCCAATGAGTGAGACTATTTGATTAGTCGAGATACTCGGTAAATTGGGAATCGGAATTGTACACACGGCATGCTATAGATTATAGACAGGAAACCGTGTCCCGTTTATCGGGTTGATAACATCCCCGAGATGAGCTCATAAAGTTTATCATGTAAACCCTGCAGGTGGATTTGTTCCACATGATAAAAAGGATGAGTGGTACTAGTCTCGGATAATAAGAAACGAATTAATTTAATTATTAGTAATTAAATAAATTCGTGGACGTTCGATATCTTAAACACGGGGAAAGTCGTATATATAATTTCGGCGGATTTATTATTGTTGAAATAATATTAAAATTAATTTCGGGAATTCAATTATTATTTTATAGTGGAGTTAATAATAATTAAAATTGAAATCGATTAATTAAGGAATTGCGTTTACCTATTCTAAGTTAATTAATATTTCAATTTAGCCCTTAATTAATTTATCCTAAGGTCCCTAACGTAACTCTATATAATCCCCTCCCGTACTCTCCTAAAACCTATCATTCGCCGCTATTTCATTTTACTGAGAAAAACAATTGCGTTAACGCAATTATAATTTTTCTCTGTAAAATTAAATTAGTTTGCGCTAATATTTTTCTCTCAGAGAGAAAAAGATATATTAACGCTGTTGATAGAGAAAGTACAGAAGGGAGAACTCCAGCGGATCGTTGCCCACACAACGGCTGGAGAAGGGATCTGAGGCATACGTTAGAAGCATCTAAGGTCTCAACAATCGACCGAGAGGTATGAGATCGAATTCTCTATTCCGCTATTTATTCGATCTAATTTCTCGTTGAAAATACATGAACGTGGATCGGGTTCCGGGGTCGTGGATCGTGTTCCTTGACTACTGGGGGTTCTAGGACCTCCGGAACGGTAGTCGGATGAGGAAAAACGACCCGGAAACGAGCCCGGAACAGCAACGTCGCGTTGCTGTTCGCGGACAAACGGCGGTCGCCAAAGGGCAAACGGCGGTCGCCGTTTGCAGTTCCTTTCAGCGACCGCTGGACTGCTTTCGGCGGTCGCCGAATTGATGCAGTCCAGTTCCGTTTCGCGCGGTTGTCCTCCGGGGCGATGGCTGGGCGTGATTCGGGATAATGGCTGTTAAGCGAACGAAGTAGTGACTTCGGAGGTCGACTGGGATGGTTCGGATGTTCGAGCGATCGAACGAACGCATCCCGGGTAGTCGATTTCCAACAGGGACCGCATGTCAACGTAAACGTCCACACTAACGTGGCTTGCGGTGGGCGTGTAGTTTCCGAGCGGTTAACTTAGTACTGAGAAATGGTATACACTTAGGTACGCTTTACAGTATCCTCCCCATCGGAGTCACTGCTGTAATGATGTACGACCAAAGTAAAAGTCCAATTATAAAATCGTTTGGACTAGTATACGTCCACATGAACGTGGCATGCTAGTCTGATGGGATTTTAGGATTGATTGGAAAATTTAATGATATTAATTAAGGGAGTTAATATCGAATTAAATTTGACAATTTGATTTGTCTCTTTTATAGATATGGCACTCAACCCGCTGTCCATTATACTAAAAGAAAACAAACTCACTGGTCCAAACTATGTTGATTGGAAACGAAACTTGGACATTGTCCTAACTGCTGAGGAGTACAAATATGTACTCCATGAGGTTTGTCCTGATGAACCTATTGATACCTCCACTCCTGAGGAAAAGGAAGCTCATCGGAAGTGGGTCAAGGCTGATCAGATGGCGCGGTGCTACATTTTGGCTTCTATGTCAAATGTGCTGCAACATTAGCATGAGGCCATGACCACTGCCTATGATATGATGCTTAACCTCAAGGAGATGTTTGGTAGTCAGGATAGGGTAGCCAGGCAAGATGCCATGAGAAAACTCATGACGGCCACTATGTCCGAAGGAACGCCCGTGAGGGATCACGTTCTTAGGATGATAGGCTATCTGAATGACATAGAGATTATGGGAGGAGCTATCGATGGGGAAACCCAGATCGATATAGTGCTCCAGTCTCTGCCTAGGAGTTTTGAGCAGTTCCGCCTGAACTATAACATGAACAAGAGGTTATATTCGTTGGCAGAATTCCTGACTGAACTCCAGGCGGCAGAGGGAATCTTTAAGAAATCTCATGCACTTGTGGCTGTGAAACTTCCTGGCCCTCCGGGGACTAAGAGGAAGAAGAAGCAAGGACGGAAACCCAGTGGACCCAGCAATGGTGGACCACGGAATGGAGTGAACAAGCCCAAGGGCAAGTGTTTACGTTGCAAGCAGTCTGGACATTGGAAGTCTAATTGTCCTCTCAGACAAGGAGGTATGAACTTTTCCTTAGTCACTGAAACATGTTTAGCGGTGTTATCCACCGGTACCTGGTGTGTGGATACGGGAGCCACTGATCATGTCTGCAATTCTTTGCAGGGGTTCCAGGAAACCCGGCGGCTTAGAGAGGGAGAGATCACTATCTACATGGGCAACGCTACGAAAGTGGCGGCAGTTGCAGTGGGAGATATTTATTTGTCTTTTAATAATAAAGTTTTGGTATTGAATAATTGTCTTTATGTACCGAATTTTAGAAAGAACCTTGTTTCGGTTTCTAAATTGGTTTTGAATGAATATTCTGTTTCTTTTGATAGTTCTGTTATTATCAAAAAGAATGGTGAGTATATCTGTTCTGGTACATTGATAGGCAACTTATATATACTGAATCCTGATTATTCCACGATGCAACAAGTAGAGTCAAATAACACATCTAGTACCAATAAGAGAAAGGAGCCTTCTAGGATGAATCAAAAGTACTTATGGCATCTTAGGCTAGGTCATATTAACTTGGGCAGAATTCAAAGGTTGATAACTGATGGAATACTCAGTGGTGTGAAAGATGAGGACTTTCCAACCTGCGAATTATGCCTGGAAGGAAAAATGACCAAGCGACCCTTTAGTGATAAGGGGTATAGATCCAAGGAAGTACTGGAATTTATTCACTCTGATTTGTGTGGGCCTTTATCTGTCCAAGCGAGAGGAGGTTATGAATATTTCGTAACCTTCACTGATGATTACTCAAGGTATGGTTTTATATACCTGATGCGCCGCAAGAGCGAGTGCTTTGACAAGTTCAAGGAGTACAAAGCTCTTGTGGAGAACCTTCATGGTAAAACCATAAAGACTCTACGATCTGATCGTGGAGGAGAGTACCTCTCGGGAGAGTTTAAAGCGTACTTATTAGAGAATGGGATTGACTCCCAGATGACTGCACCATACACGCCCCAGCAGAATGGTGTAGCAGAAAGAAGGAATAGGACTCTTATGGAAATGGTAAGATCTATGATGAGTTATTCAGAACTACCAGTTTCGTTCTGGGGATATGCCTTGGAAACAGCGGCGTATATCCTGAACTTAGTTCCTTCTAAATCAGTCCCTAAGACGCCCTCGGAATTGTGGACCGGGCGAAAGCCGAACTTGAAACACATTCGGATCTGGGGTTGTCCAGCACATGTGCTGAAGCATGGGGCTGATAAGTTGGAATCTCGTTCAGATATTCGGTTGTTTATAGGATATCCTAGAGGAACGAAAGGTGGTCTATTTTATAGTCCTAAGGACCAGAAGATCGTTGTTAGCACCAACGCTCGGTTCTTGGAGGAGGATTATATAATGGACCATAAGCCCAAGAGTGAGATAATACTTAACGAACTTAGAGGGGACGATCAAGGCTTAGATCCAACCGAACCGGGTGATACGCCACCACAGTCTGCACCTGTAGTTACTGAGGTTACACCGGAGCCTCGTCGTAGTGGGAGGGTTGTTCGACAACCCGATAGGTTCATGTTTATAGGTGAGTCTTCGGACTTGTTACCTGGAGAACATGAAGCCGATCCCTGGACCTACGGCGAGGCACTTAAAGATCAAGATGCTCAGTCTTGGCAAAAGGCGATGAAATCTGAGATTGAATCAATGGATTCAAATCAGGTCTGGAATCTTGTAGCACCGCCCAAAGGTGTAAAAGCCATTGGTTGCAAGTGGGTGTACAAGAGGAAAAGAGGGTCGGACGGGAAGGTTGAAACCTTCAAGGCTAGGCTTGTTGCGAAGGGGTATACTCAGAAAGAAGGGATCGATTATGAGGAAACCTTTTCGCCGGTAGCTATGCTAAAGTCGATCCGGATTCTTTTGTCTATAGCATCTTATATGGATTATGAGGTGTGGCAAATGGACGTCAAGACAACATTCTTAAATGGGAATCTTGACGAGACCATTTACATGAGACAGCCAGAAGGTTTCATTAAGAAAGGCCAAGAGCATCTAGTGTGTAAGCTAAACCGATCCATTTATGGATTGAAGCAAGCTTCTAGATCTTGGAACATGCGGTTTGATGAGGTTATCCAGTCTTATGGATTCATTCAAAGCATGGACGAGTCGTGTGTATACCGGAGATGTGACGGAAACAGTGTGGCGTTTCTCGTGCTTTATGTAGACGACATCCTTCTAATTGGCAACAATGTGAAGATGTTGTCGGACATAAAGGGATGGTTGTCCAAGCAATTCGATATGAAAGACTTAGGACAAGTTGGGCATGTTCTTGGGATCAAGGTTATAAGGGATCGCCGGAAAAGAACATTAAGCTTGTCCCAGGCTTCATATATTGATACGATTCTAGCTCGTTTCAACATGCAGAATTCCAAGAGAGGTGCTCAACCTTTCTGCCATGGAATTCATCTATCTAAAGACATGTGTCCCAAAACACAAAAGGAGATAGATTACATGAAGAAGGTTCCTTATGCTTCGGCAGTAGGAAGTCTAATGTATGCCATGTTGTGCACGAGACCTGATATCTGCTATGCCGTGGGCATGGTAGCTAGATATCAGAGTAACCCTGGACAGGGTCACTGGACTGCTGTAAAGAACATACTTAAGTACCTGCGAAGGACTAGGAACTATGTTCTGAGTTACAAATCGTCCGAGTTGATTCCTATTGGTTACACAGACTCGGATTTCCAATCTGATAAGGATCAGCGAAAGTCTACATCAGGCTATGTGTTCACATTGGGAGGTGGAGCAGTCTCATGGAAGAGTGTTAAGCAGAAATGCATTTCGGACTCTACCATGGAAGCCGAATATGTAGCAGCCTCTGAGGCAGCTAAAGAATCGGTGTGGCTCCGGAACTTCCTTATGGACTTGGATGTGGTTCCTAAGATGCCTAGAGCTATCACAATTTATTGTGACAATAGCGGTGCAGTGGCAAATGCAAAGGAACCACGAGCCCACAATGCGAGTAAACACATAGATCGCAAGTACCACCTGATTAGAGACATCGTCAGGAGAGGCGATGCGGTTGTCACCAAGATTGCATCAGCAGATAACCTGGCTGACCCCTTTACGAAAGCACTTCCAGCGGAAGCGTTCAAGAGACACGTGAAGGGGATGGGTATCGGATGTATGGTAGAGGGCAACTAGAGATTTAGTATAAGTGGGAGATTGATGGAGTTGCTGGAATTCGATATCCCGGGGTATCAAAAAATTGCGGAACCGATAACCCCGACCGAAAACCCGTCGCCGGAAACCGATCACGAACACCACGAAGAACCGGGCTCGACAAGAGCATCGCCGCGGGACGAACCCGCGGCTAAACCCTAGCCGAACCCCATCCGCGGGGTTCGCGATCGCCGTGCATGGCGATCGCTGGGGCTGCATGGGGCAGCCCCCGGCGGTGAGTCCGGCGACTCACCGCCACCGCCAGGAGGGGCGGTCAGCCCCCAGCTGACCACCGCGGCAACAGCCGCGGTTCGCCCCGGCGATCGATCGCGTGATCGATCGCCTGCCCCGGCTCCAGCCGGGGCTCCTCCTTTGCACGCCGCCGGGCGAGGCGGCTTGGGGGGTTCACCCGCCGTGGCACCAGCCCACGGCGAACCTCCCCGCGATCGACTTCACGTCGATCGCATGCCCCGGCGGTCCAGCCGGGGCTCCCTCGTCCGCGCGCAACCGGCGGTCGAACCCTAGGGTTCGGCCGCCCCTCTCGATCCCGACGGGGATCTCGAATCCCCGTATCCCGGTCTCAACGTTTTTCCCGGATCGTGCGTTCATGTATGTATCACAATTAATCCACATAAAATCATAGAAGGGAGTATATGATTTTACCTTTTAATTCGTTGTGCGGAGAAACGAATCTAAGTTGATGACCTTACGATCTTCCCACATATTCCTTGCACTAGCTTGAACGTCGGGTGGGCGACGATCCTCCAAGCTTATGGATCCTCTTCAACTCTCTAGAACTATCAAGTATTGATATTCTTGTCTTATTAAAAAGTGAAGACCATGTAGTGCTTTTATAGGCTACGTAGGGGATCTAAAGGAGGTGGAATATTGGGCTTCCAATATTAATGATTAAATTGAGCCCAAGCCCAAATCTATTAATCTCCCATTAATATTAATTAATTTATTTTCCACTATATAAATTAATTGCACTCCCAATATTAAACCATATTATATCAAATAATATTTCTCCGGTAGTATTATTTATTCCGTGTATTTAAGATTTAAATATCCATGAATAAAATTAATTTATTGCTAATTAATTTATTCATCTCTTGAATCCGAGACTAGTACCATTCAACCTTAATTATTGTGCGGAACGAATCCACTCATGAGGTTTACACAATAATTCCTTATGAACTCATCTCGGGGATATTATCAACCCTTCCGGGATACACTGTCCGGTCAATCATTCACGGCATGCCATATATAAAATATAGTGACCCAACTTAACCGGTAATTAACTCAATAATTAAATCGGTTAATTCCTTTGGTAAATCAAAGTCACTTATATTGAATATACACACCCGCAACAATATCGGGGATTAAGAATAAAATACACTGAGACTCGAATCGATTATCGCCGGCAATCCTAATCGATGAATCTCAACGATCCGCTCAATACACCAAGTGTACAAGTGTGATAAAATAATTAAGACAAATTATTTTCTCTCTCACACAACGACTATACCGATGGATTGGTCCGGGTCCATTTAGGTCGTGAGCCACTGTTTGATTAAATACGAGTAACCGATAGTATGATCTTCTGTGTGGGGCCCGACACACCATACTAACTACAACGTATAAAATCCAGGACTATGATTTGCATATATTTAATTAATAATAATTAAAAGCAAACAATTGTTTATTAATTTAATAGATTAAATGCTATGACCGGGAGTTTACCGTTACTTAAATCTAGACATTAAGTACACAACTCCAACAATCTCCCACTTGTACTAAGGTCTAGTCATTTCCTCCAAACTCCCGGTTCCCATACTCATCACGTGCTTCAAAGTGTACTTCCGAGAAGTACTATGTGAATGAGCAATCTAGGTTGCCGCTCTGAAGTTATCTTGGTGACTACTACGTCGTCTCCCCTGACGATGACTCGTATCAGGTGGTACTTGCTCTATGTGTTAACATCACTTTTGACTCATGACCTCTTCTAGTTCACCATGCACCGCTATCCAATAGCCTTTGGTAAACTAAGAGTCATATCCAAGTCAAGAGGTTATCCCGGAACCTAACCAAAACTTCCGCTGCCTCTGAGGCTGCTATTCGGTTATGAGAGAGTCTGAGAAGCGTCCTGCTTATCACTCTTTCACTTCATGGTTCCACCTCTTTCTAAAAGTGAACACATAGCCTGATATCAACTTTCACTGGTCCTTCTCTGATTTTTGGATCTGAGAATCTGTAATCTAAGAAGATTTCGTCTTGCTCTGTAAGCCAGTACTTTGAAAAGTACTCTTGCAGTATTCGAACATCCCTTATCCAGATTACTTTGATATCCTCCCACTACGCAAACCGCATAGTTGATATCAGGTTCTTGTTTTACAACATTGCATCTATAAAGCTTTCCATACTTGAAGTATAGGAAACTGCTTTGTCCTCATCTATCTCCTTCATGTGTTCGAACACATAACCTTTAGATAGATGTTTATTCTGTCCCTGAAAGGCAATAACCTTTCTCAGAAGTATGCATGTTAAAAACAAACCTTAATCGTACAAGATATCTAGGAGAAGTACAATGTTCTTATCTCTAGATCACAGGATCTTAATAACATGTTCTAACTTCTTCTTAATCTTATATCTTGATTTATTTAGACAACCATTATTTTACGTCTGACAGCATTTTTACATTGTTGCCAATGATGAAATGTTATCTACATAAAATCTCCGAGAAACACCACCTTGTTTTCATTACGTCTTTAATAAACCTTTCGTCTATGCCTTTTGATGAATCCATCAAATGGACTATCCCATCAATCCGCAAGTTCCACGATTCATAGCTTTATTTCAATCCACAAATGGATTTACCAAGCTTGTACTCTAAATGATCTAGCCTCTCAACAATAATCCTTATTGTTCCAAGCAGGCACATTTAGATCTAGTACCGCCCTTATGCAGAGCTAGGGGTCGATTTCATCTTTACTAGATCCAGAGTCCGAACTCTTCTAGTCTTATGAATATCTCTGGTTGTCCGACAACCTCCCACTGCAATGGCATCCCGGTGTATAACAGTAATAACAATAGGTGCAGTATGTTGTATATTTAGGGTGTAACTGAAAGAAGAGAGGCTTGGATAAATATTGAATCGCGTAGCAACACTTTCCTTAAAGAGTATTTTGACCCTATAAGCCTGGGTATCACGAAATCCCTCGCAGGATAAGACAATATCAACACTCGAGTCTTAGGCTTAGAACACGAGCAACTTATGGAATATTCCGCTTTATTTGTTTCTTCAAAGCTTCTTATTTTTGTAGGTGTTTTCAAGTGTATTCTCAAGTGTATTCATCAAATGAATTTCACTTCCTTATATAGGTAGTAGACACCCTTTCATTTGAATATAAGCACCTCTTGGTCGAATAGGTACATTTATGAAAAGGTACCTTTTCATTCGACACCTATTCATGTATAGGTACCTTTTAGTGAATATACCCTTTCACTTTGGCACCTATTCATGTTGTTTTGCATGGGAAGACATGCAATTTCGAATTTGCATCATATTAATGATGTAATATCATCATCTAGCCATGCAACCATGCAACCACGAGATCACACTCGACATGCATTATTATGCTTATTCAAATACTTAAACCATATCAATTTTATATAACCGTGTACTCCACACTTCTCCAAAATTATATTATATTGACTAGATTTAATCCGAAGCCTTGAATGATTCCAATTACATTAAATGGACAGCGATTTCACTTAAATCACCAACAATCCTCCCCCATTTAAGTGCAATCCTTGAATCATACAAATTCAACAAATAATAAAACCAAACTCGTGCGTAAGATGAAAATGTCTTAAAGATTGAATTTTCATCGTAGTGAATTATACTTTACATATATTCGAGAATCACGGTGTCTTAAAGATTGAACCGTTCAACCCATCTGAATACATGAAGATAAAACACACACAAGTTTAAACAATTCCATAAGGAAATCCGACACAAAATAGGCCTTGTGTCCCTATCCATTCATGAGTGTTTATAGAGCTCAGCCACGACTCTTGAAGTTGCCAAACTTCCCACTCATATAGGTGAATCTTTTCTTCGTGCACCTGCACAATGCATTTTTTCAAAAGACTCATTAAGAATTAACTTCAACCTTTTCATGCAGGTTCAAACACATTCCTTTGGGATAAATTTCATGTGTTTCAATCTCAAATATAGGCTTCCCAATTGAATTCTGGTCCTAATACAATTAGAAATGAATTTGGTATCCAATATTTGAAGATTCTTAGAGGCTTAAGACCCATCCCAATCACCGACTTTGCTACCAAGTCCCTCGCTAATCCCTTAGTCAAATGATCAGCGAGATTATGTTGTGATCTCACAAAATCTATATAGATTACCCCATGAGTGATCAGCTCACGGATCGCGCCATGTCTAACGCTCAAGTGCTTCGTTTCAATCCATAAAAGGATTTAACGAGTTTACACACTTTATGCTCATTACCAAGCATAACAAACCCTTCTGGTTCATTTCATGTAAATCGCCTCCTTTACCTCGCCGTTAAGGAATTCCGTTATTACATCCATTTGATGGATCACTAGATTATTTATTGCGGTCAAAGCTATCAATAATCAAATCATAGTTATTCTCGCAACAGGGCATAAGTATCGAAATAATCAATACCTTCCTTTTGCCTAAAGCCTTGAATGACTAATCGGGCTTTATACTTGTCGATTGAACCATCGACTTTCATCTTCTTTTTGAAGATCCACTTGCATCCTAATGGTTTATAACCGTTAGGTAGATCAGCAAGCACCCAAGTGTTGTTTCTCATTATGGAATCCATCTCATCATTGATGGCTTCTTTCCAAAATGCAACATCTTGCGATTTCATGACTTCCTCGTATGTTTTAGGATCATCATCAACATGATAGCAATACGATTATTGAAAGCCAACTTCGTCCCTTGATCCTTCAACCAGAAAAGTCTGGAAATCCGGACCGAACGATTTCTTAGTCTTAATCCTTGTGCTTCGACGAGGTTTAACCGACTCAAGCTCGGGCAAAGTTAATCCTTGTTTTCAGCCACCTTAGGCACCAGATCCTTGGACCTAACCATTGATGAAAATCTAGTTTCATCAAATATGGCATCCCGCGATTCTATGATAGAATGAATCACTATTGAATCATTCGGCTCAATCACGTAGAATCGATACGCCTTGAAATGCACAACATATCCAACAAAGATGCAAACAATGCTTCTTTCTCCCAAAGTTTCCTTTTGGGAAATCGGTAGTCTTACGACAGCCCGACAGCCCCAAACCTTTAGGTAATTCAGGTTAGGCTTCTTTTTGTACCAAAGTTCATAGGGAGTAACCTTGTTCCTTTTTTTAGGAACCCTATTTAATAAATAGCAAGCCGTTAACACGGCTTCTCCCCAGAATCCACTATTCAAACCCGAATAGGATAACATGGAATTCACCATTTCCTTTAATACTTGGTTTCCTTTCGGATACACCGTTTTGTTAAGGAGTATAGGGCGCAGTTATTTCATGAATAATACCACATGATTCAAACAAAACAGGATCGTAATATTCGCCTCCCCTATCGGTTCTCAACTTTTTAATCATGCATTCTTGTTGTAGTTCAATTTCGGTTTTAAATATCTTAAAATTTTCTCGCACTTCATCTTTAGTACTTAGCAGAAATACATAGCAAAATCTAGAATAATCATCTATGAAAGTTACTAAGTATTTCTTATTTCCAAATGAATGTGTAGCATGGAAATCACATAAGTCGCTATGCACAAGTTCAAGCATACAAGATTCACGTTGAACATCTTTAAAAGGCTGCCTAACAATTTTAGTTAGCATGCATGTATTACACTTATCTTCTTCTAAGTTCATGACAAAAATTAAATATAGTTTTGACATTACAATCATACGCTTATAAAAACATGTCTTAATCTAGCATGCCACAATCATGAATCATTTAAGTTCGAAGAAGTCATAAGCACATAATCATTATTTTTATTAATAATATTAAGCATGAACATCTCATAATACTTAAGCAGATTCAACATTTTGATAAATGTAAAATGAGAGTTCAAAGATACCGTTCAATATATGCCCATGACATATATAGTCGTCGTTGTCCCACTTGCACCATTTCCGAGTTGCCTCCGGTATTTTGTTTTCCACTTGCTCCGGTTGAGGAGTGCTTAGAACCTACACCTTCCAAAATCCACGCTTCAAATTTCTCCAGCTTGCCAAACTTGATGTTCATCTCTCGAACGGACTTCATCTTTCAGTATGTGAAAATACTCTTTAAGATTGTTGTATATTTAGGGTGTAACTGAAAGAAGAGAGGCTTGGATAAATATTGAATCGCGTAGCAACACTTTCCTTACAGAGTATTTCGACCCTATAAGCCTGGGTATCACGAAATCCCTCGCAGGATAAGACAATATCAACACTCGAGTCTTAGGCTTAGAACACGAGCAACTTATGGAATATTCCGCTTTATTTGTTTCTTCAAAGCTTCTTATTTTTGTAGGTGTTTTCAAGTGTATTCTCAAGTGTATTCATCAAATGAATTTCACTTCCTTATATAGGTAGTAGACACCCTTTCATTTGAATATAAGCACCTCTTGGTCGAATAGGTACATTTATGAAAAGGTACCTTTTCATTCGACACCTATTCATGTATAGGTACCTTTTAGTGAATATACCCTTTCACTTTGGCACCTATTCATGTTGTTTTGCATGGGAAGACATGCAATTTCGAATTTGCATCATATTAATGATGTAATATCATCATCTAGCCATGCAACCATGCAACCACGAGATCACACTCGACATGCATTATTATGCTTATTCAAATACTTAAACCATATCAATTTTATATAACCGTGTACTCCACACTTCTCCAAAATTATATTATATTGACTAGATTTAATCCGAAGCCTTGAATGATTCCAATTACATTAAATGGACAGCGATTTCACTTAAATCACCAACACAGTATGTGGTGCACTTCTACTCGGTTTGGCTGGTTCCTAGTCTTTTGTCCTTCTTCTCATTTCAAGGTATTACGTCAAATTTAGGCTTTGTGGTCCATCTAATAGTCTTCCTCTATGAACCGGACGAGAGACGTCCCTCTGGTTCGTAGTACTATAGAACACACAATACTTTGTTCATCTAGGATATCCTACAACCATATTCAATATGTCGTTGTATCTAGGAATATCCATAGAACATAGGTAGTTCCGAACAACTTGTCTTTTTACCATCAGATTTCCATTTCTTTCCAATGCACTATTTTTACACGTAAGTGTAAGGTGCGGCCCTTTGGGATTGAAACCCAATATTTGATTATGCTATGTGTTATTCAGGTAGGTGATGGCCTCCGCGACCGAGTCGCAGGCTCCTAATGGATATACTTTGATGGTTCCCCATAATCGCTTTGTGTCCATTGACTAGTCAAGACACTTTGCTTTTATGGCACATCAAGCATTCTAATCCATCACTTGAGTATTCTTGAAAGAATCACTCGTGCCTTTTCTAATATACACATATGTCTGCATATCTAATCATTTCCAATACTTGTTTGAATTCTATCCTTTTTCAAGAAAGGTTTGCTTAGACGTATTATCCTCCAAATTCAATCCTTAGGTCGGAAGGTCCATTCCTTCAACTATAATTGATCAAATCAATTTCGACCATTTGGATCTTTATTTGAAAATACCACTAAGTATAAGAGTTCACAAGTATAATGATTAATAAAGAAATATCTATCAAGTAAAACAAGTTATAGAACGGTTTGTTGCATCGTGGTAGACTTAAGGATTCATCATTCATATATTGCTATCTAATGTACCAGAATAGATAATGCCATTATTTCTTATCAAAATCATCCAATGATTAAAGAAATAAAATATTCATTCATTAATAATAGAAATCCAGAACAAAACGTTCTTTCTAAAATAAAGAGGTACATAAAGCAATAACTTTGAAATGAAATCCTATTTAACTACTAAAGCAGATAAATGTCTTCCACCGCAACCGCTGCCTCCTCTACAGCTTTGCCCGTGTAGACTCGAACTCTTCCTCTCTAAGTCGCCGGGTTTTCTGGAACCCCTGCATTCAAAATGCACATACCGTCAGTGGTTCCATATCTACACACCAGAATTCTGGTAGATAATACCGCTGACTATGTTTTTACGACTAAAGAAAAATTCGTACCTTTGAGAGGACATTCAGACTTCCAGTGTCCCATCTTGTTGCATCGGAAGCACTTACCCTTTGGCTTTGCAGCCCCCACTCGTGGTACAGTCCTCTTGACACCACTGGGTTTCCGGGCTTGCTTCCTTCTCTTGCCCCTACCTCCACCAGGCTTAAAGCCTTTGGACTTGGTAGCTACAAGCGCTTGAGACTTGCCCTTCTTGTAGATCCCCTCTGCCGCCTTTAGTTCAGTCAGGAGTTGCGCAAGAGTATAAGATAGTTTACCCATATTATAGCTCATACGAAACTGCTCAAAACTAGGGGCCAGAGACTGGAGTATGATGTCGACTTGCGTCTCAGCATCAATAGAAGCTCCTAGGACCTCAAGTTCATTCAACATACTCATCATCTTAAGAACGTGCTCCCCAACGGGCGTTCCTTCAGATTGAGTAGTCGACATGAGGACTCTCATGGCTTCTTGCCTTGCCGCACGATCTTGCTCCCCAAACATCTCTTGAGGTTAAACATCATATCATAGGCAGTGTCCATCGATTCATCAGCCTTTTTCCACTTCCGATATGTTAGTTTTTCCTCATCAGTTGAGGCAGCCGTGGGCTCAGCAGGGCACACTTCATGGAGTACAAACTTGTACTCCTCCGAAGTTAGGACAATGTCTAAATTTCTCTTCCAATCAATATAGTTGGGGCCAGTGAGCTTATGCTCCTTGAGTATCATAGAAAGTGGATTCATAGCTATTCTCTAAACCTATAAGCACATTTAAACAAACAATCAATTTAATATCCGATATTATCTCCCTCAAATAATATCATTAAATTACTAATTACATCTAAAATCCCATCAGATAAGGCAAGCCACGATAGTGTGGACGTTTACCCATCCAATTGATTTAGCAATTAGATTTGCTTTGGTCGTACATCACTATAGCGTTACTTCGATGGGAAGAATACTATAGAGCGTACCTAAGTGTAAACCATTACTCAGTACTAAGAAGTTTGTTTAAGATTCGCATGTCACCGCAAGCCACGATAGTGTGGACGTTTACGTTAACCTACGTTTCCTTCACTCCCTTCTATAACTGTCTACATCAATCGTTCCAAAATCCCATTCAATGCAGCAAGCCACGATAGTGTGGACGTTTACTACACCAAAAGATTTTTACAATTGACATCCAATTACTTGAAGCATTCGATTTTGTAAATCAAGACGCGGAGAATCATAAGTGAAACTCGAAGTTTCTAACCAGTGATTCACCATGCGAACAACCCTATCTCTCATTAGATGAGGGAGCCGAGCAGACAATCGATCCATCTTTCAAAGAATGGTACGACTGCCTCTAATTTGTGTCATCCACATGACCAAGTGGCTTTGGCTCCATTCCACTCCCCGGGGTGAGAATGAGTCGACTTGAAGTCAGTTTCAGAAAGACAAATTAGGCATTGTTTGATAAACTTAATCAATGTTTCTCGTAAGAGGAATTACAAGAATTCTCCTCTAATGACACATCTATATGAACTTCCAAAGTTCATAAGAGTCACCAAGAGAACAGTAATGGAGACCATGGGAATGTTTCCATCCCCGCTCCCACTTAGCTTTTTATAACAAAGGGATACGCTATCTAATGCATAATTAAACACATAAGCATGCATACAAGTAATAAAGCACATATCACATAGTCAAAATAAGCTAGAAAATTATTTTCCGACTATCATGGCTTTATTCCATCTCCGTATGCGTCTTCTAGTCTTCAGTCTTCGTTCTTGAATGCTCCGTGTGACGAGAATATTAATCCCAATATTTAAATCTATTTATTTTTAATAAATCCAAAAGATACTTAATTCGAAAATTAAGTCAATCGAATAAATCAAAAATAAAATTAAATATTATTAATATTTTTATTTATTTATTTTCCTATCTAATTCTATTAAATCTCTAGAATAATCTATCCAAGTCAAACTTGGAATATTCCAGAAGACTTCTATAATAGAATAAGGAAATAAAATAAATTAGGACTCTTCTACTTTCCTAAACTAATTAATTTCCATGTCCATGAAAATTCCCATAAAATAGGAATAATCAAATAGAAATAAATTAATTTACTAATTCATTATTTTCCTATCTAATTCTATTAAATCTCTAGATTCCTATTCCAAGTAGAACTTGAAATATTCTAGAAGACTTCCATAATAGAATAAGGAAATAAATAATATTAATTAATTCTTTTCCTATCTCCATGAGAGTTCCCATACTTAGGAATACTCAAAGTAGGAAAACTTGAATCAATTAGGAAAGTGAATCTAGGTAGGAGTAGCACGGGTTGGGGATCCTCGTACCACCACCACCGACCGCCGCCACCGGGAGGGAGCACCCGCCGCCGCCACTCCAACCGGCCAGCCGCCACCGTCGCCGGCGACAGCCCACGGCCGAAGGGGCGCGACGCCCCCTTCCCTTGGTCGATCATGGGGTGATCGACCCCTTCGGTCCTTCGTCCTCTTCGTCTTCTTTGTCTCATGAGTTCTCCGGCGGTCGTCTCGGTATCGATCCAACGTAAATAAATTACAAGAAATAAATTTACAATTCCGGTATCGATTCTATACATGAAATCGACCCTATACACTTTCCGGAAAACATAGAACGTAATAATAAATCCTAAATTCGGTCAACCCCCGAATTTTTACTATTACAAGCATTCATCCACACAAAACGAATCTCGACATGTCCGAGAGTTTAATAAACGAACAATCATGGTAAATTAAATAGCAATTAATTAAACTAATAATTAACAATTAATTAAACCATGATAGTCGGAATCCCTGCAAGGTAGAACGCAATTGAACACATACATGAACACGAAACCTAAACGCTCTGATACCAATTGCTGGAATTCGATATCCCGGGGTATCAAAAAATTGCGGAACCGATAACCCCGACCGAAAACCCGTCGCCGGAAACCGATCACGAACACCACGAAGAACCGGGCTCGACAAGAGCATCGCCGCGGGACGAACCCGCGGCTAAACCCTAGCCGAACCCCATCCGCGGGGTTCGCGATCGCCGTGCATGGCGATCGCTGGGGCTGCATGGGGCAGCCCCCGGCGGTGAGTCCGGCGACTCACCGCCACCGCCAGGAGGGGCGGTCAGCCCCCAGCTGACCACCGCGGCAACAGCCGCGGTTCGCCCCGGCGATCGATCGCGTGATCGATCGCCTGCCCCGGCTCCAGCCGGGGCTCCTCCTTTGCACGCCGCCGGGCGAGGCGGCTGGGGGGGTTCACCCGCCGTGGCACCAGCCCACGGCGAACCTCCCCGCGATCGACTTCACGTCGATCGCATGCCCCGGCGGTCCAGCCGGGGCTCCCTCGTCCGCGCGCAACCGGCGGTCGAACCCTAGGGTTCGGCCGCCCCTCTCGATCCCGACGGAGATCTCGAATCCCCGTATCCCGGTCTCGACGTTTTTCCCGGATCGTGCGTTCATGTATGTATCACAATTAATCCACATAAAATCATAGAAGGTAGTATATGATTTTACCTTTTAATTCGTTGTGCGGCGAAACGAATCTAAGTTGATGACCTTACGATCTTCCCACGTATTCCTTGCACTAGCTTGAACGTCGGGTGGGCGACGATCCTCCAAGCTTATGGATCCTCTTCAACTCTCTAGAACTATCAAGTATTGATATTCTTGTCTTATTAAAAAGTGAAGACCATGTAGTGCTTTTATAGGCTACGTAGGGGATCTAAAGGAGGTGGAATATTGGGCTTCCAATATTAATGATTAAATTGAGCCCAAGCCCAAATCTATTAATCTCCCATTAATATTAATTAATTTATTTTCCACTATATAAATTAATTGCACTCCCAATATTAAACCATATTATATCAAATAATATTTCTCCGGTAGTATTATTTATTCCGTGTATTTAAGATTTAAATATCCATGAATAAAATTAATTTATTGCTAATTAATTTATTCATCTCTTGAATCCGAGACTAGTACCATTCAACCTTAATTATTGTGCGGAACGAATCCACTCATGAGGTTTACACAATAATTCCTTATGAACTCATCTCGGGGATATTATCAACCCTTCCGGGATACACTGTCCGGTCAATCATTCACGGCATGCCATATATAAAATATAGTGACCCAACTTAACCGGTAATTAACCCAATAATTAAATCGGTTAATTCCTTTGGTAAATCAAAGTCACTTATATTGAATATACACACCCGCAACAGTATCGGGGATTAAGAATAAAATACACTGAGACTCGAATCGATTATCGCCGGCAATCCTAATCGATGAATCTCAACGATCCGCTCAATACACCAAGTGTACAAGTGTGATAAAATAATTAAGACAAATTATTTTCTCTCTCACACAACGACTATACCGATGGATTGGTCCGGGTCCATTTAGGTCGTGAGCCACTGTTTGATTAAATACGAGTAACCGATAGTATGATCTTCTGTGTGGGGCCCGACACACCATACTAACTACAACGTATAAAATCCAGGACTATGATTTGCATATATTTAATTAATAATAATTAAAAGCAAACAATTGTTTATTAATTTAATAGATTAAATGCTATGACCGGGAGTTTACCGTTACTTAAATCTAGACATTAAGTACACAACTCCAACAGGAGTTATATTCTAAATGTCTAGTTTAGTGACAATATGGAACTCCTTATCTGTGTTTTACATTATCTATTAATCAAACTATCGGCATTTTGTCCATCTTGTACTTGAATGCAATAGTCCTAGATATATACGTTGTAGACAGTATGGCGTGAGGAGACACGCGGAAGATCATACTGTCGGTTACTCGTATACTATCGAACAGAAGCTCACGACTTAGATGGACAGGGACAATCCATCGGTACGTCGTAGTGTGACTGGGTAATAGTTGGTCTTGACTATTATGTTACACTCGTACACTTGGTGTATTGAGCAGGACCACGGGAGGGCGTTCGATTTATACTAATCGACGTAATCGAACTAGACTTCAGAATTACGGATATACGAATTCCTAATCCCTATATAATTATAGGTGCGTGTGTCCAATTCTCGGTTCTTTAACTTACCAATGAGTGAGACTATTTGATTAGTCGAGATACTCGGTAAATTGGGAATCGTAATTGTACTCACGGCATGCTATAGATTATAGACAGGAAACCGTGTCCCGTTTATCGGGTTGATAACGTCCCCGAGATGAGCTCATAAAGTTTATCATGTAAACCCTGCAGGTGGATTTGTTCCACATGATAATAAGGATGAGTGGTACTAGTCTCGGATTATAAGAAACGAATTAATTTAATTATTAGTAATTAAATAAATTCGTGGACGTTCGATATTTTAAACACGGGGAAAGTCGTATATGTAATTTCGGCGGATTTATTATTGTTGAAATAATATTAAAATTAATTTCGGGAATTCAATTATTATTTTATAGTGGAGTTAATAATAATTAAAATTGAAATCGATTAATTAAGGAATTGCGTTTACGTATTCCAAGTTAATTAATATTTCAATTTAGCCCTTAATTAATTTATCCTAAGGTCCCTAACGTAACTCTATATAAACCCCTCCCGTACTCTCCTAAAACCTAACATTCGCCGCAACATTTTATTTCAGCAGAGAAAAAGAATTGTTAGCGCAATTAAAAGTTTCTCTGTTAAAATAAAAATAGTTAACGCAAATAAAAATTATTCTCACAGAATAGTTTATACGCTGGTCTTGGAAAGGAGATTACAGACGGGAGAACTCCAGCGGATCGTTGCCCACACAACGGTTGGAGTCGGGATCTGAGGCATACGTTAGAAGCATCTAAGGTCTCAACAATCGACCGAGAAGGTATGAGATCGAATCTCAATTCCGCAATTTCATTCGATCTAATTTCTCGTTAATCATACATGAACGTAGATCGGGTTCCGGGGTCGTGGATCGTATTTCTCGACTACTGGGGGGTCTAGGACCTCCGGAACGGTAGTCGGATGAGGAAAAACGACCCGGAAACGAGCCCGGAACAGCAACGTCGCGTTGCTGTTCGCGGACAAACGGCGGTCGCCAAAGGGCAAACGGCGGTCGCCGTTTGCAGTTCCTTTCAGCGACCGCTGGACTGCTTTCGGCGGTCGCCGAATTGATGCAGTCCAGTCCCGTTTCGCGCGGTTGTCCTTCGGGGCGATGGCTGGGCGTGAATCGGGTCAAGGGGTGTCGTGCGAACGAAGTAGCGACTTCGGAGGTCGACTGGGAGCGTTCGGATGTTCGAGCGATCGAACGAATGCCTCCCGGGTAGTCGATTTCCAACATAGACCACCTTTCGTTCCTCTAGGATATCCTATAAACAACCGAATATCTGAACGAGATTCCAACTTATCAGCCCCATGCTTCAGCACATGTGCTGGACAACCCCAGATCCGAATGTGTTTCAAATTTGGCTTTCGCCCGGTCCACAATTCCGAGGGCGTCTTAGGGACTGATTTAGTAGGAACTAAGTTCAAGATATACGCCGCTGTTTCCAAGGCATATCCCCAGAACGAAACTGGTAAGTCTGAGTAACTCATCATAGATCTTACCATTTCCATAAGAGTCCTATTCCTTCTTTCTGCTACACCATTCTGCTGGGGCGTGTATGGTGCAGTCATCTGGGAATCAATCCCATTCTCTAATAAGTACGCCTTAAACTCTCCCGAGAGGTACTCTCCTCCACGATCAGATCGTAGAGTCTTTATGGTTTTACCATGAAGGTTCTCCACAAGAGCTTTGTACTCCTTGAACTTGTCAAAGCACTCGCTCTTGCGGCGCATCAGGTATATAAAACCATACCTTGAGTAATCATCAGTGAAGGTTACGAAAAATTCATAACCTCCTCTCGCTTGGACAGATAAAGGCCCGCACAAATCAGAGTGAATCAATTCCAGTACTTCCTTGGATCTATATCCTTTATCACTAAAGGGTCGCTTGGTCATTTTTCCTTCCAGGCATGATTCGCAGGTTGGAAAGTCCTCATCTTTCACACTACTGAGTATTCCATCAGTTATCAACCTTTGAATCCTGCCCAAGTTAATATGACCTAGCCTAAGATGCCATAAGTACTTTTGATTCATTCTAGAAGGCTCCTTTCTCTTATTGGTACTAGATGTGTTATTTGACTCTACTCGTTGCATCGTGGAATAATCAGGATTCAGTATATATAAGTTGCCTATCAATGTACCAGAACAGATATACTCACCATTCTTTTTGATAATAACAGAACTATCAAAAGAAACAGAATATTCATTCAAAACCAATTTAGAAACCGAAACAAGGTTCTTTCTAAAATTCGGTACATAAAGACAATTATTCAATACCAAAACTTTATTATTAAAAGACAAATGAATATCTCCCACTGCAACTGCCGCCACTTTCGTAGCGTTGCCCATGTAGATAGTGATCTCTCCCTCTCTAAGCCGCCGGGTTTCCTGGAACCCCTGCAAAGAATTGCAGACATGATCAGTGGCTCCCGTATCCACACACCAGGTACCGGTGGATAACACCGCTAAACATGTTTCAGTGACTAAGGAAAAGTTCATACCTCCTTGTCTGAGAGGACAATTAGACTTCCAATGTCCAGACTGCTTGCAACGGAAACACTTGCCCTTGGGCTTGTTCACTCCATTCCGTGGTCCACCATTGCTGGGTCCACTGGGTTTCCGTCCTTGCTTCTTCTTCCTCTTAGTCCCCGGAGGGCCAGGAAGTTTCACAGCCACAAGTGCATGAGATTTCTTAAAGATTCCCTCTGCCGCCTGGAGTTCAGTCAGGAGTTCCGCCAACGAATATAACCTCTTGTTCATGTTATAGTTCAGGCGGAACTGCTCAAAACTCCTAGACAGAGACTGGAGCACTATATCGATCTGGGTTTCCCCATCGATAGCTCCTCCCATAATCTCTATCTCATTCAGATAGCCTATCATCCTAAGAACGTGATCCCTCACGGGCGTTCCTTCGGACATAGTGGCCGTCATGAGTTTTCTCATAGCATCTTGTCTGGCTGCCCTATCCTGACTACCAAACATCTCCTTGAGGTTAAGCATCATATCATAGGCAGTGGTCATGGCCTCATGCTGATGTTGCAGCACATTTGACATAGAAGCCAAAATGTAGCACCGCGCCATCTGATCAGCCTTGACCCACTTCCGATGAGCTTCCTTTTCCTCAGGAGTGGAGGTATCTGTTGGAATTCGATATCCCGGGTTATTTAAATTTGCGGAAACCAATAACTTGAACGAACACCCTTCGCCGGAGATTACGCGAACGCCGACGCACGCGCCGGAGTCCAGCCGAGGAGACCACGCACCCGAAGGCGCGCGGCTGCCCCCCAGCCGAACCCCCGCATGCCGCGGAGTTCATGCGATCACCGATCGCATCGTGCGATCGGTTGGGGTGGGGCTGCCCAGCAGCCCCCGCGGCGAGTCCGGCGACTCGCCGCCGCTTGGAGGTCGGCCACCTTCACGGTGGGGAGGGGCGGCACCAGCCCGCGCCCTCCGCGATCGATCCAAGCGATCGATCGCATCCCCTCGGCTCCAGCCGAGGGTTCGACCCTCTCGCCCCGCCGAAACCCTAGCGGGCGATTGGCGTGGTCCGGTGGCTTCGCCACCACCACGCGATCGTTCGTCTAATCCGGGTTCGACTCTTGGATCTTGTTTTTCCGATAATTGATTTCAATATACATGAATTAAATAGCGGAAATATTTAATTCACCTTTCGATTCGTTGTGCGGAGAAACGAGATCTTATGATGACCTTGAGATCTTCCCACGTATTCCTTGCACTAGCCCGGACGTCGTGTGGGCGACGATCTACCGAACTCCATGGATCTCCCTCTCTACTTTCTCTCTCTAGAATTGTGATCTTCAAGTTATGTTATGAGAGAATAGAGAAGACCATGTAGTGCTTTTATAGGCTACGTAGGGGATCTAAAGGAGGTGGAATATTGGGCTTCCAATATTGAAGATTAAATTGAGCCCAATGCTCAAGTCCATTAATCCTTATCAATATTAATTAATTCTATTTTCCACTATATAAAATTAATTGCACTCCCAATATTAAACCATATTATATCAAATAATATTTCTCCGGTAGTATTATTTATTCCGTGTATTTAAGATATAAATATACATGAATAAAATTAATTTATTGCTAATTAATTTATTCATCTCTTATATCCGAGACTAGTACCATTCAACCTTAATTATTATGCGGAATAAATCCACCTGCAGGGTTTACATAATAATTCCTTATGAACTCATCTCGGGGATATTATCAACCCTTACGGGATACACTTTCCCGTCAAGTATTCACGGCATGCCATATAGAAAATATAGTGACCCAACTTAACCGGTAATTAACCCAATAATTAAATCGGTTAATTCCTTTGGTAAATCAAAGTCACTTATATTAAATATACACACCCGCAATAATATCGGGGATTAAGAATAAAATACACTGAGACTCGAATCGATTATCGCCGGCAATCCTAATCGATGAATCTCAACGATCCGCTCAATACACCAAGTGTACAAGTGTGATAAAATAGTCACCAAGATAGCTTCGGAAGACAACCTAGCGGACCCTTTCACCAAGATACTTCCTAAGGAAGTATATTTCAAGCACTTGGAGGGTTTGGGAGTCAGAAGTTTGGAGGATAAGACTAGCACTTAGTATAAGTGGGAGATTGATGGAGTAGTATACTTAATGTCTAGATTTGAGTATTCTGAACTCTGTATGCACTTTCATTTACCTATTAATTACAGACATTCATTTGCTTTTAATTATTGTTAATTAAATACATGCAAATTATAGTCCTGGATTTTATACGTTGTAGTTAGTATGGTGTTGCACGGGCACACAGAAGATCATACTATCGGTTACTCGTATTTAATCGAACAGTTGCTCACGACCTAGATGGACACGGACCAATCCATCGGTATAGTCGTTGTGTGAGAGAGAAAATAATTTATCTTAATTGTTTTATCACACTTGTACACTTGGTGTATTGGGCGGATCGCTTGAGATTTATTGATTAGGATTGCCTTAGATAATCAATTTAAATCTCAGAGTATTTTATTCTTAATCCCTGAAACAATTGCGGGTGTGTATATTTAATATAAGTGACTTTGATTTACCAAAGGAATTAACCGATTTAATTATTGGGTTAATTACCGGTTAAGTTGGGTCACTATATTTTATATATGGCATGCCGTGAATTCTTGAAGGGACAGTGTATCCCGTAAGGGTTGATAATATCCCCGAGATGAGTTCATAAGGAATTATTATGTAAACCCTGCAGGTGGATTTAATCCGCATAATAATTAAGGTTGAACGGTACTATTCTCGGATATAAGAGATGAATAATATTTATTGAGCAATAAATAAATTTATTCATGGATATTTAAATCTTAAATACACGGAATATATAATACTACCGGAGAAATATTATTTGATATAATATGGAATAATATTGGGAGTGCAATTTTATTTCTATAGTGGAAAATAAATAAAATTTAATATTGATAAGGATTAATGGATTTGGGTTGGACCCAATTTAATCTTCAATATTTAGAAGCCCAATATTTATTCTCCTTATGATCCCCTACGTAGCCTATATAAGCACTACATTGTCTTCACTTTTCATAACTAAGAGAACCTAAGTTACGCCAATCATAAAGTTTTGAGAGTGAGGAAGATCCATAGGAGTTCGATAGATCGTCGCCCACACGACGTTCGGACGAGGTGCAAGGAATACGTGGGAAGATCGCAAGGTCATCAACACGTTAATTCGTTTCTCCGTACAACGAATCGAAGGTAAAAATCATAAACCCTCTTTTATGATTTCGTGTGAATTAATTGTAGTATATACATGAACACACATTCCGGATAAACGTACGAACTTCGGGGACGGGGATTCGAGATCCCCGGCGAAGATCGAGAGAACCCTCGGCTTGGAGCCGAGGGGGCGATCGAACCCTAGGGTTCGATCGCGGCATGCACGTGACGGAGGGGGAAGCCCCGGCTGGAAGCCGGGGCACACGGTCGATCCTTGATCGACCGCCGGGATGGCGTGGGCTGGTGCCACGCCGGATCCCGGCCACCCTCGCCGGTCAGGTGCGCGCACGGGAGGACCCCGGCTGGAAGCCGGGGCGATCGATCGACCGTGAGGTCGATCGTGAGGGGAAGCCGCGGCTGGGCCGCGGCAGGTCAGCTGGAGGCTGACCGCCCTCCTCCGGCGGCGGTGAGTCGCCGGACTCACCACCGGGGGCTGCTGGGCAGCCCCAGCGATCGCGAGGTGCGCGATCGCGAGCCCCTCGTGGCGGGGGCTCGGCTAGGGTTTTGCCGCGGCTTGTCCGCGGTGGAACTCTCGTCGGGCCCGGTTCCGTCGTACGGTGGTTCGCGTTCATGGATCCGACTCGTGGGAGAAAATCGGCTGGGGGCGGGCTGCGTGTCTTCGGGCGCGTAGTCTCCAAAGGTCGGACTCCTGCGGATGAGTCGGGGATCCAATCTCCGGCGATGAAGGCTTTCGGCCGGGCTATCGGTTCCGCATAATTTTTAAATAGCCCGGGATATCGATTTCCAACAATTGGTATCAGAGCGTTTGGTTTCGTGTTCATGTATATGCTCGATTATTGTTCTACCTTGCAGGATTTCCGGCTATCATGGTTGGATTTAATTAATTTTTTTTTATTTAATTAATTAATTATCATGATTATTATGTTGGGATATGTTGGAATTCGCTATCCCGGGTTATCAAAAATTGCGGAACCGATAACCCGAACGAACCTTTCGCCGGAGATCATACGAACGCCGACTCATCCGCCTGAGTCCGGGCTTTGGAGACCATGCATCCGAAGACGCACAGCCCGCCCCCACCCGAACCCCCGCGAGCCGGGGTTCGCACGATCAAGCGATCGATCGCGCGCCGGCGATCGATCGGGGTGGGGCTGTTCCGACAGCCCCCGCGGCGGGTCCGGCGACCCGCCACCACCAGGAGGCCCCCGCCTTCACGGCGGGGTAGGGCACGGCACCAGCCCGTGCCCTAGCGATCGACCCTCGTGGTCGATCGCACACCCTCGGCCCAGCCGAGGGTTCGCCCCCATGCCCGTGAAACCCTAGCCCGGGCGATCGCCTGTGGTCCGGTGGCTTCGCCACCACCACGCGATCGTCCCCCGTTCATGGTTTCTTATTTCGGATCTTCGTTCTACGGTATTCTCGATAAAAACCAAATCGAACAATTAACAAGGGGGTTGAGAATTGTACCTACGATTCGTTGTTCGGAGAAACGAAATCGACGACCTCGTGACCTTCCCGCGTATTCCTTGCACTTGTTCGAACGTCGGGTGGGCGACGAGCTATCGAACTTGTGGATCCTCTTCACTCTCAGAACTTTATTGTTGGCGTAACGTAGGTTAGTAAAGTGAAGACCACGTAGTGCTTTTATAGGCTACGAAGGGGATCAAAAGGAGAATAAATATTGGGCTTCAATATTGAAAATTAAATTGGGTCCAACCCAAATCCATTAATTCTTATCAATATTAATTTTATTTATTTTCCACTATATAAATAAAATTGCACTCCCAATATTATTCATATTATATCAAATAATATTTCTCCAACTTAGTATTATTTATTCCGTGTATTTAAGATTTAAATATCCATGAATAAAATTTATTTATTGCTTAATAAATTTATTCATCTCTTATATCCGAGACTAGTACCACTCAACCTTATTTATTATGCGGAACAAGTCCACTCGCGAGGTTTACATAATAAATCCTTATGAGCTCATCTCGGGGGATATTATCAACCCTTACGGGATACACTGCCCCTTCAAGAATTCACGGCATGCCATATATAAAATATAGTGACCCAACTTAACCGGTAATTAACCCAATTATCAAACCGGTTAATTCCTTTGGTAAATCAAAGTCACTTATATTAAATATACACACCCGCAATTGTTTCAGGGATTAAGAATAAAATATTCCGAGTCTCAAATCAATTATCGCCGAGCAATCCTAATTGATGAGTCTCAATCGATCCGCTCAATACACCAAGTGTACAAGTGTGATAAAATAATTAAGATAAATTATTTTCTCTCTCACACAACGACTATACCGATGGATTGGTCCGTGTCCATCTAGGTCGTGAGCAACTGTTCGATTAAATACGAGTAACCGATAGTATGATCTTCTGTGTGCCCGTGCAACACCATACTAACTACAACGTATAAAATCCAGGACTATAATTTGCATGTATTTAATTAACAATAATTAAAAGCAAATGAATGTCTGTAATTAATAGGTAAATGAAAGTGCATACAGAGTTCAGAATACTCAAATCTAGACATTAAGTATACTACTCCATCAGGATATGTCCTTCGATCCTACGTGTGCAATCGATAAATTCATAAGGTCGTCTATGGATGTTAAATGATTATTCGATAATATTAATTGTTGGGAACAATATAATATTGATCGATAAATCATACCTACAGGGTCACACACGAGTCGGAATTAAGTTGCTTGTTATATTGATTTAGAATCAATACGTATGGATTTTCACATGCATGGGATGCATGGCATGCATGAGATGCATGGCTTGCATGGATGCATGTCACATGGTGTGACATGGCATGCCAAACAAGCAAGGGGACCACATCTAATGCCATTTGGCATGGTGATGTGGAAATGACCCTTCACCTCCCCATTATCCACCATTACTTGTGCATTATGATGCACATTAAGGTGGGGGTTACAAGGGAGGTTAATGGTGATCAATATAGTGATGAAAACATGTGTTTTCACAACACTTTTGATCAGCCACGAAATTCCACACAACAAGAGAGAAAAGAGTGAGAGAATCACTCAAGAACAAGCAAGCAAGTTCAATTTCGGGTTCGTGTGCAACACGTAGAGGCCGGGCCATTTGTGCGGCTTCAACATCCGGGCGATCTAGATAAGAGGAGTGACGAGGTCATTCACAAGGAGAGCTTCGAGAGGCTGGTCCATTTGAGGTGGTTCAATCGACTCAACACCACCTCAACGACATCAACGAATCACTTCGTCACCATAAGTAAGTAATCGTTGAACCTTATATATATATATATATATATATATATTGGATGTGTATATATATATATGTTTATATGTGTTCTTATACACATTAAGTGTGCACTAAGATCATGGCATAGTAGATCTATTGCTTTACACGCTTCCGCACACACGGTATATCGATCGGATCGGTATACCGGTACCTTCAATTGGTATCAGAGATTAGGGCTCGTGCACACTTTTGTGTTGGACACAAGAAGTTTAATCAACATAATTGGATTATTTGTTTAAATGTGATTCTGTGATTAGATGTAAGGCCGGCCACCGTTAGTGGTCGGGTGAATGAAATTGTCGTTTTTTACGTTTCGATTGGCCATAGTCTTTTGAGGGCTGCGTCCCTTGGAATCATTTGTAATAGATAGGTTTTTCTATTATATTTGTATTGTACTACTTGTAAGCGATGGACTTAGTCCATGGTTCGATGGAGGATCTCGGCTCTCTGGCGAAAACGAGAAGAAACGAAGCAAAACGAAGCAAAACGGACAAAACCGGGCTGCTGGAGCCAAACGGCGGGCGCCGTTGTAGCTCCAGCGGGCGCTGTTTTGTTTCGGCGGGCGCCGTTTTGGAAACGGCGACCGCCGAAAGCCCTTTTTCTTGGCAGATTGTTCCCGGACCTTTCGGCGGGCGCCGTTTTGGAAACGGCGACCGCCGGTGGTGTTCAGCGACCGCTGGTTGTGAAACGGCGGGCGCTGTTCGTGGTTTTATGGGTACGGAATAGATTTGACCAAAATCGGAGGGCACGGAACTAAAACGGAGGGCGAGGACCAGTCCAAAAGATGTTCAAGGCTTTTGTTGTTATTTTAATCTTTTCGTTTGAGAGTTGTGAGGTTCTAGGGGCCTTTCGATTTCGTATTTATTTGCTTTGCTAGTTATAGGTTGTTTTATGTTATAAATGTTCAACTTACATATAAACAAACCTATGCATGTAAGTTCCCAAAAATAATGAGTATAATGTCTTGTCCAAAACGTCACACTCATGAAGCCCTCGATCATAAGTTGGTAGGTCCGCCTCAGCGGGGTACTACTTGTTATCTTGGGATAAGTGGGAGTAAGGGTTAGACCCTTACACGTGAGTTTGGTTTTCTCATCGATAGATCCAATGCAGGCGTGGCTATCGAGACATGAGATGAGAATGGGACTCTCATCGACCGAGAGTGACATTAGATATCATTGACATGGGATGTCTACCTATCTTGGAGTTTCTTAAGTGCGGACTCAGTCGGCTTAAGGATTCGCAAGATGAGGGTCTTGGGATTGTTTTGTTTAAGGGAACAACGATATTAGATATCGATTGAACAAAATGTAACAAATAAGTAATTTTGATAGACAACCTTATTTGTTTACCGCTTTGTGGATGTTTACATACTTTAGTTATCTTTCTTTTGTAGTTTATCATGTTAAATATCAACTCAATTCAAGTTTGGTTCAATTCTTGATTGTGAAAAATTGAACAACACAATTTTTCTTGATTGACAACGTAATTTGAGGATGGTCCTCAAATACGAATACAAAGAGAATGTGTTAGATTACCAATTCCTATGATATCATTGAACAACTCAATAGCATGTTCGGGGAACATACTATGATTGAGCGGTTCGGTATGACCAGGGTCATCGCTTTAGCTAGGCTGGAAAAATGGAAATCTATGGAATCACATGTGCAACAAATTATTGGATTATTTGTTTCAAGTGACCGCCTAGATTTTTCCTATGATGATTATTTGGCAACCGATTTCATACTTCAATCTCATGATGGTTATGATGCCTTTAGGCTAAATTTTCCATATGAATGGTTTGAAGAAATCGCTTCGTGAGCTCCACGGGATGCTCAAGGCTGCTGAGCCGGCGATAGAGAAGGACCCTAAGAGGGAAATTCTTATGATATGGGATAGGGTATTCAAAAGAGCAGGGGCAAGAAGGCTACTAGGGTTCCTAGGGAATCTCAATGCGTCTACTGCAAAAGTGTTGGACACTACTTGCAAACTTATAAAAGTTCATATTTTATTCAATTTCAAAACAAATGCCTAATTTGTCTTTCATATGATGGATTCTAAGGTTATGATTATTTACACCTCGGGGAGTGATTTAATCCAAAACACTTAAGTTCATCAATGACACAAATTAGAGACTTTCGAGCCATTGGATGGCGTGAATCGATTGTCTGGTTGGCTCCCTCATATTTTATGAGAGATAGGACTTCAATTGCATGATAATATCGCTGGTTAGAAAACTTCGATTTTTCACTTACGATTTATCACGTTTTGACATTGAGATAATTTTGAATGGGAAATTTGAATGAGACTCAATTATTGGGAATAATTGAATTTGCCCAAAGTTCAAAGAGGATGTGAAGAACGGGGTTGCTTCATCTTCAAGTATTAATGATATAGAGATTAAACTTCACAAATTCTACTTCTTGGGTATTGGATGCCAAATGTGGTTCTCACATTTTTATGTGGAGGAACTACATAGAAGTATAAGTTTGGTGAATGGAGATGTCGATCTACGGGCGAGAAATGGAGCGAAGGTCGCTGCATTAGCCGTATGATCATATGATGTTGTTTTGCCTTAGGGCCTTGTTTTAGTATTATAACTATGTAATTTCGTACCTTCAATAAACAATGAATATTGGTTCAGTATTGGATACTGATGGATCAGTTTTTCACTAATTAAATAGTTTGATAACTATTTTAATTGTGAACTATTCTTTGTTTTGGTACGATTATTACATTATTTATGTATACTTTAAACTCAACAAATCATATATAACATTAACACAAAAGTCCAAATCGAATAAGTCTCATTGAGACATAACTGTAACATTGTTGATTAGATCAAAATCTAAACATGTAACGAATCTTCTTTTAGAAGGCATTCTAGAATCATTTGACTTGGAGTCATTTGATACATGTGAATGATGTTTGATGGACAAAGATAACAATGTCATCTTTCTTGGAGAAAGGAGAACATGTGAGTGATTAATTAGGGATGATCCATACTGATGTATGTGGAACCTATCAGTTCACTAGCACATGAAGGTTATGTTTCGGAAAAGAGAAAACAAACTATATTAGATATAGTTCGACCATTCGATGAGAGGTCTAAATGAACTACTGGTCTCTTTTGGGAACACACAATTCTTGACTTCAACTTATACACTGAATAGGACGCTGTCAAAAGCTGTTGATAAGACATCATACTAGGTATGGAAAGGGAGGGTCCCTAAATTGTTTTCATCAAAATTTGAGGTTCTAAAAGCTTCTCTGACGAGATTTATCTCTATAGAGCTTGAACTCAAATGGGATAAAAGTTTTTTATGGTATCCATAAGAAACTCGAGGGTACAACTTCTACGATCTATCTGAGAACAATATTTTGTTGCTCGAGATAGTGATTTTCTTGAAAAGAGTTATCTTTCCTAGAAATTCAGTGGGAGCTCGGTTGTCTTGAACGAGGTTCAAGTGAAACAACCAATGATGAATACTCAAGACTAGGTTGAGAGTATTCTTATGGTTTTGGAAGCCATACCAGCCCTCGTAGGTCCGAAAGGAATAAATCTATCTCTATTATTCAAATACTTAGATATTGTGACCAATAAGAGATATGAATTCATGCTTTTGGAAAGCGGTGAACCTTCGACCTATATCCAATCTGTGACGAGTCCAAATTCCGAGAAATGGCAGGGTGCCATGAAATCCGAAAATGGAATCAATGTCTGAAACTCAAGTTTGGAACTTGGTCGATTTGCTTAAATGGGCTAGGCCCATTGGATGCAAATGGATTTACAAAATAAAACAGACATGAATGGAAAACATAGTGTTTTCAATGCAAAGTTGGTGGCAAAAGGAGTTAATCAAATTCACGGGGTGGATTATAATGAAACTTTTTCACCAGTTGCTATGATTAAATCCATTCGGATTCTCTTAGCCATTGTAGCTCATTATGATTATGAGATATGGAAAATGGATGTTAAAACCGCCTTCTTGAATAGGATTCTAGAAGAGAATGTGTTTATGACACAACCAGAGGGTTTTATCGATCCTAATCAGGCTGAGAGAGTATGCAAGCTTAATAGATCCATCTATGGATTAAAGCAAGCATCTCGGAGCTGGAATCTTCGGTTCGATGAATCCATACAAGAGTTTGGATTTCAAAAGAACATGGAAGACTCTTGTGTTTACAAGAAGGTCAGTGGGAGTTACGTTGTATTCATTGTGTTGTATGTCGATGACATACTCCTTATTGGAAACAATGTTTCTATGCTTAATTCTATTAAAGAATGGCTTGGAAATTGTTTTTCAATGAAGGATCTTGGAGAAGCACAGTACATATTGGGCATCAAGATCTGTCAGAACAGATCGAAAAGGATGTTTGGACTTAGTAAAGCGACCTATTTTGAAAAGGTGCTTGATAAGTTCAGAATGAAAGACGCCAAAAAGGGTCTCATTCCAATTACTCATGGCACATCTCTTAGCAAGATTCAAGGCCCTACAGGGATTGATGAGCAAAAGAGGATGGAAAACATTCCTTATGCTTCGGCAATAGGGTCTATAATGTACGCCATGATATGTACATGACCAGACGTATCGTATGCTTTGAACATGATGTGTCAGTTTCAAGGAAACCCAGGTGAGGCGCGTTAGACTGCGACCAGGAATATTCCTATGTACCTTAGATGGACAAAAGAATATTTTGTTGTCTTTGGAAGACAAAAAGAGTTGATATTAACAAGCAGTTTGACTGCTAACTTCAAAACAGACTAAGATAATTTCCGATTTTAATCTGGTTATATCTTTTGTCTGGTTAGAGGTGAAATTTGCTGGAATAGTTCCATGCAATACAATATAGCTGATTAAACTACAGAAGCTGAGCACAGTATTGCATTGGATGCAGTAATGTTGTCAGTTAAGATTTGAAAGTTCTTGAATGAACTAGGTGGCGTAACTAGCTTAGCCCATCCGATAATTCTCTATTTATAGTAGAGTTATCGCGCAAGCCAATGAGCTAGGAAGCACCACAAGTCTAAAACTGGTGCTCAGGAAGTTCCACATTATCTGGGAGATAGTTTTGTGGAGACATCGAGATAATAAAGTTGCAACTTTTGGTAAGGTTGCAAACCCGCTTTCTAAACCTCTCCAGCAGTTTAAGCTTGAGGCTTTCACAACTGCAATAGAGATCAAACATCTTAGAGATGGGTTGTGATTTCTATTACTCTATTACTGTTTAATTTATATGAATTGTCCAAATGATTAAGTGATATCAATTGGGTTATGAGGTCGACTTACTGCATAATGAAGTCCCAATGGTTGAACTGATATACTTAAATCATATAGTTGTTCCTGGTTCGTATAATCGAGTACGGACAAACCGATAATACAATGAACTAGTTTGTAATGTGTACTATAGCGCCGCTTCATGGGCTAGTGATGTGGGACATCAAGTACAATTACATAGATATTAGCTGGGAGCTAATGATCGAACAGACCCGACTGGAATAGTATTTAAGATTTCGAGTCATAATACTATTTCATTGACTGTCGAGCAATTTCCTCTGACCTGAGTAGTCCAGAGTGATTCCATTGTGAAATGGTGTACTTTGATACAAGTAAACGCCTTTCGTAAAAGGAGGTTATAAAACTTGTTATTGGGTATATCAGGAAGCAAGTGGGAGAGCTTGGACTGACAAGATGGGATTGTCCTCCATTCTTTATAATGGGATACATGTCTTACAGGCCACTTGGAGAGTCGAGACTGTGGAAAATACGTGGCCACGTCCAGATAATTATCATAGTGATAAATCTGGTTTTACAGTCTGTCTCATAGTCCAAGAAAGGTTTGAACCGATTGAGGATGACTCGAGTCTTGCCTCAAGTTCAAACTTAGACATAAAGTGACAACAGGAAGTTGGCAGCACACTGGCTCTGAAGGCCAAGTGGGAGATTGTTGGGATATGTCCTTCGATCCTACGTGTGCAATCGATAAAGTCATAAGGTCGTCTATGGATGTTAAATGATTATTCGATAATATTAATTGTTGGGAACAATATAATATTGATCGATAAATCATACCTACAGGGTCACACACGAGTCGGAATTAAGTTGCTTGTTATATTGATTTAGAATCAATACGTATGGATTTTCACATGCATGGGATGCATGGCATGCATGAGATGCATGGCTTGCATGGATGCATGTCACATGGTGTGACATGGCATGCCAAACAAGCAAGGGGACCACATCTAATGCCATTTGGCATGGTGATGTGGAAATGACCCTTCACCTCCCCATTATCCACCATTACTTGTGCATTATGATGCACATTAAGGTGGGGGTTACAAGGGAGGTTAATGGTGATCAATATAGTGATGAAAACATGTGTTTTCACAACACTTTTGATCAGCCACGAAATTCCACACAACAAGAGAGAAAAGAGTGAGAGAATCACTCAAGAACAAGCAAGCAAGTTCAATTTCGGGTTCGTGTGCAACACGTAGAGGCCGGGCCATTTGTGCGGCTTCAACATCCGGGCGATCTAGATAAGAGGAGTGACGAGGTCATTCACAAGGAGAGCTTCGAGAGGTTGGTCCATTTGAGGTGGTTCAATCGACTCAACACCACCTCAACGACATCAACGAATCGCTTCGTCACCATAAGTAAGTAATCGTTGAACCTTATATATATATATATATATATATATATATATATATATATATATATATATATATATATATATATATATATATATATATATATATATATATATATATATATATATATATATATATATATATATATATTGGATGTGTATATATATATATGTTTATATGTGTTCTTATACACATTAAGTGTGCACTAAGATCATGGCATAGTAGATCTATTGCTTTACACGCTTCCGCACACACGGTATATCGATCGGATCGGTATACCGGTACCTTCATATTAAACTCTCGGACATGTCGAGATTCGTTTTGTGTGGATGAATGTTTGTAATAGTAAAAATTCGGGGGTTGACCGAATTTAGGATTTATTATTACGTTCTTTGTTTTTCCGGAAAATGTATAGGGTCGATTTCATGTATAGAATCGATACCGGATAATTGTAATTTAATTCTTGTAATTTTAATTACGTTGGTTCGATGTTGAGACGATCGCCGGAAGACGAAGAAGGTGTGACGAAGTAGACAATGGACGAAGGGGCCGATCATCCCCATGATCGACCCCATGGATCGATCGCCGGCGTAGGGGCTATCCGTGGGAGCTTCCGGCCACGCCGGCCACCGGTGGTGGTGGCGCGTGGGCTGGGGGCGGCGGCGATGCTCCTCCCGGAGGGCGGTCGATGGTGGGGGTGGTGCGGGGACCCAACCCGTGCTACTCCTACCATAATCCGACTTTCCTAAATTAATTCAACTTTCCTATTTGAGTATCTTCCTTTTAGGAAACTCTCATGGATTAGGAAGAGAATTAATTGAATTAATTTTATTCCTATTTGTTTTATTTCCTTTATGGAAATATTCATGGATTAGGAATTTAATTAATTTAATATTAATTTATTTCCTATTTGATTATTCCTATTCTTGGGAATTTTCATTAGATGGAAATAAATTGATAATGGAAAGTAGTAGAGTCCTAAATTTATTTTTATTTCCTTATTCTATTATAGAAGTCTTCTAGAATATTCCGAGTTTTACTTGGATAGATTATTCTAAAAGATTTAATAGAATTAGATGGGAAATTAAATAAATAAAAATATTAATAATATTTAATTTTATTTTTGATATATTCGATTGACTTAATTTTCGAATTAAGTAACTTTTGGATTAATTGAAAATGAATAGATTTAAATATTAGAGATTAATATTCTCGTCACATGGAGCATTCAAGAACGAAGACTGAAGACTAGAAGATGCGTACAGAGATGGGATAAAGCCATGATAGTCGGAAAATAATTTTCTAGCATTATTTTGACTATGTGATACTATGTGCTTTACTGCTTGTATGCATGCTATATGTGTTTATTTTATGCACTAGATAGCGTATCCCTATTATTATAAAAAGCTAAGTGGGAGAGGGGATGGAAACATTCCCATGGTCTCCATTACTGTTCTCTTGGTGACTCTTATGGACTTTCGAAGTTCGTATAGACGAGTCATTGGAGGAGAATTCTTGTAATTCCTTTTACAAAGAAACATTGATCGAGTTTATCAAACAATGCCTAATTTGTCTTTCTGAAACTGACTTCAAGTCGACTCATTCTCACCCCGGGGAGTGGAATGGAGCCAGAGCCACTTGGTCATGTAGAGGACACAAATTAGAGACTTCCGTGCCATTCTTTGATAGATGGGTCGCTTGTCTGCTCGGCTCCCTCATTTATGAGAGATAGGGTCGCTCGCATGGCGAATCACTGGTTAGAAACTTCGAGTTTCACTTATGATTCTCCACGTCTTAATTTACGAGATTAAATGGATCAAGTAATTGGGAGTCAATTATAAAAGTCTCTTAGTATAGTAAACGTCCACACCACGTGGCTTGCTATGCTGACGGACTTTGGATTAATTGATGTAGACAGTTGTAAGTAATTATGAAGAGTTGTGAAGTTATCGTAAACGTCCACACCACGTGGCTTGCGGTAATGTAGCGATTCCAAGTAATTTACTTTGGTACTGAGTAATGGTTTACACTTAGATACGCGTTATAGTATTCTTCCCCACGAAGTTACGCTATAATCGATGTATGACCAAAGAAAATCTAATTGCTAAATCATTTGGGTGGGTAAACGTCCACACCACGTGGCTTGCCTTACCTGATGGGATTTTAGATGTGATTAGTAATTTAATGATGTTCTAGGGAGATAACGTCGGATATTAAATTAATTGTTTGTTTAAATGTGCTTATAGGTTTAGAGAATTGCTATGAATCCACTTTTGTTGATACTTGAGGAAATTAACGCACTGGTTCCATACTGTATTGAATGGAAAGAAGAATTAGACATTGCTCAGACTGTAAAGGAGTACAAAGACGTACTCAGTGAAACTTGTCCTCCTGGACTCACCATTAACTCAACTGAGGAGGAGATTTTTGACTTTGAAAGGTGGGGTAGTGCTCGTGCATTAGCCGCTAATCATGACGTCATGATCAAACTCAAGTTGCTGTTTGGACATGATGAGAAGGATAGAAAAGAGGCGATGAGGATACTCGTAAAGATCTGTTACTTCGATGAAACACTTGATCATGTTTTTGAGATGATGGATCTTTTGGACGAGTTGAAACAATCGCAAGCTCTTATAGCCAAAGCCAAAGGTTTCGGACCTAAAGGCAAGGGAAAGGAGAAGAAGACAAGAGGGTCCGGTGGTCCTAAGGGACTTGGACCAAAGGGTGGGATAAAGAAGCCTTCTGGCAAATATCCCCAAGGGAAGCAGTCTACTGGGGGTCTACATCTTGTCCTCTCAAAGGTACGGATTTTTTCTTTAGTCGTAAAACATAGTCAGCGGTATTATCTACCAGAGTTCTGGTGTGTAGATATGGAACCACTGACGGTATGTGCATTCTAAATGCAGGGGTTCCAGAAAACCCAGCGACTTAGATAAGAAGAGTTCGAGTCCACTTGGGCAGAGCTGTTAAGGAAGCAGCGGTTGCAGTGGAAGACATTTATCTTTTTGATAGTTATAGGATTTCATTTCAAGTTTATTGCTTTGTACCTTTTATTCTAGAAAAGAACTTTTGTTCTGGTTTTCTATTATTAATGGATATTTTATTTCTTTAATCATTTGATGATTTAGATAAGAAATAATGGTGATATCTATTCTGGTACATTAGATAGCGATATGTGAATGATGAATCCTTAGACTACCACAATGCAACAAACCATTATGTATAACTTGTTTTACTTATTGGATGTATTTCTTTATCGATCATTGTACTTGTGAATTCTTGAACTTGGTAGTATCTATTCAAAAGGGATTCAAAAGGTCGAAATTGATTTGATCAATTATAGTTGGAGGAATGGACCTCTCGACCTAAGAATCGATCTTGAAAGATGATACAACTAAGTTAACCTTTCTGGATAAAGGATGGAATTCGGACAAGTATAGAAAATGATTGATGATTAATGCGGTATGTGTAATTAGAGAAGGTACGAGTCATTCTTTCAAGAATACTCGAAAATGGATTAGACTACTTGTTGTGCCATAAAAGCGGAGTGTTTTTAACACAAGGCCATTATGGGGAACCCTCAAAGTATATCCATTGAAAGCCTGCGACTTGTTCGCGGAGGCTATCACCCATCTAAATAACACATAGCATAAATCAAAGATTGAGATTAAATCTCAAACGACTACGCCATACACTGAAGTGTAGACATGGTGTGTCAGGAATAAGAAATGGGATTCTAATGGTAAAAGGACAAGTTTGTTCGGAACTACCTATGTTCTATGGATTTTCTGGATACAACAACATATTGAATATGGTTGTAGAATATCCTAGATGAACAAGTAATTGTATGTTCAAATAGTACCACGGACCAGAAGGGTGTCTTCGCCCGGTTCTTGAAGAAGACTATTAGATGAACTGCAAATGCCCTAAACGAACAAGGTACTTTATAATGAGGAAAGAGAAGACTGAGAACCAGCCTAACCGAGTATTAGTACACCACTAACCGCACCTAATGTTATTACTGTTATACACCGGAACGCCATTGCAGTGGGAGGTTGTTAATCAACCGGAGATGTTCATAAGACTGGAGGAGTTTTAAACTCTGGATTTAGTAGACATGAAATCGATCCCTAGTTCTGCATAGGGGGCAGTACTAATCTAAATGTGCCTACTTGGATAACAATTATTATTGTTAAAGAGGCGAGATCATTTAGAAGTACAAGCTTAGTGAATCCATTCTTGGAAGTATCACAAAGCTGAAACTTGTGGAACTTGCAAATTGATGAGATAGTCCATTGTATGGGTTCATCAAGAAGCATAGACAAGATTGGTGTATTGGAGACGTAATGGAAACAAAGTGGTGTTTCTCGGAATTTTATGTAGATAACACTTCATCATTGGCAACAATGTAAAAGCATTATCAGACATAAAATAGAGGTTGTCTAAGTAAATCGAAATATAAGATTAAGATAAAGTTGGATCATGTTCTTAGAAATCTTTCGATCTCTAGATAAGAACATTTGTACTTCTCCTTAGATATCTTATACGATTATGGTTTGTTTTAAACATACACTATTCTGAGAAAGGTTATTGCCTTTCGAGAACAGAATGCATCTATCTAAGGTATGTGTCGTGAACACATGAAGGAGATAAATATAGACAAAGAAGATTCTTACACTTCGAGTGTAAAGGGCTTTGTAAATGCGGTGTTATAAAACAAGAACCTGATATCAACTATGCGGTTAGCGTAGTGGGAGTATATCAAAGTAATCTGGATAAGAAATATTCGAATGCTGTAAAGTACTTGGAAGTGCTGGATTACTAGCAATACGAAATCTTCTTAGAATACAGTTTCTCAGATCCAAAATCAGAGAGAGACCAGTGTAAGTCGATGTCAGGCTATGTGTTCACTTTTAGAAGAGGTGGAACCTAAGGATGAAAGAGTGATAAGCGTGATGCTTCTCGGACTCTATCATAAACCGAATAGCAGTCTCAGAGGCAGCGGAAGTTTTGGTTAGGTTCCGGAATGACCTCTGAACTTGGATATGATTCTTGGTTCACCAAAGGCTATGTGTATAGCGGTGCATGGTAAACTGGAAGAAGTCATAAGTTCAAAAGGTGATGATAACGCATAGAGCAAGTACCACCTGATACGAATCATCGTCAGAGAGGCGACGCAGTAGTCACCAAGATAACTTCAGAGCGGCAACCTAGATTGCTCATTCACATAATACTTCTGGGAAGTATAACTTAAGCACGTGATGAGTATGGGAGTCGGGAGTTTGGAGGAAATGACTAGACCTTAGTACAAGTGGGAGATTGTTGGAGTTGTGTACTTAATGTCTAGATTTAAGTATCAGTAAACTCCCCGTCATAGCATTTAACCTATTTAATTAATGAACAATTATTTGCATTTAATTATTATTAATTAATTATGCAAAATATAGTCCTGGATTTTATACGTTGTAGTTAGTATGGTGTTGCATGGGCACACAGAAGATCATACTATCGGTTACTCGTATTTAATCGAACAGTTGCTCACGACCTAGATGGACACGGACCAATCCATCGGTATAGTCGTTGTGTGAGAGAGAAAATAATTTATCTTAATTGTTTTATCACACTTGTACACTTGGTGTATTGGGCGGATCGCTTGAGATTTATTGATTAGGATTGCCTTAGATAATCAATTTAAATCTCAGAGTATTTTATTCTTAATCCCTGAAACAATTGCGGGTGTGTATATTTAATATAAGTGACTTTGATTTACCAAAGGAATTAACCGATTTAATTATTGGGTTAATTACCGGTTAAGTTGGGTCACTATATTTTATATATGGCATGCCGTGAATTCTTGAAGGGACAGTGTATCCCGTAAGGGTTGATAATATCCCCGAGATGAGTTCATAAGGAATTATTATGTAAACCCTGCAGGTGGATTTAATCCGCATAATAATTAAGGTTGAACGGTACTATTCTCGGATATAAGAGATGAATAATATTTATTGAGCAATAAATAAATTTATTCATGGATATTTAAATCTTAAATACACGGAATATATAATACTACCGGAGAAATATTATTTGATATAATATGGAATAATATTGGGAGTGCAATTTTATTTATATAGTGGAAAATAAATAAAATTTAATATTGATAAGGATTAATGGATTTGGGTTGGACCCAATTTAATCTTCAATATTTAGAAGCCCAATATTTATTCTCCTTATGATCCCCTACGTAGCCTATATAAGCACTACATGGTCTTCACTTTTCATAACTAAGAGAACCTAAGTTACGCCAATCATAAAGTTTTGAGAGTGAGGAAGATCCATAGGAGTTCGATAGATCGTCGCCCACACGACGTTCGGACGAGGTGCAAGGAATACGTGGGAAGATCGCAAGGTCATCAACACGTTAATTCGTTTCTCCGTACAACGAATCGAAGGTAAAAATCATAAACCCTCTTTTATGATTTCGTGTGAATTAATTGTAGTATATACATGAACACACGATACGGATAAACGTACGAACTTCGGGGACGGGGATTCGAGATCCCCGGCGAAGATCGAGAGAACCCTCGGCTTGGAGCCGAGGGGGCGATCGAACCCTAGGGTTCGATCGCGGCATGCACGTGACGGAGGGGGAAGCCCCGGCTGGAAGCCGGGGCACACGGTCGATCCTTGATCGACCGCCGGGATGGCGTGGGCTGGTGCCACGCCGGATCCCGGCCACCCTCGTCGGTCAGGTGCGCGCACGGGAGGACCCCGGCTGGAAGCCGGGGCGATCGATCGACCGTGAGGTCGATCGTGAGGGGAAGCTGCGGCTGGGCCGCGGCAGGTCAGCTGGAGGCTGACCGCCCTCCTCCGGCGGCGGTGGTGAGTCGCCGGACTCACCACCGGGGGCTGCTGGGCAGCCCCAGCGATCGCGAGGTGCGCGATCGCGAGCCCCTCGTGGCGGGGGCTCGGCTAGGGTTTTGCCGCGGCTTGTCCGCGGTGGAACTCTCGTCGGGCCCGGTTCCGTCGTACGGTGGTTCGCGTTCATGGATCCGACGCGTGGGAGAAAATCAGCTGGGGACGGGCTGCGTGTCTTCGGGCGCGTAGTCTCCAAAGGTCGGACTCCTGCGGATGAGTCGGGGATCCAATCTCCGGCGATGAAGGATTTCGGCCGGGCTATCGGTTCCGCATAATTTTTAAATAGCCCGGGATATCGATTTCCAAAAGTACTTGCACTATGTGTTATCTTACACTTATGGACTTGTGATTTCTTACCATTTGCCATCGCACCGCTATTTACATAGCCTTTGGCAAATTAAGAATCACATCTAAGTCCCAGAGATTATCCCGGAGTTATACCAAAACTTCCGCTGCCTCTGAGGCCGCTATTTGGTTACCCATGGCAGAGTCCGAAAAGCATCGTGCTTATCACTCTTCCATGTTAAAACTCCTTCTCCTTTAATAGTGAAACACATAGCCTGATCGACTTACACCGGTCCTCATTTGATTAGAAATCTAAGAGAATGTAATCCAAAGGAAATGCTCGTCTGCTTCGTAGTCTAGAACAGTACTTCGAAAGTACTTTTACAGCAGTCGAATATTCCTTTCCAGGATTACCTTGATATCCTCCCACTATGCTCACCGCATAGCCGATATCAGGTTCTCGTTTTTCAACATTGCATTTATTAAGCTTTCCACACTCAAAGTGTAGGAAACTGCTTTCATTGCTTCTATCTCCTTTTGTGTTCCAAAACACATATCCTTAGATAGATGCATTCCGTCTCTGAAAGGTAACGAACCTTTCTCGGAATCTTGCATGTTAAAACGAACCATAATCGTACAAGATATCTAGAGAAGTACAATGTTCTTTTCTTGAGATCCTAGATCTTAAGAACATGCTCTAACTTCTTCTTTATCTCATATATCGATTTTTCTAGACAACCATCATTTTATGTCTGACAACATCTTTACATTGTTACCAATGATAAAATGTTATCTACATAAAACCTCCGAGAAACACCACCTTGTTTCCATCACGTTTCCTATACACACGATTCGTCAATGCCTTTTGATGAATCCATCAAATGGACTATCTCATCAATGCGCAAGTTCCACGAATTCTAGCTTTGTTACAATCCATAAATGGATCAACTAAGCTTGTACTCTAAATGATCTCGCCTCTCAACAATAATCCTTATTGCTTTCCAAGAAGGCACATTTAGATCTAGTACCGCCTCTGTGTAGATCTAGGGATCAATTTCACGTATACTAGGTCCAGAGTCCGAAGACTCACCTAGTTTCATGAATATCTCCGGTTGTTAAACAACCTCCCACTACAACGGCGTTCCGGTGTATAAACAGTAATAACAGTAGGTGCAGTTAGTGGTGTACCGCTACTCGGTTCAGCTGGTTCTAAGTCTTAATCGTTTTCTCTCTTTTCAGAAGTATCATGTCATTTTGGGCTTGTGGTTCATCTAATAGTCTTCCTCTAAGAACCGGGCGTTAGAACTTATAACGTCCTTCTGGTTCATAGTACTATCGAACACACATCTTTTGTTCTTCCAGGATATTCTACAACCGCATTTGAATGCGCCGTTGTTTCCAAGACATATCCATAGAACATAGGTAGTTCCGTTTAACTCGTGCTTTTACTATTTCTATAAGAGTTCCATTTCTTATTTCCGACACACCAATCTTACAGAGGACTGTATGGTGTAGTCACTTGGGATCCAATCCCAAGCTCTGATCATAAATCAGAGTCAATCAATTTTAATACTTGTCCGGATCTTATATCTTATATCCATAAAGGATTGCTTAGTCGTATTATCTTCCAAATTAGATTCTTAGGTCGGAAGGTCCACTCCTTCAACTTAATTGATCTTACAATCAATTTTCGACCTTTGAACTTCTTATTTGAATAAATATGACTTAGCATAAGATTCCACAAGTATAAATGATTTAATAAAGAAATCTCTTATTAGTAAAACGAGACGTATAAAACGGTTCGTCGCATCGTGGTAGACTCAGGATTCATCATTTATATATTGCTAGCTAATGTACCAAAATAGATAATATCATTATTTCTTCTTATAACCATCAAATGATTAAAAGAAATAAAATATCCATTCATTAGAAATCCAGAACAAAGTTCTTTCTAATATGAAAGGTACATAAAAGCAATAACTTAAAATGAAATCCTATAAAATGTCCTCCACTGCAACTGCTGCCTCCTCTACAGCATTGCCCATGTAGACTACGATTTCTTCTTTTCTAAGTCGTCGGGTTTCCTGGAACCCTTGCATTTAAAATGCACATACCGTCAGTGGTTCCATATCTACACACCAGGTTCCGGTAGATAATTCCACTGACTATGTTTTTACGACTAAAGAAAATTTCGTACTTTCTTTGAGAGGATAATCAGACTTCCAGTACCCAGACTGTTTGCATCGAGAATACTTGCCTATTGGCTTTCTCGTCCCATCTCGTGGTCCAAAAATAACCACTGGGTTTCTTTGCTTTTCCTTCTCCCCGATCTTGCCCTTAGGTTCGAAACCTTTGGCATTGGCTACAAGAGCTTGCGATTTCCGTCTCAACTCGTCTAAAAGGTCAATCATCTCAAAAACGTGTTTAAGCGTTTTCTCGAAGCGACTGGCCTTTATGAGTATCCTCATCGCTTCTTGTCTAGCCGCCTATTTCAATAGGCTCGGAAGGACAAAGCTCACTGAGTACAAACTAGTACTCTTTAACAGTTTGGGTAATGTCTAGATCTCTATTCCAATCATTACATTTAGGGACCAGTGAGTTTATAATCCTTACGTATCACATAAAGTGGGTTCAAAGCCATTTCCTAATCTATGAGCACATATAACAACAAACAATCGATTTAATCTCCGATATTATCTCCCTTAAATAATATCATTAAACCACTAATCACATCTAAAATCCCATCAGATATGGCAAGCCACGATAGTGTGGACGTTTACCTATCCAAATGATTTAGCAATTAGATTTGCTTCGGTCGTACATCATCATTAGCGTTACTTCGATGGGAAGAATACTAAGAAGCGTACCTAAGTGTAAACCATTACTCAGTATCTAAGAAGATTGTTTGGGATACGCATATTCACCGCAAGCCACGATAGTGTGGACGTTTACGTTAACATACGCTCCTTTACTCCCTTCTATAACTGTCTACATCAATCGTTCCAAAATCCCATTCAGTGTAGCAAGCCACGATAGTGTGGACGTTTACTACACCAAAAGATTTTTACAATTGACTCCCAATTACTTGATCCATTCGATTTTGTAAATCAAGACGCGGAGAATCATAAGTGAAACTCGAAGTTTCTAACCAGTGATTCACCATGCGAACGACCCTATCTCTCATAGAATGAGGGAGCCGAGCAGACAATCGATCTAGTCATCAAATGACACGAAAGTCTCTAATTTGTGTCATCCACATGACCAAGTGGCTTTGGCTCCATTCCACTCCCCGGGGTGAGAATGAGTCGACTTGAAATCAGTTTCAGAAAGACAAATTAGGCATTGTTTGATAAACTTAATCAATGTTTCTCGTAAAAGGAATTACAAGAATTCTCCTCCAATGACTTGTCTATACGAACTCAAAAGTCCATAAAAGTCACCAAGAGAACAGCAATGGAGACCATGGATATGTTTCCATACCCTCTCCCACTTAGCTTTTTATAACAAAGGGATACGCTATCTAATGCATAATTAAATACACATAAGCATAATTACAATCATACAATTCATTCAAGTACGTACACAAATAATCAAATAATTACTCAAGCAAAATTATTTCTCGACTATTCGTACCTTGATGAATTCCAGCATGCTTGCCTTGAGTCTTCATTCTACGTCTTGAATACTTTGCCGAGTGACGGAAAAATTCTTTGATTTTCATATTTAATTTTACTCCAATTAAATAAAATCAATTCCATTGATTTCCATATTTAATTCTATTTTAAATAAAATCCAAGATTTTCCAATCCGAAATAAATTTTGAATTAATCTATTGATTTTAAATAAAATACTTAAATTAAATAAAATCAATATTATTAAAATCCATTGATTTCCATATTTAATTCTATTCTAAATAAAATCCAAGATTTTCCAATCCAAAATAAATTTTGAATTAATCTAATGATTTTAAATAAAATACTTAAATTAAATAAAATCAATATTATTAAAATCCATTGATTTCCATATTTAATTCTATTCTAAATAAAATCCAAGATTTTCCAATCCAAAATAAATTTTGAATTAATCTAATGATTTTAAATAAAATACTTAAATTAAATAAAATCAATATTTTAATAATTTCTCAATCCTATTTAAATTAGATCTCAAGAATCCTAATCAAAATCGAATTTTGATTCTTCTTAAGACTTCTAATCCAAGTAGGTATAGGATATCTAGAGAAACTAGGATTTTCTTTCCTAATTTAACTCTCCATCTAATTCCATTATTTAATTCCATAATTAAGAAATCTAATCCAAATAGAATTTGAATTAATTCCAAAATTAAATTAAATAAAATTAGAAAGATTAAATTATTTCCGGAAAGATCGGATTTACCGGGACGAGCCGAAACAATTCCGGTCATCCCAAAATCGAAACAACACGAGCCCGGCTATGCTCATATATTCACCCATAAGAAAAATCGACCCATGCATTTCACATGCACATGCACAGCTCAATTAACCCACGATTAATTAATTATCTCATGCATGCACTCATGCAATATGCTCCAGGCCATGCAATCGAGACATGTAGAAGAGTCCACTCAACCAAGAATTAATTCACACACACAAAACACAGCAGCGTAAAAAAAAATTCAACGATCAGCGATCAAGTCCGCGATCAAGTCGAGCGTACCAGCAGTGTCTCTTGGCCAATCTCCGGCACGGCGTCTCCCTTGACGAACCATGCCATCGACCCGCTACTCAACCACACAAGAGCAGCCCGCACACGAAGACCCCCGAGCATGGAGCACCAGCAGCCCGTCTGAGCCGAAGCCGAAGCCACGACCTCTTGGCAGCGGTCGACATCCGGCGACTACCACCGTTGGTGGTTGATGCCGTCGACCCCCAGCCGCCATACAGCCCGGTCCCACTACAAGCCCTCACGTCCAGTCGCTGCCTTCGATGTCCGAGCGTGAAGCTGTCCGCGAGCATCGAGCACAACCGCCGGCTGCCGGCGAACCACCACCACTGGTGGCACACGCCGACACGCCCAGCTGTGTTCAGCCTCAATTAACCCAAAGTTCCGTTTCCGTCTAGTAAGCCACGATAGTGTGGACGTTTACTAAACAAACAACTTTGTTAATTGAATTCCATTTAATAAATTTCACAATTTCGTTAATCAAAGCTTGATATCTCGTAAGTGAAACTCGAAGTTTCTAACCAGCGATCAATCATGCAATTGAGCCCTATCTCTCACAAAATGAGGGAGCCAACCAGAAAATCGATCTAGTCATCAAATTACTCGAATGTCTCTAATCTGTGTCATCGACATAACCAAGCGCTTTGGCTCCATTCCACTCCCCGGGGTGAGAATGAGTCGAGTTGAAATTAGTCTTTGAAAGACAGATTAGGCATTGCTTTGAAAAACTTAAGTGTTCAATTCTATAAATGGAATTGAATTCGAATTTTGATCCAGTGATATCCGTGTGTCAACTTTATCCGATAGGGAGGATGACACTAAAGCCAACTCGTAAGCGACACACATCACTATCAAAACAGAGAATGGAGACCGCGGGATTGTTTCCAATCCCTCTCCCACTTAGTTTTTACGAAAGGGATAACAAGCATGCATATGAAATTAAAGCATAATAAAACACGTAAACACATAGAAAGCATTTAACGTGGCCCGATTATTATGGCCTTTAAAATCTTCGATGCACGTCTTCTCGGATCTTCGCCTCGTTGCTCGTCTAGGTCTCGATCCACCACCGACTCGTCTAAGTGCCAAGAGACGAACCCCTCCCACTGGAGTATCATCCTGGGCCCTCGACAAGCGATCCGTGATGTCCGTCGAACCCCCCGTAGCTGCTGCCAAGAATCCAGCGAAACAGCGACCGCCGTTTGAGAAACGGCGACCGCCGTTTGCCCTTCAGCAGCCGCGGGTTCGACTTCTCGACCCTCGTTCGTCCGGCCCTCGATCTCGTCTCGATCCACCAAGCAGCAGCAACATTACAAGAGTAAAACATACTACTTCTGGCATCGATCCTATACAGGAATGATCGATCCTATACACCCGGATAAACGAAAAAACGAAAAACCCTAAACGACACAACCCGTCGTTTTAACTATTACAAACAAGCAACGATAAAAACCAAAGATCTCGACAATCCCGAGAGTTTAACAAACCACAATATACAGTACAAAAACACATGACCATAATAATCGGGTTATCCTGCAAAACAAAACTCGCAAACAATACAAGAACGCACAAAACCGGCTCTGATACCAATTGTTGGAAATCGACTACCCGGGATGCGTTCGTTCGATCACTCGAACATCCGAACGATCCCAGTCGACATCCGGTGTCGCTACTTCGTTCGCTTTTCCAGCCCATGCCCCGATTCACGCCCAGCCATTGCCCCGAATGACAACCGCGCGAGCCGGAGCGGGCTGCCAGGAAAACAGCAAAACGGCGGTCGCCGTTTCTCCGCGAACACCAACGCGATGTTGCTGTTCCGGGCTCGTTTCCGGGTCGTTTTTCCTCATCCGACTACCGATCCGGAGGTCCTAGAACCCCCAGTAGTCGAGGAATACAATCCACGATACCCGGAACCCGATCGTACATTCATGTATGATTAACGAATAACATGAGATCGAAAAGTGCGGAAAAGGAATCGATCTCATACCTTCTCGGTCGATTGTTGAGACCTTAGAGCTTCTAACGTATTCTCTGATCCCGTCTCCAACCGTTGTGTGGGCAACGATCCGCTGGAGTTCTCCCGTCTATACTCTCTCTGTCTCAACCAGCGTATGATTATTCTCTATGTGAGAATAAAAATTTTATTTGCGTTAACCTTTTTACTTTTACAGAGAAAAATATATTTGCGTTAACGCAATTATTTTTCTCAGCAAAAATAAATGTTGCGGCGAATTGTAGGTTAAGAGAGGGTAAGGGAGGGGTTTATATAGAGCTACGTTAGGGACCTAAGGATAAATTAATTAAGGGCTAAATTGAAATATTAATTAACTTGGAATACGTAAAAGCAATTCCTTAATTAATCGATTTCAATTTTAATTATTATTCACTCCACTATAAAATAATAATTGAATTCCCAAAATTAATTTTAATATTATTTCAACAATAATAAATCCGCCGAAATTATATATACGACTTTCCCCGTGTTTAAGATATAGAACATCCACGAATTTATTTAATTACTAATAATTAAATTAATTCGTTTCTTATTATCCGAGACTAGTACCACTCATCCTTATTATCATGTGGAACAAATCCACCTGCAGGGTTTACATGATAAACTTTATGAGCTCATCTCGGGGACGTTATCAACCCGATAAACGGGACACGGTTTCCTGTCTATAATCTATAGCATGCCGTGTGTACAATTCCGATTCCCAATTTACCGAGTATCTCGACTAATCAATTAGTCTCACTCATTGGCAAGTTAAAGAACCGAGAATTGGACATACGCACCTATAATTATATAGGGATTAGGAATTCGTATATCCGTAATTCTGAGGTCTAGTTCGATTACGTCGATTAGTATAAATCGAACGCTCTCCCGTGGTCCTGCTCAATACACCAAGTGTACAAGTGTAACATAATAGTCAAGACCAACTATTACCCAGTCACACTACGACGTACCGATGGATTGTCCCTGTCCATCTAAGTCGTGAGCTTCTGTTTGATAATATACGAGTAACCGACAGTATGATCTTCCGCGTGTCTCCTCACGCCATACTGTCTACAACGTATATATCTAGGACTATTGCATTCTAGTACAAGATAGACAAAATGCCGACAGTTTGATTAATAGATAATGAAAAACAAAGATAAGGAGTTCCATATTGTCACTAAACTAGACATTTAGAATATAACTCCATCAAGGTTACTTGGTGTTATTTCATGGTTTAATAGGTGAGAAAATGCTGATTTTCTCACCACAATATTCAGCTACGAAAATCACACCAAAGAGAGAGAAAAGAGTTCTTGGAGAACCACTTCAATCTAACAAGCAAGCAAGTTCATTTTCCGGGTTCGTGTGCAACACGTAGAGGCCGGGCCATTTGTGCGGCTTCAACATCCGGGCGATCTAGACAAGAGGAGTGACGAGGTCATTCACAAGGAGAGCTTCGAGAGGCTGATCCATTTGAGGTGGTTCAATCGACTCAACACCACCTCAACGACATCAACGAATCACTTCGTCACCATAAGTAAGTAATCGTTGAACCTTATATATATATATTGGATGTGTACATATATATGTTTATAATGTGTTCTTATACACATTAAGTGTGCACTAAGATCATGGCATAGTAGATCTATTGCTTTACACGCTTCCGCACACACGTTGTATCGATCGGATCGGTATACCGGTACCTTCACCCTTTGCTTCCTACTGTGGTCAACGGCTTGCCACTCCTCAGTTGAACGACATTAACGTGGGCATTAAGGATTTCCACTTTGGGTGGTAGGCTTCCTGTTGGAGTTGTGTACTTAATGTCTAGATTTAAGTGACGGAAACTCACGATCCATTGCCACTAATCTATTTAATTAAATAAACAATTATTTGCGTTTAATTATTTATAATTAAATATATGCAAATTATAGTCCTGGATTTTATACGTTGTAGTTAGTATGGTGTTGCATGGGCGCACAGAAGATCATACTATCGGTTACTCGTATTTAATCGAACAGTTGCTCACGACCTAGATGGACACGGACCAATCCATCGGTATAGTCGTTGTCTGAGAGAGAAAATAATCTATCTTGATTATTTTATCACACTTGTACACTTGGTGTATTGAGCGGATCGTTGAGATTCATCGATTAGGATTGCCGGCGATAATCGATTCGAGTCTCAGTGTATTTTATTCTTAATCCCCGAAACTATTGCGGGTGTGTATATTCAATATAAGTGACTTTGATTTACCAAAGGAATTAACCGATTTAATTATTGGGTTAATTACCGGTTAAGTTGGGTCACTATATTTTATATATGACATGCCGTGAATACTTGACGGGAAAGTGTATCCCGTAAGGGTTGATAATATCCCCGAGATGAGTTCATAAGGAATTATTATGTAAACCCTGCAGGTGGATTTATTCCGCATAATAATTAAGGTTGAATGGTACTAGTCTCGGATATAAGAGATGAATAAATTAATTAGCAATAAATTAATTTTATTCATGGATATTTATATCTTAAATACACGGAATAAATAATACTACCGGAGAAATATTATTTGATATAATATGGTATAATATTGGGAGTGCAATTAATTTTATATAGTGGAAAATAGAATTAATTAATATTGATAAGGATTAATGGACTTGAGCATTGGGCTCAATTTAATCTTCAATATTGGAAGCCCAATATTCCACCTCCTTAAGATCCCCTACGTAGCCTATAAAAGCACTACATGGTCTTCTCTATTCTCATAAGTTCATAACTTGAAGATCACAATTCTAGAGAGAGAAAGTAGAGAGGAGGATCCATGGAGTTCGGTAGATCGTCGCCCACACGACGTCCGGGATAGTGCAAGGAATACGTGGGAAGATCTCAAGGTCATCATAAGATCTCGTTTCTCCGCACAACGAATCGAAAGGTGAATTAAATAATTGCTATTTAATTCTTGTTTTATTGAATCAATTATCGAAGAACAAAGTTCCAATAGTTCGAACCCCGGATTAGACGACGAACGCGTGGTGGCGATCTAGGATCGCCGGACCACAGCGATCGCCGCCTAGGGTTTCGGCGGCGTGGCGCATGGGACGATCCCCGGCTGGACGCCGGGGCGCGATCGATCAAAGGATCGATCGCGGGCAGCTGCTGGGCACGACTGCCCAGCTGGAGGCGGGCCACCCCAGGCGGCGGCGAGTCGCCGGACTCGCCGCGGGGGCTGCTGGGCAGCCCCACCCGATCGCGCGGTGGCGCGATCCGTTGATCGCGTGAACCCCGTACTCGCGGGGGTTCGGCTGGGGGCGGGCTGCGTACCTTCGGGTGCGTGGTCTCCAAAGGCTGGACTCCGGCGGATGAGTCGGCGTTCATGTGATCTCCGGCGAAGGGTTTGATCGGGTTATTGGTTTCCGCAAATTTAAATAACCCGGGATATCGAATTCCAACACTTCCCCCATCTTGTTCCAGCTTTGCTACTACCTGCATTAGGTGTGAAACTTGGGCTCCTAAACTTTGGAACTGCCCTCTTGTTTCTTGTTTAAACTTCTCATTCTCTTGATGAGACTTGATGTTTTTCTGCTGGAATTTCAGATTTTCTTTGACCAAAGGTTCCATCATTTCAGACAATGTAAGCCCTTTGGTCTGGGTGAGCTGGTGGTACATTCCCGGGCCTTGCTGCTGATACTGCCCTTGTTGATGTTGGTTGTAGCGCTGGTAGTTCTGGTTACCACTATGCCCCTCACCGTGGTTGTTCTTATTCCCATACCTAAAATTCTCTTGGTGCTTCCACGAGGGGTTGTAAGTATTGGAGTTAGGGTCATAGTGCGGCTTCCCTCTTCCTTGCCTATTATTGTTGTCTTGTCCTATTGCTTTGACCTCTTCATCGAACAGTGTAGGGCACTCATCAGTTGCATGCTCCATATCTTGGAAAATCTGGCACGCTTTGACTCCTCTTTTTGGCCCAGCTGTCATACTAGCCATGGACGTTTACATAGTGCTACATAATTTATCAATTTATGAATCTGCAGCAGTGGGTACTCTCAGATTTGTCCTGGGTAGATCACTCCCATCCTCTCTGAACTCTTCCTCCATCTCCTTAAAGAGTTTGAATGCCTCATCGGTGCTTTTATTAAATATTGACCCTCCACAGGCGGCGTGCAAAAGGGTCCGCTCATGTTGCCTCAGGCCAGACACGAAGTATTGGATCAAATCGTAAGCTGGGATTTGATGCAGAGGACACTTTGCCAACATTTGTTTAAACCTTGCCCAATAGTCAGGGAACTCTTCGCCTTCCCCCATCTTAATGCTATTGAGGTACTTTCGCATTGGATCCTCGCGGCAGGGAAATAATTCTCAAGAAATTTTTGTTAGAGTTGTTGGAATTTGACATCCCGGGTTATTAAAAATTATGCGGAAACCAATAACCCGATCAAACCGTTCGCCGGAGATCACATGAACACCGTCGCACGCGTCGGAGCACGACCGAACGCACGGCATGGCCGAAGCCATACACGCAAGCCCAGTCGCGTCCCGCGGCTAGGGTTTCACGCGATCGAAGGATCGATCGCACGCCGGCGATCGATCGGGGTGGGCTGCACACCAGCCCCGCGGCGAGTCCGGCGACTCGCCGCCGCATGGGAGGTCCCCACCATCGTGGTGGGGTCGGGCACGGCACCAGCCCGTGCCCAGCGATCGATCCTCGTGATCGATCGCACACCCTCGGCCCAGCCGAGGGTTCGCCCCCCTTCGCCCCGCCGAAACCGTAGCGGGCGTACGCCGTGGTCCGGTGGCTTCGCCACCACCACGCATTCGTCCGTCTAATCCGGGCTTCGATGTTCGAATCTTCGTCCTACGGTATTCTCGATAATTCAAATCAAAATAATATCGAGAGAGTTTAGATATTATACCTTCGATTCGTTGTTCGGAGAAACGAAATCAAACACCTTTGAATCTTCCCACGTATTCCTTGCACTCCGTTCGAACGTCGGGTGGGCGACGATCTATCGAACTCCTATGGATCTCCTTCAACTCTCTAGAACTATCAATTAATGATATTCTTGTCTCTTTTTTATTTATGAAGGCCATGTAGTGCTTTTATAGGCTACGTAGGGGATCTAAAGGAGGTGGAATATTGGGCTTCTAATATTAAAGATTAAATTGAGCCCAATGCTCAAGTCCATTAATCCTTATCAATATTAATTTTATTTATTTTCCACTATATAAATAAAATTGCACTCCCAATATTTACCCATATTATATCGAATAATATTTCTCCGGTTAGTATTATTTATTCCGTGTATTTAAGATTTAAATATCCATGAATAAAATTTATTTATTCTTTAATAAATTTATTCATCTCTTATATCCGAGAATAGTACCACTCAACCTTATTTATTATGCGGGAACAAATCCACTCGCGAGGTTTACATAATAAATCCTTATGAGCTCATCTCGGGGATATTATCAACCCTTCCGGGATACACTGTCCCTTCAAGAATTCACGGCATGCCATATATAAATATAGTGACCCAACTTAACCGGTAATTAACCCAATAATTAAATCGGTTAATTCCTTTGGAAAATCAAAGTCACTTATATTAAATATACACACCCGCAATTGTTTCAGGGATTAAGAATAAAATACTCCGAGACTTTAAATCAATTATCACAGAGCAATCCTAATTGATAAGTCTCAAGCAATCCGCTCAATACACCAAGTTTACAAGTGTGATAAAATAATTAAGATAAATTATTTTCTCTCTCACACAACGACTATACCGATGGATTGGTCCGTGTCCATCTAGGTCGTGAGCATCTGTTCGATTAAATACGAGTAACCGATAGTATGATCTTCTGTGCGCCCATGCGCACCATACTAACTACAACGTATAAAATCCAGGACTATAATTTGCATATATTTAATTAACATTAATTAAAAGCAAATGAATGTTCGTTATTAATAGGTAAATGAAAGTGTACAAGGAGTTCAGAATACTCAAATCTAGACATTAAGTATACTACTCCAGCAATCTCCCACTTATACTAAGGTCTAGTCTTATCTTCCAAACTTATGACTCCCAAACCCTCCAAGTGCTTGAAATATACTTCCTTAGGAAGTATCTTGGTGAAAGGGTCCGCTAGGTTGTCCTCCGAAGCTATCTTGGTGACTACTGCATCGCCCCTCTTGACGATGTCTCGAATCAGGTGGTACTTGCGCTCTATGTGTTTCGTAGCACTATGGGACCGTGGTTCCTTACTGTTTGCCACTGCACCGCTATTGTCACAATAAATTGTCATAGCCTTGGGCAAACTCGGAATCACATCTAAGTCCTGGAGGAAATTAAGGAACCAAACTGACTCTTTCGCTGCCTCTGAGGCTGCAACATATTCAGCTTCCATGGTAGAGTCTGAAATGCACTTTTACTTAACACTCTTCCATGATACGGCTCCACCTCCCAAAGTGTACACATAGCCTGATGTCGACTTACGCCGGTCCTTATCGGCTTGGAAATCCGAATCCGTGTAACCCAAAGGAATCAGATTGTCTGCTCCGTAACTCAGAACATAATCCTTAGTATTTCGCAAATACATGAAAATGCTCTTTACGGCAGTCCAATGAGCCTTTCCAGGGTTACTCTGATATCTCGCTACTATGCCAACCGCATAACAGATATCAGGCCTCGTGCATAACATTGCATACATTAAGCTTCCCAAAGCCGAAGCGTAGGGAACCGCTTTCATTTCATCTTTCTCCTTCTGTGTCTGAGGACACATCTCCTTAGAAAGATAAGTTCCTTTACTGAAGGGCAGATCACCCTTCTTGGAATCTTGCATGTTAAAACGAGCTAGAATCGTGTTTATGTAAGATTGCTGGGAAAGGTACAATGTTCTATTCCGGCGATCCCTTAGAACTTTGATCCCTAGAACATGTCCAACTTCTCCCAAATCTTTCATATCGAATTGTCTAGACAACCATCCCTTTATGTCTGATAACATCTTTACACTGTTGCCAATGAGAAGTATGTCGTCTACATAAAGCACGAGGAACACCACCTTCTTTCCATCACGTTTCCAATACACACACGATTCGTCCATGCTTTGAATGAATCCAAAAGATTGGACTACTTCATCAAAACGCAGGTTCCACGATCTCGAGGCTTGTTTCAATCCATAAATGGATCGATTAAGCTTGCACACTAGATGATCTCGCCCCTTAGCAATGAATCCTTCTGGCTGTTTCATATAAATCGTCTCGTCAAGACTTTCATTTAGGAAAGCTGTCTTGACATCCATTTGCCACACCTCATAATCCTTATGAGCTGCTATGGATAAGAGAATCCGGATCGACTTTATCTTGGCTACCGGCGAGAAGGTCTCCTCATAATCGATTCCCTCTTTCTGAGTATATCCTTTCGCAACAAGCCGAGCTTTAAAGGTTTCAACCTTTCCGTCAGATCCTCTCTTTCTCTTGTAGACCCATTTACACCCAATTGGCTTTACGCCGCTTGGTGGTTCTACAAGATCCCAGAATTTATTAGAATCCATAGATTCTATTTCGGATTTCATCGCTTTCTTCCAAGAAGGCGCATCTATATCTTGTACCGCCTCATCATAGGTCCAGGGATCGATTTCATGAACTCCAGGTCCAGAGTCCGAAGACTCACCCAGTCCAATCCATCTATCTGGTTGTTTAACAACCCTCCCACTACGACGGCGTTCCGGTGTATTAACAATGACAGTATTAGGTGCAGGTTCTAGTGGTGTATCTACACTCGGTTCGGCTGTATCCAAGTCTTCCTTGTTACCTCTCAACTCATCAAGTATTATGTCACTTTTGGGCTTGTGGTCCATGACATAGTCTTCCTCTAAGAACCGAGCGTTAGTACTTATAACGATCTTCTGGTCCTTAGGACTATAGAACATGCCACCTTTAGTTCCTTTCGGGTATCCTACAAACAGCCGTAATTCTGATCTGGGTTCTAACTTATCGGCCCCTTGTCGCAACACATGTGCTGGACATCCCCAGATCCGAAGGTGCCTGAGGCTAGGCTTGCGCCCGCTCCACCTTTCCATGGGTGTGGTGGGTACCGTTTTTGTTGGAACCATGTTGAGAATGTACGCCGCTGTTTCCAAGGCATGTCCCCAGAACATAGTAGGTAAGTCCGAGTAACTCATCATTGAACGCACCATCTCCATAAGAGTCCTATTCCTTCTTTCCGACACACCATTCTGCTGGGGAGTATATGGTGATGTCATTTGGGAATCAATCCCTTTTTCTGCTAAGTATGCCTTGAATTCTCCAGACAGGTACTCGCCTCCGCGATCAGATCGCAGGCATTTAATGGATTTACCTTGAAGGTTCTCCGTAAAAGCCTTGAAGTCTTTGAACTTGTCAAAGGATTCGCTCTTGCGGCGCATCAGGTATACAAATCCATACCTTGAGTAATCATCAGTGAAAGTGATGAAATACTCGTACCCTCCCCTTGCCTGAGTAGACATAGGTCCGCATACATCAGAGTGAATCAAATCCACCACTTGTTCAGCCCTTCGTCCTTTACCAGAAAAAGAACGCTTGGTCATTTTTCCCTCTAAACAGGATTTGCAGGTTGGAAGGTCCTCTCCTTCAACACCACTGATGAGACCATCAGCTTTCAATCTTTGAATTCTATATGAGTTAATATGACCTAGCCTTAGGTGCCACAAGTATAATTGATTCATTTTGTTGGAATTTGATATCCCGGGCTATTAAAAATATGCGGAAACCAATAACCCGATCAAACCCTTCGCCGGAGATCACACGAACGCCGACGAACGCGCCGGAGTCCAGCCGAGGAAACCATGCACCTGAAGACGCACGGCTGCCCCCGACCGAACCCCCGCGTCGCGGGGTTCATGCGATCCCGATCGCGCCGCCGCGATCGGTTTGGGTGGGCTGCTCACAGCAGCCCCACGGCGAGTCCGGCGACTCGCCGCCTCCTGGAGGATCCCCCACCGTCGAGGTGGGGAGGGGACGGCACCAGCCCGCCCCAGCGATCGATCCCCGTGATCGATCGCGAGCCCTCGCCCAGCCGAGGGTTCGATCCTCTCGCCCCCCGCCGAAACCCTAACGGGCGCACGCCGTGGTCCGGTGGCTTCGCCACCACCACGCGTTCGTCCGTCTATTCCGGGTTCGACTTTCGGATCTTGCGTTCTACGGTATTTCACGATAAATCGAATCAATTAAATATCGAGGGAGTTTAGATATTATACCTTCGATTCGTTGTTCGGAGAAACGAAATCAAACACCTTTGAATCTTCCCACGTATTCCTTGCACTCCGTTCGAACGTCGGGTGGGCGACGATCTATCGAACTCCTATGGATCTCCTTCAACTCTCTAGAACTATCAAATAATGATATTCTTGTCTTGTTCTTTATGAAGGCCATGTAGTGCTTTTATAGGCTACGTAGGGGATCTAAAGGAGGTGGAATATTGGGCTTCTAATATTGAAGATTAAATTGAGCCCAATGCTCAAGTCCATTAATCCTTATCAATATTAATTTTATTTATTTTCCACTATATAAATAAAATTGCACTCCCAATATTTACCCATATTATATCGAATAATATTTCTCCGGTTAGTATTATTTATTCCGTGTATTTAAGATTTAAATATCCATGAATAAAATTTATTTATTGCTTAATAAATTTATTCATCTCTTATATCCGAGAATAGTACCACTCAACCTTATTTATTATGCGGGAACAAATCCACTCGCGAGGTTTACATAATAAATCCTTATGAGCTCATCTCGGGGATATTATCAACTCTTCCGGGATACACTGTCCCTTCAAGAATTCACGGCATGCCATATATAAAATATAGTGACCCAACTTAACCGGTAATTAACCCAATAATTAAATCGGTTAATTCCTTTGGAAAATCAAAGTCACTTATATTAAATATACACACCCGCAATTGTTTCAGGGATTAAGAATAAAATACTCCGAGACTTAAATCAATTATCACAGAGCAATCCTAATTGATAAGTCTCAAGCGATCCGCTCAATACACCAAGTGTACAAGTGTGATAAAATAATTAAGATAAATTATTTTCTCTCTCACACAACGACTATACCGATGGATTGGTCCATGTCCATCTAGGTCGTGAGCATCTGTTCGATTAAATACGAGTAACCGATAGTATGATCTTCTGTGCGCCCATGCGCACCATACTAACTACAACGTATAAAATCCAAGACTATAATTTGCATATATTTAATTAACAATAATTAAAAGCAAATGAATGTTCGTTATTAATAGGTAAATGAAAGTGTACAAGGAGTTCATAATACTCAAATCTAGACATTAAGTATACTACTCCATCAATCTCCCACTGATACTAAGGTCTAGTCTTATCTTCCAAACTTCTGACTCCCAAACCCTCCAAGTGCTTGAAATATACTTCCTTAGGAAGTATCTTGGTGAAAGGGTCCGCTAGGTTGTCTTCCGAAGCTATCTTGGTGACTACTGCATCGCCCCTCTTGACGATGTCTCGAATCAGGTGGTACTTACGCTCTATGTGTTTCGTAGCACTATGGGACCGTGGTTCCTTACTGTTTGCCACTGCACCGCTATTGTCACAATAAATTGTCTTAGCCTTGGGCAAACTCGGAATCACATCTAAGTCCTGGAGGAAATTAAGGAACCAAACTGACTCTTTCGCTGCCTCTGAGGCTGCAACATATTCAGCTTACATGGTAGAGTCTGAAATGAACTTTTGCTTAACACTCTTCCATGATACGGCTCCACCTCCCATAGTGTACACATAGCCTGATGTCGACTTACGGCGGTCCTTATCAGCTTGGAAATCCGAATCTGTATAACCCAAAGGAATCAGATTGTCTGCCCCGTAACTTAGAACATAATCCTTAGTATTTCGCAAATACTTGAAAATGCTCTTTACTGTTGTAAATCGACTACCCGGGATTCGTTCGTTCGATCACCCGAACATCCGAATGATCCCAGTCGACATCCGGTGTCGCTACTTCGTTCGCTTTTCCAGCCCGTGCTCCGATTCACGCCCAGCCATTGCCCCGAAGGACAACCGCGCGAACCGAGCGGGCTGCCAGAAAAACACCAAAACGGCGGGCGCCGTTTAGAAACGGTGGTCGCCGTTTCTCCGCGAACAGCAACGCGACGTTGCTGTTCCGGGCTCGTTTCCGGGTCGTTTTTCCTCATCCGACTACCGATCCGGAGGTCCTAGAACCCCCAGTAGTCGAGGAATACAACCCACAACCCCGGAACCCGATCTACGTTCATGTATGATCAACGAGAAATTAGATCGAATGAAATTGCGGAATTGAGATTCGATCTCATACCTTATCGGTCGATTGTTGAGACCTTAGAGCTTCTAATGTATGACTCTTCCCGACTCCAGACGTTGTGTGGGCAACGATCTACTGGGTTCGTCCTTTTCTGCTTCTCTCCTTTCTCAAACCACCGTAAGAATTATTCTCTGATGAGAAAATAATTTATTTGCGTTAACCCTTTTTATTTTAACAGAAATTTTTTTTTTAATTGCGCTAACAATTAAATTTTTCTGCTGAAATAAAATGTTGCGGCGTTCTGTAGGTTTTAGGAGAGGGCAAGGGGGGGTTTATATAGAGTTACATTAGGGACCTAAGGTTAAATTAATTAAGGGCTAAATTGAAATATTAATTAACTTGGAATACGTAAACGCAATTCCTTAATTAATCAATTTCAATTTTAATTATTATTCACTCCACTAAAAAATAATAATTGAACTCCCGAAATTAATTTAATATTATTTCAACAATAATATTTCCGCCGAAATTACATACACGACTTTCCCCGTGTTTAAGATATCGAACGTCCACGAATTTATTCAATTACTAATAATTAAATTAACTCGTTTCTTATTATCCGAGACTAGTACCACTCATCCTTATTATCATGTGGAACAAATCCACCTGCAGGGTTTACATGATAAACTTTATGAGCTCATCTCGGGGACGTCATCAACCCGATAAACGGGACACGGTTTCCTGTCTATAATCTATAGCATGCCGTGGGTACAATTCCGATTCCCAATTTACCGAGTATCTCGACTAATCAATTAGTCTCACTCATTGGCAAGTTAAAGAACTGAGAATTGGACATACGCACCTATAATTATATAGGGATTAGGAATTCGTATATCCGTAATTCTGAGGTCTAGTTCGATTACGTCGATTAGTATAAATCGAACGCCCTCCCGTGGTCCTGCTCAATACACCAAGTGTACGAGTGTAACATAATAGTCAAGACCAACTATTACCCAGTCACACTACGACGTACCGATGGATTGTCCCTGTCCATCTAAGTCGTGAGCTTCTGTTCGATAGTATACGAGTAACCGACAGTATGATCTTCCGCGTGTCTCCTCACGCCATACTGTCTAAAACGTATATATCTAGGACTATTGCATTCAAGTACAAGATGGACAAAATGCCGATAGTTTGATTAATAGATAATGTAAAACACAGATAAGGAGTTCCATATTGTCACTAAACTAGACATTTAGAATATAACTCCATCAATCTCCCACTTATACTAAATCTCTAGTTGCCCTCTACCATACATCCGATACCCATCCCCTTCACGTGTCTCTTGAACGCTTCCGCTGGAAGTGCCTTCGTAAAGGGGTCAGCCAGGTTATCCGCTGTTGCAATCTTGGTGACAACCGCATCGCCTCTCCTGACGATGTCTCTAATCAGGTGGTACTTGCGATCTATGTGTTTACTCGCATTGTGGGCTCGTGGTTCCTTTGCATTTGCCACTGCACCGCTATTGTCACAATAAATTGTGATAGCTCTAGGCATCTTAGGAACCACATCCAAGTCCATAAGGAAGTTCCGGAGCCACACCGATTCTTTCGCTGCCTCAGAGGCTGCTACATATTCGGCTTCCATGGTAGAGTCCGAAATGCATTTCTGCTTAACACTCTTCCATGAGACTGCTCCACCTCCCAATGTGAACACATAGCCTGATGTAGACTTTCGCTGATCCTTATCAGATTGGAAATCCGAGTCTGTGTAACCAATAGGAATCAAATCGGACGCTTTGTAACTCAGAACATAATTCCTAGTCCTTCGCAGGTACTTAAGTATGTTCTTTACAGCAGTCCAGTGACCCTGTCCAGGGTTACTCTGATATCTAGCTACCATGCCCACGGCATAGCAGATATCAGGTCTCGTGCACAACATGGCATACATTAGACTTCCTACTGCCGAAGCATAAGGAACTTTCTTCATGTAATCTATCTCCTTTTGTGTTTTAGGACACATGTCTTTAGATAGATGAATTCCATGGCAGAAAGGTTGAGCACCTCTCTTGGAATTCTGCATGTTGAAACGAGCCAGAATCGTATCAATATATGAAGCCTGGGACAAGCTTAATGTTCTTTTCCGGCGATCCCTTATAACCTTGATCCCAAGAACATGCCCAACTTGTCCTAAGTCTTTCATATCGAATTGCTTGGACAACCATCCCTTTATGTCCGACAACATCTTCACATTGTTGCCAATTAGAAGGATGTCGTCTACATAAAGCACGAGAAACGCCACACTGTTTCCGTCACTTCTCCGGTATACACACGACTCGTCCATGCTTTGAATGAATCCATAAGACTGGATAACCTCATCAAACCGCATGTTCCAAGATCTAGAATCTTGCTTTAATCCATAAATGGATCGGTTCAGCTTACACACTAGATGCTCTTGGCTTTTCTTGATGAAACCTTCTGGCTGTCTCATGTAAATGGTCTCGTCAAGATTCCCATTCAAGAATGCTGTCTTGACGTCCATTTGCCACACCTCATAATCCATATAAGATGCTATAGACAAAAGAATCCGGATCGACTTTAGCATAGCTACCGGCGAAAAAGTTTCCTCATAATCGATCCCTTCTTTCTGAGTATACCCTTTCGCAACAAGCCTAGCCTTGAAGGTTTCAACCTTCCCGTCAGACCCTCTTTTTCTCTTGTACACCCACTTGCAACCAATGGCTTTTACACCTTTGGGCGGTGCTACAAGATTCCAGACCTGATTTGAATCCATTGATTCAATCTCAGATTTCATCGCCTTTTGCCAAGACTGAGCATCTTGATCTTTAAGCGCCTCGCCATAGGTCCAGGGATCTGCTTCATGTTCTCCAGGTAACAAGTTCGAAGACTCACCTATAAACATGAACCTATCGGGTTTTCGAACAACCCTCCCACTACGACGAGGCTCCGGTGTAACCTCAGTAACTACAGGTGCAGACTGTGGTGGCGTTGAAGGTACCGGTATATCGATCCGATCGTTATACCGTGTGTGCGGAAGCGTGTAAAGCGATAGATCTACTATGCCATGATCTTAGTGCACACAAATATGTATAGACACACATATTTATATATATATATATACATCCAATATATATATATATAGAGAGAGATATCAACGAATTCTTACATTTGGTGATGCGTGCCTCGTTGATGTTGTTTAAGGTGGTGTTGAGTCGATTGAACCACCTTGATGGATCAGCAACTCGAAGCTCTCCTTGTGAATGACCTCGTCACTCCTTTAGATCGTCCGGATGTTGAAGCCGCACAAATGGCCCGGCCTCTACGTGTTGCACACGAACCCGGATAATGAACACCTTGCTTGCTTGAGTATTGATCTCCAAGATCACCTCTTTTCTCTCTATTTGAGTGGAATTTCGTGGCTAATGTTGTGATGTGATGAAAATCTGATTTTCATCCATATAATGGCCTCATTATTCACCACATTACTCCCATTTGTAACCTACAACATAATGGGCATCATAATGCACCATTAACATGCAAAAGGGGTTACAAAGGAGGTGAAAGGTCATGCCACATACACATGCCACTATGCATTGTATGTGGTCCCACTTGCTTGTGTGGCATGCCATGTCACACTATGTGACATGCATCCATGCAAGCCATGCATCCCATGCATGTGTATTAAATCCACGTAAATATTGATTCTAAATCAATATATTTATCAAGCAATGTATATCAATATCGAGCTCGTGTGTGACCCTGTAGGTATGATTTTATCGATCAATATTATATTGTTCCCAACAATTAATATTATCGAATAATCATTTAACATCCATAGACGACCTTATGACTTTATCGATTGCACACGTAGGATCGAAGGACATATCCCAACAATCTCCCACTTGGCCTTCAGAGCCAGTGTGCTGCCAACTTCCTGTTGTCACTTTATGTCTAAGTTTGAACTTGAGGCAAGACTCGAGTCATCCTCAATCGGTTCAAACCTTTCTTGGACTATGAGACAGACTGTAAAACCAGATTTATCACTATGATACGAATCTGGACGTGGCCACGTATTTTCCACAGTCTCGACTCTCCAAGTGGCCGGTAAGACATGTATCCCATTATAAAATGGAGGACAATCCCATCTTGTCAATCCAAGCTCTCCCACTTGCTTCCTGATATACCCAATAACAAGTTTTATAACCTCCTTTTACGAAAGGCGTTTACTTGTATCAAAGTACACCATTTCACAATGGAATCACTCTGGACTACTCAGGTCAGAGGAAATTGCTCGACAGTCAATGAAATAGTATTATGACTCGAAATCTTAAATACTATTCCAGTCGGGTCTGTTCGATCATTAGCTCCCAGCTAATATCTATGTAATTGTACTTGATGTCCCACATCACTAGCCCATGAAGCGGCGCTATAGTACACATTACAAACTAGTTCATTGTATTATCGGTTTGTCCGTACTCGATTATACGAACCAGGAACAACTATATGATTTAAGTATATCAGTTCAACCATTGGGACTTCATTATGCGGTAAGTCGACCTCATAACCCAATTGATATCACTTAATCATTTGGACAATTCATATAAATTAAACCATATTTATATGAAGAAACATGTATTATACATATGAGTGAATGTTTACCAAATCTCCAAAAGTATCTAATACAGTAATAGAAATCACAACCCATCTCTAAGATGTTTGATCTCTATTGCAGTTGTGAAAGCCTCAAACTTAAACTGCTGGAGAGGTTTAGAAAGCGGGTTTGCAACCTTACCAAAAGTTGCAACTTTATTATCTCGATGTCTCCACAAAACTATCTCCCAGATAATGTGGAACTTCCTGAGCACCAGTTTTAGACTTGTGGTGCTTCCTAGCTCATTGGCTTGCGCGATAACTCTACTATAAATAGAGAATTATCGGATGGGCTAAGCTAGTTACGCCACCTAGTTCATTCAAGAACTTTCAAATCTTAACTGACAACATTACTACATCCAATGCAATACTGTGCTCAGCTTCTGTAGTTTAATCAGCTATATTGCATTGCATGGAACTATTCCAGCAAATTTCACCTCTAACCAGACAAAAGATATAACAAGATTAAAATCGGAAATTATCTTAGTCTGTTTTGAAGTTAGCAGTCAAACTGCTTGTTAATATCAACTCTTTTTGTCTTCCAAAGACAACAAAATATTCTTTAGTCCATCTAAGGTACATAAGAATACTCTTGGCCGCAGTCTAATGCGTCTCACCTGGGTTTCCTTGAAACCGAATCGTCATGCTCAAAGCATACAATACGTCAAGTCGTGTACATATCATGGCGTACATTATAGACCCTATTGCCGAAGCATAAGGAATGTTTTCCATCCTCTTTTGCTCATCAATCCCTGTAGGGCCTTGAATCTTGCTAAGAGATGTGCCATGAGTAATTGGAATGAGACCCTTTTTGGCGTCTTTCATTCTGAACTTATCAAGCACCTTTTCAAAATAGGTCGCTTTACTAAGTCCAAACATCCTTTTCGATCTGTTCCGACAGATCTTGATGCCCAATATGTACTGTGCTTCTCCAAGATCCTTCATTGAAAAACAATTTCCAAGCCATTCTTTAATAGAATTAAGCATAGAAACATTGTTTCCAATAAGGAGTATGTCATCGACATACAACACAATGAATACAACGTAACTCCCACTGACCTTCTTGTAAACACAAGAGTCTTCCATGTTCTTTTGAAATCCAAACTCTTGTATGGATTCATCGAACCGAAGATTCCAGCTCCGAGATGCTTGCTTTAATCCATAGATGGATCTATTAAGCTTGCATACTCTCTCAGCCTGATTAGGATCGATAAAACCCTCTGGTTGTGTCATAAACACATCCTCTTCTAGAATCCTATTCAAGAAGGCGGTTTTAACATCCATTTTTCATATCTCATAATCATAATGAGCTACAATGGCTAAGAGAATCCGAATGGATTTAATCATAGCAACTGGTGAAAAAGTTTCATTATAATCCACCCCGTGAATTTGATTAACTCCTTTTGCCACCAACTTTGCATTGAAAACACTATGTTTTCCATTCATGTCTGTTTTATTTTGTAAATCCATTTGCATCCAATGGGCCTAGCCCATTTAGGCAAATCGACCAAGTTCCAAACTTGAGTTTCAGACATTGATTTTATTTTCGGATTTCATGGCACCCTGCCATTTCTCGGAATTTGGACTCGTCACAGCTTGGATATAGGTCGAAGGTTCATTACTTTCTAAAAGCATGACTTCATAGTTCTCGTTTGTCAGAATACCTAAGTATCTGTCAGGTTGAGTTCTAATCCTTCCGGACCTTCGAGGGTTAGGTGTGTTTTCCAAAACCACTGGAGCACTCTCGACTTGTTCTTGAGTGTCCATCTCAGTTTGATCTTCTTGAACCTCGTTCAATTCAACTGAGCTCCCACTTACTTTCTTGGAAAGATATTCCTTTTCAAGAAATACACCATCTCGAGCAACAAAAACTTTGTTCTCAGATTGGTTGTAAAAGTGGTACCCTCGTGTTTCTTTTAGATAACCCACAAAGAAACATTTATCCGATTTGGGTTCAAGCTTTGTAGAGATATTTCTCTTCACATAAACTTCACATCCCCAAACCTTGATATAAGACAAGTTAGGGACCTTCCCTTTCCATACCTCGTATGGTGTCTTATCAACAACTTTTGACGGTGTCCTATTCAGTGTATAAGTTGAAGTCTAGAATTGTGTGTTCCCAAAAGAGACCAGTAGTTCATTTAGACCTCTCATCGAATGGTCGAACTATATCTAATATAGTTTGTTTTCTCTTTTCCGAAACATAACCTTCATGTGCTTGTGAACTGATAGGTTCCACATACATCAGTATGGATCATCCCTAATAAATCACTCACATGTTCTCCTTTCTCCAAGAAAGATGACATTGTTATCTTGTCCATCACACATCATCCACATGTATCAAATGATTCCAAGTCAAATGATTCTAGAATGCATTCTAAAAGAAGATTCGTTACATATTTAGATGATGATTTGACCTAATCAACAATGTTATAGTTATGTCTCATTGAGACTTATTCGATTCGGCCTTTAGTGTTAATGTTATATATGATTTGTCAAGTTTAAAGTATACATAAACAATATAATAATCGTACCAAAACAAAGAATAATTCACAATTAAAATAGTTACCAAACTATTTAATAGTGAAAAACTAATCCATCAGTATCCAATACTGAACCAATATTCATTGTTTATTGAAGGTACGAAATTACATAGTTATAATACTAAAACAAGGCCCTAAGGCAAAACAACATCATATGATCATACGGCTAATGCAGCGACCTTCGCTCCATTTCTTGCCCGTAGATCGACATCTCTATTCACCAAACTTATACTTCTATTTAGTTCCTCCACATAAAAATGTGAGAACCACATTTGGCATCCAATACCCAAGAAGTAGAATTTGTGAAGTTTAATGTCTATATCATTAATACTTGAAGATGAAGCAACCCCGTTCTTCACATCTTCTTTGAACTTTGGGCAAATTCAATTATTCCCAATAATTGAGTCTCATTCAAATTTCCCATTCAAAATTATCTCAATGTCAAAACGTGATAAATCGTAAGTGAAAAATCGAAGTTTTCTAACCAGCGATATTATCATGCAATTGAAGCCCTATCTCTCATAAAATATGAGGGAGCCAACCAGACAATCGATTCACGCCATCCAATGGCTCGAAAGTCTCTAATTTGTGTCATTGATGAACTTAAGTGTTTTGGATTAAATCACTCCCCGAGGTGTAAATAATCATAACCTTAGAATCCATCATATGAAAGACAAATTAGGCATTTGTTTTGAAATTGAATAAAATATGAACTTTTATATGTTTGCAAGTAGTGTCCAACACTTTTGCAAAGACGCATTGAGATTCCCTAGGAACCCTAGTAGCCTTCTTGCCCCTGCTCTTTTGAATACCCTATCCCATATCATAAGAATTTCCCTCTTAGGGTCCTTCTCTATCGCCAGCTCAGCAGCCTTGAGCATCCCGTGGAGCTCACGAAGCGATTTCTTCAAACCATTCATATGGAAAATTTAGCCTAAAGGCATTATAACCATCATGAGATTGAAGTATGAAATCGGTTGCCAAATAATCATCATAGGAAAAATCTAGGTGGTCACTTGAAACAAATAATCCAATCATTTGTTGCACACGTGATTCCATAGATTTCCATTTTTCCAGCCTAGCTGAAGCGATGACCCTGGTCATACCGAACCGCTCAATCATAGTATGTTCCCCGAACATGCTATTGAGTTGTTCAATGATATCATAGGAAATGGTAATCTAACACATTCTCTTTGTATTCGTATTTGAGGACCATCCTCAAATTACGTTGTCAATCAAGAAAATTTGTGTTGTTCAATTTTTCACAATCAAGAATTGAACCAAACTTGAATTGAGTTGATATTTAACATGATAAACTACAAAAGAAAGATAACTAAAGTATGTAAACATCCACAAAGCGGTAAACAAATAAGGTTGTCTATCAAAATTACTTATTTGTTACATTTTGTTCAATCGATATCTAATATCGTTGTTCCCTTAAACAAAACAATCCCAAGACCCTCATCTTGCGAATCCTTAAGCCGACTGAGTCCGCACTTAAGAAACTCCAAGATAGGTAGACATCCCATGTCAATGACATCTAATGTCACTCTCGGTCGATGAGAGTCCCATTCTCATCTCATGTCTCGATAGCCACGCCTGCAGTGGATTTATCGATGAGAAAACCAAACTCACGTGTAAGGGTCTAACCCTTACTCCCACTTATCCCAAGATAACAAGTAGTACCCCGCTGAGGCGGACCTACCAACTTATGATCGAGGGCTTCATGAGTGTGACGTTTTGGACAAGACATTATACTCATTATTTTTGGGAACTTGCATGCATAGGTTTGTTTATATGTAAGTTGAACATTTATAACATAAAACAACCTATAACTAGCAAAGCAAATAAATACGAAATCGAAAGGCCCCTAGAACCTCACAACTCTCAAACGAAAAGATTAAAATAACAACAAAAGCCTTGAACATCTTCTGGACTGGTCCTCGCCCTCCGTTTTAGTTCCGTGCCCTCCGATTTTGGTCAAATCTATTTCGTACCCATAAAACCACGAACAGCGCCCGCCGTTTCACAACCAGCGGTCGCTGAACACCACCGGCGGTCGCCGTTTCTAAAACGGCGCTCGCCGAAAGGTCCGGGAACAATCTGCCAAGAAAAAGGGCTTTCGGCGGTCGCCGTTTCCAAAACGGCGCCCGCCGAAACAAAACAGCGCCCGCTGGAGCTACAACGGCGCCCGCCGTTTGGCTCCAGCAGCCCGGTTTTGTCCGTTTTGCTTCGTTTTGCTTCGTTTCTTCTCGTTTTCGCCAGAGAGCCGAGATCCTCCATCGAACCATGGACTAAGTCCATCGCTTACAAGTAGTACAATACAAATATAATAGAAAATCCTATCTATTACAATTGATTCCAAGGGACGCAGCCCTCAAAAGACTATGGCCAATCGAAACGTAAAAAACGACGAATTCATTCACCCGACCACTAACGGTGGTCGGCCTTACATCTAATCACATAATCACAATTAAACAATTAATCCAATTATGTAGATTAAATTTCTTGTGTCCAACACAAAAGTGTGCACGAGCCCTAGGCTCTGATACCAATTGAAGGTACCGGTATATCGATCCGATCGTTATACCGTGTGTGCGGAAGCGTGTAAAGCGATAGATCTACTATGCCATGATCTTAGTGCACACAAATATGTATAGACACACATATTTATATATATATATATACATCCAATATATATATATATATAGAGAGATATCAACGAATTCTTACATTTGGTGATGCGTGCCTCGTTGATGTTGTTTAAGGTGGTGTTGAGTCGATTGAACCACCTTGATGGATCAGCAACTCGAAGCTCTCCTTGTGAATGACCTCGTCACTCCTTTAGATCGTCCGGATGTTGAAGCCGCACAAATGGCCCGGCCTCTACGTGTTGCACACGAACCCGGATAATGAACACCTTGCTTGCTTGAGTATTGATCTCCAAGATCACCTCTTTTCTCTCTATTTGAGTGGAATTTCGTGGCTAATGTTGTGATGTGATGAAAATCTGATTTTCATCCATATAATGGCCTCATTATTCACCACATTACTCCCCTTTGTAACCTACAACATAATGGGCATCATAATGCACCATTAACATGCAAAAGGGGTTACAAAGGAGGTGAAAGGTCATGCCACATACACATGCCACTATGCATTGTATGTGGTCCCACTTGCTTGTGTGGCATGCCATGTCACACTATGTGACATGCATCCATGCAAGCCATGCATCCCATGCATGTGTATTAAATCCACGTAAATATTGATTCTAAATCAATATATTTATCAAGCAATGTATATCAATATCGAGCTCGTGTGTGACCCTGTAGGTATGATTTTATCGATCAATATTATATTGTTCCCAACAATTAATATTATCGAATAATCATTTAACATCCATAGACGACCTTATGACTTTATCGATTGCACACGTAGGATCGAAGGACATATCCCAACAGGCGTATCACCCGGTTGGGTTGGATCTAAGCCTTGCTCGTCCCCTCTCAGTTCGTTTAGTATTATCTCACTCTTGGGCTTGTGGTCCATTATATAATCCTCTTCCAAGAACCGAGCGTTGGTGCTAACAACGATCTTCTGGTCCTCAGGACTATAAAATAGACCACCTTTCGTTCCTCTAGGATATCCTATAAACAACCGAATATCTGAACGAGATTCCAATTTATCAGCCCCATGCTTCAGCACATGTGCTGGACAACCCCAGATCCGAATGTGTTTCAAGTTTGGCTTACGCCCGGTCCACAATTCCGAGGGCGTCTTAGGGACTGATTTAGAAGGAACTAAGTTCAGGATATACGCCGCTGTTTCCAAGGCATATCCCCAGAACGAAACTGGTAGGTCTGAGTAACTCATCATAGATCTTACCATTTCCATAAGAGTCCTATTCCTTCTTTCTGCTACACCATTCTGCTGGGGCGTGTATGGTGCAGTCATCTGGGAATCAATCCCATTCTCTAATAAGTACGCCTTAAACTCTCCCGAGAGGTACTCTCCTCCACGATCAGATCGTAGAGTCTTTATGGTTTTACCATGAAGGTTCTCCACAAGAGCTTTGTACTACTTGAACTTGTCAAAGCACACGCTCTTGCGGCGCATCAGGTATATAAAACCATACCTTGAGTAATCATCAGTAAAGTGTTGGAGTTGTGTACTTAATGTCTAGATTTAAGTAACGGTAAACTCCCAATCATAGCATTTAATCTATTTAATTAATAAACAATTATTTTCATTTAATTATTTATAATTAAATATATGCAAATCATAGTTCTGGATTTTATACGTTGTAGTTAGTATGGTGCTGCATGGGCGCACAGAAGATCATACTATCGGTTACTCGTATTTAATCGAACAGTTGCTCACGACCTAGATGGACACGAACTAATCCATTGGTATAGTCGTTGTGTGAGAGAGAAAATAATTTATCTTAATTATTTTATCACACTTGTACACTTGGTGTATTGGGCGGATCAGCTTGAGATTTATTGATTAGGATTGCCTTGGATAATCAATTTAAATCTCGGAGTATTTTATTCTCAATCCCCGATACTATTGCGGGTGTGTATATTTAATATTAGAGACTTTGATTTTCCAAAGGAATTAACCGATTTAATTATTGTGTTAATTACCGGTAAAGTTGGGTCGCTATATTTTATATACGACATGCCGTGAATACTTGACGGGAAAGTGTATCCCGGAAGGGTTGATAATATCCCCGAGATGAGTTCATAAGGAATTATTGTGTAAACCTCATGAGTGGATTCGTTCCGCACAATAATAAAGGTTGAGCGGTACTAGTCTCGGATATAAGATATGAATATTATTTATTGAGCAATAAATAAATTTATTCATGGATATTTAAATCTTAAATACACGGAATAAATAATACTAAGATGGAGAAATATTATTTGATATAATATGGAATAATATTGGGAGTGCAATTTTATTTATATAGTGGAAAATAAATAAAATTAATATTGATAAGAATTAATAGATTTGGGTTGGACCCAATTTAATTTTCAATATTGAAGCCCAATATTTATTCTCCTTATGATCCCCTACGTAGCCTATATAAGCACTACATGGTCTTCACTTTTCACAACCTAAGTTACGCCAACTAAAAGTCTTGGAGAGTGAGGAAGATCCATAGAGTTCGATAGCTCGTCGCCCACCCGACGTTCGAACGGAAGTGCAAGGAATACGCGGGAAGATCACGAGGTCATCAACGATTCGTTTCTCCGTACAACGAATCAAGGTAATAATCGAGAACCCCCTTCTATGATTATTTGCGTTGAGTAATTGTGATATATACATGAACGCACGATCCGGGAACGTCGAAACCGGGATACGGGGATCGTGCGATCCCCGTCGGAATCGAGAGGGGCGGCCGAACCCTAGGGTTCAACCGCCGGTACCGCGCAACGAAGGGAGCCCCGGCTGGACGCCGGGGCAAGCGATCGACGGCAGTCGATCGCTGGGGATGCCACGGGCTGGTGCCGTGGCGGATCCCCACCCCTCGACGGCGGCAGGCGCGCGCGGGGAGAGCTCCGGACGAAGCCGGAGCGAGCGATCGAGCCCAGCTCGATCGCGGAGGGCAGCCGCGGGCTGGTGCCGCGGCTGGGGGCCCTCCACCCCGTGTGGTGGTGGCGGTGAGTCGCCGGACTCACCGCCGGCGGGTGCTGATCGGATCAGCCCCGCGGGGATGCCTCGCATCCCCGGCGATCGCCATGCACGGCGATCGCGAACCCCGCGATGGGGTTCGGCTAGGGTTTAGCCGCGGGTTCATCCCGCGGCGATGCTCTTGTCGAGCCCGGTTCTTCATGGTGTCCGCGATCGTAATTTCCGACTCGCGGGAGAAAATCGGCTGGGGGCGGGCTGCGTGTCTTCGGGCGCGTAGTCTCCAAAGGTCGGACTCCTGCGGATGAGTCGGTGTTCGTGCGAACTCCGGCGACGGGTTTTTTTCGGTCGGGTTATCGGTTCCGCAATTTTTTGATAACCCGGGACATCGAATCCCAGCAAATGGTATCAGAGCGTTTGGTTTCGTGTTCATGTATATATTCGATTATTGTTCTACCTTGCAGGATTTCCGGCTATCATGGTTGGATTTAATTAATTGTTTTTAATTAATTATCATGATTATTAAACTCTCGGACATGTCGAGATTCGTTTTGTGTGGTTGAATGTTTGTAATAGTAAAAATTCGGGGGTTGACCGAATTTAGGATTTATTATTACGCACTTTATTTTCCGGAAAATGTATAGGGTCGATTTCATGTATAGAATCGATACCGGAATTGTAATTTAAATTTTGTAATTTTAATTACGTTGGTTCGATGATGAGACGATCGTCGGAAGACGAAGACGTGTGACGAAGACGAAGAGGACGAAAAACCGGGGGGGGGGGGGGGGGGGGGGGGGGGGGGGTCGATCATCCCCATGATCGATCCCCATGAGGATCGATCGACCCCATCCCCAGGGCTGCCCGCTAGGGCTTCTAGCTACGCCGGCCACCGGTGGTGGTGGCGCGTGGGCTAGGGGCGGCGGTGGTGGTGGTTCCGGGCGGTGGAGGTCGACGGTGGGGATGGCGTGGGATCTCCCAATCCCATGCTATTCCTACCAAGATCTACTTTCCTAATTAATTCGGTTTTCCTATTTGAGTACTTTCCTTTTAGGAAACTCTCATGGATTAGGAAAAGAATTAATTTAAATTAATTTTATTTCTATTGATTTATTTCTTCATGGAATTATTCATAGATTAGAAATTTAATTAATTTAGTACTAAATTTATTTTTCCTATTTGATTATTCCTTCTCATGGGAATATTCATGGATTAGGAATAAAAATAAATTTGGAAAGTAGTGAGTCCTAATTTATTTTATTTCCTTGTTCTATTATAGATGTCTTCTAGAATATTCCAATTTTACTTGGATAGATTATTCTAGAGATTTAATAGAACTAGATAGGAAAATAAATAAATAAAAATATTAATGATATTTAATTTTATTTTTGATATATTCGATTGACTTAATTTTCGAATTAAGTAACTTTTGGATTAATTGAAAATAAATAGATTTAAATATTAGAGATTAATATTCTCGTCACATGGAGCATTCAAGAAACGAAGACTGAAGACTAGAAGATGCATATGAAGATAAAGCCATGATAGTCGGGGAAAAATAATTACTCTAGCATTATTTTTGACTATGTGCTATGTGCTTTATTGCTTTCATGCATGCTTATGTGTTTAATTATGCATTAGATAGCGTATCCCTTTGTTATAAAAAGCTAAGTGGGAGAGGGGATGGAAACATTCCCATGGTCTCCATTACTGTTCTCTTGGTGACTCTTATGGACTTTTGAAGTTCGTATAGATGTGTCATTGGAGGAGAATTCTTGTAATTCCTCTTACAAGAAACATTGATCAAGTTTATCAAACAATGCCTAATTTGTCTTTCTGAAACTGACTTCAAGTCGACTCATTCTCACCCCGGGGAGTGGAATGGAGCCAGAGCCACTTGGTCATGTAGAGGACACAAATTAGAGACTTTCGTGCCATTCTTTGATAGATGGGTCGTTTGTCTGCTCGGCTCCCTCATTTATGAGAGATAGGGTCGCTCGCATGGTGAATCACTGGTTAGAAACTTCGAGTTTCACTTATGATTCTCCGCGTCTTGATTTACGAAAATCGAATGGATCTGGTAATTGGGAGTCAATTATAAAAGTCTCTTAGTGAAGTAAACGTCCACACCACGTGGCTTGCTACACTGACGGATTTTGGATTAATTGATGTAGACAGTTGTAAGGAATTGTGAAGAGTTGTGAAGTTGTCGTAAACGTCCACACCACGTGGCTTGCGGTAATGTAGCAATTCCAAGCGATTCACTTTGGTGCTGAGTAATGGTTTACACTTAGATACGCCTTGTAGTATTCCTCCCCACGAGGTTACGCTATAAGTGATGTATGACCAAAGAAAATCTAATTGCTAAATCATTTGGGTGGGTAAACGTCCACACCACGTGGCTTGCCTTACCTGATGGGATTTTAGATGTGATTAGTAATTTAATGATATTATTTGAGGGAGATGATATCGGATATTAAATTAATTGTTTGTTTAAATGTGCTTATAGGTTTAGAGAATAGCTATGAACCCACTTTCTATGATACTCAAGGAGCATAAGCTCACTGGCACCAACTATATTGATTGGAAGAGAAATTTAGACATTGTCCTGACTTCAGAAGAGTACAAATTTGTACTCCATGAAGTGTGCCCTGCTGAGCCCACGGCTGCCTCAACTGATGAGGAAAAACTGACATATCGGAAGTGGAAAAAGGCTGATGAAATGGCTAGGTGCTATATTTTGGCTTCAATGTCAAATGTACTCCAAACCCAACATGAGTCGATGGACACTGCCTATGATATGATGTTTAACCTCAAGGAGATGTTTGGGGAGCAAGATCGTGCGGCAAGGCAAGAAGCCATGAGAGTCCTTATGTCGACTACTCAGTCTGAAGGAACGCCCGTTGGGGAGCACGTTCTTAAGATGATGAGTTTGTTGAATGAACTTGAGGTCCTAGGAGCTTCTATTGATGGTGAGACGCAAGTCGACATCATACTCCAGTCTCTGGCCCCTAGTTTTGAGCAGTTTCGTATGAGCTATAATATGGGTAAACTATCTTATACTCTTGCGCAACTCCTGACTGAACTAAAGGCGGCAGAGGGGATCTACAAGAAGGGCAAGTCTCAAGCGCTTGTAGCTACCAAGTCCAAAGGCTTTAAGCCTGGTGGAGGTAGGGGCAAGAAAAGGAAGCAAGCCATGAAACCCAGTGGTGCCAAGAGGAGTGGACCACGAGTGGGGGCTAGTAAGCCAAAGGGCAAGTGCTTCCGATGCAACAAGTCTGGACACTGGAAGTCTGAATGTCCTCTCAAAGGTACGAATTTTTCTTTAGTCGTAAAAACATAGTCAGCGGTATTATCTACCAGAATTCTGGTGTGTAGATATGGAACCACTGACGGTATGTGAATTAAAATACAGGGGTTCCAGAAAACCCGGCGACTTAGAGAAGAGGAATTCGAGTCTACATAGGCAAAGCTGTTGGGGTAGCAGCAGTTGCAGTGGAAGACATTTATCTGTTTTAAGTTTTCATTTCAATTATTGCTTTATGTACCCCTTATTTTGAAAAATAACTTTTGTTCTGGTTTTTCTTTATTATTAATGGATATTTTATTTCTTTAATCATTTGATGGTTTGGATAAGAAATAATGGAGATATCTATTCTGGTACATTAGATAGCAATACATGAATGATGAATCCTTAGTCTACCACGATGCAACAAACCGTTACATATAACTTGTTTTACTTATTAAGATGTATTTCTCTTGTCAATCATTATACTTGTGAATTATTGAACTTGGTAGTATCTATTCAAAAGGGATTCAAAAGGTCGAAATTGATTTAATCAATTATAGTGGGAGGAATGGACCTCCCGACCTAAGAATCGATCTTGAAAGATGATACAACTAAGTTAACCTTTCCGATAAAGAATGGAATTCAGACAAGTATAGGAGATGATTTATGGTTAACGCGGTATGTGAAATTAGAGAAGGTACGAGTCATTCTTTCAAGAATACTCGAAGATGGATTGGACTACTTGCTGTGCCATAAAGACGGAGTGTTTTCAACACAAAGCCATTATGGGGATCCTTCAAAGTATATCCATTTGTAGCCTGCGACCTGATCGCGGAGGCTATCACCTATCTAAATAACACATAGCATAAATCAAAGATTGAGATTAAATCTCAAGTGCATGCACTGATGTGTAGACATGGTGTGTCAGGAATGAGAAATGGGATTCTAATGGTAAAAGAACAAGTTTGTTCGGAACTACCTATGTTCTATGGATATTTCTGGACACAACGGCACATTCTATGTGGTTGTAGAATATCCTAGAAGAACAAGTAATTGTATGTTCAATAGTACTACGAACCAGAAGGGTGTTCTCGCCCAGTTCATAGAGGAAAAACTATTAGATGAACTACAATGCCCTAATTGACAAAGTACTTTTAAATGAGGAAAGGGAAAGACTGAGAACCAGCCTAACCGAGTAGGAGTACACCACTAACTGCACCTAATGTTGTTACTGTTATACACCGGAACGCCATTGCAGTGGGAGGTTGTTAAACAACCAGAGATGTTCATAAGACTGGAGGAGTTTTGAACTCTGGATCCAGTATACATGAAATCGATCCCTAGGTCTGCATAGATTTGCGAGAAAGGTGTGTTAGAGACGTAATGGAAACAAAGGTGGTGTTTCTCGGAATTTTGTGTAGATAACACTTTGTCATTGGCGACAATGTGAAAATGTTGTCAGACATAAAATAGAGGTTGTCTAAATGAATCGAGGTATAAGATTAAGATGAAGCTGGATCATGTTCTTAGAGATCTTTCGATCTCTGGATAAGGACATTTGTACTTCTCTTAAGATATCTTATACGATTATGGATTGTTTTAAACATGCACAATTCTGAGAAAGGTTATTGCCTTTCAGAGACAGAATATACATCTATCTAAAGGGTATGTGTTCGAACACATGAAGCAGATAGATGAGGACAAAGCAGTTTCCTGTACTTCAAGTATGGAAAGCTTTATAGATGCAATGTTGTAAAGCAAGAACCTGATATCAACTATGCGGTTTGCGTAGTGGGAGGATATCAAAGTAATCTGGATAAGGGATGTTCGAATGCTGCAAGAGTACTTTCATAGTACTGGCTTGAGCAAGACGAAATCTTCTTAGATTACAGATTCTCAGATCCAAAAATCAGAAGAGGACCAGTGAAAGTCGATATCAGGCTATGTGTTCACTTTTAGAAGAGGTGGAACCTAAAGGATGAAAGAGTGATAAGCATAATGCTTCTCGGACTCTATCATAAACCGAATAGCAGCCTCAGAGGCAGCGGAAGTTTTGGTTAGGTTCCGGAATGACCTCTGAACTTGGATATGACTCTTGGTTCACCAAAGGCTATGTGCATAGCGGTGCATGGAGAACTGGAAGAAGTCATAAGTTCGAAAAGTGATGATAACACATAGAGCAAGTACCACCTGATACGAATCATCGTCAAGGGAGACGACGTAGTAGTCACCAAGATAACTTCAGAGCGGCAACCTAGAGTGCTCACTCACATAGTACTCGAAAGTACACCTTAAGCACGTGATGAGTATGGGAACCGGGAGTTTGGAGGAAATGACTAGACCTTAGTACAAGTGGGAGATTGTTGGAGTTGTGTACTTAATGTCTAGATTTAAGTAACGGTAAACTCCCAATCATAGCATTTAATCTATTTAATTAATAAACAATTATTTGCATTTAATTATTTATAATTAAATATATGCAAATCATAGTTCTGGATTTTATACGTTGTAGTTAGTATGGTGCTGCATGGGCGCACAGAAGATCATACTATCGGTTACTCGTATTTAATCGAACAGTTGCTCACGACCTAGATGGACACGAACTAATCCATTGGTATAGTCGTTGTGTGAGAGAGAAAATAATTTATCTTAATTATTTTATCACACTTGTACACTTGGTGTATTGGGCGGATCAGCTTGAGATTTATTGATTAGGATTGCCTTGGATAATCAATTTAAATCTCGGAGTATTTTATTCTCAATCCCCGATACTATTGCGGGTGTGTATATTTAATATTAGAGACTTTGATTTTCCAAAGGAATTAACCGATTTAATTATTGGGTTAATTACCGGTAAAGTTGGATCGCTATATTTTATATACGACATGCCGTGAATACTTGACGGGAAAGTGTATCCCGGAAGGGTTGATAATATCCCCGAGATGAGTTCATAAGGAATTATTGTGTAAACCTCATGAGTGGATTCGTTCCGCACAATAATAAAGGTTGAGCGGTACTAGTCTCGGATATAAGATATGAATATTATTTATTGAGCAATAAATAAATTTATTCATGGATATTTAAATCTTAAATACACGGAATAAATAATACTAAGATGGAGAAATATTATTTGATATAATATGGAATAATATTGGGAGTGCAATTTTATTTATATAGTGGAAAATAAATAAAATTAATATTGATAAGAATTAATAGATTTGGGTTGGACCCAATTTAATTTTCAATATTGAAGCCCAATATTTATTCTCCTTATGATCCCCTACGTAGCCTATATAAGCACTACATGGTCTTCACTTTTCACAACCTAAGTTACGCCAACTAAAAGTCTTGGAGAGTGAGGAAGATCCATAGAGTTCGATAGCTCGTCGCCCACCCGACGTTCGAACGGAAGTGCAAGGAATACGCGGGAAGATCACGAGGTCATCAACGATTCGTTTCTCCGTACAACGAATCAAGGTAATAATCGAGAACCCCCTTCTATGATTATTTGCGTTGAGTAATTGTGATATATACATGAACGCACGATCCGGGAACGTCGAAACCGGGATACGGGGATCGTGCGATCCCCGTCGGAATCGAGAGGGGCGGCCGAACCCTAGGGTTCAACCGCCGGTACCGCGCAACGAAGGGAGCCCCGGCTGGACGCCGGGGCAAGCGATCGACGGCAGTCGATCGCTGGGGATGCCACGGGCTGGTGCCGTGGCGGATCCCCACCCCTCGACGGCGGCAGGCGCGCGCGGGGAGAGCTCCGGACGAAGCCGGAGCGAGCGATCGAGCCCATCTCGATCGCGGAGGGCAGCCGCGGGCTGGTGCCGCGGCTGGGGGCCCTCCACCCCGTGTGGTGGTGGCGGTGAGTCGCCGGACTCACCGCCGGCGGGTGCTGATCGGATCAGCCCCGCGGGGATGCCTCGCATCCCCGGCGATCGCCATGCACGGCGATCGCGAACCCCGCGATGGGGTTCGGCTAGGGTTTAGCCGCGGGTTCATCCCGCGGCGATGCTCTTGTCGAGCCCGGTTCTTCGTGGTGTCCGCGATCGTAATTTCCGACTCGCGGGAGAAAATCGGCTGGGGGCGGGCTGCGTGTCTTCGGGCGCGTAGTCTCCAAAGGTCGGACTCCTGCGGATGAGTCGGTGTTCGTGCGAACTCCGGCGACGGGTTTTTTTCGGTCGGGTTATCGGTTCCGCAATTTTTTGATAACCCGGGACATCGAATCCCAGCATAAAGGTTGCGAAATATTCGTAACCTCCTCTCGCTTGGACAGATAAAGGCCCGCACAAATCAGAGTGAATCAACTCCAGTACTTCCTTGGATCTATACCCTTTATCACTAAAGGGTCGCTTGGTCATTTTTCCTTCCAGGCATGATTCACAGGTCGGAAAGTCCTCATCTTTCACACCACTGAGTATTCCATCAGTTATCAACCTTTGAATTCTGCCCAAGTTAATATGACCTAGCCTAAGATGCCATAAGTACTTTTGATTCATCCTAGAAGGCTCCTTTCTCTTATTGGTACTAGATGTGTTATATGACTCTACACTTTGCATAGTGGGATTCAGTATATATAAGTTGCCTATCAATGTACCAGAACAGATATAATCACCATTCTTTTTTACAATAACAGAATTATCAAAAGAAACAGAATATCCATTCAAAACCAACTTAGAAACCGAAACAAGGTTCTTTCTAAAATTCGGTACATAAAGACAATTATTCAATACCAAAACTTTATTATTAAAAGATAAATAAATATCTCCCACTGCAACAGCCGCCACTTTCGTCGCGTTGCCCATGTAGATAGTGATCTCTCCCTCTCTAAGCCGCCGGGTTTCCTGGAACCCCTGCAAAGAATTGCAGACATGATCAGTGGCTCCCGTATCCACACACCAGGTACCGGTGGATAACACCGCTAAACATGTTTCAGTGACTAAGGAAAAGTTCGTACCTCCTTAGACTTCCAATTTCCAGACTGCTTGCAACGGAAACACTTGCCCTTGGGCTTGTTCACTCCATTCTGTGGTCCACCATTTCTGGGTCCACTGGGTTTCCGTCCTTGCTTCTTCTTCCTCTTAGTCCCCGGAGGGCCAGGAAGTTTCACAGCCACAAGTGCCTGAGACTTCTTAAAGATTCCCTCTGCCGCCTGGAGTTCAGTCAGGAGTTCCGCCAACGAATATAACCTCTTGTTCATGTTATAGTTCAGGCGGAACTGCTCAAAACTCCTAGGCAGAGACTGGAGCACTATATCGATCTGGGTTTCCCCATCGATAGCTCCTCCCATAATCTCTATCTCATTCAGATAGCCAATCATCCTAAGAACGTGATCCCTCACGGGCGTTCCTTCGGACATGGTGGCCGTCATGAGTTTCCTCATAGCATCTTGCCTGGCTGCCCTATCCTGACTACCAAACATCTCCTTGAGGTTAAGCATCATATCATAGGCAGTGGTCATGGCCTCATGCTGATGTTGCAGCACATTTGACATAGAAGCCAAAATGTAGCACCGCGCCATCTGATCAGCCTTGACCCACTTCCGATGAGCTTCCTTTTCCTCAGGAGTGGAGGTATCAGTAGGTTCATCAGGACAAACCTCATGGAGTACATATTTGTACTCCTCAGCAGTTAGGACAATGTCCAAGTTTCGTTTCCAATCAACATAGTTTGGACCAGTGAGTTTGTTTTCTTTTAGTATAATGGACAGCGGGATGAGTGCCATATCTATAAAAGAGACAAATCAAACTGTCAAATTTAATTCGATATTAACTCCCTTAATTAATATCATTAAATTTACCAATCAGTCCTAAAATCCCATCAGACTAGTAGTCCAAACGATTTTATAACTGGACTTTTACTTTGGTCGTACATCATTACAGCAGTGACTCCGATGGGGAGGATACTGTAAAGCGTACCTAAGTGTATACCATTTCTCAGTACTAAGTTAACCGCTTGGAAACTACACGCCCACCGCAAGCCACGTTAGTGTGGACGTTTACGTTGACATGCGGTCCCTTTACGATTTCCTATAACTGTCGAGCCTCAATTAACCCAAAGTTCCGTTTCCGTCTAGTAAGCCACGATAGTGTGGACGTTTACTAAACAAACAACTTTGTTAATTGAATTCCATTTAATAAATTTCACAATTTCATTAATCAAAGCTTGATATCTCGTAAGTGAAACTCGAAGTTTCTAACCAGCGATCAATCATGCAATTGAGCCCTATCTCTCACAAAGTGAGGGAGCCAACCAGACAATCGATCTAGTCATCAAATGACTCGAATGTCTCTAATCTGTGTCATCGACATAACCAAGCGCTTTGGCTCCATTCCACTCCCCGGGGTGAGAATGAGTCGAGTTGAAATTAGTCTTTGAAAGACAGATTAGGCATTGCTTTGAAAAACTTAAGTGTTCAATTCTATAAATGGAATTGAATTCGAATTTTGATCCAGTGATATCCGTGTGTCAACTTTATCCGATAGGGAGGATGACACTAAAGCCAACTCGTAAGCGACACACATCACTATCAAAACAGAGAATGGAGACCGCGGGATTGTTTCCAATCCCTCTCCCACTTAGTTTTTACGAAAAAGGGATAAACAAGCATGCATATGAAATTAAAGCATAATGAACACGTAAACACATAGAAAGCATTTAACGTGGCCCGATTATTATGGCCTTTAAAATCTTCGATGCACGTCTTCTCGGATCTTCGTCTCGTTGCTCGTCTAGGTCTCGATCCACCACCGACTCGTCTAAGTACCAAGAGACGAACCCCTCCCACTGGAGTATCATCCCAAGCCTCGACGAGCGATCCGTGGTGTCAGTCGAACCCCCGCGGAGCTGCTTCCAAGAATCCAGCAAAACGGCGACCGCCGTTTGAGAAACGGCGACCGCCGTTTGCCCTTCAGCAGCCGCGGGTTCGACTTCTCGACCCTCGTTCGTCCGGCCCTCGATCTCGTCTCGATTCACCAAGCAGCAGCAACATTACATAGTAAAGCTAACTACTTCCGGCATCGATCCTATACAGGAATGATCGATCCTATACACCCGGATAAACGAAAAACGAAAAACCGAAATAGAAAACCTAAACGACTCAACCCGTCGTTTTAACTATTACAAGCAAGCAACGACAAAAACCAAAGATCTCGAAAACCCCGAGAGTTTAACAAACCACAAAAAATACAGTACATACAACATGACCATAATAATCGGGTTATCCTGCAAAACAAAACTCGCAAACAATACAAGAACGCACAAACCGGCTCTGATACCAATTGTTGGAAATCGACTACCCGAGATTCGTTCGTTCGATCACTCGAACATCCGAACGATCCCAGTCGACATCCGGTGTCGCTACTTCGTTCGCTTTTCCAGCCCGTGCTCCGATTCACGCCCAGCCATTGCCCCGAAGGACAACCGCGCGAACCGAGCGGGCTGCCAGAAAAACACCAAAACGGCGGGCGCCGTTTAGAAACGGCGGTCGCCGTTTCTCCGCGAACAGCAACGCGACGTTGCTGTTCCGGGCTCGTTTCCGGGTCGTTTTTCCTCATCCGACTACCGATCCGGAGGTCCTAGAACCCCCAGTAGTCGAGGAATACAACCCACAACCCCGGAACCCGATCTACGTTCATGTATGATCAACGAGAAATTAGATCGAATGAAATTGCGGAATTGAGATTCGATCTCATACCTTATCGGTCGATTGTTGAGACCTTAGAGCTTCTAATGTATGACTCTTCCCGACTCCAGACGTTGTGTGGGCAACGATCTACTGGGTTCGTCCTTTTCTGCTTCTCTCCTTTCTCAAACCACCGTAAGAATTATTCTCTGGTGAGAAAATAATTTATTTGCGTTAACCCTTTTTATTTTAACAGAAATTTTTTTTTTAATTGCGCTAACAATTAAATTTTTCTGCTGAAATAAAATGTTGCGGCGTTCTGTAGGTTTTAGGAGAGGGCAAGGGGGGGTTTATATAGAGTTAGATTAGGGACCTAAGGTTAAATTAATTAAGGGCTAAATTGAAATATTAATTAACTTGGAATACGTAAACGCAATTCCTTAATTAATCAATTTCAATTTTAATTATTATTCACTCCACTAAAAAATAATAATTGAATTCCCGAAATTAATTTAATATTATTTCAACAATAATATTTCCGCCGAAATTACATACACGACTTTCCCCGTGTTTAAGATATCGAACGTCCACGAATTTATTTAATTACTAATAATTAAATTAACTCGTTTCTTATTATCCGAGACTAGTACCACTCATCCTTATTATCATGTGGAACAAATCCACATGCAGGGTTTACATGATAAACTTTATAAGCTCATCTCGGGGACGTCATCAACCCGATAAACGGGACACGGTTTCCTGTCTATAATCTATAGCATGCCGTGGGTACAATTCCGATTCCCAATTTACCGAGTATCTCGACTAATCAATTAGTCTCACTCATTGGCAAGTTAAAGAACCGAGAATTGGACATACGCACCTATAATTATATAGGGATTAGGAATTCGTATATCCGTAATTCTGAGGTCTAGTTCGATTACGTCGATTAGTATAAATCGAACGCCCTCCCGTGGTCCTTCTCAATACACCAAGTGTACGAGTGTAACATAATAGTCAAGACCAACTATTACCCAGTCACACTACGACGTACCGATGGATTGTCCATGTCCATCTAAGTCGTGAGCTTCTGCTCGATAGTATACGAGTAACCGTGAGTATGATCTTCCGCGTGTCTCCTCACGCCATACTGTCTACAACGTATATATCTAGGACTATTGCATTCAAGTACATGATAGATTAAATGCCGACAGTTTGATTAATAGATAATGTAAAACACAGATAAGGAGTTCCATATTGTCACTAAACTAGACATTTAGAATATAACTCCATCATTTACGGCAGTCCAATGAGCCTTTCCAGGGTTACTCTGATATCTTGCTACTATGCCAACCGCATAACAGATATCAGGCCTCGTGCATAACATTGCATACATTAAGCTTCCCACAGCCGAAGCGTAGGGAACCGCTTTCATTTCATCTTTCTCCTTCTGTGTCTGAGGACACATCTCCTTAGAAAGATAAGTTCCTTTACTGAAGGGCAGATCACCCTTCTTGGAATCTTGCATGTTAAAACGAGCCAGAATCGTGTCTATGTAAGATTGCTGGGAAAGATACAATGTTCTATTCCGGCGATCCCTTATAACCTTGATCCCTAGAACATGTCCCACTTCTCCCAAATCTTTCATATCCAATTGTCTAGACAACCATCCCTTTATGTATGATAACATTTTCACACTGTTGCCAATGAGAAGAATGTCGTCTACATAAAGCACGAGGAACACCACCTTCTTTCCATCACGTTTCCAATACACACACGATTCTTCCATGCTTTGAATGAATCCAAAAGATTGGACTACTTCATCAAACCGCAGGTTCCACGATCTCGAGGCTTGTTTCAATCCATAAATGGATCGATTAAGCTTGCACACTAGATGATCTCGCCCCTTAGCAATGAATCCTTCTGGCTGTTTCATATAAATCGTCTCGTCAAGACTTCCATTTAGGAAAGCTGTCTTGACATCCATTTGCCATACCTCATAATCCATATGAGCTGCTATGGATAAGAGAATCCGGATCGACTTTATCTTGGCTACCGGCGAGAAGGTCTCCTCATAATCGATTCCCTCTTTCTGAGTATATCCTTTCGCAACAAGCCGAGCTTTAAAGGTTTCAACCTTTCCGTCAGATCCTCTCTTTCTCTTGTAGACCCATTTACACCCAATTGGCTTTACGCCGCTTGGTGGTTCTACAAGATCCCAAACTTTATTAGAATCCATAGATTCTATTTCGGATTTCATTGCTTTCTTCCAAGAAGGCGCATCTATATCTTGTACCGCCACATCATAGGTCCAGGGATCGATTTCATGAACTCCAGGTCCAGAGTCCGAAGACTCACCCAGTCCAATCCATCTATCTGGTTGTTTAACAACCCTCCCACTACGACGGCGTTCCGGTGTATTAACAGTGACAGTATTAGGTGCAGGTTCTAGTGGTGTATCTACACTCGGTTCGGCTGTATCTAAGTCTTCCTTGTTACCTCTCAACTCATCAAGTATTATGTCACTCTTGGGCTTGTGTTCCATGACATAGTCTTCCTCTAAGAACCGAGTGTTAGTACTTATAACGATCTTCTGGTCCGTAGGACTATAGAACATGCCACCTTTAGTTCCTTTCGGGTATCCTACAAACAGCCGTAATTCTGATCTAGGTTCTAACTTATCGGCACCTTGTCGCAACACATGTGCTGGACAACCCCAGATCCGAATGTGTCTCAAGTTAGGCTTGCGCCCACTCCACAATTCCATGGGTGTTGTTGGTACCGTTTTGGTTGGAACCCTATTCAAGATATACGCCGCTGTTTCCAAGGCATGTCCCCAGAACATAATAGGTAAGTCCGAGTAACTCATCATTGATCGCACCATTTCCATAAGAGTCCTATTCCTTCTTTCTGACACACCATTCTGCTGGGGAGTATATGGTGAAGTCAGTTGAGATTCAATCCCATTCTCTGCCAAGTATTCCTTGAATTCTCCAGACAGGTACTCGCCTCCGCGATCAGATCGCATGCATTTTATGGATTTACCACGAAGGTTCTCCACAAGAGCCTTGAATTCTTTGAACTTGCCAAAGGATTCGCTCTTGCGGCTCATCAGGTATACATATCCATATCTTGAGTAATCATCAGTAAAAGTGATGAAATACTCGTACCCTCCCCTTGCCTGAGTAGACATAGGTCCGCATACATCAGAGTGAATCAAATCCAATACTTGTTCAGCTCTTCGTCCTTTACCAGAAAAAGGACGCTTGGTCATTTTACCCTCTAAACAGGATTCGCAGGTTGGAAGGTCCACTCCTTCAACATCGCTGATTAGACCATCAGCTTACAACCTTTGAAGCCTATTTGAGTTTATATGACATAGCCTTAGATGCCACAAGTATAATTGATTCATCCTAGAAGGTTCCTTTCTCTTATTGGTGTTCGTAGATGTGTTATTACTCTCGGTTAGTTGCATCGTGTTAGACTCAGGATTTAGCACATACAAATCGTCCACCAATGTACCAGAACAGATAATGTCACTATTTCTTCTTATGATCACTGAGTGATCAAAAGAAACAGAATATCCATTCATAATAAGTTTAGAAACCGAAATTAAATTCTTTCTAAAGTTGGGTACATAAAGACAATTTTGTAAAACTAAAACCCTATCACTACTAAAGCGTAAGTGAACGTCTCCCACTGCAACAGCCGCTACTCTCGCGGCATTGCCCATGTAGACCACGATTTCTCCCTCTCTAAGTCTTCGGGTTTCCTGGAACCCCTGCAATGAATTGCAGACATGATCAGTGGCCCCCGTATCTACACACCAGGTGCTGGTAGATAACACCACTGATAATGTTTCAGTGACTAAGGAAAATTTCGTACCTTTGATGAGAGGACAATCAGACCTCCAGTGCCCAAACTGTTTGCATCGAAAGCATCTGCCCAACGGCTTGCCTTTCCCAATCCGTGGTTTTAAACCACTGGGTCTCTTTGCACGCTTTTCTTTTAGCCTAGCCACAAGAGCTCGTGTTTCTCTTAACTTACGCACAAAAATCGCCTTCGCCGAGCCGTTTTTAAGGGACTCATTGAGGAACGATTCCATGGGTATGTTAAACACCTCTTGCCTAGCTTCCACACAATGTCTCAACGTAGTTGGAACAACAGTGGATTCAGAAAGCTTGACAGTCTGAACAATGTCCAGATTTCTTTCCCAAACATCACTATATGGAACCAGTGAGTTTTCATCCATAAGTATATCACAAAGTGGGGTCACACTCATTCTTAACCTATAAGCACATAAAACAAACAAACAATTTAATATCCGATATTATCTCCCTTAAATAATATCATTAAATCACTAATCGCCTCTAAAATCCCATCAGGTAAGGCAAGCCACGTGGTGTGGACGTTTACCCACCCAAACGACTTAGCAATTAGATTTTCTTTGGTCATACATCACTTATAGCGGAACCTCGTGGGGAGGAATACTATAAGGCGTATCTAAGTGTAAATCATTACTCAGTACCAAAGTAAATCACTTGGAATTGCTACATTACCGCAAGCCACGTGGTGTGGACGTTTACGATAACTTCACAACTCTTCACAATTTCATACAACTGTCTACATCAATTAATCCAAAATCCGTCGGCATAGCAAGCCACGTGGTGTGGACGTTTACTACACCAAGAGATTTTTATAATTGACTCCCAATTACTTGATCCATTCAATCTTGTAAATCAAGACGTGGAGAATCATAAGTGAAACTCGAAGTTTCTAACCAGTGATTCACCATGCGAACTGTTGGAAATCGATATCCCGGAATTAATAAATTAAATAAAATTAATTATCTAATTAATTCCGACCGAAATCCTTTGGAGATCGAATATCCGGGGTTGTCAAAGTGCGGAACGACAACTCCAATCGAAATCCCGGTCGCCGGAAATCCGCCACGAACCACCACGCGAAGCCGGACTCAACCAAACCCTAACCACGGGGATAGCCCGGGCTGTTCGGTCGAGCCCTCGCGTAGGCCTCGCGGCTGTACACGGCAGCCGCCTAGGGCTGCCCTTGGCAGCCCCTTATGCACGCCCAGCCGCCCCCGGTGATCTCACGACCAGCCACGGCGAACCGTGGCTTGCGATCACCACCAGCCACCGCCGCTCGAGCGGCGGTCCAGCCGCGTGAGCGGGGCTGCTCCAGCAGCCCGCCGGAGGTGCGTGGGTGATCGAGCTCTCCCTCGATCAAGTCTCGGCGTCCAGCCGAGGCTCGCCCCTCTCGACCCTCTCTTGTTCGAGCCGTTGAGCCGCCGGCGGTCCGGTGATCTTCGATCACCACCGCCCGGTTCAACCTCGACAAAGGTCGCGTTCTCGGATCTTGGTTCATGATACTTTCACGATAATTAAACGATAAAATCATAAAGAGGGTTTTACGATTTACCTCGTTCTCGTTGTTCGGAAAAACGTAGAACTCAATTTGATGACCTTGAGATCTTGCCACGTATTCCTTGCACTAGCCCGGACGTCGTGTGGGCGACGATCTACCGAACTCCATGGATTCTCCTCTCTACTTTCTCTCTCTAAAATTGTGATCTTCAAGTTATGAGATTAGAGAAGACCATGTAGTGCTTTTATAGGCTACATAAGGGATCTTAAGGAGGTGGAATATTGGGCTTCCAATATTGAAGATTAAATTGAGCCCAATGCTCAAGTCCATTAATCCTTATCAATATTAATTAATTCTATTTTCCACTATATAAAATTAATTGCACTCCCAATATTAAACCATATTATATCAAATAATATTTTTCCGGTAGTATTATTTATTCCGTGTATTTAAGATATAAATATCCATGAATAAAATTAATTTATTGCTAATTAATTTATTCATCTCTTTTATCCGAGACTAGTACCATTCAACCTTAATTATTATGCGGAACGAATCCACCTGCAGGGTTTACATAATAATTCCTTATGAACTCATCTCGGGGATATTATCAACCCTTCCGGGATACACTTTCCCGTCAAGTATTCACGGCATGTCATATATAAAATATAGTGACCCAACTTAACCGGTAATTAACCCAATAATTAAATCGGTTAATTCCTTTGGTAAATCAAAGTCACTTATATTGAATATACACACCCGCAATAGTTTCGGGGATTAAGAATAAAATACACTGAGACTCGAATCGATTATCGCCGGCAATCCTAATCGATAAATCTCAACGATCCGCTCAATACACCAAGTGTACAAGTGTGATAAAATAATCAAGATAGATTATTTTCTCTCTCACACAACGACTATACCGATGGATTGGTCCGTGTCCATCTAGGTCGTGAGCAACTGTTCGATTAAATATGAGTAACTGATAGTATGATCTTCTGTGCGCCCATGCAACACCATACTAACTACAACGTATAAAATCCAGGACTATAATTTGCATGTATTTAATTATAAATAATTAAACGCAAATAATTGTTTATTTAATTAAATAGATTAGTGGCAATGGATCGTGAGTTTCCGTCACTTAAATCTAGACATTAAGTACACAACTCCAACAATCTCCCACTTGTACTAAGGTCTAGTCATTTCCTCCAAACTCCCGACTCCCATACTCATCACGTGCTAAAGTTGTACTTCCAAGAAGTACTATGTGAATGAGCACTCTAGGTTGCCGCTCTGAAGTTATCTTGGTGACTACAGCGTCGTCTCCCTCGACGATGACTCGTATCAGGTGGTACTTGCACTATGTGTTATCTTACACTTATGGACTTGTGATTTCTTACCATTTGCCATTGCACCGCTATTTACATAGCCTTTGGCAAATTAAGAATCACATCTAAGTCCCAGAGATTATCCCGGAGTTATACCAAAACTTCCGCTGCCTCTGAGGCTGCTATTTGGTTACCCATGGCAGAGTCCGAAAAGCATCGTGCTTATCACTCTTCCATGTTAAAACTCCTTCTCCTTCAATAGTGAAACACATAGCCTGATATCGACTTACACTGGTCCTCATTCGATTAGAAATCTAAGAGAATGTAATCCAAAGGAAATGTTCGTCTGCTTCGTAGTCTAGAACAGTACTTCGAAAGTACTTTTACGGCAGTCGAATATTCCTTTCCAGGATTACCTTGATATCCTCCCACTATGCTAACCGCATAGCCGATATCAGGTTCTTGTTTTCAACAATGCATTTATTAAGCTTTCCACACTCAAAGTGTAGGAAACTGCTTTCATTGCTTCTATCTCCTTTTGTGTTCCAAAACACATATCCTTAGATAGATGCATTCCGTCTCTGAAAGGTAACGAACCTTTCTCGGAATCTTGCATGTTAAAACGAACCATAATCATATATGTAAGATGTCCAGGAAAAGTACAATGTTCTTTCTAGAGATCCAAGATCTCAAGAATATGTCCAACTTCTTCCTTTATCTTTCATAATGATTCATCTAGACAACCATCATTTTATGTATGATAACATCTTTACATTGTTGCCAATGATAAGAGTGTCATCTACATAAAACCTCCGAGAAACACCACCTTGTTTTCCATCACGTTTCCAATACACACAATTCGTCTATGCTTTTGATGAATCCATAAAATGGACTATCTCATCAATTTGCAAGTACCACGAATTCAATGCTTTGTTCCAATCCATAAATGGATCAACTAAGCTTGTACTCTAAATGATCTCGCCTCTTAGCAATAATCCTTATTGCTCTCCAAGAAGGCACATTTAGATCTAGTACGGCCTTCATGTAGATCTAGGGATCGATTTCATGTATACTAGGTCCAGAGTTCGAAGACTCTCCTAGTCTTATGAATATCTCCGGTTGTCCCACAACCTCCCACTACAATGGCATTCCGGTGTATAAACAGTGATAACAGTAGGTGCAGTTAGTGGTGTACCGCTACTCGGTTCGGCTGGTTCTAAGTCTTAATCTTTCTCTCTCATTTCAAAGTATTACGTCACCTTGGGCTCGTGGTTCATTATATAGTCTTTCTCTAAGAACCGGGCGTTAGAACTTATAACGTCCTTCTGGTTCATAGTACTATTGAACACACGTCTTTTGTTCTTCTAGGATATTCTACAACCGCATTTGAATGCGCCGTTGTTTCCAGACATATCCATAGAACATAGGTAGTTCCGTATAACTCATCTTTTACTATCTCTATAAGAGTTCCATTTCTTGTTTACGACACACCATTTCTACACAAGAGTGTATGGTGTAGTCATTCGGGATCAAATCCCAATCTCTGATCAGTATGCTATGCATTCCTCAGACAGGTACTTGCCTCCGCGATCAAATCGCAGGCTAGAAATGGATATACCTTGATGGTTCTCCACAATTGCTTAGTGTCCATTGACTTGTCAAAACACTTGCTTTTGTGGCACATCAGGTATTCTAATCCATTTTTCGAGTAATCATAAAATGAAGTACTCGTACCTTATTGTCTGAGTAGGCATAGGTCTGCATACATCAGAGTCAATCAATTCTTATACTTGTCCGGATCTTACATCTTATATCCATAAAGGATTGCTTAGTCATATTATCTTCCAAATTAGATTCTTAGGTCGGAAGGTCCACTCCTTCAACTTAATTGATCAAATATCAATTTTCGACCTTTGAACTTCTTATTTGAATAAACATGGCTCAGCATAAGAATCCACAAGTATAATTGATAAAGAAATCTCTTATTAGTAAAACGAGTTTCATACTACGGTTCGTTGCATCGTGGTAGACTTAGGATTCATCATTTATATATATTGCTAGCTAATGTACCAGAATAGATAATATCATTATTTCTTCTTATAACCATCAAATGATTAAAAGAAATAAAATATCCATTTATTAGAAATCCAGAACAATGTTCTTTCTAATGTGAAAGGTACATAAAAGCAATAACTCAAAATGAAATCCTATAAAATGTCCTCCACTGCAACTGCTGCCTCCTCTACAGCATTGCCCATGTAGACTACGATTTCTTCTTTTCCAAGTTGTTAGGTTTCCTGGAACCTTTGCATTAAAATGCACATACCGTCAGTGGTTCCATATCTACACACCAGGTTCCGGTAGATAATACCACTGACTATGTTTTACGACTAAAGAAGAATTTCGTACTTTCTTTGAGAGGATAATCAGACTTCCAGTACCCAGACTGTTTGGATCGAGAACTCTTGCCTCATGGCTTTCTCGTCCCATCTCGTGGTCCAAGAAACCTAGAACCACTGGGTTTCTTTGCTTGCTTTTCCTTTCCCCCGATTTTTCCCTTAGGTTCGAAACCTTTGGCATTGGCTACAAGAGCTTGCGATTTCCGTCTCAACTCGTCTAAAAGGTCAATCATCTCAGAAACGTGTTTAAGCGTTTCCTCGAAGCGACTGGCCTTTATGAGTATCCTCATCGCTTCTTGTCTAGCCGCCTATGTCAATAGGCTCGGGAGGACAAAGCTTACTGAGTACTAACCAGTACTCTTCAACAGTCTGAACAATGTCTAGATCTCTATTCCAATCATTACATTTAGGGACCAATGAGTTTAAAATCCTTACGTATCACATAAAGTGGGTTCAAAGCCATATCCTAATCTATGAGCACATATAACAACAAACAATCGATTTAATTTCCGATATTATCTCCCTCAAATAATATCATTAAACCACTAATCACATCTAAAATCCCATCAGGTAAGGCAAGCCACGGTGTGTGGACGTTTACCCACCTAAACGACTTAGCAATTAGATTTCCTTTGGTCATACATCACTTATAGCGGAACCTCGGTGGGAGGAATACTATAAGGCGTATCTAAGTGTAAACCATTACTCAGTACCAAAGTAAATCGTTTGGAATTGCTACATCACCGCAAGCCACGTTGTGTGGACGTTTACGACAACTTCACAACTCTTCACAATTTCTTACAACTGTCTACATCAATTAATCCAAAATCCGTCAGCATAGCAAGCCACGTTGTGTGGACGTTTACTACACTAAGAGATCTTTATAATTGACTCCCAATTACTTGATTCATTTAATCTTGTAAATCAAGACGCGGAGAAACATAAGTGAAACTCGAAGTTTCTAACCAGTGATTCACCATGCGAACAACCCTATCTCTCATAAAATGAGGGAGCCGAGCAGACAATCGATCTAGTCATCAAATGACACGAAAGTCTCTAATTTGTGTCCTCTACATGACCAAGTGGCTTTGGCTCCATTCCACTCCCCGGGGTGAGAATGAGTCGACTTGAAATCAGTTTTGGAAAGACAAATTAGGCATTGTTTGATAAACTTAATCAATGTTTCTCGTAAAAGGAATTACAAGAATTCTCCTCCAATGACTTGTCTATACGAACTTCAAAAGTCCATAAAAGTCACCAAGAGAACAGCAATGGAGACCATGGATATGTTTCCATACCCTCTCCCACTTAGCTTTTTACAATAAAGGGATACGCTATCTAATGCATAATTAAATACACATAAGCATGCATACATGAAATAGAGCACATATAATATTATCACATAATCAAAATAATACTAGAATATTATTTTCCGACTATTATGGCTTTATCGCATCCCCGTATGCGTCTTCTAGTCTTTAGTCTTCGTTCTTGAATGCTCCATGTGACGGGAATATTAATTCCAATATTTAAATCTATTTATTTTTAATAAATCCAAAAGATACTTAATTCGAAAATTAAGTCAATCGAATAAATCAAAATAAAATTAAATATTGTTAATATTTTTATTTATTTTATTTTCCCTTTCTACTTCATTAAATCTCTAAAATAATCTATCCAAGACCCACTTGAAATATTCTAGAAGACTTCCATAATGAAATAAGGAAATAAAATAATTTATTTTATTTTCCCTTTCTACTTCATTAAATCTCTAGAATAATCTATCCAAGACCCACTTGGAATATTCTAGATGATTTCCATAATGAAATAAGGAAATAAAATAATTTAGGACTCCTAGTCCTTCCAAATTAATTCATTTCCTAATCCATTAAAAATTCCATAAAGGAATAATTAAATAAGGAAAAATTAATTTAGGACTCTTAAACTTTCCAAATTAATTATTTTCCTAATCCATTAAAAAATTCCATAAAGAAATAATTAAATAGGAAAAATGAATTAATTATAAATTTATTCTTTTTCCTAATCTATGAAAATTCCCAAGAATAGAAATAAGCAATATGGAAAAATAAATTTATTCTAAATTTATTCTTTTCCTATTCCATGAGAATTCCCAAAAAAAAAATAGGAATACTCAAAATAGGAAAACCGAATAATTTAGGAAAGTTGGATCTTGGCGGGAGAGCACGAGATCACGAGGACCCCGCGCCCCCCCACCACCTTCGATCGAGATCCGAGGGGACACGCCACCGCCGCCGCCGCCTCGCCGGCGCACCACCTCCCTTGGTGGCACCGCGCACGGCCGAGAGGCTCGATGGCCGCCCCTCCTCCTTTGGGTTGGCCGATCCGGAGCCCTCCCTCTCAACGTCTCCTCCGCCACACTTTTTCCGGCGATCGTTTCGGAATTGATCCAACGTAAATAAATTACAAATTTATTACTACGCTATCCGGTATCGATTCTCTACGTGAAAACGACCTCAAACAATTTCCGGAAAAATTAAGAACAAGCATTCACCACACAAGAACAAATAACATCACCGAGAGTTTAATAATCAAGAACATTATTATGACATTAATTAACAAAATTAAATCTAGCCATAATAATCGGAAACCCTGCAAGGTAGAACAATTTATCGAAAAATACCATGAACTAAAACCAACGCCCTGATACCAATTGTTGGAAATCGATATCCCGGAATTAATAAATTAAATAAAATTAATTATCTAATTAATTCCGACCGAAATCCTATGGAGATCGAATATCCGGGGTTGTCAAAGTGCGGAACGACAACTCCAATCGAAATCCCGGTTGCCGGAAATCCGCCACGAACCACCACGCGAAGCCGGACTCAACCAAACCCTAACCACGGGGATAGCCCGGGCTGTTCGGTCGAGCCCTCGCGTAGGGCTCGCGGCTGTACACGGCAGCCGCCTAGGGCTGCCCTTGGCAGCCCCTTATGCACGCCCAGCCGCCCCCGGTGATCGCACGACCATCCACGGCGAACCGTGGCTTGCGATCACCACCAGCCACCGCCGCTCGAGCGGCGGTCCAGCCGCGTGAGCGGGGCTGCTCCAGCAGCCCGCCGGAGGAGCGTGGGTGATCGAGCTCGCCCTCGATCAAGTCTCGGCGTCCAGCCGAGGCTCGCCCCTCTCGACCCTCTCTTGTTCGAGCCGTTGAGCCGGCGGCGGTCCGGTGATCTTCGATCACCACCGCCCGGTTCAACCTCGACAAAGGTCGCGTTCTCGGATCTTGGTTCATGATACTTTCACGATAATTAAACGATAAAATCATAAAGAGGGTTTTACGATTTACCTCGTTCTCGTTGTTCGGAAAAACGTAGAACTCAATTTGATGACCTTGAGATCTTCCCACGTATTCCTTGCACTAGCCCGGACGTCGTGTGGGCGACGATCTACCGAACTCCATGGATTCTCCTCTCTACTTTCTCTCTCTAGAATTGTGATCTTCAAGTTATGAGATTAGAGAAGACCATGTAGTGCTTTTATAGGCTACGTAGGGGATCTTAAGGAGGTGGAATATTGAGCTTCCAATATTGAAGATTAAATTGAGCCCAATGCTCAAGTCCATTAATCCTTATCAATATTAATTAATTCTATTTTCCACTATATAAAATTAATTGCACTCCCAATATTAAACCATATTATATCAAATAATATTTTTCCGGTAGTATTATTTATTCCGTGTATTTAAGATATAAATATCCATGAATAAAATTAATTTATTGCTAATTAATTTATTCATCTCTTTTATCCGAGACTAGTACCATTCAACCTTAATTATTATGCGGAACGAATCCACCTGCAGGGTTTACATAATAATTCCTTATGAACTCATCTCGGGGATATTATCAACCCTTCCGGGATACACTTTCCCGTCAAGTATTCACGGCATGTCATATATAAAATATAGTGACCCAACTTAACCGGTAATTAACCCAATAATTAAATCGGTTAATTCCTTTGGTAAATCAAAGTCACTTATATTGAATATACACACCCGCAATAGTTTCGGGGATTAAGAATAAAATACGCTGAGACTCGAATCGATTATCGCCGGCAATCCTAATCGATGAATCTCAACGATCCGCTCAATACACCAAGTGTACAAGTGTGATAAAATAATCAAGATAGATTATTTTCTCTCTCACACAACGACTATACCGATGGATTGGTCCGTGTCCATCTAGGTCGTGAGCAACTGTTCAATTAAATACGAGTAACTGATAGTATGATCTTCTGTGCGCCCATGCAACACCATACTAACTACAACGTATAAAATCCAGGACTATAATTTGCATGTATTTAATTATAAATAATTAAACGCAAATAATTGTTTATTTAATTAAATAGATTAGTGGCAATGGATCGTGATTTTCCGTCACTTAAATCTAGACATTAAGTACACAACTCCAACACGAAAAACCCTATCTCTCATAAATGAGGGAGCCGAGCAGACAATCGATCCATCTATCAAAGAATGGTACGAAGGTCTCTAATTTGTGTCCTCTACATGACCAAGTGGCTCTGGCTCCATTCCACTCCCCGAGGTGAGAATGAGTCGACTTGAAATCAGCTTTGGAAAGACAAATTAGGCATTGTTTGATAAACTTAATCAATGTTTCTCGTAAGAGGAATTACAAGAACTCTCCTCCAATAACTTATCTATATAAACTTCAAAAGTTTATAAAAGTCACCAAGAGAGCAGCAATGGAGACCATGGGTATGTTTCCATACCCTCTCCCACTTAGCTTTTTACAATAAAGGGATACGCTATCTAGTGCATAAAAATAAACACATATAGCATGCATACATGTAATAAAGCACATAGTATTATCACATAGTCAAAGTAATACTAGAATATTATTTTCCGACTATTATGGCTTTACTCCATCTCCGTACGCATCTTCTAGTCTTTAGTCTTCGTTTCTTGAATGATCCACGTGACGAGAATATTAATTTCCAATATTTAAATCTATTTATTTTTAATAAATCCAAAAGATACTTAATTCGAAAATTAAGTCAATCGAATAAATCAAAAATAAAATTAAATATTATTAATATTTTTTATTTATTTTATTTTCCCTTTCTACTTCATTAAATATCTAGAATAATCTATCCAAGACCCACTTGGAATATTCTAGAAGACTTCTATAATGAAATAAGGAAATAAAATAATTTGGGACTCTTCTACATTCCAAGATTAATTAATTTCCATTACTATGAAAATTCCCATAAAATAGAAATAATCAATTAGGAAATAAATCAATCCTAAATTAACTTTTATTCCTTTCCAATTCTATTAAATCTCTAGGATCCTATTCCAAGTAGAACTCAGAATACTCTAGAAGACTTCCATAATAGAATAAGGAAATAAAATTAATTCCAATTAATTCTTTTCCTAATCCATGAGAATTCCCAAGAAAAAGGAAAAACTCAAATAGGAAAAACGAATTAATTAGGAAAGTAGAATCACCGGACCGGGATAGCGCGGGGTGGGGATCCCCGCGCCACCATCGACCGCCGCCTAGGAGGTGGCCGGCGGCTCCTCCATGCAAGGGTCGATCGATCCTCATGGGATCGACCATGGGGTTGGTCGATCCTTGTCCCGTTCACCCTCTCGATCATCTCCTTCGTCACATGTCTTCTCCGGCGGTCGTCTCGGCATCGATCCAACGCAAAATAAATTACAATTTAATTTTACACTATCCGGTATCGATTCTATACATGAAATCGACCCTATACAATTTCCGGAAAAACGATGAACATAATAATAAATCCTAAATTCGGTCAACCCCCGAATTTTTACTATTACAAGCATTCACCACCAAAAACGAATCTCGACATGTCCGAGAGTTTAATAAAACCAACAATCACATGACAAAATAATTAAACGAATAATCATCAAGCCATAATAGTCGGAACCCTGCAAGGTAGAACAATTTTATCGAAAATACCGCGAACGTAAACCACGCTCTGATACCAATTGTTGGAATTTGATATCCCGGGCTATTAAAAATATGCGGAAACCAATAACCCGATCAAACCCTTCGTCGGAGATCACACGAACGCCGACGAACGCGCCGGAGTCCAGCCGAGGAAACCATGCACCCGAAGACGCACGGCTGCCCCCGACCAAACCCCCGCGTCGCGGGGTTCATGCGATCCCGATCGCGCCGCCGCGATCGGTTTGGGTGGGCTGCTCACAGCAGCCCCGCGGCGAGTCCGGCGACTCGCCGCCGCCTGGAGGATCCCCCACCGTCGAGGTGGGGAGGGGACGGCAACAGCCCGCCCCAGCGATCGATCCCCGTGATCGATCGCGAGCCCTCGCCCAGCCGAGGGTTCGATCCTCTCGCCCCCCGCCGAAACCCTGGCGGGCGCACGCCGTGGTCCGGTGGCTTCGCCACCACCACGCGTTCGTCCGTCTATTCCGGGTTCGACTTTCGGATCTTGCGTTCTACGGTATTTCACGATAAATCGAATCAATTAAATATCGAGGGAGTTTAGATATTATACCTTCGATTCGTTGTTCGGAGAAACGAAATCAAACACCTTTGAATCTTCCCACGTGTTCCTTGCACTCCGTTCGAACGTCGGGTGGGCGACGATCTATCGAACTCCTATGGATCTCCTTCAACTCTCTAGAACTATCAAATAATGATATTCTTGTCTTGTTCTTTATGAAGGCCATGTAGTGCTTTTATAGGCTACGTAGGGGATCTAAAGGAGGTGGAATATTGGGCTTCTAATATTGAAGATTAAATTGAGCCCAATGCTCAAGTCCGTTAATCCTTATCAATATTAATTTTATTTATTTTCCACTATATAAATAAAATTGCACTCCCAATATTTACCCATATTATATCGAATAATATTTCTCCGGTTAGTATTATTTATTCCGTGTATTTAAGATTTAAATATCCATGAATAAAATTTATTTATTGCTTAAAAAATTTATTCATCTCTTATATCCGAGAATAGTACCACTCAACCTTATTTATTATGCGGGAACAAATCCACTCGCGAGGTTTACATAATAAATCCTTATGAGCTCATCTCGGGGATATTATCAACCCTTCCGGGATACACTGTCCCTTCAAGAATTCACGGCATGCCATATATAAAATATAGTGACCCAACTTAACCGGTAATTAACCCAATAATTAAATCGGTTAATTCCTTTGGAAAATCAAAGTCACTTATATTAAATATACACACCCGCAATTGTTTCAGGGATTAAGAATAAAATACTCCGAGACTTAAATCAATTATCACAGAGCAATCCTAATTGATAAGTCTCAAGCGATCTGCTCAATACACCAAGTGTACAAGTGTGATAAAATAATTAAGATAAATTATTTTCTCTCTCACACAACGACTATACCGATGGATTGGTCCATGTCCATCTAGGTCGTGAGCATCTGTTCGATTAAATACGAGTAACCGATAGTATGATCTTCTGTGCGCCCATGCGCACCATACTAACTACAACGTATAAAATCCAGGACTATAATTTGCATATATTTAATTAACAATAATTAAAAGCAAATGAATGTTCGTTATTAATAGGTAAATGAAAGTGTACAAGGAGTTCATAATACTCAAATCTAGACATTAAGTATCCTACTCCATCACATTTTAGAAGGTTCCTTTCTCTTATTGGTGTTCGTAGATGTGTTATTACTCTCGGTTAGTTGCATCGTGTTAGACTCAGGATTTAGCACATACAAATCGTCCACCAATGTACCAGAACAGATAATCTCACTGTTTCTTCTTATGATCACAGAGTGGTCAAAAGAAACAGAATATCCATTCATAATAAGTTTAGAAACCGAAATTAAATTCTTTCTAAAGTTGGGTACATAAAGACAATTATGTAAAACTAAAACCTTATCACTACTAAAGCGTAAGTGAACGTCTCCCACTGCAACAGCTGCCACCCTCGCGGCATTGCCCATGTAGACCACGATCTCTCCCTCTCTAAGTCTCCGGGTTTCCTGGAACCCCTGCAATGAATTGCAGACATGATCAGTGGCTCCCGTATCTACACACCAGGTGCTGGTACATAACACCACTGATAATGTTTCAGTGACTAAGGAAAATTTCGCACCTTTGATGAGAGGACAATCAGACTTCCAGTGCCCAGACTGCTTGCATTGATAGCACTTGCCTCGTGGCTTGCTCTTCCCATTCCGTGGTTTGGAACCACTGGACTTCTTTGCTTGCACTTCCATCTTAGCCACAAGAGCTTGTGATTTTCTGACCATACTTATAAGTTCCCCTCTTTTGAAATCGTTTTTAAGCGATTCCTCAAGAGGACTGAATTTATAGAGTATGTCAATCACTTCTTGTCCGGCTTCCACACTATGCCTCAACATCATTCTGAGGTCATTCCAAATGTCCTCATGAGTTGGGACAGCAGTGGATTCGGAAGGCTCAACAGTCTGGACAATGTCCAGAATTCTTTTCCAATCAGTACTATATGGAACCAGTGAGTTTTCATCCTTAAGTATATCACAAAGTGGGGTCACAGTCATTCTTAACCTATAAGCACATAAAACAAACAAACAATTTAATATCCGATATTATCTCCCTTTAATAATATCATTAAATCACTAATCGCCTCTAAAATCCCATCAGGTAAAGCAAGCCACGTTCGTGTGGACGTTTACCCACTCAAATGATTTAGCAATTAGATTTCCTTTGGTCGTACATCATTATAGCGTTACTTCGTTGGGAAGAATACTATAAAGCGCACCTAAGTGTAAACTGTTGGGATATGTCCTTCGATCCTACGTGTGCAATCGATAAAGTCATAAGGTCGTCTATGGATGTTAAATGATTATTCGATAATATTAATTGTTGGGAACAATATAATATTGATCGATAAATCATACCTACAGGGTCACACACGAGTCGGAATTAAGTTGCTTGTTATATTGATTTAGAATCAATACGTATGGATTTTCACATGCATGGGATGCATGGCATGCATGAGATGCATGGCTTGCATGGATGCATGTCACATGGTGTGACATGGCATGCCAAACAAGCAAGGGGACCACATCTAATGCCATTTGGCATGGTGATGTGGAAATGACCCTTCACCTCCCCATTATCCACCATTACTTGTGCATTATGATGCACATTAAGGTGGGGGTTACAAGGGAGGTTAATGGTGATCAATATAGTGATGAAAACATGTGTTTTCACAACACTTTTGATCAGCCACGAAATTCCACACAACAAGAGAGAAAAGAGTGAGAGAATCACTCAAGAACAAGCAAGCAAGTTCAATTCCGGGTTCGTGTGCAACACGTAGAGGCCGGGCCATTTGTGCGGCTTCAACATCCGGGCGATCTAGACAAGAGGAGTGACGAGGTCATTCACAAGGAGAGCTTCGAGAGGCTGATCCATTTGAGGTGGTTCAATCGACTCAACACCACCTCAACGACATCAACGAATCACTTCGTCACCATAAGTAAGTAATCGTTGAACCTTATATATATATATTGGATGTGTATATATATATGTTTATATGTGTTCTTATACACATTAAGTGTGCACTAAGATCATGGCATAGTAGATCTATTGCTTTACACGCTTCCGCACACACGGTATATCGATCGGATCGGTATACCGGTACCTTCAATTGGTATCAGAGCCTAGGGCTCGTGCACACTTTTGTGTTGGACACGAAGGTTAAATCAACACGAAGGTTAAATCAGAGCCTAGGCCGGCCACCGTTAGTGGTCGGGTGAATGAAATTGTCGTTTTTTACGTACGATTGGCCATAGTTTTGGAGGGCTGCGTCCCTTGGAATCATTTGTAATAGATAGGTTTTCTATTTCAATATGTATTGTTCAAACTTGTAAGCGATGGACTTGGTCCATGGTTCGATGGTGGATCTCGGCTCTCCGGCGAAAACGAGAAGAAACGAAGCAAAATGAAGCGAAACGGGCGAAAACCGGGCTGCTGGAGCAAAACGGTGGGCGCCGTTTGTGCTCCGGCGGGCGCCGAATGGATTCGGCGGGCGCTGTTTTGGAAATGGCGACCGCCGAAAGGCTGTTTTTTGGTCAGCCTGTTTTGTACCCTTTTGGCGGGCACCGTTTTGGAAACGGCGACCGCCAGTGGTGTTCAGCGACCGCCGTTTGTGAAACGGCGGGCGCCGTTCGTGGTTTTTGGGGTATGGACTAAGGTTGACCTAAATCGGAGGGTGCGGAACTGAAACGGCGGGCGCGGGCCAGTCCAGAAGATGTTCGAGGCCTATTTTGTTGCTTTTAATCTTTTCGTTTGAGAGTTGTGAGGTTCTAGGGGCCTTTCGATTACGTATTTAATTGCTTTGCTAGTTATAGGATGTTTTATGTTATAAATGTTCAACTTACATATAAACACCTATGCATGCAAGTTCCCAAAATAATGAGTATAATGTCTTGTCCAAAAACATCACACTCATGAAGCCCTCGATCATAAGTTGGTAGGTCCGCCTCAGCGGGGTACTACTTGTTATCTTGGGATAAGTGGGAGTAAGGGTTAGACCCTTACACGTGAGTTTGGTTTTCTCATCGATAGATCCACTGCAGGCGTGGCTATCGAGACATGAGATGAGAATGGGACTCTCATCGACCGAGAGTGACATTAGATGTCATTGACATGGGATGTCTACCTATCTTAGACTTCTTAAGTGCGGACTCAGTCGGCTTAAGAATTTGCAAGATGAGGGTCTTGGGATTGTTTTGTTCAAGGGAACAAAGATATTAGATATCGATTGAACAAAATGAAATAAATAAGTAGCTTGTTAGACAACCTTATTTGTTTACCGCTTTGTGAATGTTTACATACTTTATTTATCTTTCTTTTGTAGTTTATCATGTTAATTTCAACTCGATTCAAGTTTGGTTCAATTCTTGATTATGAAAAATTGAACAACAGAAATTTTCTTGATTCACAACGTAATTTGAGGATGGTCCTCAAATACAAAGACAATGAAAATGTGTTAGATAACCACATCCTAAGATATCATTGAACAACTCAATAGCATGTTCGGGGAATATGCTAAGATTGAGCGGTTCGGTATGACCAGGGTCATCGCTTCAGCTAGGCTGGAAAAATGGAAATCTATGGAATCACATGTACAACAAATGATTGGATTATTTGTTTCAAGTGACCGCCTAGATTTTTCCTATGATGATTATTTGGCAACCAATTTCATACTTCAATCTCATTATGGTTATAATGCCTTTAGGCTAAATTTTCCATATGAATGGTTTGAAGAAATCGCTTCGTGAGCTCCACGGGATGCTCAAGGCTGCTGAGCCGGCGATAGAGAAGGACCCTAAGAGGGAAATTCTTATGATATATGATAGGGTATTCAAAAGAGCATGGGCAAGAAGGCTACTAGGGTTCCTAGGGAATCTCAATGCGTCTACTGCAAAAGTGTTGGACACTACTTGCAAACTTATAAAAGTTCATATTTTATTCAATTTCAAAACAAATGCCTAATTTGTCTTTCATTTGATGGATTATAAGGTTATGATTATTTACACCTCGGGGAGTGATTTAATCCAAAACACTTAAGTTCATCAATGACACAAATTAGAGACTTTCGAGCCATTGGATGGCGTGAATCGATTGTCTGGTTGGCTCCCTCATATTTTATGAGAGATAGGGCTTCAATTGCATGATAATATCGCTGGTTAGAAAACTTCGATTTTTCACTTACGATTTATCACGTTTTGACATTGAGATAATTTTGAATGGGAAATTCGAATAAGAGTCAATTATTTAGAATAATTGAACTTTCCCAAAGTTCAAAGAAGATGTGAAGAGCGGGGTTGCTTCATCTTCAGGTATTAATGTTATAGACATTAAACTTCACAAATTCTACTTCTTGGGTATTGGATGCCAAACGTAGTTCTCACATTTGTATGTGGAGAAACTACATAGAAGTATAAGTTTGGTGAGTAGAGATGTCGATCTACGGGCGAGAAATGGAGCGAAGGTCGCTGCATTAGCCGTATGATCATATGATGTTGTTTTGCCTTAGGGCCTTGTTTTAGTATTATAACTATGTAATTTCGTACCTTCAATAAACAATGAATATTGGTTCAGTATTGGATACTTATGGATTAGTTTTTCACTAATTAAATAGTTTGATAACTATTTTAATTGTGAACTATTCTTTGTTTTGGTACGATTATTACATTATTTATGTATACTTTAAACTCAACAAATCATATATAACATTAACACAAAAGTCCAAATCGAATAAGTCTCAATGAGACATAACTGTAACATTGTTGATTAGATCAAAATCTAAACATGTAACGAATCTTCTTTTAGAAGGCATTCTAGAATCATTTGACTTGGAGTCATTTGATACATGTGAATGATGTTTGATGGACAAAGATAACAATGTCATCTTTCTTGGAGAAAGGAGAACATGTGAGTGATTAATTAGGGATGATCCATACTGATGTATGTGGAACCTATCAGTTCACAAGCACATGAAGGTTATGTTTCGGAAAAGAGAAAACAAACTATATTAGATATAGTTCGACCATTCGATGAGAGGTCTAAATGAACTACTGGTCTCTTTTGGGAACACACAATTCTTGACTTCAACTTATACACTGAATAGGACGCTGTCAAAAGCTGTTGATAAGACATCATACTAGGTATGGAAAGGGAGGGTCCCTAAATTGTTTTCATCAAAATTTGAGGTTCTAAAAGCTTCTCTGACGAGATTTATCTCTATAGAGCTTGAACTCAAATGGGATAAAAGTTTTTTATGGTATCCATAAGAAACTCGAGGGTACAACTTCTACGATCTATCTGAGAACAATATTTTGTTGCTCGAGATAGTGATTTTCTTGAAAAGAGTTATCTTTCCTAGAAATTCAGTGGGAGATCGGTTGTCTTGAACGAGGTTCAAGTGAAACAACCAATGATGAATACTCAAGACTGGGTTGAGAGTATTCTTATGATTTTGGAAGCCATACCAGCCCTCGTAGGTCCGAAAGAAATAAATCTATCTCTATTATTCAAATACTTAGATATTGTGACCAATGAGAGATATGAATTCATGCTTTTGGAAAGCGGTGAACCTTCGACCTAATTCCAAGCTATGACGAGTCCAGCTACTGAAAATTGGCATGGTGCCATGAAATCTGAGATGATATCAATATCTGATAATCAAGTTTGGAAGTTGATCACGAGGTTAGACCCAATGAATGCTAATAAATCTTTAAGATCTAAACAAACAGATGGAAACCCTAGGGTTTTCAAAGCAAGTTTGATGGTAAAAGTTTTATTCACGAGGTGGATTGTGGAAAAACTTTCACCAGTTGCTTTGATTAAATCATTCAGATTTTCTTAGCCATTGCTACTCATCTTGATAATGAGTTATGGTAATATTGGATGTTAAAACTAACTTCTTGAATTGGATTCTAGAAAAGAATGTGTTTTGACACAGCCAAAGAGTTTTATCGATCCTAATAAGGCTGAGAAATTATGCAATCTTATAATTCCATTTCTGGAATAAAGCAAAGCATATCGGAGTAGCAATCTTCAGTTCAATGAATCCATACTGGGTTTTGGATTTCAGAGGAACTCGGAAGAGTCTTGTTTTACAAGAAGAACAGTGGGAGTTACGTTGTATACATTGTGTTGTATGTCGATGACATACTCCTTATTGGAAACAATGTTTCTATGCTTAATTCTATTAAAGAATGGCTTGGAAATTGTTTTTCAATAAAGGATCTTGGAGAAGCACAGTACATATTGGGCATCAAGATCTGTCGGAACAGATCGAAAATGATGTTTGGACATAGTAAAGCGACCTATATTGATAAGGTGCTTGATAAGTTCAGAATGAAAGACGCCAAAAAGGGTCTCATTCTAATGAGTCATGGCACATCACTTAGCAAGATGCAAGGCCCTACGGTACTTGATGAGCAAAAGAGGATGTAAAACATTCCTTATGCTTCGGAAATAGGGTCTATAATGTACGACATGATATGTACACGACTGGACGTATTGTATGCTTTGAGCATGACGATTCGGTTTCAAGGAAACCCAGGTGAGACGCATTAGACTGCGGCCAAGAGTATGCTTATGTACCTTAGATGGACTAAAGAATATTTTGTTGTCTTTGGAAGACAAAAAGAGTTGATATTAACAAGCAGTTTGACTGCTAACTTCAAAACAGACTAAGATAATTTCCGATTTTAATCTGGTTATATCTTTTGTCTGGTTAGAGGTGAAATTTGCTGGAATAGTTCCATGCAATGCAATATAGCTGATTAAACTACAGAAGCTGAGCACAGTATTGCATTGGATGCAGTAATGTTGGCAGTTAAGATTTGAAAGTTCTTGAATGAACTAGGTGGCGTAACTAGCTTAGCCCATCCGATAATTCTCTATTTATAGTAGAGTTATCGCGCAAGCCAATGAGCTAGGAAGCACCACAAGTCTAAAACTGGTGCTCAGGAAGTTCCACATTATCTGGGAGATAGTTTTGTGGAGACATCGAGATAATAAAGTTGCAACTTTTGGTAAGGTTGAAAACCCGCTTTCTAAACCTCTCCAGCAGTTTAAGCTTGAGGCTTTCACAACTGCAATAGAGATCAAACATCTTAGAGATGGGTTGTGATTTCTATTACTGTATTAGATACTTTTGGAGATTTGGTAAACATTCACTCATATGTATAATACATGTTTCTTCATATAAATATGGTTTAATTTATATGAATTGTCCAAATGATTAAGTGATATCAATTGGGTTATGAGGTCGACTTACCGCATAATGAAGTCCCAATGGTTGAACTGATATACTTAAATCATATAGTTGTTCCTGGTTCGTATAATCGAGTACGGACAAACCGATAATACAATGAACTAGTTTGTAATGTGTACTATAGCGCCGCTTCATGGGCTAGTGATGTGGGACATCAAGTACAATTACATAGATATTAGCTGGGAGCTAATGATCGAACAGACCCGACTGGAATAGTATTTAAGATTTCGAGTCATAATACTATTTCATTGACTGTCGAGCAATTTCCTCTGACCTGAGTAGTCCAGAGTAATTCCATTGTGAAATGGTGTACTTTGATACAAGTAAACGCCTTTCGTAAAAGGAGGTTATAAAACTTGTTATTGTTGGAGTTGTGTACTTAATGTCTAGATTTAAGTGACGGAAACTCACGATCCATTGCCACTAATCTATTTAATTAAATAAACAATTATTTGCGTTTAATTATTTATAATTAAATATATGCAAATTATAGTCCTGGATTTTATACGTTGTAGTTAGTATGGTGTTGCATGGGCGCACAGAAGATCATACTATCGGTTACTCGTATTTAATCGAACAGTTGCTCACGACCTAGATGGACACGGACCAATCCATCGGTATAGTCGTTGTGTGAGAGAGAAAATAATCTATCTTGATTATTTTATCACACTTGTACACTTGGTGTATTGAGCGGATCGTTGAGATTCATCGATTAGGATTGTCGGCGATAATCGATTCGAGTCTCAGTGTATTTTATTCTTAATCCCCGAAACTATTGCGGGTGTGTATATTCAATATAAGTGACTTTGATTTACCAAAGAAATTAACCGATTTAATTATTGGGTTAATTACCGGTTAAGTTGGGTCACTATATTTTATATATGGCATGCCGTGAATACTTGACGGGAAAGTGTATCCCGTAAGGGTTGATAATGTCCCCGAGATGAGTTCATAAGGAATTATTATGTAAACCCTGCAGGTGGATTCGTTCCGCATAATAATTAAGGTTGAATGGTACTAGTCTCGGATATAAGAGATGAATAAATTAATTAGCAATAAATTAATTTTATTCATGGATATTTATATCTTAAATACACGGAATAAATAATACTACCGGAGAAATATTATTTGATATAATATGGTATAATATTGGGAGTGCAATTAATTTTATATAGTGGAAAATAGAATTAATTAATATTGATAAGGATTAATGGACTTGAGCATTGGGCTCAATTTAATCTTCAATATTGGAAGCCCAATATTCCACCTCCTTAAGATCCACTACGTAGCCTATAAAAACACTACATGGTCTTCTCTATTCTCATAACTTGAAGATCACAATTCTAGAGAGAGAAAGTAGAGAGGGAGATCCATGGAGTTCGGTAGATCGTCGCCCACACGACGTCCGGGCTAGTGCAAGGAATACGTGGGAAGATCTCAAGGTCATCATAAGATCTCGTTTCTCCGCACAACGAATCGAAAGGTGAATTAAATATTTCCGTTATTTAATTCTTATTGAAATCAATTATCGAAAAACAAGATCCAAGGATCGAACCCCGGATTAGAGGACGAACGCGTGGTGGCGATCTAGGATCGCCGGACCACGGCGATCGCCCCTAGGGTTTCGCATGGGGCGAGAGGGTCGAACCCTCGGCTGAGCCGAGGGCATGCGATCGATCACTTGGATCGATCGCGGAGGGCGCGGGCTGGTGCCGCCCCTCCCCACCGTGAAGGTGGGCCCCCTCCAGGCGGCGGCGAGTCGCCGGACTCGCCGCGGGGGCTGCTGGGCAGCCCCACCCCAACCGATCGACGTGCGATCGGTGATCGCATGGAGCCCCGCTCGCGGGGGCTCGGCTGGGGCAGCGGCGTGCCTTCGGGTGCGTCGTGTCCTCGGTCGTGCTCCGACGCGTGCGGTGGTGTTCGCGTGATCTCCGGCGAAGGGTTCGTTCGGGTTATTGGTTTCCGCAAATTTAAATAACCCGGGATATCGAATTCCAACAATTGGTATCAGAGCGTACGGTTACGTTTTTCGTTAATTGTTTCGATAATCGATTCTCGATATATATATGGCCATAGATTAATTTAATTTGTTAAATTATTGTGCTATATTGTTCTACGTACTTGATTTTCTCTCTTGTATGAATTGTGTTTGTCGGAAAAATTAATTATTAAAAATCGAGGATTTTTCGGACAAATCGAAAGATCGATCGACCGCGGCATGCTGGGCTCGAAGGGGCTGTGCGGGCTGCTGGGCGTCACCTAGACGTGGCTGGGCATGCCGGCGTGTGCCACCAGTGGTGGTGGTTCGCCGGCAGCCGGCGGCTGCGTTCGATGGTTGCGGTGGCGGCTTCGCGGACGGCTTCACGATCGGGCGGGCTGCCGGGGAAGAAACTGGAGGCAGCGGCTGGACGTCTGGCTCGTCGACTTGGCGTTCACCATCGTGGGATGGTTCGCCGGAAGTCGACGGACGTCCGGTGAGTCGCGGCTGATCCGGTGAAGGTCCGACTGGGCACGCTTTGAGCGGGCTACTGGTGCGCCAAGGTTCGAGGCGGGCTGCTGGGCAGCGGTTGTACATGAGTCGATGGCGTGACGTCGGTGGCGGCTTCATCCCTAGAGTCGGCTGCTCCGGCGAAGGCCACGCGGGCGTCGGCAAGACGATCGATCAAAGATGCGGCTGCTGGGAATTTTTTTTCTTCGCTGCTGTATGGATGCATGAATTAATTCATGTTGTTAGTTGCATGGACCACATTAATTCATTCTTGATGCATGGCCTAATGTGCGACCACATGAATTAATTGGAATCATGCATTGCATGGTCTATACATGCTGGACATGCATTGGTTAATCAATTCTCGTGGGTCAATCTGAATGTGTGTTCATGGTTCAATTTTGGGATGACCGGAATTTATTTTTCGGTTCGTCCCGGTAAATCCGATCTTTCCGGAAATAATTTAATCTTTCTAATATTATTTAATTTAATTTTGGAATTAATTTAAATTCTATTTGGATTAGATTTCTTAATTATGGAATTAAATAATGGAATTAGATGGAGAGTTAAATTAGGAAAGAAAATCCTAGTTTCTCTAGATATCCTATACCTACTTGGATTAGAAGTCTTAAGAAGAATCAAAATTCGATTTTGATTAGGATTCTTGAGATCTAATTTAAATAGGATTGAGAAATTATTAAAATATTGATTTTATTTAATTTAAGTATTTTATTTAAAATCATTAGATTAATTCAAAATTTATTTTGGATTGGAAAATCTTAGATTTTATTTAGAATAGAATTAAATATGGAAATTAATGGATTTTAATAATATTGATTTTATTTAATTTAAGTATTTTATTTAAAATCATTAGATTAATTCAAAATTTATTTTGAATTGGAAAATCTTGGATTTTATTTAGAATAGAATTAAATATGGAAATCAATGGAATTGATTTTATTTAATTGGAGTATTTTATTTAAAATCATTAGATTGATTCAAATTTATTTTGAATTGGAATCTTGGATTTTATTTAAAATAAATTAAATATGAGAATCAAAGAATTTTTCCGTCGCTCGGCAAAATATTCAAGACGTAGAATGAAGACTCAAGACAAGCATGCTGGAATTCATCAAGGTCGAATAGTCGAGAAATAATTTTGCTTGAGTAATTATTTGATTATTTGTGAACGTACTTGCATGAAATGTATGTTTGTTATTATGCTTATGTATTTATTTATGCATTAGATAGCGTATCCCTTTGTTATAAAAAGCTAAGTGGGAGAGGGAATGGAAACATTGCCATGGTCTCCATTGCTGTTCTCTTGGTGACTTTTATGAACTTTTGAAGTTCGTATAGACAAGTCATTGGAGGAGAATTCTTGTAATTCCTTTTTACGAGAAACATTGATTAAGTTTATCAAACAATGCCTAATTTGTCTTTCTGAAACTGATTTCAAGTCGACTCATTCTCACCCCGGGGAGTGGAATGGAGCCAAAGCCACTTGGTCATGTCGAGGACACAAATTAGAGACTTTCGTGTCATTTGATGACTAGATCGATTGTCTGCTCGGCTCCCTCATTCTATGAGAGATAGGGTCGTTCGCATGGTAAATCACTGGTTAGAAACTTCGAGTTTCACTTATGATTCTCCGCGTCTTGATTTACAAGATTAAATGAATCAAGTAATTGGGAGTCAATTATAAAAGTCTCTTGGTGTAGTAAACGTCCACACAACGTGGCTTGCTATATCGACGGATTTTGGATTAATTGATGTAGACAGTTATAGGGAGTTGTGAAGAATTGTGAGTTATCGTAAACGTCCACACAACGTGGCTTGCGGTGATGTTGCGGTTCCAAACGACTCACCTTAGTACTGAGTAATGGTTTACACTTAGGTACGCTTTATAGTATTCTTCCCAACGAAGTTACGCTATAATTGATGTACGACCGAAGCAAATCTAATTGCTAAATCGTTTGGGTAGGTAAACGTCCACACAACGTGGCTTGCCTTATCTGATGGGATTTTAGATGTGATTAGTGGTTTAATGATATTATTTGAGGGAGATAATATCGGAGATTAAATCGATTGTTTGTTGTTATATGTGCTCATAGATTAGGAAATGGCTTTGAACCCACTTTGTGTGATACGTAAGGATTTTAACTCACTGGTCCCTAAATGTAATGATTGGAATAGAGATCTAGACATTACCCAAACTGTTAAAGAGTGCAAGGTTGTACTCAGTGAGCTTTGTCCTCCCGAGCCTATTGAAATAGGCGGCTAGACAAGAAGCGATGATGATACTCATAAAGGCCAGTCCTTCGAGGAAACGCTTAAACACGTTTTTGAGATGATTGACCTTTTGGACGAGTTGAGACGGAAATCGCAAGCTCTTGTAGCCAATGCCAAAGGTTTTTGAACCTAAGGGCAAAATCGGGGGAAAGGAAAAGAAAGCAATGAATCCCAGTGGTCCTAAGTTACTTGGACCACGAGATGGGACGAGAAAGCCATGAGGCAAGTATTCTCGATACAAACAGTCTGGGTACTGGAAGTCTATTTATCCTCTCAAAGAAAGTACGAAATTTCTTTAGTCGTAAAACATAGTCAGTGGTATTATCTACCGGAACCTGGTGTGTAGATATGGAACCACTGGCGGTATGGGCATTCTAAATGCAAGGGTTCCAGGAAACCCGACGACTTAGAAAAGAAAAGATCGTAGTCTACATGGGCAATGCTGTAAGGAGGCAGCTGTTGCAGTGGAGGACATTTTATAGGATTTCATTTTGAGTTATTGCTTTTATGTACCTTTCATATTAGAAAGAACTTTGTTCTGGATTTCTAATGAATGGATATTTTATTTCTTTTAATCATTTGATGGTTATAAGAAGAAATAATGATATTATCTATTTTGGTACATTAGCTAGCAATATATAAATGATGAATCCTGAGTCCACCACGATGCAACGAACCGTTTTATATAACTCGTTTTACTAATAAGAGATTTCTTTATTAAATCATTTATACTTGTGGAATCTTATGCTAAGTCATATTTATTCAAATAAGAAGTTCAAAGGTCGAAAATTGATTGTAAGATCAATTAAGTTGAAGGAGTGGACCTTCCGACCTAAGAATCTAATTTGGAAGATAATACGACTAAGCAATCCTTTATGGATATAAGATATAAGATCCGGACAAGTATTAAAATTGATTGACTCTGATTTATGATCAGAGCTTGGGATTGGATCCCAAGTGACTACACCATACAGTCCTCTGTTAGAATGGTGTGTCAGAGATAAGAAATGGAACTCTTATAGAAATAGTAAAAGCATGAGTTAAACGGAACTACCTATGTTCTATGGATATGTCTTGGAAATAACGGCACATTCAAAAGTGGTTGTAGAATATCCTAGAAGAACAAAAGGTGTGTGTTCGATAGTACTATGAACCAGAAGGACGTTATAAGTTCTAACGCCCGGTTCTTAGAGGAAGACTATTAGATGAACCACAACCCCAAAATGACATGATACTTCTGAAAAGAGAGAAAACGAATAAGACTTAGAACCAGCCGAACCGAGTAGCGGTACACCACTAACTGCACCTACTGTTATTACTGTTTATACACCGAAATGCCATTGTAGTGGGAGGTTGTTTGACAACCGGAGATATTCATAAGACTAGGAGAGTTTTGAACTCTGGACCTAGTATACATGAAATCAATCCCTGGATCTACATGAAGGCGGTACTAGATCTAAATGTGCCTTCTTGGAGAGCAATAAGGATTATTGCTAAGAAGCAAGATCATTTAGAGTACAAGCTTAGTTGATCCATTTATGGATTGGAACAAAGCATTGAGTTCGTGGTACTTGCAAATTGATGAGATAGTCCATTTTATGGATTCATCAAAGCATAGACGAATCGAGTGTATGGGCAACATGATGGAAACAAGGTGGTATTTCTCAGAGGTTTTATGTAGATAGCATTTTATCATTGGTAACAATGTAGAGATGTTGTCAGACATAAAATGATGGTTGTCTAGAAAAATCAATATATGAGATAAAGAAGAAGTTAGAGCATGTTCTTAAGATCTAGGATCTCAAGAAAAGAACATTGTACTTCTCTAGATATCTTATACGATTATGGTTCGTTTTAACATGCAAGATTCCGAGAAAGGTTCGTTACCTTTCAGAGACGGAATGCATCTATCTAAGGATATGTGTTTTAGAACACAAAAGGAGATAGAAGCAATGAAAGCAGATTCCTACACTTTGAGTGTGGAAAGCTTAATAAATGCATTGTTGAAAACGAGAACCTGATATCGGCTATGCGGTTAGCATAGTGGGAGGATATCAAGGTAATCCTGGAAAGGAATATTCGACTGCTGTAAAAGTACTTTCGAAGTACTGTTCTAGACTACGAAGCAGACGAACATTTCCTTTGGATTACATTCTCTTAGATTTCTAATCGAATGAGGACCGGTGTAAGTCGATATCAGGCTATGTGTTTCACTATTGAAGGAGAAGGAGTTTTAACATGAAAGAGTGATAAGCACGATGCTTTTCGGACTCTGCCATGGGTAACCAAATAGCGGCCTCAGAGGCAGCGGAAGTTTTGGTATAACTCCAGGATAATCTCTGGGACTTAGATGTGATTCTTAATTTGCCAAAGGCTATGTAAATAGCGGTGCGATGGCAAATGGTAAGAAATCACAAGTCCATAAGTGTAAGATAACACATAGTGCAAGTACCACCTGATACGAGTCATCGTCGAGGGAGACGACGCTGTAGTCACCAAGATAACTTCAGAACGGCAACCTAGAGTGCTCATTCACATAGTACTTCTTGGAAGTACAACTTAAGCACGTGATGAGTATGGGAGTCGGGAGTTTGGAGGAAATGACTAGACCTTAGTACAAGTGGGAGATTGTTGGAGTTGTGTACTTAATGTCTAGATTTAAGTGACGGAAACTCACGATCCATTGCCACTAATCTATTTAATTAAATAAACAATTATTTGCGTTTAATTATTTATAATTAAATATATGCAAATTATAGTCCTGGATTTTATACGTTGTAGTTAGTATGGTGTTGCATGGGCGCACAAAAGATCATACTATCGGTTACTCGTATTTAATCGAACAGTTGCTCACGACCTAGATGGACACGGACCAATCCATCGGTATAGTCGTTGTGTGAGAGAGAAAATAATCTATCTTGATTATTTTATCACACTTGTACACTTGGTGTATTGAGCGGATCGTTGAGATTCATCGATTAGGATTGCCGGCGATAATCGATTCGAGTCTCAGTGTATTTTATTCTTAATCCCCGAAACTATTGCGGGTGTGTATATTCAATATAAGTGACTTTGATTTACCAAAGGAATTAACCGATTTAATTATTGGGTTAATTACCGGTTAAGTTGGGTCACTATATTTTATATATGGCATGCCGTGAATACTTGACGGGAAAATGTATCCCGTAAGGGTTGATAATGTCCCCGAGATGAGTTCATAAGGAATTATTATGTAAACCTCATGGGGATGGTCGATCTTTGTCCCGTTCACCCTCTCGATCATCTCCTTCGTCACATGTCTTCTCCGGCGGTCGTCTCGGCATCGATCCAACGCAAAATAAATTACAATTTAATTTTACACTATCCGGTATCGATTCTATACATGAAATCGACCCTATACAATTTCCGGAAAAAGATAGAACAATAATAATAAATCCTAAATTCGGTCAACCCCCGAATTTTTACTATTACAAGCATTCACCACCAAAAACAAATCTCGACATGTCCGAGAGTTTAATAAAACCAACAATCATGACAAATTAAATTAAACGAATAATCATCAAGCCATAATAGTCGGAACCCTGCAAGGTAGAACAATTTTATCGAAAATACCGCGAACGTAAACCACGCTCTGATACCAATTGTTGGAATTTGACATCCCGGGTTATTAAAAATTATGCGGAAACCAATAACCCGATCAAACCCTTCGCCGGAGATCACATGAACACCGTGGCACGCGTCGGAGCACGACCGAACGCACGGCATGGCCGAAGCCATGCACGCACGCCCAGCCGCGTCCCGCGGCTAGGGTTTCACGCGATCGAAGGATCGATCGCACGCCGGCGATCGATCGGGGTGGGCTGCACAGCAGCCCCGCGGCGAGTCCGGCGACTCGCCGACGCATGGGAGGTCCCCACCATCGTGGTGGGGTCGGGCACGGCACCAGCCCGTGCCCAGCGATCAATCCTCGTGATCGATCGCACACCCTTGTGTTGGAGTTGTGTACTTAATGTCTAGATTTAAGTAAAGGAAACTCACGATCCATTGCCACTAATCTATTTAATTAAATAAACAATTATTTGCGTTTAATTATTTATAATTAAATATATGCAAATCATAGTCCTAGATTTTATACGTTGTAGTTAGTATGGTGTTGCATGGGCGCACAGAAGATCATACTATCGGTTACTCGTATTTAATCGAACAGTTGCTCACGACCTAGATGGACACGGACCAATCCATCGGTATAGTCATTGTGTGAGAGAGAAAATAATTTATCTTAATTATTTTATCACACTTGTACACTTGGTGTATTGAGCGGATCTGCTTGAGATTCATCGATTAGGATTGCCGGCGATAATCGATTCGAGTCTCAGTGTATTTTATTCTTAATCCCCGAAACTATTGCGGGTGTGTATATTTAATATAAGTGACTTTGATTTACCAAAGGAATTAACCGATTTAATTATTGGATTAATTACCGGTTAAGTTGGGTCACTATATTTTATATATGACATGCCGTGAATATTTGACGGGAAAGTGTATCCCGGAAGGGTTGATAATATCCCCGAGATGAGTTCATAAGGAATTATTATGTAAACCCTGCAGGTGGATTCGTTCCGCATAATAATTAAGGTTGAATGGTACTAGTCTCGGATATAAGAGATGAATAAATTAATTAGCAATAAATTAATTTTATTCATGGATATTTATATCTTAAATACACGGAATAAATAATACTACCGGAGAAATATTATTTGATATAATATGATTTAATATTGGGAGTGCAATTAATTTTATATAGTGGAAAATAGAATTAATTAATAATAGTAAGGATTAATAGATTTGGGTTTGGGCTCAATTTAATCACTATTATTGGAAGCCCAATATTCCACCTCCTTAAGATCCCCTACGTAGCCTATAAAAGCACTACATGGTCTTCACAATTTGACAAGACAAGATAATCATACTTGATTAGTCTAGAGAGTTCGTGAAGGAGATCCATGGAGTTCGGTAGATCGTCGCCCACACGACGTCCGGGCTAGTGCAAGGAATACGTGGGTGTTGGAGTTGTGTACTTAATGTCTAGATTTAAGTAACGGTAAACTCCCGGTCATAGCATTTAATCTATTAAATTAATAAACAATTGTTTGCTTTTAATTATTATTAATTAAATATATGCAAATCCTAGGCCTGGATTTTATACGTTGTAGTTAGTATGGTGTGTCGGGCCCCACACAGAAGATCATACTATCGGTTACTCGTATTTAATCAAACAGTGGCTCACGACCTAGATGGACCCGGACCAATCCATCGGTATAGTCGTTGTGTGAGAGAGAAAATAATTTGTCTTAATTATTTTATCACACTTGTACACTTGGTGTATTGAGCGGATCGTTGAGATTCATCGATTAGGATTGCCGGCGATAATCGATTCGAGTCTCAGTGTATTTTATTCTTAATCCCCGATATTGTTGCGGGTGTGTATATTCAATATAAGTGACTTTGATTTACCAAAGGAATTAACCGATTTAATTATTGGGTTAATTACCGGTTAAGTTGGGTCACTATATTTTATATATGGCATGCCGTGAATGATTGACCGGACAGTGTATCCCGGAAGGGTTGATAATATCCCCGAGATGAGTTCATAAGGAATTATTGTGTAAACCTCATGAGTGGATTCGTTCCGCACAATAATTAAGGTTGAATGGTACTAGTCTCGGATTCAAGAGATGAATAAATTAATTAGCAATAAATTAATTTTATTCATGGATATTTAAATCTTAAATACACGGAATAAATAATACTACCGGAGAAATATTATTTGATATAATATGGTTTAATATTGGGAGTGCAATTAATTTATATAATGGAAAATAAATTAATTAATATTAATGGGAGATTAATAGATTTGGGCTTGGGCTCAATTTAATCATTAATATTGGAAGCCCAATATTCCACCTCCTTTAGATCCCCTACGTAGCCTATAAAAGCACTACATGGTCTTCACTTTTTAATAAGACAAGAATATCAATACTTGATAGTTCTAGAGAGTTGAAGAGGATCCATAAGCTTGGAGGATCGTCGCCCACCCGACGTTCAAGCTAGTGCAAGGAATACGTGGGAAGATCGTAAGGTCATCAACTTAGATTCGTTTCTCCGCACAACGAATTAAAAGGTAAAATCACATACTCCCTTCTATGATTTTATGTGGATTAATTGTGATACATACATGAACGCACGATCCGGGAAAAACGTCGAGACCGGGATACGGGGATTCGAGATCCCCGTCGGGATCGAGAGGGGCGGCCGAACCCTAGGGTTCGACCGCCGGTTACGCGCGACGAGGGGCGAGCCCCGGCTGGACGCCGGGGCATGCGATCGACTTCGGTCGATCGCCGGGATGCCACGGGCTGGTGCCGTGGCGGATCCCAGCCGCCTCGCCGGCGGCGTGTGCAACAAGGGCACCCCGGCTGGACGCCGGGGTGGGCGATCGATCGTGAGATCGATCGCCGGTGGAAGACCGCGGCTGGAGCCGCGGTAGGTCAGCTGGGCTGACCGCCCCTCCTGGCGGTGGCGGTGAGTCGCCGGACTCACCGCCGGGGGCTGCCCCATGCAGCCCCAGCGATCGCCATGCACGGCGATCGCGAACCCCGCGGATGGGGTTCGGCTAGGGTTTAGCCGCGGGTTCGTCCCGCGGCGATGCTCTTGTCGAGCCCGGTTCTTCGTGGTGTTCGTGATCGGTTTCCGGCGACGGGTTTTCGGTCGGGGTTATCGGTTCCGCAGTTTTTGATACCTCTGGATATCGAATTCCAGCAATTGGTATCAGAGCGTTTAGGTTTCGTGTTCATGTATGTGTTCAATTGCGTTCTACCTTGCAGGGATTCCGACTATCATGGTTTAATTAATTGTTAATTATTAGTTTAATTAATTGCTATTTAATTTACCATGATTGTTCGTTTATTAAACTCTCGGACATGTCGAGATTCGTTTTGTGTGGATGAATGCTTGTAATAGTAAAAATTCGGGGGTTGACCGAATTTAGGATTTATTATTACGTTCTATGTTTTCCGGAAAGTGTATAGGGTCGATTTCATGTATAGAATCGATACCGGAATTGTAAATTTATTTCTTGTAATTTATTTACGTTGGATCGATACCGAGACGACCGCCGGAGAACTCATGAGACGAAGAAGACGAAGAGGACGAAGGACCGAAGGGGTCGATCACCCCATGATCGACCAAGGGAAGGGGGCGTCGCGCCCCTTCGGCCGTGGGCTGTCGCCGGCGACGGTGGCGGCTGGCCGGTTGGAGTGGCGGCGGCGGGTGCTCCCTCCCGGTGGCGGCGGTCGGTGGTGGTGGTACGGGGATCCCCAACCCGTGCTACTCCTACCTAGATTCACTTTCCTAATTGATTCAAGTTTTCCTACTTTGAGTATTCCTAAGATGGGAACTCTCATGGAGATAGGAAAAGAATTAATTAATATTATTTATTTCCTTATTCTATTATGGAAGTCTTCTAGAATATTTCAAGTTCTACTTGGAATAGGAATCTAGAGATTTAATAGAATAAGATAGGAAAATAATTAATTAGTAAATTAATTTATTTCTATTTGATTATTCCTATTTTATGGGAATTTTCATGGACATGGAAATTAATTAATCTTGGAAAGTAGAAGAGTTCTAATTTATTTTATTTCCTTATTCTATTATAGAAGTCTTCTGGAATATTCCAAGTTTGACTTGGATAGATTATTCTAGAGATTTAATAGAATTAGATAGGAAAATAAATAAATAAAAATATTGATAATATTTAATTTTATTTTTGATTTATTCGATTGACTTAATTTTCGAATTAAGTATCTTTTGGATTTATTAAAAATAAATAGATTTAAATATTGGGATTAATATTCTCGTCACATGGAGCATTCAAGAACGAAGACTGAAGACTAGAAGACGCATACGGAGATGGAATAAAGCCATGATAGTCGGAAAATAATTTTCTAGCTTATTTTGACTATGTGATATGTGCTTTATTACTTGTATGCATGCTTATGTGTTTAATTATGCATTAGATAGCGTATCCCTTTGTTATAAAAAGCTAAGTGGGAGCGGGGATGGAAACATTCCCATGGTCTCCATTACTGTTCTCTTGGTGACTTTTATGAACTTTTGAAGTTCATATAGATGTGTCATTGGAGGAGAATTCTTGTAATTCCTCTTACGAGAAACATTGATTAAGTTTATCAAACAATGCCTAATTTGTCTTTCTGAAACTGACTTCAAGTCGACTCATTCTCACCCCGGGGAGTGGAATGGAGCCAAAGCCACTTGGTCATGTGGATGACACAAATTAGAGGCAGTCGTACCATTCTTTGAAAGATGGATCGATTGTCTGCTCGGCTCCCTCATCTAATGAGAGATAGGGTTGTTCGCATGGTGAATCACTGGTTAGAAACTTCGAGTTTCACTTATGATTCTCCGCGTCTTGATTTACAAAATCGAATGCTTCAAGTAATTGGATGTCAATTGTAAAAATCTTTTGGTGTAGTAAACTTCCACACTATCGTGGCTTGCTGCATTGAATGGGATTTTGGAACGATTGATGTAGACAGTTATAGAAGGGAGTGAAGGAAACGTAGGTTAACGTAAACGTCCACACTATCGTGGCTTGCGGTAACATGCGAATCTTAAACAAACTTCTTAGTACTGAGTAATGGTTTACACTTAGGTACGCTCTATAGTATTCTTCCCATCGAAGTAACGCTATAGTGATGTACGACCAAAGCAAATCTAATTGCTAAATCATTTGGATGGGTAAACGTCCACACTATCGTGGCTTGCCTTATCTGATGGGATTTTAGATGTAATTAGTGATTTAATGATATTATTTGAGGGAGATAATATCGGATATTAAATTGATTGTTTGTTTAAATGTGCTTATAGGTTTAGAGAATAGCTATGAATCCACTTTCTATGATACTCAAGGAGCATAAGCTCACTGGCCCCAACTATATTGATTGGAAGAGAAATTTAGACATTGTCCTAACTTCGGAGGAGTACAAGTTTGTACTCAATGAAGTGTGCCCTGCTGAGCCCACGGCTGCCTCAACTGATGAGGAAAAACTGACATATCGGAAGTGGAAAAAGGCTGATGAAATGGCTAGGTGTTATATTTTGGCTTCCATGTCAAATGTACTCCAAACCCAACATGAGTCGATGGACACTGCCTATGATATGATGTTTAACCTCAAGGAGATGTTTGGGGAGCAAGATCGTGCGGAAAGGCAAGAAGCCATGAGAGTCCTCATGTCGACTACTCAATCTGAAGGAACGCCCGTTGGGGAGCACGTTCTTAAGATGATGAGTATGTTGAATGAACTTGAGGTCCTAGGAGCTTCTATTGATGCTGAGACGCAAGTCGACATCATACTCCAGTCTCTGGCCCCTAGTTTTGAGCAGTTTCGTATGAGCTATAATATGGGTAAACTATCTTATACTCTTGCGCAACTCCTGACTGAACTAAAGGCGGCAGAGGGGATCTACAAGAAGGGCAAGTCTCAAGCGCTTGTAGCTACCAAGTCCAAAGGCTTTAAGCCTGGTGGAGGTAGGGGCAAGAAAAGGAAGCAAGCCCGGAAACCCAGTGGTGTCAAGAGGACTGTACCACGAGTGGGGGCTGCAAAGCCAAAGGGTAAGTGCTTCCGATGCAACAAGATGGGACACTGAAAGTCTGAATGTCCTCTCAAAGGTACGAATTTTTCTTTAGTCGTAAAAACATAGTCAGCGGTATTATCTACCAGAATTCTGGTGTGTAGATATGGAACCACTGACGGTATGTGCATTTTGAATGCAGGGGTTCCAGAAAACCCGGCGACTTAGAGAGGAAGAGTTCGAGTCTACACGGGCAAAGCTGTAGGGGAGGCAGCGGTTGCGGTGGAAGACATTTATCTGCTTTAGTAGTTAAATAGGATTTCATTTCAAAGTTATTGCTTTATGTACCTCTTTATTTTAGAAAGAACGTTTTGTTCTGGATTTCTATTATTAATGAATGGATATTTTATTTCTTTAATCATTGGATGATTTTGATAAGAAATAATGGCATTATCTATTCTGGTACATTAGATAGCAATATATGAATGATAGATCCTAAGTCTACCCCAATTGCAACGAACCGTTCTATAACTTGTTTTACTTATTAGATATTTCTTTATCATTATACTTATGAAATCTTATACTTAGTGGTATTTTCAAATAAAGATCCAAATGGTCGAAATTGATTTGATCAATTATAGTTGAAGGAATGGACCTTCCGACCTAAGGATTGAATTTGGAGGATAATACGTCTAAGCAAAACCTTTCTTGAAAAAGGATAGAATTCAAACAAGTATTGGAAATGATTAGATATGCAGACATATGTGTATATTAGAAAGGCACGAGTGATTCTTTCAAGAATACTCAAGTGATGGATTAGAATGCTTGATGTGCCATAAAAGCAAAGTGTCTTGACTAGTCAATGGACACAAAGCGATTATGGAGAACCATCAAAGTATATCCATTAGGAGCCTGCGACTCGGTCGCGGAGGCCATCACCTATCTGAATAACACATAGCATAGTCAAAGATTGGGTTTCAATCCCAAAGGGCCGCACCTTACACTTACGTGTAGAAATAGTGCGTTATAAAGAAATGGAAATCTGATGGTAAAAGGACAAGTTGTTCGGAACTACCTATGTTCTATGGATATTCCTAGATACAACGACATATTGAATATGGTTGTAGGATATCCTAGATGAACGAAGTATTGTGTGTTCTATAGTACTACGAACCAGAGGGACGTCTCTCGTCCGGTTCATAGAGGAAGACTATTAGATGGACCACAAAGCCTAAATTGACGTAATACCTTGAAATGAGAAGAAAGACAAAAGACTAGGAACCAGCCAAACCGAGTAGAAGTACACCACATAGTGCACCTATTGTTATTACTGTTATACACCGGGACGCCATTGCAGTGGGAGGTTGTTGGACAATCAGAAATATTCATAAGACTAGAAGAGTTCGGACTCTGGATCTAGTAAAGATGAAATCGACCCCTAGCTCTGCATAAGGGCGGTACTAAATCTAAATGTGCCTGCTTGGAACAATAAGGATTATTGTTGAGAGGCTAGATCATTTAGAGTACAAGCTTGGTAAATCCATTTGTGGATTGAAATAAAGCTATGAATTGTGGAACTTGCGAATTGATGGGATAGTCCATTTGATGGATTCATCAAAAGGCATAGACAAAAGGTGTATTGAAGACGTAATGGAAACAAGGTGGTGTTTCTCGGAGATTTTATGTAGATAACATTTCGTCATTGGCAACAATGTAAAAATGCTGTCAGACATAAAATAATGGTTGTCTAAATAAATCGAGATATAAGATTAAGAAGAAGTTAGAACATGTTCTTAAGATCCTGTGATCTAGAGATAAGAACATTGTACTTCTCCTAGATATCTTGTACGATTAAGGTTTGTTTTTAACATGCATACTTCTGAGAAAGGTTATTGCCTTTCAGGGACAGAATAAACATCTATCTAAAGGTTATGTGTTCGAACACATGAAGGAGATAGATGAGGACAAAGCAGTTTCCTATACTTCAAGTATGGAAAGCTTTATAGATGCAATGTTGTAAAACAAGAACCTGATATCAACTATGCGGTTTGCGTAGTGGGAGGATATCAAAGTAATCTGGATAAGGGATGTTCGAATGCTGCAAGAGTACTTTTCAAAGTACTAGCTTACAGAGCAAGACGAAATCTTCTTAGATTACAGATTCTCAGATCCAAAAATCAGAGAAGGACCAGTGAAAGTCGATATCAGGCTATGTGTTCACTTTTAGAAAGAGGTGGAACCATGAAGTGAAAGAGTGATAAGCGGGACGCTTCTCAGACTCTCTCATAACCGAATAGCAGCCTCAGAGGCAGCGGAAGTTTTGGTTAGGTTCCGGGATAACCTCTTGACTTGGATATGACTCTTAGTTTACCAAAGGCTATTGGATAGCGGTGCATGGTGAACTAGAAGAGGTCATGAGTCAAAAGTGATGTTAACACATAGAGCAAGTACCACCTGATACGAGTCATCGTCAGGGGAGACGACGTAGTAGTCACCAAGATAACTTCAGAGCGGCAACCTATATTGCTCATTCACATAGTACTTCTCGGAAGTACACTTTGAAGCACGTGATGAGTATGGGAACCGGGAGTTTGGAGGAAATGACTAGACCTTAGTACAAGTGGGAGATTGTTGGAGTTGTGTACTTAATGTCTAGATTTAAGTAACGGTAAACTCTCGGTCATAGCATTTAATCTATTAAATTAATAAACAATTGTTTGCTTTTAATTATTATTAATTAAATATATGCAAATCATAGTCTTGGATTTTATTCGTTGTAGTTAGTATGGTGTGTCGGGCCCCACACAGAAGATCATACTATCGGTTACTCGTATTTAATCAAACAGTGGCTCACGACCTAGATGGACCCGGACCAATCCATCGGTATAGTCGTTGTGTGAGAGAGAAAATAATTTGTCTTAATTATTTTATCACACTTGTACACTTGGTGTATTGAGCGGATCGTTGAGATTCATCGATTAGGATTGCCGGCGATAATCGATTCGAGTCTCAGTGTATTTTATTCTTAATCCCCGATATTGTTGCGGGTGTGTATATTCAATATAAGTGACTTTGATTTACCAAAGGAATTAACCGATTTAATTATTGGGTTAATTACCGGTTAAGTTGGGTCACTATATTTTATATATGGCATGCCGTGAATGATTGACCGGACAGTGTATCCCGGAAGGGTTGATAATATCCCCGAGATGAGTTCATAAGGAATTATTGTGTAAACCTCATGAGTGGATTCGTTCCGCACAATAATTAAGGTTGAATGGTACTAGTCTCGGATTCAAGAGATGAATAAATTAATTAGCAATAAATTAATTTTATTCATGGATATTTAAATCTTAAATACACGGAATAAATAATACTACCGGAGAAATATTATTTGATATAATATGGTTTAATATTGGGAGTGCAATTAATTTATATAGTGGAAAATAAATTAATTAATATTAATGGGAGATTAATAGATTTGGGCTTGGGCTCAATTTAATCATTAATATTGGAAGCCCAATATTCCACCTCCTTTAGATCCCCTACGTAGCCTATAAAAGCACTACATGGTCTTCACTTTTTAATAAGACAAGAATATCAATACTTGATAGTTCTAGAGAGTTGAAGAGGATCCATAAGCTTGGAGGATCGTCGCCCACCCGACGTTCAAGCTAGTGCAAGGAATACGTGGGAAGATCGTAAGGTCATCAACTTAGATTCGTTTCTCCGCACAACGAATTAAAAGGTAAAATCACATACTCCCTTCTATGATTTTATGTGGATTAATTGTGATACATACATGAACGCACGATCCGGGAAAAACGTCGAGACCGGGATACGGGGATTCGAGATCCCCGTCGGGATCGAGAGGGGCGGCCGAACCCTAGGGTTCGACCGCCGGTTACGCGCGACGAGGGGCGAGCCCCGGCTAGACGCCGGGGCATGCGATCGACTTCGGTCGATCGCCGGGATTCCACGGGCTGGTGCCGTGGCGGATCCCAGCCGCCTCGCTGGCGGCGTGTGCAACAAGGGCACCCCGGCTGGACGCCGGGGTGGGCGATCGATCGTGAGATCGATCGCCGGGGGAAGACCGCGGCTGGAGCCGCGGTAGGTCAGCCGGGCTGACCGCCCCTCCTGGCGGTGGCGGTGAGTCGCCGGACTCACCGCCGGGGGCTGCCCCATGCAGCCCCAGCGATCGCCATGCACGGCGATCGCGAACCCCGCGGATGGGGTTCGGCTAGGGTTTAGCCGCGGGTTCGTCCCGCGGCGATGCTCTTGTCGAGCCCGGTTCTTCGTGGTGTTCGTGATCGGTTTCCGGCGACGGGTTTTCGGTCGGGGTTATCGGTTCCGCAATTTTTGATACCCCGGGATATGGAATTCCAGCAGTGGGAAGATCTAAAGGTCGTCAAATTGAGTTCTACGTTTTTCCGAACAACGAGAACGAGGTAAATCGTAAAACCCTCTTTATGATTTTATCGTTTATTTATCGTGAAAATATCATGAACCAAGATCCGAGGGACGAACCCCGTGGACGAGGATCGACCTCGCGGTGGTGATCGAAGATCACCGGACCGCGGAGGCCGAGAGATCCCCGGCGGGGATCGCGCATGGCAACGAACCCTCGGCTGACGCCGAGGGTTGGCGATCGAAGCCCTAAGGCTCGATCGCCGGCAGTGTTGGAATTCGATATCCCGGGCTATTAAAATTGCGGAAACCATAGCCCGATCAAACCCTTCGCCGGAGATCACATGAACATCGACTCATCCGCCGGAGTCCGACCATCGGAGACCACGCGCCCGAAGACGCGTAGCCCGCCCCCGGCCGAGCCCCCGCGAGCCGCCGCTCACGTGATCAAACATCACGTTCGATGGGGCTGCATCCGGCAGCCCCCAGCAGCAGGTACGGCGACCTGCTGCTCGCCGTGGAGGAGACCCCACCGTCGAGGTGGGGAGGTGGCGGCACCAGCCCGCCACCATCGGCGATCGCTCCCAGCGATCGCCCCCTCGGCCGAGGCCGAGGGCTCCTTCTCGCCGCCGAACCCTAGGCGTGCGGTCCACGCGGTCCGGTGGCTTCGCCACCACCGCGTGGTCGTTCGTCTAATCCGGGTTCGATCCTCGGATCTTGCGTTCTACGGTATTCTCGATAAATCCAAAATCGAACAATCAAGGGTGTTTAGATTTTTACCTTTCGATTCGTTGTTCGGAGAAACGAATTCAAGACGACCTTTTGAATCTTCCCACGTATTCCTTGCACTAGCTTGAACGTCGGGTGGGCGACGATCCTCCAAGCTCTATGGATCTACTTCTCTCTCTACTTTCTCTCTCTAGAAGAATTATGATCTTCAACTTCACTTTTTTTTTTTTTTTTGAATAGAGAAGACCATGTAGTGCTTTTATAGGCTACGTAGGGGATCTAAAGGAGGTGGAATATTGGGCTTCCAATATTAATGATTAAATTGAGCCCAAGCCCAAATCTATTAATCTCCCATTAATATTAATTAATTTATTTTCCACTATATAAATTAATTGCACTCCCAATATTAAACCATATTATATCCAAATAATATTTCTCCGGTAGTATTATTTATTCCGTGTATTTAAGATATAAATATCCATGAATAAAATTTATTTATTGCTTAATAAATTTATTCATCTCTTTAATCCGAGACTAGTACCACTCAACCTTATTTATTATGCGGAATTAAATCCACTCGCGAGGTTTACATAATAAATCCTTATGAGCTCATCTCGGGGATATTATCAACCCTTCCGGGATACACTGTCCGGTCAATCATTCACGGCATGCCATATATAAAATATAGTGACCCAACTTAACCGGTAATTAACCCAATAATTAAATCGGTTAATTCCTTTGGTAAATCAAAGTCACTTATATTGAATATCCACACCCGCAACAATATCGGGGATTAAGAATAAAATACACTGAGTCTCAAATCAATTATCGCCGAGCAATCCTAATTGATGAGTCTCAATCGATCCGGTCAATACACCAAGTGTACAAGTGTGATAAAATAATTAAGACAAATTATTTTCTCTCTCACACAACGACTATACCGATGGATTGGTCCGTGTCCATCTAGGTCGTGAGCATCTGTTCGATTAAATACGAGTAACCGATAGTATGATCTTCTGTGTGACGTCGCACACCATACTAACTACAACGCATAGAATCCAGGACTATATTTTGCATATATTTAATTAACAACAATTAAAAGCAAATGAATGTTCGTATTTAATAGGTAAATGAAAGTGTACAAGGAGTTCACAATACTCAAATCTAGACATTAAGTATACCACTCCAACAGGCAGCACGCAAGGAAGGGAGCCCCGGCTGGACGCCGGGGCGAGCGATCGACCTAGGGTCGATCGCTGGGGGCAGCCGCGGGCTGGTGCCGCGGCAGGCGCCCCCTCCCTTGACCGACGGTGGCGGTGAGTCGCCGGACTCACCGCCGGGGGCTGCTACGAGCAGCCCCGGGGGATGCGTTGCACATCCCCGGCGATCACCGTGCGTGTGTTGGAATTCGATATCCCGGGCTATTAAAATTTGCGGAAAATAATAACCCTATCAAAAACCTCGATTGCCGGAGAAATCACGAGTTCATGCGAGCCGGGACCCGACCAAACGCACGACGCGCGCGAGGCGCGTGCGCGCCCAGCCGAGTCCCCACGAGGGACTCGCGATTGCTCCCAGCAATCGCTGGGCTGCCTCGTAGCAGCCCGCAGCGAGTCAGCGGACTCGCTGCTCGTGGAGGTGCGGCTCGTCCCACGAGCCGCTGCGGGACGATGCGGGAACCCCCGCATCCCGCTGCTGGGCGCTGCGAGAAGCCTCGCAGCCCAGCCGCGATCGAGCTCCAAGCTCGATCGCCCCCTCGCACCCGACCCTCGTGGTCGAGCCGTCGATCCGCCGGCGGTCCGGTGGTTCGACCACCACCGCCCGGTTCGACCTCTTCCACGGGTCTCGATCCCCGGATCTTCGTTCTACGGTATTCTCGATAAATCCAAAATCGAACAATTATCAAGGGCGTTTAGATATTGTACCTTTCGATTCGTTGTTCGGAGAAACGAATTCAAGACGACCTTTTGAATCTTCCCACGTATTCCTTGCACTAGCTTGAACGTCGGGTGGGCGACGATCCTCCAAGCTCTATGGATCTACTTCTCTCTCTACTTTCTCTCTCTAGAAGAATTATGATCTTCAACTTATGAGAATAGAGAAGACCATGTAGTGCTTTTATAGGCTACGTAGGGGATCTAAAGGAGGTGGAATATTGGGCTTCCAATATTAATGATTAAATTGAGCCGAAGCCCAAATCTATTAATCTCCCATTAATATTAATTAATTTATTTTCCACTATATAAATTAATTGCACTCCCAATATTAAACCATATTATATCCAAATAATATTTCTCCGGTAGTATTATTTATTCCGTGTATTTAAGATATAAATATCCATGAATAAAATTTATTTATTGCTTAATAAATTTATTCATCTCTTTAATCCGAGACTAGTACCACTCAACCTTATTTATTATGCGGAATTAAATCCACTCGCGAGGTTTACATAATAAATCCTTATGAGCTCATCTCGGGGATATTATCAACCCTTCCGGGATACACTGTCCGGTCAATCATTCACGGCATGCCATATATAAAATATAGTGACCCAACTTAACCGGTAATTAACCCAATAATTAAATCGGTTAATTCCTTTGGTAAATCAAAGTCACTTATATTGAATATACACACCCGCAACAATATCGGGGATTAAGAATAAAATACACTGAGTCTCAAATCAATTATCGCCGAGCAATCCTAATTGATGAGTCTCAATCGATCCGCTCAATACACCAAGTGTACAAGTGTGATAAAATAATTAAGACAAATTATTTTCTCTCTCACACAACGACTATACCGATGGATTGGTCCGTGTCCATCTAGGTCGTGAGCATCTGTTTGATTAAATACGAGTAACCGATAGTATGATCTTCTGTGAGGGCCCGACACACCATACTAACTACAACGTATGAAATCCAGGACTATAATTTGCATAATTTTAATTAACAATAATTAAAAGCAAATGAATGTTCGTATTTAATAGGTAAATGAAAGTGTACAAGGAGTTCAGAATACTCAAATCTAGACATTAAGTATACTACTCCAACAATCTCCCACTTATACTAAGGTCTAGTCTTATCCTCCAAACTTCTGACTCCCAAACCCTCCAAGTGCTTGAAATAAACTTCCTTAGGAAGTATCTTGGTGAAAGGGTCCGCTAGGTTGTCCTCCGAAGCTATCTTGGTGACTATCGCATCGCCCCTCTTGACGATGTCTCGAATCAGATGGTACTTGCGCTCTATGTGTTTCATAGCACTATGGGACCGTGGTTCCTTACTGTTTGCCACTGCACCGCTATTATCACAATAAATTGTCATAGCCTTGGGCAAACTCGGAATCACATCTAAGTCCTGGAGGAAATTAAGGAACCAAACTGACTCTTTCGCTGCCTCTGAGGCTGCAACATATTCAGCTTCCATGGTAGAGTCTGAAATGCACTTTTGCTTAACACTCCTCCATGATACGGCTCCACCTCCCATAGTGTACACATAGCCTGATGTCGACTTTCGCCGGTCCTTATCAGCTTGGAAATCTGAATCCGTATAACCCAAAGGAATCAGATTGTCTGCCCCGTAACTTAGAACATAATCCTTAGTATTTCGCAAATACTTGAAAATGCTCTTTACGGCAGTCCAATGAGCCTTTCCAGGGTTACTCTGATATCTCGCTACTACGCCAACTGCATAGCAGATATCAGGCCTCGTGCATAACATTACATACATCAAGCTTCCCACAGCCGAAGCGTAGGGAACTGCTTTCATTTCATCTTTCTCCTTTTGTGTCCGAGGACACATTTCCTTAGAAAGATAAGTTCCTTTACTGAAGGGCAGCTCACCCTTCTTGGAATCTTGCATGTTAAAACGAGCCAGAATCGTGTCTATGTAAGATTGCTGGGATAGGTACAATGTTCTACTCCGGCGATCCCTTATAACCTTGATCCCTAGAACATGCCCGACTTCTCCCAAATCTTTCATATCGAATTGTCTAGACAACCATCCCTTTATGTCTGATAACATCTTCACACTGTTGCCAATGAGAAGAATGTCGTCCACATAAAGCACGAGAAACACCACCTTCTTCCCATCACGTTTCCAATACACACACGATTCGTCCATGCTTTGACTAAATCCAAAAGATTGGACTACTTCGTCAAACCGCAGGTTCCACGATCTCGAGGCTTGTTTCAATCCATAAATGGATCGATTAAGCTTGCACACTAGATGATCTCGCCCCTTAGCAATGAATCCTTCTGGTTGTTTCATATAAATCGTCTCGTCAAGACTTCCATTTAGGAAAGCTGTCTTGACATCCATTTGCCACACCTCATAATCCATATGAGCTGCTATGGATAAGAGAATCCGGATCGACTTTATCTTGGCTACCGGCGAGAAGGTCTCCTCATAATCGATTCCCTCTTTCTGAGTATATCCTTTCGCAACAAGCCGAGCTTTAAAGGTTTCAACCTTTCCGTCAGATCCTCTCTTTCTCTTGTAGACCCATTTACACCCAATTGGCTTTACGCCACTTGGTGGTTCTACAAGATCCCAGACTTTATTAGAATCCATAGATTCTATTTCGGATTTCATCGCTTTCTTCCAAGAAGGCGCATCTATATCTTGTACCGCCTCATCATAGGTCCAGGGATCGATTTCATGAACTCCAGGTCCAGAGTCCGAAGACTCACCCAGTCCAATCCATCGGTCTGGTTGCTTAACAACCCTCCCACTACGACGGCGTTCCGGTGTATTAACAGTGACAGTGTCAGGTGCAGATTCTAGTGGTGTATCTATACTCGGTTCGGCTGTATCTAAGTCTTCCTTGTTACCTCTCAACTCATCAAGTATTATGTCACTTTTGGGCTTGTGGTCCATGACATAGTCTTCCTCTAAGAACCGAGCGTTAGTACTTATAACGATCTTCTGGTCCGTAGGACTATAGAACATGCCACCTTTAGTTCCTTTCGGGTATCCTACAAACAGCCGTAATTCTGATCTAGGTTCTAACTTATCGGCACCTTGTCGCAACACATGTGCTGGACAACCCCAGATCCGAATGTGTCTGAAGTTAGGCTTGCGCCCACTCCACAATTCCATGGGTGTGGTGGGTACCGTTTTTGTTGGAACCATGTTGAGAATGTACGCTGCCGTTTCCAAGGCATGTCCCCAGAACATAGTAGGTAAGTCCGAGTAACTCATCATTGAACGCACCATTTCCATAAGAGTCCTATTCCTTCTTTCCGACACACCATTCTGCTGAGGAGTATATGGTGATGTCATTTGGGAATCAATCCCATTCTCTGCTAAGTATGCCTTGAATTCTCCAGACAGGTACTCGCCTCCGCGATCAGATCGCAGGCATTTAATGGATTTACCTTGAAGGTTCTCCGCAAAAGCCTTGAACTCCTTGAACTTGTCAAAGGATTCGCTCTTGCGGCGCATCAGGTATACAAATCCATACCTTGAGTAATCATCAGTGAAAGTGATGAAATACTCGTACCCTCCCCTTGCCTGAGTAGACATAGGTCCGCATACATCAGAGTGAATCAAATCCAATACTTGTTCAGCCCTTCGTCCTTTACCAGAAAAAGAACGCTTGGTCATTTTTCCCTCTAAACAGGATTCGCAGGTTGGAAGGTCCTCTCCTTCAACACCACTGATGAGACCATCAGCTTTCAACCTTTGAATTCTATTTGAGTTAATGTGACCTAGCCTTAAGTGCCACAAGTATAATTGATTCATCCTAGAAGGTTCCTTTCTCTTATTGGTGTTCGTAGATGTGTTATTACTCTCGGTTAGTTGCATCGTGTTAGACTCAGGATTTAGCACATACAAATCGTCCACCAATGTACCAGAACAGATAATTTCACTGTTTCTTCTTATGATCACAGAGTGGTCAAAAGAAACAGAATATCCATTCAAAATAAGCTTAGAAACCGAAATTAAATTCTTTCTAAAGTTGGGTACATAAAGACAATTTTGTAAAACTAAAACCCTATCACTACTAAAGCGTAAGTGAACGTCTCCCACTGCAACAACCGCCACCTTCGCGGCATTGCCCATGTAGACCACGATCTCTCCCTCTCTAAGTCTCCGGGTTTCCTGGAACCCCTGCAATGAATTGCAGACATGATCAGTGGCCCCCGTATCTACACACCAGGTGCTGGTAGATAACACCACTGATAATGTTTCAGTGACTAAGGAAAATTTCGTACCTTTGATGAGAGGACAATCAGACCTCCAGTGCCCAGACTGCTTGCATCGAAAGCACTTGCCTCGCGGCTTGCTCTTCCCAATCCGTGGTTCAAAACCACTGGGCTTCTTTGCTTGCACTTCCAACTCGGCCACTAGAGCTTGTGATTCTCTGATTATACTTATCAGTTCAGTTCTTTTGAAATCGTTTTTAAGCGATTCCTCAAGAGGACTAAACTTGACGAGTATGTCAATCACCTCTAGTCCGGCTTCCTTACTATGTCCTAACATCTCCTTGAGGTCATTTTCAATGTCCTCATCAGTTGGGACAATAGTGGATTCGGAAGGCTCAACAGTCTGAACATTGTCCAGATTTCTTTTCCAATCAGTACTATATGGAACCAGTGAGTTTTCATCTTTAAGTATATCACAAAGTGGGGTCACAGTCATTCCTAACCTATAAGCACATAAAACAAACAAACAATTTAATATCCGATATTATCTCCCTCAAATAATATCATTAAATCACTAATCACATCTAAAATCCCATCAGGTTAAAGCAAGCCACGTTCGTGTGGACGTTTACCCACCCAAATGATTTAGCAATTAGATTTGCTTCGGTCATACATCATTATAGCGTTACTTCGTTGGGAAGAATACTATAAAGCGTATCTAAGTGTAAACCATTACTCAGTACCAAGGTGAATCGTTTAGAATTGTTACGTCACCGCAAGCCACGTTCGTGTGGACGTTTACGATAACTCGCAATTCTTCACAACTCCCTATAACTGTCTACATCAATTATTCTAAAATCCCATTCAGTATAGCAAGCCACGTTCGTGTGGACGTTTACTATACCAAAAGATTTATATAATTGAAATCCAATTACTTGATCCATTCGATCTTGTAAATCAAGACGCGGAGAATCATAAGTGAAACTCGAAGTTTCTAACCAGTGATTCACCATGCGAACAACCCTATCTCTCATAAATGAGGGAGCCGAGCAGACAATCGATCCATCTATCAAAGAATGGTACGACTGCCTCTAATTTGTGTCCTCGACATGACCAAGTGGCTCTGGCTCCATTCCACTCCCCGGGGTGAGAATGAGTCGACTTGAAATCAGCTTTGGAAAGACAAATTAGGCATTGTTTGATAAACTTAATCAATGTTTCTCGTAAGAGGAATTACAAGAACTCTCCCCCAATAACTTATCTATATAAACTAGACTACTTCGTCAAACCGCAGGTTCCACGATCTCGAGGCTTGTTTCAATCCATAAATGGATCGATTAAGCTTGCACACTAGATGATCTCGCCCCTTAGCAATGAATCCTTCTGGTTGTTTCATATAAATCGTCTCGTCAAGACTTCCATTTAGGAAAGCTGTCTTGACATCCATTTGCCACACCTCATAATCCATATGAGCTGCTATGGATAAGAGAATCCGGATCGACTTTATCTTGGCTACCGGCGAGAAGGTCTCCTCATAATCGATTCCCTCTTTCTGAGTATATCCTTTCGCAACAAGCCGAGCTTTAAAGGTTTCAACCTTTCCGTCAGATCCTCTCTTTCTCTTGTAGACCCATTTACACCCAATTGGCTTTACGCCACTTGGTGGTTCTACAAGATCCCAGACTTTATTAGAATCCATAGATTCAATTTCGGATTTCATCGCTTTCTTCCAAGAAGGCGCATCTATATCTTGTACTGCCTCGTCATAGGTCCAGGGATCGATTTCATGAACTCCAGGTCCAGAGTCCGAAGACTCACCCAGTCCAATCCATCGGTCTGGTTGTTTAACAACCCTCCCACTACGACGGCGTTCCGGTGTATTAACAGTGTTGGAGTTGTGTACTTAATGTCTAGATTTAAGTACCGGTAAACTCCCTGTCATGGCATTTAACCTATTTAATTAATGAACAATTATTTGCATTTAATTAATTATGCAAAAAATATAGTTCTGGATTTTATACGTTGTAGTTAGTATGGTGCTGCATGGGCGCACAGAAGATCATACTATCGGTTACTCGTATTTAATCAAACAGTTGCTCACGACCTAGATGGACACGAACTAATCCATCGGTATAGTCGTTGTGTGAGAGAGAAAATAATTTATCTTAATTATTTTATCACACTTGTACACTTGGTGTATTGGGCGGATCAGCTTGAGATTTATTGATTAGGATTGCCTTGGATAATCAATTTAAATCTCAGTGTATTTTATTCTTAATCCCCGATATTATTGCGGGTGTGTATATTTAATATAAGTGACTTTGATTTACCAAAGGAATTAACCGATTTAATTATTGGGTTAATTACCGGTTAAGTTGGGTCACTATATTTTATATATGGCATGCCGTGAATTCTTGAAGGGACAGTGTATCCCGTAAGGGTTGATAATATCCCCGAGATGAGTTCATAAGGAATTATTATGTAAACCCTGCAGGTGGATTTAATCCGCATAATAATTAAGGTTGAATGGTACTATTCTCGGATATAAGAGATGAATAATATTTATTGAGAAATAAATAAATTTATTCATGGATATTTAAATCTTAAATACACGGAATATATAATACTACCGGAGAAATATTATTTGATATAATATGGAATAATATTGGGAGTGCAATTTTATTTATATAGTGGAAAATAAATAAAATTAATATTGATAAGAATTAATAGATTTGGGTTGGACCCAATTTAATTTTCAATATTAGAAGCCCAATATTTATTCTCCTTATGATCCCCTACGTAGCCTATATAAGCACTACATGGTCTTCACTTTTCATAACATAACTAAGAGAACCTAAGTTACGCCAATCATAAAGTCTTGGAGAGTGAAGGAGATCCATAGGAGTTCGATAGATCGTCGCCCACATGACGTTCGAACGGAGTGCAAGGAATACGTGGGAAGATCGCAAGGTCATCAAAGGTGTTTGATTTCGTTTCTCCGCACAACGAATCGAAGGTAAAATCATAAACCCTCTTTTATGGTTTCGTGTGAATTAATCGTAGTATATATATGAACACACGATCCGGGTAAACGTACGAACTTCGGGGACGGGGATTAGAGATCCCCGGCGAAGATCGAGAGAACCCTCGGCTTGGAGCCGAGGGGGCGATCGAACCCTAGGGAGCCCCGGCTGGAGCCCCGGCTGGAGCCGGGGCGAGCGATCGACCTTGAGTCGATCGCGGGGAGACCGCCGTGGGCTGGTTCCACGGCAGCTGGTCCCCCCAGCCACCTCGACCGGCGGCCAGGCGCGACGGAGGAGCCCCGGCTGGAGCCGCGGCGGGTCAGCTGGGGGCTGACCGCCCCTCCTCCGGCGATGGTGGTGAGTCGCCGTACTCACCACCGGGGGCTGCTGGACAGCCCCGGCGATCGCGGCGTGCGATCGCGAGCCCCCTCGCGGCTGGGGGCTCGGCTAGGGTTTTCTAGCCGCGGGGTTTCATCCCGCGGCGGTGATGCTCAAGTCGAGCTCCGTCGACGTAAGAAGGTTCGCGTTCGTGGATTCGACTCGCGGGAGAAAATCGGCTGGGGGCGGGCTGCGTGTCTTCGGGCGCGTAGTCTCCAAAGGTCGGACTCCTGCGGATGAGTCGGGGATCCAATCTCCGGCGATGAAGGATTTCGTTCGGGTTATTATCTTCCGCAATTTTAATAGCCCGGGATATCGATTTCCAGCAAATGGTATCAGAGCGTTTGGTTTCGTGTTCATGTATATGCTCGATTATTGTTCTACCTTGCAGGATTTCCGGCTATCATGGTTGGATTTAATTAATTTTTTTTAATTAATTAATTATCATGATTATTAAACTCTCGGACATGTCGAGATTCGTTTTGTGTGGCTGAATGTTTGTAATAGTAAAAATTCGGGGGTTGACCGAATTTAGGATTTATTATTATGTTCTTTGTTTTTCCGGAAAATGTATAGGGTCGATTTCATGTATAGAATCGATACCGGATAATTGTAATTTAATTCTTGTAATTTTAATTACGTTGGTTCGATGTTGAGACGATCGCCGGAAGACGAAGAAGGTGTGACGAAGAAGACAATGGACGAAGGGGCCGATCATCCCCATGATCGACCCCATAAATCGATCGCCGGCATGGGGCTGTCCGCGGGAGCTTCCGGCCACGCCGGCCACCGGTGGTGGTGGCGCGTGGGCTGGGGGCGGCGGCGATGCTCCTCCCGGAGGGCGGTCGATGGTGGGGGTGGTGCAGGGACCCAACCCGTGCTACTCCTACCATAATCCGACTTTCCTAAATTAATTCGACTTTCCTAATTGAGTATCTTCCTTTTAGGAAATTCTCATGGATTAGGAAAAGAATAAATTGAATTAATTTTATTCCTATTTGTTTTATTTCCTTTATGGAGATATTCATGGATTAGGAATTTAATTAATTTGGCATTAATTTATTTCCTATTTGATTATTCTTGGGAATTTTCATTAGATGGAAATAAATTGATAATGGAAAGTACTAGAGTCCTAAATTTATTTTTATTTCCTTATTCTATTATAGAAGTCTTCTAGAATATTCCGAGTTTTACTTGGATAGATTATTCTAAAAGATTTAATAGAATTAGATGGGAAATTAAATAAATAAAAATATTAATAATATTTAATTTTATTTTTGATATATTCGATTGACTTAATTTTCGAATTAAGTAACTTTTGGATTAATTGAAAATAAATAGATTTAAATATTAGAGATTAATATTCTCGTCACATGGAGCATTCAAGAACGAAGACTGAAGACTAGAAGATGCGTACGGAGATGGGATAAAGCCATGATAGTCGGAAAATAATTTTCTAGCATTATTTTGACTATGTGATACTATGTGCTTTATTGCTTGTATGCATGCTATATGTGTTTATTTTTATGCACTAGATAGCGTATCCCTATTATTATAAAAAGCTAAGTGGGAGAGGGGATGGAAACATTCCCATGGTCTCCATTACTGTTCTCTTGGTGACTCTTATGGACTTTCGAAGTTCGTATAGACGAGTCATTGGAGGAGAATTCTTTTAATTCCTTTTACAAGAAACATTGATCAAGTTTATCAAACAATGCCTAATTTGTCTTTCTGAAACTGACTTCAAGTCGACTCATTCTCACCCCGGGGAGTGGAATGGAGCCAGAGCCACTTGGTCATGTAGAGGACACAAATTAGAGACTTCCGTGCCATTCTTTGATAGATGGGTCGCTTGTCTGCTCGGCTCCCTCATTTATGAGAGATAGGGTAGCTCGCATGGCGAATCACTGGTTAGAAACTTCGAGTTTCACTTATGATTCTCCACGTCTTGATTCACGAGATTAAATGGATCAAGTAATTGGGAGTCAATTATAAAAGTCTCTTAGTATAGTAAACGTCCACACCACGTGGCTTGCTATGCTGACGGACTTTGGATTAATTGATGTAGACAGTTGTAAGTAATTATGAAGAGTTGTGAAGTTATCGTAAACGTCCACACCACGTGGCTTGCGGTGATGTAGCGATTCCAAGTAATTTATTTTGGTACTGAGTAATGGTTTACACTTAGATACGCCTTATAGTATTCCTCCCCACGAGGTTCCGCTATAAGCGATGTATGACCAAAGAAAATCTAATTGCTAAATCATTTGGGTGGGTAAACGTCCACACCACGTGGCTTGCCTTACCTGATGGGATTTTAGATGTGATTAGTAATTTAATGATGTTATTCAAGGGAGATAACGTCGGATATTAAATTAATTGTTTGTTTAAATGTGCTTATAGGTTTAGAGAATTGCTATGAATCCATTTTTGTTGATACTTGAGGAAATTAACGCACTGGTTCCATACTGTATTGAATGGAAAGAAGAGTTAGACATTGCTCAGACTGCAAAAGAGTACAAAGACGTACTCAGTGAAACTTGTCCTCCTGGACTCACCATTAACTCAACTGAGGAGGAGATTTTTTACTTTGAAAAGTGGGGTAGTGCTCGTGCATTAGCCGCTAATCATGATGTCATGCTCAAACTCAAGTTGCTGTTTGGACATGATGAGAAGGCTAGAAAAGAGGCGATGAGGATACTCATAAAGATCTGTTACTTCGATGAAACACTTGATCATGTTTTTGAGATGATGGATCTTTTAGACGAGTTGAAACAATCGCAAGCTCTTATAGCCAAAGCCAAAGGTTTCGAACCTAAAGGCAAAGGAAAGGAGAAGAAGACAAAGGGGTCCGGTAGTCCTAAGGGACTTGGACCAAAGGGAGGGATAAAGAAGCCTTCTGGCAAATATCCCCAAGGGAAGCAGTCTGAGTACTGGGGGTCTACATCTTGTCCTCTCAAAGGTACGAATTTTTCTTTAGTCGTAAAACATAGTCAGCGGTATTATCTACCAGAATTCTGGTGTGTAGATATGGGACCACTGACGGTATGTGCATTCTAAATGCAGGGGTTCCAGAAAACCCAGAGACTTAGATAAGAAGAGTTCGAGTCCACTTGGGCAGAGCTGTTGAGGAAGCAGCGGTTGCAGTGGAAGACATTTATCTTTTTGATAGTTATAGGATTTCATTTCAAGTTTATTGCTTTGTACCTTTTATTCTAGAAAAGAACTTTTGTTCTGGTTTTCTATTATTAATGGATATTTTATTTCTTTAATCATTTGATGATTTAGATAAGAAATAATGGTGATATCTATTCTGGTACATTAGATAGCAATATATGAATGATGAATCCTTAGTCTACCACAATGCAACAAACCGTTATGTATAACTTGTTTTACTTATTGGATGTATTTCTTTATCGATCATTGTACTTGTGAATTCTTGAACTTGGTAGTATCTATTCAAAAGGGATTCAAAAGGTCGAAATTGATTTGATCAATTATAGTTGGAGGAATGGACCTCTCGACCTAAGAATCGATCTTGAAAGATGATACAACTAAGTTAACCTTTCTGGATAAAGGATGGAATTCGGACAAATATAGAAAATGATTGATGATTAATGCGGTATGTGTAATTAGAGAAGGTACGAGTCATTCTTTCAAGAATAATCGAAAATGGATTAGACTACTTGTTGTGCCATAAAAGCGGAGTGTTTTAAACACAAGGCCATTATGGGGAACCCTCAAAGTATATCCATTGAAAGCCTGCGACTTGTTCGCGGAGGCTATCACCTATCTAAATAACACATAGCATAAATCAAAGATTGAGATTAAATCTCAAACGACTACGCCATACACTGAAGTGTAGACATGGTGTGTCAGGAATAAGAAATGGGATTCTAAAAGAACAAGTTTGTTCGGAACTACCTGTGTTCTATGGATAATTCTGGATACAACGACACATTCGATGTAGTTGTAGAAAATCCTAGAAGAACAAGTATTTGTACATTCTATAGTACTACGAACCAGAGGGGTGTCTTCACCCGGTTCTTAGAAGGAGACTATTAGAAATGCCCTAACGAACAAAGGTACTTTATAATGAGGAAAGAGTAGACTGAGAACCAGCCTAACCGAGTAGTAGTACACCACTAACTGCACCTGATGTTATTACTGTTATACACCGGAACGCCATTGCAGTGGGAGGTTGTTAAGCAACCGGAGATGTTCATAAGACTGGAGGAGTTTTAAACTCTGGATCTAGTAGACATGAAATCGATCCCTAGTTCTGCATAGGGGGCAGTACTAATCTAAATGTGCCTACTTGGATAACAATTTTTTTATTGTTAAAGAGGCGAGATCATTTAGAAGTACAAGCTTGGTAAATCCATTTATGGATTATCACAAAGCTGAAACTTGTAGAACTTGCAAATTGATGAGATAGTCTATTGTATGGGTTCATCAAGAAGCATAGACAAGATTGGTGTATTGGAGACGTAATGGAAACAAAGTGGTGTTTCTCGGAATTTTATGTAGATAACACTTCATCATTGGCAACAATGTAAAAGCGTCGTCAGACATAAAATAGAGGTTGTCTAAATGAGTCGAGATATAAGATTGAGTAGAAGTTAGAGCATGTTCTTGAGATCTTTCGATCTCTAGATAAGAACATTGTACTTCTCCTAGATATCTTATACGATTATGGTTTGTTTTAAACATGCATACTTCTGAGAAAGGTTATTGCCTTTCAGAGACAGAATATACATCTATCTAAAGGGTATGTTTCTTGAACACATGAAGGAGATAGATAAGGACAAAGCAGTTACCTACACTTCGAGTGTGGAGAGCTTTGTAGATCCAATGTTGAAAAACAAGAACCTGATATCAACTATGCGGTTAGCGTAGTGGGAGGATATCAAAGTAATCTGGATAAGAAATGTTCGAATGCTGTAAAAGTACTTGGAAGTACTGGATTACTAGCAAAACGAAATCTTCTTAGATTACAGTTTCTCAGATCCAAAGATCAGAGAAGGACCAGTGTAAGTCGATATCAGGCTATGTGTTCACTTTTAGAAGAGGTGGAACCTAAGGAAGAAAGAGTGATAAGCATGAAGCTTATCGGACTCTATCATAAACCGAATAGCAGCCTCAGAGGCAGCGGAAGTTTTGGTTAGGTTCCGGAATAACCTCTGAACTTGGATATGATTCTTGGTTCACCAAAAGCTATGTGTATAGCGGTGCATGGTAAACTGGAAGAAGTCATAAGTTCAAAAGGTGATGATAACACATAGAGCAAGTACCACCTGATACGAATCATCGTCAGAGAGACGACGCAGTAGTCACCAAGATAACTTCAGAGCGGCAACCTAGATTGCTCATTCACATAATACTTCTGGGAAGTATAACTTAAGCACGTGATGAGTATGGGAGTCGGGAGTTTGGAGGAAATGACTAGACCTTAGTACAAGTGCGAGATTGTTGGAGTTGTGTACTTAATGTCTAGATTTAAGTACCGGTAAACTCCCTGTCATGGCATTTAACCTGTTTAATTAATGAACAATTATTTGCATTTAATTAATTATGCAAAAAATATAGTTCTGGATTTTATACGTTGTAGTTAGTATGGTGCTGCATGGGCGCACAGAAGATCATACTATCGGTTACTCGTATTTAATCAAACAGTTGCTCACGACCTAGATGGACACGAACTAATCCATCGGTATAGTCGTTGTGTGAGAGAGAAAATAATTTATCTTAATTATTTTATCACACTTGTACACTTGGTGTATTGGGCGGATCAGCTTGAGATTTATTGATTAGGATTGCCTTGGATAATCAATTTAAATCTCAGTGTATTTTATTCTTAATCCCCGATATTATTGCGGGTGTGTATATTTAATATAAGTGACTTTGATTTACCAAAGGAATTAACCGATTTAATTATTGGGTTAATTACCGGTTAAGTTGGGTCACTATATTTTATATATGGCATGCCGTGAATTCTTGAAGGGACAGTGTATCCCGTAAGGGTTGATAATATCCCCGAGATGAGTTCATAAGGAATTATTATGTAAACCCTGCAGGTGGATTTAATCCGCATAATAATTAAGGTTGAACGGTACTATTCTCGGATATAAGAGATGAATAATATTTATTGAGAAATAAATAAATTTATTCATGGATATTTAAATCTTAAATACACGGAATATATAATACTACCGGAGAAATATTATTTGATATAATATGGAATAATATTGAGAGTGCAATTTTATTTATATAGTGGAAAATAAATAAAATTAATATTGATAAGAATTAATAGATTTGGGTTGGACCCAATTTAATTTTCAATATTAGAAGCCCAATATTTATTCTCCTTATGATCCCCTACGTAGCCTATATAAGCACTACATGGTCTTCACTTTTCATAACATAACTAAGAGAACCTAAGTTACGCCAATCATAAAGTCTTGGAGAGTGAAGGAGATCCATAGGAGTTCGATAGATCGTCGCCCACACGACGTTCGAACGGAGTGCAAGGAATACGTGGGAAGATCGCAAGGTCATCAAAGGTGTTTGATTTCGTTTCTCCGCACAACGAATCGAAGGTAAAATCATAAACCCTCTTTTATGGTTTCGTGTGAATTAATCGTAGTATATATATGAACACACGATCCGGGTAAACGTACGAACTTCGGGGACGGGGATTCGAGATCCCCGGCGAAGATCGAGAGAACCCTCGGCTTGGAGCCGAGGGGGCGATCGAACCCTAGGGTTCGATCGCGGCGCGCGGACGAGGGAGCCCCGGCTGGAGCCGGGGCGAGCGATCGACCTTGAGTCGATCGCGGGGAGACCGCCGTGGGCTGGTGCCACGGCAGCTGGTCCCCCCAGCCACCTCGACCGGCGGCCAGGCGCGACGGAGGAGCCCCGGCTGGAGCCGGGGCATGCGATCGACCGTGAGGTCGATCGCGGGGAAAGCCGCGGCTGGAGCCGCGGCGGGTCAGCTGGGGGCTGACCGCCCCTCCTTCGGCGATGGTGGTGAGTCGCCGGACTCACCACCGGGGGCTGCTGGACAGCCCCGGCGATCGCGGCGTGCGATCGCGAGCCCCCTCGCGGCTGGGGGCTCGGCTAGGGTTTTCTAGCCGCGGGGTTTCATCCCGCGGCGGTGATGCTCAAGTCGAGCTCCGTCGACGTAAGAAGGTTCGCGTTCGTGGATTCGACTCGCGGGAGAAAATCGGCTGGGGGCGGGCTGCGTGTCTTCGGGCGCGTAGTCTCCAAAGGTCGGACTCCTGCGGATGAGTCGGGGATCCAATCTCCGGCGATGAAGGATTTCGTTCGGGTTATTATCTTCCGCAATTTTAATAGCCCGGGATATCGATTTCCAGCAAACAGTGATAGTGTCAGGTGCAGATTCTAGTGGTGTATCTATACTCGGTTCGGCTGTGTCTAGGTCTTCAGTGTTACCTCTCAATTCATCAAGCATTATGTCACTCTTGGGCTTGTGGTCCATGACATAGTCTTCCTCCAAGAACCGAGCGTTAGTACTTATAACGATCTTCTGGTCCTTAGGACTATAGAACATGCCACCTTTAGTTCCTCTAGGATATCCTATAAACAACCGCACTTCAGTACGAGGTTCTAATTTATCGGCACCTACCTTCAACACATGTGCAGGGCACCCCCAGATCCGAACGTGTCTTAATCTAGGCTTGCGCCTGCTCCATCGTTCCATGGGTGTTGAAGGAACCGTTTTAGATGGAACCAAGTTCAGAATGTGCGCCGCTGTTTCTAAGGCATATCCCCAGAACATAATAGGTAAGTCCGAGTAACTCATCATTGATCGCACCATTTCCATAAGAGTCGTATTCCTTCTTTCTGACACACCATTTTGCTGGGGAGTATATGGTGATGTCATTTGGGAATCAATCCCATTCTCTGCCAAGTATGCCTTGAATTCTCCAGACAGGTACTCGCCTCCGCGATCAGATCGCAGGCATTTAATGGATTTACCTTGAAGGTTCTCCACAAGAGCCTTGAACTCCTTGAACTTGTCAAAGGATTCGCTCTTGCTGCGCATCAGGTATACAAATCCATACCTTGAGTAATCATCAGTGAAAGTGATGAAATACTCGTACCCTCCCTTTGCCTGGGTAGACATAGGTCCGCATACATCAGAGTGAATCAAATCCAATACTTGTTCAGCCCTTCGTCCTTTACCAGAAAAAGAACGCTTGGTCATTTTTCCCTCTAAACAGGATTCGCAGGTTGGAAGGTCCTCTCCTTCAACACCACTGATGAGACCATCAGCTTTCAACCTTTGAATTCTATTTGAGTTAATATGACCTAGCCTTAAGTGCCACAAGTATAATTGATTCATCCTAGAAGGTTCCTTTCTCTTATTGGTGTTCGTAGATGTGTTATTACTCTCGGTTAGTTGCATCGTGTTAGACTCAGGATTTAGCACATACAAATCGTCCACCAATGTACCAGAACAGATAATCTCACGGTTTCTTCTTATGATCACCGAGTGGTCAAAAGAGACAGAATATCCATTCATAATAAGTTTAGAAACCGAAATTAAATTCTTTCTAAAGTTGGGTACATAAAGACAATTTTGTAAAACTAAAACCCTATCACTACTAAAGCGTAAGTGAACGTCTCCCACTGCAACAGCCGCCACCTTCGCGGCATTGCCCATGTAGACCACGATCTCTCCCTCTCTAAGTCTCCGGGTTTCCTGGAACCCCTGCAATGAATTGCAGACATGATCAGTGGCCCCCGTATCTACACACCAGGTGCTGGTAGATAACACCACTGATAATGTTTCAGTGACTAAGGAAAATTTCGTACCTTTGATGAGAGGACAATCAGACCTCCAGTGCCCAAACTGTTTGCATCCAAAGCATCTGCGAAACCGCTTGCTTTCCCCAATCCGTGGTTTTAAACCACTGGGTCTCTTTGCACGCTTTTCTTTTAGCCTAGCCACAAGAGCTCGTGTTTCTCTTAACTTACGCACAAAAATCGCCTTCGCCGAGCCGGTTTTAAGGGACTCATTGAGGAACGATTCCGTGGGTATGTTAAACACCTCTTGCCTAGCTTCCACACGATGTCTCAACGTAGTTGGAACAATAGTGGATTCAGAAAGCTCAACAGTCTGGACAATGTCCAGATTTCTTTTCCAATCAGTACTATATGGAACCAGTGAGTTTTCATCTTTAAGTATATCACAAAGTGGGGTCACAGTCATTCCTAACCTATAAGCACATAAAACAAACAAACAATTTAATATCCGATATTATCTCCCTTAAATAATATCATTAAATCACTAATCACATCTAAAATCCCATCAGGTAAGGCAAGCCACGATAGTGTGGACGTTTACCCACCCAAATGATTTAGCAATTAGATTTCCTTCGGTCGTACATCATCAATAGCGTTACCTCGATGGGAGGAATACTATGAAGCGTACCTAAGTGTTAACCATTACTCAGTACTAAGAAGTTTGTTTGAGACTCGCATATCACCGCAAGCCACGATAGTGTGGACGTTTACGTTGACACACGGATCCTTCACTCCCTTCTATAACTGTCTACATCAATCGATCTAAAGTCCCATTCGATATAGCAAGCCACGATAGTGTGGACGTTTACCATACCAAAAGACTTATACAATTGAAATCCAATTACTTGATCCATTCGATCTTGTAAATCAAGACGCGGAGAATCATAAGTGAAACTCGAAGTTTCTAACCAGTGATTCACCATGCGAACAACCCTATCTCTCATAAATGAGGGAGCCGAGCAGACAATCGATCCATCTATCAAAGAATGGTACGACTGCCTATAATTTGTGTCCTCGACATGACCAAGTGGCTTTGGCTCCATTCCACTCCCCGGGGTGAGAATGAGTCGACTTGAAATCAGCTTTGGAAAGACAAATTAGGCATTGTTTGATAGACTTAATCAATGTTTCTTGTAAGAGGAATTACAAGAACTCTCCTCCAATAACTTATCTATATAAACTTCAAAAGTTTATAAAAGTCACCAAGAGAGCAGCAATGGAGACCATGGGTATGTTTCCATACCCTCTCCCACTTAGCTTTTTACAATAAAGGGATACGCTATCTAGTGCATGAAAGTAAACACATATAGCATGCATACATGTAATAAAGCACATAATATTATCACATAGTCAAAATAATTACTAGAATATTATTTTCCGACTATTATGGCTTTACTCCATCTCCGTACGCATCTTCTAGTCTTTAGTCTTCGTTCTTTGAATGCTCCATGTGACGAGAATATTAATTTCCAATATTTAAATCTATTTATTTTTAATAAATCCAAAAGATACTTAATTAATAATAATTAAGTCAATCGAATAAATCAAAAATAAAATTAAATATTATTAATATTTTTATTTATTTTATTTTCCCTTTCTACTTCATTAAATCTCTAGAATAATCTATCCAAGACCCACTTGGAATATTCTAGATGATTTCCATAATAAGGAAATAAAATAATTTAGGACTCTTCTACTTTCCAAGATTAATTAATTTCTATTACTATGAAAATTCCCATAAAATAGGAATAATCAATTAGGAAATAAATCAATCCTAAATTAACTTTTATTCCTTTCCAATTCTATTAAATCTCTAGGATCCTATTCCAAGTAGAACTCGGAATACTCTAGAAGACTTCCATAATAGAATAAGGAAATAAAATTAATTCCAATTAATTCTTTTCCTAATCCATGAGAATTCCCAAAATTAGGAATACTCAAATAGGAAAATCCTGAATTAATTAGGAAAGTGAATTTACCGGGAGAGCACGAAGATCACGAGGACCCCCGCGCCCCCACCGGACCGCCATCACCGGCCGAGGACCGCCGCCGCCGCCACCTAGCCGGCGCACCACCACCGCCGGTGGTTTCACCGCCGGGAGGCGCGAATTCGGCGCCTCTCCTTCGATGGTTCGATCCTCCATGGATCGACCATGGTGGTCGATCCGAGCCCTAGCCCTCACGTCGTCTCCTTCGTCACGCGTCTTCTCCGGCGGTCGTTTCGGCATCGATCCAACGCAAAATAAATTACAAAATAAATTTTACACTATCCGGTATCGATTCTATACATGAAATCGACCCTATACATTTTCCGGAAAAAGGTAGAACGTAATAATAAATCCTAAATTCGGTCAACCCCCGAATTTTTACTATTACAAGCATTCACCACCAAAAACGAATCTCGACATGTCCGAGAGTTTAATCAATCCAACATACATGACAAAATAAATTAAACGAATAATAAATTAAGCCATAATAGTCGGAACCCTGCAAGGTAGAACAATTTTATCGAAAATACCGCGAACGTAAACCACGCTCTGATACCAATTGTTGGAATTCGATATCCCGGGCTATTAAAATTGCGGAAACCATAGCCCGATCAAACCCTTCGCCGGAGATCACATGAACATCGACTCATCCGCCGGAGTCCGACCATCGGAGACCACGCGCCCGAAGACGCGTAGCCCGCCCCCGGCCGAGCCCCCGCGAGCCGCCGCTCACGTGATCGAACATCACGTTCGATGGGGCTGCATCCGGCAGTCCCCAGCAGCAGGTCCGGCGACCTGCTGCTCGCCGTGGAGGAGACCCCACCGTCGAGGTGGGGAGGTGGCGGCACCAGCCCGCCACCATCGGCGATCGCTCCCAGCGATCGCCCCCTCGGCCGAGGCCGAGGGCTCCTTCTCGCCGCCGAACCCTAGGCGTGCGGTCCACGCGGTCCGGTGGCTTCGCCACCACCGCGTGGTCGTTCGTCTAATCCGGGTTCGATACTCGGATCTTGCGTTCTACGGTATTCTCGATAAATCCAAAATCGAACAATCAAGGGTGTTTAGATTTTTACCTTTCGATTCGTTGTTCGGAGAAACGAATTCAAGACGACGTTTTGAATCTTCCCACGTATTCCTTGCACTAGCTTGAACGTCGGGTGGGCGACGATCCTCCAAGCTCTATGGATCTACTTCTCTCTCTACTTTCTCTCTCTAGAAGAATTATGATCTTCAACTTCACTTTTTTTTTTTTTTTTGAATAGAGAAGACCATGTAGTGCTTTTATAGGCTACGTAGGGGATCTAAAGGAGGTGGAATATTGGGCTTCCAATATTATTGATTAAATTGAGCCCAAGCCCAAATCTATTAATCTCCCATTAATTAATTTATTTATTTTCCACTATATAAATTAATTGCACTCCCAATATTAAACCATATTATATCCAAATAATATTTCTCCGGTAGTATTATTTATTCCGTGTATTTAAGATATAAATATCCATGAATAAAATTTATTTATTGCTTAATAAATTTATTCATCTCTTTTATCCGAGACTAGTACCACTCAACCTTATTTATTATGCGGAATTAAATCCACTCGCGAGGTTTACATAATAAATCCTTATGAGCTCATCTCGGGGATATTATCAACCCTTCCGGGATACACTGTCCGGTCAATCATTCACGGCATGCCATATATAAAATATAGTGACCCAACTTAACCGGTAATTAACCCAATAATTAAATCGGTTAATTCCTTTGGTAAATCAAAGTCACTTATATTGAATATACACACCCGCAACAATATCGGGGATTAAGAATAAAATACACTGAGTCTCAAATCAATTATCGCCGAGCAATCCTAATTGATGAGTCTCAATCGATCCGCTCAATACACCAAGTGTACAAGTGTGATAAAATAATTAAGACAAATTATTTTCTCTCTCACACAACGACTATACCGATGGATTGGTCCGGGTCCATCTAGGTCGTGAGCATCTGTTTGATTAAATACGAGTAACCGATAGTATGATCTTCTGTGAGGGCCCGACACACCATACTAACTACAACGTATGAAATCCAGGACTATAATTTGCATAATTTTAATTAACAATAATTAAAAGCAAATGAATGTTCGTATTTAATAGGTAAATGAAAGTGTACAAGGAGTTCAGAATACTCAAATCTAGACATTAAGTATACTACTCCAACAATCTCCCACTTATACTAAGGTCTAGTCTTATCCTCCAAACTTCTGACTCCCAAACCCTCCAAGTGCTTGAAATAAACTTCCTTAGGAAGTATCTTGGTGAAAGGGTCCGCTAGGTTGTCCTCCGAAGCTATCTTGGTGACTATCGCATCGCCCCTCTTGACGATGTCTCGAATCAGGTGGTACTTGCGCTCTATGTGTTTCATAGCACTATGGGACCGTGGTTCCTTACTGTTTGCCACTGCACCGCTATTATCACAATAAATTGTCATAGCCTTGGGCAAACTCGGAATCACATCTAAGTCCTGGAGGAAATTAAGGAACCAAACTGACTCTTTCGCTGCCTCTGAGGCTGCAACATATTCAGCTTCCATGGTAGAGTCTGAAATGCACTTTTGCTTAACACTCCTCCATGATACGGCTCCACCTCCCATAGTGTACACATAGCCTGATGTCGACTTTCGCCGGTCCTTATCAGCTTGGAAATCTGAATCCGTATAACCCAAAGGAATCAGATTGTCTGCCCCGTAACTTAGAACATAATCCTTAGTATTTCGCAAATACTTGAAAATGCTCTTTACGGCAGTCCAATGAGCCTTTCCAGGGTTACTCTGATATCTCGCTACTACGCCAACTGCATAGCAGATATCAGGCCTCGTGCATAACATTACATACATCAAGCTTCCCACAGCCGAAGCGTAGGGAACTGCTTTCATTTCATCTTTCTCCTTTTGTGTCCGAGGACACATTTCCTTAGAAAGATAAGTTCCTTTACTGAAGGGCAGCTCACCCTTCTTGGAATCTTGCATGTTAAAACGAGCCAGAATCGTGTCTATGTAAGATTGCTGGGATAGGTACAATGTTCTACTCCGGCGATCCCTTATAACCTTGATCCCTAGAACATGCCCGACTTCTCCCAAATCTTTCATATCGAATTGTCTAGACAACCATCCCTTTATGTCTGATAACATCTTCACACTGTTGCCAATGAGAAGAATGTCGTCCACATAAAGCACGAGAAACACCACCTTCTTCCCATCACGTTTCCAATACACACACGATTCGTCCATGCTTTGACTAAATCCAAAAGATTGGACTACTTCGTCAAACCGCAGGTTCCACGATCTCGAGGCTTGTTTCAATCCATAAATGGATCGATTAAGCTTGCACACTAGATGATCTCGCCCCTTAGCAATGAATCCTTCTGGTTGTTTCATATAAATCGTCTCGTCAAGACTTCCATTTAGGAAAGCTGTCTTGACATCCATTTGCCACACCTCATAATCCATATGAGCTGCTATGGATAAGAGAATCCGGATCGACTTTATCTTGGCTACCGGCGAGAAGGTCTCCTCATAATCGATTCCCTCTTTCTGAGTATATCCTTTCGCAACAAGCCGAGCTTTAAAGGTTTCAACCTTTCCGTCAGATCCTCTCTTTCTCTTGTAGACCCATTTACACCCAATTGGCTTTACGCCACTTGGTGGTTCTACAAGATCCCAGACTTTATTAGAATCCATAGATTCTATTTCGGATTTCATCGCTTTCTTCCAAGAAGGCGCATCTATATCTTGTACCGCCTCATCATAGGTCCAGGGATCGATTTCATGAACTCCAGGTCCAGAGTCCGAAGACTCACCCAGTCCAATCCATCGGTCTGGTTGCTTAACAACCCTCCCACTACGACGGCGTTCCGGTGTATTAACAGTGACAGTGTCAGGTGCAGATTCTAGTGGTGTATCTATACTCGGTTCGGCTGTATCTAAGTCTTCCTTGTTACCTCTCAACTCATCAAGTATTATGTCACTTTTGGGCTTGTGGTCCATGACATAGTATTCCTCTAAGAACCGAGCGTTAGTACTTATAACGATCTTCTGGTCCGTAGGACTATAGAACATGCCACCTTTAGTTCCTTTCGGGTATCCTACAAACAGCCGTAATTCTGATCTAGGTTCTAACTTATCGGCACCTTGTCGCAACACATGTGCTGGACAACCCCAGATCCGAATGTGTCTCAAGTTAGGCTTGCGCCCACTCCACAATTCCATGGGTGTGGTGGGTACCGTTTTTGTTGGAACCATGTTGAGAATGTACGCTGCCGTTTCCAAGGCATGTCCCCAGAACATAGTAGGTAAGTCCGAGTAACTCATCATTGAACGCACCATTTCCATAAGAGTCCTATTCCTTCTTTCCGACACACCATTCTGCTGAGGAGTATATGGTGATGTCATTTGGGAATCAATCCCATTCTCTGCTAAGTATGCCTTGAATTCTCCAGACAGGTACTCGCCTCCGCGATCAGATCGCAGGCATTTAATGGATTTACCTTGAAGGTTCTCCGCAAAAGCCTTGAACTCCTTGAACTTGTCAAAGGATTCGCTCTTGCGGCGCATCAGGTATACAAATCCATACCTTGAGTAATCATCAGTGAAAGTGATGAAATACTCGTACCCTCCCCTTGCCTGAGTAGACATAGGTCCGCATACATCAGAGTGAATCAAATCCAATACTTGTTCAGCCCTTCGTCCTTTACCAGAAAAAGAACGCTTGGTCATTTTTCCCTCTAAACAGGATTCGCAGGTTGGAAGGTCCTCTCCTTCAACACCACTGATGAGACCATCAGCTTTCAACCTTTGAATTCTATTTGAGTTAATGTGACCTAGCCTTAAGTGCCACAAGTATAATTGATTCATCCTAGAAGGTTCCTTTGTCTTATTGGTGTTCGTAGATGTGTTATTACTCTCGGTTAGTTGCATCGTGTTAGACTCAGGATTTAGCACATACAAATCGTCCACCAATGTACCAGAACAGATAATTTCACTGTTTCTTCTTATGATCACAGAGTGGTCAAAAGAAACAGAATATCCATTCAAAATAAGCTTAGAAACCGAAATTAAATTCTTTCTAAAGTTGGGTACATAAAGACAATTTTGTAAAACTAAAACCCTATCACTACTAAAGCGTAAGTGAACGTCTCCCACTGCAACAGCCGCCACCTTCGCGGCATTGCCCATGTAGACCACGATCTCTCCCTCTCTAAGTCTCCGGGTTTCCTGGAACCCCTGCAATGAATTGCAGACATGATCAGTTGCCCCCGTATCTACACACCAGGTGCTGGTAGATAACACCACTGATAATGTTTCAGTGACTAAGGAAAATTTCGTACCTTTGATGAGAGGACAATCAGACCTCCAGTGCCCAGACTGCTTGCATCGAAAGCACTTGCCTCGCGGCTTGCTCTTCCCAATCCGTGGTTCAAAACCACTGGGCTTCTTTGCTTGCACTTCCAACTCGGCCACTAGAGCTTGTGATTCTCTGATTATACTTATCAGTTCAGTTCTTTTGAAATCGTTTTTAAGCGATTCCTCAAGAGGACTAAACTTGACGAGTATGTCAATCACCTCTAGTCCGGCTTCCTTACTATGTCCTAACATCTCCTTGAGGTCATTTTCAATGTCCTCATCAGTTGGGACAATAGTGGATTCGGAAGGCTCAACAGTCTGAACATTGTCCAGATTTCTTTTCCAATCAGTACTATATGGAACCAGTGAGTTTTCATCTTTAAGTATATCACAAAGTGGGGTCACAGTCATTCCTAACCTATAAGCACATAAAACAAACAAACAATTTAATATCCGATATTATCTCCCTCAAATAATATCATTAAATCACTAATCACATCTAAAATCCCATCAGGTTAAAGCAAGCCACGTTCGTGTGGACGTTTACCCACCCAAATGATTTAGCAATTAGATTTGCTTCGGTCATACATCATTATAGCGTTACTTCGTTGGGAAGAATACTATAAAGCGTATCTAAGTGTAAACCATTACTCAGTACCAAGGTGAATCGTTTAGAATTGTTACGTCACCGCAAGCCACGTTCGTGTGGACGTTTACGATAACTCGCAATTCTTCACAACTCCCTATAACTGTCTACATCAATTATTCTAAAATCCCATTCAGTATAGCAAGCCACGTTCGTGTGGACGTTTACTATACCAAAAGATTTATATAATTGAAATCCAATTACTTGATCCATTCGATCTTGTAAATCAAGACGCGGAGAATCATAAGTGAAACTCGAAGTTTCTAACCAGTGATTCACCATGCGAACAACCCTATCTCTCATAAATGAGGGAGCCGAGCAGACAATCGATCCATCTATCAAAGAATGGTACGACTGCCTCTAATTTGTGTCCTCGACATGACCAAGTGGCTCTGGCTCCATTCCACTCCCCGGGGTGAGAATGAGTCGACTTGAAATCAGCTTTGGAAAGACAAATTAGGCATTGTTTGATAAACTTAATCAATGTTTCTCGTAAGAGGAATTACAAGAACTCTCCTCCAATAACTTATCTATATAAACTTCAAAAGTTTATAAAAGTCACCAAGAGAGCAGCAATGGAGACCATGGGTATGTTTCCATACCCTCTCCCACTTAGCTTTTTACAATAAAGGGATACGCTATCTAGTGCATGAAAGTAAACACATATAGCATGCATACATGTAATAAAGCACATAATATTATCACATAGTCAAAATAATTACTAGAATATTATTTTCCGACTATTATGGCTTTACTCCATCTCCGTACGCATCTTCTAGTCTTTAGTCTTCGTTCTTGAATGCTCCATGTGACGAGAATATTAATTTCCAATATTTAAATCTATTTGTTTTTAATAAATCCAAAAGATACTTAATTAAAAATTAAGTCAATCGAATAAATCAAAAATAAAATTAAATATTATTAATATTTTTATTTATTTTATTTTCCCTTTCTACTTCATTAAATCTCTAGAATAATCTATCCAAGACCCACTTGGAATATTCTAGATGATTTCCATAATGAAATAAGGAAATAAAATAACTTAGGACTCTTCTACTTTCCAAGATTAATTAATTTCCATTTCTATGAAAATTCCCATAAAATAGGAATAATCAATTAGGAAATAAATCAATCCTAAATTAACTTTTATTCCTTTCCAATTCTATTAAATCTCTAGGATCCTATTCCAAGTAGAACTCGGAATACTCTAGAAGACTTCCATAATAGAATAAGGAAATAAAATTAATTCCAATTAATTCTTTTCCTAATCCATGAGAATTCCCAAAAATAGGAATTCTCAAATAGGAAAATCCCGAACTAATTAGGAAAGTGGATCTAACGGTAAGAGTAGTATGGGTTGGGGATCCCCACGCCACCCCCACCTCGTCCGACCGCCTCCTAGGGCACGCCACCGCCGCCCGGCCCACGCGCCACCACCACTGGTGGCCGGCGTGGCCGAGGCTCCCGCGGACAGCCCACCTTCGGCCGTGGGTCGATCGATCTCCTCGGGATCGATCATGGGGATTGATCGATCCCCGGTCCTTCACCCTCACGTCGTCTCCTTCGTCACGCGTCTTCTCCGGCGGTCGTTTCGGCATCGATCCAACGCAAAATAAATTACAAAATAAATTTTACACTATCCGGTATCGATTCTATACATGAAATCGACCCTATACATTTTCCGGAAAAATAGAACGTAATAATAAATCCTAAATTCGGTCAACCCCCGAATTTTTACTATTACAAGCATTCACCACCAAAAACGAATCTCGACATGTCCGAGAGTTTAATCAATCCAACATACATGACAAAATAAATTAAACGAATAATAAATTAAGCCATAATAGTCGGAACCCTGCAAGGTAGAACAATTTTATCGAAAATACCGCGAACGTAAACCACGCTCTGATACCAATTGTTGGAATTCGATATCCCGGGCTATTAAAATTGCGGAAACCATAGCCCGATCAAACCCTTCGCCGGAGATCACATGAACATCGACTCATCCGCCGGAGTCCGACCATCGGAGACCACGCGCCCGAAGACGCGTAGCCCGCCCCCGGCCGAGCCCCCACGACCATCGGAGTTGTGTACTTAATGTCTAGATTTAAGTAACGGTAAACTCCCGGTCATAGCATTTAATCTATTAAATTAATAAACAATTGTTTGCTTTTAATTATTATTAATTAAATATATGCAAATCATAGTCCTGGATTTTATACGTTGTAGTTAGTATGGTGTGTCGGGCCCCACACAGAAGATCATACTATCGGTTACTCGTATTTAATCAAACAGTGGCTCACGACCTAGATGGACCCGGACCAATCCACCGGTATAGTCGTTGTGTGAGAGAGAAAATAATTTGTCTTAATTATTTTATCACACTTGTACACTTGGTGTATTGAGCGGATCGTTGAGATTCATCGATTAGGATTGCCGGCGATAATCGATTCGAGTCTCAGTATATTTTATTCTTAATCCCCGATATTGTTGCGGGTGTGTATATTCAATATAAGTGACTTTGATTTACCAAAGGAATTAACCGATTTAATTATTGGGTTAATTACCGGTTAAGTTGGGTCACTATATTTTATATATGGCATGCCGTGAATGATTGACCGGACAGTGTATCCCGGAAGGGTTGATAATATCCCCGAGATGAGTTCATAAGGAATTATTGTGTAAACCTCATGAGTGGATTCGTTCCGCACAATAATTAAGGTTGAATGGTACTAGTCTCGGATTCAAGAGATGAATAAATTAATTAGCAATAAATTAATTTTATTCATGGATATTTAAATCTTAAATACACGGAATAAATAATACTACCGGAGAAATATTATTTGATATAATATGGTTTAATATTGGGAGTGCAATTAATTTATATAGTGGAAAATAAATTAATTAATATTAATGGGAGATTAATAGATTTGGGCTTGGGCTCAATTTAATCATTAATATTGGAAGCCCAATATTCCACCTCCTTTAGATCCCCTACGTAGCCTATAAAAGCACTACATGGTCTTCACTTTTTAATAAGACAAGAATATCAATACTTGATAGTTCTAGAGAGTTGAAGAGGATCCATAAGCTTGGAGGATCGTCGCCCACCCGACGTTCAAGCTAGTGCAAGGAATACGTGGGAAGATCGTAAGGTCATCAACTTAGATTCGTTTCTCCGCACAACGAATTAAAAGGTAAAATCATATACTCCCTTCTATGATTTTATGTGGATTAATTGTGATACATACATGAACGCACGATCCGGGAAAAACGTCGAGACCGGGATACGGGGATTCGAGATCCCCGTCGGGATCGAGAGGGGCGGCCGAACCCTAGGGTTCGACCGCCGGTTGCGCGCGGACGAGGGAGCCCCAGCTGGACCGCCGGGGCATGCGATCGACGTGAAGTCGATCGCGGGGAGGTTCGCCGTGGGCTGGTGCCATGGCGGGTGAACCCCCCCAGCCGCCTCGCCCGGCGGCGTGCAAAGGAGGAGCCCCGGCTGGAGCCGGGGCAGGCGATCGATCAGGCGATCGATCGCCGGGGCGAACCGCGGCTGTTGCCGCGGTGGTCAGCTGGGGGCTGACCGCCCCTCCTGGCGGTGGCGGTGAGTCGCCGGACTCACCGCCGGGGGCTGCCCCATGCAGCCCCAGCGATCGCCATGCACGGTGATCGCGAACCCCGCGGATGGGGTTCGGCTAGGGTTTAGCCGCGGGTTCGTCCCGCGGTGATGCTCTTGTCGAGCCCGGTTCTTCGTGGTGTTCGTGATCGGTTTCCGGCGACGGGTTTTCGGTCGGGGTTATCGGTTCCGCAATTTTTGATACCCCGGGATATCGAATTCCAGCAATTGGTATCAGAGCGTTTAGGTTTCGTGTTCATGTATGTGTTCAATTGCGTTCTACCTTGCAGGGATTCCGACTATCATGGTTTAATTAATTGTTAATTATTAGTTTAATTAATTGCTATTTAATTTACCATGATTGTTCGTTTATTAAACTCTCGGACATGTCGAGATTCGTTTTGTGTGGATGAATGCTTGTAATAGTAAAAATTCGGGGGTTGACCGAATTTAGGATTTATTATTACGTTCTATGTTTTCCGGAAAGTGTATAGGGTCGATTTCATGTATAGAATCGATACCGGAATTGTAAATTTATTTCTTGTAATTTATTTACGTTGGATCGATACCGAGACGACCGCCGGAGAACTCATGAGACGAAGAAGACGAAGAGGACGAAGGACCGAAGGGGTCGATCACCCCATGATCGACCAAGGGAAGGGGGCGTCGCGCCCCTTCGGCCGTGGGCTGTCGCCGGCGACGGTGGCGGCTGGCCGGTTGGAGTGGCGGCGGCGGGTGCTCCCTCCCGGTGGCGGCGGTCGGTGGTGGTGGTACGGGGATCCCCAACCCGTGCTACTCCTACCTAGATTCACTTTCCTAATTGATTCAAGTTTTCCTACTTTGAGTATTCCTAAGTATGGGAACTCTCATGGAGATAGGAAAAGAATTAATTAATATTATTTATTTCCTTATTCTATTATGGAAGTCTTCTAGAATATTTCAAGTTCTACTTGGAATAGGAATCTAGAGATTTAATAGAATTAGATAGGAAAATAATTAATTAGTAAATTAATTTATTTCTATTTGATTATTCCTATTTTATGGGAATTTTCATGGACATGGAAATTAATTAATCTTGGAAAGTAGAAGAGTCCTAATTTATTTTATTTCCTTATTCTATTATAGAAGTCTTCTGGAATATTCCAAGTTTGACTTGGATAGATTATTCTAGAGATTTAATAGAATTAGATAGGAAAATAAATAAATAAAAATATTAATAATATTTAATTTTATTTTTGATTTATTCGATTGACTTAATTTTCGAATTAAGTATCTTTTGGATTTATTAAAAATAAATAGATTTAAATATTGGGATTAATATTCTCGTCACATGGAGCATTCAAGAACGAAGACTGAAGACTAGAAGACGCATACGGAGATGGAATAAAGCCATGATAGTCGGAAAAATAATTTTCTAGCTTATTTTGACTATGTGATATGTGCTTTATTACTTGTATGCATGCTTATGTGTTTAATTATGCATTAGATAGCGTATCCCTTTGTTATAAAAAGCTAAGTGGGAGCGGGGATGGAAACATTCCCATGGTCTCCATTACTGTTCTCTTGGTGACTCTTATGAACTTTTGAAGTTCATATAGATGTGTCATTGGAGGAGAATTCTTGTAATTCCTCTTACGAGAAACATTGATTAAGTTTATCAAACAATGCCTAATTTGTCTTTCTGAAACTGACTTCAAGTCGACTCATTCTCACCCCGGGGAGTGGAATGGAGCCAAAGCCACTTGGTCATGTGGATGACACAAATTAGAGGCAGTCGTACCATTCTTTGAAAGATGGATCGATTGTCTGCTCGGCTCCCTCATCTAATGAGAGATAGGGTTGTTCGCATGGTGAATCACTGGTTAGAAACTTCGAGTTTCACTTATGATTCTCCGCGTCTTGATTTACAAAATCGAATGCTTCAAGTAATTGGATGTCAATTGTAAAAATCTTTTGGTGTAGTAAACGTCCACACTATCGTGGCTTGCTGCATTGAATGGGATTTTGGAACGATTGATGTAGACAGTTATAGAAGGGAGTGAAGGAAACGTAGGTTAACGTAAACGTCCACACTATCGTGGCTTGCGGTGACATGCGAATCTTAAACAAACTTCTTAGTACTGAGTAATGGTTTACACTTAGGTACGCTCTATAGTATTCTTCCCATCGAAGTAACGCTATAGTGATGTACGACCAAAGCAAATCTAATTGCTAAATCATTTGGATGGGTAAACGTCCACACTATCGTGGCTTGCCTTATCTGATGGGATTTTAGATGTAATTAGTAATTTAATGATATTATTTGAGGGAGATAATATCGGATATTAAATTGATTGTTTGTTTAAATGTGCTTATAGGTTTAGAGAATAGCTATGAATCCACTTTCTATGATACTCAAGGAGCATAAGCTCACTGGCCCCAACTATATTGATTGGAAGAGAAATTTAGACATTGTCCTAACTTCGGAGGATTACAAGTTTGTACTCCATGAAGTGTGCCCTGCTGAGCCCACGGCTGCCTTAACTGATGAGGAAAAACTAACATATCGGAAGTGGAAAAAGGCTGATGAATCGATGGACACTGCCTATGATATGATGTTTAACCTCAAGAGATGTTTGGGGAGCAAGATCGTGCGGCAAGGCAAGAAGCCATGAGAGTCCTCATGTCGACTACTCAATCTGAAGGAACGCCCGTTGGGGAGCACGTTCTTAAGATGATGAGTATGTTGAATGAACTTGAGGTCCTAGGAGCTTCTATTGATGCTGAGACGCAAGTCGACATCATACTCCAGTCTCTGGCCCCTAGTTTTGAGCAGTTTCGTATGAGCTATAATATGGGTAAACTATCTTATACTCTTGCGCAACTCCTGACTGAACTAAAGGCGGCAGAGGGGATCTACAAGAAGGGCAAGTCTCAAGCGCTTGTAGCTACCAAGTCCAAAGGCTTTAAGCCTGGTGGAGGTAGGGGCAAGAGAAGGAAGCAAGCCCGGAAACCCAGTGGTGTCAAGAGGACTGTACCACGAGTGGGGGCTGCAAAGCCAAAGGGTAAGTGCTTCCGATGCAACAAGATGGGACACTGGAAGTCTGAATGTCCTCTCAAAGGTACGAATTTTTCTTTAGTCGTAAAAACATAGTCAGCGGTATTATCTACCAGAATTCTGGTGTGTAGATATGGAACCACTAACGGTATGTGCATTTTGAATGCAGGGGTTCCAGAAAACCCGGCGACTTAGAGAGGAAGAGTTCGAGTCTACACGGTCAAAGCTGTAGAGGAGGCAGCGGTTGCGGTGGAAGACATTTATCTGCTTTAGTAGTTAAATAGGATTTCATTTCAAAGTTATTGCTTTATGTACCTCTTTATTTTAGAAAGAACGTTTTGTTCTGGATTTCTATTATTAATGAATGGATATTTTATTTCTTTAATCATTGGATGATTTTGATAAGAAATAATGGCATTATCTATTCTGGTACATTAGATAGCAATATATGAATGATGAATCCTTAAGTCTACCACGATACAACAAACCGTTCTATAACTTGTTTTACTTGATAGATATTTCTTTATTAATCATTATACTTGTGAACTCTTATACTTAGTGGTATTTTCAAATAAAGATCCAAATGGTCGAAATTGATTTGATCAATTATAGTTGAAGGAATGGACCTTCCGACCTAAGGATTGAATTTGGAGGATAATACGTCTAAGCAAACCTTTCTTGAAAAAGGATAGAATTCAAACAAGTATTGGAAATGATTAGATATGCAGACATATGTGTATATTAGAAAAGGCACGAGTGATTCTTTCAAGAATACTCAAGTGATGGATTAGAATGCTTGATGTGCCATAAAAGCAAAGTGTCTTGACTAGTCAATGGACACAAAGCGATTATGGGGAACCATCAAAGTATATCCATTAGGAGCCTGCGACTCGGTCGCGGAGGCCATCACCTACCTGAATAACACATAGCATAATCAAATATTGGGTTTCAATCCCAAAGGGCCGCACCTTACACTTACGTGTAAAAATAGTGCATTGGAAAGAAATGGAAATCTGATGGTAAAAAGACAAGTTGTTCGGAACTACCTATGTTCTATGGATATTCCTAGATACAACGACATATTGAATATGGTTGTAGGATATCCTAGATGAACAAAGTATTGTGTGTTCTATAGTACTACGAACCAGAGGGACGTCTCTCGTCCGGTTCATAGAGGAAGACTATTAGATGGACCACAAAGCCTAAATTGACGTAATACCTTGAAATGAGAAGAAGGACAAAAGACTAGGAACCAGCCAAACCGAGTAGAAGTGCACCACATACTGCACCTATTGTTATTACTGTTATACACCGGGATGCCATTGCAGTGGGAGGTTGTCGGACAACCAGAGATATTCATAAGACTAGAAGAGTTCGGACTCTGGATCTAGTAAAGATGAAATCGACCCCTAGCTCTGCATAAGGGCGGTACTAGATCTAAATGTGCCTGCTTGGAACAATAAGGATTATTGTTGAGAGGCTAGATCATTTAGAGTACAAGCTTGGTAAATCCATTTGTGGATTGAAATAAAGCTATGAATCGTGGAACTTGCGGATTGATGGGATAGTCCATTTGATGGATTCATCAAAAGGCATAGACGAAAGGTGTATTAAAGACGTAATGAAAACAAGGTGGTGTTTCTCGGAGATTTTATGTAGATAACATTTCATCATTGGCAACAATGTAAAAATGCTGTCAGACGTAAAATAATGGTTGTCTAAATAAATCGAGATATAAGATTAAGAAGAAGTTAGAACATGTTCTTAAGATCCTGTGATCTAGAGATAAGAACATTGTACTTCTCCTAGATATCTTGTACGATTAAGGTTTGTTTTTTAACATGCATACTTCTGAGAAAGGTTATTGCCTTTCAGGGACAGAATAAACATCTATCTAAAGGTTATGTGTTCGAACACATGAAGGAGATAGATGAGGACAAAGCAGTTTCCTATACTTCAAGTATGGAAAGCTTTATAGATGCAATGTTGTAAAACAAGAACCTGATATCAACTATGCGGTTTGCGTAGTGGGAGGATATCAAAGTAATCAGGATAAGGGATGTTCGAATACTGCAAGAGTACTTTTCAAAGTACTGGCTTACAGAGCAAGACGAAATCTTCTTAGATTACAGATTCTCAGATCCAAAAATCAGAGAAGGACCAGTGAAAGTCGATATCAGGCTATGTGTTCACTTTTAGAAAGAGGTGGAACCATGAAGTGAAAGAGTGATAAGCAGGACGCTTCTCAGACTCTCTCATAACCGAATAGCAGCCTCAGAGGCAGCGGAAGTTTTGGTTAGGTTCCGGGATAACCTCTTGACTTGGATATGACTCTTAGTTTACCAAAGGCTATTGGATAGCGGTGCATGGTGAACTAGAAGAGGTCATGAGTCAAAAGTGATGTTAACACATAGAGCAAGTACCACCTGATACGAGTCATCGTCAGGGGAGACGACGTAGTAGTCACCAAGATAACTTCAGAGCGGCAACCTAGATTGCTTATTCACATAGTACTTCTCGGAAGTACACTTTGAAGCACGTGATGAGTATGGGAACCGGGAGTTTGGAGGAAATGACTAGACCTTAGTACAAGTGGGAGATTGTTGGAGTTGTGTACTTAATGTCTAGATTTAAGTAACGGTAAACTCCCGGTCATAGCATTTAATCTATTAAATTAATAAACAATTGTTTGCTTTTAATTATTATTAATTAAATATATGCAAATCATAGTCCTGGATTTTATACGTTGTACTTAGTATGGTGTGTCGGGCCCCACACAGAAGATCATACTATCGGTTACTCGTATTTAATCAAACAGTGGCTCACGACCTAGATGGACCCGGACCAATCCATCGGTATAGTCGTTGTGTGAGAGAGAAAATAATTTGTCTTAATTATTTTATCACACTTGTACACTTGGTGTATTGAGCGGATCATTGAGATTCATCGATTAGGATTGCCGGCGATAATCGATTCGAGTCTCAGTGTATTTTATTCTTAATCCACGATATTGTTGCGGGTGTGTATATTCAATATAAGTGACTTTGATTTACCAAAGGAATTAACCGATTTAATTATTGGGTTAATTACCGGTTAAGTTGGGTCACTATATTTTATATATGGCATGCCGTGAATGATTGACCGGACAGTGTATCCCGGAAGGGTTGATAATATCCCCGAGATGAGTTCATAAGGAATTATTGTGTAAACCTCATGAGTGGATTCGTTTCGCACAATAATTAAGGTTGAATGGTACTAGTCTCGGATTCAAGAGATGAATAAATTAATTATCAATAAATTAATTTTATTCATGGATATTTAAATCTTAAATACACGGAATAAATAATACTACCGGAGAAATATTATTTGATATAATATGGTTTAATATTGGGAGTGCAATTAATTTATATAGTGGAAAATAAATTAATTAATATTAATGGGAGATTAATAGATTTGGGCTTGGGCTCAATTTAATCATTAATATTGGAAGCCCAATATTCCACCTCCTTTAGATCCCCTACGTAGCCTATAAAAGCACTACATGGTCTTCACTTTTTAATAAGACAAGAATATCAATACTTGATAGTTCTAGAGAGTTGAAGAGGATCCATAAGCTTGGAGGATCGTCGCCCACCCGACGTTCAAGCTAGTGCAAGGAATACGTGGGAAGATCGTAAGGTCATCAACTTAGATTCGTTTCTCCGCACAACGAATTAAAAGGTAAAATCATATACTCCCTTCTATGATTTTATGTGGATTAATTGTGATACATACATGAACGCACGATCCGGGAAAAACGTCGAGACCGGGATACGGGGATTCGAGATCCCCGTCGGGATCGAGAGGGGCGGCCGAACCCTAGGGTTCGACCGCCGGTTGCGCGCGGACGAGGGAGCCCCGGCTGGACCGCCGGGGCATGCGATCGACGTGAAGTCGATCGCGGGGAGGTTCGCCGTGGGCTGGTGCCATGGCGGGTGAACCCCCCCAGCCGCCTCGCCCGGCGGCGTGCAAAGGAGGAGCCCCGGCTGGAGCCGGGGCAGGCGATCGATCAGGCGATCGATCGCCGGGGCGAACCGCGGCTGTTGCCGCGGTGGTCAGCTGGGGGCTGACCGCCCCTCCTGGCGGTGGCGGTGAGTCGCCGGACTCACCGCCGGGGGCTGCCCCATGCAGCCCCAGCGATCGCCATGCACGGCGATCGCGAACCCCGCGGATGGGGTTCGGCTAGGGTTTAGCCGCGGGTTCGTCCCGCGGCGATGCTCTTGTCGAGCCCGGTTCTTCGTGGTGTTCGTGATCGGTTTCCGGCGACGGGTTTTCGGTCGGGGTTATCGGTTCCGCAATTTTTGATACCCCGGGATATCGAATTCCAGCAGGGTTTGCCGTGGGTTCATCCCACGGCGGCTACCTTGGTCGGGCTCCGGCATGCGTGGTGGTTCGCGGTGGTTTCCGGCTAAAGGATTTCGATTGGATTGTCGGTTCCGCAATTTTGACAATCCGGATATTCGAAGGATTTCGGTCGGAATTAATTAGATGATTTATTAATTTAAATTTATTAATTCCGGGATATCGATTTCCAACAATTGGTATCAGAGCGTTGGTTTTAGTTCATGGTATTTTTCGATAAATTGTTCTACCTTGCAGGGTTTCCGATTATTATGGCTAGATTTAATTATTGTTAATTAATGTCATAATAATGTTCTTGATTATTGAACTCTCGGTGATGTCAATATTTGTTCTTGTGTGGTGAATGCTTGTTCTTAATTTTTCCGGAAATTGTATGAGGTTGATTTCATGTAGAATCGATGCCGGATAACATAGTAATAAATTTGTAATTTATTTACGTTGGATCGATGACGAAACGACCGCCGGAAAAGTGTGACGGAGGAGACGAAGAGAGGGAGGACCGGGGATCGATCACGAGGATCGATCCCATGAGGATCGATCGCCCGGGCTACCCTAGGGCTCTCGGCCACGCCGGCCACCAAGGGTGGTGGCGTGTGAGCCTTGGCCGGCGGTGGTAGTGGCGGTCGATGGTGGAGATGGCGTGGGGATCCCCAACCCATGCTATTCCTACCAAGATCCAACTTTCCTAAATTGATTCGGTTTTCCTATTTTCAGTATTCCTATTTTTGGGAATTCTCATGGAAATAGGAAAAGAATTAATTGGAATTAATTTATTTCCTTATTCTATTATGGAAGTCTTCTAGAATATTCTAAGTTCTACTTGGAATAGGATTCTAGAGATTTAATGGAATTAGAAAGGAAAATAATTAATTATTAAATTAATTTATTTCCTATTTGATTATTCCTATTTTATGGGAATTTTCATGGACATGGAAATTAATTAATTTTGGAAAGTTTAGGAGTCCTAAATTAATTTTTCCTTATTTAATTATTCCTTTATGGAATTTTTAATGGATTAGGAAAGGAATTAATTTGGAAGGACTAGGAGTCCTAAATTATTTTATTTCCTTATTTCATTATGGAAATCATCTAGAATATTCCAAGTGAGTCTTGGATAGATTATTCTAGAGATTTAATGAAGTAGAAAGGGAAATAAAATAAATTATTTTATTTTCTTATTTCATTATAGAAGTCTTCTAGAATATTCCAAGTGGGTCTTGGATAGATTATTCTAGAGATTTAATGAAGTAGAAAGGGAAAATAAAAATAATAAAAATATTAATAATATTTAATTTTATTTTTGATATATTCGATTGACTTAATTTTCGAATTAAGTAACTTTTGGATTAATTGAAAATAAATAGATTTAAATATTGGAATTAATATTCCCGTCACATGGAGCATTCAAGAACGAAGACTAAAGACTAGAAGAAGCATACGGAGATGCGATAAAGCCATAATAGTCGGAAAATAATATTCTAGTATTATTTTGATTATGTGATAATATTCTATGTGCTTTATTTCATGTATGCATGCTTATGTGTATTTAATTATGCATTAGATAGCGTATCCCTTTGTTATAAAAAGCTAAGTGGGAGAGGGTATGGAAACATATCCATGGTCTCCATTGCTGTTCTCTTGGTGACTTTTATGGACTTTTGAAGTTTGTATAGACAAGTCATTGGAGGAGAATTCTTGTAATTCCTTTTACGAGCAACATTGATTAAGTTTATCAAACAATGCCTAATTTGTCTTTCCAAAACTGATTTCAAGTCGACTCATTCTCACCCCGGGGAGTGGAATGGAGCCAAAGCCACTTGGTCATGTCGAGGACACAAATTAGAGACTTTCGTGTCATTTGATGACTAGATCGATTGTCTGCTCGGCTCCCTCATTTGATGAGAGATAGGGTCGTTCGCATGGTGAATCACTGGTTAGAAACTTCGAGTTTCACTTATGATTCTCCGCGTCTTGATTTACAAGATTGAATGGATCAAGTAATTGGGAGTCAATTATAAAAGTCTCTTGGTGTAGTAAACGTCCACACCACGTGGCTTGCTATGCTGACGGATTTTGGATTAATTGATGTAGACAGTTGTAAGAAATTGTGAAGAGTTGTGAAGTTGTCGTAAACGTCCACACCACGTGGCTTGCGGTGATGTAGCAATTCCAAACGATTTACTTTGGTACTGAGTAATGGTTTACACTTAGATACGCATTATAGTATTCCTCCCCACGAGGTTCCGCTATAAGTGATGTATGACCGAAGCAAATCTAATTGCTAAATCATTTGGATTGGTAAACGTCCACACCACGTGGCTTGCCATATCTGATGGGATTTTAGATGTGATTAGTGGTTTAATGATATTATTTAAGGGAGATAATATCGGAGATTAAATCGATTGTTTGTTGTTATATGTGCTCATAGATTAGGATATGGCTTTGAACCCACTTTATGTGATACTTGAGGAATTTAAACTCACTGGTCCCTAAATGTATTGATTGGAATAGAGATCTAGACATTACCCAAACTGTTGAAGAGTACAAGGTTGTACTCAATGAGCTTTATCCTTCCGAGCCTATTGACATAGGCGGCTAGACAAGAAGCGATGAGGATACTCATAAAGGCCAGTCACTTCGAGGAAACGCTTAAAAACGTTTTTGAGATGATTGACCTTTTAGACGAGTTGAGACGGAAATCGCAAGCTCTTGTAGCCAATGCCAAAGGTTTCGAACCTAAAGGCATGAATCGGGGGAAAGGACAAGAAAGCAAAGAAACCCAGTGGTCCTAGGTTTCTTGGACCACGAGATGGGACGAGAAAGCCATGAGGCAAGAGTTCTCGATGCAAACAGTCTGGGTACTGGAAGTCTGATTATCCTCTCAAAGAAAGTACGAAATTTTTCTTTAGTCGTAAAACATAGTCAGTGGTATTATCTACCGGAACCTGGTGTGTAGATATGGAACCACTGACGGTATGTGCATTTTAAATGCAAGGGTTCCAGGAAACCCGACGACTTAGAAAAGAAGAAATCGTAGTCTACATGGGCAATGCTGTAGAGGAGGCAGCAGTTGCAGTGGAGGACATACTATAGGATTTCATTTTGGGTTATTGCTTTTATGTACCTTTCAAATTAGAAAGAACTTTGTTCTGGATTTCTAATAAATGGATATTTTATTTCTTTTAATCACTTGATGGTTATAAGAAGAAATAATGATATTATCTATTTTGGTACATTGGCTAGCAATATATAAATGATGAATCCTGAGTCCACCACGATGCAACGAACCGTAGTATGAAACTCGTTTTACTAATAAGAGATTTCTTTATCAATTATACTTGTGGATTCTTATGCTGAGTCATGTTTATTCAAATAAGAAGTTCAAAGGTCGAAAATTGATATTTGATCAATTAAGTTGAAGGAGTGGACCTTCCGACCTAAGAATCTAATTTGGAAGATAATATGACTAAGCAATCCTTTATGGATATAAGATATAAGATCCGGACAAGTATAAGAATTGATTAACTCTGATGTATGCAGACCTATGTCTACTCAGACAATAAGGTACGAGTACATCATTTGATGATTACTCGAGAAATGGATTAGAATACCTGATGTGCCACAAAAGCAAGTGTTTTGACAAGTCAATGGACACTAAGCAATTGTGGAGAACCATCAAGGTATATCCATTTGTAGCCTGCGATTTGATCGCGGAGGCAAGTACCTATCTGAGGAATGCATGGCATACTGATCAGAAATTGGGATTTGATCCCAAATGACTACACCATACACTGTTGTGTAGAAATGGTGTGTCGTAAGCAAGAAATGGAACTCTTATAGAAATAGTAAAAGCATGAGTTATACGGAACTACCTATGTTCTATGGATATGTCTGGAAACAATGGCGCATTCAAATGCGGTTGTAGAATGTCCGAGAAGAACAAAAGACGTGTGTTCAATAGTACTATGAACCAGAAGGACGTTATAAGTTCTAACGCCCGGTTCTTAGAGAAAGACTATATGATGAACCACAAGCCCAAGGTGACGTAATACTTTGAAATGAGAGAAAAAGATTAAGACTTAGAACCAGCCGAACCGAGTGGCGGTACACCACTAACTGCACCTACTGTTATCACTGTTTATACACCGGAATGCCATTGTAGTGGGAGGTTGTGGGACAACCGGAGATATTCATAAGACTAGGAGAGTCTTCGGACTCTGGACCTAGTATACATGAAATCGATCCCTGGATCTACATGAAGGCCGTACTAGATCTAAATGTGCCTTCTTGGAGAGCAATAAGGATTATTGCTAAGAGGCGAGATCATTTAGAGTACAAGCTTAGTTGATCCATTTATGGATTGAAACAAAGCATTGAGTTCGTGGTACTTGCAAATTGATGAGATAGTCCATTTTATGGATTCATCAAAAGCATAGACGAATTGTGTGTATTGGAAACGTGATGGAAAACAAGATGGTGTTTCTCGGAGGTTTTATGTAGATGACACTCTTATCATTGGCAACAATGTAAAGATGTTATCAGACATAAAATGATGGTTGTCTAGATGAATCATTATGAAAGATAAAGGAAGAAGTTGGACATATTCTTGAGATCTTGGATCTCTAGAAAGAACATTGTACTTTTCCTGGACATCTTACATATATAATTATGGTTCGTTTTAACATGCAAGATTCCGAGAAAGGTTCGTTACCTTTCAGAGACGGAATGCATCTATCTAAGGATATGTGTTTTGGAACACAAAAAGGAGATAGAAGCAATGAAAGCAGTTTCCTACACTTTGAGTGTGGAAAGCTTAATAAATGCAATGTTGAAAACAAGAACCTGATATCGGCTATGCGGTTAGCATAGTGGGAGGATATCAAGGTAATCCTGGATAGGAATATTCGATTGCTGTAAAAGTACTTTCGAAGTACTGTTCTAGACTACGAAGCAGACGAACATTTCCTTTGGATTACATTCTCTTAGATTTCTAATCGAATGAGGACCGGTGTAAGTCGATATCAGGCTATGTGTTTCACTATTAAAGGAGAAGGAGTTTTAACATGGAAGAGTGATAAGCACGATGCTTTTCGGACTCTGCCATGGGTAACCAAATAGCGGCCTCAGAGGCAGCGGAAGTTTTGGTATAACTCCGGGATAATCTCTGGGACTTAGATGTGATTCTTAATTTGCCAAAGGCTATGTAAATAGCGGTGCAATGGCAAATGGGAAGAAATCACTAGTCCATAAGTGCAAGATAACACATAGTGCAAGTACCACCTGATACGAGTCATCGTCGAGGGAGACGACGCTGTAGTCACCAAGATAACTTCAGAGCGGCAACCTAGAGTGCTCATTCACATAGTACTTCTTGGAAGTACAACTTAAGCACGTGATGAGTATGGAAGTCGGGAGTTTGGAGGAAATGACTAGACCTTAGTACAAGTGGGAGATTGTTGGAGTTGTGTACTTAATGTCTAGATTTAAGTAAAGGAAACTCACGATCCATTGCCACTAATCTATTTAATTAAATAAACAATTATTTGCGTTTAATTATTTATAATTAAATATATGCAAATCATAGTCCTAGATTTTATACGTTGTAGTTAGTATGGTGTTGCATGGGCGCACAGAAGATCATACTATCGGTTACTCGTATTTAATCGAACAGTTGCTCACGACCTAGATGGACACGGACCAATCCATCGGTATAGTCGTTGTGTGAGAGAGAAAATAATTTATCTTAATTATTTTATCACACTTGTACACTTGGTGTATTGAGCGGATCTGCTTGAGATTCATCGATTAGGATTGCCGGCGATAATCGATTCGAGTCTCAGTGTATTTTATTCTTAATCCCCGAAACTATTGCGGGTGTGTATATTTAATATAAGTGACTTTGATTTACCAAAGGAATTAACCGATTTAATTATTGGGTTAATTACCGGTTAAGTTGGGTCACTATATTTTATATATGACATGCCGTGAATACTTGACGGGAAAGTGTATCCCGGAAGGGTTGATAATATCCCCGAGATGAGTTCATAAGGAATTATTATGTAAACCCTGCAGGTGGATTCGTTCCGCATAATAATTAAGGTTGAATGGTACTAGTCTCGGATATAAGAGATGAATAAATTAATTAGCAATAAATTAATTTTATTCATGGATATTTATATCTTAAATACACGGAATAAATAATACTACCGGAGAAATATTATTTGATATAATATGGTTTAATATTGGGAGTGCAATTAATTTTATATAGTGGAAAATAGAATTAATTAATAATAGTAAGGATTAATAGATTTGGGCTTGGGCTCAATTTAATCACTATTATTGGAAGCCCAATATTCCACCTCCTTAAGATCCCCTACGTAGCCTATAAAAGCACTACATGGTCTTCACAATTTGACAAGACAAGATAATCATACTTGATTAGTCTAGAGAGTTCGTGAAGGAGATCCATGGAGTTCGGTAGATCGTCGCCCACACGACGTCCGGGCTAGTGCAAGGAATACGTGGGAAGATCTCAAGGTCGTCAAATTGAGTTCTACGTTTTCCCGAACAACGAGAACGAGGTAAATCGTAAAACCCTCTTTATGATTTTATCGTTTATTTATCGTGAAAATATCATGAACCAAGATCCGAGGGACGAACCTCGTGGACGAGGATCGACCTCGCGGTGGTGATCGAAGATCACCGGACCGCGGAGGCCGAGAGATCCCCGGCGGGGATCGCGCATGGCAACGAACCCTCGGCTGGACGCCGAGGGTTGGCGATCGAAGCCCTAAGGCTCGATCGCCGGCAGCACGCAAGGAAGGGAGCCCCGGCTGGACGCCGGGGCGAGCGATCGACCTAGGGTCGATCGCTGGGGGCAGCCGCGGGCTGGTGCCGCGGCAGGCGCCCCCTCCCTTGACCGACGGTGGCGGTGAGTCGCCGGACTCACCGCCGGGGGCTGCTACGAGCAGCCCCGGGGGATGCGTTGCACATCCCCGGCGATCACCGTGCGTGATCGCGAGCCCCATGCAAGGGGCTCGGCTAGGGTTTGCCGTGGGTTCATCCCACGGCGGCTACCTTGGTCGGGCTCCGGCATGCGTGGTGGTTCGCGGTGGTTTCCGGCGAAAGGATTTCGATTGGATTGTCGGTTCCGCAATTTTGACAATCCGGATATTCGAAGGATTTCGGTCGGAATTAATTAGATGATTTATTAATTTAAATTTATTAATTCCGGGATATCGATTTCCAACACCTCGGCCCAGCCGAGGGTTCGCCCCCCTTCGCCCCGCCGAAACCCTAGCGGGCGTACGCCGTGGTCCGGTGGCACCACGCATTCGTCCGTCTAATCCGGGCTTCGATGTTCGGATCTTCGTCCTACGGTATTCTCGATAATTCAAATCAAAATAATATCGAGAGTTTAGATATTATACCTTCGATTCGTTGTTCGGAGAAACGAAATCAAACACCTTTGAATCTTCCCACGTATTCCTTGCACTCCGTTCGAACGTCGGGTGGGCGACGATCTATCGAACTCCTATGGATCTCCTTCAACTCTCTAGAACTATCAATTAATGATATTCTTGTCTCTTTTTTATTTATGAAGGCCATGTAGTGCTTTTATAGGCTACGTAGGGGATCTAAAGGAGGTGGAATATTGGGCTTCTAATATTGAAGATTAAATTGAGCCCAATGCTCAAGTCCATTAATCCTTATCAATATTAATTTTATTTATTTTCCACTATATAAATAAAATTGCACTCCCAATATTTACCCATATTATATCGAATAATATTTCTCCGGTTAGTATTATTTATTCCGTGTATTTAAGATTTAAATATCCATGAATATTCCCTTGCTCCATCGCCTAATGAAAATGGGAAGGCCAGTAGTCGGACGTACTCGCTCAAAGGGGGTCCTTGATGGGGACCCGAGTCGATAAATAGGCCCAAACACCAAACACCAATAATCCTTAGACGCGTATGCGGCCTCGTCTCGTTTGGTAAGAGGTTTATGAGTCCGTTCTCGTCCATTTGCCGCACGTCTATGCACATATGTTCTTGTATCGACTATTATTGAGCTTGTGGTCGAAATCTTGCTCGCGTGTACTAAGCTTCTCGAGGCTTCGTCGCACATCCAATTAAGTAAGCTCGTTAAGAGTTACCCAATTCCTCGTTTTACTCTCCTTAAGATCATCAATTAATCTAAGGTAGTATCGGATTAACGCACTACGCGCATCCTACGAGTGGATGCGATCCAAACTCGAGGTCTTCGTAAAAGTGTAGCGAACGCGCGCTCACAAATTCAGGAACAATTTATAGTCGTGTATTAGGCTTTATCGATCCCACGAAAAAGACTTAGCTATAAATCGTTTCAAAAGAAAAAGAAGTTCATTGATTAATTTTTGAATGAATGTAAATACAATGCGGTGCCTCTATTATATAGAGCTCGATCGAATAGAATCCTAAACTAGGTAATATTCCTATAAGGAAATAGAATCCTAGTATCCTATGGAAAACTAAATAAAATAAAATCATAATCAAATATAAAAGATCTCTACAAGATTCTTCTAGAACTCTCTTAATTACTTAATCAAATAAATAATAAAAATACTAATTAATAAAATAAAATAATTAAAAGATAGTTTTGACATTAGTAAATTGAAGTCCATAATCGAGGTTGTCGCGCCTGCCGTCAGCCACTGCCTGTTGCCACCGCCAACCGCCGTGATCGCCGATGAGTGGCCAGAACATTCACCGGAATGTTCACCGGAGTAATCGCCGATCTACTGTCGTGCGATCACCGGATTAAAAGATAGTTTGGACATTAGTAAATCGGAGTCCATAATCGAGGTTGTCGCGCCTGCCGTCAGCCACCGCTTGTCGCCACCGCCAGCCGCCGTGATCGCCGGTGAGTGGCCAGAACATTCGACGAAATGTTTGCTGGAAATCGATATCCCGGGCTATTAAAATTGCGGAAGATAATAACCCGAACGAAATCCTTCATCGCCGGAGATTGGATCCCCGACTCATCCGCAGGAGTCCGACCTTTGGAGACTACGCGCCCGAAGACACGCAGCCCGCCCCCAGCCGATTTTCTCCCGCGAGTCGAATCCACGAACGCGAACCTTCTCACGTCGACGGAGCTCGACTTGAGCATCACCGCCGCGGGATGAAACCCCGCGGCTAGAAAACCCTAGCCGAGCCCCCAGCCGCGAGGGGGCTCGCGATCGCACGCCGCGATCGCCGGGGCTGTCCAGCAGCCCCCGGTGGTGAGTCCGGCGACTCACCACCATCGCCGGAGGAGGGGCGGTCAGCCCCCAGCTGACCCGCCGCGGCTCCAGCCGCGGCTTTCCCCGCGATCGACCTCACGGTCGATCGCATGCCCCGGCTCCAGCCGGGGCTCCTCCGTCGCGCCTGGCCGCCGGTCGAGGTGGCTGGGGGGACCAGCTGCCGTGGCACCAGCCCACGGCGGTCTCCCCGCGATCGACTCAAGGTCGATCGCTCGCCCCGGCTCCAGCCGGGGCTCCCTCGTCCGCGCGCCGCGATCGAACCCTAGGGTTCGATCGCCCCCTCGGCTCCAAGCCGAGGGTTCTCTCGATCTTCGCCGGGGATCTCGAATCCCCGTCCCCGAAGTTCGTACGTTTACCCGGATCGTGTGTTCATGTATATACTACGATTAATTCACACGAAACCATAAAAGAGGGTTTATGATTTTACCTTCGATTCGTTGTGCGGAGAAACGAAATCAAACACCTTTGATGACCTTGCGATCTTCCCACGTATTCCTTGCACTCCGTTCGAACGTCGTGTGGGCGACGATCTATCGAACTCCTATGGATCTCCTTCACTCTCCAAGACTTTATGATTGGCGTAACTTAGGTTCTCTTAGTTATGTTATGAAAAGTGAAGACCATGTAGTGCTTATATAGGCTACGTAGGGGATCATAAAGAGAATAAATATTGGGCTTCTAATATTGAAAATTAAATTGGGTCCAACCCAAATCTATTAATTCTTATCAATATTAATTTTATTTATTTTCCACTATATAAATAAAATTGCACTCCCAATATTATTCCATATTATATCAAATAATATTTCTCCGGTAGTATTATATATTCCGTGTATTTAAGATTTAAATATCCATGAATAAATTTATTTATTGCTCAATAAATATTATTCATCTCTTATATCCGAGAATAGTACCGTTCAACCTTAATTATTATGCGGATTAAATCCACCTGCAGGGTTTACATAATAATTCCTTATGAACTCATCTCGGGGATATTATCAACCCTTACGGGATACACTGTCCCTTCAAGAATTCACGGCATGCCATATATAAAATATAGTGACCCAACTTAACCGGTAATTAACCCAATAATTAAATCGGTTAATTCCTTTGGTAAATCAAAGTCACTTATATTAAATATACACACTCGCAATAATATCGGGGATTAAGAATAAAATACACTGAGATTTAAATTGATTATCCAAGGCAATCCTAATCAATAAATCTCAAGCTGATCCGCCCAATACACCAAGTGTACAAGTGTGATAAAATAATTAAGATAAATTATTTTCTCTCTCACACAATGACTATACCGATGGATTAGTTCGTGTCCATCTAGGTCGTAAGCAACTGTTTGATTAAATACGAGTAACCGATAGTATGATCTTCTGTGCGCCCATGCAGCACCATACTAACTACAACGTATAAAATCCAGAACTATATTTTTTGCATAATTAATTAAATTCAAATAATTGTTCATTAATTAAATAGGTTAAATGCCATGACAGGGAGTTTACCGGTACTTAAATCTAGACATTAAGTACACAACTCCAACAATCTCCCACTTGTACTAAGGTCTAGTCATTTCCTCCAAACTCCCGACTCCCATACTCATCACGTGCTTAAGTTATACTTCCCAGAAGTATTATGTGAATGAGCAATCTAGGTTGCCGCTCTGAAGTTATCTTGGTGACTACTGCGTCGTCTCTCTGACGATGATTCGTATCAGGTGGTACTTGCTCTATGTGTTATCATCACCTTTTGAACTTATGACTTCTTCCAGTTTACCATGCACCGCTATACACATAGCCTTTGGTGAACCAAGAATCATATCCTAGTTCAGAGGTTATTCCGGAACCTAACCAAAACTTCCGCTGCCTCTGAGGCTGCTATTCGGTTTATGATAGAGTCCGATAAGCTTCATGCTTATCACTCTTTCTTCCTTAGGTTCCACCTCTTCTAAAAGTGAACACATAGCCTGATATCGACTTACACTGGTCCTTCTCTGATCTTTGGATCTGAGAAACTGTAATCTAAGAAGATTTCGTTTTGCTAGTAATCCAGTACTTCCAAGTACTTTTACAGCATTCGAACATTTCTTATCCAGATTACTTTGATATCCTCCCACTACGCTAACCGCATAGTTGATATCAGGTTCTTGTTTTTCAACATTGGATCTACAAAGCTCTCCACACTCGAAGTGTAGGTAACTGCTTTGTCCTTATCTATCTCCTTCATGTGTTCAAGACACATACCCTTTAGATAGATGTATATTCTGTCTCTGAAAGGCAATAACCTTTCTCAGAAGTATGCATGTTTAAAACAAACCATAATCGTATAAGATATCTAGGAGAAGTACAATGTTCTTATCTAGAGATCGAAAGATCTCAAGAACATGCTCTAACTTCTACTCAATCTTATATCTCGACTCATTTAGACAACCTCTATTTTATGTCTGACGACGCTTTTACATTGTTGCCAATGATGAAGTGTTATCTACATAAAATTCCGAGAAACACCACTTTGTTTCCATTACGTCTCCAATACACTAATCTTTTCTACGCTTCTTGATGAACCCATACAATGGACTATCTCATCAATTTGCAAGTTCTACAAGTTTCAGCTTTGTGATAATCCATAAATGGATTTACCAAGCTTGTACTTCTAAATGATCTCGCCTCTTTAACAATAAAAAAATTGTTATCCAAGTAGGCACATTTAGATTAGTACTGCCCCCTATGCAGAACTAGGGATCGATTTCATGTCTACTAGATCCAGAGTTTAAAACTCCTCCAGTCTTATGAACATCTCCGGTTGCTTAACAACCTCCCACTGCAATGGCGTTCCGGTGTATAACAGTAATAACATCAGGTGCAGTTAGTGGTGTACTACTACTCGGTTAGGCTGGTTCTCAGTCTACTCTTTCCTCATTATAAAGTACCTTTGTTCGTTAGGGCATTTGTAATCCATCTAATAGTCTCCTTCTAAGAACCGGGTGAAGACACCCCTCTGGTTCGTAGTACTATAGAATGTACAAATACTTGTTCTTCTAGGATTTTCTACAACTACATCGAATGTGTCGTTGTATCCAGAATTATCCATAGAACACAGGTAGTTCCGAACAAACTTGTTCTTTTACCATTAGAATCCCATTTCTTATTCCTGACACACCATGTCTACACTTCAGTGTATGGCGTAGTCGTTTGAGATTTAATCTCAATCTTTGATTTATGCTATGTGTTATTTAGATAGGTGATAGCCTCCGCGAACAAGTCGCAGGCTTTCAATGGATATACTTTGAGGGTTCCCCATAATGGCCTTGTGTTAAAAACACTCCGCTTTTATGGCACAACAAGTAGTCTAATCCATTTTCGAGTATTCTTGAAAGAATGACTTGTACCTTCTCTAATTACACACATACCGCATTAATCATCAATCATTTTCTATACTTGTCCGAATTCCATCCTTTATCCAGAAAGGTTAACTTAGTTGTATCATCTTTCAAGATCGATTCTTAGGTCGAGAGGTCCATTCCTCCAACTATAATTGATCAAATCAATTTCGACCTTTTGAATCCCTTTTGAATAGATACTACCAAGTTCAAGAATTCACAAGTACAATGATCGATAAAGAAATACATCCAATAAGTAAAACAAGTTATACATAACGGTTTGTTGCATTGTGGTAGACTAAGGATTCATCATTCATATATTGCTATCTAATGTACCAGAATAGATATCACCATTATTTCTTATCTAAATCATCAAATGATTAAAGAAATAAAATATCCATTAATAATAGAAAACCAGAACAAAAGTTCTTTTCTAGAATAAAAGGTACAAAGCAATAAACTTGAAATGAAATCCTATAACTATCAAAAAGATAAATGTCTTCCACTGCAACCGCTGCTTCCTCAACAGCTCTGCCCAAGTGGACTCGAACTCTTCTTATCTAAGTCGCTGGGTTTTCTGGAACCCCTGCATTTAGAATGCACATACCGTCAGTGGTCCCATATCTACACACCAGAATTCTGGTAGATAATACCGCTGACTATGTTTTACGACTAAAGAAAAATTCGTACCTTTGAGAGGACAAGATGTAGACCCCCAGTACTCAGATTGCTTTCCTTGGGGATGTTTGCCAGAAGGCTTCTTTATCCCACCCTTTGGTCCAAGTCCCTTAGGACTACCGGACCCCTTTGTCTTCTTCTCCTTTCCTTTGCCTTTAGGTTCGAAACCTTTGGCTTTGGCTATAAGAGCTTGCGATTGTTTCAACTCGTCTAAAAGATCCATCATCTCAAAAACATGATCAAGTGTTTCATCGAAGTAACAGATCTTTATGAGTATCCTCATCGCCTCTTTTCTAGCCTTCTCATCATGTCCAAACAGCAACTTGAGTTTGAGCATGACATCATGATTAGCGGCTAATGCACGAGCACTACCCCACTTTTCAAAGTCAAAAATCTCCTCCTCAGTTGAGTTAATGGTGAGTCCAGGAGGACAAGTTTCACTGAGTACGTCTTTGTACTCTTTTGCAGTCTGAGCAATGTCTAACTCTTCTTTCCATTCAATACAGTATGGAACCAGTGCGTTAATTTCCTCAAGTATCAACAAAAGTGGATTCATAGCAATTCTCTAAACCTATAAGCACATTTAAACAAACAATTAATTTAATATCCGACGTTATCTCCCTTGAATAACATCATTAAATTACTAATCACATCTAAAATCCCATCAGGTAAGGCAAGCCACGTGGTGTGGACGTTTACCCACCCAAATGATTTAGCAATTAGATTTTCTTTGGTCATACATCGCTTATAGCGGAACCTCGTGGGGAGGAATACTATAAGGCGTATCTAAGTGTAAACCATTACTCAGTACCAAAATAAATTACTTGGAATCGCTACATCACCGCAAGCCACGTGGTGTGGACGTTTACGATAACTTCACAACTCTTCATAATTACTTATAACTGTCTACATCAATTAATCCAAAGTCCGTCAGCATAGCAAGCCACGTGGTGTGGACGTTTACTACACTAAGAGACTTTTATAATTGATTCCCAATTACAAGATCCATTAGATTTTGTAAATCAAGACTCGGAGAATCATAAGTGAAACTCGAAGTTTCTAACCAGTGATTCGCCATGCGAGCGACCCTATCTCTCATAAATGAGGGAGCCGAGCAGACAAGCGACCCATCTATCAAAGAATGGCACGGAAGTCTCTAATTTGTGTCCTCTACATGACCAAGTGGCTCTGGCTCCATTCCACTCCCCGGGGTGAGAATGAGTCGACTTGAAGTCAGTTTCAGAAAGACAAATTAGGCATTGTTTGATAAACTTGATCAATGTTTCTTGTAAAATGAATTACAAGAATTCTCCTCCAATGACTCGTCTATACGAACTTCGAAAGTCCATAAGAGTCACCAAGAGAACAGTAATGGAGACCATGGGAATGTTTCCATCCCCTCTCCCACTTAGTTTTTTATAATAATAGGGATACGCTATCTAGTGCATAAAAATAAACACATATAGCATGCATACAAGCAATAAAGCACATAGTATCACATAGTCAAAATAATGCTAGAAAATTATTTTCCGACTATCATGGCTTTATCCCATCTCCGTACGCATCTTCTAGTCTTCAGTCTTCGTTCTTGAATGCTCCATGTGACGAGAATATTAATCTCTAATATTTAAATCTATTTATTTTCAATTAATCCAAAAGTTACTTAATTCGAAAATTAAGTCAATCGAATATATCAAAAATAAAATTAAATATTATTAATATTTTTATTTATTTAATTTCCCATCTAATTCTATTAAATCTTTTAGAATAATCTATCCAAGTAAAACTCGGAATATTCTAGAAGACTTCTATAATAGAATAAGTAAATAAAAATAAATTTAGGACTCTACTACTTTCCATTATCAATTTATTTCCATCTAATGAAAATTCCCAAGAATAATCAAAATAGGAAATAAATTAATGCCAAATTAATTAAATTCCTAATCCATGAATATCTCCATAATGGAAATAAAACAAATAGGAATAAAATTAATTCAATTTATTCTTTTCCTAATCCATGAGAATTTCCTAAAAGGAAGATACTCAAATAGGAAAGTCGAATTAACTTAGGAAAGTTGGATTATGGTAGGAGTAGCACGGGTTGGGAGTCCCCGCACCACCCCCACCACCATGATCGACCGGCCACCGGAGGGGATTACCGCCGCCGCCACTCCAGCCGGCCAGCCACCACCAAAGCCGGCGGCAGCCCACGGCCGAGGGGCGATCGGCCCCCTTCCTCGCGGTCGATCGTGAGGGTCGATCATGGGGTTGATCGTCCCTCTCGTCCATTGTCTTCTACGTCACACCTTCTTCGTCTTCCGGCGATCGTCTCAACATCGAACCAACGTAATTAAAATTACAAGAATTAAATTACAATTATCCGGTATCGATTCTATACATTTTCCGGAAAAATAAAGAACGTAATAATAAATCCTAAATTCGGTCAACCCCCGAATTTTTACTATTACAAACATTCAACCACACAAAACGAATCTCGACATGTCCGAGAGTTTAATAATCATGATAATTAATTAATTAAAAAAAAATTAATTAAATCCAACCATGATAGCCGGAAATCCTGCAAGGTAGAACAATAATCGAGCATATACATGAACACGAAACCAATCGCTCTGATACCATTTGCTGGAAATCGATATCTCGGGCTATTAAAATTGCGGAAGATAATAACCCGAACGAAATCCTTCATCGCCGGAGATTGGATCCCCGACTCATCCGCAGGAGTCCGACCTTTGGAGACTACGCGCCCGAAGACACGCAGCCCGCCCCCAGCCGATTTTCTCCCGCGAGTCGAATCCACGAACGCGAACCTTCTCACGTCGACGGAGCTCGACTTGAGCATCACCGCCGCGGGATGAAACCCCGCGGCTAGAAAACCCTAGCCGAGCCCCCAGCCGCGAGGGGGCTCGCGATCGCATGCCGCGATCGCCGGGGCTGTCCAGCAGCCCCCGGTGGTGAGTCCGGCGACTCACCACCATCGCCGGAGGAGGGGCGGTCAGCCCCCAGCTGACCCGCCGCGGCTCCAGCCGCGGCTTTCCCCGCGATCGACCTCACGGTCGATCGCATGCCCCGGCTCCAGCCGGGGCTCCTCCGTCGCGCCTGGCCGCCGGTCGAGGTGGCTGGGGGGACCAGCTGCCGTGGCACCAGCCCACGGCGGTCTCCCCGCGATCGACTCAAGGTCGATCGCTCGCCCCGGCTCCAGCCGGGGCTCCCTCGTCCGCGCGCCGCGATCGAACCCTAGGGTTCGATCGCCCCCTCGGCTCCAAGCCGAGGGTTCTCTCGATCTTCGCCGGGGATCTCGAATCCCCGTCCCCGAAGTTCGTACGTTTACCCGGATCGTGTGTTCATGTATATACTACGATTAATTCACACGAAACCATAAAAGAGGGTTTATGATTTTACCTTCGATTCGTTGTGCGGAGAAACGAAATCAAACACCTTTGATGACCTTGCGATCTTCCCACGTATTCCTTGCACTCCGTTCGAACGTCGTGTGGGCGACGATCTATCGAACTCCTATGGATCTCCTTCACTCTCCAAGACTTTATGATTGGCGTAACTTAGGTTCTCTTAGTTATGTTATGAAAAGTGAAGACCATGTAGTGCTTATATAGGCTACGTAGGGGATCATAAGGAGAATAAATATTGGGCTTCTAATATTGAAAATTAAATTGGGTCCAACCCAAATCTATTAATTCTTATCAATATTAATTTTATTTATTTTCCACTATATAAATAAAATTGCACTCCCAATATTATTCCATATTATATCAAATAATATTTCTCCGGTAGTATTATATATTCCGTGTATTTAAGATTTAAATATCCATGAATAAATTTATTTATTGCTCAATAAATATTATTCATCTCTTATATCCGAGAATAGTACCGTTCAACCTTAATTATTATGCGGATTAAATCCACCTGCAGGGTTTACATAATAATTCCTTATGAACTCATCTCGGGGATATTATCAACCCTTACGGGATACACTGTCCCTTCAAGAATTCACGGCATGCCATATATAAAATATAGTGACCCAACTTAACCGGTAATTAACCCAATAATTAAATCGGTTAATTCCTTTGGTAAATCAAAGTCACTTATATTAAATATACACACTCGCAATAATATCGGGGATTAAGAATAAAATACACTGAGATTTAAATTGATTATCCAAGGCAATCCTAATCAATAAATCTCAAGCTGATCCGCCCAATACACCAAGTGTACAAGTGTGATAAAATAATTAAGATAAATTATTTTCTCTCTCACACAACGACTATACCGATGGATTAGTTCGTGTCCATCTAGGTCGTGAGCAACTGTTTGATTAAATACGAGTAACCGATAGTATGATCTTCTGTGCGCCCATGCAGCACCATACTAACTACAACGTATAAAATCCAGAACTATATTTTTGCATAATTAATTAAATGCAAATAATTGTTCATTAATTAAATAGGTTAAATGCCATGACAGGGAGTTTACCGGTACTTAAATCTAGACATTAAGTACACAACTCCAACAATGTTCACCGGAGTAATCGCCGATCTACTGTCGGGCATCGTCGTTGTATTTCCGGTCGCCGGAGTAATCGGAGTCCTTGAATCACTGTGGGCTCGTTGTTGGGCGTCTCGTGAACCTCCCGTAGCGTCTCGTGAGTCGCCGCTGGTGATTCGCCTCCGTAAGCGCCCGTACGCGTCCCCTTGAACGCCTCGCACGTCGTTGCGAGCCTCTCGTAGCGCTGGATCGCTACGGGAGCTGCTGGGATCCTCGCATGCTGCTACGGGCACGCTGCGGGATCCTCGTAGTGCTGGCTCGCTACTAGTGGTGCTGCAGAGCTCCTCGCACGCTGCTGCGGATGCGATGCTAGTTTCTCGTAGCACCTCGCATCCATTCATGTCGGGCACTAAGTTACCCATTGACTCGTAGAATGACTCGAGTACTCCTTCGAAGTCGTCATCAAAGTTCAAGTCAATGGACTCTAAAACTCCAATTGAAGCTACTGAGCCCTCGATTCCCAAGCAAGACTCGTCCCAAGGTATGTTAAAATCGCAATCTAAACCCGACGTAGCGGGTTCAAGGATTTTCTCGCAGCTGACTCGTAATTCCTCGGGCACAACTACGGGCTCTGAGACAGGGTTCTCATCAGTCCTCCTCGTATGGTTCCGCAGGCTAACTTGAAGTCCTAAAGGTGCCTTTGAGGGTCTTTCATGGGCATATCACTAAACTTGGGCAGAATTTGGATAAAATTGTGCATCATCTCCCATTTTTCGGTGATTGTGAGCAAAGTGATGCCTGATGGTCGTAAATTCAGATTGGCAGGGAACATCAAGTCCCTTAAGGTACGGTTGGCCGACCCGTACATCATGATTGGTTATGGTGAAGGCTTGGTTGGGGTAATAGGGTTACCTCTCCTTGCCCTTCTCAGATTTTCTGCCCTTGGTGTTTGGGCAACTTCTTGGGCTGCACGTGCTAATGCTTTGGCTCGTCTTGTTTCTTTTCGGATTCGCTTTGCGGCCTTTTTGATCTCGGGGTCGTACCACAGCGTCTCGGTTTCTTTGCCCGTATTGGATTCCTGCATAAACAAAACAAGTCAATTGATTAGCACAGACGACTTACTGTTGGAAATTTGTCTTCCCGGCAACGGAGCCAATTTTGACGACGACGAATGTTTGTCATGGAAAAAACGCCGTTCAAAATGAATTTATAATTTAGCCATAACCTAACCCTACAGTGTATAGTGATAAGTATGTGGGGTCGGTCCCACGAGGAAGCAAGTACAGTAGGTGATCTCGGCTTTACCCAAGGGGTTGTTATGTTTTAATAGATTTTGAGTATTTTTTGCTGTGGGCACATCGGTTTTGCGAATCTATTCAAGCTCTCAGATATAACTACAACTAACAGAAATAACATGCAATTCAATCAAACTCCATACTTTGACCAAACCGGTCATACATATCTACTAATTTACCAAGTAAACTCTCAGGTCTATCTGATTACTAAAAAGAAACTTAGATCAAATAAAGGTAAAAGGCATCTGGGCATACGGCTTCACTCAGGTTCATCAGGGCTAACTACCGATCATAGACACTAAGGATTTCTACTAGCGGTTTGTCAGTGGTTATAGGGTGCTTTAACAAGACAAAAGTTGTCATATTGCGTCACGCCCCCAGTTGCCACACCCCTTATCTATCCTTACTGAATAGAGAGAAGGAAAGCTAACGTTATGCCTAAACCCCTAGATCTGAACAATTCGATAACCTATGCGACCAAACATAGATCTAGTTTGCCCAAACCCGCCTTAACATCTAAACATACCCACTCGCCCAATAGCATGCCCGGAACTCCTAGTCATATGACCGCAATCACCTGCAAGTTCTAGTATTATGACCGCAATAATACTAAAAGGTACATCTATGCGGTTTGCCCAATCACCGGTATCCCAGTTTGTAAAGGTTCACTAGTGGTCGTCTAGTTTGCCCAAACACCCCGAAAATGATACTCAATCAACTTTGCTTCGGGAACAAACCCTCAGTCGGCTACTCTAGCCCCATCAACCTCACGGTTATACTTTACCCTAAATCCCCTTTTGATCCGCCTTTGCCCAGACGCTGAATTAATCAGTTACTCATGCTGAAAATAAAAGACAGAATAATAGAGGGAAAGCGATCTATATTATGCATTGTTCAAAAGGGAAACTATTTTAAGAAAAGAAATAACAAAAGGAAATAAAAAAAAATAAGGAAATTAAAATTGTTTTCAAAGCCCAAAGGCTCGATCTACTTCAAAACAAAGAAAAGAGACTCGGCCGAGTTGCTCCTATCTCTTCTCCGGTGACTTCTTCCGGGGGCTGACGGTGGTGCTTCTCGGGGTCTTGTTTCACTCAAATGTGTCATCTCGATTTGTAACTCGTGTGTCGTTCTCAAGAGGAGTAATACGATCGGAGAGTGTAATTAGTGTTGATTGTTTCTCAAAAGCATAAAGAGAAAGCATATAGAACAAGTAGTAACTAAAAGGGGAGGGGGGGGGGGGGGGGTGTTTCAAGATTTTGGAAATTAAAATAAGCAAGCGATAAAAGTAAATGAGCGGTTGAACTATCGAGTTTGAAATCAAAGGAAAAGGAGTTAGGGAAGTGGTCGATTTAGTTGAAGTAGGGGCCGAGACTCTCGCATGAAGGGTTGTTTAGATAAGTGTGTGCCTCTCGTGTTCTGTTGGAGTTGTGTACTTAATGTCTAGATTTAAGTAACGGTAACTCCCGATCATAGCATTTAATCTATTTAATTAATAAACAATTGTTTGCTTTTAATTATTTAATAATTAAATATATGCAAAATATAGTCCTGGATTCTATACGTTGTAGTTAGTATGGTGTGCGTCGTCACACGGAAGATCATACTATCGGTTACTCGTATTTAATCGAACAGTAGCTCACGGCCTAGATGGACACAGACCAAGCCATCGAAATAGTCGTTGTATGAGAAAGAAAATAATCGGTCTTGATTATTTTATCATACTTGTACACTTGGTGTATTGAGCGGATCACTTGAGATTTATCAATTAGGATTGCCTTTGATAATTGATTTAAATCTCAGAGTATTTTATTCTTAATCCCTGATACTATTGCGGGTGTGTATATTTAATATAAGTGACTTTGATTTTCCAAAAGAATTGACCGGTTTAATTATTGGGTCAATTACCGGTTAAGTTGGGTCACTATATTTTATCTATGACATGCCGTGAATACTTGACGGGAAAGTGTATCCCGTAAGGGTTGATAATATCCCCGAGATGAGTTCATAAGAAATTATTATGTAAACCTCATGAGTGGATTTGTTCCGCATAATAATTAAAGTTGAACGGTACTAGTCTCGGATATAAGAGATGAATAAATTTATTTTGCAATAAATAAATTTTATTCATGGATATTTAAATCTTAAATACACGGAATAGATAATACTACCGGAGAAATATTATTTGAAATAATATGGTTTAATATTGGGAGTGCAATTAATTTATATAGTGGAAAATAAATTAATTAATATTAATGGGATTAATAGATTTGGGCTTGGGCTCAATTTAATCATTAATATTGGAAGCCCAATATTCCACCTCCTTTAGATCTCCTACGTAGCCTATAAAAGCACTACATGGTCTTCTCTATCCTCATAATTTGAAGATCATAATTCTTCTAGAGAGAGAAAGTAGAGAGAAGGAGATCCATAAGGAGTTCGGAGGATCGTCGCCCACACGACGTTCGAACGAGGTGCAAAGAATACGTAGGAAGATTCAAAGGTCTTCAATTTGATTTCGTTTCTCCGCACAACGAATCAAAGGTAAAATCATAAACTCCCTTGTATGATTTTATGTGAATATATAATTGTGATACATACATGAACAAACGATCCGGGAAAACGACGAAACCGGGGACGGGGATAGACCGGGCGGTGGTGGTCGAAGACCACCGGACCGCCGCCGGCCTAGGGATCCCCGTCGGTTCGTACGCGAGAACCCTCGGCTGGGAGCTGAGGGATCGATCGAGCCCATAGGCTCGATCGCTGGAAGCTGCGGGAGTTGCCCGCAGCGACTCGTGGCGTGCTGCAGGACTTCCCGCAGCGATGCGCTGGGACGAGCCCAGCGCGTGAGCAGCGGGTCACGCGACCCGCTGCGGGGCTGCTGCGAGCAGCCCCGGGGATGCCTCACGCATCCCCATCGATCATCCGTGAGATGATCGCGAGCCTCGTGTGGGGGCTCGGCTGGGCACCAAGGGCGGACCGTGGTGGTGCTCGGTTGAGCTCCGGCTCGTGCGGTGGTTCGTGGTCGGATCTCCGGCGATCAAGGATTTCGGTCGGGTTATTATTTTCCGCAGAGCCGGCCACACACGGCCGTGATTACCTAGGGGTGGTAGATAAGGGTCAAGCTCGTGCAAAAGCAACGAGCCTACCAAATAGGAGGGACTTGGTCCGTCTCGTCCTCAATAGAAAGTCGACCACCCCATTTCTCATGCTAGAAACTCAACCCCTCAACAAATAAATCTCCCACTACCCTAACAAGCAATCTAGCCAACAATAAACATAAAGAACATGAAAGCATAACAAGATAAGAGCATATTCAAACCAAATAAGAACATATATTCAAATGAGCACAAAATAGAGAATAAGTTATACCATAACGATCCTCATCTCGAGATGAACAACGTTACTACATGGACCGACTTCTAGTTCTCGATGAATACTCAAAGCCAAAAGCAAGAAATCCTAAAACCTTCTCTAAACTCTCAAGAACGAGAGAAATAAAAAAATGGAGTTTTTGTTTCTTGGTAAGTAGAAGTGTAGAATGCCATGTGTGTGTGTGTCTTCTTATAGTCTTGTGCCAACAACCTCAAGTCCCTCCAAAATGAAGCTTGAAAATGCCCAAAACGCCCCTCAAAATCTCTCCAATTGGATGGTCAAAGAAGAGGTCAACGCGGGTCAAAGCTGGTCAACAAAAATTTGGAATTTGAAAATTCAAACAATGTCGCGGCGGAGGACCCGCGCGCGCGTTGAATACAGGAGGAAACAAGGTCTGTAACGCCCAACGCGTCGGCGGGTGGCCCGCTCGCGCTTTGGCGCTTCTTTTCCTCGGCTCTTCGGCTACGTCGATTCCTTGCTCGTCTTTCGTCCGTTTTCGCTCGTTCCCACTTCTCGTCTCTCCGAAACCTGTCCGGACATCAAAACACCCAAACAAAAGGAAAATAAACACAAACGAACTATTACTAACACTAAAATAACCGGAAAAACATAAAAACGAACGACACAAAAACGGATAAAACAGGTCTCGCGTGGTCAGTGTCGTCTTCGGTCTTCAATCACTACCCGCCGTTAAAGATTTCAAATAGGGTTTGAAAACACGGTTGTTTCTCCCCTCCTAGAAAGTAGGCGCTCGCGGTCAACTGTGGTTTAGAGTAAATCCCCCATCTATAGGATTCTGTTGCGCTCGCTTTTCCCACATGAGGTCTTTTGTCCACATCTGTTTTCTGCCCAAATCTCGGTCTTCAGGTACTTCTCTCCCATAGGTGGTCGGACCAGGCGCAGTACTTGGTACGGATTTTGGTTCTTCTGCTTCATGACTTTGCCCAAACTGGGGAGTTTGCTCGACTGGGTCAAACTGTTGTAGTCACTACCCACTCCAGAATGCTTCTTTGCCCATAGAAGGGGATTTTCTTGCCTCTTTCGTCCAGTGCGCCACCTACTACCTGCATCCCTGCACACTCTGCCCAAACACTCCATTGTGCCTCCCAGACACACAAAAGACTCAAACTGACTCGATTAAAGTGCAAAAAGAGCTCAAAGATGAGCAAATAAAATGGCTCATCAAGGATTTAGAGAGCATATCAATTCTTGTAATGGTGAAACAATATATTTCGTCGTTCCTCCCGTGATTTTTTCCCTTCTTGGGTTTTTCACGTAAATTCTTTCTCTCTTTTATTGTTGATTTCTTTTTCGATTCTCGTTATTATCGTATTATACATAGTCCAGTTCTACAACATTTTTTTTTTATTTTATTCACAATTAATTTATTTTTTAATTTTAGAATACATTTTTATGTTTTACTTTATGATCAAAATATAAAATGAAAAACAAGAAATGAGTGCGGGATAGGTTTTTAGGTTTTTCTTATCGGGAAAAATTATAGTAATGTCATGCCTAATGATTTGTCAAACAGAAGAAAAAGTACAACTTTTAGAGAGGTTATCTATTCTACAGTAAACCCAAAACTCAAACACACACTCGAGAGAGAGAAAAATGGAGAGCGGCGCTGTGCTTTTTGGACTACAACCCAACCTCCCTCAGCCTTTGCACCACCACCTTCACAGAAATCCAGTATATTTTGTAAAGTCGGTGGCATTAGCAACTACTAAGGCGGAGTATATGGTGGTCACCGAGGCTTGCGAAGAGGCGTTATGGTTGAAAGGTTGGTTTGGACAACTCTTGGAGGGTTCGGAGACGACGACAATCATTTGTGATAGTCAAAGCGCTATCTTTCTCACAAAAGATTAAGTGTTCCATGAGAGAACGAAACACATAGATATTCGTTATCACTATGTTCGTGAGGTGATCGTTCGAATCGATATTACGATGAGTAAGATAAGTAATCACGACAATTCGACGGACACGTTGACGAAGAGTTTACCCGAAACTATGTTTGAGCATTGCTTGAACTTGGTTGGACTTCGATCGATGAATTAGGCCCCTACGGGGCTTTTAGAGGAAGACGATAGGCGAAAGATATATGTTTTCGATTTGGTGTCAAGGTGGAGAATTGTTGGAGTGTGACTCAACCCCGCGTGGAGTCGATGCCGGGAAAGTTTTAGTCGAAACGGAATTGAAACGAGTGAGGAAAACGGTTGGAGCAAACCAGCGAGTTCGTGCCAGGGTGGCGCGTTCGCGCCAGCCTTCAGAGGCTCCAGGGCGTTTGCGACAGAAACTCCTCATTTGCGCCAGCCCTTAGAAGCGCTTAGAAGCGCGTTCGCGCCAACCTTCTTCCAACCGGATTTTTGAGATTTTCTTTCCTTTTCCTTTTAGGATTTGTTTCCAACTATTTTTGGGACTCTTTTAGGGTGGAATATTGTTTTCATATAATATTTTGGACTCTTCCCTGTATAAAGAGAACTGCTTCATGGATACAAACACACCAGCAAATTACATTGTAACTATTGTGTGAGATTTGAGGGTTTTAGAGAGCATATCAGTCTTTGCAATCGTGAAACAATATTATAGTGAATTTCGTCCTTCCTTCCCTAGTTTTTTCTCGTCTTGGATTTTTCACGTAAATTTTTTGTCTCTTTTATTTTTGATTTCTTTTTCGCTTTTCGTTATTGTCGTACTATATATCGTCTAATTTTACAACAATTTTTTTTTTACTTTTTAAATTACTTTATTTTTTAAATTTAAAATATTTTTTTATTCTTTACTTTATTATTAAAATATAAAATCAAAAAATTAAATGAGACATTCTAAATGGGCAACTTATAACTTACACCTAGAAGTAAACGGAAAATTGTGTACTCAGTTTTTGTCGGTGTCAATTATAATGATAATTTAAATGTTAATTAATGAATATTTTTTTTTTGAAATGTTTTATGATGATGATTTTAGTATTACTAATGAATATTTTTTTGAAATGTTTTTAATAATGATTTATTTATTTTCGATGATATTTTGTATACTTATAATGAAAATTTGGATTATGTGTACAATAAATTATACACTTAAGTGTATGATATAGGTATTGAAAATTTGAATTATGTGTACAATAAATTATACACTTAAGTGCAATGTTTTAAAAACCTTGACTCGTATTTGAGGCGTTTTTCACTTGAGGCATAAGGCGTACGCCTTGAGGCGTAACGAGGCGTACGCCTCAAATTAAAAAAATAAAATTATAAAATTATTAGTAAAAATCAATTATATTAAAATTATAAAATGACTTTTGATTTATTATTAATAAACTAAGTGTTATTTAAATGAATTATCCAATTCTATGGTAAATGATTCAAAATTTAAATATTTTTGTTAAAAATCCATATATAAACTTGGAAAATGACAATAGATAACAATGATTATGAAAAAAAAAATTACAAATAAAGATGTTGTTGAAAAAAAAGGTATAAATGATAAATTCAAACAAAAAAAAATTAGAGACTATAAATAAATATAGAATGATAAAATTTTAAGGTAAAATAATTGATTATTAATTGGATCAAATATAATTAATAACATTAACTTAATTATAAAATTAAAATATCACTTGTTTAAAAGAAAAAAACAAAAAATTATGAAGAACACCTCAGACGAGTCGAGGCGGATGCGCCTCGACTCGTACGCCTCACGTCTCAAGGCGTATAAAATTTGAAACGGTCTCGACTCGTGCGCCTCAAAACATGGAAATGTCAAGGCGGTACGAGACGCGCCTCGAGGCGTACGCCTCGACCGTTTTTTAAAACAATGCTTAAGTGTACGATATAGGTATTGAAGTCAATGAAAATAAGTAAGAATGAAAATGAGTGCCGGATAGGTTTTTGTTATCGGAAGAAATTATAGTGATGTTATGCCTAACCGATTTGTCGAAAGAAGAAAAGTAACTTTTAGAGAGGGTTATCTATTCTACAGTAAACCCAAGACTCACCCACACACTAACACACTCGAGAGAGAGAAAAATGGAGAGCGGCGCTGTGCTTTCCGGACTACAACCCCACCTCCCTCAGCCTTCGCACCACCACCTTCACGGTAATCCACGCTCCGCTTTTACGCTTTCCCCTCCTCTCTTCACCGACAAAAAGCTCTTCTCTTCTCTCCCCCAACCTCTCCAGGTACGCTTCACTGTAATTTCCTCCGTAATTTTTTTTTTGTTTTGTTTTTTTTGCTTAATCTTTTACGTGATATATTAAATTCGCCCAGCATTTTCTGTGTATATGCAGCTTCAGAGGCAATTGGATTTGGGCTCGCACAGAAATAACGGCAACATCAGCCATGTTAACTCGATTGGGGTCGCATCGCCAGCTGGGTACGATTATTCCTGGAAAAAAATATTTGTGATTCTTTTTCATTTTTTTCGGATTATTTAAATAAGAAAAAAAAGAATTAATCTTTGCGAACACAGCAATGTGACATCAGAGTTGGCCGACATTGATTGGGACAACCTTGGATTTGGGCTTATGTCGACGGATTATATGTACGTGATGAAGTGTTCCCAAGAGGAAGGGTTTTCCAAAGGGGAGTTGCAGAGATTTGGGACTATTGAGTTGAGCCCATCTGCTGGAGTTTTAAATTATGGGCAGGTTGGAAAAAATAAGCTTTTTTTGATTTAAGAATATGTGATATGCCTGCGGTAGATAAACGTAGTTGGAATAATTGAATTTGGGGGTGTTTTTAATGTTAATATTCGAACTAGTTAAAAGATGGTGTTTGGGGAGAAAGTTGGAAATGTGATTATTTATTTGTAGATGTCAAAATGAGAAGCAAAAACAGACATCTAAAAACCACGTTTCTGTTGTTGTAAGATTTTGATGAAGTTATGTTTTCTTTTATGGAATGGAACTTTTGATTTTGGAAGAAGAGATTCAGTGTAGAAAAGGCAAAATGGGAAGCAGGGTCTGAAATCGAAAGAACCCTACAATTGGTTTATGATTTTGAGTTTATATTTCTCACTTCTGATCACCACTCACTGATTTCAACCGTATTATTTTAGGGATTATTTGAAGGTCTTAAAGCTTACCGGGGACATGATGGTAATATTCTACTATTTCGTCCGGAGGAAAATGCAATCAGGCTTAAGATGGGTGCGGAAAGGATGTGTATGCCTTCTCCAACTGTTGAGCAGTTCTTGGAGTCCGTAAAAGCAACAGTCTTAGCTAATCAGAGATGGGTAATGGCACAATTTGTAGTTTTTTCCCCTGCTTGTTGTGGTTATTATGCTAAAAGTTACTATGTTTATATGTTTTACTTGTATTTCAGATTCCTCCACCAGGTAAAGGTTCATTATATATAAGACCTTTGCTTATTGGCAGTGGAGCTGTTTTAGGCCTTGCTCCAGCTCCGGAGTACACCTTTCTGATTTATGTTTCGCCGGTTGGAAATTATTTCAAGGTACAACAGCTTTCTCATCTGCCTTTTTTCTAATTCATATAAAGGTTAACATACATATACATCCTTCATTCATTACTTTTCTCATATAGCAAGTAAAACTTTATGTTATCCTGAAATATATATGTGCCGTTTATGTAGTCTTATTAACAACAAACTGATTGAATCAAAATAATTGGGAGTTGGGTAAACAATTACACACAAAAAATGCGTACTAGTCTCGCATATATGTACGCATCATCTTTTGAGCTTTGTATCTCTTAACCCAGATCTGAAATGAACACATGCACTCTGGGGATTTAGTCTTCAAATTTTCGACTTGCACACTTTTACAGATATGATGCACCCCAGATTAATCTAGTATTTTTCTGTAACCAGTGTCTATTTTATTTGGATTATTAATTCATTTTTATCGTTCAGGAAGGCTTGTCCCCTATTAATTTGATAGTCGAGACCGAAATGCATAGAGCTACTCCAGGTGGCACTGGAGGAGTGAAAACTATCGGAAATTATGCACCGGTAAGTGTCTTATTATTGATTTAATTCACATCCTATTTTCCTTATTCTTGTACATTTTTGTGTGTCTGTCTACTTTTCCGACTGTCTTTCATATCCTTCTCTCTATCTAATTTGGGCTAATTTGGGTTTATTGATGGCATTGGAAAATAGTCGTGTAGGATTGTTCTGTTTAGTGTGTATATTATGATTGATCAGGCTAGATAACTACGAAACTATCCAAAATATCCCGCAACATTATTAACTGAACTTAATAGGATAAGCCAGGATAAATAATCTCACTCCTTCTATGATTCATAAGCAGTCATTTGAGGAATGTTTCCGAATTCCGATCAAGCTCAAGTTCTGGTTCCCAGTAAGTGATTTGTTAGGATATACTGATCTATCTTGGTTCCAAAATGTTTTTGGTGTTTCAAGAATCATGATTCCTTTTTTAACATCAATATGAATAGTAAATTTTTTGTTCTAATTTAGATATTTATTAGTAGATGATGATTATTGTAGCATGTTAAATCATAAGCAGCCATTTGAGGAATGTTTCCGAATTCTGACCAAGCCCAAGTTCTGGTTCTCATTAAGTGATTTGTTAGGATATACTGATCTATCTTGGTTCCAAAATGTTTTTGGTGTTTCAAGAATCATGATTCCTTTTTGTAACATCAATATGAATAGTAAATTTTTTGTTCAAATTTAGATATTTATTAGTAGATGATGATTATTGTAGCATGTTAAATCATGTTTGACTAGTGTGTAATTGTTTGGTTATTTTAATTGTAAATAATGTGTATAAGAGTGTGGAACTTGATAGGTGAGTATGTAGAATATAATACTCTAGTATTAATTTAATAGATAAATGTACTGTAGCCCATCAGCAATTGTGTGCGTAGGTTGTTTTCCGTGATGAGTGATTCTTGAGCAAAGAATCAAAAAATCAAAATTTTAAATTCTAGAACAAATTACCATTTTTTTTTACTTCTACTACTTACGAGAAATATTTTGCATACTCACATTAAAATCTGCATAGTATTTTCTGCTATCTATCGTTTACCTCTTTCCGGGCTGTACTTGACAGGTCCTCAAGGCCCAGAGTGCTGCCAAAGCAAAAGGGTTCTCGGATGTTTTGTATCTGGACAGTGTTCACAAAAAATACTTGGAAGAGGTCTCCTCCTGTAATGTGTTTGTTGTGAAGGTACTGTTTCTTCTAAGTAGCTTAAATTCGATGGAAGTGTATTTTGCCGCATCTGAAACCGAGTTAAGCTCTCTCCAGTACCTCCAAAATATTGCTTGCTTGTATACAATAAATTTATTGTTTTATTTGCAAAAGGTGTTAAACATGCAAAATTACAACAATAGCCTTATATGTCTTACTAGTAGTTTTTTGGATTACTTCACAGGCTGAGGCTATATTTGCTTGTGTTTTCAAGTTTCAAGCATCGAGTTCTAGCTTCAAACTATTGCTAAAAAAGGAATCATACTTTTTTATAACCTGTAAAGAATTTTTTAGGACTATCCTGCAAAATGCAATTTCAAGTTAAAATTATTATATAAGTTAATTTCAATTAAACTACTCGTCCAAAGTTTTGAACATCTTTCCATATTCATGTAAAAAAAAATATATTTTGAAAATAAGTTCTCGGTTCTGAAAATTGGACCTGGAAACACATCCAAACGTTGCCCTGATTGTTGTTATTGTAACGTTTTCTTCTTCCTTCCCATTGTTCTCCATCCATTGTTCTCCATTTGTAGCGAAACTACGCATTAGACCTTCATAATTATACACTAATGTATCCAGGTAACCTTGAAGAGCCTATCATGTAATGTTAAAGAGTTACAGTAAATTACTAATGATCATTGCAGGGATTCTGAAGTTTAATGATTTTATAGTATATTATACCTTGATTTAAATCTACTATCCTGAAGTTGCTGTTTAAGTTCACATTAAAGTTCCATATGCTGTGCTCAACTTGGGAACTTTTCTTGTTAGATATATCATTTAATTAATTTAAATATTTGTTGACTTGTCCCCATCCATTTTAAGATCATAAAATCTATTTCAAACTTGGGGATTGTATTTTTAGGGCAATGTGATATCGACTCCCGAAATAAAAGGAACCATTCTACCTGGCATAACTCGGAAGAGTATCGTTGATGTTGCTCGTACTCAAGGATTTCAGGTAATAATATATTCACCAATTTCGAGTTTCATAAATCAAAATTCTATATCTTAAATAATTTTATAATGTGTGTTGATGCTCTTTCCGATGAACAGAACAAAACACACAAAAATTAAATGTACTGAAAGTATATAACCCAGATGCACTTTCTAGGCCCAAGTTGTTAAACACAAATGATGCAAAGAACATAACAAAAATGAGAAGAAGTAGCTATTTTTATAACGAACATGCAATTTTAACTGAGCTATTGGTCGGTTAATCGAGTGTTTAACAGCTCTCTATCTCTAAATTGTCAACCTTCTGACCCTTATTCATTAATGGGATTTATATTAGTTTCCTCCTGGTGAACAAGCATAAACCATAATCTCAAACTTGGGGACCAAGATTGTTGCAAATCTGTGGAATTTCTTTTTTGGCTGGTATATCGAGCAAGAAAATCTAACCTGCCCACATCGTGCATGCCAACCTGGAACCGTCTCCTGATCTGAGGCGAAGACTCTCCTATTGAACAGATTTGAAAACACGGTTCATGTGAACGTATGTTAGACCAACCACGGTTATAAGGGTTTTCCATCCCTCCATGTGTGGTCCCTCTCAAGGCTGTCCCCTTGTATGAAGTCGGATTGGATATCAACATTGTGATTTTCAATTAACCTATAATCTCACGTCCTTCAGTTTTGAACATATTTAAAACAAGCGTTGTCCTAGTGTTATTTTGTTAGTCAAAGTCAATTTTATCCTCAGGGAGTATTGTTTTTCTCGTGATTTGTAGGTTGAGGAACGACCTGTGACGGTGGACGAATTGATCGATGCGGATGAGGTGTTTTGTACCGGGACTGCTGTTGTTGTTTCACCTGTAGGGAGCATCACTTATCTCGAAAAAAGGTTATTTCTGATTTTTATGTTCCCTTCTGTATGTTTCATGATAAATAATCTGAAATTACTTGATATATTTGTTAAAGAAATAGCTTGTGTTTTTCCATTATATACTGCGGTAATACAAAAACTACACTAGAGGTGTAGTCAAATCACATAAATGTATTCATTTTTATTTTATTTTTGAAAATTACAACAACCTGTAAGGTGCACTCACTTTACATTTGACACTTGGAGTTGACGGCGTCATATAATTTAAACTTGCCCCCCCAACTTATGCAAATATTATTAATAACCCGACTTTCCATCTTGCATTTTATATATACATCCTTCGAGTTTTAAAAATGTTACAAACAGCCAACAAAAGTTGAGGGGTGTCATTGTATATAATTTGATGACGTATACAAATTTCTGAAATGTATATCAAACTTCAAGTATTTTTTTTGTTTCAAAGTTTACTTTAAGCATAAGGGATAGTATTTGTAATTATTCATATCATCATTTACATGGCTTTTACAGTTCTACTCCCACTATTATTTTTAGAACTAGGGGGTTTAGAAGTTATGCCTCAATCGAGAAAATTGTGTCCCTTTTGCCTTTATCGTACTCGTCAAATTACAATTTTACCCCACCCTGATCTGAAGAGTTGGAATCGATAAAATGATAGATACTCTGGTGTCATCTTGCCTGCTTGCAAACAGCATAACATTAATAACTCCAAATGCTAAACATATTTCTCGCAGGATAACGTACGGAAATGATGGAGTTGGTCGTGTGTCACAACAACTCTATACTGCACTAACAAGCCTACAGATGGGACTTGCTGAGGATACAATGGGTTGGATTGTTGGGCTGAAGTAGGTCGGTCCAGTTGTCGATTAAAAAAATTCTCGCTAAGCTTCTGGCTCTTTCGATTTCATGTACCTACTACATGTTTGGTTAATAGTTAGTTAATCTGTTAGCGATTGTTGCCCTTTTTCGAGTCCAGATAGTATCACTGTACGATTTTGTGATGAATTGATAGGACGTGAAATAAGGGATGCTTTTTCCCCAAAGGCTGTGTTGAATGTTGATTCCAAAAAAAAATAGGTGTGTTTGCATTGGGTTGAATGGGGACTTTAAAGGTTCTCAGCTTTGAAAGCCAAGTTTTAAACCCTACGGTTGTGTTTGGAAGATTAATTTTGGGATTATGAAGAGTTGAGTTTGTAACAAGTTTTTATTTTAGAATGTCACATCATTGTAAGTGTTTTATGTTAACAAAAATGTGGTTTAAATAAATTTTCAAAAACATACTTAGCATATGATATTGTGAGATATTTTTTTATTTTTATTTTTTGTTTTTTTGATATTTGTCTTTTTATTCTGAGCGTTGAGAAAAATGGAAATGTAAACTCATAGTGAAATGATGGATGGAGTCACATTTTTAGATACACTTTCTCATATTAATTCAATTTTAATCTTCACTTTATTCACTTAAAATCAAAATTGTGATTTTTTTTAAATTGTCTCAAAATCTCCATATTTTTTATTTTTTTGGATTGAATTTACTGCTTTGCCCTTTAAAAATGTTTCACTTTCTATTTTTTACTATTGTTTAAATAAATTATTTTAAAATCTCAAATCTAAAATCCAAATCAATCAGCCACCACCACTTGATTATATTTGAAATTGTCAAAATTTACAACGTCATTGATAGTTGAATAATTTGGTTAGGGGTGACTATTCGGTAAGGACGGGTACCCGCACCCGAATTTTCCGGGTACCCGTACCCTAAAAAAAAAAACTCATCCCATAACCTGACCCTCTTTTGTTAATCGGGTACCCAATACCCGAGCCGGGTAATCGATTACGGTAATCGGGTACCCAAAATTACCCTAAAATATTAATTAATACCCGAGCCGGGTAATCGATTACGGTAATCGAGTACCCAAAATTACCCTAAAATATTAATTGACAAAAATTCAATAATAATATATAAATTCAATATTAGTTTATTTTTAACCAACCAACAATAAAAATTACAATCTATACATTTTACACAAAATCTAAATAAATATAAAAATTTATTAATGATTCATTGTGAAAATGAATAATCATTATTAAATACAAATACAAAAAATACAAAATAAAATATAAAATAAGTATTCATTCACAAAAATTAAAATAATCATAACATAAAACATAAATTATCATTTACAAAAATATTTATTATTCATCAAAATAATATTCATTAATAATTATTCAATCATATACTATGTGTATCATACTTTGTACAAAAAATAAGTATTCATTCACAAAAATTAAAATAATCATAACATAAAACATAAATTATCATTTACAAAAATATTATTATTCATCAAAATAATATTCATTAATAATTATTCAATCATATACTATGTGTATCATACTTTGTACATAGATTACGGTAGTAATTGCCCAAAAAATATCAATTAAAGTTCAAAATTTCAATAAAAAACAATAAAAAAATATCATTTATTATATATATATATATATATATATATATATATATATATATAATGTTATAGATTTATAGTCAATATATTAAAATATTTACTATTTTAATTTAAATAATTAATCGGGTATTTCGAGTATACCCGAACGGGTAATTGGGTACCCTAATACGGAATACCCAATATTTTTAAAACTAAATTTCATAACCCGCCCCTTTACCCAAATTTATTAGGTACGGGTACCCAAAAACCCAAACGGGTGCGGGTATTTCGGTACAAACCTGAATACCCGAACCCGAATAGTCACCCCTAAATTTGGTCACCTTTTGATTTCAAATATTATTTAATTTAAAAGCGGAGACCGACGCGAACATGCAATTTCCTCATCCACACTGTTTTAGAAAACGACACTAAATAAAAAGCTACCTTCAAAATTTATATATCAACCTATCTACCTATATTTTCTTACCCATCTTTTGGTTGCTTCCTCGAAACTATATATTCCTTTGAATTAATATACTTGTATTAATAACATGTATTCCTCCGATTCCTTTAAAAATGAGACGCCATATAAAAAGAATAATGTATTTTACGAGTAAAGAGACTGAAACAGTACTATAAAAATATGAAATAGAATGTCTACATCCAGTTTTATGATTTTCTCACATAAAGTGATATACTACATTATGAATGATTATCACATTATTAAACACTGTTCAAATTTGATTCTACACCAAACAGTTAAAAGACAATCACAAAAAGCTCCTTGTACTGCCTGGCAATACATATATATTTATATTTTAATTTATTTATCACATTAAATGTATTACTTATAACATAAGTCATCAAATGATTAATTCCCATTAATTCATTGTCTCTACACAACACTTGATCTCATTTTGAGGTGATCAAAGAAAGTAAGATGGGAGAGCTCCTTGCTGTGACAAAGCCAACGTAAAGAGAGGGCCGTGGTCGCCCGAAGAAGATCAGAAGCTCAAATCCTACATCGAGAACCACGGAACTGGAGGCAATTGGATTGCCTTGCCCCATAAAATAGGTATTACTAATTACTAATGCCCCCGCGGTTTTCATTCTTGGTAATATATATATTTATTAATCATATATATATATATATATATATATATATATATATATATATATATATATATCGATGATTATGTATTAGGTCTAAAGAGATGTGGAAAGAGTTGCCGACTGAGGTGGCTGAATTACCTCCGCCCAAACATCCGGCACGGAGGCTTCACCGAGGATGAAGATACCTTGATCTGCAGCCTCTATATCACTATCGGAAGCAGGTCGTCATTCCAACACGTCTATAGTACTCTCTATATATAAATATATAAATAAAGAAAAAGTGATTCTCTCTTAGATATACAGTAAAACTTCTATAAATTAATAACATCTCTAAAATAAATGAATATAATTAATTTATAGAGGTTTTACTGTATATTCTAAATCTGTGACCGCCTACAGATGGTCTATTATCGCGGCTCAACTCCCCGGACGAACCGATAACGACATCAAAAACTACTGGAACACAAGGCTCAAGAAGAAGCTACTCGGGAGTAGGCAAAGGAGAGAGAACAAAGCCATGATGAGAGAAAATCAAAATTACGAATATTGTTCGGATTTCGGCCGCTACCCTCCGGTGGCGGCGGGGTCCGTTGAACCGACAAATTCTTTAGCCGATATTTCATTCAGTACCACAGCTCCAAACGGACCAATTAGGTTCTTACAGAATGATCAAAACATTAACCTAATTGGGAATGTGTGCTACAACGATTTCCAAGGATTTGTCGGTGATCATTACGTTCCAGCCTTTGATGAAACGGGGTCCACTGGCTTGCTGCCGGGACAAGATTATCTTTTTTCCGGCGTGGAGATGATGGGTAGCTGGGGAGAGGAAGTGATTTGCCAGCGGAAAACGTGGATGTCCGAGCAAGACGAGTGGTCGTTTTCGGAAGAGCAGAAAGGTTACTACTTCTAGTGAGTGATTTATTCATGCAGTACTGCCAGTGTTGAGTGTTCTTTAATTTGTTTGTTCTTTGTACTATCACTTTCATCGACTCCTCAGATATTGGGTTTCAATTTCATATTCTTTTAATTTCGTATAAATTTGATCTTAATAAATTTATCAACTATTGTGAGATACTCTTAGAAAAAAAGTTTGTAAACTATTTTGGAACATGAAGTATATATATATACACGATGACATATATACTAACTAGATGCCATGCAGATACGATCGAGCTGATCAGATGAATTATATTCGAATAGGTATATATAGGAGAAACATAACATGATCATACTATTGATAACATTAATTCTCTTCTACCTTTCAGTGGCATGTGATATATGTTGTTTGTAATTTGTATGTATGCGTTTGTAATTGTTATCCTTCAATTCCAAAATTAAATTAAAATTAATGAATATATATATACATGTTTAATTAATAAAAGGTGCTTTGACGTTTTGGCCGCAACTTGTTAGGATTTAGCAACAAAAAGCATCCTTTATGTAAGCTAGATATCCAATGATTAATGTATCATGTACTCCTCATGTATTTTCAATTACGCACGTATCTTCTAATCAATTGTTTCTGGATCTGAATTAATAATCAGTACGTAGTCAAAATATTAGTTAGGGGGTGGATTTTGATTAAAAAAAAAAATTAAAACTCTGTGTTAACTTAGTATTGATTTGACATTTAAATTAATTAAGCAAAATATATTATTTTTACATTTTCTCACAAAAAAATGGGGGAAAATATATTTTTACATTAAAAAGTAGATTAATTGGGAGTGAATTTAAAAAAATGAATGAAAAAATAAGAGTGAAATTGTATTTTATAATGAAAAATAAAATAATTATTTAATTTTAAAGAGTGTGACTATTATTTTGAATATCTAAAAAAAATATGAATTGTTTTATAAGACAGACTAGTACAAATATAAAAAATAAATTATTAATATTACCAGATAACATCTTTTAAGATGTTATGTTTTAAAATATTATAAAAATTAGGATAAAAAATAAGCTTAAATAAAAGTTGAGAGAGTGCGATGCACCCCTATCTACGATAATTAGTATAATTTGTTATTTTTTCTATAAAAAAAATGTAAGAAGAAAACTGAATTGAATTAAAAAAGTACATTATCTTCAAACTATATCTTCAAACTTCGATCGTATGTCTGAATTGGTTGTGGTTAGTTGGTACCGCTTCTGTTATCCACATGACAAATATATCTAATGTTGGCTATGATTTTACAGATACGCAATGTCTCCAAAGATACAACGGTTTTTGTTTTAGTGAAGCAAACCGGTATATATGAAAATGAAAACCTAGGGACACTTTTTATAGTGTTCAATGCATGGAGTCAGGTTAGAGCTATCAATATGTGGTTAATTAACAATCTTTTTTTATTATCCATTAAAAGTTTGTACTATAGTGTATTAATAGTTAAAACAAATGATATGGATCCGAACAATTACACATTTCATTATCAATCTTCCAACTAACAACACCTTGAAAATACTTCTAAATTATGATTTTGCACCAAAATTTATCCAGCCTTCATCAGCTCCAAATTATCGTTCATATAATGGATCGATGATGCAATTTTCTTCTCAAACACCACCTTATTATTCATCTACTTCAATGGGAAATGTATCACATCCTGTTAGAGTTCAAAAGGGATGAACAAAGAAATAAAATATATATTTATTAAAAGAATAAATAAGAAGAAGCCAACGGAAGCACTCTTCCGTCCAAAGTCTAAAGACTCCAATTCTAATGATCTCCAAAGATAATTCTAACCTAATAATCAAAGACATACTTATAGGAAGTAAAGTCCACAAAACCCTAATACCCTATACTAGTGCCGCAAATAAGACTCTTAATAATAATAATAATAATAATTAAAATACTAATTAACTTGCGCATCATATATACTCCCTTCCTCTTAAAATTTGCCTTGTCCTCAAGGCGGAAATCTGGGCGTGTAACCATGAATGTCGTTCCCATGCTCCGTGGAAAAAGTCCCATATGTTCGGTTTCTAAGCTCTCTTCCCCCTCTCACAGAACCATGATCCTTAGAGACTTGCTCGAACACACATGAGTTGGAGAGAATGGCTCCTTGCACTTAAAACATAATCCTTTAGCGCGAAGATCTAAGAATTCATTATGAGACAATTGTTTAGAACCGCCTTGGCGAGTCGAGTCTGAAGAACCCAGTGAGTCGGGCTGGGAATTCTCGTAGGGCTGCCCCCCCCCCCCCCCCCCCCCCCAGTTGGTTTTACAGCCCCCTGAGCGCGCGAGTTGTGGGAATAGCCCCAAGAACGGGATGGATTCGGCAGCCCGTTTGATCTTTCCCCCGACACATCACCCTTGTTCGAGACCTGTGACCCATTAATTGCGAAAATTTCATCCTCGATTTCTCTCGCTAAATGCATCGTAGCACATATATCTTCCGCGTCCTTCGAACGTATGCGGATTCAAATGTCCTCGCGTAGGCCATTGAGAAATAAGCCTAACGAGTGCGAGTCCGGTAGGTCTTTAACCTCCGCCATTTTAGCTATGAATTTCTCCACATAATCGTCAACAGTAGATGTTTGACGACAGGACGCTAAAGCTTCGAAAGGATTTGTCCGAGGGTTATCTCCATATCGGCGTAAGAGTTCCAACGTAAATTTTTTCCAACTCAAGCTCGGGTACCTTTCTTGGAGCCATTGCAGCCATTGTAAGGTGGTACCTTCCATTGCTATGAGCGCCACTTCCAGTCTCATATCCTCCGGTGTATTATCAATTCGAAAGTATTGTTCTGCTCGGGAAATCCACGCCGAAGGGTTCTCGCCATTGAAAGAGGGCAGTACCAATTTAGTTGGACTTGTTGTCGAGGCTCCTCGGTCTGAACGTGCCGGTGAATTTTGTCGAGCGCCTTCGGGTGTGGACCCCGACGTACCTTCTGTTCCAATTCCTTTGTCATGTAGCAATTTTTTTAGCATGGTCTGCACTTCCTCCCATCGTTCGTCCACCGATGCTTCAAGTCTCCCATCCCTTTCTCTAACCTCTCGATGGCAGCTTCAACAGCGTTCAGTCGATCCTCGCTTCTCGTCATGGCGGATCCGGCAGGTCGGACCAATTTGTTAGAGTTCAAAAGTGACGAACAAAGAAATAAAATATATATTTATTAAAAGAATAAATAAAGAAGAAATAAGTAGCCAACGGAAGCACTCTTCTGTCCAAAGTCTAAAGACTCCAATTCTAATGATCTCCAAAGATAATTCTAACCTAATAATCAAAGACATACTTATAGGAAGTAAAGTCCACAAAACCCTAATACCCTATACTACTGCCGCTAATAAGACTCCTAATAATAATAATAATAATAATAATTAAAATACTAATTAAAAATACTAATTAACTTGCGCATCATATCACATTCAAATGTAGGAGCAACTGAAATAAACACTCACGTTCTAAAAACCTACCAAGAGTTCAAACCCTAATATCAATTATTTTGTCTTTTGCTTCAGTCGCAATCCATATTAATCACAATATGAATAACTCAATATTACCTCTCATATCGATTTACAAGCTCTTTCATGAAGGTTTACATGTTCACTCATAGGAGATACCAAAATCAAGCGAATACCCGTCATTTTAAGTTTTTTCCCTTTCTAATGTGTAATTTTTCTTAACCAAATATGCAGTGATTTTATGCTATGTGTTGGATAAATCCTTTTTTCTATTTTGAGTTCTAGCGCCAAATCCTTTAGTACTTGAACTTCGGGCACTTCTTTACTTTTATGATAGAACTTTTTGTTTTACATTTCAGTGGCTGAAGTATTAAAAAATTGCACTTTAATATTAAAATTGGTAGTTCCGGCAACACGTGAGAGTCATGTGACTTTAAATGACATTTTCATATTTTTTCATTTATTTGATAAATGTGTAATTACACATATGCCCTTGTTTTCTTTCTCTCTTTTCCTTTTCATGTCAATTACACAAAATCCAAAAATTATTGCAGGAATTTGATAATTTAAACATTTATTTTTTCAAATTAAAATGCAAAATTATTATAATCTCACAAGCTCTTTTGTGCACTTCTGGCTAAAAACCTAGTTCTCTGTTCTCGTTACTTTGATTATTCTTGGATTAATTGTTTGTTGTCAATTGATCGGTGGATCGTACTTTTGTATTGTGAATCTGGATTTTTTTCTTGATGATTTTTTTTTTTGGGCATCTGCTTTTTATGTATTTTAAAGTTGGTGAATTTGACATGTGAGATGGATCGGATTCGTTTGATATCGCATTTCGAACTCATAATTTTGAGATGGGTTTTTGGTTCTTGTCTTCTTGAGATGAGAATTCAATTGAAGTTTCATAAATGTTTGAAAAATTAAATTTTTTCTTGATCTTTCAAGGCAAATTGGATATGTCTTCGAGTCGTGCCTCTGAGAAGTGTTGTTGTTCGTTGACCGAGTTCACTCGTTGGAGATGACTGGGAGCGCGACCATGAAAATGTCATCTTTGGCTCTGGTTGCTGGTCTTCAGCTCTTCCGATGGAGAGTTGCAGAAGACGACCCTAGATGTCTTCAATTTTATTGTTTAGATTAAGTTTCATTTGCAGACATCGACCCTAAATGGAGAATGTAAACGACGGGTGTTGGATTGTATTTTTAATTTTTATTTTATTTTATACAATTTCATATTGTATTGATTTAGGGTTCTTGAATTTTAAGAAAAAGATGAATGTGGAAGAAGATGAGGACAATCTTGTAATTTTACATTTTAAAATTTATGAAAATTTCATAAATTTCATTAAAAATTACGTGAGTCTCATGTTTTGCCGGGATTTCGATTATTTTAATAGTAAAGTGCAATTTTTTGATACTTCAACCACTAAAGTGAAAAAAAAAAGTTCAATCACCAACGTACAAAAATGTCCTAAGTTCAAATACTTAAATGTAATTTTCTCGAAACAAAATATGACTTTGATTTATGATATTTGATCGATATTTATTTATGTTGGGATTCGATGTCCCGGGCTATCAAAAAAATGCGGAACCGATAACCCGACCGAAACCCTATCGTCGGAAACCGATCGCGAACACCGGACGAGCTAGAGCATGACCGAGGCGTCGCCACGGGCGAACCCGCGGCTAAACCCCAGCCACGCCCACGCCGGGGCTCGCGATCACCGTGCATGGTGATCGCCGGCTGCATGGAGCAACCCCCGGATGGCGGTGAGTCCGGCGACTTCACCGTCGTCGCCCCTCAGGAGGGCGGTCAGCCCCGCTGACCACCGCGGCAGCAGCCGCGGTTCGCCCCGGCAATCGATCGCGTGATCGATCGCCTGCCCCGGCTTCAGCCGGGGCTCCTCCTTTGCACGCCGCCGGGCGAGGTGGCTGGGGGGTTCACCCGCCGTGGCACCAGCCCACGGCGAACCTCCCCGCGATCGACTTCACGTCGATCGCATGCCCCGGCGGTCCAGCCGGGGCTCCCTCGTGCGCGCAACCGGCGGTCGAACCCTAGGGTTCGGCCGCCCCTCTCGATCCCGACGGGGATCGCGTGATCCCCGTATCCCGGTCTCGACGTTTTCCCGGATCGTCTTGTTCATGTATACATCACGATTAAACGAACAAATAATCATAGAGGGGGTTTATGATTATGTACCTCGATTCGTTGTACGGAGAAACGAAATCAAACGTTGATGACCTTGCGATCTTCCTACGTATTCCTTGCACCTCGTCCGAACGTCGTGTGGGCGACAATCTATCGAACTCCTATGGATCTCCTTCACTCTTCAAGACTTTATGATTGGCGTAGGTTAAGTTATGAATTGTGAAGACCATGTAGTGCTTTTATAGGCTACGTAAGGGATTAAAAGGAGGTGGAATATTGGGCTTCTAATATTGAAGATTAAATTGAGCCCAGCCCAAATCTATTAATCCTTATCAATATTAATTAATTTATTTTCCACTATATAAATTAATTGCACTTCCAATATTAAACCATATTATATCAAATAATATTTCTCCGGTAGTATTATTTATTCCGTGTATTTAAGATTTAAATATCCATGAATAAATTTATTTATTGCTCAATAAATTATATTCATCTCTTGTATCCGAGACTAGTACCATTCAACCTTAATTATTGTGCGGAAGAAATCCACTCATGAGATTTACACAATAATTCCTTATGAACTCATCTCGGGGATATTATCAACCCTTCCGGGATACACTTTCCCGTCAAGTATTCACGGCATGTCATATATAAAATATAGCGACCCAATTTTACCGGTAATTAACCCAATAATTAAATCGGTTAATTCCTTTGGAAAATCAAAGCCTCTAATATTAAATATACACACCCGCAATAATATCGGGGATTAAGAATAAAATACTCTGAGATTTAAATTGATTATCTAAAGCAATCCTAATCAATAAATCTCAAGCGATCCGCCCAATACACCAAGTTTACAAGTGTGATAAAATAATTAAGATAAATTATTTTCTCTCTCACACAACGACTATACCGATGGATTGGTCCGGGTCCATCTAGGTCGTGAGCATCTGTTTGATTAAATACGAGTAACCGATAGTATGATCTTCTGTGTGCCCATGCACACCATACTAACTACAACGTATGAAATCCAGGACTATAATTTTGCATAATTAATTAATAATAATTAAATGCAAATAATTGTTTATTAATTAAATAGGTTAAATGCTATGACCGGGAGTTTACCGATACTTAAATCTAGACATTAAGTACACAACTCCAACAATCTCCCACTTGTACTAAGGTCTAGTCATTTCCTCCAAACTCCCGACTCCCATACTCATCACGTGCTTAAGTTATACTTCCCAGAAGTATTATGTGAATGAGCAATCTAGGTTACCGCTCTGAAGTTATCTTGGTGACTATTGCGTCGTCTCTCTAGACTATGACTCGAATCAGGTGGTACTTGCTCTATGTGTTATCATCACCTTTTGAACTTATGACTTCTTCCAGTTTACCATGCACCGCTATATACATAGCCTTTGGTGAACCAAGAATCATATCCAAGTTCAGAGGTCATCCCGAAACCTAACCAAAAACTTCCGCTGCCTCTGAGGCTGCTATTCGGTTATGAGAGAGTCCGAGAAGCATCCTGCTTATCACTCCTTCATCTTTAGGTTCCACCTCTTTTTAAAAGTGAACACATAGCCTGATATCGACTTACACTTGTCTTTCTCTGATTTTGGATTTGAGAAACTGTAATCCAAGAAGATTTCGTCTTGCTCCGTAAGCCAGTACTATGAAAGTACTCTTACAGCATTCGAACATCCCTTATCCAGATTACTTTGATATCCTCCCACTATGCTAACCGCATAGTTGATATCAGGTTCCTGTTTTTCAACATTGCATCTATAAAGCTTTCCACACCCGAAGTGTAAGGAACAGCTTTGTCTATCTCCTTCATGTGTTCAAGACACATACCTTTAGATAGATATATTCTGTTCCCGAAGGGCAATAACCTTTCTCAGAATTATGCATGTTTAAAACAAACCATAATCGTATAAGATATCTTAAGAGAAGTACAAATGTTCTTGTCTAGAGATCGAAGGATTCTAAGAACATGGTCTAACTTACTCTTAATCTTATATCTCGATTCATTTAGACAACCTTTAATTTATGTCTGATAACACTTTTACATTGTTGCCAACGATGAAGTGTTATCTACATAAAATTCCGAGAAACACCACCTTGTTTCCATTACGTCTCTAACACACCTTTCTTTGTCTTATGCACTTTGATGAATCCATCTCATGGACTATCTCATCAGTTCGCAAGTTCCACAATTTACAGCTTTGTGATAATCCATAAATGGATTCACTAAGCCTGTACTTCTAAATGATCTCGCCTCTTGACAATAATACTTATTGCTATCCAAGTAGGCATATTTAGATTAGTACTGCCCCTTATGCAGAGTTAGGGATCGATTTCATGTCTACTAGATCCAGAGTTCAAAACTCCTCCAGTCTTATGAACATCTCCGGTTGCTTAACAACCTCCCACTGCAATGGCGTTCTGGTGTATAACAGTAATAACATTAGGTGCAGTTAGTGGTGTACTACCACTCGGTTAGGCTGGTTCTCAGTCTTTCCTTTTCCTCATTTTAAGTACCTTGTCAGTTAGGGCATTGTAGTTCATCTAATAGTCTCCCTCTAAGAACCGGGTGAGAACACCCCTCTGGTTCATAGTACTATTGAACATACAATTACTTGTTCTCCTAGGATATTCTACAACCAAATTGAATTTGCCGTTGTATCCAGAAATATCATAGAACATAGGTAGTTCCGAACAAACTTGTCCTTTTACTATTTAAAATTCCATTTCTTATCCCTGACACACCATGTCTACACTCCAGTGTATGGTGCAGTCTTTTGAGACTTAATCTCAATCTTTGATTTATGCTATGTGTTGTTTAGATAGGTGATAGCCTCCGCGAACAAGCCGCAGGCTTCCAATGGATATACTTTGAAGGTTCCCCATAATAGCTTTGTGTCTACTGAAAAACACTTTGCTTTTATGGCACATCAAGTATTCTAATCCATCTTCGAGTATTCTTTGAAAGAATGACTCGTACCTTTCTAATTACACATGTTACTGCATTAATCATAAATCATTCTTAATGCTTGTCCGAATTCAAGAATTCACAAGCATAATGATAAAGAAATACATCTAATAAGTAAAACAAGTTATACATAACGGTTTGTTGCATCGTGGTAGACTAAGGATTCATCATTCATATATTGCTATCTAAAATGTACCAGAATAGATAACACCATTATTTCTTATCTAAATCACTGAATGATTAAAGAAATAAATATCCATTCATTAATAAAGAAAAACCAGAACAAAAGTTCTTTTCGAAATTAAGGGGTACATAAAGCAATAACTTGAAATGAAATCCTAAAACTACTGAAAACAGATAAATGTCTTCCACTGCAACCGCTGCTACCCCAACAGCTTCGCCCATGTAGACTCGAACTCTTCTTTTCTAAGTCGCCGGGTTTTTTGGAACCCCTGCATTTAAAACAATGCACATACCGTCAGTGGTTCCATATCTACACACCAGAATTCTGGTAGATAATACCGCTGACTATGTTTTTACGACTAAAGAAAAATTCGTACCTCTGAGAGGACATTCAGACTTCCAGTGTCCAGAATTGTTGCATCGGAAGCACCTGCCCTTTGGCTTACTAGCCCCCAGTCGTGGTCCATTCCTCTTGGCACCACTGGGTTTCCAGGCTTGCTTCCTTTTCTTGCCCCTACCTCCAACAGCTTTCAAGCTTTTGGACTTGGTAGTTACAAGCGCTTGAGACTTGCCCTTCTTGTAGATCCCCTCTGCCGCCTTTAGTTCAGTCAGGAGTTGCGCAAGAGTATAAGATAGTTTACTCATATTATAGCTCATACGAAACTGCTCAAAACTAGGGGCCAGAGACTGGAGTATGATGTCGACTTGCGTCTCAGCATAAATAGAAGCTCCTAGGACCTCAAGTTCATTCAACAAACTCATCATCTTAAGAACGTGCTCCCCAACGGGCGTTCCTTCAGACTGAGTAGTCGACATGAGGACTCTCATAGCTTCTTGCCTAGCCGCACGATCTTGCTCCCCAAACATCTCCTTGAGGTTGAACATCATATCATAGGCAGTGTCCATCGGCTCATGTTGGGTTTGGAGTACATTTGACATGGAAGCCAAAATATAACACCTAGCCATTTCATCAGCCTTTTTCCACTTCCGATATGTTCCTTTTTCCTCATCAGTCGAGGCAGCCGTGGGCTCAGCAGGGCACACTTCATGTAGTACAAACTTGTACTCCTCAGAAGTCAGGACAATGTCTAAATTTCTCTTCCAATCAATGTAATTGGGACCAGTGAGTTTATGTTCCTTGAGTATCACAGAAAGTGGATTCATAGCTACTCTCTAAACCTATAAGCACATATAAACAAACAATTAATTTAATGTCCGATATTATCTCCCTCAAATAATATCATTAAATTACTAATTACATCTAAAATCCCATCAGGTAAGGCAAGCCACGTGGTGTGGACGTTTACCCACCTAAATGATTTAGCAATTAGATTTTCTTTGGTCATACATCGATTATAGCGTAACTTCGTGGGGAAGTATACTATAATGCGTATCTAAGTGTAAACCATTACTCAGCACCAAAGTACATCGTTTGGAATTGCTACATCACCGCAAGCCACGTGGTGTGGACGTTTACGATAATTTCACAACTCTTCACAATTACTTATAACTGACTACATCAATTAATCCAAAGTCCGTTAGTATAGCAAGCCACGTGGTGTGGACGTTTACTACACCAAGAGACTTTTATAATTGACTCCCAATTACAAGAACCATTCGATTTTTGCAAATCAAGACTCGGAGAATCATAAGTGAAACTCGAAGTTTCTAACCAGTGATTCACCATGCGAACGACCCTATCTCTCATAAATGAGGGAGCCGAGCAGACAATCGATCCATCTATCAAAGAATGGTACGAAGGTCTCTAATTTGTGTCATCCACATGACCAAGTGGCTTTGGCTCCATTCCACTCCCCGGGGTGAGAATGAGTCGACTTGAAGTCAGTTTCAGAAAGACAAATTAGGCATTGTTTGATAAACTTGATCAATGTTTCTTGTAAAAGGAATTACAAGAATTCTCCTCCAATGACTCGTCTATACGAACTTCGAAAGTCCATAAGAGCCACCAAGAGAACAGGAATGGAGACCATGAGAATGTTTTCATCCCCTCTCCCACTTAGCTTTTTACAATAAAGGGATACGCTATCTAGTGCATAAAATAAACACATATAGCATGCATACAAGCAATAAAGCACATAGTATCACATAGTCAAAATAATGCTAGAAAATTATTTTCCCGACTATCATGGCTTTATTCCATCTTCATATGCATCTTCTAGTCTTCAGTCTTCGTTCTTGAATGCTCCATGTGACGAGAATATTAATCCCAATATTTAAGTCTATTTATTTTCAATTAATCCAAAAGTTACTTAATTCGAAAATTAAGTCAATCGAATAAATCAAAAATAAAATTAAATATTATTAATATTTTTATTTATTTATTTTCCTATCTAATTCTATTAAATCTCTAGAATAATATATCCAAGTAAAACTTGGAATATTCTAGAAGACTTCTATAACAGAATAAGGAAATAAAATAAATTAGGACTCTTCTACTTTCCAAGATTAATTAATTTCCGTTACTATGAAAATTACCATAAAATAGGAATAATCAATTAGAAAATAAATCAATCCTAAATTAACTTTTATTCCTTTCCAATTCTATTAAATCTCTAGGATCCTATTCCAAGTAGAACTCGGAATACTCTAGAAGACTTCCATAATAGAATAAGGAAATAAAATTAATTCCAATTAATTCTTTTCCTAATCCATGAGAATTCCCAAAAATAGGAAAACTCAAATAGGAAAACCGAATTAATTTAGGAAAGTTGGATCTTGGTAGGAGAACACGAGATCACGAGGACCCCGCGCCCCCCACCATCGATCGCCGGCTAGGGAGGAGTGCCGCCGCCACCTCAGCCCACGCGCCACCACCACCGGTGGCCGGCGTGGTCGAGGGTTCCGGCGGGCAGCCCCCCACGCCCCCTTCGATCGATCCTCATGGGATCGATCTCATGATCGATCCCCGGTCCTCCCTCTCATCATCTCCTTCGTCACACGAGTTCTCCGGCGGTCATCTCGGCATCGATCCAACGTAAATAAATTTAAAATTCCGGTATCGATTCTATACATGAAATCGACCCTATACATTTTCCGGAAAATAGAACGTAATAATAAATCCTAAATTCGGTCAACCCCCGAATTTTTTACTATTACAAACATTCAACCACACAAAACGAATCTCGACATGTCCGAGAGTTTAATAAACGAATAATCATGATAATTAATTAACACAATAATTAAATCCAACCATGATAGCCGGAAATCCCTGCAAGGTAGAACAATAATCGAACATATACATGAACACGAAACCAAACGCTCTGATACCAATTGTTGGGATTCGATGTCCCGGGCTATCAAAAAAATGCGGAACCGATAACCCGACCGAAACCCTATCGCCGGAAACCGATCGCGAACACCGGACGAGCTAGAGCATGACCGAGGCGTCGCCACGGGCGAACCCGCGGCTAAACCCTAGCCACGCCCACGCCGGGGCTCGCGATCACCGTGCATGGTGATCGCCGGCTGCATGGAGCAGTCCCCGGATGGCGGTGAGTCCGACGACTTCACCGTCGTCGCCCCTCAGGAGGGCGGTCAGCCCCGCTGACCACCGCGGCAGCAGCCGCGGTTCGCCCCGGCGATCGATCGCGTGATCGATCGCCTGCTCCGGCTTCAGCCGGGGCTCCTCCTTTGCACGCCGCCGGGCGAGGTGGCTGGGGGGTTCACCCGCCGTGGCACCAGCCCACGGCGAACCTCCCCGCGATCGACTTCACGTCGATCGCATGCCCCGGCGGTCCAGCCGGGGCTCCCTCGTCCGCGCGCAACCGGCGGTCGAACCCTAGGGTTCGGCCGCCCCTCTCGATCCCGACGTGGATCGCGTGATCCCCGTATCCCGGTCTCGACGTTTTCCCGGATCGTCTTGTTCATGTATACATCACGATTAAACGAACAAATAATCATAGAGGGGGTTTATGATTATGTACCTCGATTCGTTGTACGGAGAAACGAAATCAAACATTGATGACCTTGCGATCTTCCTACGTATTCCTTGCACCTCGTTTGAACGTCGTGTGGGCGACGATCTATCGAACTCCTATGGATCTCCTTCACTCTTCAAAACTTTATGATTGGCGTAGGTTAAGTTATGAATTGTGAAGACCATGTAGTGCTTTTATAGGATACGTAGGGGATCAAAAGGAGGTGAAATATTGGGCTTCTAATATTGAAGATTAAATTGAGCCCAGCCCAAATCTATTAATCCTTATCAATATTAATTAATTTATTTTCCACTATATAAATTAATTGCACTCCCAATATTAAACCATATTATATCAAATAATATTTCTCCGGTAGTATTATTTATTCCGTGTATTTAAGATTTAAATATCCATGAATAAATTTATTTATTGCTCAATAAATTATATTCATCTCTTGTATCCGAGACTAGTACCATTCAACCTTAATTATTGTGCGGAACAAATCCACTCATGAGATTTACACAATAATTCCTTATGAACTCATCTCGGGGATATTATCAACCCTTCCGGGATACACTTTCCCGTCAAGTATTCACGGCATGTCATATATAAAATATAGCGACCCAATTTTACCGTTAATTAACCCAATAATTAAATCGGTTAATTCCTTTGGAAAATCAAAGCCTCTAATATTAAATATACACACCCGCAATAATATCGGGGATTAAGAATAAAATACTCTGAGATTTAAATTGATTATCTAAGGCAATCCTAATCAATAAATCTCAAGCGATCCGCCCAATACACCAAGTGTACAAGTGTGATAAAATAATTAAGATAAATTATTTTCTCTCTCACACAACGACTATACCGATGGATTGGTCCGGGTCCATCTAGGTCGTGAGCATCTGTTTGATTAAATACGAGTAACCGATAGTATGATCTTCTGTGTGCCCATGCACACCATACTAACTACAACGTATGAAATCCAGGACTATAATTTTGCATAATTAATTAATAATAATTAAATGCAAATAATTGTTTATTAATTAAATAGGTTAAATGCTATGACCGGGAGGGAGTTTACCGATACTTAAATCTAGACATTAAGTACACAACTCCAACAATTTAAACATTGCGTTCATTAAACTCATGTGGGTATGAGAATTTTGAATTAAACTCATGTGGGTATGAGAATTTTGAAACTTGTTTTTTTGAATTAGAGGTATCAAAACAAATAATTGCCTTCTAAACGAGTTTGTACCATTAGCTTTTTACTCTCTGCCTTAACTCTCTGTTTTAAATACAAAGCTTAACTAATACCTATAATTTTATTACATTTATTTGAGAAGAGACTATCATCTGCAACACTTATAATCAAATATTACAAATTTAGATTTGCAAATTGCAATAACTTCACACTTACAATCAACTTTCCATCAATTATTATCAGGTTAGATTTGCAATAAGTTCACAACTACTCCATATACATATTTACTACACTAAGATCAATTGCTCTCTTCTTTGTATGTCTTACAACTAGCATAAATAAAACACCAAATTTTTGCATAATATGCGGCCTTCCAAGTATTCAAGTGCTTATGTTGAAATGATTTCACTACAAGAATGCTACACATTGTTACAACTTTCGTCGACATTTTGCTAAATGAGAAAAGTAATGGCTGCTGAAAGGCCGTTGGGGACAACATTGAAGCTCTGAAGTCTGCCCAAAACTTCATTTACAAGATAGTTGCGAAATGGTATTTTTTGGATGATGTGTTGTTTTAGAGAAACCTACTAAAGAAGTGATGCAGGAGCTCTAGTGAAAACCGTTGATCTCTCAAATGAGATACCGGTGAACACAAACAACGTTAAGAATAATTTCTTAACAAATATATTATTTCATAAATTTTTAATGTCCTTCCAAATGACCCCTAAATACATTATTTATAGCTAAATCATCTTTTAAAATTTTAAAAGACATTGTAATTAAATACTAAATTAATTAAATGTAACAACTCTTCATGCTCCAACTTCATCTCCATCTCCATCATTCTCACTCGGTTGAAAACGATTCGACCTCGAATCTCTTCTAACTTCATCTTCCATCGTATTTTCTCCGATATACGAAATAAGATGTTTGACATTAAAGATATCGGAAGTACGAATATGATCTGGTAAACGAATTTGATAGGCTTTAGGATTGCTCGTACTATTGCATAAAACTCCACGTCGTATGTAGAATACCGAACACAAGCTCCAGATGGTTTTTCACTGAAAAACGCAAGTTTTGACGCATCGCAATAGGCAGCAACCTCAGGACTTAATGCCAGGGCATCAGCTGAAGGCAGTGGCGCCAGGGTAATAACATTCTGATGTGGGGCAGGAGAAACGACATCAAGATTCAATGTCAAGGCAGTGGCTTGAGGCAACGACTCGTTGTCCCAGATCGGCTCGTCATCCCATATTGGCTCGTCATTTTAAATCGGCTCGTCATCCCAGATCGGAGCATCATATGGATTGAGCTCATCACTAAGGGTGCGCCCAAGCACGAGAATTGGTTGTTGTTGTTGAGCTTTTGGTAGAACATCGGCGAGAGCAAGTCGAATTTCTTCTAGTTCAACCGTAAGGCCCGTTATCTGGCGACTCAAGACGACAACGTCAACGCGACGACGAGCTGCGGTCTCAGCGGCGGGGTTGTGGATAGGCTGACGACGAGAAGACATCGTTGCAAGCTCTGATACCAAATGATGCAGGAGCTCTAGTGAAAACCGTTGATCTCTCAAATGAGATACCGGTGAACACAAACAACGTTAAGAATAATTTCTTAACAAATATATTATTTCATAAATTCTTAATGTCCTTCCAAATGACCCCTAAATACATTATTTATAGCTAAATCTTCCTTTAGAATTTTAAAAGACATTGTAACTAAATACTAAATTAATTAAATGTAACAACTCTTCAAGCTCCAACTTCATCTCCATCTCCATCAAGAAGCGATATCAGACATTCAACAACATACTCGAGATGGAAGATGTTGAATCATCTCCATCAAGAAGCGATATCAGACATTCAACAACATACTCGAGATGGAAGATGTTGAATGGGACAAGCGTTACAAGTTACAACCATGTGTGCGCCTACGTGACTACATAGATCCAACTAGCAAAAGTAAGTGGAATATATTTATATGTAGTTCAACCATATGTACTTTGAGTATATTTGTTCATTTATGTTATATTCCTTATGTTCTATATTAATGGTCACATTTTCCTTTTCGGGTTGTCTTCTACTTTTTCATTTAAAAAGACATATATACCCTTACAATTTCACTTTCACATACTTTTTTTAAAACTGCTTACTTTATTAATTTAAAAATACATTTTTATTCTCAATTTTTTGATAAAATGTCAATAAAACTATATTTTCTTAATTTTCGTGTCCAGACACCTGTGACCATTGTTGCGAGACGGAATGAGTATAACAATGAACAAATACTATTGTCTAGTATCAGACACAATTTTTTTTATAAATACATAACAAATCGACTCCAACTGCTTTAGTGATTTTTGCCCACTTGAGAACTTCTAACCAAATGTTTTGCCGACTGAGTTTAGAAGAAATTTCATTTATTGAACCGTACTTTAAATTAACTATGGTGGAAAAATGAAGAAGTTTATAAGATGAAAATGAACTTGAACCAAGATCTAGAATTTTTGTCCTTCGATTTTGGAAGCAAAATTAGAGTAAACCATGTGTAAGAGAAAATATACAAAGGCAAAATTAGAGTAAACCATGTGTAAGAGAAAATATACAAAGTCAATATGGTAAATGCTCTGCCCAATTAGTATTTACTGTTGAGGGAAGAATTTTTTACGCTTCACCTCACGTCGGAAATCTCTATTGATATTCAACAATATTTATTAATGGGCCGTCTATTAAACTCAGACCCAAAAATAATGAAGCAAACACTAAGGACCTGTTCTTTTGGACTTAATTTCAGTCCAGTTCAGTTCAGATCCCTTCAGTTCAGTTCAGATCGCTTCAGTTCAGTTCAGTTCGTTTCAAAACAAATTAAAATAAAATAAACGAAAAATAATTTGAATCTACAATTTTAAATATAGAATCTAGTTACCATCATAATATTATTAATATTTTTTTTAAAAATATTTAATAATTTATACAAATTATTATTATTTTTATAAAAAACCAGTTCAGTTCAGTTCAAATCGCTTAAGTTCAGTTCAGTTCAGATCGCTTCAGTTCAGTTCAGTTCAGCCGGTTTCAGTCCAAAAGAACATCCAAAAGAACAGGTTCTAAGATGACACATAGAGCGGTCGATGGATGACAATTAGCTTGTCTTGCTCGTCGTTGTAGATTGGCTGAACCAAAAACCAGTTACAACAGATTCACCACTTCTAATTTGTTTGATTTCTTAACAAGTGAAGTTCGTATGTTTGTGTGTATGGAAAACAAACTGAAATCACCCAACATGATGATGAAAGGTGGTTCACCCAACATGACAGAATTCATTTCAGATCGCTTAAGTTCAGTTAAGTTCAGAGCGCTTCAGTTCAGTTCAGTTCGCTTCAAAATAAATTAAAATAAAATAAATAAAAAATAATTTTAATCTATAATTTTTAATATAAAATCTAGTTATTGTCATAATATTATTAGTATTTTTAAAAAAATATTTTAATAATTTATAAATATTATTATTATTTTTATAAAAAAATCAATTCAGTTCAGTTCAGATCCCTTAAGTTCAGTTCAGTTCAGATCGCTTAAGTTCAGTTCAGTTCAGCCGGTTTCAGTCCAAAAGAACAGATCCTAGTCAATTATGGTGTTGAAACCTCCCATCAAAACTCAACAGTATGTACTATACCTGCTTCGTTGCCCTGGGTATCGTTCCCTGGCTGGTGGTCGATGAAGCAACCCATTAATGTTCTTCTCTAGTTCTTGGCATGAGGACCACAATCAATAGGAGTTGCATAATAGGAGATACTACACACACAAACACTCGTATAATATTAGTTTCATAAACTTGAAACATAAATAATTAAAACTAAAAAACATCATAATAAAACTATTTTTTGTTTTTATGCCACTATACAGTTTCTATGTTATGTGTTCTAAATGTTACTTTTTAGTTCATTTAAGAAAGATTTGAGGCCCAAATTATAAATAGGATAGGATTAATTCAATCTATGTCTAATACTAGTATACATGCTCATACACTTTAAGTCTAACCAAATCACCCAGCTATGTTCCTTCGGGAATCGAAGTGATCATAGTCTGTGTAAAGGCTGGGAGCATAGGATGACCATAAAAAAAACTAAAAGACTGCCTCCTCAACACCCGCATGAACAAGATCCCAAACTTACTAGCTACCCAGACTAACAGAATCGAGAGAGATTCAGATGGTTGCAAAAACAAGTATCATCGGGTGTAGGAAGAGAATCAAAGTCAAAGGAGAGCAGAGAACGGAAATACTCAAATGTCCAATCACAGGTCAAAGTTACCCAATTTAATTAAATAAGAATAAAATAAAAGACTTAATATTAACAAGCTTCTAATTGATGGCTGATTTTTAGAAACATAAAGGAAAATATCAATATATGAAAATGAACCAATACAACATTCCACCTAGAAAGATACTAGGTAAATAGTTTACAAACCCAGAAATTGTAATCTGAATTATCTATAGAATCATACGATGTTCCTCCTTTATTTCTAATCGGAATGACATGCACTCAAATGCATCATACATAATTAGTTACATACTGCATTCTACCAAAAGAAAAGGGCGCAAGATCAGAGAAAAAGAAATACTATATTTAAAAAAATAAGAACAGTAAAAAAAGTTTGGGCAAGTCATTCCTCCACATTATTGTGGCACATTACTGTCACCCAGAAACATAACTGTGGATTTCAGATCACTGACACGGGGTTGTGGAGCCTTACCCTAAATGTGTTATATAAGATTTAACAATGCCCGAAGACCATAGCTCACAGGTGTAAGCATCATACAAAAAAATTTGGACGTCCCATTTCCGGTCTAATGTTGAAGACTAAAATATATTACCCGATTGATGATTCTTGATTGTTTGACTGTAACAAACATTTGTTAAGTCTGCACACTGAACCAATTCAAAGGAAATGCTTCAAATCTGATGCAAAAACCTGTGCAGATTCCAGAGAAACCAGATTGTTAGCTGGTGATATCTTTTTAAAAAATAATTTAGAGAAAATAATGTGAAAGATTATGATGCTGGGAAAGAAATATAAGTAAGTTTTAGGAATAGGAATTTTGTGATTGTTTTTTGTTGAAACAAAACAAATTTCTTTTGATTTTGAAGATTCACTCAAGAAACAATATACATGTCATCCATTCATTCACCTATATTTTTTCGCATTCTAGAAGCTGAGAATCACTTATTTTTGTTCTTTTTTATGAGTTTCCAAACACTGCCTAATACCCATGTCATAATACTGTCCGTAAAGCCATAAAACTAAGACCCCAAATCCTTATTCAAATCATCCTCTGGAAATGAAAGACAATCAAGAGATTGAATTGAAGATAAATAAATATCAAATCCAAAAGCATACACACATCTTATTAAATAGATTCCTTTTACAAAAACTCATAATTGAAAAGAAGATTTTAATTGCTCCTCATACATATTAGTTTCACAAATACAGAAGGCCACAAGGAAAATAGTTGACCAGGTTAAAGAATTCACCAAACACAAACCACTGGAAAAAAAACTAATATAAGTGGAATTATAATTTTTACAGTTCTTATTCCAAATACATATATCATCCAATTACTCAATATTCTAGAAGCACAAAAGATACACATGCCATGGACTTACCGAAATTAAAGGGTGTCGGCCTTCCTACTCTTACTCCCCCACCTCCTTTGCCGACCTCTCCTCTTCCTTCCGTCCTTCTTCTCCTTCTCTTTCTCTCTCAAATCTCTCTCCCCACGTCTCTTATACATCTTGAACGTCATCTTCCTCTCCTCAGCCATCTTCCTCACCTTCTCTGTAATCTCCGCCGCTATTTGTCTGTTATACAACTTCCGTAACCCTCGCATCAATTTAGCAAACGTGTCTGGCTGAGGCATCACCCCAGCATCCATCATATCTAAACAATAAGAGCAGGCCTCCTTCACAAGCCCGTTCGAAAAAAGCCCATGGATCCAGATCGTCCATGCAGACACATTGAGCTCACACCCTTTAGTTGTTAAACAACTCCAAATATCATTCGCCAATTGAATTTTATCTCCTCTTAATAGAGAATTCAACAGGTCCTTTAAAATTCCGTATTGAGGAGAAGAAAAAAGACCTCTCTCAACCATTTCTTTGAAATAATCACAAGCTTCGACCAAAAGCCCATGCTCGACCAGCCCGTTAATCAAGATTATAAAAGTGTCGACCCCCGGGCTGATACCATTAGCTTCTATTTCATTCATGATTTTCAAACCCTCTTCAGTTTCCCCCAACTTGCATGCCAAACGGAGTATAGTGTTGTATATGCTTAAATCAGGCAAGACCCCGAATTTTTTCATTTCGCTGATAAGCTCAAGGCACTCCTCTAATTCCTCCTTCTTCTCGTGGGCCAACATGAAGTACAAATAAGTCGTCGGGTTAGGAAATTGTCCTTTCCGTATCATACTGTCTAAAAGCTCGTACCCTTTTCCTAATTTACCCCACTTGCAGAACCCACTTATCAAAGTAGTGTAAGTAACGATATCAGCCTCGCACCCGTTATTCTCCATTTCCAAAAGTACCCTCATTGCCTCCTCCATCTTCTCACGAGCACACAGTCCTTGGATGACAACAGTATACGAGGCCGAGTTTGGCTCGCAGCCATTTCTCCTCATTTCCTCCAAAAGATGAAAAGCATCACTTATTTTACCCGCAACAGAGTATCCGTTCAGCAAATTGTTGTAAACCACGATATCCGGTTCGAATCCCATTTCTCGCATTTTAACCAGCACGAAGTTCGCCTCAATCAGCTTACCTTCCTTACACCAACCGTACAACAAAGACGTGAAGTGCTTTATAGTTGGCTTAAACCTAACCCTCATGTCCTCAAACAATAAAGCAGCTTCTTTTACGCTTCCATTTTTACACAGAGCATCCAAGAGGCACCCAAACACGTACTCATCAGGCTCGATACCATATTTCGGCATCTCGTCTAAAACCCCAATCGCCTTTTTCACCATCCTAGAAGACGCAAATCTCCTCATGAGGAGAATGAATACCTCGGGGGACAAGAGATGAGGATTCTCTTTCCTCATCTCTTCTAAGAGTGCCCAAACGGCTCCAAATTGCTTCATTTTCCCGAGAGTCTTGATCATGGATTTGTAGGCATCGTGAGAGTGCCTATAACCGGGCTGCTTCGATGCCCACACGAAGAATCTGTATCCTAAATTTCCAGCATCGCCGCACCGGCCAAGGACTCTTTCGGTCAATCCAGGTCTGATTTGCACGCCAGATTCCTGCAAGGCGAGTTCCAATTTTGGGGCCCGGGAATGGAACTTCCTTAAGATTCTGTATACTTTCTCGACATCGGAAGAGAATTCGTCGTGATCTTGGGTTAGGGTTTCTGCAGGTTCGTTCTTGAGGTGTATAAAGAAGGAGTCTTTCCGGGTGGGGCAATGAAGGTTAGCATTAGGGGCGGGTTTAGATGGGCCCGGACGAGCAAAAGTGGAGAAAAGAAGGGGTTTGGAGAACTCAGACTCATTTCCGAGAGCTTTGGGGTTGCGTAGAGACAAGAAAGTGTGGCAATCGATACAGAGGGCACGTAATTTCTTTGAACAGATTCGTTGCATTTTTATTCCTTGTACAGCATTTCTTCTTCGTATGTAAATCCTAATTCTGAAACTCGTCTGAGATTCAATAAGTGAATAGTGTGAGATTGGTATACTAATTTACGAAAACCAACAAGCTATTTCTTTATTACTACCTTCAAATAGCTACCTACTATTCAATTCCTAAACCGGAAACTTTGATACAAACACGCGCGCAATCACACCCGATTGAACAGCTAAAATATGGGGAAAGAAGAGATGATTACCGGATGAAATGGTGGATGTTAATTGCGGCAGGTTCCTGAACGCCGAAGCTGCCAGAGAAGAACTGGAAAGACTACAGAGAGAAAAAAAAAATGAAATAGAGCAGGGTTCATGGGGGTTTTGTTTTGAAGTTATACATTTATTTTTGTTTTATTTACACTCAATTTTGTTGAGAACTACTCCCTCTACCTATTTTTTATATGGAAGTGGTTATTTACCCCCCAATAGTTATAAGTACACCGCTTACTAAATACATATATTTAAATTGTAATTTTTTTAAAAACTTTTACTTAATGCACCGCTCCATTTATCAATACTACCCTTTAAAAAAAACAATACACCACTTAATATATTATAAAATATAACATTATTAAATTATATATTAACTTAAAAATAATACTATTAATCAAAATTGTACTATTGTTAACTTTAAAAAAAAGGGAGTAGAGTCGCGTCTTCACGACGCTAGTCTCAAATTTCGGGCTGGCGAAGCTCATGTTGAAAGCAGCGCCACGTTTTCACGACGCTGAGGGGGCGCGGGATACCTCGCGCCCGAGTGGATCACGAGCTACGCCATCTCCGAGAAGAGTGACAGTGTACAACTACAGAATGGTGCTGCTCGAGCTGATCGGGGCCGAAATAACTTCCACCCTTCCGCTGCGCCGCAGCGAGGGAGGGTTCCAAGAAGACGCACTTCTCGACCTACTCGTTCATAATGTTGGAGGAAGGAAATCTGATGAACGTGGTGAAATTAGTTGTACTTATTCATTTTATTAACTATTTTTTATTCATTCTACTAACTATTTGATTCTTCCTTGTTGTTCATGTATCATGTATGTATGGATTGAGGCGAAAATAAAATAAAAAATCTGCAGAAAAGAAAAACAGAAAAAATATAAAAAAAACAAAAAAAAATTGCGTACAAAATGAAGTAAAAAAAAGTTGTTAGAAAAGGAGAAACATGAAAAAAAGAAATATAAAAAAAATGTGCGCAAATATAAAATTATAAAAAAAAGTTGCTTACGCAAATAAAAAAAAAGAAGAATGGGGTGTATGATAAGTTAATTATTTAATTAGATTAATAAGGTTATAATTGTCTTTTAGAAAAATATAAATTATAACCTTACTAATCTGATTAGTTAGGTTGTGAGTTATAGATAAAGGAGGGTGTATTCAATTCGGATTTTAAAGGATTTTTTTGGATTTTTAAAAGTCTGTGGATTTGTATGGATTTTTTAAATACACTTAGTCTAGAAAGAGTTTGACTTACTTTTGATATTGATTTTCAAGGATTTTCATAGAGTTTGTGAAATATATTTTTAATTATTCACATTAATTTTCATAGAGTTTGTGAAATATATTTTTAATTATTCACATTAATTTTCAACTTGTATTTATAAAAAATAATAAATTGTTTTAAAAAAAATATAAATTATTTAGAAAATAAAAAACCAAAAATGTTAATTCAAAAATTTAAAATAAATAAATTATGATCCATCACTATTATTAATCTTCATTTACATCATTTGTTATACGTCAATCTCATTTCTCATATTATTATTTTTATTTTTATTTTTATTTATATCATTGTTATACAACGACCTATATATACTCATTTCTCATATTATTATTTTTATTTTTATTTTTATTTATATCATTGTTATACAACGACCTATATATACGTATATATAAAATATACGTATTGTTTACCTCCCTCGTCATATTTAAAAAAAAAATCTTAATTGGTGTCGAGACGGTTGAATTTTTACCATATTTTATTAAATATTAAACAATACATCATTGTAAATAAAACATCATAAATAATTTTTTAAATAAATTGAATAATAACAATATTAATAATATAAATTTATTATATTTGGATTGTTATTGAAAAAATATATTGTTGTATATAATAAATACAAAATAATTTATTATTAATATGATATATAAATAATTAATTTTAAATAAAATATGATAAGATCAATTTTCTCAAATAAAATTTTAGTTATTTTATATATATAGATTTGAGTAATATTCTTGTTAATAATGATTGTTTTTTTTTTAGTTTCCATGTTAGAATTTTCGGTGTCTTCCGTCGAAATCTCTAGATTTTGAAAAGTAAAGTTTAGTTATGTTTTTTTAAAGAGAATCCAGTAAAATCCATATTATTAAAATCAATTAAAATTCATAGACATTTGAATACCTATGGATTTTTAAAGACTTTTTAAAATCTTAATTGAATACCTCCGGATTTTAATGGACTTCTAAAAATCCTAATTGAATACCTCCGGATTTTAAAAGTCCATTAAAATCCTACAGACTCTTGAACGAATACATGATATGGAGGAGTGTGAAATAATTATTTTATTAAGAGGTTGGGTTGTGGAAAAGTCATTGATAAACATAGTCTTAATAGGTTGGGCCACAACGTGCAAGGGTTGCAGGTGGGGTGTTATAAATAGTCTATTCTATTATATTAAATATTGTTTTGATTTTTATAATTTAAATATTATTTTGAATTTATCAATGTAAATTAAATGTATATATTTACAGCCTTTTAGCACTAATTATAATTATTTAAATATATATTTGATTTTTTTAAGGTATTTTAAAGCTATAGCGCCTAATAGTTTTTATAATTATAAAAAGTATTCATAGTTTTTCACATAAAAAATAAAGGTATTATATTTTTAAGTTTTTTATTAATAAGAGTTGTTATATTTTTTATATTCTAACTAGGGGCAATTTTTGAGATGAATGAAGTCTAAAATACCCTTTATGATTTAAACGATAAGATCGGACTTCTTAGTTAATCTTTGTGAGGAAGATGAAAAAATATTACCGCACAATATTGATACTTATATACAAAATCGTTGATACTTTATATACAAAATTTTGTTGGAAAAATCAGAAAAAATAGGTGGAGCTCCCTCACATCAAGACGAATCCTTTGACTAAAAAGAATCGTCAATCCGTGCGTGTGTCGAAAAGTATTTTTAAAATCATAATTAAAAATGACCTTATAGGGGTCCAATCAACTCCGATTTCAGTGAAAATTGTTGGGGGTGATTCGTCTCGACATGGCAATTCCAACGGTAGTTTCAGAATTTCAATAGGAGGTCGAAGAGGCGACGAAAATAGCAGTGCCGACAATTCTTTGTGGATGATCGATCGGATGAGCGGGCGAAGGATCGAACTACGACGGAGAATTTATCAAGTAACAAAGCGAGCACGCAGATCCGTAGCAAAGCTTTCGTGAAATTTTGCGATAATTTTGGGAGAGAGATTATAGTTTTTTGACAATTTATATAGTGTAACATTTTTATGTGTAATGTTTTTACGTATTCTTTGACAACTAAGGTAGATTTTCTCTAGCATCTATGGTAGATTTCAATATGAGGTGTATTCTTTGACATTTATGGTAAATTTTCTCTAGCATATGTGGTAGATTTCAATTTATGTTAAGATCTCAATCTGGGGTTTCTATAAGGTTCTTAATATTTACTTTAGATTTCTGGTATTTGGTTTCTGAACATTAAAGTGAACTTCTTGATATCTATGTTAGATTTCTGATTTATGTTAAATTTTTGGTATTTGATTTCTCAACAATAAAGTAAACTGAGGCATACATATGTATTTATAGCCCAAATTTGGGCAAGAGTACACATGAAAATGGTCACACCAGCTACCGTAGGACATACTACTTGGTAGGCGAGAACTTGGATACATGGTAGAAGGGGGTTTCATGGGTTGTGGGCGAGTCTAAGTCCCAACTATGATAGTTCATTTGTAGTTGATGAAAAAAATGACGTGTTAAAATAGGATTTTATTTTAATTATTTAAAATGTTAGTTTATATATTTTATTTTTTATTTTTTTTGGTATTTCATGTTTAAATATGTCATTATATTAATTAATACAAATTGAAAAAGTTAATAATGTACTGCTCTATATCAGAATTAGGAAAAAATATATATAAGTATTTATAATAGTAGATGCCCAATCCATGATTTCCTTTTTTTTAACACTCATCACATTAGAAGTTAGAATTAATCGTATCCGACCTGGGTTTCGTGGAGCGTCTCCGGCCACAAGTGGATGTTTCCGATCGTGATTAGCATTAGCCCACATCCTCATTTCCATTTAAAATTAATAAATAAATAAATCGAAATTTATATCTCCACGATAATAAATAATTATGGCGAAAGCAATACTCGCTCCCTCGACATCTCTTCTTTTCCCATCCGTCACCGCCACGCACTTTCGGAAATTACTATTCCATCCCCAATATTTGGCAACTCCTCCGAGTAACCCCATCTCCATAGCTCGTTATTCTTCAGGGAATCCCAGTGGACCGTCGATTATGACGAAGGCCTCTACCACCGCCTCCGCCGCCGTCGTGGCCGACGACATCGCGGATGTTCTTGGGGAAGTTGGGATTTTCACCGCCTCCGGGGAGCCTGTCAAATTCAAGGATCTCTGGGATCAACAGGAGGTACTTATTAATCCATGGAGACACTATAATTCCCTTTTTGACCTGCGGTTATCATGCACTATTATCATCATGTATAGTTTGTGCTCGTGGCTAAATCCCTAAATTCCCAAATTAGCCCCTTTTCCTGTAAATTGTTGCACCGTGATATTTGGTTCTGTTTTGTAATATAGTTGTGAATATGATGATACAGTACTATGGTTTACCAATCAAATGATTTGTTTCCCCTTCATTTGGTTTGGTAGTGTTGTTTTTTTCTGGCTTAATTTCAAAATCAGGCTCGTAAATATGAGGACTAGTGATTTCAGTCCCGTAAGTATAGAACGAAACAATTTCGGTTCGTTAAGGTTTGATTTCTCTTTTACGATTTTAAGTATGTAGTTCCTTTCAACTCCGTTAAATCTTGGTTCTATTAGACGAATGTTTCAACATTTATTCATTCAAAAATATCCAAATATGCTTATGAAATGTTCTTGGCTTTTGATTGTTAATTTAGCCTAGGGCAAAATTGTCACATTCGTTTCGGTATTTTATCGAACACTTTTCTTTGCTTATTTGTTTCCAGGGAATAGCTGTTGTTGCCCTTTTGAGACACTTTGGATGTTTTTGTAGGTAATTTACTAGCTCCTCCCAAGTAACTTTTATTTTGACAAGCTACTGAAAGAAATCTCGTGGCTCTAATTCAACATGTTATTGTCTATTTGTATTTTAGCTGGGAATTTGCCTCAACACTCAAAGAAGCAAAGGTGAAATTCGACACGGCTGGTGTGAAGCTAATTGCTGTTGGTGTTGGTACGCCAGACAGAGCTCAAATGCTTGCTGAAGGAGTAATTACCTTTTTATCTTTGGTTCCTTTTCCAAGGAATCTAATTATGCTCTTGAAAAAAAAAACTCATTCACTTTGGAAAACAATATTCATTTGTTTTTTACAATATACTTATCTCTAATACCCAATTGTCTGTGCCCACAGTTGCCGTTTCCGCTGGATTCCCTCTATTGCGACCCTGAACGCAAGGTCGTTTCTGCAGTAAAATCTTGACAGTTTAATACTCAACTAGTATTAATTAAGAAATTAATTTAATACTAATTACTGATTTTTTTCTCAAATATCAGGCTTATGATGCTTTGGGCTTGTATTACGGCGTTGGCCGTACATTTTTCAATCGGGCTAGTGTATGTTCATGCATTTATGATAATAAACTTTGAGATTTTGCAATTTCAACAAAATTAGAAATGTTAAATCGTGTGTTTTGGTCAATTTTATGCAGCTAAAACTACTTTCAAGACTTGATGGAGTGAAAAAGGCTACGAAGAACTACACACTTAGAGCCACCCCGGATGATAAAAGTGGTGTCTGGCAACAGGTTAGATTTATTCTGTTAAACCCTCTGATTTTCTTTTGGTCAATCAAAAAACACAAAAGATTGACTTCGACGCACAAATAAAACACTTTTCGGCTTCTCAAAACATTCTTACAATGACCAAATTTTATTAATTTTGTCTGCAAGCAGCCAAGCACTACCAACTCGTGATTCTTAACTATTAATTTGCAAACACTCCCTTAAACATGTTTATAACAATTTTTCGTTAATGCATCTGATATTAGGGAGGAGTGTTTGTGTTTAAAGGAAAGCAATTGTTATACGCAAGAAAAGATGAAGCGACCGGCGACCATGCCCCGTTGGATGATATCTTCGATGTCTGCTGCAAAGTTCCTAGTGCATGATGAAGGGCCTTCCTTATGTTCCTCCATAGTCGTCTTGTTTGTTATTCCGTGGTAGATTTTAGATCTTCCAAACCTGTTGCAAAAACCAAATAAAAGAGCTTGCATTGCAAAGTTTCGGGTGTGTACTATTTATACGTAGCAAATAATGAAGTGTGCATTTATATAAATGTGCTTGGTTGATTTTTTGTGCTTCCTACAAAAACACGTACTAATATATAGATATGCCAATCTCAATTAACCTTGTGTTCATTTTAATTAATGATGTGTTTTAGAAAACATATACTGTAGGATAGTTGAAGTAGACATATTACTTCAATTCATGAAATGCTAATCTGATTCAATCATTACCATAAAAATAAAAATAAAAACTAGTGATTGATAATGTTTTAAGAAATTATTTTTCCTTTGTTCCTCCAAAAATTTTAAGTAGGTGAAAAATAAGAATAAAATTTTTATTTTAAAATAGAAATGTACAAGTAATTTTTTTTATTAATGTGAGACTTCAAAAAAAGCTAATGATAAATATTCTATCTATATCAAGAAAAAATAATTATAATTACAAAAGAAGTATTTCATCTTGTTTTAAACAGATAGAGTACTTTTTTGTCCCAAAATAATTGATAGTGTTTTTTAAAGTGTTCAGAATAGTTGACACATCCTAAAAAAGAAAAATAAATATTTCAATTTTTTCACTATAAAATATAATTTTATTTTATTTTATTAATCAACTTTTTAAATTTTACTAAGAATAATTTTACTTTTTAACTCTCTTTCATTTTTAATCAAAAAATAACAATTTTTTTTATTTCTCATATGTCAACTATGATTTTACCAAATTGAATAATTAACCTTATTAATTGTAATGTACTTGAGAATGTATTATTTGAAAGGTGGATTCAATTTATGCTTACCTTTGGTTCTTATTTGAATTTAACTGGGAAGTATGATATGTGATTGTTGAATTGTGCAATGCTATCATTTCTATGTCATGTCCTATTTTTTTAAATATTCATGTAATTAATCATCTTTTTCTTGTGAATTAATCATTTTTTTAAGCTTCCATTAAATCGAGGGTCTATTACCATTTATATTTATGTTTCCATTAAATATCGCTCCACACAATTAGATAAACTCGAATCTTTAAACTCAGCTGCGAATTTGGATTCTCTCCGAATTAATCTCTTTTATAAACATAAACATATAATTTAATTTTTTGCACAAGTACACTAATTATATGGTAAAAGGTCAAAGTGAATTTATACAAAAGGGTAATTGTTGCTTTGGAAATCATTCATATCTTTTAGAACATTAAATTTTGATTAAAATTATTTTTTTAAAGGTTGATTAAAATTGTTGATTTTTGATTATCACAATCATATTTTTTAAAATAATTGTCTAAATAAAAAAATATAAATAATTGTCTCATTCGATTATTGACATAAAAATAAATAAATAAAAATTTGTGATTGATAATGTTTTAAGAAATTATTTTTCCTTTGTTTCTCCAATTTTTTTAAGTATGTTAAAAATAAGAATAAAATTTTATTATAATTTAGAAATGTACAAGTAATTTTTTTTAATTATTGAGAGAAATCAAGAAAGATAATGATAAATATTCTCTCTATTTCAATAAAACGTAATTATAATTACAAAAGAAGTATGTAATCTTTTTTGAAAGAAATATAGTACATGTTTTGTCCCAAAATAGTTAACAATGTTTTTTAAGTTGTTCACAATAGTTGACAGACAGATAGAGTACTCCCTCTTTCCCTTAAAACAATGCATACTTTCCTTTTTAGTCCATCTCTTAAAACAGTGCACATTCCATAAATGGAATGTCTTTTCACAATTTTATCCTCCCAATACACATTTATTTACTCTTATACCACTACTTTTTCAACTATCTACTTTATTACTTACACATCAATACCTATTATACCCCTACTTTATATTATATAACACACAAAAAATCATTTTTTTTAATTTACGTGTCATTTTCTCTATGCATAGTGTTAAGGGAAGGAGGGAGTACATTTTTTGTCCCAAAACAGTTAAAAGTGTTTTTGTAAGGTGTTTAGTGTTCACAATACCTAAAAAAAAATATTTAAATTTTTTTCACTATAAAATACAATTTTATTTTATTAATTTAATTTTTTTTAAGAGTCCTGTGGATTTTCAAACACTTTTATAAGAAGTGTGAGTATTTTGACACACCCCAAAAAAATGTGAGTTTTTCATACAATTTCTACTTGAAAATACTAACTTACCCTCAACTTTAAAATAAATAAAACAAAAGAATTAAAACACAAGAAAAAGACAAAAAGAGCATTAAAAAAATCGGTCCCCACTCCTCTTTTTTTTTTCTCTCTATCGGTCCCCCCCCAAACACCCAAAACCGCCGCCGAAATCGAGAATCAAAGAAGAAGGAATCCGGCCAAAAATTCCGGCGACTAACAATGGCTGACAACAATGAACAACATGGCGAGCAACAATGGCCGATTCAAGCCCCGGTAAGTGCCGAAACCCTACTTTTTTTATTTCGAAATTTTGAATTTTTTTCGATAATGTGTTGAATTGGATGTGTTAATTGCTAGCCATTGAGTGTATTTAAGTTCCTTATTGCGTTTTAGTTGATTTAGAATTGAAATTCTGTGTTAAATTGGTCTTTGAATCGCCTGAAATTTCTGGTTTTTGGTCGGTGTTTATGGCTACACGGTAGCGCTACACGGTAGCGTTTATAGAGCTGACCGTGTAGCGATACCACCGTGTTACCGGGCAGTGACCGAGAAAATCTCGGTAACATGGTCAGATTTCTCGGTCACCGTGTTATCGGTTATCCGGTTACACGGTGACCGTGTTACCGGTAACACGGTACACGGTGACCGTGTTATGACCGTGTTACAGAATAAATTTTTTTTTTTTTTTTTTTTTTTTGAATTTTGAGTTTTGTTATTTAATTGAATGTCATATTTATTTGTTTTAACTTCATTTTTGCAGGAGGGCTTCGATTGGAAGAGGCCAGAGTTCATAAAGTTGTCGAAGAACCTCAATTTGTACGATCGGTTCGAATTACTAAAGGAAATCAGAGACACGCTGACGTCCGTCGACCCTACCCTAGCAGCTTTACGGACATTTAAGGAAAGTTGTTTCGGGTATTTGCTCTGGCTGAAGAGGGACGGAAGGTCCAATATGGCGATGCACCACCTTCTAGCTCGGGAGATCGTGAGTCCGACGATACCTCCATTCGAGCATTGGTTTTTCGTCGGGGGCCAGACTATTCGCTTTCGAGCACAGGAGTATGCCCTGATTACCGGATTTCGATTTGGTGGTCACGCATTTGATCCTTCGGCCACCACGCACACGATTTCTGAGGACTCTGTTTACTGGAGACACTTCAGACAGACGACGAGCCTTAAGGATCTTCGTACGAGATTCACCTCTCTGAGTATGGGTCAGGACCCGGCCGACTACTTGAAGGTGGCCAACTTGTTGATCTACTACTTTTTCTTGTTGGGCCGAGACGATGCCAAGATCGACACTTGGGCTTGGGCTTTTGTGGAGGACGTTGCCGGATGGGATTCGTTTCCCTGGGGATCCTACTCCTGGCAGATCATGTCGCACTACATCTCCATAGCTGCGACGATGCCCGGTCAGGTTCACTCGAGGGGATACCACGTTTACGGCCCAATTTGGGCCTTTCAGCTATGGTCGTACGAGGCGATACCGAGCCTGGGCCGTGTCTGCGGAGTGCAGATGGAGAAAACTGTGAGGCCTCGGTTTTTGAACTGGAAATCGGTTGGATGCACCCTCAATTTCACTGATTTCTTCGAGGACGATGAGGTAAATTTTGTGAAATTAATGTTTTAAATTATTTATTTCCTTTAATTAATGCTTAATAAATTAATTTTCATTTTTTTTCAGCTTGTGGTCCTCTCGACTCTAGAGCCGACACGCAAGGAGGCGAGGACTGAGTACTACACTTCGTTCCTCAACAGAGGAGCAGACGAAGTGAGGTACGTTCCTCCTGCTAGGATTGGACATGCTCCGAGAGGAGCACCGGCTGCAGTACCGGTGAAGAAGAAGAAGCCGAGCTTGATGGAACGCGTGGCCGGACGCGTGTCCAAGATGACGGGCGCTGACCCTCAGACTAGTCGACGCACGCGTGATGACAGGACACCCGATTCATCTGCCGAGCGGCATGCAGCTGAGCGTGCGTCTCACCGTGCCCGACGAGAGTCCTCTCCTGCAGCTGAGGCACATGAGGCACCTGAGGCACCCGAGGGTTCAGATGACAGTACTGATCGGCGCATTGATCGACGGCTCCACAAGATCCTCAGCGATGAGTCTGAGACTGGATTTATGGGCCGATTGACTGCCCGGGTGAGGAGGGTACATAAGGAGGGCAACGATAGTCTTATGGAGCAGATTCAGGGCTTTTTCGGTCGCAGGCGATACTCCCGGCCTCGCCCCTGCCCTTCTGATGCATCTCAGGGCGGTTTTCCGGCTGCTCGGCATTCTATCAGCGCGCCTCCTCGCTTTCAGGACTCGGAGCCCGAGTTAGTGGACGTTGATGTCAGGGTTTCGTGTGGGGATTGGCCACATGATTATCACTTTCAGGATGGTTATCACAGGTCGCCACTTGTCGAGCCGACCCATGCTGAGTCTTTCCATGCCGAGTCGACCCACGTCGAGCAGCAGCCTCAGGTCGAGCAGCAGGAGCCCCTGTACGAGCATGTGCCCCAGTACGAGCATGTGCCCCAGTACGAGCAGCAGGTCGTTGGCGATAGCTATCGCACACCGACCCAGATATTCTCGACCGTTGGAGATAGCGGTCAGTTTTCGCCACCGAGGGGGCTGCGTGATTTCCAGGCTGTCTTCGCTCCCTTCCCACCGATTCACACCGACAGCATCTTCGGTCCGACTCCTGTTTATCGGCCAGAGTATGTTCGGCCAGAGGATGATCCTGGGTTTATTGTACCGAAGGGGGCTGATGAACCGCAGATTATCGTTGATGAAGTGACTTATTTTCCTCCTGAGTCGCAGGTCCAGTTGTTCAAGGTGACGACTCCCTTGGAGGAGAATGAACACGAAAAGGAGATTGCATTGTCGGAAGAGGAGGAAGAACTTGGGGCTGATGAGGAGGAGGATGATGTCGCCGAGAGTAGTAGTCTCGGACCCCGTGTGAGGAGGCCCTCGGCAGCTCTTCGGAGCCCGTACGTCCAGCAGTTCCGACGCACTGGCAGCAAGAAGGTTAGGGGGCTCTATTCGATGTTCCGTCGTGACGGGCATGGAATGTGTGTCAAAATCCCTTACAACGGACTCACTCTGGACCAGGACTACTTCGACCGGATTGAGTCACTACATCATTGGTACTCGTGCATGGTAAGTTAATTTGTATTTAAACTTTGAAATTTATAATGTTTATTAAATTGTGCTTAACTCTAATATGTATATTTTTCAGGAGATTGACATGTACATTTTGTACCTGCAAGACAAGATAAATCATAACAGGGCTTTGAAAGATGGAGTCTCTCCAAAGAAGACTATACTCTTGTGTACCGAGTTCTTCGTAAGTTCCAATCATCCTATCAAATAAACTTTTTTTTTTTTTTCATTTTCCTAATACTAATCGTTTAAATTTAATTTTAATTAACAGAACGCTTTGAAGACCCAGTACGATAGGGTTAAGATTCCGGTACAACACGTAAAGAGAAAGAACTTGGAGAGGAAATATGAGACCTGGGCACCGCCGGACTACATGCTGAAATACATCACGGGAGACGAGAGACACGAGAGTTGGGAACTCGCACGAGAGGTAATTTAAAGAACCGTACATTTTTATTCGATTTTAATTCAACTTAATATTTTAATTTAATTGTAAATAACGTTTTTTTTTTGTTTTTTTTAAGGTGATAACGGTGTGTAATTCCGGGGAACATTGGATCGTGATACGGATTGACCTGGACCACTGGACTGTACAGTTGTACGACTCGTTGTGGCACCGTTCTCCGGATCTATCTGTCAAGTCTCTTGTACTGTCTCCGTTGTTGGAGTTGTTGCCTCGTCTCTTGGTGGCTGCAGGATTTTGGGATGGTATAAACCTTTTCCATCGAACCCACAAGAAGACTCCTATCCAAGTCGAAGCCCCGGTAGATCAGTTTATCCAAGTCGACAACAACAACTGCGGCCCTTACGTGTGCATGTACCTGGATCGTCTCGTCAACAAGAACCTCACTCACCGGCATAGAGACATCGACGACGGGTACCTGGTGAAGTATCGCCGATATGTCGCTCGGAAAATCTTCAGTTTGAGTCATCGAGTCGATTGATTTGTATTTTGGATGATTTTAGACTTTTTCGTGTGCATGTGTTTGGACTGATTATTATGTGTATTGAGATTGATTTGCAGGTTTAGCTTTGATATTAACTAAATAAATCTCGTCAAATTTTTTTAAAATTATTTATAATATATTAACTTATTAATTTAATATAATTTGTAAAACAATTAAACTATTTTAGGTGTGTTTTGATTGATTTAGGTGAAATAGGTGTGTTTTGATTGATTTTGGTGTAATAGGTGTTTGTTTTGATTGATTTAGGTGGAAAGAAGGTGAAAAAACGATTTCTGCCTCTGCTACACGGTGGTACCGGTAACACGGTCATGTGTACCGGTAACACGGTCAACGTATCACTGACCGTGTAGCCAAGAACTGCCCGATCAGTTTTCTGGGCAATTACTCGGTAACACGGTGTTACCCGGCTACACGGTGGCCTACACGGTGGTGACCGTGTAGTGTAGAACATGTTTTGATTTTTCATTGATTTTAAGGCATTTTTCGATTGTTAACTTGTTCTTGTAGTGTAAAACATCATTTTAATAATCAAAATGATTCAAAAAACATGATCAATTATTGAATTTGACGAATTAAGTGATTACGCATGAACAATTTATTACCTATGTTGATAAGATTGTTACAATATTAGTAGAAAGTTCGAAAAACGGTCAACATTCAAAGCATCTCATCTTTGTAGTCCTATATTGGTTGTTTTGTGATGTTTATTGGATGTATCTAGTGTTTAAAATGATGTTTCATGCTTAACGTAACAACAAAAATGCTCTAGAAATGCTTCAAATTCATAAAAAACCAAATCTTTTCTAAGCTACACGGTAGGCTACACGGTGGGCTACACGGTGGAAGGTCCAACACGGTAGAAGGCATTTTCTATTTGTAGTCCTATATTTGTTGTTTTACGATGTTTATTGGATGTATCTAGTGTTTAAAATGATGTTTCATGCTTAACGTAACAACAAAAATGCTCTAGAAATGCTTCAAATTCATAAAAAACCAAATCTTTTCTAAGCTACACGGTGGGCTACACGGTAGGCTACACGGTGGGAGGTCCTACACGGTAGTTTTCAATTGCTCGGTTGATTTAAAATTACTCGGTAACACGGCTAACCGGGTAACCGGTAAAAGCCTCTGAGGCCCCCTGCGAAATGGGGCTCAAAAGAATTCGAACCCCTGACCTAATGGATTTAATTCGATTTTTCAAATGGGGCTAACCAGTTGATCTAGAACTCTTCACTGAATATAATTAGAAGAAGTTTATATATATACCTGACAATTATTCTATACACTTAACCTAAACCTTTTTCAAAATGAGGATAGCACAACGCACGGGTCGCGTGGGGATAAACACTCCGAATAGCATTTGCTATGCTCTTATGCTGGTCGGACACAATGAGGAGATCATCGTCGTCTGTATCGTAGCATTGCCTGAGGTGCTGTAGAAACCACAACCACTCCTCGTCATTCTCTATCGGACCGATACCAATGGCAAGCGGGAAAATATTTTCATTCCCGTCTTTTGTGACTGCGACAAACATCACACCAGTGTTTTTCCCTTTCAAATGGGTGGCGTCGACTACTATCACAGGCCTCAGAGTGCGATGCTGAAATGCACTAATGCACTACCCAAGTGCAACAAACATGTGGCAAAACACGCCCTCGCTGGTCGTCTGAATATCATACCGAGTCCCGGGATTATGTTCTCTCAGCATGTACAGATATGACGGGAGCCTCTGATACGATTCATGGTAGTTGCCGTATGCTATCTCAAGCGCCAAGTTCCTCGTCCGTAGGGCGAAGCTGTAGTCGATGTGAACTCCGTACAATCTCCTCAAATCCTCAACCATATCTTTCGGCTTCAGTTCCCGATTGCCGACTAACTGGCGTGCAAAGAAAGTAGCTGCAACCTTGCTAGACACCTGTCGATCAGTAGTCCGCCCCAAATTGTTATGACACTCGTGATTCAAGTTCAGCTTCGTAATCCTCCAAAAGGTGTCATCGGAACCCGTGGAACACAATTTGAACGGGCAATTTTCACTCCCCTGCTTGCACTCGTACGTCACCCGACCAGAGCTAGACCGAGTAGTTTTGCACTCCACTCTATTCTCCATGTGATACATCCCCACCGACACCTTCAAATCAGATTTCTTTCGGAACGTGGCCCCGACTACCATCTGACCATAAATCGGTTGGGGTTCGATGGAACGCAACGGAACAGCGGGATCAAAGCTCGGCAGTGGAATGATCCAATTGCGCAGCGGATGATTCTGTGCATTCTGAGCGCCTTCGGTTTGCTCGCCTCCGCCCGCATTAGAACTCGAGGACATATTACGGCGTGACATAATATTTCTAACCACGCCCGGCTGTCTAATCCATTCGGTCCACTCCGTGGTCAGCGAAGCCAAGAGATCGGTGTGACGGGCTTCTTCTTCGTCCTCGGAAGTCTCGACTGCCTCGCGGTCTGACGGTACACCTTGATCTCGATTCTCTGCTCCAATATTCACCTCCGGCGCAGCTTGTTGTGCCTCTGTTTCGACGACGAACACAAAGCACTCGTGTATTTGCTCGTCTAACATGCGGGATACATCTTCGTCGCGAATCAAAGGAGCTCGCACGCTTCTCGCGTCAATGCCTCGTGTGAAGAAAGACAACATGTACTCAATATTGGGCGGAGGGCGCAAAGCTGTACGAATCCGGCTCACAAGAGTGTCGAGCGTAATTTCATCCCTATTAAAGAAGAGGCACATATCTACTCCATCGACGTAGCCCGCTCGATCCCAACGACCACCGTAACGTACCGTGATTCGTCGATCCGACATCTACGATAAATAAACACGATTGAATTAAGTTAGGGAACCCAAAATATCCATCCAAACGTGTAAAAACAATCCATAATTCGAAAATTAAAAAAAAAAAAAAAATGCTCACTGTACACGGTCACTACACGGTCACCTGACCGTGTAGTGTGTCACCGTGTTACCGAGAGACACTTCTCGGAACACGGTGGCCGGAATTACCGTGTAGTGCCCTGCTGTGTTACCGGGCAGTGACCGGATAACCTTCATAGCTACACGGTGGCTACACGGTCGAAGCTGCCCACCGTGTAGCCACCGTGTAGCTATGAACTCGAACAGAAAATCGAAAAAAAAAAAAAAAAACGGCGATTTTCGACGTACCTTTCGGCCGGCGAACCCAGCTCTTCCAACGTAGATTCGGACGGAGCCTTCTTCTAGAGTTGTTTTTGTAGAGAGAATAAGAGAGATTGAGTGGTTTTTTGTGTTTTGAAAAAAATTGTGGGTGTGAGAGTTTTAGGGTTTGATAGGTTTGATATGCATGATAAATGCATGGATTTACACCTTCAACAACCAAATTTCCGATTTTGGTATTTATGTGGGGCCCACGATTTTCTTATTTATGTTTTGAAATTGATTTTGAGTATTTAATTGAATTGTTTGGTTGAAAATAAAAAGTAAGGGTGTTTTTGAGATTTCAAATGAAGTTTGTACAAAATACTCATGTTTTTTTGGGAGGGGTCAAAATTCTCATCCTTTTTATTTTTGTGCATGAAAAGTCATATTCCCACTTTTTTTAATTTTACTAAGAATAATTGTACCTTTTAACTCTCTTTCATTTTTAATCAAAAAAATAACATTTTTTTATTTCTCATAAGTAAAAAGTAAGGGTGTTTTTGAGATTTCAAATGAAGTTTGTACAAAATACTCATGTTTTTTTGGGAGGGGTCAAAATTCTCATCCTTTTTATTTTTGTGCATGAAAAGTCATATTCCCACTTTTTTTAATTTTACTAAGAATAATTGTACCTTTTAACTCTCTTTCATTTTTAATCAAAAAAATAACATTTTTTTATTTCTCATAAGTGGCGAAGCCAGAAAAATATTAATGTAAGACTTAAAATGTTGAATATTGATATATATTATGATTTTACCAAATTGAATAATTATGTACTTGAGAATGTTCACATATGCGTACAAATTTATGAACTACTTGAACAGTTGAACGTAACAACTAGAGACTTTCAAAAAAAAAAAAAAAAAAAATTGGGCTAGGGTCGACAAAAGAGAGAGAGGTGCAATCGAGTTGGAATTGATGAGGTACAGAGAAATACCACAAAACCCCATTCAAGAACTCATCAGACTTAACTGCCATCTGAAAAACCTGGTTCGCGCGTCTCACTTCTCAGACGCCCTCCGTCTCTACAAGCAGATCCACTCGTCCAACCACTTCGAACCCGACCAGTACACTCTCTCCACCGCCCTCACTGCCTGCGCGAACTCAAACGACACTCGGGTCGGAGCCCAGCTCCATGCCCGCTCCATTCAATCCGGTCTCAAATCCTTTTCCCATGTCACAAACACTCTCCTCTCTCTCTACGCCAAGTCGCGGGACTTGCTCTCGGTCAAAAGGGTCTTCCACGAGACACACGAACCCGACGTGTATTCGCACACGACCCTGTTATCAGCCTGCTCGAAGTTCGGCGACTTTCATTACGCCCGTCAGGTGTTCGACGAAATGCCTCAACGAGATGTGGCCGTCTGGAATGCCATGGTCACCGGGTGCGCGGAAAACGGGCTCGACGAGGTCGCATTTGATTATTTTCAGAGGATGGTTGCGTTTGGAGTGAAAGGGGATAAGTACACTTTTGCTAGTGTATTGAGTTTGTGTTCTTTGGAGCAGTTTGAGTTAGGGAGGCAGGTGCATTCTTTAGTCGTGAAGACGGGGTTTCTTAGGATGGTGTCCGTGGTTAATGCTTTACTCACTATGTATTTTAACTGTGAATGTGCTTTGGATGCTTACGGTGTGTTTGAGGAAGTGGGCCTCGAAGTTGGAGACGAGATCACTTATAACGCTATTATTGCCGGTTTGATTAGCATGGACAGAAATGAAGAAGCTCTTTTCATGTTCAAAGACATGAAAACCGACGGTCTAAAACCGACCGAGTTGACTTTCGTGAGTGTTATGGGAGCGTGCTTTTCCCCTGATATCGCTAGACAGGTACATGGGCAAGCCATAAAGATGAGTTTCGAATGCTCTACACCAGTGAATAATGCGGCAATAAGCATGTACTCCAATTGTCGTCAAGTAGATGCAGCTTTTTTAATTTTTGAAAGATTGGAAGATAAAGATGCCGTCTCATGGAATGCCATCATAGCAACTTTTGCTCAAGAGAATTCGGGTAAAGATTCCTTCTTTGCTTTTCTTGAGATGCAAAGAAACTGCATTGAACCGGACGAGTTCACGATCGGTAGCTTGCTAGGTACCTTCGATTCTCTAGAAGCAGTTGAGATGATTCAAGCAATCGTAATAAAAAAGGCACTCATTTCAAAAGCTGAAGTTTTAAATTCATTAATTTCCTCCTTTTCTAGGATCGGCGAAATAGAACGGGCGAGCAAACTCTTTTGTGAGACGCGCTCAAAGAACTTAGTATCCTGGAATTCCATGCTTTCTGGATTCCTTTTTAATAATTTACCCAAACACGGCTTGCATCATTTTTCAGAATTAACGCATTTGGGACAAAGACCAAATCACTACACTATTAGTCTTTGTTTGAGCATTTGCTCCAGCATTTCGGATCTCCATCGCGGTAAAGAACTCCATACATATGTAATTAAATCTGGGTATTTAATACATACTTCCCTCGGGAATTCTCTCATTGCATTATACTCCAAGTGTGGGGCTTTGCACTCGTCTTCACGGGTTTTCGAAAACATGACAGAAAAAGACACTGTGACTTGGAACTCGATAATATCAGCCTATGCGGAGCATGGGGAAGGCGAGAAAGCCATTCATTGTTTTGAAGCCATGCAGCAATATTCGGGTGGTGTGGGTACACCGGATAAAGCCACCTTTACTGCTGTACTCTCGGCTTGCAGCAGGTCGGGTTTAGTTTCTGATGGTATTCAGATGTTCAATTTGATGGTTAAAGTTTACGGTATTGAGCCAGATGGAAACCATTTTTCTTGCATGATGGATCTCTTGAGCCGTGGTGGGTTTCTTGATATTGCCGAGAAGGTAATTCAGGATAGGGGCATTATTGATGTTGATTTGGGCGTGTGGTGGACATTGTTTAGTTCGTGCGTGGATCATGGTTATGTAAAGTTGGGAAGTATAACTGCGGGATTAATTCTTGAGGCGAATAAAGAGGACCCCACGGCTTATGTTCTACTGTCGAATCTTTATGCGAATGCGGGAAAATGGGATGAGTCGGCTAATTTGAGGGAGTTGATGAAGAAATTTGGTGTGGTAAAGCAACCTGGGAGCAGTTGGATCACATCATGAGACGTTCATGTAGGGAAAATAATGTATTCTCTCGCTCTTTAATTTCATCAGTTACATAAGATTAGAAGTATAACATTCGAGTAGATGCCACATTGATAATATAAGTGGTTGTGGCACTATATTATGCTGGAAACTGGAAAGGGAGCACGAACTAGACGATGTCCCCTGGAGAACAAAATGTGTCACAGCTAGATTCAGTCAACCATAATGAGAGGTAAACAAGGGGAGGATTCATTTGTGAATAATTCTAATTCTTGCGTTTATTTTATTCTTATACAGACTTTATGCTGCATTTTTACCAGCTGAACAAGGCAGTCGGTGTATCAGAAAAATAATGTGTGGGATTCGAACAAGTAGTTAAGTTGAATCTTCTCAAGAGGAATTGATGTCAACGAAAAGAGAAGCTGACCATCGCATACATAGCAACACCTAGTTCGGCGAATGAAGGTTAATGCCACAAAGCAACGAATCAAGAAGACCCTACAATTCTCAAGTAACCGAAAATAGCCTTGTGCATTTCCTTCCTTGACGTCGTTGACGCTGAATACCATTTTGGCTGAAAAACAGGTTAGTGTGGGAAGACTGCAAAGTGGTCAAGTAGAAATATAAAAAAGTTTCAATCACATGCTATTTCCAATTTTGGAGGACCAAAAATTATATTTTTATACTGTTACAATTTACAAGACTATTAAGCAATTTGCACATTTTAAATGATCATTTTGCAACCTCATGAAATTTGTACTGCATTCCAAGTTCAATTCAATGTAAGCACTTTTTGTTGTTTCTTTAGGACAAAGCCTAAACCACTTTATTCGGTAAAACCGTGCAAGTTTAGTAATGATTTTTGAAGACCGTATTGTGGAAAAAGTGGTGACTGATAATAAATAATAATGAGTTTTGAGAGAACCTTTGAATATCAGATGAAAATATAGTAATGAAATTTGACATTCTTCATTTCTTTTTCTTTTTTGCGAATGTTGAAAATAATCAAGAACTTAACATTCTATAATTTTCTTTTCAAAAAATGTAAGATTCTCTAGTAATCATAATCAATAAGTATCATATTTTAGTTGCACTCATCTTTGCACAAAAGTGAAGAATACCCAGGTTATTTAAATATTTTATCTTTATTATGTCATATCAAGTTCAAAACGATGAGTGTTAGAAATAGAAACTTCAGCTTGCCAAAAAAAATAACTTGTCTTCTCGACTACTCTTGAAATAATTTCTTGTAGACCTCTCAAGAAGTTATGTGTGTAATCGCCATTTTGATGATTGAACTTTTGGATTTTGATAAGGGTGATCCTAAACATCCATAATATGGATATCCATAAATCACTTTTTGAAAAACAAATTAATTTTATACCCTTTTGATTTATTAGTTCTACGTACAATAATATTTATCTCTCTTCCTTTGTTTCTTAACCAACATGCACAATAATTAATCCTTCAATTTCCAATACATTATTTATATTATTATTTTTTATAAACTTAGTAGTATATCTATAACTTAAAAACCACTAATTTCATTTTTAAGTAAACACGTTAACACGTATACGGTTTTTTGTAATTTTGTTACAAATGCATTTTTTGTTATTTTATTACAAAATCAATTATACATTTTTTTATCTATTTTTATAAATAAATTGAGAAAATATTAATAATACATTATGTGGATTAGATTTTTATATGTCACGCAACTATTTTCCAAAATCAATATACTACCATGTTATAAATCAGTTTTTATAATTTAATAATTAAATCGTAAAAAATACTATAATCCCAATTAAAACAAAGTGAATGAATACACTACAAAATTAAACAGTTACGAATAAATTACAAAATAATATATCAAAATAATATTATACTTATGTTACAAAGTATAAAACAAAATCAAAGTCAACCACCACAAAACATTTAATCATATTAATTTATATATTTTTTTTATATGATAATGATATATATAATTAATATTATTGCCTTTGTTTCATAATATGACTCTTTAAATAAGATGTTAGTGTTATATGATTCATATATAATGAAACAACAGAAATATCAAAAATATAACTAACACGAGTTCATCTACAATGTTGTGATTTGTAGACGCACTCTTAATTCTCGCAACAATTTTATTGATACATGTTTATTTGTATGATATCTATTTTTTATAATTTGTATTATATTATTAAAAATTTATTTTGTAAATAAAAAAGTTAAAATATATTGTATATGACAATTTCAATAAAATGTGCATATAAAAATTATTTTGATAATTTTCAGTAATAATAAGATTTGTTTGGTAGATATTTTTTAAAATAAAGACATTTATTCAATAAAATTGATAAATAAAAAATGCAAATAGTAATTTTATAAGATACTGTATATGCTATTATGACAAAACGTATCCATAAAAAATTATACTAGTACGAGATTTTCTTAATTGATAGGAGTATATATTTGTTCAAATTAAAATAATTATTTATTTGCTCTTTAAAAATAAAATTGTTCATAAGTTATCCCGGTGTTTATATATGGATTAGTTGTTAAATGCAAATAATTACTAAAAATAATTTTAAGAATATTTATATATAAAAAGATATCAGTTTCATTATATATATATATATATATTATAAATTTAAAAATAACAAAAATAATAAAATATGATTCCAATCTACAATATATACAATATCATATATACAAATTAGATCAATATATATTTAATTTTAGAGTTCATATAAAGCAAACCTCTTACAATTAAAAATATACAATACTCTATACTAGTAAATAAGTCAACACTCTTGAGGAAAGAAAGTAGTTTTTGATAATTCACATATTTTGATAATTCACATATTTACGTGTTCTGAATCCATAAAATTGCTAATTTATAACAAACTATCAAAGACATAATTTATAACAAACTATCAAAAGCCAAAACTCTATTTGAGCAAATATCAAAAACAAAATATAAATAATAATAAATAAATTGTGATTGTTAAAAATATTTAATTATAATAAATAAATTTATGAGAATATAAATAATTAATTATATTCAAAAACACAAATTAAAAAAGTTAATTAAAGAGATGAATAGAAGTTGAGAAAAGCTGGAAATTGAAAAGTCAGAGACAATCATTAGACATGAGAGAATAAATTTAAAAACTAATAAAATCAAGTAAGGGTTAAAAAGTAATTAACTATCAAAAAGTAAATTTATGGATATCCATAATATGGATAACAATTTTTTTCCTTAATTTTATACCCTTTTGATTTATTAGTTCTACGTACAATAATATTTATCTCTCTTCCTTTGTTTCTTAACCAACTTTTTGCACAATAATTAATCCTTCAATTTCCAATACATTATTTATATTATTATTTTTTATAAACTTAGTAGTATATTTATAACTTAAAAACCACTAATTTCATTTTTAAGTAAACACGTTAACACGTATACGGTTTTTTGTAATTTTGTTACAAATGCATTTTTTGTTATTTTATTACAAAATCAATTATACATTTTTTTATCTATTTTTATAAATAAATTGAGAAAATATTAATAATACATTATGTGGATTAGATTTTTATATGTCACGCAACTATTTTCCAAAATCAATATACTACCATGTTATAAATCAGTTTTTATAATTTAATAATTAAATCGTAAAAAATACTATAATCCCAATTAAAACAAAGTGAATGAATACACTACAAAATTAAACAGTTACGAATAAATTACAAAATAATATTATACTTATGTTACAAAGTATAAAACAAAATCAAAGTCAACCACCACAAAACATTTAATCATATTAATTTATATATATTTTTTATATGATAATGATATATATAATTAATATTATTGCCTTTGTTTCATAATATGACTCTTTAAATAAGATGTTAGTGTTATATGATCCATATATAATGAAACAACAGAAATATCAAAAATATAGCCACTTGTGTGGTTTTTATTATATTAGTTGTAACTTTTATTTAGTTTTTCAAAAAATAAAATTGTAAATTTAATTATTTAAGTTTTCAAAATATTGATTCAAACTAGCCATTTTAATTTTATCTTTGTTGTTTCAAAACTTGGAATTTAATATACCTAGTTATTTCCAACTTGCAAAATGCATATTAAAAGTTATTCCTAATCTTGAAAACAATGTTTATTTATATAATAAAAATAAAAATATGCCAAAGTATATTGAGACTGGAGTATATTATACAGTATGTGCAAATATCAATAAAGACAAATTAGGTTTGAAATCAAATGTAAAGTTAAATTGAGGTTAGATTTCCAAGCCATCTTTTTAGAATTTCAATGAGTCAAAATACCATTTAGATTAGATTATTCTTTTGAGCTCCTCGTCACCAATCATAATGGCGCCGCCTTCGTGTTATTATTTCTTGCAAGATATGCTGCAGATTTTATGCTTATACTTCACGCCCTCCATAACAATTAACAAATTCAAATTCAAACTGGCCGGCGGCCACCACCACCACCACCTTCCGCCGCCCACCAGCGATAATCGTGTTCATGAACGACAAATAAATCCGATTCATTCTTTCAATATACACAATTTTAAGCATACAATTAGCAATACAAACAAACCACATACTAATAATAATTTCCCCTAACAAAAACAGAAAAACAAAATTTCCAAGAAACCACATTACCTGCAAAATTACTACTCTTAGAGCTGTACGATTTTTCAAATTTCCCAAAAAAAAAAGATTAATTAAAAAATCAGAAATCTCTCTCTTCTCTTCACTTCAGACTTCAGTAGTGAGGCATTGACTGAGAGATTTTTCCTTCATTTTCATGAGCGTTGTTTTCGTGTTCGCCAGATCTCAACCAAACGCAAACCGCCGCAAAACTGAGGACGAGACTGACAAGCCCGCTCCCCAGCCCGATCCCGACGATTGCCATAATCGACAGCCCTCTGCTCTTCATCGGCGGCAGAGGGTACCCGTAGAGATCCTTGTTCCCTTCGTACGAGCTCGCGTTGAACCGGGCCAGGTTCCCGGTCCGGTTCCCCAGAGAACCGGGTATCGGCCCGGAAAGCCTGTTCCTCGACACGTCGAAGACCGAGAGCCGCGCCAGAAGCCCGAGCTGCTCCGGAATCTGGCCGGAGAGGCGGTTATCGTGGAGATCGATGACGTTGAGGTAGGCGCAGAGCGCAAGCTGCTGGGGAATCGGGCCGGAGAGGAGGTTGGCGGAGAGATTGAGGACGGCGAGATTGACCAGGTACTGTAATTCGGGCGGAATCGGGCCGGAGAGCGAGTTCGAGGAGAGGTCTAGGGCTTGCAAATTGGTGCAATTTGAGAGGAAGGGGGAAATGGTGCCTCGAAGAGAGAGATTGGGGAGAGAGAGTTTGTAGATGCGGCCATTGTTGCAGGTTGCGCCTTGGAGGAAGGAGGTGAAACCCTGGCAGGGATTCGCGAAAGTGGTCGCCGTCCAGTTTTGCAAGCTTTTCAGAGGGTCGACCAGGGACTGGCTGAGGTGGGTCAGGCACTGCTCGTCGTTGGGATCCGCCGCCGCGCCGGAGAAATACAGCACGGCCAGGGCCATCAAATGGGCCCGAATGACCATTTTAGCACATAAACTTTGATTTGGTTTGGGGGTTTGGGGGTTTGGAAAGAGTATAAGAGGTTTTTGTGATTTGGTAGCTAATCAAATTGTGTGAAGGTGTTAAAAATAAGTGTGTATTGTGATGTACTCCGTACTTTGCTTTGTCACACTCGCACCTTTTAATTTGCGTGAAAGAGAAATCATTTATAAATATACAGTAAATTCACTTATCCCCAATAATGTAAATTTTAGGAAAAATATGTATAGTTTTATTCACAAGTCAAATTTTATAAATAATTCTTTATTTTTAAAAATTATTAAAATTATTTCTTTGACTTGCTACTTAAAATATGACTACTTTATATATAAAAATTATCAAAATTACTCTTACTTTTTTGGGAAAAATGACAATTAGACATTTTTTCAACATTTTTTGCTCAATAAAGCCAAGTTCCAATTTATGTGTCAATTAAGTTTTTTTGTTCCAATTGGGCCAAAAATAATATATGGAATGACGAAAATACCCTTAATCTATTTTTACTCAACCCACCCCACCCCTATCTCACCCCACCCCAACCCCAGACACTGAATACCATTAAGAGACACAGAACGTCAGATTTTTTTTTCTACTCATCCCAACCAAGCCACTGCCTATGAGTCGCCGACTCATTCTTCAACAGGCACGCGGTAAGAGCTCTGGCTACTCCCACTGCTTGGGAGCTTACGTTTTCATGTTCTATTTCACTCCCCAATGGGGGTTCTTTTCACCCTTCCCTCACGGTACTACTTCGCTATCGGTCACCCAGGAGTATTTAGCCTTACAAGGTGGTCCTTGCTAATTCACAGGGGACCACCTCCAGACACTGAATACCATTAAAAGACACTGAATGTCACCCCGGACACTAATACCATTAAAAGACACTGAACGTCAAATTTTTTATTCTACTCAACCCGCCCCATGAATACCATTAAAAGACACTGAATGTCACCCCAGACACTAAATACCATTAAAAGACACCGAATGTCAGATTTTTTTTTCTACTCAACCTACCCCACTCCAGACACTGAATACCATTAAAAGACACTGAATGTCACTCCAACCCCATACACTGAATATCATTAAAAAACACTGAATGTCAAATTTTTTCTACTCAATTTACCCCACCTACCCAGACACTGAATATCATTAAAAGACACTGAATGTCAGATTTTTATACTGAATATCATTAAAAAAACAGAATGTCGGATTTTTAAACTAGAATATTATAAAAACACTTAATATTATAAAACCACTGAATGTCATACAAAAATATTAAATATCATTATAAAACACTGAATCTCATAAAAAAATAGTGAATATTATAAAAACACTGAATGTCATAAAAAACACTGAACGTCATAAAAAAACACTGAAAATGAAATAAATATCCCAAAAATAAAAATAAAAATAAAATAAAAAATACAATGAATCTCGTAAATGGTACGTGTGCTGTGGGGGTTTGTGGCTAGGTTTCTTGACCCGAGCGTCGTGAAAGAGGGAGGAGTCCTTGCGTCTGTGGCACCCATTAGGTACATGAAAGGAGAGAAAGAAAGGGAATTGAAATCAGTGTCAAAATTATAACTGTTCGAGAAGGCTTACACAAATAACATCATTTTCTTCAAATATGCTCCGCATGTTGAGTTCATCAACTGCAGTTCTTCGTCTCTGGGAAAAGCAAGAATTAATGTTCAGCAAATAAGCCACTGCACACCATGTGTTCATGTTCATGTTTAATGTAAATGAACATTAAACATGAACATGAACACATAGGTGTCTGAGAATATCTGCCATCAAATTCTAGCTCATGAACTAGAATTCAATAAATCCTATAAATATAAGAACAAAATATCAGAAACTCAACCCGAAACCATATGTACATAACTAGATTCTTCACATATGAGCTAAAAGATGAAAATTGTAATCAACAAACAGATACCTACCTGGATGCCATCAGGTAAGTTCATGGAAGAAAGCATGAGCACGATATCCTGGCTGAAGTTGATTTCTAATCTCAACCATAATCGACCTGTTGAGCTTGCCCAATCTTCTCGACCCTTCGATTGTGTTGCGCCTATGATTACTCGATTTGCTTTTTAAGTCAACTACCGCTCGTTGATGGCTATCACAATAGAGAACACTAAAAGTAATTAAGCACACCAAATGTTTTAAAAAACGTGACTCTTATTTGAGGCGTTTTTCACTTGAGGCATGAGGCGTACGCCTTGAAGCGTAACGAGGCGTACGCCTCAAATTAAAACAAAAAAAAAAATAAAATTATTAGAAAAAATCTATTATATTACATTTATAAAATGATATTTAATTTATTATTAATAAATTAAGTGTTATTTAAATAAATTACCCGAATACATTGATAAATAATTTTAAAATTTAAATATTTTCGTTGACACTATTATTTTGAAAATCAATATATAAAGTTAGAAACAAACAATAGAGAACAACTATTATCAAAAACAATATATATATAAGTTGTTGAAAATAAAAAAAATAAAAAAATAAGAAAGAGAAAGAGAAAAAAATTACCAAAGAGAAAAAATATTATTATGAAAAACAATATATATAAGTTGTTAAAAATAAAAAAAAAATGCAAAAATGAGAAAGAGAAAGAGAAAAAAAAATTACCAAAGAGAAAAAATATGTAAAAACAACGTAATTGGAAAAGTTAAGTTTCTTAAAACAAGAAATTCAATTAGAAATTTAAAGTTTAAGAAGGATGAATAAATATAAAATAATAATATTGTAAGGTTAAATTAATTGATCATAAATTGAGTCAAGTATAATTAATAATATTAATTTAATTATAAAATTAAAATATCACTCGTTTAAAAAAAATTCAAAAAAATATGAAAACCGTCTCAGGCGAGTCGAGGCGGATGCGCCTCGACTCGTACGCCTCACGTCTTAAGGCGTATAAATTTTGAAACGGTCTTGACTCGTGTGCCTCAGAACATAGAAATGTCAAGCCGGTACGAGGCGCGCCTCGAGGCATACGCCTCGTCCGTTTTTTAAAACAATGAGCACACCTAAAAGAAACACTTAAACATTGGCAAGAATCAAGAAAACCTCACCAACAACATTGGCAACAACAACACGTTCAACTGCGAGTGAGGGATGAACTACACAGTCCACATCCGCTCTCCCCGAGAGAAAGAAAGCAAACACAGTCATACAGAACAAAATAATAAAATTATAGAGTGGTCGATACCATTGTATACACATCACGACACTCCTTGCTTCTTCTGTGCATACAGCTACACGCCACGTATATATGCATCACTCCCGAACTCACGGGCGACTCTTCTCCACCACCGTTGCTCCGCTCATCTCGACCCAGTACCGCCGCACGCCACCGATCGAAGCTTCGCTTGAATTCCCGAACTCGTTCTTCGACCTCACCAGACGTTCGCTCAGTCGGGCCGACGCCACGACATCTCTAGCCCCCGCCCGTCGTCCGCCGCGCCGCAGAGGCGGCAGAGGTAGACTCTCCCGATGTCTTCGCTCCCGATCTGCCGCACAAGGCTGAAATTACGGAAGCTAGGGTTCCTGTCAGGGCGCGTGATTCGGAACGAGCGGTGCATCCGCAATGCCGCCATGTTCCCCGGCGAATCGAGTTAGATGTTGCCGCTGTGTTTGCGGAGTCGAAGGCGGAGGCGGCTTCTTCGCCCGCGCGTTCGAGCACATCGCGGTCTCCAAGCCGCGGGGCGTGCCGCCGGAGAGAATCGTCCGCGAGCTCGCGGCTGATCGGGCTGGAGGGGGTTGCTTCTCGTCATCGTCTTCTTCCACGGGGGACTCGACTGACGTACGACTGCACGTTCGACCGGTGGGGACGGGGAGCCGAGGGTGGATTCGCGCCGGTGAGGGATGGCGGATCCGGTGCGGCGTGCTGCCCTGCCTGATCTGGTGAGACGGGGGAGGAGATCCGTGTGATTGGGGGCGACTGCGTAACCTAATGCGAAGAAAAAAAGGGGAATGGCATAGTTTTGTCTTTACACATTTTAGGGGCCTAAATGACACGCATAATTTTTCGAAAGCCTTATAGCCAAAAAAATGTTGAAAAAAAGCCTAATCGCCATTTTTCCCTACTTTTTTTACCTGCTACTTATATGATTTGTTAAATCGGTAATTTGTACCAAAAAATTTAAATAAATATAATAATAAATAAATCGGTAATTTGTACCAAATAATTTAAATAAATAAAATAATAATACTAAATCAAAAATAAACTCACTACACTTTGAACACCATAGCTGAACATTATTAATCATTACATTATTTGTATTATTCATTATTTATACCAATATTAAATAAATAAATGATCAAAATAAAAAAAATACAAAATGTTACAGTAAAAACTAAATAAAATAATTTTTAAATTAAATACAAAAATAAAATTAAATAATGAAATCATTTTATAAATAAATTAATCATTAAATAAAATTACAAATTATTTTAATATTATATTAAAAATAAAAATAATTATCAAAAATTTTAATTTTTCATGTTCTGTTTGTAATTTTATAATTTTGGTTGTTAAATTTTATTAATTAATTATTAATCATTAATTAATTAATAAATGAAAAATAATGAATTATTACATTTTAATTATTTTGTATTTAATTAATTTTTAATGTTTTTATTTTTATTATTAAATTTTTTTATTAATATATTTTTACTATTGATTAATTAATACATGTAAACTAATGAAGAATTAAAATCTAAATTTAATTTATAATTTATTAATTATTATATTTTTTATCAAATTTAAATTAATTTGTATTTACTTAATTTTAAAGTTATAATTATAAATTAATGGGCTGCTATAAATATAGAGCTCATATCAAACCAATTATAGTAACTTCAATTAAAATGGATAACTCATGATCCTCCGTATCCCCCAAAGCCCTCTAGAGCACCATTGTGAGTTTGTTTCTCGAGCGCCATGACACCCAAAAATATTTGACCAAGTGTTAGAATAGTCACATTTGAATATTTTATAAATTATATTGTTGGCGTATATATTATTTTGTATAAGAAATTTGTTGATTTTGTCTCATCTATTGGTTTATCAATAATCGGTCCTTTAACTCTCTCTTCATTTATCACATTAATGGGGAGACCACATATATTCTCCTTTACGTGGATGTTTATTATATTTATTCTTAATTCAGAATTTGCTCTGAAAGATGTCTCTTAATCTATTTTTGGGAATAGATGTGGCACGATCATCAAAAGGGAAATTTCTCTCTCAACGTAAGTATGCAAAAGAGATAATTAGTAGAGCTGGTATGTCCTCTTGCAAACCAACATCCACTCTACTAGATACAAAGTAATAAATGAGTGTACTTCCATTTCTTTATCATAGTCTTGTCGGTGCATTGCAGTACCTTACGTTTACGAGGCCTGATACTTCATATGTCGTTCAACAAATTTGTCTATTTATGCATAACCCGATGGTTACACTTATGACCGCTTTGAAACGGGTCATTCGATATCTTCAGGGTACTCTAACTCTTGGGCTTCATCTTACTCCCTCTTCGACATCCACTCTTTTGTCATATACAGATGCTGATTGGGGTGGGTGTCCGGATACTCGTCGGTCCACTTTGGGATACTGTGTGTTCTTAGGTATCAATTTGATTTCTTGGTAGTCTAAACGACAACCTTCTCTTTCTCGCTCGAGTGCCGAAGCCGAATACCGTGGTGTTGCTAATGTTGTTTCTGAATCTTGTTGGTTACGCAACTTACTCTTGGAGCTTCATTGTCCGATTAACAAAGCTACTTTGGTTTATTGTGATAATATTAGTGCTATTTATCTTTCGGGCAATTCGGTTCAACATCAGCGCACAAAACACATTGAGATGGACATTCATTTTGTTCGTGAAAATATGGCTCGTGGTCAAGTTCGAGTCCTGCATGTCCCGTCTCGATTTCAAATAGTTGACATATTTACAAAGGGTTTGTCGTTAATTTTATTTGATGAATTCCGACCAGTCTCATCGTTCGTCTTCCTCCCGCTCTGACTGTGGGGTAGTGTTAGAATAGTCATATTTGTATATTTTGTAGATTATATTGTTGGCGTATATATTATTTTTTATAGAGATAATTATGAGTAGGAGATTGGGATTATCCCACCATATCTCGGATGTATATCTCGTAACCTAGAGGTGAGAAACTCTTGTATATATATTGCGGAAAGAATAATGGAAAGGACACGGAATATATGTCAGTAGGATCGTTTGACCTAAAATTTGTGCTTTGTTTTATTTTTGCTGAATTACTAAATAATATTCAGCATTCTTTAAAGATAATAATATGGAGAGAAAATATTTTTCTTAATAGTTTCTTGATTATTTTTCATTAGAAATTTGATGACTTGAAGTGCATACATATTTCTATCATGGCTCCTCTCTTCGAGGCAAAAACATTTTTCCACACTTCGAGGCTCGTACCTTACTAGGTTCACACATTACTAAGCTCACACATTACTAGGTCAACATTAAGAGCATAATAATAATAAAATAAAACATAAATTGCTGCACAGTTCTCATCCTTAATGTGCTGCTCCATGACTCCAAGAAGCTCTCTTAATTCGTAGAACTTCTCCTTATGAAGTGCCTTAGTGAATATGTCGGCAATTGGAACTTCTCGAATGAAATGATGCTTGATGTTAATGTCTTGTACGACTATGAAAGACTAGATTTTTGTTCATAGCAATGGCTGATTTGTTGTCACAAAATAGCTTCGTAGCTTCCTTCCTTCATGCCAATGTCACCAAAATGTCACCAAAATTTTGAACGATTAATTATTCAAGACACATGCTAACTCAAAATGTAGAACCTTCACATCTCAAACAAAGATTCATTATTTGAATCGACTTCAGTTATAATATTAAGACTTCAGAATAAAAAATAAAAATTGCCAATTTTATAAAAATAAAATATAAAAAAATGCTAGGAATATTTCCCAAAGTAACATCCCAGTTTCCAAACAGAATACAATCACTACTACAAAAAAGGCCTATAACAACGGTTAAAAATAGCTATTTACATCGGTTGTCCAACCGATGTCCAAGAGGCCGATGTAAACATGCTGGTCAATTAACATCGGTTAAATGACCGATGTAAACAGTACACCATTAACATCGGTTTTGTAGTAACCGTTGTAGATAAATTCAGTGACTTCAGCATCACATTGACAACCGATGTAAGTTCGCAATTTTCACAACGGCTCATTAGAAAAGCCGATATAATTTTAAATTTTGGACATCGGTTATTATTTTTAACCGATGTTACTTGAATTTTATTTACATCGGGTATTATAGAACCGATGTGAAATTGTATTTAAAAAAAAAAAAAAATAGTTTTCAAATTATATATACCTGAATAATTATATGAAAATTGAACATTAAAACAAATATCCAATTTCATACAAATAAATTTTCAAATACACTTTTTATCACTACAATGAAAATCAACAAACATTTGATGGACGTAGAACCCAAAAGCTCTATGTATCTCTTCATTGGATCACAGCTTTTAGCTTTACACAATAACTCATCAACATGTCCTGGCGAAAATGAGTAGATGATAATAAATTAAAAACTACACTAAAAAATTGTGACAAAAAAAGTTGAATGTGTATCTAAAATACTTACACTTGACATTTGTTCCCACAAGTCAATGAGGACAATTTGAACCATAAATTACAAGAACCTACAAAAAAACATCAACAAATAGAGCAGGTTAAAGTTCACTTTTTAAAACTTAATGTGAAATCCTCATTCCTCACATAATAATTAGTTGGACTTGATGATCAAACATAAAATCATTTATAACTCATTGATCTAAATCAGAAGCATATCATTATCTATACTTGTATAATTAGTGATAAATTAAGTAAAATTAAACTAAAAAGACTTTTATACACAAGAAATTGTCACCTTTGTTACACAAGCTAGTATTTATATGCTTCTTTGTGTCCCTGAATGTCTCGAGACTTCAATCACGTGTTTCATTAATTTCATATATGTCGCTGATCCCTTCTGCCCCTAATGTCCACAATAGTACAAGAGAGCATTATAAAATTAATCAATGTCAACATTATCAAATACGCACAACAAAAACATTATTAAAACAAAATAAGTAAGTGTACATCCTCAAAAAAAATGAGGGAGTCATGGAAAATGAAGTAAAAACAATTGCATTAATGAGTAAATAAAAATAAAAACACATGTACTTCTTTCCCTTTGATAGAATTTATTACACTTTGTCGCACTCCTTTCAAATTTCACCTCTGCAAAAACAAAACACACTCCATACACACGACTTTTTAGGACGTGTTGAGTGTGGAGGCCGATTCACGCCGAGGAGACGAAGAAACGAGGCAGCAGAGGAACGGCGGTCGCCGGAGGAGTTCCGGCGATCGCAGGCTGAAGATGGCGAGCGCCATTTGGGTTTCGGCGGGCGCCGAAACCGGGAGAAACGGGTCTGAATCCCTGCAAGGTTTTGGCCCCTTTCGGCGGGCGCCAAAACGGCTCCCCTCTTATTTGCCCCCCTCTTATTTAAACCCTATGTGCGTGAATATTAGGGTTAACACCTCCAGAAAGTCTAGAGTCGAATTATAGCATTACAAGGTCGTGTAATCAAGTCCTATAATTGTTCTAGTGAATTATTGCAGCGGCAAGAAGTGGACGTAGCCCTCGTTAACGGGTGAACCACTATAATTCTTCGTGTTCTTTTATTCCGTATTTTTCGTTCTTGTTTGTTCGTATTGCTTTTCAAGCGGGGACTTCGGACGCGAATTACCCAACAGGACGTAAATACACACCCAAAGCATGCTCTTTCACCTTTCGGCTTTCACGTACAACTCTCAAAACATAAGAAAAAAACAAGCCAACTTGTAGCAAAAACATAGTACAGAAATATAATAACACCAAGAAAAATGCACAAAGCATATGTCACAAAAGAATTAGGAAACCAGGTACCACAATGACATCCAGGCCACAGTCTCCTTCGATTTTTAGCAGTCCAAATAACCAGAATGAATTTACACAATCAACAAAAAAATAAAAAGAAGGAAATCTGACAAACATCTTCCTAAACAAGACATAGGTTTCGACCAATACGATTAAAATCAATCTACAAATGCAAAATTAATCCAAATCATAATTTGTATAAAGTGCTATTAAAAACAAATGAAAAAATAATCAAACCCGAGGAAGAGCTTCGACGGTCGAAGCCACCGACGATGAGTGGTGCTACACAAAGGCTCGATGAGTGTGTGAGGCATTACAGTGGCGGGAGGCGTGAAAGTGATGGTAGGAGGTGAGGTCGGAGACGTCGGAGATCGAGTGTTTCGGAGAGAGAGAAGGTAGAGTCTGGAGATCGGCGATGAAAGGCAGTAACCGAATATGAAGAGTTAGACGAAGGTGGGCGGCGTGATTGTTTTTATTTGGAGAGAGGGATGACGTGAGAGAGTAGGGTTCAATAGTGCAATATCATTAGTTTAAATAAAGAGTAAGGAATGATTTAAATTTTCCTATTACAAATAAAATAAGCGATGTCCCAAAAATTACTTCCTCACATCAGTTATAACCAATAACCGATCTCCCTAAATTCTTATCCACGTCACTAATATTTAACCGATGTTGTGGCTCAAATGGACATCGTTCACTAGAAAACCGTTGTCATATCATTAAAATTTTAACATCGTTTTTTTAAGCAACCGATGTTAAAATGAATATTTACATCGGTCTTCCTATAACCGTTGTAAATTGACTGTTGTTAAAAGTGTATTTTGTAGTAGTGAATGCATAAAAGCTCTTATGTCCAACAAGATAATGCATGAGAAAGAATAGAGTACATTACTTCCTGAGACGGAATACTTCTTGAGATTCAAGGTCCCTCGAGCTCACGAACCTCTCATGAAATCCGTACGTGCTTCGGAAGGAGTTCCCGCAATCCACCATATTTTTCTTGTTAATTTCGAAAAATCCCCAAACTTAAAACCCTAGATCAATTTTTAAATGAAAATCAAAATAAACCCTAAAGTAACAAATAATCGAAAAATCTAAACAACAAAGAGGTTGTCGGATACATACCTCTGCTGCCGCTGCTCGAAGAAATCACTCGAACGCGTTTCTCGAAATAGTTGGACTCCCCGCGCTCCTGGCTCGTCCGCCTAGTTGCCTTCCCGGAGATCTGCCGTCGTCGTGCTCGTTGCAATCTGGCCGGAGCGTCCAAATGAAGAGAAATCGCTTCGCCGGAAATCGTAGAGAATCGACTCTCAAAAAGAAAGTGAGGAAGAAAGTTGTATACTTAATGTCTACATTTAATAACATATATAAACTCGGTATAAAGTCATTTATCCTATTTGATAAATAATAAACAATTGTTTTGCATTTAATTATTTTAATTAATATATATACAATTGATCGTCCTAGATTATACACGTTGTAGTTAGTATGGTGTGCGATGTCACACGGAAGATCATACTATCGGTTACTCGTATATAATCGAACATTTGCTCACGACCTAGATGGACGGGGACCATCCATCGGTATAGTCGTTGTATAATTGGGAAAATAATTTGTCTTGATTATTTAATTATACTTGTACACTTGTTGTATTGAGCGGACCGTTTGAGATTAATCGATTAGGATTGTCTTGGATAATCGAATTAAAACTCAGTGTATTATATTCTTAATCTCTGATATTATTGCGGGTGTGTGCATTTAATATTAGTGACTTTGACTAATCAATGGAATTGACAAATATGCTTATTGGACAATTACCGGCAATTGGGTCACTGTATTATTTGTATGACATGTTGTGAATTCTTGACGGGAAAATGTGTCCCGATAAGGGTTGATAATGTCCCCGAGATGAGATCATAATGATTATCTTGTAAACCTTGCAAGTGGATTATCATCCGCATGATAATAAAGTTGAGTGGTACTAGTCTCGGAATTAAAGAGATAAATAAATTTAATTAACAATAAATAAAATTTATTCATGGACATTTCTATCATAAACACATGGAATAAAATAATACCATGGAAAATATTAATTGATATAATATGGTTTAATATTGGGAGTAGAAATTATATTTATTTAGTGGAGTTAAATATAATTTATGGATTAATTAATAGATTTGGGCTTGAGCTCAATTTAATTAATTCCATAAGGAGCCCAATATTCCACCTCCTTAAGGTCCTCTACGTAGCTTATAAAATCACCCCTATGGTCTTCTCTTCTTTCACGAGTTTCATATTTGAATATTCTAGAGAGATAAAGTAGAGAGAGAAGGATCCCCATAGAAACTTGGAAGATCGTTGCCCACCCCGACGTTCAAGCTAGTGCAAGGAATACGTGGGAAGATCTCAAGGTCATCGACAGATCTCGATTTTTTGTCAAACGAGAATAAGGTAAAATCATATAAACTCCCTTATGATTTTAAAGATATTAATTATCGTAAAAATACGAGAACCAAGATCCGAGGATGAGACCCGTGACGAGGATCGACTGGGCGGTGGTGGTGGAAGACCACCGGACCGCCGGCGGTCGAGGGATCCTTGTTGGACGGGATCGCGCGAGGTCGATCGAGTATAGGGCTCGATCGTACGGATGGGCTGCGGGTTTTCCCGCAGCGGCGAGTCAGGTGACTCGCTGCGGGCTGCTGCGAGGGTTTCGCTGGTTGCTGTGGTTTTTTTCCCGCAGCGACCCACAACAGCGAGCCAGGCGACTCGCACGGCAGTTTCGCTAGGTTCTGCGGGCTGCTACGAGCAGCCTCGCGTGGCTGCCGGTTTCAGCCGCGAGTTTCCCGCGGGGACTCGGCCGAACAGCCACGGGTTTTCCCGCGGCTAGGGTTTTGGTCGGGTCCGGCTCCATGGCGGCTCTTGGCGGGTTTCCAGCGATCGGGATTTTGACCGGGGTTGTTATTCTGCGTTTCCAGACGACCCTAGGATGTTGATATCCAACAGAAATAGCCCTCGTCCCGCTATTATATGCTAACGTTTATCGACCACGTCTTTGGCGACCATGTGTGGTTGCAAAAGACTTTCCACGTGTCAAGTATTTTCCACCGTGGAAAATCAGGAATATCACAAACTTTTTAGCGGCTCCGGGATTGGTCGCTAATATTCTTTCGCGACCACTTTATTTGGCGTGGCAGAACGCGCCACAATTTTGACATCTTAAGCGACCACAGTTGTTAATAGCGACCACGAGCGTGGTCGCTAATAGTTACGCGAGATTATTTTCTGAACAAATAGCGAGTGAATAGGTTTGCGACTACATGTGGTCGCTAAAAGCCCACAATAGCGACCACGTCTCGTGGTCACTAAAGATGTGGTTGCTAAAAGCCTTTTTTGTAGTAGTGAGAAGGCAGCCGCGTGAGCAATGATTGACCCGCTTTTGGTGCGTTTTTCCGGGTCAGTTCGTAGTCTTTTCCGCTCTCGTTCGATACTCTTTTCCCCGTTTTAAGTTGCCTTTGGTCATAATCAGTTGGAATCGTGTGATCGATTCATATTCCGTGGTTTGTAGGCGAAACGGGAAGAAAATGAGTAAAGTATGCTTTTCGAGTGGAGATCCAGCTGATTGTCGGCCGACACCCTGATTGTACTGATTAACTGTCGGCCGACATTCCCTTGGCGTACGATAGTTCGTGATTTGAAGACTATGGAGGGCGACAAAGGCCATGTCGGACGACATCGATAAGCTGTCGGACGACATACAGGCAAAATGAGAGTTGAGGTCAGGGAATTTGGCATCGTATCGCAGGTTTATTCTTCGATCGAAGGGCAGACTGTCGGGCGACATATATTGATGTCGGACGATATGTGAATCGTCAGACGACAGGAAGATGCCGTCGTCCGACAAGTTGTGCTGATTCATCCGATGTTGAGTTTTCTTCTTTTGACTTTGTTTGACCCTCGTTTTGAAGGGTATAAATAGCATTTTGGCTTGTAGATTGTAACTAACTATTCATTCCCCACTTTACACATTACATTTCTAGCTTTCTTCTCAAGCAATCCAATTTCCATTTTTATGTTCTTCAATTTCTCAACATAAATTCACGATCTAAATTTCGTACGTCGAGAATCCGATTAAATCTCATTCACGAACGATCTTCCTCTCCTCGGGCCCGACGTTTTCATCGGAGCGGTTTTTCCGGGTGACAAGTTAAAGTCCGACCTCGATTTCGGAAGCTCGGCTCGATCGTCTTCTTCATCCATCGATTCCAATATCCTCTTGGTGAGATTCTCTTCATTTCTTCTCGATTATGGCTTACTCGATTGTGGATTGTGATTTTGAGTGCTTGTTGATGGCTAGATAAACCTTTTGTAAGGGTGTTTGATGAAATTCCTCAATGAGTTAGAGTTGATTTCTCAAGTAGCTTGATTTCTATTAATTGGATAATTACACCTCTCAATTTGTGGTCTCGTGTTGAACAACTCCCGAGTATATCACTAGTGAACCATACGGTTGATGTGTAATGTCGAAACTCGAAATATCGGGACGCCGAGTAGAGGACCTCGAGGGGTGAAACTCTCGTGTGTGTCGTGATTGAGTGTAGACGATCATTGGTGAGGGGTAACGTGACAACACCTTGATTTCTAATCCGGTTAAAAGTTTAATTTAGTATTTCGTAAATCCTATTCAACTCTAGCTCGTTAGGAAGAGTAGTCGAGACACCCTTGCGATCAAAACACTTTTGTTACAACTTGATCTTTAATTACTCTTTCTTAAATACTCGTTCTAATTGTTAAACAAACACTCTTTGCAAATCCCCCCCTTAGTTAATAATGATTTTATTCCCCCTCTTGAAACTCGTACTTAGCATATACAAAGTGACATTCACGTGCCGATAGCATTTCTCCTTGAGATCGACTCGGGGGGTTTACGTTCGTAAATCTTTCGGTTTTATAAATTAGTTTTTGAGCAATCAAAATGGCGCCGTTGCCGGGGAGCAATTTAGGCGACGTGAATTGATTTTTGTGCTAGTTAAGTTCTTGTTTCTTTGTTTATTTTTCTTTTGTTTCTTTTATTCCTTTCTCGTGTTATCGTTGTTTTTTTACACTCGGTGCGTGTAATCCCTTTCTTTGAGTGTTGTGTATGCAAGGTTGAAGACGTTCTCCCTTTCATACTTCCATCTCTCCTACAACGACCGAGTTGATCAAATGGCTAGACGCAACGATAAACGAGCCTCTTACTTTGATGATTATGATTATCCGTTCGAGAGGGGTAGTTCTTCTTCAAATCATCGGTACAATCAACATGTCCATGAGCCATATCGCCGACCTCGGCAAACCGATGTTGAATATGAAGATAACCGAGATTATTCACCTCCTCGCCATCGGAAGCATCATGGATATCGTGAGTATTCTTAAGACGAGAAGGAGTATATGTCCCCACCTCCTCGCGAATATCGAAGGGAAAGAGAGACACCTCGAGATCAAGACCGTGGAAAATACCGTAAGGATAATGTTGGAAGTGCAAAAACATATCATCATCAATCTTCCTTAGAGCACGAGGTTAAACGGAGGTCAATAGGCGATTTCTCAAAACCACATCTCCATTTGTCGGGGAGCCGCTATGTTGATGAAAGACCTTATGAGAAGTCTTGCTCCAATTCCTCTAGCAAAAATATTGCTCCAAAGGCCCGGGAAGAGAAGCTCACGTCCCAACATTTGTCTCAATTGCCGTCATTTTCCGGGGCATCGAGTGAGAATGCCATCAAGTTCCTCAAAGACTTTTCTATTGTGGTTGACACCTTCCCGTTAGCCGGTTTTGCCAAAGATGAGTTGAAGATTTGGTGCTTTTGCTATTGTATGAGGGATGAAGCTAGGGAGTGGTTCTCGATATTGTCATTTCGTTCCAAGTCTACATGGGATGATATTTTTAAGGTATTCATTGATCGATTTATTCAAGAGGTACCGCGACCCCCCTTAGATGATAATGTGTTACATTCTTGTTTTGGAACTCGTACTTAGCATATACAAAATGATATTCACGTGCCGATAGCATTGCTCCGCGAGAGATCGACTCGGGGAATTTACACTCGTAAATCTTTCGGATTTTATAAATAGTATAGTGGTAAGTATTCCTGCCTGTCACGCAGGTGACCCGGGTTCGATCCCCGGCAACGGCGCCATTTTGATTGCTCAAAAACTAATTTATAAAACCGAAAGGTTTACGAACGTAAACCCCCCGAGTCGATCTCAAGGAGCAATGCTATCGGCACGTGAATGTCACTTTGTATATGCTAAGTACGAGTTTCAAGAGGGGGAAGAAAATCATTATTAACTAAGGGGGGATTTGCAAAGAGTGTTTGGTTATCAGCTAGAGCAATCATTTAAAAGCAAGTAATTAAAGAGTGATTTGTAATAAATGTGTTTGGAAAGAAAGGGTGTCTCGACTACTTTTCCTAACGAACTAGAGTTGACGAGATTTATAAAACTCCCAATTAACTAATAATCGGACTAGAGATCACGGTGTTGTCACGTTACCCCTCACCAATGATCGCCTACACTTAATCACGACACACACGAGAGTTTCACCCCTCGAGGTCCTCTACTCGGCGTGCCGGTATTTCGAGTTTCGACATTACACATCAACCGTATGGTCCACTAGCGATATACTACGAAATTGTTCGACACGAGACCACAAATCGAGATGTGTAAATGTCCAATTAATAGAAATCAAGCTACTTAAGAAATCAACTCTAACTTATTGAGGAATTTCATCAAACACCCTTACAAAAGGTTTAGCTAGCCATCAACAAGCACTCTAAATCACAAACCACGATCTCCTATGGCACTTTCTCCTTCTTTGGATACTTTAATAGAAGTGATTGAGGTTGAGCTAGATCACTTGCTCCTTGATGTTATTCTCGATTGTGTGGAAGAATCCTCATGCTTTGATTTGATCTCTGATGACGACCTCGATATAGCTTCCTTGGTGATCACTACACCGGAAGGGGAAGTTGCTCTAGTATCCGATGAGAGTAAAGAGACATCAAATGTCCCGATGATCTTTCCTATCCTAGATATTCCGGGTGAGTCTCTTTTTGAAGCTCCAATTTCTTTGGAATATGATACACCATTGCTCTCTTTCTTTCACGAGAACATGACGTTGTTGAAAGTTGATGAGGTCAAAGAAACCTTACATGTAGAGCTTCCATTGGAGTGTGATGTCGAGTTCTTAGATTGTGGGGTAGTACCTTATCCAGTTGAGCTTCTTGTTGAGGATGTTGGTAACGACGAGGAGAAGGTTTTAGAAGAGCATGTTCTTTGTGATTTCAAATCCTTCTCCGCGTCCGAGTGTACAAGAGAAGAGGAAATCATGGAGTTTTGGTCAGAGAATTTACGGTTTGGAGGATTTGGGAGTTGATCTTGGACTTTCCACTTCGTGTGTGCTTACTCCCTCGTCTATTGAAACTCAAATGTAAGATGACGATGATCTCAAACTGCCTAAGCCGCCTAATCCGGGTAATAGATTTATTGACATTATTTGTGGTTTAGGTGAGAATTTATTGGATTTATTTGTGTTGAGGACGGAGATTGGATTTCTTGATGATCGGTTGAGTGATGAATTCTATATTGAGGCTCGTGAGCCATTGCCCGAGACGGTATTCCTCCGGAAATATAGTTCGATATTTTTAGAGGGTCCGGTGGATGAGAGACATGACTTTGGGTCGATGGACCCGTTTCTCAATTTATGGCGAGCCTTCACTTTTTTCCATTTGGAGGATCGAGCTCCTTCGACCGAAATGCTTTACTTGAGGAAGTATAGCTCGATATTTTTAGCGGTCGAGATGGCGGATGTCTACTTTCTACATCTAGATGCAAGTGTGGGGGAGATCGGTATGTCGATTACTTCTATTCAATATCTCACCATATGTGCTCTAGTGCTCTCTACTCTCGAGGACCGTGCTCCTATAGTCGAGTTAGTCTTCTTGAGAAAGTATAGTTCGATATTTTTAGCCTTGACACGGTAGAGCTCGGAGCCATAAATCGAGTGCCACGTGGGGGCAATCCCACGGACGTCGAGCTAAAGACGAAAAACAAGCGCTTCTTGAGAGGCAACCCAAGGCGTTATCCTTTATGTTTGTTCTTCTTTTTGTAGGAGAGTGTGTGGATGCTCTATGACCCGATGCCCAAGCCCTTTGATGTGACGATTCTCTCTTCTCGCCTATTTCTACCATTCCATGACCAAGCGCCATGATAGGATTGATGTTTTGTGTTTGCGGATGGATGCTAGGAGGACCATGGACTACGAGAGACACCGCACCCCCGAGAATTGAAAATTCGGTGATCTCTTACCCTTTTGCTATCCTCGTAGTGATTGTGAACTTGTGGTTGCTGGAAATCGATATCCCGGGCCATTAAAATTTGCGGAAAATAATAACCCGACTGAAATCCTCGATCGCCGGAGATCCAACCGCGCGCCGCCGTACGAGCCGGAGCTCAACCGAGCACCACCACGGTCCGCCCGTGGTGCCCAGCCGAGCCCCCGCACGGGGCTCGCGATCGCTCTCGTAGCGATCGCTGGGATCGCTCGCAGCAGCCCCGCAGCGGGTCAGCCCCGTGCGCCTCTGCTACGGGAACTCCCGTAGCGCGCACGAGGCAGCTGCGGGTCACCCCGCAGCGATCCGCGATCGAGCTCACGGGCTCGATCGCTCCCGGCGTCCAGCCGGGGCTTCACGCGACACGGCGGTCCGAACCCTAGGGTTCGACCGCCACCTTCGATCCTCGCCGGGGATCTCGAATACCCGTCCTCGAGGTTCGTCGTTTTCCCGGATCGTGCGTTCATGTATGTATCACTATCATATTCACATAAAATCATAGAAGGGAGTTTATGATTTTACCTTTCGATTCGTTGTGCGGAGAAACGAAATCAAGATGATGACCTTACGATCTTCCCACGTATTCCTTGCACTAGCTTGAACGTCGGGTGGGCGACGATCCTCCAAGATTATGGATCCTCTTCTCTCTCTCTCTACTTTCTCTCTCTAGAAGAATTATGATCTTCAAGTTATGATGTGTGTGTAGAATAGAGAAGACCATGTAGTGCTTTTATAGGCTACGTAGGGGATCTTAAGGAGGTGGAATATTGGGCTTCCAATATTAATGATTAAATTGAGCCCAAGCCCAAATCTATTAATCTCCCATTAATATTAATTAATTTATTTTCCACTATATAAATTAATTGCACTCCCAATATTAAACCATATTATATCAAATAATATTTCTCCGGTAGTATTATTTTTTCCGTGTATTTAAGATTTAAATATCCATGAATAAAATTAATTTATTGCTAATTAATTTATTCATCTCTTGAATCCGAGACTAGTACCATTCAACCTTAATTATTGTGCGGAACGAATCCACTCATGAGGTTTACACAATAATTCCTTATGAACTCATCTCGGGGATATTATCAACCCTTCCGGGATACACTTTCCCGTCAAGTATTCACGGCATGCCATATATAAAATATAGTGACCCAACTTAACCGGTAATTAACCCAATAATTAAATCGGTTAATTCCTTTGGAAAATCAAAGTCACACATATTAAATATACACACCCGCAATAGTATCGGGGATTAAGAATAAAATACTCTGAGACTTGAATCGATTATCTCAAGGCAATCCTAATCGATAAATCTCAAGCGATCCGCCCAATACACCAAGTGTACAAGTGTGATAAAATAATTAAGACAAATTATTTTCTCTCTCACACAACGACTATACCGATGGATTGGTCCGTGTCCATCTAGGTCGTGAGCAACTGTTCGATTAAATACGAGTAACCGATAGTATGATCTTCTGTGTGTGCCCGCACACCATACTAACTACAACGTATAGAATCCAGGACTATATTTTGCATATATTTAATTAACAATAATTAAACGCAAACAATTGTTTATTAATTAAATAGATTACATGCTATGACCGGGAGTTTACCGTTAATTAAATCTAGACATTAAGTACACAACTCCAACAATCTCCCACTTGTACTAAGGTCTAGTCATTTCCTCCAAACTCCCGACTCCCATACTCATCACGTGCTTAGAGTTGTACTTGCAAGAAGTACTGTGTGAATGAGCACTCTAGGTTGCCGCTCCGAAGTTATCTTGGTGACTACTGCGTCGTCTCCCTCGACGATGACTCGTATCAGGTGGTACTTGCTCTATGTGTTAACATCACTTTTGACTTATGACTTCTTCCAGTTTACCGTGCACCGCTATTCAATAGCCTTTGGTAAACTAAGAGTCATATCCAAGTCAAGAGGTTATCCCGGAACCTAACCAAAACTTCCGCTGCCTCTGAGGCTGCTATTCGGTTATGAGAGAGTCTGAGAAGCGTCCTGCTTATCACTCTTTCATTTCATGGTTCCACCTCTTTCTAAAAGTGAACACATAGCCTGATATCGACTTACACTGGTCCTTCTCTGATTTGAGATCTGAGAACATGTAATCCAAGAAGATTTCGTCTTGCTTAGTAATCCAGTACTTCGCAAGTACTATTACAGCATCTGAAAATCTCTTGTCTAGATTACCTTGATATCCTCCCACTACGCAAACCGCATAGTTGATATCAGGTTCTCGTTTTACAACATTGCATCTATAAAGCTTTCCACACTTGAAGTGTAGGAAACTGCTTTGTCCTCATCTATCTCCTTCATGCGTTCGAAACACATACCCTTTAGATAGATGTATATTCTGTCTCTGAAAGGCAATAACCTTTCTCAGAAGTATGCATGTTTAAAACAAACCATAATCGTATAAGATATCTAGGAGAAGTACAATGTTCTTATCCTTAGATCGAAAGATCTCAAGAACATGCTCTAACTTCTACTCAATCTTATATCTCGATTCATTTAGACAACCATCATCTTATGTCTGACAATATCTTTACATTGTTGCCAATGATAAAATGTTATCTACATAAAATCTCCGAGAAACACCACCTTGTTTCTATTACGTCTCCAATACACCTTTCGTCTATGCCTTTTGATGAATCCATCAAATGGACTATCCCATCAATTCGCAAGTTCCACGATTTATATATTTGTTTCAATCCATAAATGGATTTTCTAAGCTTGTACTCTAAATGATCTTGCCTCTTAACAATAATCCTTATTGTTTTCTCGAAGCAGGCACATTTAGATCTAGTACCGCCCTCGTGCAGAGCTAGGGATCGATTTCATCTTTACTAGATCCAGAGTCCGAAACTCTTCTAGTCTTATGAACATCTCTGGTTGTTCAACAACCTCCCACTGCAATGGCGTCCCGGTGTATAACAGTAATAACAGTAGGTGCAGTGTGTGGTGTAATACTACTCGGTTTGGCTGGTTCCTAGTCTTTGTCCTTTTTCTCTTTCTAAGGTATTACATCAGTTCGGGCTTTGTAGTTCATCAAATAGTCTTCCTCTAAGAACCGGGCGTTACACGTCCTTCTGGTTCATAGTACTATAGAACACACAATACTTTGTTCATCTAGGATATCCTACAACCACATTGAATGTGTCGTTGTCTCTAGTAATATCCATAGAACATAGGTAGTTCCGAACAACTTGTTCTTTTACTATTAGAATCTTATTTCTTATTGACTCACCATCTCTACACGTAAGTGTATGGTGCAGTCATTTGAGACTTAGTCTCAATGTTTGATTATGCTATGTGTTATTCAGATAGGTGATAGCCTCCGCGATTTTAGTCGCAAGCTTCCAATGGATATACTTAGAAGGTTCTCCATAATTGCTTTGTGACTAAAACACTTTGCTTTTATGGCACATCAAGCATCCTAATCCATTATTCGAGTATTCTTAAAAGAACTACTCACACCTTTCTAATTACACGTATGTCTGCATTTACCATTGATCATTCTCAATACTTGTCCGAATTCTATCCTTTACCGAAAGGTATGCTTAGTTGTATTATGTTCCAAATTCGATTCTTAGGTCGGAAGGTCCATTCCTTCAACTATAATTGATCAAATCAATTTCGACCTTTTGAATCTCATTTGAATAAATACCACTAAGTATAAGAATTCACAAGTATAATGATTTAATAAAGAAATATATCTAACTAGTAAAACAAGTTATAGAACGGTTTGTTGCATCGTGGTAGACTGAGGATCTATCATTCATATATTGCTATCTAATGTACCAGAATAGATAATACCCATTATTTCTTATCAAAATCATCACTATGATTTAAGAAATAAAATATCCATTCATAAATAATAGAAATCCAGAACAAAAGTTCTTTCTAAAATAAAGGGTACATAATGCAATAAACTTGAAATGAAATCCTATTTAACTACTAAAGCAGATAAATGTCTTCCACTGCAACAGCTGCCTCCTCTACAGCTTTTGCCCGTGTAGACTCGAACTCTTCTTTTCTAAGTCGCCGGGTTTTCTGGAACCCCTGCATTTAAAATGCACATACCGTCAGTGGTTCCATATCTACACACCAGATTTCTGGTAGATAATACCGCTGACTATGTTTTTACGACTAAAGAAAAATTCGTACCTTTGAGAGGACATTCAGACTTCCAGTGTCCAGACTTATTGCATCGGAAGCACTTGCCTCTTGGCTTTGCAGCCCCCACTCGTGGTCCACTCTTCTTGGCACCACTGGGTTTCCAGGCTTGCTTCCTTTTCTTGCCCCTACCTCCAACAGGCTTTAAGCCTTTGGACTTGGTAGCTACAAGCGCTTGAGACTTGCCCTTCTTGTAGATCCCCTCTGCCGCCTTCAGTTCAGTCAGGAGTTGCGCAAGAGTATAAGACAATTTACCCATATTATAACTCATGCGAAACTGCTCAAAACTAGGGGTCAGAGACTGGAGTATGATGTCGACTTGCGTCTCAGCATCAATTTGAGCTCCTAGGATCTCAAGCTCATTCAACAAACTCATCATCTTAAGAATGTGATCCCCTACGGGCGTTCCTTCAGACTGAGTAGTTGTCATGAGGACTCTCATGGCTTCTTGCCTTGCCGCACGATCTTGCTCCCCAAACATTTCTTTGAGGTTAAACAACATATCATAGGCAGTGGCCATCGACTCATGATGGGTTTGGAGTACATTTGACATGGAAGCCAAAATATAACACCTAGCCATTTCATCAGCCTTTTTCCACTTCCGATATGCCTCTCTTTCCTCATTAGTTGAGGCAGCCGTGGGCTCAGCAGGGCACAATTCATGGAGTACAAACTTGTACTCTTCAGAAGTCAGGACAATGTCCAAATTTCTCCTCCAATCAATATAATTGGGGCCAGTGAGTTTATGCTCCTTGAGTATCACAGAAAGTGGGTTCAGAGCTATTCTCTAAACCTATAAGCACATTTAAATAAACAATCAATTTAATATCCGATATTATCTCCCTTAAATAATATCATTAAATTACTAATTACACCTAAAATCCCATCAGGTAAGGCAAGCCACGTTCGTGTGGACGTTTACCCACCCAAATGATTTAGTAATTAGATTTGCTTCGGTCGTACATCATTATAGCGTTACTTCGTTGGGAAGAATACTATAAAGCGTACCTAAGTGTAAACCATTACTCAGTACTAAGGTGAATCATTTGGAATTGCTACGTCACCGCAAGCCACGTTAGTGTGGACGTTTACGATAACTCACAATCCTTCACAATTCCCTATAACTGTCTACATCAACTATTTCCAAAAATCCCATTCAGCATAGCAAGCCACGTTCGTGTGGACGTTTACTACACCAAAAGACTTTTATAGTTGACTCCCAATTACTTGAAGCATTCGATTTTCGTAAATCAAGACGCGGAGAATCATAAGTGAAACTCGAAGTTTCTAACCAGTGATTCACCATGCGAACAACCCTATCTCTCATTAGATGAGGGAGCCGAGCAGACAATCGATCCATCTTCAAAAGAATGGTACGAATGTCTCTAATTTGTGTCATCCACATGACCAAGTGGCTTTGGCTCCATTCCAATCCCCGGGGTGAGAATGAGTCGACTTGAAGTCAGTTTCAGAAAGACAAATTAGGCATTGTTTGATAGACTTAATCAATGTTTCTCGTAAAAGGAATTACAAGAATTCTCCTCCAATGACATATCTATATGAACTTCGAAAGCTCATAAATGTCACCAAGAGAACAGTAATGGAGACCATGGGAATGTTTCCATCCCCTCTCCCGCTTAGCTTTTTATAACAAAGGGATACGCTATCTAATGCATAATTAAACACATAAGCATGCATACAAGTAATAAAGCACATAGCACATAGTCAAAATAATGCTAGAAAAAATTATTTTCCGACTATCATGGCTTTATTCCATCTCCGTATGCGTCTTCTAGTCTTCAGTCTTCGTTCTTGAATGCTCCATGTGACGAGAATATTAATTCCAATATTTAAATCTATTTATTTTTAATGAATACAAAAGATACTTAATTCGAAAATTAAGTCAATCGAATAAATCAAAAATAAAATTAAATATTATTAATATTTTTATTTATTTATTTTCCTATCTAATTCTATTAAATCTCTAGAATAATCTATCCAAGTAAAACTTGGAATATTCTAGAAGACTTCTATAATAGAATAAGGAAATAAAATAAATTAGGACTCTCCTACTTTCCTAAATTAATTTCCATGTCCATGAAAATTCCCATAAAATAGGAATAATCAAATAGGAAATAAATCAATTTATTAATTAATTATTTTCTCATCTAATTCTATTAAATCTCTAGATTCCTATTCCAAGTAGAACTTGGAATATTCTAGAAGACTTCCATAATAGAACAAGGAAATAAATAATATTAATTAATTTTTTTCCTATCTCCATGAGAGTTCCCAAACTTAGGAATACTCAAAATAGGAAAACCGAATTAATTAGGAAAGTGAATCTAGGTAGGAGTAGCACGAGATCACGAGGACCCCGCGCCCCCCACCTTGATCGCCGGCCGGGAGCACCACCGCCGCCGTCCCCAGCCCACGCGCCACCACCACCGGTGGCCGGCGTGGCCGAGGTCCACCGCGGACAGCCCCCCCCCCCCGCGGTCGATCACCATGGGATCGATCACAAGATCGATCCCGAGCCCTAGTTCTCCCTCTCATCTTCTCCTTCGTCACATGAGTTCTCCGGCGGTCGTTTCGGCATCGATCCAACGTAAATAAATTACAAGAAATAAATTTACAATTCCGGTATCGATTCTATACATGAAATCGACCCTATACACTTTCCGGAAAACATAGAACAATAACAATAAATCTAAATTCGGTCAACCCCCGAATTTTTACTATTACAAGCATTCATCCACACAAAACGAATCTCGACATGTCCGAGAGTTTAATAATCATGGTAAAATTAAATAACAATTAATTAAACAATTAATCAATTAATTAACCATGATAGTCGGAATCCCTGCAAGGTAGAACGATAATTGAACACATACATAAACACGAAACCAAATACTCTGATACCAATTGCTGGAAATCGATATCCCGGGCCATTAAAATTTGCGGAAAATAATAACCCGACCAAAATCTTCGATCGCCGGAGATCCAACCGCGCGCCGCCGTACGAGCCGGAGCTCAACCGAGCACCACCACGGTCCGCCCGTGGTGCCCAGTCGAGCCCCCGCACGGGGTTCGCGATCGCTCTCGTAGCGATCGCTGGGATCGCTCGCAGCGATCCCCGGGCTGCTCGCAGCAGACCCGCAGCGGGTCAGCGAACCCGCTGCTCGCATGGGGTCAGCCCCGTGCGCCTCTGCTACGGGAACTCCCGTAGCGCGCACGAGGCAGCTGCGGGTCACCCTGCAGCGATCCGCGATCGAGCTCACGGGCTCGATCGCTCCCCGGCGTCCAGCCGGGGCTTCACGCGACACGGCGGTCCGAACCCTAGGGTTCGACCGCCACCTTCGATCCTCGCCGGGGATCTCGAATCCCCGTCCCCGAGGTTCGTCGTTTTCCCGGATCGTGCGTTCACGTATGTATCACAATCATATTCACATAAAATCATAGAAGGGAGTTTATGATTTTACCTTTTGATTCGTTGTGCGGAGAAACGAAATCAAGATGATGACCTTACGATCTTCCCACGTATTCCTTGCACTAGCTTGAACGTCGGGTGGGCGACGATCCTCCAAGCTTATGGATCCTCTTCTCTCTCTCTCTACTTTCTCTCTCTAGAAGAATTATGATCTTCAAGTTATGATGTGTGTGTAGAATAGAGAAGACCATGTAGTGCTTTTATAGGCTACGTAGGGGATCTTAAGGAGGTGGAATATTGAGCTTCCAATATTAATGATTAAATTGAGCCCAAGCCCAAATCTATTAATCTCCCATTAATATTAATTAATTTATTTTCCACTATATAAATTAATTGCACTCCCAATATTAAACCATATTATATCAAATAATATTTCTCCGGTAGTATTATTTATTCCGTGTATTTAAGATTTAAATATCCATGAATAAAATTAATTTATTGCTAATTAATTTATTCATCTCTTGAATCCGAGACTAGTACCATTCAACCTTAATTATTGTGCGGAACGAATCCACTCATGAGGTTTACACAATAATTCCTTATGAACTCATCTCGAGGATATTATCAACCATTCCGGGATACACTTTCCCGTCAAGTATTCACGGCATGCCATATATAAAATATAGTGACCCAACTTAACCGGTAATTAACCCAATAATTAAATCGGTTAATTCTTTTGGAAAATCAAAGTCAAACATATTAAATATACACACCCGCAATAGTATCGGGGATTAAGAATAAAATACTCTGAGACTTGAATCGATTATCTCAAGGCAATCCTAATCGATAAATCTCAAGCGATCCGCCCAATACACCAAGTGTACAAGTGTGATAAAATAATTAAGACAAATTATTTTCTCTCTAACACAACGACTATACCGATGGATTGGTCCGTGTCCATCTAGGTCGTGAGCAACTGTTCGATTAAATACGAGTAACCGATAGTATGATCTTCTGTGTGTGCCCGCACACCATACTAACTACAACGTATAGAATCCAAGACTATATTTTGCATATATTTAATTAACAATAATTAAACGCAAACAATTGTTTATTAATTAAATAGATTAAATGCTATGACCGGGAGTTTACCGTTACTTAAATCTAGACATTAAGTACACAACTCCAACAGTGGTTTGTAGGGATGTTCCCTTTTTATTTGGTGGATGTTTTACCTTGGGATGTTTATTATTGTGTGTTGTTTTATTTTGTGTTGTGTTAGGTTGTTTATTCTTGTTGTGTGGTTTTGGTTGTTCCCCGGTTCCTTTATATACGTAGAGGTCATGCCCGATTTTTTTTCTTGACTTATGCATGCTATTTGTTCGCATGGGGACATGCTCTATTTCTAAGTGTGGGGGGGATTTTCCGAAACCTCGGTGAGTTCGAAACGATTCGAAAAATGAAGTTCTTTCCGTCTTAACTAAAATTTTTGAGAAAAGCTTGGATATTTCAAAGTTGATTATTGGGTGAGTAAGTATGTAATTTGGTTGCTTTAAACCAATTTGAATTTTTCAAAATCCGTTGGTGAGTTTTGAGCCTCGTTAACTTCTTTCTTGAGCGAAAATTCTAAAAATCTCGTTGCTTCTTTGAGGCTCATGCTTTCTTGCTCTATAACTCGGTGTGTTTGAGGATATGAGATAACTAGAACTCGTGTACTTCGGTTTGCAAAGCTCTTTATCATAACATTCATGATCTTGAAAATGACGGGAACTAATCACTTAGGATTAAACCATTTCAAGAAGATTTTCATAACCCGGAGCCTGTCGAGGGACACCATAGAAAACCCTTTTGAGCCTACATTTTACCCCTTTATTCATGACCCATATGCCGATGTTGGAGAGTGTGTGTAAAGTTATATATCGAGAAAAACTCCGTATTGTGTGATGAAGGTTTAGTACCTCGGTGTTTGCTAGTAGCCACCTTTGCTTTGATTAATCCATTATGATGTGAGTGATTAGCCACTTGTACTCCCAAATATTGCTCCAAGATATTTTTCCTCTCTATGACATGAAAAAGTGAAGAAACATCCACTATATAAGAGAGAGTGTTGTGTTGATAAAGTGAGCCCAAGCATAATTCTTAAAGCGTGAGTACTTGATTTTCATGATCCCTTGATGACCCGAAACAATGGGTTAAGTGTTTTAATGACATAAAAGTGATCCTTGAGTGTGATCTTGAGAGTTGAGTGTGGTGATGAGGGTGAGGAAATGGAGAAATAAGGTTGGGGCCACAATGGCCAATGAGTTACTATTCCTAAAAATTGTCCGAACTCCCCTTAACCGTGCCCCACTACAACCTTGAATTGATTAGTGTTCCTTGATTCTTGAGATTGATAAACTTGATGAGTGGAGTCTTCCGTGTACACTTGCCTATGGTTGTTATTCTTTGCACATTGTAGTTATTACATGAAGTCTTTCCTTGATCACTCCTTGTTCCCGGTTGTTCTTTATATGCAAGTTCATCTTAATTTGCCTCTATTCACTTGCATAACTTTTTTTGAGTGAACCCGTGCTTCGAGAGGTAAAAGAACGAGTGCTTCCCTTGTGAGGAAAAAGACGGTTTGTTGAGGTAACCCGATTGCTTATGAACTCACTTTATGAGATCTTTGTCGTGTTCGATTGCTTCTCGGTAGTACTTGTTTTGATCAATAGCTGGAATTAATTTATAACTAATTTGTGGAGAACTTGCCTTGTTTTCGTTTCTCTTTGTGTTCTTTTGTTTGCTCGAGGATGAGCAATGATTTAAGCGTGGGGGGTTGATTGACCCGCTTTTGGTGCGTTTTTCCGGGTCGGTTCTTCGTCTTTTCCGCTCTCGTTCGATACTCTTTTCCCCGTTTTAAGTAGCCTTTGGTCATAATCAGTTGGAATCGTGTGATCGATGCATATTCCGTGTTTTGTAGGCGAAACGGGAAGAAAATGAGTAAAGTATGCTTTTCGAGTGGAGATCCAGCTGACTGTCGGCCGACACCCTGATTGTATTGACTAACTGTCGGCCGACATTCCCTTGGCGTACGACAGTTCGTGATTTGAAGACTATGGAGGGCGACAAAGGCCATGTCGGACGACATCGATAAGCTGTCGGACGACATACAGGCAAAATGAGAGTTGAGGTCAGGGAATTTGGCATCGTATCGCAGGTTTATTCTTCGATCGAAGGGCAGACTGTCGGGCGACATATATTGTTTTCGGACGACATGTGAATCGTCGGACGACAGGAAGATGCCGTCGTCCGACAAGTTGTGCTGATTCATCCGGGTTTGAGTTTTTTTTCTTTTGAATTTGTTTGACCCTCGTTTTGAAGGGTATAAATAGCATTTTGGCTTGTAGATTGTAACTAACTTTTCATTCCCCACTTTACACATTACATTTCTAGCTTTCTTCTAAAGCAATCCAATTTCCATTTTTATGTTCTTCAATTTCTCAACATAAATTCACGATCTAGATTCCCTACGTCGAGAATCCGATTAAATCTCATTCACGAGCGATCTTCCTCTCCTTGGGCCCGACGTTTTCATCGGAGCGGTTTTTCCGGGTGACAAGTTAAAGTCCGACCTCGATTTCGGAAGCTCGGTTCGATTGTCTTCTTCATCCATCGATTCCATTATCCTCGTGGTGAGATTCTCTTCGTTTCTTCTCGATTATGGCTTACTCGATTGTGGATTGTGATTTTGAGTGCTTGTTAATGGCTAGCTAAACCTTTTGTAAGGCTGTTTGATGAAATTCCTCATTGAGTTAGAGTTGATTTCTTAAGTAGCTTGATTTATATTAATTGGATAATTACACCTCTCGATTTGTGGTCTCGTGTTGAACAACTCCCGAGTATATCACTAGTGGACCATACGGTTGATGTGTAATGTCGAAACTCAAAATATCGGGACGCCGAGTAGAGGACCTCGAGGGGTGAAACTCTCGTGTGTGTCGTGATTGAGTGTAGACGATCATTGTTGAGGGGTAACATGACAACACCTTGATTTCTAGTCCGATTAATAGTTAATTGAGTATTTCGTAAATCCTATTCAACTCTAGCTCGTTAGGAAGAGTAGTCGAGACACCCTTGCGATCAAAACACTTTTGTTACAACTTGATCTTTAATTACTCGTTCTTAAATACTCGTTCTAGTTGTTAAACAAACACTCTTTGCAAATCCCCCCCCTTAGTTAATAATGATTTTCTTCCCCCTCTTGAAACTCGTACTTAGCATATACAAAGTGACATTCACATGCCGATAGCATTGCTCCTTGAGATCAACTCGGGGGGTTTACGTTCGTAAACCTTTCGGTTTTATAAATTAGTTTTTGAGCAATCAAGCAACCATACTCGCCGGCGTTTATTTCTGATCAAGCCTTCGGGCGAAAAAAAAAATCTTTATGTTTTCTTGATTTTGATTTCATGTTTTGTTTTTATTTCCCTTTGTAAAATTTCCCGTTTTTAATGCATAATATAGTTCGCCATAATTCATTCGTTTTATTTTCGTTAATTATGTCGAGTAGCTAATCTGTTTGTATCTGGGAAAAGACAGAACTTGACCAACCCTGAGATGTGATCTGTCGGGAGGCTTAGTGATGACATCAACTAGCTTAGTTTCGTTCCCGATTCAATAGAGTAGTATAATTGAGCATGTTAGGGCCTTGGGCAATCCTACAGTGACTAGTGGGAACCCCGACTTACTTAACACACAAGTACGTGTATCAACGCGACCGAGAGACTGGGCGTCCGCGAAGTACAACATGTTGCTGGAGATGTGGTATTATGACTCGGGTCTGTCCGTGATGGAGTTATATTCTAAATGTCTAGTTTAGTGACAATATGGAACTCCTTATCTGTGTTTTACATTATCTATTAATCAAACTATCGGCATTTAATCTATCATGTTCTTGAATGCAATAGTCTTAGATATATACGTTGTAGACAGTATGGCGTGAGGAGACACGCGGAAGATCATACTGTCGGTTACTCGTATACTATCGAACAGAAGCTCACGACATAGATGGACAGGGACAATCCATCGGTACGTCGTAGTGTGACTGGGTAATAGTTGGTCTTGACTATTATGTTACACTCGTACACTTGGTGTATTGAGCAGGACCACGGGAGGGCGTTCGATTTATACTAATCGACGTAATCGAACTAGACCTCAGAATTACGGATATACGAATTCCTAATCCCTATATAATTATAGGTGCGTGTGTCCAATTCTCGGTTCTTTAATATGCCAATGAGTGAGACTAATTGATTAGTCGAGATACTCGGTAAATTGGGAATCGGAATTGTATACACGGCATGCTATAGATTATAGACAGGAAACCGTGTCCCGTTTATCGGGTTGATGACGTCCCCGAGATGAGCTCATAAAGTTTATCATGTAAACCCTGCAGGTGGATTTGTTCCACATGATAATAAGGATGAGTGGTACTAGTCTCGGATAATAAGAAACGAGTTAATTTAATTATTAGTAATTAAATAAATTCGTGGACGTTCGATATCTTAAACACGGGGAAAGTCGTGTATGTAATTTCGGCGGAAATATTATTGTTGAAATAATATTAAATTAATTTCGGGAATTCAATTATTATTTTTTAGTGGAGTGAATAATAATTAAAATTGAAATTGATTTATTAAGGAATTGCGTTTACGTATTCCAAGTTAATTAATATTTCAATTTAGCCCTTAATTAATTTAACCTTAGGTCCCTAATGTAACTCTATATAAACCCACCCCTTGCCCTCTCCTAAAACCTACAAAACGCCGCAACATTTTATTTCAGCAGAAAAATTTAATTGTTAGCGCAATTAAAAAGTTTTTCTGTTAAAATAAAAAGGGTTAACGCAAATATAATTATTTCTCACAAAGAGAATAATCATACGGTGGTTTGAGAAAGGAGAGAGCAGACAAGGACGTACCCAGCGGATCGTTGCCCACACAACGGCTGGAGTCGGGAAGAGTCATACATTAGAAGCTCTAAGGTCTCAACAATCGACCGATAAGGTATGAGATCGAATCTCAATTCCGCAATTTCATTCGATCTAATTTCTCGTTGATCATACATGAACGTAGATCGGGTTCCGGGGTTGTGGGTTGCATTCCTCGACTACTGGGGGTTCTAGGACCTTCGGATCGGTAGTCGGAAGAGGAAAAACGACCCGGAAACGAGCCCGGAACAGCAACGTCGCGTTGCTGTTCGCGGAGAAACGGCGACCGAGTTCCTAAACGGCGACCGCCATTTTGCCGTTTTGTGGTTTGTTAAACTCTCGGGGTTGTCGAGATCTTTGTTTTTTTTTGAATCGTTGCTTGTTTGTAATAGTTAAAACGACGGGTTGAGTCATTTAGGTTTTATTTTCGTTTTTCGTTTATCCGGGTGTATAGGATCGATTGATATGTATAGGATCGATGCCGGAAGTAGTATGTTTTACTCTTGTAATGTTGCTGCTGCTTGGTGGATCGAGACGAGATCGAGGGCCGGACGAACGAGGGTCTAGAAGTCGAACCCGCGGCTGCTGAAGGGCAAACGGCGGTCGCCGTTTCTCAAACGGCGGTCGCCGTTTCGCTGGATTCTTGGCAGCAGCTTCGCGGGGGTTCGATGGACATCACGGATCGATTGTCGAGGGCCCGGGACGATACTCCAGTGGGAGGGGTTCGTCTCTTGGTCCTTAGACGAGTCGGTGATGGACCGAGACCGAGACGAGCAACGAGACGAAGATCCGAGGAGACGTGCATCGAAGATTTTAAAGGCCATAATAATCGGGCCACGTTAAATGCTTTTTGTGTGTTTACGTGCGTTTTTATTATGCTTTATTTTTTATATGCATGCTTGTTATCCCTTTCGTAAAAACTAAGTGGGAGAGGGATTGGAAACAATCCCGCGGTCTCCATTCTCTGTTTTGATGGTGATGTGTGTCGCTTACGAGTTGGCTTTAGTGTCATCCTCCCTATCGGATATAGTTGACACACGGATATCACTGGATCAAAATTCGAATTCATTTCCATTTATAGAATTGAACACTTAAGTTTTTCAAAGCAATGCCTAATCTGTCTTTCAAAGACTAATTTCAACTCGACTCATTCTCACCCCGGGGAGTGGAATGGAGCCAAAGCGCTTGGTTATGTCGATGACACAGATTAGAGACATTCGAGTCATTTGATGACTAGATCGATTGTCTGGTTGGCTCCCTCACCTAGTGAGAGATAGGGCTCAATTGCATGATTGATCGCTGGTTAGAAACTTTGAGTTTCACTTACGAGATATCAAGCTTTGATTAACGAAATTGTGAAATTTATTAAATGAAACGTCCACACTATCGTGGCTTACTAGACGGAAACGGAACTTTGGGTTAATTGAGGCTCGACAGTTATAGGAAATCGTAAAGGGACCGCATGTCAACGTAAACGTCCACACTAACGTGGCTTGCGGTGGGCGTGTAGTTTCCGAGCGGTTAACTTAGTACTGAGAAATGGTATACACTTAGGTACGCTTTACAGTATCCTCCCCATCGGAGTCACTGCTGTAATGATGTACGACCGAAGTAAAAGTCCAGTTATAAAATCGTTTGGACTAGTATACGTCCACATGAACGTGGCATGCTAGTCTGATGGGATTTTAGGATTGATTGGTAAATTTAATGATATTGATTAAGGGAGTTAATATCGAATTAAATTTGACGGTTTGATTTGTCTCTTTTATAGATATGGCACTTAACCCGCTGTCTATACTAAAAGAAAACAAGCTCACTGGTCCGAATGATAATGATTGGAATGGAAACTTGGACATTGTCCAGTCTATTAAAACTTCTACTCCCACTGAAGTTTTAACTGATGAGGACATTAAAGATGAACTCAGGAAGATGTTAAGACATAGTGCGGAAGCCGGACAAGAGGTGATTAACTTACTCAAGAAATTCGGTCCTCTTATGGAATTACTTAAAAATGATTCCAAAAGAATGGAATTTGTGAGTGAGTTAAGAGAATCACAAATACTTGTGGCTGTGAAGTTGGATCTTCCTACGCCTTCGGGCGGCAAAAGGAAGAAGAGGCAACAACGGAAACCCAGTGGACCCAGAAATGGTGGACCACGGAATGGAGTGAACAAGCCCAAGGGCAAGTGTTTCCGTTGCAAGCAGTCTGGACATTGGAAGTCTAATTGTCCTCTCAGACAAGGAGGTACGAACTTTTCCTTAGTCACTGAAACATGTTTAGCGGTGTTATCCACCGGTACCTGGTGTGTGGATACGGGAGCCACTGATCATGTCTGCAATTCTTTGCAGGGGTAACATGAAACCCGGAGGCTTAGAGAGGGAGAGATCACTATCTACATGGGCAACGCAACGAAAGTGGCGGCCGTTGCTGTGGGAGATATTTATTTATCTTTTAATAATAATGTTTTGGTATTGAATAATTGTCTTTATGTACCGAATTTTAGAAAGAACCTTGTTTCGGTTTCTAAGTTGGTTTTGAATGGATATTCAGTTTCTTTTGATAGTTCTGTTATTATCAAAAAGAATGGTGATTATATCTGTTCTGGTACATTGATAGGCAACTTATATATACTGAATCCTGATTATTCCACGATGCAACAAGTAGAGTCTTTTAACACATCTAGTACCAATAAGAGAAAGGAGCCTTCTAGGATGAATCAAAAGTACTTATGGCATCTTAGGCTGGGTCATATTAACTTGGGTAGGATTCAAAGGTTGATAACTGATGGAATACTCAGTGGTGTGAAAGATGAGGACTTTCCGACCTGTGAATCATGCCTGGAAGGAAAAATGACCAAGCGACCCTTTAGTAATAAGGGGTATAGATCCAAGGAAGTACTGAAATTGATTCACTCTGATTTGTGCGGGCCTTTATCTGTCCAAGCGAGAGGAGGTTACGAATATTTCGTAACCTTCACTGATGATTACTCAAGGTATGGTTTTATATACCTGATGCGCCGCAAGAGCGAGTGCTTTGACAAGTTCAAGGAGTACAAAGCTCTTGTGGAGAACCTTCATGGTAAAACCATAAAGACTCTACGATCTGATCGTGGAGGAGAGTACCTCTCGGGAGAGTTTAAGGCGTACTTATTAGAGAATGGGATTGACTCCCAGATGACTGCACCATACACGCCCCAGCAGAATGGTGTAGCAGAAAGAAGGAATAGGACTCTTATGGAAATGGTAAGATCTATGATGAGTTACTCAGACCTACCAGTTTCGTTCTGGGGATATGCCTTGGAAACAGCGGCGTATATCCTGAACTTAGTTCCCTCTAAATCAGTCCCTAAGACGCCCTCGGAATTGTGGACCGGGCGAAAGCCAAACTTGAAACACATTCGGATCTGGGGTTGTCCAGCACATGTGCTGAAGCATGGGGCTGATAAGTTGGAATCTCGTTCAGATATTCGGTTGTTTATAGGATATCCTAGAGGAACGAAAGGTGGTCTATTTTATAGTCCTAAGGACCAGAAGATCGTTGTTAGCACCAACGCTCGGTTCTTGGAAGAGGATTATATAATGGACCACAAGCCCAAGAGTGAGATAATACTAAACGAACTGAGAGGGGACGATCAAGGCTTAGATCCAACCCAACCGGGTGATACGCCACCACAGTCTGCACCTGTAGTTACTGAGGTTACACCGGAGCGTCGTCGTAGTGGGAGGGTTGTTCGACAACCCGACAGGTTCATGTTTATAGGTGAGTCTTCGGACTTGTTACCTGGAGAACATGAAGCCGATCCCTGGACCTACGACGAGGCGCTTAAAGATCAAGATGCTCAGTCTTGGCAAAAGGCGATGAAATCTAAGATTGAATCAATGGATTCAAATCAGGTCTGGAATCTTGTAGCACCGCCCAAAGGTGTAAAAGCCATTGGTTGCAAGTGGGTGTACAAGAGAAAAAGAGGGTCTGACGGGAAGATGGAAACCTTCAAGGCTAGGCTTGTTGCGAAAGGGTATACTCAAAAAGAAGGGATCGATTATGAGGAAACCTTTTCGCCGGTAGCTATGCTAAAGTCGATCCGGATTCTTTTGTCTATAGCATCTTATATGGATTATGAGGTGTGGCAAATGGACGTCAAGACAACATTCTTGAATGGGAATCTTGACGAGACCATTTACATGAGACAACCAGAAGGTTTCATTAAGAAAGGCCAAGAGCATCTAGTGTGTAAGCTAAACCGATCCATTTATGGATTGAAGCAAGCTTCTAGATCTTGGAACATGCGGTTTGATGAGGTTATCCAGTCTTATGGATTCATTCAAAGCATGGACGAGTCGTGTGTATACCGGAGAAGTGACGGAAACAGTGTGGCGTTTCTCGTGCTTTATGTAGACGACATTCTTCTAATTGGCAACAATGTGAAGATGTTGTCGGACATAAAGGGATGGTTGTCCAAGCAATTCGAGGGGATCAAGGTTATAAGGGATCGCCGGAAAAGAACATTAAGCTTGTCCCAGGCTTCATATATTGATACGATTCTGGCTCGTTTCAACATGCAGAATTCCAAGAGAGGTGCTCAACCTTTCTGCCATGGAATTCATCTATCTAAAGACATGTGTCCCAAAACACAAAAGGAGATAGATTAAATGAAGAAGGTTCCTTATGCTTCGGCAGTAGGAAGTCTAATGTATGCCATGTTATGCACGAGAACTGATATCTGCTATGCCGTTGGCATGGTATCTAGATATCAGAGTAACCCTGGACAGGGTCACTGGACTGCTGTAAAGAACATACTAAAGTACCTGCGAAGGACTAGGAATTATGTTCTGAGTTACAAAGCGTCCGAGTTGATTCCTATTGGTTACACAGACTCGGATTTCCAATCTGATAAGGATTAGCGAAAGTCTACATCAGGCTATGTGTTCACATTGGGAGGTGGAGCAGTCTCATGGAAGAGTGTTAAGCAGAAATGCATTTCGGACTCTACCATGGAAGTCGAATATGTAGTAGCCTCTGAGGCAGCTAAAGAATCGGTGTGGCTCCGGAACTTCCTTATGGACTTGGATGTGGTTCCTAAAATGCCTAGAGCTATCACAATTTATTGTGACAATAGCGGTGCAGTGGCAAATGCGAAGGAACCACGAGCCCACAATGCGAGTAAACACATAGATCGCAAGTACCACCTGATTAGAGACATCGTCAGGAGAGGCGATGCGGTTGTCACCAAGATTGCATCAGCGGATAACCTGGCTGACCCCTTTACGAAGGCACTTCCAGCGGAAGCGTTCAAGAGACACGTGAAGGGGATGGGTATCGGATGTATGGTAGAGGGCAACTAGAGATTTAGTATAAGTGGGAGATTGATGGAGTTATATTCTAAATGTCTAGTTTAGTGACAATATGGAACTCCTTATCTGTGTTTTACATTATCTATTAATCAAACTGTCGGCATTTAATCTATCATGTACTTGAATGCAATAGTCCTAGATATATACGTTGTAGACAGTATGGCGTGAGGAGACACGCGGAAGATCATACTGTCGGTTACTCGTATACTATCGAACAGAAGCTCACGACATAGATGGACATGGACAATCCATCGGTACGTCGTAGTGTGACTGGGTAATAGTTGGTCTTAACTATTATGTTACACTCGTACACTTGGTGTATTGAGCAGGACCACGGGAGGGCGTTCGATTTATACTAATCGACGTAATCGAACTAGACCTCAGAATTACGGATATACGAATTCCTAATCCCTATATAATTATAGGTGCGTGTGTCCAATTCTCGGTTCTTTAATATGCCAATGAGTGAGACTAATTGATTAGTCGAGATACTCGGTAAATTGGGAATCGGAATTGTATACACGGCATGCTATAGATTATAGACAGGAAACCGTGTCCCGTTTATCGGGTTGATGACGTCCCCGAGATGAGCTCATAAAGTTTATCATGTAAACCCTGCAGGTGGATTTGTTCCACATGATAATAAGGATGAGTGGTACTAGTCTCGGATAATAAGAAACGAGTTAATTTAATTATTAATAATTAAATAAATTCGTGGACGTTCGATATCTTAAACACGGGGAAAGTCGTGTATGTAATTTCGGCGGAAATATTATTGTTGAAATAATATTAAATTAATTTCGGGAATTCAATTATTATTTTTTAGTGGAGTGAATAATAATTAAAATTAAAATTGATTAATTAAGGAATTGCGTTTACGTATTCCAAGTTAATTAATATTTCAATTTAGCCCTTAATTAATTTAACCTTAGGTCCCTAATGTAACTCTATATAAACCCACCCCTTGCCCTCTCCTAAAACCTACAAAACGCCGCAACATTTTATTTCAGCAGAAAAATTTAATTGTTAGCGCAATTAAAAAGTTTTTCTGTTAAAATAAAAAGGGTTTACGCAAATATAATTATTTCTCACACAGAGAATAATCATACGGTGGTTTGAGAAAGGAGAGAGCAGACAAGGACGTACCCAGCGGATCGTTGCCCACACAACGGCTGGAGTCGGGAAGAGTCATACATTAGAAGCTCTAAGGTCTCAACAATCGACCGATAAGGTATGAGATCGAATCTCAATTCCGCAATTTCATTCGATCTAATTTCTCGTTGATCATACATGAACGTAGATCGGGTTCCGGGGTTGTGGTTTGCATTCCTCGACTACTGGGGGTTCTAGGCCTTCGGATCGGTAGTCGGAAGAGGAAAAACGACTCGGAAACGAGCCCGGAACAGCAACGTCGCGTTGCTGTTCGCGGAGAAACGGCGACCGAGTTCCTAAACGGCGACCGCCGTTTTGCTGTTTTTCTGGCAGCCCGCTCGGTTCGCGCGGTTGTCCTTCGGGGCAATGGCTGGGCGTGAATCGGGGCACGGGCTGGAAAAGCGAACGAAGTAGCGACACCGGATGTTGACTGGGATCGTTCGGATGTTCGAGCGATCGAACGAACGCATCCCGGGTAGTCGATTTCCAACAGTCCGGACATGCTATTGGTAATTCTGGGTTTACTTAGTGTCGAGTTGGTCAATATCAGGAGACTTACTTAGAGAGATCTAGTAGGACTTTAAAATTAAGAGTGAATGAGGGTCAGGGGTATTAATGTGTGTGACAACATAGGGACGTTAATATTTAGGGCCTATAACCGGAAGATGAAACTGTTAGCAAAATGATTTACGTATTAATGAACGGCAATACTTGATCACAGGAGAAGTTAGGAGAGTCAATGCCTGGATACATTCATTCTTTATTTGGTTTATTATCTGTTTAGTCAATTTATGTTAATTGAGCATTCTGTTAGCTTTAAATTTAGTAGTTACAATTGGTCGAGTTTTATGCTTGATTACTTTCAGTTAGTTAAATTAGGTTATTTGTTTATTTTCTAGTCACGTAGTAAAGGTGACCACGGTTCGGCAGTGCCCAACTGCTTCCCAAACCAAACTTTTAAAATGTGACAACTCAATTGAGCAACAAAAGCCGGGAAAACTAGATGCTAATTACCTCCTCGTGGATCGACTCTATGCTTGCTACTAGTACTCACTAGTGAATAGTTTAGGAAATATAAATATTATTTTGCGCTACTCCACGACGGTATCGTCAATAACCAACACTTAGTTGTCTTCCTATGCCTTATTCTTCACAAAATTGAGTGAATTGATTTGAAGTGTAATCATTTCCATTGTCACTTCTCAATACTTTAATAGTGATTTGGGGATTTGGGCTTCGCTGGGCTCGACTTCTTTGGCGACACCATCTTCTTCAACCTTGATGCGGCAGTATCTATAGTAAGATCAATTAGGGTTCCGTGAGGGATTTTTCTCAATTTGTTTTTCACTCATGTAGACACCATAATAGAGAAAGAATGGTATATAATAGAGTTTTTTGAATTTTGAAAATAGAGGAGTTAAGCAGTTATCGGGAATCGTGGGGGGGGGGGGGGTGGAGTTGGAGTCATGATGATGGAAGGAAACTGTAGAGTCCTTGATGGGACGGTTTCCATCCTTGAAATTCGCAACTGCCCACTTGCGTTCCCTAGTATGCCCAAAGTATTGGTCTGCCCAAAGTATACTCCTGCAAAATCAAAAACAAAACATACCCTTTCTCACGGCATAGTCAAAGCTCCTTGTTATAAGTAGTTTTATTCCTAATCTAAATAAAAGAGAAATAATAAAAATAAACAAACATACCAGGTTGCCTCCTGGCCAGCGCCCTATTTAACGTCACGGGCATGACCCAATTGCTTTATTCGATCACTCAATCAAGGCAAGCTGCCCTTCCAATTTCTCTTGCCCAAAGTAGGGCTTGATTCTATGTCCATTCACTTTGAAAATATTGTCATCGTCCTTACTGCTTTTGAGCTCCACAGATCCGTTTGGGCTAACATGATGAACAACATATGGTCCTCCCCACTTAGAAGACAGTTTGCCCGAACGGAACTGGTTTCTAGTTTGGTACAGTAGGACCAACTGTCCCACCTAAATCTTCTTTCTCTTGATCAACTTGTCATGGGCTCTCTTAGTCCTTTCTTTGTAATGGGCATCACAGTCATAGGCTTCAATACGCAGCTGCTCCAATTAGACCAAGTCAAGTTTACGCTCATTCCCTGCGAGATCCCAGTCAAGGTTGACTTTATTCACAGCCCAGTGTGCCTTTTGCTCTATTTCCACTGGTAGATGGCAAGCTTTCCAAAATATCATCCGGTATGGCGAAATGCCAAATGGAGTCTTGAATGCAGTGCGGTATGCCCACAATGCATCATCCAATTTATCTGCCCAGTCCTTCCCCTCTGGCCTAGCCGTCTTCCTTAGAATAGCCTTGATAATCCGATTGGAGAGCTCTGCTTGGCCGTTTGCCTGAGGGTGATAAGCACTGGTGATTCTATGAGTTACTCCATACTTCCGCAGTAGCCAATTTTGACGAGCGCGAATACTTGTCGTTTGAGCAAACGCGCGCGCTAAAATGAATATTTATATTTAGCCAGTAACTTATCACTACAAACGTAGGTAGTGGTAAGTACGTGGGGTCGGTCCCACAAGGAGGCAATTACAGTAGGTGATCTCGGCTTTGCCCAAGGGGTTGTCACAAAAAGTTTTTGAGTTTGGGTGTTGTGGGCACAACGGTTTTGCAATCTCTTTCAAACACTCAAATCTAACTACGACTAACAAAACTAACATGAAAATTAAACAGATCTAAAACGTAAACAAAGTAAACACTCAGATCTAACAGATTCACTAAAGATAAAAACTGAAATCAAATAATAAACAAGGCATCCGGGCAGACGACTTCACTCAGGATGATTAGGGCAAACTACCGGTCATAGGCACTAAGGATTTCTACCAGCGGTTTGTCAGCAGTTATAGGGTGCTTTAAAAATGTTGGAGTAGTATACTTAATGTCTAGATTTAAGTGTTCTGAACTCCTTGTGCACTTTCATTTATCTATTAATAAATAAACATTCATTTGCTTTTAATTATTGTTAATTAAATATATGCAAATTATAGTCCTAGATTATATACGTTGTAGTTAGTATGGTGTGCGTCGTCACACGGAAGATCATACTATCGGTTACTCGTATATAATCGAACAGTTGCTCACGACCTAGATAGACACGGACCAATCCATCAATATAGTCGTAGTATGAGAGAGAAAATAATTTGTCTTGATTATTTTATCATACTTGTACACTTGGTGTATTGGGCGGATCGCTTGAGATTTATCAATTAGGATTGCTCTTGATAATTGATTTAAATCTCAGTTTATTTTATTCTTAATCTCCGATACTATTGCGGGTGTGTATATTTAATATAAGTGGCTTTTATTTTCCAAAGAAATTGACCGGTTAGAATATTGGGTCAATTACTGGTAAAGTTGGGTCACTATATTTTATATATGACATGCCGTGAATTCTTGACGGGAAAGTGTATCCTGTAAGGGTTGATAATATCCCCGAGATGAGCTCATAAGGATTTATTATGTAAACATCGCGAGTGGATTTGTTCCCGCATAATAATAAAGTTGAGTGGTACTATTCTCGGATATAAGAGATGAATAAATTTATTAAGCAATAAATAAATTTTATTTATGGATATTTATATCTTAAATATACGGAATAAATAATACTACTGGAGAAATATTATTTGATATAATATGGTTTAATATTGGGAGTGCAATTAATTTTATATAGTGGAAAATAAAATTAATTAATATTAATGGGATTAATAGATTTGGGATTGAGCTCAATTTAATCATTAATATTGGAAGCCCAATATTCCACCTCCTTTGGATACCCTACGTAGCCTATAAAAGCAATACATGGTTTTCAGTTTTTCATAAGACAAGAATATCACACTTGATATTCTAGAGAGTTGAAGAAGATCCATAGAGTTCGGAGGATCGTCGCCCATCCGACGTTCGAACGAGTGCAAGGAATATGTGGGAAGATTCAAAGGTCATCGATTGATCTCGTTTCTCCGAACAACGAATCGAAGGTATAAAATACTAAACACCCTTGATGATTTTATTCGATTATTTATTGAAAATACCGTAGAACGCAAGATCCGAGGTACGAACCCCGGAATAGATGGACGATCGCGTGGTGGTGGTGAAACCACCGGACCACGCCAATAGCCCGCCTAGGGTTTTGAGGCGCGCGGAGGGGCGAACCCCTGCTGGACGCCGGGGTGCGATCGATCATCACGATCGATCGCTGGCCGCGGGCTGTGACCCGCGGCGACCTGCTGGAGGCGGGTCGGCCCTCCAGGCGGCGGCGATTCGCCGGACTCTCCGCGGGGGCTGCTCGGCAGCCCCGACCGATCGCTGGGAGCGATCGGTGTTCGATCGCGCGAACCCCGCCCTCGCGGGGGTTCGGCTGGGGCAGCGGCGTGCCTTCGGGTGCGTCGTGTACTTGGTCGGACTCCGACGCGTGCGGTGGTGTTCGCGTAATCTCCGGCGAAGGTTTTTGATCGGGTTATTATTTTCCGCAAATTTTAATAGCCCGGGCTATCGAATTCCATCAATTGGTATCAGAGCGAGGTTTACGTTCGCGGTATTTTCGATAAAATTGTTCTACCTTGCAGGGTTTCCGACTATTATGGCTTGTTTAATTCTTGTTAATTATTTTGTCATAATTTTTGGTTTATTAAACTCTCGGACATGTCGAGATTCGTTTTTGGTGGTGAATGCTTGTAATAGTAAAAATTCGGGGGTTGACCGAATTTAGGATTTATTATTATTGTTCTATGTTTTTTCGGAAATTGTATAGGGTCGATTTCATGTATAGAATTGATACCGGATAGTGTAGAAATAAATTTGTAATTTATTTTGCGTTGGATCGATGCCGAAACGACCGCCGAAGAAGACGTGTGACGGAGGAGAGGAACGAGAGGGAGAGGACCCTCTCGGTCATCCCCATGGCCGAGGGATCGACCGCGGAGGGAGGGGCTGCCGGCGACGGTGGCCGGCCACCTTCATGGCGGCGGTCCGGTGGGGGCGCGGGGGTCCTTGTGATCTTCGTGCTCTCCCGGTAGATCCACTTTCCTAATTAAATCGGTTTTCCTATTTTGAGTGTTCTTATTTTTATGAACTCTCATGGAATAGTAAAAGAATTAATTTGGAATTAATTAAGTTTCCTAATTGATTATTCCTATTTAATGGGAATATTTATGGATTAGGAATCTAATTAATTTGGAAAGTATAAGAGTCCTAAATTATTTTATTTCCTTATTTCATTATGGAAATCTTCTAGAATATTCCAAGTGGGTCTTGGATAGGATTCTAGAGATTTAATGAAATAGGAAAAGGAAAATAAAATAAATAAAAATATTAATAATATTTAATTTTATTTTTGATTTATTCGATTGACTTAATTATTATTAATTAAGTATCTTTTGGATCTATTAAAAATAAATAGATTTAAATATTGAAATTAATATTCTCATCACATGAAGCATTCAAGAACGAAGACTGAACACTAGAAGATGCGTACAGGGATGCGATAAAGCCATAATAGTCGGAAAATAATATTCTAGTATTATTTTGACTATGTGATAATACTATGTGCTTTATTACATGTATGCATGCTATATGTGTTTACTTTATGCACTAGATAGCGTATCCCTTATTGTAAAAATCTAAGTGGGAGAGGGAATGGAAACATTCCCATGGTCTCCATTGCTGCTCTCTTGGTGACTTTTATAAACTTTTGAAGTTTATATAGACAAGTTATTGGAGGAGAGTTCTAGTAATTCCTCTTACGAGAAACATTGATCAAGTTTATCAAACAATGCCTAATTTGTCTTTCCAAAACTGATTTCAAGTCGACTCATTCTCACCCCGGGGAGTGGAATGGAGCCAAAGCCACTTGGTCATGTCGAGGACACAAATTAGAGAATTTCGTACCATCTTTTAAGGTGGATCGATTGTCTGCTCGGCTCCCTCATTTATGAGAGATTGGGTTGTTCGCACGGTGAATCACTGGTAAGAAACTTCGAGTTTCACTTATGATTCTCCGCGTCTTGATTTACAAGATTAAATGGATCAAGTAATTGGATGTCAATTGTAAAAATCTTTTGGTGTAGTAAACGTCCACACTATCGTGGCTTGCTGCACTGAATGGGATTTTGGATCAATTGATGTAGACAGTTATAGAAGGGAGTAAAGGAACCGTATGTTGACGTAAACGTCCACACTATCGTGGCTTGCGGTAATATGCGAGTCCCAAACAAACTTCTTAGTACTGAGTGATGGTTTACACTTAGGTACGCTTCATAGTATCCTTCCCATCGAAGTAACGCTATTGATGATGTACGACCGAAGCAAATCTAATTGCTAAATCGTTTGGGTAGGTAAACGTCCACACTATGGTGGCTTACCATATCTGATGGGATTTTAGACGTGATTAGTGATTTTATGATATTATTTGAGGGAGATAATATCGGAATTAAATTTTTTGTTTGTTTTATGTGCTTATAGGTTAAGAATGACTATGACCCCACTTTGTGATATACTTAAGGATGAAAACTCACTGGTTCCATATAGTAATGATTGGGAACGAAATCTGGACATTGTTCAGACTGTTGAGCCTTCTGAATCCACTATTGTCCCAACTGATGAGGACATTGAAAATGACCTCAAGGAGATGTTAGGACATAGTGTGGAAGCTGGACAAGAGGTGATTAACATACTCATAATGTTCAGTCCTCTTGAGGAATCGCTTAAAAACGATTTCAAAAGAATGGAACTTTTAAGTATGAGAAGAGAATCACAAGCTCTTGTGGCCAAGCTGGAAGTACAAGCAAAGAAGCCCAGTGGTTTCAAACCACAGAATGGGAAAAGCAAGCCGCGAGGCAAGTGCTTTCGACGCAAGCAGTCTGGGCACTGGAGGTCTGATTGTCCTCTCATCAAAGGTACGAAATTTTCCTTAGTCACTGAAACATTGTCAGTGGTGTTATCTACCAGCACCTGGTGTGTAGATACGGAGGCCACTGACCATGTCTGCAATTCAATGCAGGGGTTCCAGGTGACCCGGAGACTTAGAGAGGGAGAGATCGTGGTCTACATGGGCAATGCTGCAAAGGTGGCGGCTGTTGCAGTGGGAGACGTTCACTTACGTTTTAGTAGTGATAGGATTTTGGTTTTGCAAAATTGTCTTTATGTACCGAACTTTAGAAAGAATTTGATTTCGGTTTCTAAACTGATTATGAGTGGATATTCTGTTTCTTTTGATCACTCTGTGGTCATAAGAAGAAATAGTAAAATTATCTGTTATGGTACATTGGTAGACGATTTGTATGTACTAAATCCTGATGCTTCCACGATGCAACTAACCGAGAGTAATAACACATCCACGAACACCAATAAGAGAAAGAAACCTTCTAAGATGAATAATTTATACTTGTGGCATCTAAGTCTAGGTCATAAGACAAGAATATCACACTTGATATTCTAGAGAGTTCGTGAAGGAGATCCATAGTGTTCGGAGGATCGTCGCCCACCCGACGTTCGAACGAGTGCAAGGAATACGTGGGAAGATTCAAAGGTCATCGATTGATTTCGTTTCTCCGAACAACGAATCGAAGGTATAAAATCTAAACGCCCTCTATGATTTTATTCGATAATTATCGAGAATACCGTAGAACCAAGATCCGAGGTACGAGACCCGGAACGAGGGACGAACGCGTGGTGGTGGGCGAACCACCGGACCACGGCGTTCGCTGCCTAGGGTTTTGAAGTGGCGAGGAGGGATCGACCCTCGGCTGGGCCGAGGGCTTGCGATCGATCCTTGCGATCGATCGCTGGAGCGCGGGCTGGTGTCGCGCTCCACCCCACCACGACGGTGGGGCCCTCCAGGCAGCGGCGAGTCGCCGGACTCGCCGCGGGGACTGCTGGGCAGCCCCAGCCCGACCGATCGCACGATGCGATCGGCGATCGCATGAACCCCGCGACGCGGGGGTTCGGCTGGGGGCAGCCGCGCGCCTTCGGGTGCGTGGTCTCCTCGACTGGACTCCGGCGCGTACGGTGGCGTTCGCGTGATCTCCGGCGAAGGGTTTTTGATCGGGCTATGGTTTCCGTAAATTTTAATAGCCCGGGATATTGAATTCCAACAATAACATGCCCGGAACTCTAAGTCATATGACCGCAATCACCAGCAAGTTCTAGTGCTATGCCTGCAACAATACTACAAGGTATCTATGCGGTTTGCCAATCACCAGTATCCTAGTTTGTAAAGGTTCACTAGTGGCTGTTCTAGTTTGCCTAGACTCCCCAGAAATAATCCTCAACCAACTTTGCTTCAGGAACAAACCCCCAACCGGCTACTCTAGCCCCATCGACCTCTCGGTTTTACTAAACTCTAAATCACCTTTGATCCGTCCCTGCCCAGATGCACAATTAACTTAGCTACTCATGCTGAAAACAAAAGACAAAATAAATAAAGGGAAACGGTCTATATTTTACATAGTTCAAATCGAACTATTTTGGGAAAAACAAAGTACGAACGGAAATTAAAAACATAAAGCAAAATAAATTGTTTTCATAACCCTTGGGCTAGATAACTTGAAAACAAAGAAAAGAGACTCGGCCGACTTTCTCCGATCTCTTCTCCGGCGACGGCGGTGCTTCGGGGTTCTGCGGATTCAATGTTGTGTGGTGTGTCTTCTAGGTCTTCACATCATCCGCCTTTAAAGACTTCAATTTGAATTTCAGATCGCGGCTGTTTCTCCTCCCTAAAGAATAGGCGGTCACCGGTCAATGGTTTGGGGGATAAGACAGATCCCCTAATTTCAGGATTATGTTACGCTGCCAGCTTGCCCGCAGGGATCTTTTGTCCACAGCCGTCTTCTTCCCAAATCGCGATCTTCAGGTACTTCTCTCCCACAGGTGGTCGGACCAGGCACGGTACTTGATAAGGATTATGGTTCTTCCGCTTCATGACTTTGCCCATTTGCCCGGTGAGGTCAAACTGTTGCAGTCACTACCCACTCCAGAATGCTACTTTGCCCTAAGAAGGGGATTTACTTGCCTCTTTTGCGCAGTGCGCCACCTGCTACCTGCATCCCTGCATCCCTGCACACTCTGCCCAAACATCCTATTGTGCCCTCCCAGACACATTACTGACTCAAACTAACTCGATAAAGGGTGTAAAAATGCTCTAAGATAAGCAAATAAAATGGCTCATCAGAACCGCACACACTTGGATACTTGTCGTTTGAGCAAACACGCGCGCCAAAATGAAAATTTGTATTTAGCCAGTAACCTATCACTACAAACGTAGGTAGTGGTAAGTACGTGGGGTCGGTCCCACAAGGAGGCAATTACAGTAGGTGATCTCGGCTTTGCCCAAGGGGTTGTTACAAAAAGATTTTGAGTTTGGGTGTTGTGGGCACAGCGGTTTTGCAATCTCTTTCAAACACTCAGACCTAACTGCGGCTAACAAAACTACCATGCAAATTAAACATATCTAAAAAGTAAACCAAGTAGACACTCAGATCTAACAGATTACTAAAGATAAAAATTTAAATCAAATAATAAACAAGGCATCCGGGCAGACGACTTCACTCAGGATCATTAGGGCAAACTACCGGTCATAGGCACTAAGGATTTCTACCAGCGGTTTGTCAGCAGTTATAGGGTGCTTGAAAAAGACAACAGTGGTCTTATTGCGTCACGCCCAAAGCTGCCCCACCCCTTATCTATCCTTTCAGTGTGAAGAGAAAGTAAGCTAACGTTATGCCTAAACCCCTAGATCTTAACAATTCGATAACCTATGCAGCCATACATGGATCTAGTTTGCCCGAACCCGCATTACTCTTTAGACAGACCCACTCGGCCAATAGCATGCCCGGATCTCCGAGTCATAAGACCGCAATAACCAGCAAGTTTTAGTGTTATGCCCGCAACAATACTACAAAGTACATCTATGCGGTTTGTCAATCACCAGTATTCCAGTTTGTAAAGGTTCACTAGTGGCTGTTCTAGTTTGCCCAAACTCCCTAGAAATAATCCTCAAACAACTTTGCTTCGGGAACAAACCCCCAACTGGCTACTCTAGCCCCATTGACCTCGCGGTTAAACTAAAACCCTAAATCCCCTTCGATCCGTCCCTGCCCAGTTTGCCAGCTTGCCCGTAGGGATCTTTTGTCCATAGTCGTCTTCTGCCCAAATCGCGATCTTCAAGTACTTCTCTCCCACAGGTGGTCGGACCAGGCACGGTACTTGATAAGGATTCTGATTCTTCTGCTTCATGACTTTGCCCATTTGCCCGGTGAGGTCAAACTGTTGCAGTCGCTACCCACTCCAGAATGCTACTTTACCCAAAGAAGGGGATTTACTTGCCTCTTTTACCCAGTGCACCACCTGCTACCTGCATCCCTGCACACTCTTCCTAAACATCCTATTGTGCCTTTCAGACACATTACTGACTCAAACTGACTCGAAAAAAGGTTTAAAAATGCTCTAAGATGAGCAAATAAAATGGCTCATCAGTCATCGAACATAAATTATTTCACGGATAAGATTTAGAGGTTTGGGATCATCCGCCAGGTATCCAAATTCGTTATTCATTTTTTTGTCCTTTTCGTTAAATCAATCAACGAGGTACGTATCATGAAGCGTGGTTTCGCATGCAAAGATAGGGACGTGTTTGGTTTGTGCAATATCGTTTAAAGTTGATGCTATTCACCTGATGCAATATCGTTTCCCTTGGAAAAATGCATGTATATCAATTCTCTTTCATGTTGGGATTGTTGGAATTCTAGCATTGTTTCTTTAATTTAACGATTAAACTACGGGGCCCCGCACGTCGACGAAATTGTTAATTCTTCGAGTGTTGAATTCTACTATTTGAGTAGGTGTTACTTGATCAATAATTACTAAAATTAATGTATTGGTGAAAGAATAATTGTTGTACAAAGTATGGTAGTTGAAAGTTTAAATATAAAAGAATGAATATATGAATATTTGTTATATTCTGTATTGCTAAAATGTTAATTAAAAGAAAGAGTTTCTAATTAAAGATTAATTAATTTAATTAATTAAAGATTAATTAGTGTAATATATATTATATATTTTTATAATATATAATATATGAATGTGTGACATTGTGTGCGCATGCATGTATGATGTATATATGTATGAAATTGTGAAAATTGCATGTACATATAAATTAATTCCGTTGATATATTTAATTATTTGTATGCATATTACATGTACGTACATGTCGAATCGGCATGTATAGATGAGTGAAGGGTGGCTGCATATGTCAAAAGGCATATTCGTTGACAACGGGTGCAACTCGTTACGAAGAGGCACTCAAACACATTCGGATAGGGTGTTTCGAGTCTATAAAAGAACCCCTTTATTCACTCTTTAAACACACCGATATTGAATCAAGAGTTCAACACACAAACACACAAATGTTCTGAAGACACAATTCGAGTTATCAATATTCCTTATTTTAGTGCATGAGAATTCCCCCTGTTTCTTGTTCATCAGATTCAGTATCGTGTGCTTCGATACTGTCCTATTTGTTGTTTTATCTTGGGACACCTTTGCCTGTGATTCCGTAAACCACTAATACGGGGCAAATTCGTCTTAAGGACAGAGAGCCATCTCTCGACTCAGCAAGGAAATATTCGAAATACAGAAATAACCCCAACATTCTTAAGACGAATTTTTTATGTTGTTTATGTATTGTTGAATATTCGAGATGATGAGTTCAAAATGACGTACATGAAATGTGGGGAGAAACGAGAAAGAAATTGTGTTATTCTATATAACAAATCTCAAGATACTTGACAGGAGATTTCTCTTCTTCTTTTGGGGATGATTCTGTTGGGTTTGGAACTATGGCGACTTCCGCTAGATCTAGTACTCAGCCTTCTTCTAGTGAGTTTAGATCTGAGCCGACGGTTCAAGTCTCTTTAGTGAAAAAGATGACTAAGGACAAACGAAAATCGTAAAGATTTTATGTGGCCAAAAGAGGTTCATATTAAGAAAGTTCGTAGACTTCAAAAATTATGAACTTTGAATCTGTGATAAATTAATCAAGATTAAGCCAGAATTTGTGGGGCGAAGTTATACTCACTTCGATTACAATTCTTAATAGAATTCCCCACAATTATAAGGATCGAACTTCATATGAATTATGGAAATGACTTAGGCGGTTGTTTGAATAAGGTTAAAGTACCTAAACCAATGTAAGTCATATTTGGTCCTAAAAATTGTGGATTGAATATCATTTAATATGACGATCACGGTAGTTTATATCGATTCTTATGTTGTAAGTTTGCGATATCGAATATCCATCTGGATATAATCATTGAATTCAGAGATGTTGAATTCTTTGTAAATGTCTATCCTCGAAAAGAGAAGAAAGGTTAATTTCTGTTAAATGAAATTATGAAACGGCTACAAGTTCGGATGTATGTAATTTAAAATCTATTGATTCTAGTCAGAAGGGTACCGAAACTTCTTAAAATGAACATAGATGGAATACAAGAACTAGAAACGCTAAAACCTTTAGTATATATTTTCTGACCTAATTGGTAGAAAATGATTCAAGATTAATGTTAAACAAAAGGTTTCTCAATTAATGTGTATGTTGAATGTATATACGTGAAAGAAAACATGATTTCAATTATGTTAAAAATGGTTTGCCTTTATGTAGTTGATAATCTCATTAATGGGAGTAACCTAGAATTAATCTTGGAATACAAAAATATGTTGAAATGTTTTTCGACATATGGGTGTGGGAGATGTCATATTGGAAATAAAAATTTCTAAGACGTTTGAAGGACTAGTGTTGTCTCAATCTCATTACATTAGAGATGTATTGGAGAAATGAGACATAATTGATAGTTCTCCTATAATCACCGATGGATAGAAATCATTATAATGATAAGATCATGGTGAACCCATATAAGAAAGTAAGTACGTACAAATCATTGACAGTGTAATAAATATTACAAAATGCACTCATCCATATATTATTTATCGAGTAAATAAGTTGGAGATGTTTATGCACAATCCGTGAAACTATCACTGGAAGGCGATAAACTGTGAGATAAGATATTTAAAATATACGCAGAATTATGATTTGTACTACTAGTGATATTCAGTTGTATTGGAAAGATACAATGATGATAACTGGATATTTTTTATACAAAGAAAATCAAGACTATTGATGGTAATGTCTTTACTATTAGTGGTGGGACTGTGTCTTGAGAATCCTCTAAGCTAATTTTTATTACTCGATTCATTATGGAATCGGAGTTTATAACTTTTGGATAAAGTTGGAGAAGAAGTTGAACGACTTCATAATTTCTTAGAGGATTTCCCATGTTGGGATGAACTCGTGCTTTTATTGATAATTCAATATGATAGTCAATCGACTTTGAAAAACGGCACGGAGTAGAATGGTAAGTCTAGACATATATGTCATAGACATAAAACCATTAGGCAGTTGATTTCTACGAGTGTGTATTTCGGATCCGTTAACAAAAAGGTCTACCGAGAGATCAAACATAAATGCATGTCTAGGGGAATGGAGTTAAAAACCCATAAATTAAGAATCTTTGTGGTGGTAACCCAACCATACTGACTGGAGATCCCAAGAATTTGGTTCAATGTGGAAAACTAAGCTATAAAGATTCAGTGAATCACTTTGGAAGTCTAACAAAGTTCAAAGTAAGAGCAGTTCGAGTTATAATCTTAATATATATATATATATATATATATATATATATAACTCAACTCATTCTCGTGTATGACTTTAACTGCTACCTGCAGAAAGGGTGGAGGATAAGTTTAAAACTTTTAATGATTTCCAAACTTATATAGTGGGATATTGGCAGGATATCCTTGTTGGAAAGTCACCTATGTAAGTGTGTGTAGACCGGCCGCTTCAAAATGTAAAAACACTTATGAATCCAAGAGTTGTCCAGAGCCAAAATTGGACAAAACGATAAGAACAAAACAGATCGGAAGATATTGTGTTGATATTCTTGTCTTGGTTTACACAAAACACTGACGGTTCAAGACATCGCGTTCACCGCGCAGTAAGTAAATCCGAGAATATTCAACTACGGAAGATTTAAAGTTGATGCTATTCACCTGATGCAATATAGTTTCCCTTGAAAAAATGCATGTACATCAATTCTCTTTCATGTTGGGATTGTTGGAATTCTAGCATTGTTTCTTTAATTTAACGATTAAACTACGGGGCCCCGCACGTCGACAGAATTGTTAATTCTTCGAGTGTTTAATTCTACTATTTGAGTAGGTGTTACTTGATCAATAATTACTAAAATTCATGTATTGGTGAAAGAATAATTGTTGTATAAAGTATGGCAGTTGAAAGTTTAAATATAAAAGAATTAATATATGAATATTTGTTGTATTCTGTATTGCTAAAATGTTAATTAAAGAAAAGAGTTTCTAATTAAATATTAATTAATTTAATTAATTAAAGATTAATTTGTGTAATATATATTATATATTTTTATAATATATAATATATGAATGTGTGACATTGTGTGCGCATGCATGTGTGATGTATACATGTATGAAATTGTGAAAATTGCATGTACATATAAATTAATTACGTTGATGTATTTAATTATTTGTATGCATATTACATGTACGTACATGTCGAATCGGCATGTGTAGATAAGTGAAGGGTGGCTGCATATGTCAAAAGGCATATTCGTTGACAACGGGTGCAACTCGTTACGAAGAGGCACTCAAACACATTCGGATAGGGTGTTTCGAGTCTATAAAAGAACCCCTTTATTCACTCTTTAAACACACCGATATTGAATCAAGAGTTCAACAGACAAACACACAAATGTTCTGAGGACACAATTCGAGTTATCGATATTCCTCCTGTCTTTCCTTCTTTTAGTGCATGAGAATTCCCCATGTTTCTTGTTCGTCAGATTCAGTATCGTGTGCTTCGATACTGTTTTATTTGCTGTTTTATCTTGGGAGACATTTGCCTGTGATTCCATAAAGCACTAATACGGGTCAAATTCGTCTTAAGGACAGAGAGCCATCTCTCAACTCAGCAAAGAAATATTCGAAATACAGAAATAACCCCAACAAATAACGACACTCGAGTCTTAGGCTTAAAACACAAGCAACTTTATGAAATATTTGTTTTTACTTGTTTGCTTCAAAGCTTCTAATTTCGTAGAAAAATTTGATGTGTTTTCAAAATATGATTTTACTCCCTTATATATGTATTAGACACTCTTTCCTTTGGACATAAGACCATGTTTATCGGGAGGGCGTGACGCCCTCCACCATTGACGGATCCAGAAATTTGATCGAGGGGGGGCCAACTATAATGATCGGGCAAAACCACTTATAAATGTTATATACTACTTTTGTTTCTAACTATTTATGTACTTACTAGCATGTAGATTAATATTTTTTACTTTTTAATCAATAATTTTATGTTAAAAAATAAAGTAATTTATTAATGTTAAAAACTAGTAATAAAATTATATTTTAATGAAAATAATAATTTTTTTTACCTTTTTAGTGATTTCCACAATATTTAAATAATTATGTACGCTCTGTTTTTGGAAGTTCCAACTAATTATATTTTTAAATATTATTTTACTCATAATTTTTTATATACTTTTGAACTTTACTTATAAATATTTTACGTTTAAACTTAAACCCTTATTGTTTTGGTAAAAGGTAAAATTTAAAATTTGGGAGAAAAATTGCGAGGCACGTAGTCATTCATGTGTAAAATTAGAAAGAAAATAAAATAAAATAAAATAAAAAATGAGAAATAGGAAAATAATTGACACGGGTTTGGGGTTTGGGCTTAGAATATGAGCTTTTATTAAATTCACATTACAGTAGTTGGAGTTGGGATAGAGAAGAAATTATTTATTTATTTATTCTTAATTAAAATAAGTAAAATGACTATTATAGCCTTGTTTTTTTTTTTAATTCCAGGGGCCCAGTGACTCCCTGGCCCCAACGTGTATCCGTCCCTGCCCTCCACGTCATTAAATGACAAATAAATAAATAAGAAAGAAAATAAAATGGACCCCCTTCTACAACCGATCTCTCTCACGCCCTTCGGACGTTACATAATTTATTTATTTTATTGCTAAATGTCTTTATGTAATTGGCATATCCTTTAATTTGTTTAACATTATATACTTATATATATAATACTATATATCTAATATTATATATAGGGAAAAATGGCGATTAGGCCTTTTTTCAATATTTTTTCGGCAATAAGAATTTCGAAAAATTATGCGTGTCATTTAGGCCCCCTAAAATGTGTAAATACAAAACTATCGCCTTCCCCTTTTTTTCTAGAAATTTCTTTTGGGAGGGGCTGAACTAAAAAAAGAGAAATAATTGGGAGGAGGAGAACTCGAACCTTGGACCTGGGGGGCTAGTAAGAGAGATCTACCAACTGAGCTACCTAATTTACATGTATTGTAAATGAAATATAGTATATATATACCTTATTAATTTAAAGTCAGGGTGGGCTACAGCCCACCCCAGCCACGCGGATCCTCCGCCCTTGGGCACGCCGCACCGGATCCGCCATCACCTCACCGGCGCGAATCCCCCCTCGGCTCCCCGTCCCCACCGGTCGAACGTGCAGTCGTCCGTCAGTCGAGTCCCCCGTGGAAGAAGACGATGACGAGAAGCAACCCCCTCCAGCCCGATCAGCCGCGAGCTCGCGGACGATTCTCTCCGGCGGCACGCCCCGCGGCTTGGAGACCGCGATGTGCTCGAACGCGCGGGCGAGGAAGCCGCCTCCGCCTTCGACTCCACAAACACAGCGGCAACATCTCCCTCGATTCGCCGGGGAACACGGCGGCATTGCGGATGCACCGCTCGTTCCGAGTCACGCACCCTGACAGGAACCCTAGCTTCCGCGATTTCAGCCTTGTGCGGCAGATCGGGAGCGAAGACATCGGGAGAGTCTACCTCTGTCGCCTCTGCGGCGCGGCGGACGACGGGCGGGGGCTAGAGATGTCGTGGCGTCGGCCCGACTGAGCGAACGTTTGGTGAGGTCGAAGAACGAGTTCGGGAATTCAAGCGAAGCTTCGATCGGTGGCGTGCGGCGGTACTGCTGGAAATCGATATCCCGGGGTATCAAAACATTGCGGAACCGATAACCCCGACTGAAATCCCATCGCCGGAAACCGATCGCGAACACCACGAACCCGCGGGATAACCCCGACCGAAATCGCATCGCCGCGGGATGAACCCGCGGCTAAACCCTAGCCGAGCCCCACCGTGGGGCTCGCGATCGCACGCATGCGATCGCTGGGGCTGCTCCGGCAGCCCCGGGCGGTGAGTCCGACGACTCACCACCACCGCCCGAGGAGGGCGGTTCGCCCAGCGGCGAACCCGCCGCGGCTCCAGCCGCGGCTGCCCGGCGATCGACCACCACAGTCGATCGCCCACCCCGGCTCCCAGCCGGGGTTTCCTCGCGTGCCGTCGCGGTCGAAGCCCTAGGGCTCGACCGCACCCCCTCGGCTCCCAGCCGAGGGTTCCTTCGACCTTCGCCGGGGATCTCGAATCCCCGTCCCCGAAGTTCGTCGTTTTCCCGGATCGTGCGTTCATGTATATATCACAATTATATATTCACATAAAATCATACAAGGGAGTTTATGATTTTACCTTTGATTCGTTGTGCGGAGAAACGAAATCAAATTGAAGACCTTTGAATCATCCTACGCATTCCTTGCACCTCGTTCAAACGTCGTGTGGGCGACGATCCTCCGAACTCCTTATGGATCTCCTTCTCTCTACTTTCTCTCTCTAGAAGAATTATGATCTTCAAGTTATGAGAATAGAGAAGACCATGTAGTGCTTTTATAGGCTACGTAAGGGATCTAAAGGAGGTGGAATATTGGGTTTCTAATATTAATGATTAAATTGAGCCCAAACCCAAATCTATTAATCCCATTAATATTAATTAATTTATTTTCCACTATATAAATTAATTGCACTCCCAATATTAAACCATATTATATCAAATAATATTTCTCCGTTAGTATTATTTATTCCGTGTATTTAAGATTTAAATATCCATGAATAAAATTAATTTATTGCTAATTAATTTATTCATCTCTTATCCGAGAATAGTATCATTCAACCTTAATTATTATGCGGAACAAATCCACTCATGAGGTTTACATAATAATTCCTTATGAACTCATCTCGGGGATATTATCAACCCTTACGGGATACACTTTCCCGTCAAGTATTCACGGCATGTCATATATAAAATATAGTGACCCAACTTAGCCGGTAAATAACCCAATAATTAAATCGGTTAATTCCTTTGGAAAATCAAAGTCACTTATATTAAATATACACACCCGCAATAGTATCGGGAATTGAGAATAAAATACTCTGAGACTTGAATCAATTATCAAAGGCAATCCTAATTGATAAGTCTCAAGCGATCCACCCAATACACCAAGTGTACAAGTGTGATAAAATAATTAAGACAAATTATTTTCTCTCTCACACAACGACTATACCGATGGATTGGTCCTTGTCCATCTAGGTCGTGAGCAACTGTTCGATTAAATACGAGTAACCGATAGTATGATCTTCTGTGTGGGCCCGCACACCATACTAACTACAACGTATATAATCTAGGACTATAATTTGCATATATTAATTATCGAATAATTAAAAGCAAACAATTGTTTATTAATTAAATAGATTAAATGCTATGACCGGGAGTTACCGTTACTTAAATCTAGACATTAAGTACACAACTCCAACAATCTCCCACTTGTACTAAGGTCTAGTCATTTCCTCCAAACTCCCGACTCCCATACTCATCACGTGCTTAAGTTGTACTTCCAAGAAGTACCATGTGAGTGAGCAATCTAGGTTGCCGCTTTGAAGTTATCTTGGTGACTACAGCGTCGTCTCCCTCGACGATGACTCGTATCAGGTGGTACTTGCTCTATGTGTTATCATCACTTTTTGACTTATGACTTCTTCCAGTTTACCATGCACCGCTATATAATAGTCTTTGGTCAACTAAGAATCATATCCAAGTCCAAAGGTTATTCCGGAACCCAAACAATTTCCGCTGCCTCTGAGGCTGCTATTCGGTTATGAGAGAGTCTGAGAAGCGTCATGCTTATCACTCTTTCATTTTAATGTTCCACCTCTTCCAAAAGTGAACACATAGCCTGATATCGACTTACACTAGTCCTTCTCTGATTTGAGATCTGAGAATATGTAGTCCAATAAGAATTCGTGTTGCTTCGTAATCCAGTACTTTGCAAGTACCTTTTACAGCATCTGAATATCTCCTTTTGAGATTACTTTGATATCCTCCCACTACGCTAACCGCATAGTTGATATCAGGTTCTCGTTTTTCAACATTGCATTCATCAAGCTTTCCACACTCGAAGTGTAGGAAACTGCTTTGTCTGTATCTATCTCCTTCATGTGTTCGAAACACATATCTTTAGATAGATATATATTCTGTGTCTGAAAGGCAATAACCTTTCTCAGAATTATGCATGTTTAAAACAAACCATAATCGTATAAGATATCTAGGAGAAGTACAATGTTCTTATCCTTAGATCGAAAGATCTCAAGAACATGTTCCAACTTCTACTCAATCTTATATCCCGATTTATTTAGACAATCAACATTTTATATCCGACGACATCTTTACATTGTTGCAAATGAAATGTTTATCTACATAAAATTCCGAGAAACACCACCTTGTTTCTATCATGTTTCCAATACACCTTTCGTCTATGCCTTTTGATGAATCCATCAGATGGACTATCTCATCAATTCGCAAGTTCCACGATTTATAGCCTTGTTCCAATCCATAAATGGATTGACTTGTACTCTAAATGATCTTGCCTCTTAACAATAAACCTTTATTACTTTCTAAGCAGGCACATTTAGATCTAGTACTGTCCTTATGCAGAGCTAGGGATCGATTTCATCTTTACTAGATCCAGAGTTCAAAAACTCTTCTAGTCTTATGAATATCTCTGGTCGTTAAACAACCTCTCACTGCAATGGCATTCCGGTGTGTAAACAGTAATAAAAGTAGGTGCAGTTAGTGGTGTACTTCTACTCGGTTTGGCTGGTTCCTAGTCTTTGTCCTTTTCTCATTCCAAGGTATTACGTCAGTTAGGGCTTGTAGTTCATCTAATAGTCTTCCTCTAAGAACCGGGCGTTAGAGCTTATAACGTCCTTCTGGTTCATAGTCGAACACACAATATTTTGTTCACCTAGGATATCCTACAACCACATTGAATGTGCCGTTGTTTCCAGGAATATCCATAAAACATAGGTAGTTCCGAACAACTTGTCCTTTTACTATTAGAATTTCATTTCTTATTTCCGACACACAATTTCTACACGTAAGTGTATGGTGCAGTCATTTGGGATCCAATCTCATTCTTTGATTATGCTATGTGTTACTTAGATAGGTGGTAGCCTCCGCGAACAAGTCGCAGGCATTTTATGGATATACATTGATGGTTCCCCATAATAGCTTTGTGTCTATTGACTAGTCAAAAACACTTTGCTCTTATGGCACATCAAGTATTCTAATCCATCACCGAGTATTCTTAAAATCACTCGCACCTTTCTAATTACACATACGTCCGCATAAATCAGTAATTAATCATTCTGAGTACTTGTCCGAATTCTATCCTTTATCCAAAAGGTTTGCTTAGCTGTATTATCTTCCAAATTCAATTCTTAAGTCGAAAGGTCCATTCCTTCAACTATAATTGATCAAATCAATTTCGACCTTTTGAATTTGAATAAATACTACTAAGTATAAGAATTCACAAGTACAATGATTTAACAAAGAAATATATCTAATAGGTAAAACAAATTATAGAACGGTTTGTTGCATCGTGGTAGACTAAGGATTTATCATTCATATTATTGCTATCTAATGTACCAGAATAGATAATACCATTATTTCTTATCAAAATCATCAAATGATTAAAGAAATAAAATATCCATTCATAAATAATAGAAAACCAGAACAGAAGTTCTTTCTAAAATTAAAGGGGTACATAAAGCAATAAACTCGAAATGAAATCCTATTTAACTACTCATAGATAAATGTCTTCCACTGCAACAGCTGCCTCCTCTACAGCTTTGCCCATGTAGACTTGAACTCTTCTTCTCTAAGTCGCCGGGTTTTCTGGAACCCCTGCATTTAAAAATGCACATACCGTCAGTGGTTCCATATCTACACACCAGAATTCTGGTAGATAATACCGCTGACTATGTTTTTACGACTAAAGAAAAATTTGTACCTTTGAGAGGACATTCAGACTTCCAGTGTCCAGACTTATTGCTTCGGAAGCACTTGCCTCTTGGCTTGGCAGCCCCCACTCGTGGTCCATTCCTCTTGGCACCACTTGGTTTCCAGGCTTGCTTCCTTTTCTTGCCCTTACCTCCAACAGGCTTCAAGCCTTTGGATTTGGTAGCTACAAGCGCTTGAGACTTGCCCTTCTTGTAGATCCCCTCTACCGTCTTTAGTTCAGTCAGGAATTGCGCAAGAGTATAAGATAGTTTACCCATATTATAACTTATGCGAAACTGCTCAAAACTAGGGGTCAGAGACTGGAGTATGATGTCGACTTGCGTCTCACCATCAATTTGAGCTCCTAGGATCTCAAGTTCATTCAACAAACTCATCATCTTAAGAACGTGCTCCCCTATGGGCGTTCCTTCAGACTGAGTAGTTGTCATAAGGACTCTCATGGCTTCTTGCAATGCCGCACGATCTTGATGCCCAAACATATCCTTGAGGTTGTACAGCATATCCTCGGCAGTGGGCATCGACTCATGTTGGGTTTGGAGTACATTTGACATGGAAGCCAAAATATAACACCTAGCCATTTCATCAGCCTTTTTCCACTTCCGATATGCTTCTTTTTCCTCATTAGTTGAGGCATCCGTGGGCTCAGCAGGGCACACATCATAGAGTACAAACTTGTACTCTTCAGCAGTCAGGACAATGTCCAAATTTCTTCTCCAATCAATATAATTGGGGCCAGTGAGTTTATTCTTCTTGAGTATCACAGAAAGTGGATTCATAGCTATTCTTTAAACCTATAAGTGTAACATCCTATTTTTCATAACATAAACTATCGAGGATTTTCTTATTTCTTCAAAAGAAATTGAAGTATTTAAAATAACAAAATGTCAAAACGACTTTTTCATAATAAAATCTTTAACTAAAAAGCAACCCTCAATAGTCAAATTTAAATAAAAATACTCAAGTGTGAAGTTTCAAAAGCGGAAAGCATAAAAGAAAATAATGTTTTTAAAAATAAATGCTGCTACTACTATCACCGCCACATCCCTGTCTCGCTCCGATTTCGCTAAACCTGAAAAGATGGGGTTCTAAAAAGGGGTGAGTTATCAAAAACTCAGTAGGGATAAACCCAAGGACATGAATTTTCGAACGATTAAACGTTCCCGTCACATGACTTGCTAGATTACCGTGAACACGTCACTCGTCTACGTGAACACGGCCATGAATTTCGTCGCGCGACTAATATGTGCACATAACATGAATAGATCGTACATCACAAACCACTACGCAGTTTATCCACGTACCATAAATATTATGAACTGTATTTAAAAATGTTTTAGAATATCCCTACCTTGATAATGGAGAACTTGACTTGACGACCAAATGCGTGAATGAATGCTCGTGCAATCCTAATCCCCGTAATCCATACATCCTATTTATAATAATATTATATTAACAAATATTAACAAAATTATACTTGGGGCTAAACCCTAGCCGAGCCCCACCGTGGGGCTCACGATCGCACGCATGCGATCGCTGGGGCTGCTCCGGCAGCCCCGGGCGGTGAGTCCGGCGACTCACCGCCACCGCCCGAGGAGGGCGGTTCGCCCAGCGGCGAACCGGCCGCGGCTCCATCCGCGGCTGCCCGGCGATCGACCACCACGGTCGATCGCCCACCCCGGCTCCCAGCCGGGGTTTCCTCGCGTGCCGTCGCGGTCGAAGCCCTAGGGCTCGACCGCACCCCCTCGGCTCCCAGCCGAGGGTTCCTTCGACCTTCGCCGGGGATCTCGAATCCCCGTCCCCGAAGTTCGTCGTTTTCCCGGATCGTGCGTTCATGTATGTATCACAATCATATTCACATAAAATCATAGAAGAGTATATGATTTTACCTTTCGATTCGTTGTGCGGAGAAACGAAATCAAATTGAAGACCTTTGAATCTTCCTACGTATTCCTTGCACGTCGTTCGAACGTCGTGTGGGCGACGATCCTCCGAACTCCTTATGGATCTCCTTCTCTCTACTTTCTCTCTCTAGAAGAATTATGATCTTCAAGTTATGAGAATAGAGAAGACCATTTAGTGCTTTTATAGGCTACGTATGGGATCTAAAGGAGGTGTAATATTGGGCTTCTAATATTAATGATTAAATTGAGCCCAAGCCCAAATCTATTAATCCCATTAATATTAATTAATTTATTTTCCACTATATAAATTAATTGCACTCCCAATATTAAACCATATTATATCAAATAATATTTCTCCGGTAGTATTATTTATTCCGTGTATTTAAGATTTAAATATCCATGAATAAAATTAATTTATTCATCTCTTATCCGAGAATAGTACCATTCAACCTTAATTATTGTGCGGAACAAATCCACTCATGAGGTTTACATAATAATTCCTTATGAACTCATCTCGGGGATATTATCAACCCTTACGGGATACACTTTCCCATCAAGTATTCACGGCATGTCATATATAAAATATAGTGACCCAACTTAGCCGGTAATTAACCCAATAATTAAATCGGTTAATTCCTTTGAAAAATCAAAGTCACTTATATTAAATATACACACCCGCAATAGTATCGGGGATTGAGAATAAAATACTCTGAGACTTGAATCAATTATCAAAGGCAATCCTAATTGATAAGTCTCAAACGATCCACCCAATACACCAAGTGTACAAGTGTGATAAAATAATTAAGACAAATTATCTTCTCTCTCACACAACGACTATACCGATGGATTGGTCTGTGTCCATCTAGGTCGTGAGCAAATGTTTGATTAAATACGAGTAACCGATAGTATGATCTTCTGTGTGGGCCCGCACACCATACTAACTACAACGTATATAATCTAGGACTATAATTTGCATATATTTAATTATCGAATAATTAAAAGCAAACAATTGTTTATTAATTAAATAGATTAAATGCTATGACCGGGAATTACCGTTACTTAAATCTAGACATTAATTACACAACTCGAACAGGTACTTGGTCGAGACGAGCGGAGCAACGGTGGTGGAGAAGAGTCGCCCGTGAGTTCGGGAGTGATGCATATATACGTGGCGTGTAGCTGTATGCACAGAAGAAGCAAGGAGTGTCGTGATGTGTATACAATGGTATCGGCCACTCTATAATTTTATTTTTATTTTGTTCTGTATGACTGTGTTTGCTTTCTTTCTCCCGGGGAGAGCGGATGTGGACTGTGTAGTTCATCCCTCACTCGCAGTTGAACGTGTTGTTGTTGACAATGTTGTTGATGAGGTTTTCTTGATTCTTGCCAATGTTTAAGTGTTTCTTTTAGGTGTGCTTAATTACTTTTAGTGTTCTCTGTTGTGATAGCCATCAACGAGCGGTAGTTGACTTAAAAAGCAAATCGAGTAATCATAGGTGCAGGTACCGGTATACCGATCCGATCGATATACCGTGTGTGCGGAAGCGTGTAAAGCAATAGATCTACTATGCCATGATCTTAGTGCACACTTAATGTGTATAAGAACACATATAAACATATATATATACACATCCAATATATATATATATAAGGTTCAACGATTACTTACTTTTGGTGACGAAGTGATTCGTTGATGTCGTTGAGGTTGTGTTGAGTCGATTGAACCACCTCAAATAGATCAGCCTCTCGAAGCTCTCCTTGTGAATGACCTCGTCACTCCTCTTGTCTAGATCGCCCGGATGTTGAAGCCGCACAAATGGCCCGGCCTCTACGTGTTGCACACGAACCCGGATGACGAACACTTTGCTTGATCGAGTCGGTTCTCCAAGAACACTTTCTCCTCTCTCTCTCTTTGGTGTGAATTTCGTGGGTAAAGATGATATGTGATGAAAATCTGATTTTCATCCATATATTAGCCTCATTATGCATGCCATAACACCCCATTGTAACCTCCTACATAATGGGCATCATTATGCACCATTAACATGCAAAAGGAGTTACAAAGGAGGTGAAAGGTCATGCCACATACACATGCCACTATGCATTGTATGTGGTCCCATTTGCTTGTGTGGCATGCCATGTCACACTATATGACATGCATCCATGCAAGACATGCATCCCATGCATGTGAATTAAATCCACGTAATATTGATTCTAAATCAATATATATATATATATCAAGCATCGTACATCATCTTTGAGTCCGTGTGTGACCCTGTAGGTATGATTTAATTGATCAATATTATATTGTTCCCAACAATTAATATTATCAAATAATCATTTAACATCCATAGACGACCTTATGACTTTATCGATTGCACACGTAGGATCGAAGGACATATCCCAACAATCTCCCACTTGGCCTTCAGAGCCAGTGTGCTGCCAACTTCCTGTTGTCACTTTATGTCTAAGTTTGAACTTGAGGCAAGACTCGAGTCATCCTCAATCGGTTCAAACCTTTCTTGGACTATGAGACAGACTGTAAAACCAGATTTACCACTATGATAATTATCTGGACGTGGCCACGTATTTTCCACAGTCTCGACTCTCCAAGTGGCCGGTAAGACATGTATCCCATTATAAAAAATGGAGGACAATCCCATCTTGTCAGTCCAAGCTCTCCCACTTGCTTCCTGATATACCCAATAACAAGTTTTATAACCTCCTTTCACGAAAGGCGTTTACTTGTATCAAAGTACACCATTTCACAATGGAATCACTCTGGACTACTCAGGTCAGAGGAAATAGCTCGACAGTCAATGAAATAGTATTATGACTCGAAATCATAAATACTATTCCAGTCGGGTCTGTTCGATCATTAGCTCCCAGCTAATATCTATGTAATTGTACTTGATGTCCCACATCACTAGCCCATGAAGCGGCGCTATAGTACACATTACAATCTAGTTCTTTGTATTATCGGTTTGTCCGTACTCGATTATACGAACCAGGAACAGCTATATGATTTAAGTATATCAGTTCAACCATTGGGACTTCATTATGCGGTAAGTCGACCTCATAACCCAATTGATATCACTTAATCATTTGGACAATTCATATAAATTAAACCATATTTATATGAAGAAACATGTATTATACATATGAGTGAATGTTTACCAAATCTCCAAAAGTATCTAATACAGTAATAGAAATCACAACCCATCTCTAAGATGTTTGATCTCTATTGCAGTTATGAAAGCCTCAAGCTTAAACTGCTGGAGAGGTTTAGAAAGCGGGTTTGCAACCTTACCAAAAGTTGCAACTTTATTATCTCGATGTCTCCACAAAACTATCTCCCAGATAATGTGGAACTTCCTGAGCACCAGTTTTAGACTTGTGGTGCTTCCTAGCTCATTGGCTTGCGCGATAACTCTACTATAAATAGAGAATTATCGGATGGGCTAAGCTAGTTACGCCACCTAGTTCATTCAAGAACTTTCAAATCTTAACTGCCAACATTACTGCATCCAATGCAATACTGTGCTCAGCTTCTGTAGTTTAATCAGCTATATTGCATTGCATGGAACTATTCCAGCACATTTCACCTCTAACCAGACAAAAGATATAACCAGATTAAAATCGGAAATTATCTTAGTCTGTTTTGAAGTTAGCAGTCAAACTGCTTGTTAATATCAACTCTTTTTGTCTTCCAAAGACAACAAAATATTCTTTAGTCCATCTAAGGTACATAAGAATACTCTTGGCCGCAGTCTAATGCGTCTCACCTGGATTTCCTTGAAACTGACTCGTCATGCTCAAAGCATACGATACGTCCGGTCGTGTACATATCATGGCATACATTATAGACCATATTGCCAAAGCATAAGGAATGTTTTCCATCCTCTTTTGCTCATCAAGTCCCGTAGGGCCTTGCATCTTGCTAAGAGATGTGCCATGACTCATTGGAATGAGACCCTTTTTGGCGTCTTTCATTCTGAACTTATCAAGTACCTTATCAATATAGGTCACTTGACTAAGTCCAAACATCATTTTCGATCTGTTCCGACAGATCTTGATGCCCAATATGTACTGTGCTTCTCCAAGATCCTTTACTGAAAACAATTTCCAAGCCATTCTTTAATAGAATTAAGCATAGAAACATTGTTTCCAATAAGGAGTATGTCATCGACATACAACACAATGTATACAACGTAACTCCCACTGTTCTTCTTGTAAAACAAGACTCTTACGAGTTCCTCTGAAATCCAAAACCCAGTATGGATTCATTGAACTGAAGATTGCTACTTTGATATGCTTTGCTTTATTCCATAAATGGAATTATAAGATTGCATAATTTCTCAGCCTTATTAGGATCGATAAAACTCTTTGGCTGTGTCAAAACACATTCTCTTCTAGAATCCAATTCAAGAAGTTAGTTTTAACATCCAATATTACCATAACTCATTATCAAGATGAGTAGCAATGGCTAAGATTATCTGAATGATTTAATCAAAGCAACAGGTGAAAGTTTTTCCATAATCCACCTCGTGAATAAAACTTTTACCATCAACCTTGCTTTGAAAACCCTAGGTTTTCCATCTGTCTGTTTAGATCTTAAAGATCTATTAGCATTCATTGGGTCTAACCCCGTGATGCAAATATATCAAGTTCCAAACTTGATTATCAGATATTGATATCATCTCAGATTTCATGGCACCATGACAATTTTCAGTAGCTGGACTCGTCATAGCTTGGAATTAGGTCGAAGGTTCACCGCTTTCCAAAATCATGAATTCATATCTCTCATTGGTCACAATATCTAAGTATTTGAATAATAGAGATAGATTTATGCCTTTCGGACCTACGAGGGCTGGTATGGCTTCCAAAACCATAAGAATACTCTCAACCCAGTCTTGAGTATTCATCGTTAGTTGTTTCACTTGAACCTCGTTCAAGACAACCGAGCTCCCACTGAATTTCTAGGAAAGATAACTCTTTTCAAGAAAATCACTATCTCGAGCAACAAAATATTGTTCTCAGATAGATCGTAGAAGTTGTACCCTCGAGTTTCTTATGGATACCATAAAGAAACTTTTATCCCATTTGAGTTCAAGCTCTATAGAGATAAATCTCGTCAGAGAAACTTTTAGAACCTCAAATTTTGATGAAAAAAATTTAGGGACCTTCCCTTTCCATACCTAGTATGGTGTCTTATCAACAGCTTTTGACAGCGTCCTATTCAGTGTATAAGTTGAAGTCAAGAATTGTGTGTTCCCAAAAGAGACCAGTAGTTCATTTAGACCTCTCATCGAATGGTCGAACTATATCTAATATAGTTTGTTTTCTCTTTTCCGAAACATAACCTTCATGTGCTTGTGAACTGATAGGTTCCACATACATCAGTATGGATCATCCCTAATAAATCACTCACATGTTCTCCTTTCTCCAAGAAAGATGACATTGTTATCTTGTCCATCAGACATCATCCACATGTATCAAATGATTCCAAGTCAAATGATTCTAGAATGCATTATAAAAGAAGCTTCGTTACATATTTAGATGATGATTTGACCTAATTAACAATGTTATAGTTATGTCTCATTGAGACTTATTCGATTCGGCCTTTAGTGTTAATGTTATATATGATTTGTCAAGTTTAAAGTATACATAAACAATATAATAATCATACCAAAACAAAGAATAATTCACAATTAAAATAGTTACCAAACTATTTAATAGTGAAAAACTAATCCATCAGTATCCAATACTGAACCAATATTCATTGTTTATTGAAGGTACGAAATTACATAGTTATAATACTAAAACAAGGCCCTAAGGCAAAACAACATCATATGATCATACGGCTAATGCAGCGACCTTCACTCCATTTCTTGCTCGTAGATCGACATCTCTATTCACCAAACTTATACTTCTATGTAGTTCCTCCACATAAAAATGTGAGAACCACATTTGGCATCCAATACCCAAGAAGTAGAATTTGTGAAGTATAATGTCTATATCATTAATACTTGAAGATGAAGCAACCCCGTTCTTCACATCTTCTTTGAACTTTGGGCAAATTCAATTATTCCCAATAATTGAGTCTCATTCAAATTTCCCATTCAAAATTATCTCAATGTCAAAACGTGATAAATCGTAAGTGAAAAATCGAAGTTTTCTAACCAGCGATATTATCATGCAATTGAAGCCCTATCTCTCATAAAATATGAGGGAGCCAACCAGACAATCGATTCACGCCATCCAATGGCTCGAAAGTCTCTAATTTGTGTCATTGATGAACTTAAGTGTTTTGGATTAAATCACTCCCCGAGGTGTAAATAATCATAACCTTAGAATCCATCATATGAAAGACAAATTAGGCATTTGTTTTGAAATTGAATAAAATATGAACTTTTATATGTTTGCAAGTAGTGTCCAACACTTTTGCAAAGACGCATTGAGATTCCCTAGGAACCCTAGTAGCCTTCTTGCCCCTGCTCTTTTGAATACCCTATCCCATATCATAAGAATTTCCCTCTTAGGGTCCTTCTCTATCGCCGGCTCAGCAGCCTTGAGCATCCCGTGGAGCTCACGAAGCGATTTCTTCAAACCATTCATATGGAAAATTTAGCCTAAAGGCATTATAACCATCATGAGATTGAAGTATGAAATCGGTTGCCAAATAATCATCATAGGAAAAATCTAGGCGGTCACTTGAAACAAATAATCCAATCATTTGTTGCACATGTGATTCCATAGATTTCCATTTTTCCAGCCTAGCTGAAGCGATGACCCTGGTCATACCGAACCGCTCAATCATAGTATGTTCCCCGAACATGCTATTGAGTTGTTCAATGATATCATAGGAATTGGTAATCTAACACATTCTCTTTGTATTCGTATTTGAGGAGCATCCTCAAATTACGTTGTCAATCAAGAAAATTTGTGTTGTTCAATTTTTCACAATCAAGAATTGAACCAAACTTGAATTGAGTTGATATTTAACATGATAAACTACAAAAGAAAGATAACTAAAGTATGTAAACATCCACAAAGCGGTAAACAATTAAGGTTGTCTATCAAAATTACTTATTTGTTACATTTTGTTCAATCGATATCTAATATCGTTGTTCCCTTAAACAAAACAATCCCAAGACCCTCATCTTGCGAATCCTTAAGCCGACTGAGTCCGCACTTAAGAAACTCCAAGATAGGTAGACATCCCATGTCAATGACATCTAATGTCACTCTCGGTCGATGAGAGTCCCATTCTCATCTCATGTCTCGATAGCCACGCCTGCAGTGGATCTATCGATGAGAAAACCAAACTCACGTGTAAGGGTCTAACCCTTACTCCCACTTATCCCAAGATAACAAGTAGTACCCCGCTGAGGCGGACCTACCAACTTATGATCGAGGGCTTCATGAGTGTGACGTTTTGGACAAGACATTATACTCATTATTTTTGGGAACTTGCATGCATAGGTTTGTTTATATGTAAGTTGAACATTTATAACATAAAACAACCTATAACTAGCAAAGCAAATAAATACGAAATCGAAAGGCCCCTAGAACCTCACAACTCTCAAACGAAAAGATTAAAATAACAACAAAAGCCTTGAACATCTTCTGGACTGGTCCTCGCCCTCCGTTTTAGTTCCGTGCCCTCCGATTTTGGTCAAATCTATTCCGTACCCATAAAACCACGAACAGCGCCCGCCGTTTCACAACCAGCGGTCGCTGAACACCACCGGCGGTCGCCGTTTCCAAAACGGCGCCCGCCGAAAGGTCCGGGAACAATCTGCCAAGAAAAAGGGCTTTCGGCGGTCGCCGTTTCCAAAACGGCGCCCGCCGAAACAAAACAGCGCCCGCTGGAGCTACAACGGCGCCCGCCGTTTGGCTCCAGCAGCCCGGTTTTGCTTCGTTTTGCTTCGTTTTGCTTCGTTTCTTCTCGTTTTCGCCAGAGAGCCGAGATCCTCCATCGAACCATGGACTAATTCCATCGCTTACAAGTAGTACAATACAAATATAATAGAAAAACCTATCTATTACAATTGATTCCAAGGGACGCAGCCCTCAAAAGACTATGGCCAATCGAAACGTAAAAAACGACAATTTCATTCACCCGACCACTAACGGTGGCCGGCCTTACATCTAATCACATAATCACATTTAAACAAATAATCCAATTATGTTGATTTAACCTTCGTGTCCAACACAAAAGTGTGCACGAGCCCTAGGCTCTGATACCAATTGCAGGTACCGGTATACCGATCCGATCGATATACCGTGTGTGCGGAAGCGTGTAAAGCAATAGATCTACTATGCCATGATCTTAGTGCACACTTAATGTGTATAAGAACACATATAAACATATATATATACACATCCAATATATATATATATAAGGTTCAACGATTACTTACTTTTGGTGACGAAGTGATTCGTTGATGTCGTTGAGGTTGTGTTGAGTCGATTGAACCACCTCAAATAGATCAGCCTCTCGAAGCTCTCCTTGTGAATGACCTCGTCACTCCTCTTGTCTAGATCGCCCGGATGTTGAAGCCGCACAAATGGCCCGGCCTCTACGTGTTGCACACGAACCCGGATGACGAACACTTTGCTTGATCGAGTCGGTTCTCCAAGAACACTTTCTCCTCTCTCTCTCTTTGGTGTGAATTTCGTGGGTAAAGATGATATGTGATGAAAATCTGATTTTCATCCATATATTAGCCTCATTATGCATGCCATAACACCCCATTGTAACCTCCTACATAATGGGCATCATTATGCACCATTAACATGCAAAAGGAGTTACAAAGGAGGTGAAAGGTCATGCCACATACACATGCCACTATGCATTGTATGTGGTCCCATTTGCTTGTGTGGCATGCCATGTCACACTATATGACATGCATCCATGCAAGACATGCATCCCATGCATGTGAATTAAATCCACGTAATATTGATTCTAAATCAATATATATATATATATATCAAGCATCGTACATCATCTTTGAGTCCGTGTGTGACCCTGTAGGTATGATTTAATTGATCAATATTATATTGTTCCCAACAATTAATATTATCAAATAATCATTTAACATCCATAGACGACCTTATGACTTTATCGATTGCACACGTAGGATCGAAGGACATATCCCAACAATAGGCGCAACACAATCGAAGGGTCGAGAAGATTGGGCAAGCTCAACAGGTCGATTATGGTTGAGATTAGAAATCAACTTCAGCCAGGATGTCGTGCTCATGCTTTCTTCCATGAACTTACCTGATGGCATCCAGGTAGGTATCTGTTTGTTGATTACGATTTTCATCTTTTAGCTCATATGTGAAGAATCTAGTTATGTACATATGGTTTCGGGTTGAGTTTATGATATTTTGTTCTTATATTTATAGGATTTATTAAATTCTAGTTCATGAGCTAGAATTTGATGGCAGATATTCTCAGACACCTATGATTTCATTTACATTAAACATTAACATGAACACATGGTGTGCAGTGGTTTATTTGTTGAACATTAATTCTTGCTTTTCCCAGAGACGAAGAATTGCAGTTGATGAACTCAACATGCGGAGCATATTTGAAGAAAATGATGTTATTTGTGTAAGCCTTCTCGAACAGTTATAATTTTGACACTGATTTCAATTCCCTTTCTTTCTCTCCTTTCATGTACCTAATGGGTGCCACAGACGCAAGGACTCCTCCCTCTTTCACGACGCCCGGGTCAAGAAACCTAGCCACAAACCCCCACAGCTCACGTACCATTTACGAGATTCATTGTATTTTTTATTTTATTTTTATTTTTGGGATATTTATTTCATTTTCAGTGTTTTTTACGACGTTCAGTGTTTTTTTATGACATTCAGTGTTTTTATAATATTCACTATTTTTTATGAGATTCAGTGTTTTTAATGAAATTCAGTGTTTTTTAATGACATTCATTGTTATTATAATATTCAGTGTTTTATAATGATATTTAGTGTTTTTTTATGACATTTAGTGTTTTTATAATATTCAGTGTTTTTATAATATTCTAGTTTTAAAATACGACATTCTGTTTTTTAATGAAATTCAGTGTGTTTTAATGACATTCAGTGTAAAAATCTGACATTCAATGTCTTTTAATGATATTCAGTGTCTGGGTGGGTGGGGTAAATTGAGTAGAAAAAATTTGACATTCAGTGTCTTTTAATGATATTCAGTGTATAGGGTTGGGGTGACATTCAGTGTCTTTTAATGGTATTCAGTGTTTGGAGGTGGGGTGGGTTGAGTAGAAAAAAAAATCTGACATTCAGTGTCTTTTAATGGTATTCAGTGTTTGGGATGACATTCAGTGTCTCGGGTGACATTTAGTGTCTTTTAATGGTATTCATGGGGTGGGTTGAGTAGAAAAAAAAATCTGACGTTCAGTGTCTTTTAATGGTATTCAGTGTCTGGGGTGACATTCAGTGTCTTTTAATGGTATTCGGTGTCTGGAGGTGGGGTGGGTTGAATAGAAAAAAAAATCTGACGTTCAGTGTCTCTTAATGGTATTCAGTGTCTGGGGTTGGGGTGGGTGTGAGGTAGAGGTGGGGTGGGTTGAGTAAAAATAGATTAAGGGTATTTTCGTCATTTCATATATATTTTTTTGGCCCAATTGAAACAAAAAGACTTTATTGACACATAAATTGGAACTTGGCCTTATTGAGCAAAAAATGTTGAAAAAATGTCTAATTGTCATTTTTCCCTTATATATAATTATATATAAATATAATTATATCAAAAATTTTATTTTTTTATTCTCTACAAATAGAGACTAATATTCATATATTTTCACTTACTATATAATTGTGTAATTTTTATAATAATGTGTAATAGTAATTTATTAAAATTTAAAATGTACTTTTTATTATTTTATGTTGATTTTTTTTTAAAATTTATTAATTGAAGTACTTTAATAATTTAATGTATTTTTTAATTTATATTAAATATAAATTTAATAAATAAATATTATATATTTATTTAATAATAATAAAATAAGAAATTGAAGTGGGTTATAGGTTGTGGATAAATGATGAAAAATTAAAAGGTTGAATAAAATAATAAGTTGATGATGTGAAAGAGAGTGAGATGAATAATTTATTAAAAAGTTGGGGTTGAGTAGGTCGTGGATAAACATGGTCTAAGCACCCTTTAGTTGAATAGTCTTTTAGTGAAATCACTCTTTCAAATGACAGCTATTCATGTTGTTTTGCATGGTAATTTGTGCAATTTCGAAATTGCATAGTACAATATATGATATTAAATCATTATCCAACCATGCAACCACGAGATTACACTCGACATACATCAGCACACTTATCCAAATTATTAATCCGTATCAATTTTATATGAATGTGTACTCCACACTTCTCCAAATTTATAGTCTGTTGACTAAGATTAATCCAAAGCTTTGAAATTACATTAAATGGGCAACGATTTTACTTAAATTACCAACATTTCATTCAAACAATATTAATTAAATTACAATGTAAATAATTAAAATTAGTTCAATTCCCTCCACTAATTAAAGTATAATCACACTTGTAATTTATGCATGCATCCATGGCTTTAAATCTTGGTCGATTAATATGTTACGCAATTAAAGAGATCATTTATGTACGTAAAATTCTTGTTGCAATCCAGACGTCAACAGATTCAACTGCCGCCGCTCCACCGCCAGAATCTGGCGTAGGTCCCACAGCCGTCTCTGGAGTACTCCCGCCTCCGAATGTAACTGCTTGTTTTCGCAGCGAACCATTTCGTCTCTGAACGCAACCAGATGAAAACGGTCATTTTGCTCCCGGTTCTCAGTCCCTAGCCGGTCTAATTGATCCGTCAAGTCTTCCACATACTTTTGTTTCCGCTTGCGTGAACAATATATACTCCTCCTGTCCCAGAGTTATAGGCAAAGCTGATCAACGCCCACCTGTGTCTATAGCTGGGACAGAGGGAGGAAGAAAACTGTAGAATAATGTGTCTATAGCTGGGACAGAGGGAGGAAGAAAACTGTAGAATAATGATTTGTTTGAACATTTTGTAATCGTTGTTGAAACGGGGGTGCAAACGTGCGGTCCCACGACTAGCGCACACACGAGAGCGGGAGCCCGAATATGCACTAGAGAGCCTCTTTCTAACTTAAAACCATATGGTGCTAAGTAGGAGAACTCTCTAAGCTTATATAATAGGCTCACTTCTCTCAAACTTTCAATGTGGAACAACTCACAAGTGACTACACAACATACAATTTTAACAATCGTTAAACTCATCATCAAGTGGTTGAACCTTGATTGTATGTTTATGGAACTATAACCTATATAGTTCAAACTAGTCTTAAATTAATCTCGTGTTTTACAAGCTGAATTAACTACTGTATAACAATATCCGTTTACCCAAAAAAACAATATCTATTAGGCAAATTATCGAGATAAGATTACAAATCGTACATACTATTCCAATGCCTGTTTCCACCAGTAATATTAATTCTTCTTATGTGAAATTACGAAATTAGTCTTTACTTTCCTTTTTTTTTTTTTTGACAGAAACTGTTAGATATCCCACATCGATTGGATTAAGAACCCTGGGCTCACATATAAGTTGGACAACCTTATCACCTTAACAAGGCCTTTTAAGGTGTTATTGGCCCAACTTTGACATGGTATCAGAGCAGGCCCAACACGATGTGGGGCCCCGGTCGATGGAATTTCCGACTGTGGGCACCCCTGCCGATGGAATTTCCGGCCACGAGTAATTCCGATGGAATTTCCGGCTTACTCGTGAGGGGGAGTGTTGAATATCCCACATCGATTGGAATAAGAACCCTGGGCTCACATATAAGTTGGACAACCTTATCACCTTAACAAGGCCTTTTAAGGTGTTATTGACCCAACTTTGACATGGTATCAGAGCGGGCCCAATACGATGTGGATCCCCGAGCCGATGAATTTCCGGCTTGCCACAAAGATGGCCTTAATCCACGAGTAGAGCCGATGAAATTTCCGGCCTACTCGTGAGGGGGAGTGTTAGATATCCCACATCGATTGGATTAAGAACCCTGGGCTCACATATAAGTTGGACAACCTTATCACCTTAACAAGGCCTTTTAAGGTGTTATTGGCCCAACTTTGACAGAAACATCACATCATCAAATTTTCGGTTTGAATTGGGATGAAAGTTGTGATGTGCATGTGATCGCGTATATGGTGAGATCTATCTTAGATACTAAACCCAATAAATTAGATATATTTCGTATGTGATTGTTTGAAAGAATTTGTCGTTTTAAGAAGATATGGATCGAGTAAATGATGATCGAGTACTAGGTTACCATGTGCATCAGTATCAATGTGCTTTTATTTCTAAGGATATGGAATGAGGGGCTGAGAGACCACCATTACCATAGCTTGAAAAGATGGTGTTGGTGAGAATGGGATGGAGCCAATATTGTATGTATATGGAATGCCCAACCTTGTGTTTTAGCTTAGAATTGCGCCGACGTGAGCACTCGCGTTGATTCATTTTAAACTATTCGTAAAAGTTTGTCTAAACATGATCATATGTTGTCTGTATTTTTCACGATCGATCACGACTTGTATTCATTGTATATGATAGAAATTTGGTATAGGATAGCAAGTTTTTTTTTTTTGGTATAGGTCAATTGCAATGTCTTGGGATTCGAACCAAGGACCTCAAGTCCCCAATTCAAGTGCTCAACCAACTGAGCTAACAACCTTTGACAGGATAGCAAGTTTAGTCCTCAAAGTACACCAATGATTAATTAGGTTTAATGTCAATCTAATTTGAAACTGTGAATTGGCATCAGTCAGTTTGAGGAAAAAAAATGTAAAGTTAGGGTCAAATATTTTCGACTCTAAAAAATAAAAAATGAATCGGCTCAAATCGAAAGAATTAGACAAATCGAGTGGCCTAGCATGATAAATCGTGGGCCGATTCGATAACCCGATTTATTTCACTACATTATAATTTAATTTAAGTATTGATACAAATATTTTGACTAAAAAAATTATATAAATAAAAAATTATATGCAAATATAAAAGAAAATGTCAATATAAATATATTGCAATTTTAAATATTATATAATAAATATTTGAAGTTTCCAGCTATTCACAAATATTTTAATAATAATTATTATTATTATTAAATATTAAAATTTTATTAATATTAAATTTAATTTTTTATTAATAAATATTTTATTATAATAATTGTAATAATATTTTGGAGACGACCGAGTCTCTCCCAAAATTTTCAGGGCCAAGCCTAAAACTCGATTTTGTCAGTTCGGGTCGGGTCAGGTTTTTTTGAAATGAAAGCCCGATTTTGACGGTCCAAGCAGGGTTTTTGGGCCCAATTTTTTTAATTTTAAAAAATTGTTTTTAATTATTAAACATAATTTTTTTATTAATTGTTTTTATAAAAAATTAAAATTTAAAATTTTAATTAAAACCATATTTATAATTGGTTTTTGTAATGTTTAAAACTCCTTAATTGTTATTATTAGAAAAAATATCTATTCTTTTTATTCTTATATTGTAGGGTTTTATATTTTTCATATATTCTTTCGTATAAGAGTCTTTATTATTTTATATTTATATAATAGGGCAGCATTGAATATAGATTACTAAACTACCCCTATTATGCTTATTAATTGATGTACGTAACTGGTGTTAATTATATCATTTAATAATAATTAATTAATTTATAAAAATTATTAACGCAGTTTCTTATCTTGTGATTGAATGATATTATTGTCTACATTATTTTAGTGAATTAAACAAAACTGAGAGTGAACTTTAATATAAGAATTATAATTGTCCCATCTATGTATACCTATTTATAATTTAAATTTTAAAACTGAATTATTAATTAAAATATTAAAAATTATATAAAAATATACTCCATTAAATTTTATTTTAGTTATTTTTTCATAATTTGTGTATACCGTACGTTGACCGACTATAGCTCTGGGACGAAAAAATATAATATTTATTTAAAAAATTATATAAAAAACTAAAAAACGGGTCAGAGCGGGCTTTCAGTCATAATTTTTTTTTTTTTGGGCACGGGCCTGAATCGATTTTTTATTTTTCAGTCCGGGCCCTTGGCGGGCCAGTCCTAAAAAAATTGAGCTCGCGCCCGATACGAATTTTTTTCGGGTTTTTGGTTCGGGTTTTCGTGCCCAAATGCCCACCGCTAGTTTTAGGCTATGCATGTTATTTGGAACTCAAATAACTATTGATTCAATTCAATTAAGTTAAAATATAACTTACACTATCGTTTGTCTAATTAACCAGATCGACTCGATGGTGTGTTTCAATTTAAAATTTTATAATAAGACAATTAAATTAATTTCAATTAAATTAAAAAAAAATAGACAATGATTTTAATTTCAACCAACAAACCTAACATTTTTCAAGAGATTGTGGGAGAAAGTATTATTATTATTATTATTATTATTATTATTATTATTGTTATTATTATTATTATTATGTTCAATATTTCAATTCAAGTAAGACTAATTCAATTCATTACTTCGTTTCATTCTTCAAGTTCAAAAGATGCGGGACTTAATTAAGAAGAAAATTACTCAAGCCTAATTCTGCATGGTTAGGCAGGTTAGCTAGCATTACTCATGAGGTATTAATCACGGAGATGAACTTATTTGGAGAATAATGTACAATGTGAATGTGGAAATAATTTGTTCTATAAATATTAATTTGTTGGAGAATATTTTGAAGGAAGGTCACACAATATTCTCCAAATTCAAACAACGTCCAAAGGAAATAAAACGAATTGAATGATTATCCGCGTGTTGTAATTCTCAACTTTAAAGACTTGCAAAGTTTCTTTTGAAAAGATAATTAAGATAATAAATTAGATGATTATAAAGTTGTAATTTAAATTCAAATTAAATCCAAATGAGAACAAAATGAAATCGGAAAATAATCACACCGACGTTCTGTCAGCTGTGGCCTGTGTGCCTGTGTCCATGGCATCCCTGCACCCGAATAAGAAATCTATATTCTATATTCCACATGCCTTATTGATCTATTTCTTAATTACATTTTGGGCTATGAGAGTTTGTCTTTTTTTATAAATAACATAGGAAGTGTTTTATTTTTATGAGTACTTTATTGATCTATTTCTTAATTACATTTTGGGCTCTGAGATCGAGTTTGTCTTTTTCATAATGAATATATATTTACTAGAGTTTGTCTTTTTCATAATGAATATATTTACTAATTTTCTCATAAAATATGAGTACTCACTTTTTTTTATAAAATATGAGTATATTTTTTTGTCATTTTAGAAAAGTTAAAATTCTTATGGAATATCCAAAATGACATACATCAAATTGATCACACACGCAGTATTTTAGAGGTATGAGGAGAAAAATATTTTTTGATTTTTGAATAAATTATTTTTTTTATTTTTGACTAAAATTTGAGGGGTAAAAAATAATATATTTTTAAATTAAAAAATAAAATAGTTGTGAATAAATTTTAAAAACTAAATAAATAAAATATAAAAATCATTTTATTTTTAACTGTGTCCATCTTAATTAAATTAAAATAAAAAAAAATAGTGCATAAACATAATTAGTTGGAATAAAAGATATTTATTTTGCCAATATAGCTTAAATATATTATTAGTGAAAATAAATATAATCACATGATTAGGAATTTATTAAGATAATGTATAGGAATAACCTGTCCTTGAAAAAAAGAAAAAGTTTTATTCTTATTCCTCTTGCGAATTTCTTCTTTTATCTTATTGGCCCACCACTCGAAAACCATAAATTCTGTTTATAGCATCTATAACTGTGTATTTAAATACTATACTCTGTGTATATATTTTGACTCCACTTGCTTTCTTTCAACTTACTCTCAGAATAAAAAGAATTCACATTTTACAATTAAGAAAAAATGAGCAAATCAACCACGGTTGTCTTTCTGGTGGTTCTCCTCCTCCTCTGCTCCACCCTATGCTCCGGCGCACATCGGCCGCTGTTTCATGATAAGGCGGTTGCCAAATACCAGGTTTGCTACAGAATAAACTTGCAATCAAGATTGATGAAACATTATTATAAAAAGTCCTTTTATGTGATTATTTTTATTATTATGATATGTTCTTTTTTTTTCAGGCAAAAACAGAGGAAGTCCATGTTGAAGAAAGCTGCGGAGAGATTGGTGAAGATGAGTGCTTGATGCAAAACGACAACGTTGCTCATGTTGATTACATTTATACTCAAAGTCGTAATAACCCGTGATATTTTCAAAATTTTAAACATGGTTTATTCTGTTTTTTTGTCTTAATTGCAGATGTAGTTAATCTACCGACTACCATGAATGGAATAAACATTTTTTTAAGTATGGAGTATATTTTTAAAAATTATTAGGATAAGAGCACCAATTGCAGTTACAATTTTTACATAACATGGAATTGTAACTTTTTGGAAGTTTCGGTGGCTTTGTGGGAAATGTCGATATGGAGCCAGTAAACAAATACAAAATACTAGCTAGTGCGTAAACAAATAAAAAATAATAATCTCTAGCTAGTGCGTAAACAAATACAAAATAATAATCTCTAGCTAGTGCGTAAACAAATACAAAATAATAAACCATATTTCTTATTTGCAAGAATTTTTTTTTTAAAATTCAAATCAATGTATAAATGCATTTCCATCTAATTTCTCATAAAACATTTTTTTTATTAGCGCTAAAACAAATTATTATTTTTAAATAAATTTTTTTAAACATAAACAAAGATTAAACTTGCAAAATTGCAATATGAAACTAGTGCATAAATAAATACAAAATAAAAAACAATATTTTTTAACTTTATTTTTTTTGCATGAATTCTTTAAAAAATTCAGATCAATGTATAAATGCATTCCTTATTCTTAAGGAATTAATTAAATTTTTTTTATTAGATTAACACTAAGATTTTTTTTATTAGTTAAAACAAAAAAAAATTGAAACAAAATTTTTTAAAACATAAACAAAGATTAAGCACAACAAAACCTTATTAGCGCTAAAACAATTTTTTTTAATAGAACGAGTTTAGAAAAAATTGGGCCCCAAAATTTTGGAAGCCTATGCAACAACATGGATATGCTAAAAGTCGCCCGGGAATTGTAACTAGGTATACTATTATGGAACGGTGTACAGTTGAAGTGAGAGAAAAGATCCTGAAATTGTAATTATGTACACCATTAGGGAGTTGTTCACAGTTGAAGTGAGAGAAAAGACTATCAAAGTATTGATAATTAGTACAATAGCAATTGTAGAACCAATTTGTCATGTTTTTATTTTTTTATTATATCATTTTTGATATATGTATGTAAATAAAATAAAAATGTGTATAATGGTGAGACCTATAAAAATAAAATTGTAACTTGCATTGTTGAGAGATAGATGCATTGTTGGAGATGTAGGTATAAATTGATTTTCGAAATGGTCGATTTTTTTTACGTAAAAAATTGATCTCTCCGTCCGTAGTTGATTTTACCATTAATTTTTTATTTTTTCATGTGGATGTAAAAAACTGATCTCTCCGTCCCGTAGTTGATTTTACCATTAATTTTTTATTTTTTCCATGTTGGATCAAGAACAGACATTAAGAAAATATTGTGTTGTTGACTTTATGATCAAAAAGAAAATTATATTTTTAAATTAATAAAGTATGCAGTTGAGAGTAAAACAGGAAAAGTAAATATATATTTATTTTTAAATGAAAAAGTCAAAAAGTGAAAAAGTAAAAATAATTATTTTCTTAAATGTAGGGTAAGTATGTGACTATTGATTTAAAATAACACAAAAAAAGATAATGTGATGATTAATATGAGACATAAATGTAGAGTAAAATAATTATTTTCTTAAATGTAGGGTAAAATATGTGACTAAATGTAACTCCCCGGTCCGTTGTAGGGCTAAAGCCGACCATAATGGACGGCCGGCTCAGTTACCAATGACTGCAATATAGAGTGATATTTTGGTCTTACTGTATCAATACTTGTCTTTTGAAGCGCACTTTGTCCTCACTCTGCGCATCCAAGACTCCAATACTTGGTCCTCACTCTGCGCATCCAAGACTCCAATACTTGTTTTTTCAAGCGCAATTTGTCTTCACTCGTGCGCATCCAAGACCCTTCCATAGAGTCACCCATCCTAGAAAAAGCATTTTCTTAGTATGAATAGCATATTCAATTTTCTTAAGCCTTTTAATTTATCGGATCCTAGAAAAAGCATTTTCTTAGTATGAATAGCATATTCAATTTTCTTAAGCCTTTTAATTTATCGGAGCGTACACTATATTTTATAAATGCCCAATATTTGATTTTGGTGGCAATTAAATATTTTAGTAAAGATTGAGATTTCCCTCGAAGTGCTAAAACCTATCTAGTAGGATATGAATGAAGAGAAATTGAATGTGAACAAAAGAGAAAAAAAATCTTGGTTCTTTTACTTCTTTTTTCCTCATATTTTCTTTTTTGTTTTCTCCCCAAAAGAACTCAGTCTTCGTACTGTATTGCTTTAACTTCCAAATGCAAGAGAAAATTATGGCAAAATTAAGCAGTAAGTAAAAGTATACCGTAGAAGATTAAGATGCCGGAGTCTCATCTAACCTAACGGGGACACCACCACCAACGATCAGTGTATAATACAGTAATATACAAGCAGCCACGGGCAAACTTACTCGTTGTCCCAATAGTTTCTAAGCTGTGACATGTGCAAAAGAAGCTCATCTCTGCCTAAACCTGTTACACTGCTTGTCATAATCCAAGCGGGATGCTGCCGATAGTTATCTCTTATCAACTCTTGAAAATTTTGGATGTTTTCGCCCGGCCTCCTCCCTCTGGCCGCTTTCATTTTATCGCACTTTGTGAAAACAAAAGTCATCGGTATCTACAAACGCACACGAAAGAAAAATGTGAGATAAACAAATTACTCAATTACAGGAAACTTACAAATGCAAAACTAATGAATAGCCCGCGAGTCGCTTTGAAAACTACAAATATATAATAGGTCTGGCAAACATATTACTGGTACTTGTAGTTTTTAAAGATAACTCGGCTATTGAGGTGGTTTTGCAATTATTCTAAATTTAAGATTAAGAACATAGTGGACAGAAAAAGAAGAGACATACATCGTTCCTTCCGAGCCAGTTCGCACAATCAATGTCAATTTTCTTAGGTGGGACACTAGCATCAACAAGAAGTAGGACAGAGACTAGACTTTCCCGGTTTAGAAAGTAGCCTTTGGTGAAAGAGGACCAATCCATTCTTGCGGTTTCAGGGGCATTAGCGAAGCTGCATATGAAGAAATAAGCCCACTATCTTATAATTAATATATACATATAAGCATCCTTGGGGTTTGAGTTTATAAAATCACCCAAGTATCTTCAAGATTACAATTACACCCTCAAGTATTTCAAACTCCATTCAGGTTTGTATTTTTTTAACAAATATCGTAATGTTGAGGGTGCGGGTCCAATATGAAATAGCAGTATTAAAACAAATATCACACGGATATTAGTAATTTTGACAGAGAAGATTTCTTGTAAGTTGTGATTAGACTAAACATCAAGTGTACTTCATGTAATCAACAGAATTAATAATCACAACTGGATATAATTTTTTTGATATATTTTTGCCTATGAAGAAGTAAATGTAAGACAAAATGAAATCTCAAGGTAGTTTTTGTAATTTTAATAGAGATAGTTCCCTTTTTTATTTTTTGTAATTAGGCCAAACATCAATAGTATTTCTTGTAACTAAACCTATTCATTGTAGAAATATGAGCTGGAGTAAACGCACAAATAGCAATCTTATTTTCGCTAAAATCATATTGCACCTTAAGAAGAGACGAAACACAGAGGGTGGATATAATACAACTTACCCATATCCAGGCAAATCCACAATGTACCAACTCTTATTAACCAAGAAATGATTAATTAATTGAGTTTTCCCTGCACAAGCATCCAACCCAATTAGTATTTGATCCACACATACAAACTAACACAAAATATAATTCATATATACAATCAAGACCTGGCTTTTTGGAAGTGAGAGCAACGTCCTTCTTGCGAACAAGAAAGTTAATAAGAGAAGACTTGCCCACATTGGACCGGCCCAGCATGGCAAACTCGGGCCGTTCATCGCTAGGGCAGTCCTTTGGTCGATTACTGCTCTTCACAAAATCCACCTCCTTGATTTTGGCATCGCCGGCGTAGGGCCCGATCACGATATTCGACCCAGGTAAGACCATATCTTCAGTAACATCATCTGGGGTGATGCCAGGTGGCACAAAGAGAAAGGTCCTCGCAAACCGAGCTGCGTCGGAGACCGCCGCCGGTTTTGATGACCTGGCAGCAGAGGCTTGCTGGGAGTTTGACTGTTGAGAAATTGGGAGGCGGAATGAGAGTGAAAATGGAGGGATTTTGAGGGGTTTAGGGGAGGAGAAGTTGAGGAGAGAGGAGAAACTAGGGCTCGACAACCGAGACCTTAGCTGCAGCAGCATTTTCTTGTTCCAGTGCTTATGCCTTACAAGTTTACAAAATTCAAACAGATAGTTATTAGACTAACTGCACACATAAAGTAGATCCTACCTAAAGCAAATGAGCCAAAGACATTTGTGAGATAGCGGGTTTGGCTCGCTTCGAGTCTGTGTGACTGTTTCTAACTCAAAGTACATCCCATGAATTTAAACTAGCCGGTAAAACTATTGATAAGAAGACGAGCCGAGCCGAACCAAGCTCGAGTCGCAAAGGATTCGCTCGGCCTGATCTTCTAAACGAGTCTAGAATAGCCTAAACATTTGTAAGCCCGGCCTGACTCACTTGAGCTACTTATGGATATAGTTCGGTACCAAAAATTAGGGTGTTTTCAGAGGACTCAAAACGACACACACAGATAAAACTCAGATTCTACCATTAACCAATTTCCATCTCCGGTTATAACCCGGTTCGGTCCACGGCCACCGAAACCGCAATAAACAGTTGGGTTTACAAAAACAATTAAAATGGAAAAAATGAAATCTCAGCGGCTTCATTTTTGTTTCTGGTGTTAGTGAGTAATACACAATTAAAACCAATCAAAATCGATATTAATTGGGGGCGAGGCGAGGGAATTTATGGAATACCTTAATGATTCGGGGAGAAGAAACGAGAAGAAGAGCGAGCACTTGATCGGAGACGGCGAGACGCCAGAGGAACGGGACTGTCTGATTACTCGAGGAGAAGGAAGAGGCAACGCAATGGATATGGAATGAAACATGGACTTGGGCCTTTTATTTGGGCCCTTGAATTTGGGCCTCAACATCTACCGTAGTATTTTCTTTAGGACCAAAACAACAAAAATACAGGTACTCCACAAAAGATCTCTTCTTTTACAGTTTTAACGGACTGACCGGCAGCGATAGGCGGAGCCGCGTAGGGGACGGAGTTCCAAGAGGGGCGGAGGCCGAGATTTTAATTTTAGGTTTCACTCACTAATCAGTATCTTAATAACTCTAAAATAAAATTCATAAAATATTACTACCTCCTCCGTCTCATTATTTATGTACCATTTGATGAACATGTATGTTAAAAATATACACTATTTTTCATAAAAAAACAGAAAGTAAAATATATATTTAAATTAAAAAATCAAAAAAGTGTGAGTAAATGTTTGAAAAAACAAGTAACTACTAAAAGGATAATTTAGAAAAAAAATAAGTTTGGTTTCCATTATTCTAAAAAACTACCAAACTTTTGACTTATATTAAAAAAGGTATAACATGTTTTTCTTAATAATATTTTAGGATAGTAATAAGTTTCTTAATTATATTTTAGGACACATTCTTAAAATTAAAATGTCTTATATACCTTTTCCTAAAAAACAATCGTAATAAGACAAATTAAAAATTAAAAATTAAAAAATTAAAAATAGAACACTCACTCCTCCGCCGCCAAACTTTTCTTTGCCATCACCAATGCCCATTATGATTCGTCACCCACTCATCCGCAGGCAAGTTTGCTTGAGTATCATTGGTGGTCAATGTGCCTCAACGGCCTCGGTAAACCCGCATCGGCACACACACAAGCGATTTGGTCGGAGCCAGATTCAATTTGAACAAATCTAGTTATTATCAAATTGAAAGATCACAACTTGCCACGAACTCTACTTTTTCTACTTTTTCTGTAATTTCAAATCAAAGAATTGATGACGATGATGTGTGTATTGTGTAGTGCTTTTTTAGTTTTTAGTTCTTATTAAAAGTATGTAGGCTTTTTTAGTTGTTGTGCAGTGTTGTTCTTGGTATTGGGTGATTCCACCACCAAATTAGTTCTACCAGTAAGTTTTGTAATTGTATTTTATTGAGAATGTGATACTTTGAACTTTTTGTTTATTTCTATTTTTTGCTCTAAATCTTTGCTTTAACATTGTTTTTCTATTATCTCTGTAAATTTTCTCCAAATGAACGAGAACTAGTAAGATTTTTTGTAAAGAGCCCCAAGAAACCCACTAGCCTTGCTTGTCTAACTGATCACGTGATGAAGAATCAGGGCCATTAGATCGATTAGCATCACGTTTCCCCTTCTCAGTTGCCTTATTACCATTTTCACTACCCAAAGTAGCCAATTCTACACATAGACAAACATAAGTTTATGTTAGTTGCATTTAGTTATATACATAAACAAACATTAATGTAAACCATCACAGAAATACAGTGGTGAAACTATCTTGTACACTACACAACCATCAAATACTTAGAGTAACACTTATACAAACATTAGTTCAAATTATCAATTGTTTAAAGTGGTAAATTCTAGCAACTCATAATAGAACTATCGAGTACAAAAGTTTAGTTCTTTGCATAGACAAACATTAGTTTAAATCATCAAAAGTTTGCAGAGTGAAACTATCTTGTACACTACACATCAAACACTTGCAAAATTATAATAAAACTATTTGGTACACTAGTATAACTATTAAAAGCGCAATCCTATGCATAAACAAATATTAGTTTAAAACATAAAAGGTTTAAAGTGGTGAAACTATCTTGCACACTACACAACCACCAAACACTTGTTAAATCATAATAAAACTATCGGGTCAATAGTATAATAGATAAATGCGTAATTCTATGCATACACAAACATTAGTTTAAACCATCAAACACTATTTTAAAGTTCAAACTATCTTACACACTATAAAATCACATAAACTTAGTTTCGCACATGTTAATAATACAATTATTTACTGTACTAGTTTAGTTTCTTTTTTTGTCGTTAATTTTTTTTTTCATCTTCAAATCCTTGTCATCCCATTGGATTCATGCTAATGTTTTCTCTTCTACTGTTCAACAATCTCTCAAATCAAATTAGATACTACTAGTACAAATATTTAATTTGAATATACACTGCTAGTCTGCTACCAACCACTACAAACTTCAAAATGGTTAGACAAAAAAAAACTACAAATGTTTTTGCTTTTGTACTGTACACTAACGCTCGGATCATTACAAACTGAGACGCTTACCAAACTTACTTGAAATATTATAAAACTCCTTCTTAAACTATAACGCAACTTTAACTCTTTTGCAAATTCAACTAATCTGGAATACCAAATCCGGATACATTAGCTAGATTAGTATTCATAAAAAAATATACCACAAAAAACATGGTCTAATGTAGTTAATATCTAGACTTACTTGGATGACAGTGCTCAATGTAATAGCAAAAGATTGTGTGATGTCACTCATTAAAATAAATTGAACCCACAAATCACTTATCATAGAATTGAATAGCTTTTAAACTATCAGGTAATAATTGATCAATTTATAATCAATGTTAAACTATAGAGACAATAATTTTTATGTTTATGACCAATTTTTAACTACTGTAACTCTTAAGCTATTATAACGTTGGTTCGTAAACTATTAGTACACTTTCGGCCTTTTAAACTACCAACTACACTGAATAACAAAGTAAATCATATGATCTAATACAACATCTCAAGTAAGAAACTGGTCTTCTCAACGTAGAAACTAATCCGATGAATATACAATATACAAAATATTTTGAGATAATGAATATACAAATTCACATTGATTGGAATCTCAATAACAATATATAAAATTTAGTGAATCAATTTTGGCATGACACTCATGATTGATTAGGTTTCATTGACGGAATCTTAAAAAAATAACAATATACAAAATTACGTTTAAATTGCCAAATGGACTGCCTAAGTCGGTACAGTGTGTGTAATAGATTATGACATGCAATTAAACCATTATTTACCATAACCCAAGGCAACACTTTAATCAAGGTTAAACTATTGGAACTAATATGTGTTATGTGCATGAACAAGTTTTAGTTAGTGCAACTATTAATATAGTAAATTTGACGTGGGTAACGATTAAACTACTTTATGAATCTATAACTACAAAATACACTGTGCAAAAAGGTACAGTGTTTGTAATAGATTCTGAAATTTATTTATTTCAAAGTAGAGTACATAACTTCTTTAATAATGACATAAACTAAAAACTTAATTTTTGTGCACAATTATTAATCCATTTCAAAGTTGTCATAGCAATCACTCTTAAAAAAGATGACACTACAGACCCAAGCTTAATACTCGTGGACATTTGACATCTAAGATTTGGGCGTATTAGTCAAGGGTTGGGTTCCTCGTACATCCCTCTGTATATAAAATCATAATACAATTACAGTATACAATACCACCCTATGAAACAACTACTCAAATAATAGATTGTTTACTTCTAACTATTATTTAACTCGACAAACAAAACAATGAAATGAATAAAAATGGATGAGAGCTCTAAAGTCCCAACCACCCCACTTGCAAACCCCTACTCTTTTTTTTTTTTTTTTGGGTTTATACTGTCAACATCGCAATTTGACGTGAGCTTATATATAGGCATAAAAATGGAAGGGGATACAAACTATTTACCAGTTAGCTGACTGGTAATGGAGTCCTGTTGATTCTCCGGAGACAAAATTACACTTCCCGTTGATGACTTCGCCCCCAATCTAGCGAAGGCGTTGTGAGTCGTTAGCCACGTATACCGATTAAATGGCAGCCCCTTCACCTGAAATCCGATAACATCAAGACTAATCAGTCAACCTAAACAAGCTTTCCGGCGCACAATTCGAATATGATCGATAAAAAATAGGAAGAAGAATCACAAATCTCAATATTAGGTTTGCGTATAAGAATTGTGATTTACTGTTTCTGTATTCGGTAGTGTTTGTGTATTTGGTAGTTTATGAAAAGCGCATATTTAATTTCGGCAATTAAGAGATTTAACATAAATTTGATTTTATAAAATATATTAAATAGTTTCAAATAATTAAAAGGGTGAATTGGGTAAATCATTCTTTTTTAGAATTAGACAAAAGAATGAGATTATACTATAATATGTTATAAGATAATTACCTTTTTTGAAAATGTCCCAATTATATATATATATATATATATATATATATATATATATATATATATATATATATATATATATATATATATATATATATATATATATATATATATAATCAATTTCTGATAAAGAAAATGTGTATAGTACAAAATAGCGCGTAGGAGGAATTCTACCGCAGGAACGAGTTAACAGACTACTTCTCCAAACGACCATTTTATATAGAACTAGCTTATTCATCCCCCGAACATTTTAACAAAGTGTACTACACAAAATGACCAGTAAGTTTAGTTGATTTGTTGTACTACACAAAATGATCAGTAAGTTTAGTTGATTCTACAAATCGTTCTGCAAGTTAGCTGAAAATCACGTTCATTCATTTCTGCTGAAAAACGTAAAAAAAAACACGAGATATGCACGCACGTTCAGTCATTTCTGCTGAAAAAACGTAAAAAAGCACGAGAAACGCATGTTGTCCTTTTCGGTAAAATAACGTAAAAAAGCACGAAAAATGCACGTTATCTTATTACGTGTCAAATAAAGTTTAAAAGCACGAGAAACGCATGTGTCCTTTTCGGTAAAGGACATTAACAAGTAACAACCATTAATTATAGTACTACTGATGAACTTTGAGATCCAACTGAGGCTTAGTCACCGCTACTAACTGCTTAGCCATCAACATGTTATTTTCCGATTCGACCAACTCAAACCCCTTGATTGGGGACCAATTGAACCCCTGTAGGAGTCGAGCCAAAAACATAGTAGCCATAGCCGTACAAAGAACGACTCCGGGACACCCTATAGTCTTCCTGTCCCAAAGGAAAACAATCGAAGCTTGTGATCCACAAGCACAACCTCAACATCGATCATGTGACGCTCGGGATTGTATTCGAGAGGGTCTTTCCAACCCTAGGGTTTCGTCCTAAACCGAGCCGGCTCACCAACACCTGGCTCCCTTTCGGGATGAAGAAGCCCCCGACAACCGCATAGCTAGTCGAGACGTGCGGGAGGTTGAAAGCGTTGATCGGGTGCAAACGAAATGATTCTTTCACACAAGACTTGATGTAGTTTAGCTTCGGTAGATCGGATTCCTCGACCAATCTCTCCCCGCCCACGACTCGGTCCAGTTCTTCACAAGCCCGGTCGAGCATGTGCGGTTGATTGATCATCTTGGCGATAGCCCACTCGGCTGCGTTCGACGGGTTGTCGTGAGCGGCCAAAATAATTTCCTCAAATTATTAAAACACAATAATTTATAATTCAAAAACAAAAAACGAAGTAACTGAAATCAGTCCAAAAGAACAAAACCGATAACCCTAACCCTAATTTGCGCTTTGATCTCTTCGACGGACAACAACGGTTCGTCGGTCTCGGAGTCTCTCAAGTTGATCAACACGTCCAGAATATCATCTTCTTCCGTCCAAGTCCCTCGTCGCCACATATCCACTCTCTTCATGATCTCCGGATCGTGATACTTGTCCATGCAACGAACACTGTCTTTGATCGCTCTCTTGTACCCGTCGAAGTCGAAACCCTCGATCCAAGTGGCTCTGGCGAATCCGTACAAGTGGTTCAAACCCGAAAAGATTCCATTGTGGTGCTCGATCTCCTCCTCGCCCTGTCCTCCATATTTTTTAACTTTTTGATAAAAAAAAAAGTCAAAAAATTATTAAATTATAATAAATTGCTTAACTTTTTAATTAAAAAAGTCATTTTTTTTTTGTTAAAGGTCAATTGCATTTAAAAGAAAATAGAAAAAAAAGTAAGGAGGTACAGTATAGCGCATAGGAACAAAGTCTTACCGCATCAACGAGCTAACATGCTAGTTCTCTGAACCACCAACAATAATATAAAGTACAAATAAAATCAAAGCAACTGCTACCAAGCTATATGCCTCACTCGCTTCAGAGCCCGTGTCTGAAGTGAGTCTGGGAGTGTGTCAAAACAATTATTAAATTATAATAAATTGCACATAAATTATTAAATTATATAAAATTCACTTAATTCATTAATTAAATTATAATAAAATTAAATTTGTTAAATTATAAAAAAAATGCACGTAAATTACACTTCATTCATTATATTTTATTAAAAGAACGTAAATAATTACTTTAATAAAAAAATTCAATACATACAACAAATTGTGTTTGAAATTAAAATATTTGCTTAATTATAATTAATTCTTCTAAATTTTTTACTTTACCTTTTTCACTTATCTTTAATTTTTTTTTCCACAAAACTATTTTATTTTTTAATTTGAAAATTCATTTTTATTTTATTTTTAATAAAAAAAGTTTTAGAAAAATATATAATTTTTTTATCTTTTTGATAAAAAAAAAAGTCAAAAAGTTATTAAATTATAGTGGTAAATTACATCTGATTCATTAAATTATAATAATAAAAAAGAATAAAATTTATTAAATTATAATAAAATGCACGTAAAATATTGGACATAATATATTAAATTTTTTCATGGATATTTGATGTACGGTTTGTTTATGAAAAAAATAAGTAGTACATTACTGTAATTTATAGGCTAAGAGTGATGCTTGGCCTCAACGAGATGCCAAAGCTCAAATCAAATCAAATGTTTTAATATTCAACTTATATTTGTAATGATATTTAATTATTTTTATTCAAATACTAGCTGTTTTTAATAATAATTTTGATTCGTATTCGACGTTATTTGAATTTAGTTATTCGAATATTTATGAGACTAATCATCAAAAAAATATTAAATTATAATAAATTGCACGTGAATTATTAAATTAATTATTTACGTTCTTTTCTAAATACAATGAATTAAGTGTAATTTTTGTACATTTTTTTATAATTTAATAAATTTTATTTTATTATAATTTAATGAATCAAATGAATAACACTTTAGAAAGTTTTTTATTAGGGACATTTTCAAAAAAAGTAATTATCTTATAACATATTATAGTATAATCTCATTCTTTTGTCTAATTCTAAAAAAGAATGATTTACCCAATTCACCCTTTTAATTATTTGAAACTATTTAATATATTTTATAAAATCAAATTTATGTTAAATCTCTTAATTGCCGAAATTAAATATGCGCTTTTCATAAACTACCAAATACACAAACACTACCGAATACAAAAACAGTAAATCACAATTCTTATACGCAAACCTAATATTGCGATTTGTGATTCCTCTTCCTATTTTTTTATCGATGATATTCGAATTGTGATCCGGAAAGCTTGTTTAGGTTGACTGATTAGTCTTGATGTTATCGGATTTCAGGTGAAGGGGCTGCCATTTAATCGGTATACATGGCTAACGACTCACAACGCCTTCGCTAGATTGGGGGCGAAGTCATCAACGGGAAGTGTAATTTTGTCTCCGGAGAATCAACAGGACTCCATTACCAGTCAGCTAACTGGTAAATAGTTTGTATCCCCTTCCATTTTTATGCCTATATATAAGCTCACGTCAAATTGCGATGTTGACAGTATAAACTAAAAAAAAAAAAAAAGAGTAGGGGTTTGCAGGTGGGGTGGTTGGGACTTTATAGCTCTCATCCATTTTTATTCATTTCATTGTTTTGTTTGTCGAGTTAAATAATAGTTAGAAGTAAACAATCTATTATTTGAGTAGTTGTTTCATAGGGTGGTATTGTATACTGTAATTGTATTATGATTTTTGAAGGTACCGGTATACCGATCCGATCGATATACCGTGTGTGCGGAAGCGTGTAAAGCATATAAATCTATCATGCTTGGATCTTAGTGCACACAAATATGTATAGACACACATATATTTATATATATATACATCCAATATATATATATATAGAGATCAACGAGTTCTTACATGTGATGATGAAATGATTCGTCGTTGTCGATGAGGTGGTGTTGAGTCGATTGAACCACCTCAATGGATCACCTCGAAATGGTTCACCTTGGAATGACCTCGTCACTCCTTTGTATCGCCCGGATGTTGAAGCCGCACAAATGGCCCGGCCTCTACGTGTTGCACACGAACCCGGATAATGAACACCTTGCTTGCTTGAGAATGAATCTCCAAGATCACCTCTTTTCTCTCTATTTTAGTGGAATTTCGTGGCTAATGCTTGTGTGTGATGAAAATCAGATTTTCATCTATATAAACACACCATTATTCACACCATTACACCTCTATGTAACCTCCATCTTAATGTGCATAAAGATGCACCATTAACATGCAAAAGAGGTTACAAAGGAGGTGAAAGGTCATGCCACATACACATGCCACAATGCATTGTATGTGGTCCCACTTGCTTGTGTGGCATGCCATGTCACACTATGTGACATGCATCCATGCAAGCCATGCATCCCATGCATGTTAATTAATTCCACGTAAATATTGATTCTAAATCAATATATTTATCAAGCAACGTACATCATCTTTGAGTCCGTGTGTGACCCTGTAGGTATGATTTAATTGATCAATATTATATTGTTCCCAACAATTAATATTATCAAATAATCATTTAACATCCATAGACGACCTTATGACTTTATCGATTGCACACGTAGGATCGAAGGACATATCCCAACAATCTCCCACTTGGCCTTCAGAGCCAGTGTGCTGCCAACTTCCTTTTGTCACTTTATGTCTAAGTTTGAACTTGAGGCAAGACTCGAGTCATCCTCAATCGGTTCAAACCTTTCTTGGACTTTGAGACAGACTGTAAAACCAGATTTATCACTATGATACGAATCTGGACGTGGCCACGTATTTTCACAGTCTCGACTCTCCAAGTGGCCGGTAAGACATGTTTCCCATTATAAAATGGAGGGCAATCCCATCTTGTCAATCCAAGCTCTCCCACTTGCTTCCTGATATACCCAATAACAAGTTTTATAACCTCCTTTTACGAAAGGCGTTTACTTGTATCAAAGTACACCATTTCACAATGGAATCACTCTGGACTACTCAGGTCAGAGGAAATTGCTCGACAGTCAATGAAATAGTATTATGACTCGAAATCTTAAATACTATTCCAGTCGGGTCTGTTCGATCATTAGCTCCCAGCTAATATCTATGTAATTGTACTTGATGTCCCACATCACTAGCCCATGAAGCGGCGCTATAGTACACATTACAATCTAGTTCTTTGTATTATCGGTTTGTCCGTACTCGATTATACGAACCAGGAACAGCTATATGATTCAAGTATATCAGTTCAACCATTGGGACTTCATTATGCGGTAAGTCGACCTCATAACCCAATTGATATAACTTAATCATTTGGACAATTCATATAAATTAAACCATATTTATATGAAGAATTATGTATTATACATCTGAGTGAATGTTTACCAAATCTCCAAAAGTATCTAATACAGTAATAGAAATAACAACCCATCTCTAAGATGTCTGATATCTATTGCAGTCGTGAAAGCCTCAAGCTTAAACTGCTGGAGAGGTTTAGAAAGCGGTTTTGCAACCTTACCAAAAGTTGCAACTTTATTATCTCGATGTCTCCACAAAACTATCTCCCAAATAATGTGGAACTTCTTGAGCACCAGTTTTAGACTTGTGGTGCTTCCTAGCTCATAGGCTTGCGCGATAACTCTACTATAAATAGAGAACTATCGGATGGGCTGAGCTAGTTACGCCACCTAGTTCATTCAAGAACTTTCAAATCCTAACTGCCAACATTACTGCATCCAATGCAATACTGTGCTCAGCTTCTGTAGTTTAATCAGCTATATTGCATTGCATGGAACTATTCCAGCAAATATCACCTCTAACCAGACAAAAGATATAACCAGATTAAAATCGGAAATTATCTTAGTCTGTTTTGAAGTTAGCATTCAAACAGCTTGTTAATATCAACTCTTTTTGTCTTCCAAAGACAACAAAATATTCTTTTGTCAATCTAAGGTACATAAGAATATTCTTGGTCGCAGTCTAACGCGCCTCACCTGGATTTCCTTGAAACTGACTCGTCATGCTCAAAGCATACGATACGTCCGGTCGTGTACATATCATGGCGTACATTATAGACCCTATTGCCGAAGCATAAGGAATGTTTTCCATCCTCTTTTGCTCATCAAGTCCCGTAGGGCCTTGCATCTTGCTAAGAGATGTGCCATGACTCATTGGAATGAGACCCTTTTTGGCGTCTTTCATTCTGAACTTATCAAGCACCTTATCAATATAGGTCGCTTTACTAAGTCCAAACATCCTTTTCGATCTGTTCCGACAGATCTTGATGCCCAATATGTACTGTGCTTCTCCAAGATCCTTTATTGAAAAACAATTTCCAAGCCATTCTTTAATAGAATTAAGCATAGAAACATTGTTTCCAATAAAGAGTATGTCATCGACATACAACACAATGTATACAACGTAACTCCCACTGTTCTTCTTGTAAAACAAGACTCTTCCGAGTTCATCTGAAATCCAAAACCCCGTATGGATTCATTGAACTGAAGATTGCTACTCCGATATGCTTTGCTTTATTCCATAAATGGAATTATAAGATTGCATAATTTCTCAGCCTTATTAGGATCGATAAAACTCTTTAGCTGTGTCAAAACACATTCTCTTCTAGAATCCAATTCAAGAAGTTAGTTTTAACATCCAATATTACCATAACTCATTATCAAGATGAGTAGCAATGACTAAGATAATCTGAATGATTTAATCAAAGCAACTGGTGAAAGTTTTTCCACAATCCACCTCGTGAATAAAACTTTTACCATCAAACTTGCTTTGAAAACCCTAGGTTTTCCATCTGTCTGTTTAGATCTTTAAGATCTATTAGCATTCATTTGGTCTAACCCCGTGATCAAGTTCCAAACTTGATTATCAGATATTGATATCATCTCAGATTTCATGGCACCATGCCAATTTTCAGTAGCTGGACTCGTCATAGCTTGGAATTAGGTCGAAGGTTCACCGCTTTCCAAAAGCATGAATTCATATCTCTAATTGGTCACAATATCTAAGTATTTGAATAATAGAGATAGATTTATGCCTTTCGGACCTACGAGGGCTGTTATGGCTTTCAAAACCATAAGAATACTCTCAACCTAGTCTTGAGTATTCATCATTGGTTGTTTCACTTGAACCTCGTTCAAGACAACCGGGCTCCCACTGAATTTCTAGGAAAGATAACTCTTTTCAAGAAAATCACTATCTCGAGCAACAAAAATATTGTTCTCAGATAGATCGTAGAAGTTGTGCCCTCGAGTTTCTTATGGATACCATAAAGAAACTTTTATCCCATTTGAGTTTAAGCTCTACAGAGATAAATCTCGTCAGAGAAGCTTTTAGAACCTCAAATTTTTGATGAAAACAATTTAGGGACCCTCCCTTTCCATACCTAGTATGGTGTCTTATCAACAGCTTTTGACAGCTTCCTATTCAGTGTATAAGTTGAAGTCTAGAATTGTGTGTTCCCAAAAGAGACCAGTAGTTCATTTAGACCTCTCATCGAATGGTCGAACTATATCTAATATAGTTTGTTTTCTCTTTTCCGAAACATAACCTTCATGTGCTTGTGAACTGATAGGTTCCACATACATCAGTATGGATCATCCCTAATAAATCACTCACATGTTCTCCTTTCTCCAAGAAAGATGACATTGTTATCTTGTCCATCACACATCATCCACATGTATCAAATGATTCCAAGTCAAATGATTCTAGAATGCATTCTAAAAGAAGCTTCGTTACATATTTAGATGATGATTTGACCTAATCAACAATGTTATAGTTATGTCTCATTGAGACTTATTCGATTCGGCCTTTAGTGTTAATGTTATATATGATTTGTCAAGTTTAAAGTATACATAAACAATATAATAATCGTACCAAAACAAAGAATAATTCACAATTAAAATAGTTACCAAACTATTTAATAGTGAAAAACTAATCCATCAGTATCCAATACTGAACCAATATTCATTGTTTATTGAAGGTACGAAATTACATAGTTATAATACTAAAACAAGGCCCTAAGGCAAAACAACATCATATGATCATACGGCTAATGCAGCGACCTTCGCTCCATTTCTTGCCCGTAGATCGACATCTCTATTCACCAAACTTATACTTCTATGTAGTTCCTCCACATAAAAATGTGAGAACCACATTTGGCATCCAATACCCAAGAAGTAGAATTTGTGAAGTTTAATGTCTATATCATTAATACTTGAAGATGAAGCAACCCCGTTCTTCACATCTTCTTTGAACTTTGGGCAAATTCAATTATTCCCAATAATTGAGTCTCATTCAAATTTCCCATTCAAAATTATCTCAATGTCAAAACGTGATAAATCGTAAGTGAAAAATCGAAGTTTTCTAACCAGCGATATTATCATGCAATTGAAGCCCTATCTCTCATAAAATATGAGGGAGCCAACCAGACAATCGATTCACGCCATCCAATGGCTCGAAAGTCTCTAATTTGTGTCATTGATGAACTTAAGTGTTTTGGATTAAATCACTCCCCGAGGTGTAAATAATCATAACCTTATAATCCATCAAATGAAAGACAAATTAGGCATTTGTTTTGAAATGGAATAAACTATGAACTTTTATAAGTTTGCAAGTAGTGTCCAACACTTTTGCAGTAGACGCATTGAGATTCCCTAGGAACCCTAGTAGCCTTCTTGCCCATACTCTTTTGAATACCCTATCCTATATCATAAGAATTTCCCTCTTAGGGTCCTTCTCTATCGCCGGCTCAGCAGCATTGAGCATCCCGTGGAGCTCACGAAGCGATTTCTTCAAACCATTCATATGGAAAATTTAGCCTAAAAGCATTATAACCATCATGAGATTGAAGTATGAAATCGGTTGCCAAATAATCATCATAGGAAAAATCTAGGCGGTCACTTGAAACAAATAATCCAATCATTTGTTGCACATGTGATCCCATAGATTTCCATTTTCCCAGCCTAGCTGAAGTGATGACCCTGGTCACACCGAACCGCTCAATCATTGCATATTCTCCGAACATGATATTGAGTTGTTCAATGATATCTTAGGATGTGGTTATCTAACACATTTTCCTTGTCTTCGTATTTGAGGACCATCCTCAAATTACGTTGTGAATCAAGAAAATTTGTTCAATTTTTCATAATCAAGAATTGAACCAAACTTGAATTGAGTTGATATTTGACATGATAAACTATAAAAGAAAGATAACTAAAGTATGTAAACATCCACAAAGCGGTAAACAAATAAGGTTGTGTAACAATTGTACTTATTTATTTCATTTTGTTCAATTGATATCCAATATCATTGTCCCTTAGAACAAAACGATTCCGAGATCCTCATCTTGCAAATCTTTAAGCCGACTGAGTCCGCACTTAAGTATTTCAAGATAGGTAGACACACCCATGTCAATGATATCTAATATCACTCTCGGTCGATGAGAATCCCATTCTCATCTCATGTCTCGATAGCCACGCCTGCATTGGATCTATCGATGAGAAAACCAAACTCACGTGTAAGGGTCTAACCCTTACTCCCACTTATCCCAAGATAACAAGTAGTACCCCGCTGAGGCGGACCTACCAACTTATGATCGAGGGCTTCATGAGTGTGACGTTTTGGACAAGACATTATACTCATTATTTTTGGGAACTTGCATGCATAGGTTTGTTTATATGTAAGTTGAACATTTATAACATAAAACAACCTATAACTAGCAAAGCAATTAAATACGTAATCGAAAGGCCCCTAGAACCTCACAACTCTCAAACGAAAAGATTAAAAGCAACAAAATAGGCCTTAAACATCTTCTGGACTGGCCCGCGCCCGCCGTTTCAGTTCTGCACCCGCCGATTTAGGTCAACCTTAGTCCATACCCCAAAAACCACGAACGGCGCCCGCCGTTTCACAAACGGCGGTCGCCGAACACCACTGGCGGTCGCCGTTTCCAAAACGGCGCCCGCCAAAAGGGTACAAAACAGGCTGACCAAAAAACAGCCTTTCGGCGGTCGCCGTTTCCAAAACGGCGCCCGCCGAATCCATTCGGCGCCCGCCGGAGCACAAACGGCGCCCGCCGTTTTGCTCCAGCAGCCCGGTTTTCGCCCGTTTCGCTTCATTTTGCTTTGTTTCTTCTCGTTTTCGCCGGAGAGCCGAGATCCACCATCGAACCATGGACCAAGTCCATCGCTTACAAGTTTGAACAATACATATTGAAATAGAAAACCTATCTATTACAAATGATTCCAAGGGACGCAGCCCTCCAAAACTATGGCCAATCGTACGTAAAAAACGACAATTTCATTCACCCGACCACTAACGGTGGCCGGCCTTATATCTAAACACATAATCACATAATCACATAAAACAATTAAGCCAATTATGTTGATTTTAAACATATTGTGTCCAACACAAAAGTGTGCACGAGCCCTAGGCTCTGATACCAATTGAAGGTACCGGTATACCGATCCGATCGATATACCGTGTGTGCGGAAGCGTGTAAAGCATATAAATCTATCATGCTTGGATCTTAGTGCACACAAATATGTATAGACACACATATATTTATATATATATACATCCAATATATATATATATAGAGATCAACGAGTTCTTACATGTGATGATGAAATGATTCGTCGTTGTCGATGAGGTGGTGTTGAGTCGATTGAACCACCTCAATGGATCACCTCGAAATGGTTCACCTTGGAATGACCTCGTCACTCCTTTGTATCGCCCGGATGTTGAAGCCGCACAAATGGCCCGGCCTCTACGTGTTGCACACGAACCCGGATAATGAACACCTTGCTTGCTTGAGAATGAATCTCCAAGATCACCTCTTTTCTCTCTATTTTAGTGGAATTTCGTGGCTAATGCTTGTGTGTGATGAAAATCAGATTTTCATCTATATAAACACACCATTATTCACACCATTACACCTCTATGTAACCTCCATCTTAATGTGCATAAAGATGCACCATTAACATGCAAAAGAGGTTACAAAGGAGGTGAAAGGTCATGCCACATACACATGCCACAATGCATTGTATGTGGTCCCACTTGCTTGTGTGGCATGCCATGTCACACTATGTGACATGCATCCATGCAAGCCATGCATCCCATGCATGTTAATTAATTCCACGTAAATATTGATTCTAAATCAATATATTTATCAAGCAACGTACATCATCTTTGAGTCCGTGTGTGACCCTGTAGGTATGATTTAATTGATCAATATTATATTGTTCCCAACAATTAATATTATCAAATAATCATTTAACATCCATAGACGACCTTATGACTTTATCGATTGCACACGTAGGATCGAAGGACATATCCCAACAATTTTATATACAGAGGGATGTACGAGGAACCCAACCCTTGACTAATACGCCCAAATCTTAGATGTCAAATGTCCACGAGTATTAAGCTTGGGTCTGTAGTGTCATCTTTTTTAAGAGTGATTGTTATGACAACTTTGAAATGGATTAATAATTGTGCACAAAAATTAAGTTTTTAGTTTATGTCATTATTAAAGAAGTTATGTACTCTACTTTGAAATAAATAAATTTCAGAATCTATTACAAACACTGTACCTTTTTGCACAGTGTATTTTGTAGTTATAGATTCATAAAGTAGTTTAATCGTTACCCACGTCAAATTTACTATATTAATAGTTGCACTAACTAAAACTTGTTCATGCACATAACACATATTAGTTCCAATAGTTTAACCTTGATTAAAGTGTTGCCTTGGGTTATGGTAAATAATGGTTTAATTGCATGTCATAATCTATTACACACACTGTACCGACTTAGGCAGTCCATTTGGCAATTTAAACGTAATTTTGTATATTGTTATTTTTTTAAGATTCCGTCAATGAAACGTAATCAATCATGAGTGTCATGCCAAAATTGATTCACTAAATTTTATATATTGTTATTGAGATTCCAATCAATGTGAATTTGTATATTCATTATCTCAAAATATTTTGTATATTGTATATTCATCGGATTAGTTTCTACGTTGAGAAGACCAGTTTCTTACTTGAGATGTTGTATTAGATCATATGATTTACTTTGTTATTCAGTGTAGTTGGTAGTTTAAAAGGCCGAAAGTGTACTAATAGTTTACGAACCAACGTTATAATAGCTTAAGAGTTACAGTAGTTAAAAATTGGTCATAAACATAAAAATTATTGTCTCTATAGTTTAACATTGATTATAAATTGATCAATTATTACCTGATAGTTTAAAAGCTATTCAATTCTATGATAAGTGATTTGTGGGTTCAATTTATTTTAATGAGTGACATCACACAATCTTTTGCTATTACATTGAGCACTGTCATCCAAGTAAGTCTAGATATTAACTACATTAGACCATGTTTTTTGTGGTATATTTTTTTATGAATACTAATCTAGCTAATGTATCCGGATTTGGTATTCCAGATTAGTTGAATTTGCAAAAGAGTTAAAGTTGCGTTATAGTTTAAGAAGGAGTTTTATAATATTTCAAGTAAGTTTGGTAAGCGTCTCAGTTTGTAATGATCCGAGCGTTAGTGTACAGTACAAAAGCAAAAAAATTTGTAGTTTTTTTTTGTCTAACCATTTTGAAGTTTGTAGTGGTTGGTAGCAGACTAGCAGTGTATATTCAAATTAAATATTTGTACTAGTAGTATCTAATTTGATTTGAGAGATTGTTGAACAGTAGAAGAGAAAACATTAGCATGAATCCAATGGGATGACAAGGATTTGAAGATGAAAAAAAAAATTAACGACAAAAAAAGAAACTAAACTAGTACAGTAAATAATTGTATTATTAACATGTGCGAAACTAAGTTTATGTGATTTTATAGTGTGTAAGATAGTTTGAACTTTAAAATAGTGTTTGATGGTTTAAACTAATGTTTGTGTATGCATAGAATTACGCATTTATCTGTTATACTATTGACCCGATAGTTTTATTATGATTTAACAAGTGTTTGGTGGTTGTGTAGTGTGCAAGATAGTTTTACCACTTTAAACCTTTTATGTTTTAAACTAATATTTGTTTATGCATAGGATTGCGCTTTTAATAGTTATACTAGTGTACCAAATAGTTTTATTATAATTTTGCAAGTGTTTGATGTGTAGTGTACAAGATAGTTTCACTCTGCAAACTTTTGATGATTTAAACTAATGTTTGTCTATGCAAAGAACTAAACTTTTGTACTCGATAGTTCTATTATGAGTTGCTAGAATTTACCACTTTAAACAATTGATAATTTGAACTAATGTTTGTATAAGTGTTACTCTAAGTATTTGATGGTTGTGTAGTGTACAAGATAGTTTCACCACTGTATTTCTGTGATGGTTTACATTAATGTTTGTTTATGTATATAACTAAATGCAACTAACATAAACTTATGTTTGTCTATGTGTAGAATTGGCTACTTTGGGTAGTGAAAATGGTAATAAGGCAACCGAGAAGGGGAAACGTGATGCTAATCGATCTAATGGCCCTGATTCTTCATCACGTGATCAGTTAGACAAGCAAGGCTAGTGGGTTTCTTGGGGCTCTTTACAAAAAATCTTACTAGTTCTCGTTCATTTGGAGAAAATTTACAGAGATAATAGAAAAACAATGTTAAAGCAAAGATTTAGAGCAAATAATAGAAATAAACAAAAGTTCAAAGTATCACATTCTCAATAAAATACAATTACAAAACTTACTGGTAGAACTAATTTGGTGGTGGAATCACCCAATACCAAGAACAACACTCCACAACAACTAAAAAAGCCTACATACTTTTAATAAGAACTAAAAACTAAAAAAGCACTACACAATACACACATCATCGTCATCAATTCTTTGATTTGAAATTACAGAAAAAGTAGAGTTCGTGGCAAGTTGTGAACTTTCAATTTGATAATAACTAGATTTGTTCAAATTGAATCTGGCTCCGACCAAATCGCTTGTGTGTGTGCCGATGCGGGTTTACCGAGGCCGTTGAGGCACATTGACCACCAATGATACTCAAGCAAACTTTCCTGCGGATGAGTGGGTGACGAATCATAATGGGCATTGGTGATGGCAAAGAAAAGTTTGGCGGCGGAGGAGTGAGTGTTCTATTTTTAATTTTTAATTTTTAATTTGTGTTATTACGATTGTTTTTTAGGAAAGGGTATATAAGACATTTTAATTTTAAGAATGTGTCCTAAAATATAATTAAGAAACTTATTACTATCCTAAAATATTATTAAGAAAAACATGTTATACCTTTTTTAATATAAGTCAAAAGTTTGGTAGTTTTTTAGAATAATGGAAACCAAACTTATTTTTTTTCAAAATTATCCTATATAATTTGATGCTGGAGGTGTGGTTTGTGCCCACATCTCCCTAGATGATGACACATGTCTCATTCATCTTCTCCTTTTGTTCAACGCTTTTGTTCAATGCATGATGGAGTATTGATTTACTAAAAGTATGTCCAGTGGTAGTTTTATGTTTTGGCTGAGTAGTAGGCCACCCAACTTATACTTTTTCTTTTTTTACCTAAAAAAATTTCTAACTTATTCAGCCATTCTACCCAAAAAATAAATTTTAGAAGTTTTTAGGTAAAAGGGTAACATGATTTTTGATATTACAATTATAACCGCGTAAATTTAAGTTTACAATTTAATGTTCAATTGTTTTAAGTGTTTTATTAATGAGAGTTGTTTTAAGTTTTTAATTATGAAATAGGGTAATAACTGTATCCCTCATATAATTAATATTAATTAAAGTAAAGTGCTTTTATTTTAATAACCGTCGTATAAATTTATAAAATTATAATAAATTAAAGTAAAATGCTTTTATTTTTAATTAAGAAAAAGCATATCATTTAATTATAAGCAAACTATACAAAATCCCCTATATCCAAAATCTCTCTAAATTTTATAAGTCCCACCACTTTCTTTTTTTTAATTTTTTATTTATATTTAAATAATAATAATAATAATAATTAAAATAAATGATTTTTAGATGAAAAATATAAATAATTAATATTTCATATAAAATACGAATTATAATTTATATTTCAAAATTTTTATTTTTATTTTTAATTAAATTTTAATTTTAATTAATATTTATATAAAATATCGATTATAGTTTATATGTTTTATTCAAAAAATTCATTTTTAATTAATTTTTATATAAAATACGGATTATAATTTATAGAAATAATTACGGATTTACTTATTTTTAAAATTTACTATTTTAAAATTTTAATTTTTAATTAATTTTATATAAAATAAAAAATAATTCATAACGCTAAAAATTTAACTATTTCAAAATTTTAATTTTTAATTAAATTTTATATAAAATAAAAAATACCTAATAACGCTAAAAATTTAACTATTTTAAAAATCTTATTTTTAATTAATTTTTATATAAATAAATTAAATATAATTTTTAATGCTAAAAATTTAACTATTTAAAAATTATTATTTTTTATTAATTTTTATATAAAATAAAATTAAATATAGAATAAATTAAAATTTAATCTACGCACAGATATAAGGTTTTTGATAAGTTTAGGAACATGAAGAACATTGTTTAATTTAAAAGGTGGGTGAGGAGGTGTAAGAGATTTTTGTCCATACCCACGAATAGGTATTTCTTGACCACGGCCAACGGTAATACGCTTATTAGTGCTCAAATTAAAATAAGACACTACAAAAAAACTAGGGAATCCCTACGGTAATACGCTTATTAGTGCTCAAATTAAAATAAGACACTACAAAAAAACTAGGGAATCCCTACGGGGATTCCCTACGGCAATTTTCCCGTAGGGATTCCCTACGGCATTCCCTACGGGAATCATATTCAGAGTTCCCTACGGCATTCCCTACGGCACACGCAGTAGGGAGGACTCGTAGAGGATTCTCGTAGGGAACTGCGCGCGAATTCGCGCGCATAGCTTCCCTCCATTGTCCCTACGGCACACGCCGTAGGGGAATAATAAAGCCCCTACGGGAATTTTTCCCGTAAGGGTCCCCTACGGCTATTTCCCGTAGGGGAGAATTGAAACATATCCCTACGGCATTTGCCGTAGGGAAATTATTATTATTTTTTTTTTAATTATTCATTTATATTATAATAAATTAATTAAATATTATTATAAAATTATGCTAAATTGTTTGAAATGTTTTTTTAAACCACTATTTCACTAAATAATAAATTACAATTAAAGTTTTTTTTAACTTTACGCAATTATACAACTACGCAATTATACTTTTATAAAAATAATTAATTACAAAAATTATACAATTACGCAAAAAAATTAAGCAATTTTATAAAAATAATTAATAACAAAAATTATACAAGTTCGATATTTTTACAAGTTTTTTTTAAGCACTACGCAATTATAATTTTATAAAAATAATTAATTACAAAAATTATACAATTACGCAAAAAATTATACAATTTTATAAAAATAATTAATAATAAAAATTATACAATTACCCAAAAAATTACGCAATTTTATAATAATAATCAATTACAAAAATTTCCCAATTTAATATATTTAAATGATATTTTATTTAAAATTAACTTTTTGTTAAACCACTATTTATATTTGATATATATATATATATATATATATATATATATATATATATATATATATTATATTTTATCTTATTATTACATTATACTACATAATAAATATAGGTTAATGAATACATATATATTATCTTTTAAAAACTGTACATATAACTCACGGTTATCTTCCTATGCAATACACTTTATTAATTAATATGAAGAGGGTTGGGAATCCTGGGCTATGCAATACACTTTATTAATTAATATGAAGAGGGTTGGGCTTGGGTCGGGCCTCGGGTTGTGGGTCGGGCCAGTGGCCCGAGTAACATGTGGGCCACGTTTTTATCCAAAAACGTATTCCCTACGGGCTTAGCCGTAGGGAATACCCCTACGGGCCTCCTTACGGGCTTAGCCGTATATTCCTTCTCTTCACTCATGAGGTCCAGGGTTCAAACCCTGGGCTATGCAATACACTTTATTAATTAATATGAAGTGGGTTGGGAACCCTGGGCTATGCAATACACTTTATTAATTAATATGAAGAGGGTTGGACTTGGGTCGGGCCTTGAGTTGTTGGGATATTGTCGGGCCTCGGGTTGTGGGTCGGGCCAGTGGCCCGAGTAACATGTGGGCCACGTTTTTATCCAAAAACGTATTCCCTACGGGCTTAGCCGTAGGGAACCCCTATGGGGAGAAGGGGAGACAGAGACGAGTTTCCCAAGGGGCTCCCCTACGGCCAGCCCGTAGGGATCTCCCCTACGGCTCTAAAAAGCCCTTAGGGAATCTGTTCCCTACGAGAGTTCCCCTACGGCGTGATTCCCGTAGGGGATGCCGTAGGGAAACTTGTTCCCTACGGATTTTTGCGGATTTCCCTACGGGAATGGCCGTAGGGAATCTGCGATTTTTTTGTAGTGAGACTAGAGATTACCTGTCACGCCAGTCATGTGCGAAGTAGCACCCGTATCCATATACCAATTTTCGTCAAGAGGATTGAGTGACATAGTGTGCATTGCTGACTCTATATCAGTTGAAGCATAGTTGGTTGAGGGAGATCCTTGAACATTGTAGGCTTGTTGGGGTCGAGCTCCAAGAATTCCAAGTTGGCCAGAAGGTGAAGGTGGACGGGTCCAGTTGTTAGTGGGATTTGTGGTGGGATATGGGCAAGGAGGGATAGTCCATGGCGAAGACCACAGAGATGCCCACTGTGTCATCCAAGGGGAAAAGGAGGTCCAAGATGGATGCATATGATCACGTCCACATCCAGCATTATAATTTTGTTGACCACTATTCCAATTATGTCCACCGTGGTTATTTGTTCCGCGCCCGGGATCTGCACCTCGACCGCGATTGCGAGAGGTATTTGACCCGCGTCCAATTTTTTGTCCTTTTGTATAGGACTGTGCAAAAAAAGACCGGACCGGAAAAATGACCAGAACCGGTCCGGACCGACTGGAATCGGACCGGATGCAACCGGTCCGGTCTCCGTTCCTAAAATATTTTTGATTCCGGGTTTCGGTCCGGTCCGGTCTAAACCCGGAATTTACCGGTCCAGACCGAAAACCCGGTAATATATATATATATATATATATATATATATATATATATTAAATTCAAAATCTTTCATATTCTATTCAGATTTAATTTTTCCAAATCTTAATGAGAAAGGGATACGTACATGGTACACTTACTTAATCTACTTGAGAAGGATGGTTCAACGCACAGGATCTATCAATTATGGCTAATTTTTACACATTAGATGCATGGCGCATATTATTAATCTGATTGTTTGGGATGGCATTAAAGAGCATTGTGTATCCATTAACAGGGTGAGAACGGCTGTGAAATATGTTAGGAATTCTCCAGCAAGATTGCATAAATTCAAAGACCTTGTCGAGAAAGCTAATTTAGATTGCAAATCTCTTTTATCTCTTGATTGTCCTACTCGATGAAATTCCACATATGTTATGTTAGACACTGCTTGTAAGTTTCAGCGTATTTTTGGTGGTGTTAATTTGCCGGATGGGAGGGACATTCCAAATGATGAAAAGCCTCCTGATGTTGATGATTGGGCTAAAGTGAAAAGGTTAGTTACATTTTTGAAAGGTTTCTACTCATTGACCCGACGTGTTTCTGGTAGCTCTTATGTGACTAGTAATAAAGGTTTTTTTGGAATCGCTACTGCTCTTGATCTGTTGAATAAATGGGAGAAGAACTCTGATGTTGAATTTCAAAACATGGCGGCTTGTATGAGAATGAAGTATGATAAGTACTGGGGTGATATTGATAAAATGAATGTAATGATTTTTCTTACTGTTGTTCTTGATCCACAATCAAAGCTTGATGCTGTTGAATTAACTCTCACAGACATGTATGGAAAGGAAGATGGCATAAGATTAACCGCTAAAGTGAAAACTACTGCTTATTCTTTATTTGATGAGTATATAAATATGTACTCACATTTATCTTAAAGTCCCCAAAATATTGAGATGTCAGTAGTTGAGAATGCATTTGATTGTGGGGATGGCATGGGAGATGATATAAACTAAGTGAGAAGTCTTCAAGATAGAGCTAAAAGGTGAAAAGGGTCAAGCGGACATGTGAGAAGTGAGTTTGAAAGGTATTTAATGAAATATTAGGAGATGAAGAAAATGAGTTAGATGCACTTTCTTGGTGGGCTATAAATGAGCATCGATATTCAATTGTTTCTCGGATGTCACGAGATATACTTGATATTCCATTATCTACGGTGGCTTCGGAATCTGCGTTTAGTGCGGAGGTCGGCATCTCGATCCATTTAAAATTTCTTTGAATCCATTGGTAATAATATATTTAGTTTATTTTCTTTTATTTTTTTATATTAATAGTGTTTGTATAGTTTTTTATCTTACAATCTATTGAATTTATAGACTTTACAAACACTCATTTGTACACAAGATTGGCTTCGAGCGAAAGCAGCCCCAAAAGATATGCGTGACATGGAAGATAATTTGCGTGATTTGCGCGAGAAGGAAGAAATTGAGAATAGTATGATTTATATTATTGATGAGTTAGATTTTGTGTTGTTTTTCTTGTGTCGTTTGGTGTCGTCTTGTGTTGTTTTGTGTCGTGTCGTGTGTATTCCTCTTGGTTTTGGAGCATTTCACGTGTTTGTGTAGTGTGTAGGTCACGTTGGCGTTTTTGGCGAAGTTGGAGGTATTTTCGAGCGAAACGAGGCGACGAGTGGGCAAGGCGTGAAGGACGAAGCTCACCACCCAGGCAGGAGGCCGCTTGACCCCCCAAGCAGCCGCTTGGTGCCCTCTGCAGAACGGACTGGAACAAGCCCCACGCGACCGCTTGACCCCCAAGCGGCCGGTTCGCTGAGTGGATCAAAGTTTCTGGAGCGCGGGGCAAGCGGCCGCTTGACCCCCCAAGCGGCCGCTGTTGGAATTCGGTATCCCGGGCCATTAAAAAATTGCGGAAAATAATAACCCGACCAAAATCCTCTCGCCGGAAACCGATCACGAACACCACGAAGAACCGGACTCGACAAGAGCATCGCCGCGGGATAAACCCGCGGCTAAACCCTAGCCGAGCCCCACGTGGGGCTCGCGATCGCCGTCGATCGCGTGGGGCTGCTCCGGCAGCCCCGGGGCGGTGAGTCCGGCGACTTCACCGCCCACGCCGTCGGGAGGGGCGGTCAGCCCAGCTGACCACCGCGGCAACAGCCGCGGCTCGCCCCCGCGATCGAGCCCAGCTCGATCGCTAGCCCCGGCGTCCAGCCGGGGTCCCTTCGCGCGGATCGCCGCGATCGAACCCTAGGTTCGATCGCCCCTCGGCTCCCAGCCGAGGGCTCCTCTCGAGCTTCGCCGGGGATCTCGAATCCCCGTCCCCGAAGTTCGTCGTTTTCCCGGATCATGCGTTCATGTATGTATCACAATTAAATTCACATAAATTCACACAAAGGAGTTTATGATTTTACCTTTTAATTCGTTGTGCGGAGAAACGAATTTAAGTTTGACGACCTTACGATCTTCCCACATATTCCTTGCACTAGCTTGAACGTCGGGTGGGCGACGATCCTCCAAGCTTATGGATCCTCTTCTCTCTCTCTCTACTTTCTCTCTCTAGGAGAATTATGATCTTGTGTTATGTTGAAAAGAGAAGACCATGTAGTGCTTTTATAGGCTACGTAGGGGATCTAAAGGAGGTGGAATATTGGGCTTCCAATATTAATGATTAAATTGAGCCCAAGCCCAAATCTATTAATCTCCCATTAATATTAATTAATTTATTTTCCACTATATAAATTAATTGCACTCCCAATATTAAACCATATTATATCAAATAATATTTCTCCGGTAGTATTATTTATTCCGTGTATTTAAGATTTAAATATCCATGAATAAAATTAATTTATTGCTAATTAATTTATATTCATCTCTTGAATCCGAGACTAGTACCATTCAACCTTAATTATTGTGCGGAACGAATCCACTCATGAGGTTTACACAATAATTCCTTTTGAACTCATCTCGGGGATATTATCAACCCTTCCGGGATACACTGTCCGGTCAATCATTCACGGCATGCCATATATAAAATATAGTGACCCAACTTAACCGGTAATTAACCCAATAATTAAATCGGTTAATTCCTTTGGTAAATCAAAGTCACTTATATTGAATATACACACCCGCAATAATATCGGGGATTAAGAATATAATACACTGAGACTCGAATCGATTATCGCCGGCAATCCTAATCGATGAATCTCTACGATCCGCTCAATACACCAAGTGTAAAAGTGTGATAAAATAATTAAGACAAATTATTTTCTCTCTCACACAACGACTATACCGATGGATTGGTCCGTGTCCATCTAGGTCGTGAGCCACTGTTTGATTAAATACGAGTAACCGATAGTATGATCTTCTGTGTGGGCCCGACACACCATACTAACTACAACGTATAAAATCTAGGACTATGATTTGCATATATTTAATTAATAATAATTAAAAGCAAATAATTGTTTATTTAATAGATTAAATGCTATGATCGGGAGTTTATCGTTACTTAAATCTAGACATTAAGTACACAACTCCAACAATCTCCCACTTGTACTAAGGTCTAGTCATTTCCTCCAAACTCCCGGTTCCCATACTCATCACGTGCTTTAAAGTGTACTTCCGAGAAGTACTATGTGAGTGAGCAATCTAGCTTGCCGCTCTGAATTTATCTTGGTGACTACTACGTCGTCTCCCCTGACGATGACTCGTATCAGGTGGTACTTGCTCTATGTGTTAACATCACTTTTGACTCATGACCTCTTCTAGTTCACCATGCACCGCTATCCAATAGCCTTTGGTAAACTAAGAGTCATATCCAAGTCAAGAGGTTATCCCGGAACCTAACCAAAACTTCCGCTGCCTCTGAGGCTGCTATTCGGTTATGAGAGAGTCCGAGAAGCGTCCCGCTTATCACTCTTTCATTTCATGGTTCCACCTCTTTCTAAAAGTGAACACATAGCCTGATATCGACTTTCACTGGTCCTTCTCTGATTTTTGGATCTGAGAATCTTTAATCTAAGAAGATTTCGTCTTGCTCAAGCCAGTACTATGAAAGTACTCTTGCAGCATTCGAACATCCCTTATCCAGATTACTTTGATATCCTCCCACTACGCAAACCGCATAGTTGATATCAGGTTCTTGTTTTACAACATTGCATCTATAAAGCTTTCCATACTTGAAGTATAGGAAACTGCTTTGTCCTCATCTATCTCCTTCATGTGTTCGAACACATATCCTTTAGATAGATGTATATTCTGTCTCTGAAAGGCAATAACCTTTCTCAGAAGTATGCATGTTAAAAACAAACCTTAATCGTACAAGATATCTAGGAGAAGTACAATGTTCTTATCTCTAGATCATAAGACCTTAAGAACATGCTCTAACTTCTTCTCAATCTTATGTTTCGATTTATTTAGACAACCATTATTTTATGCCTGACAACATTTTTACATTGTTCCCAATGATGAAATGTTATCTACATAAAATCTCCGAGAAACACCACCTTGTTTCCATTACGTCTTCAATACACCTTTCGTCTATGCCTTTTGATGAATCCATCAAATGGACTATCCCATCAATTCGCAAGTTCCACGATTCATAGCTTTATTTCAATCCATAAATGGATTTACTAAGCTTGTACTCTAAATGATCTAGCCTCTTAACAATAATCCTTATTGTTCCAAGCAGGCACATTTAGATCTAGTACTGCCCTTATGCAGATCTAGGGGTCGATTTCATCTTTACTAGATCCAGAGTCCGAACTCCTCTAGCCTTATGAATATCTCTGGTTGTCCAACAACCTCCCACTGCAATGGCGTCCCGGTGTATGACAGTAATAACAATAGGTGCAGTATGTGGTGTACTTCTACTCGGTTTGGCTGGTTCCTAGTCTTTTGTCCTTTTTCTCATTTCAAGGTATTACGTCAATTTAGGCTTTGTGGTCCATCTAATAGTCTTCGTCTATGAACCGGACAGGACGTCCCTCTGGTTTATAGTACTATAGAACACACAATACTTCGTTCATCTAGGATATCCTACAACCATATTCAATATGCCGTTGTATCTAGGAATATCCATAGAACATAGGTAGTTCCGAACAACTTGTCCTTTTACTTTCAGATTTTCCATTTCTTTATAGCGCACCATCTCTACACGCAAGTGTATGGCGTGCCCTTTTGAGATTGAAACCCAATCTTTGATTATGCTATGTGTTATTCAGATAGGTGATGGCCTCCGCGACCGAGTCGCAGGCTCCTAATGGATATACTTTGATGGTTCCCCATAATAGCTTTGTGTCCATTGACTAGTCAAAACACTTTGCTTTTATGGCACATCAAGCATTCTAATCCATCACCGAGTATTCTCTGAGAGAATTTCTCGTACCTTTCTAATTTACACATATGTCTGCATATCTAATCATTTCCAATACTTGTCTGAATTCTATCCTTTATCCAGAAAGGTTTGCTTAGATGTATTATCCTCCAAATTCAATCCTTAGGTCGGAAGGTCCATTCCTTCAACTTTAATTGATCAAATCAATTTCGACCATTTGAATCTTATTTGAAAATACTACTAAGTATAAGAATTCACAAGTATAATGATTAATAAAGAAATATCTAACAAGTAAAACAAGTTATAGAATGGTTTGTTGCATCGTGGTAGACTAAGGATTCATCATTCATATATTGCTGTCTAATGTACCAGAATAGATAATGCCATTATTTCTTATCAAAATCATCCAATGATTAAAGAAATAAAATATCCATTCATTAATAATAGAAATCCAGAACAAAACGTTCTTTCTAAAATAAAGGGGTACATAATGCAATAACTTTGAAATGAAATCCTATTTAACTACTAAAGCAGATAAATGTCTTCCACCGCAACCGCTGCCTCCTCCACAGCTTTGCCCATGTAGACTCGAACTCTTCCTCTCTAAGTCGCCGGGTTTTCTGGAACCCCTGCATTCAAAATGCAGATACTGTCAGTGGTTCCATATCTACACGCCAGAATTCTGGTAGATAATACCGCTGACTATGTTTTTACGACTAAAGAAGAATTCGTACCTTTGAGAGGACATTCAGACTTCCAGTGTCCCATCTTGTTGCATCGGAAGCACTTACCCTTTGGCTTTGCAGCCCCCATTTGTGGTACAGTCCTCTTGACACCAGTGGGTTTCCGGGATTGCTTCCTTCTCTTGCCCCTACCTCCACCAGGCTTAAAGCCTTTGGACTTGGTAGCTACAAGCGCTTGAGACTTGCCCTTCTTGTAGATCCCCTCTGCCGCATTCAGTTCAGTCAGGAGTTGCGCAAGAGAATAAGATAGTTTACCCATATTATAACTCATGCGAAACTGCTCAAAACTAGGGGTCAGAGACTGGAGTATGATGTCGACTTGCGTCTCAGCATCAATTTGAGCTCCTAGGATCTCAAGCTCATTCAACAGACCCATCATCTTAAGAACGTGCTCCCCTACGGGCGTCCCTTCAGACTGAGTAGTTGTCATGAGGACTCTCATGGCTTCTTGCCTTGCCGCACGATCTTGCTCCCCAAACATCTCCTTGAGGTTAAACATCATATCATAGTCAGTGTCCATCGACTCATGTTGGGTTTGGAGTACATTTGACATGGAAGCCAAAATATAACACCTAGCCATTTCATCAGCCTTTTTCCACTTCCGATATGTCAGTTTTTCCTCATCAGTTGAGGCAGCCGTGGGCTCAGCAGGGCACACTTCATGGAGTACAAACTTGTACTCCTCCGAAGTTAGGACAATGTCTAAATTTCTCTTCCAATCAATATAGTTGGGGCCAGTGAGCTTATGCTCCTTGAGTATCATAGAAAGTGGATTCATAGCTATTCTCTAAACCTATAAGCACATTTAAACAAACAATCAATTTAATATCCGATATTATCTCCCTCAAATAATATCATTAAATCACTAATCACATCTAAAATCCTATCAGGTAAGGCAAGCCACGTTCGTGTGGACGTTTACCCACCCAAATGATTTAGCAATTAGATTTGCTTCGGTCGTACATCATTATAGCGTTACTTCGTTGGGAAGAATACTATAAAGCGTACCTAAGTGTAAACCATTACTCAGTACTAAGGTGAATCATTTGGAATTGCTATGTCACCGCAAGCCACGTTAGTGTGGACGTTTACGACAACTCACAATCCTTCACAATTCCCTATAACTGTCTACATCAACTATTTCCAAAAATTCCCATTCAGCATAGCAAGCCACGTTCGTGTGGACGTTTACTACACCAAAAGATTTTTATAGTTGACTCCCAATTACTTGAAGCATTCGATTTTGTAAATCAAGACGCGGAGAATCATAAGTGAAACTCGAAGTTTCTAACCAGTGATTCACCATGCGAACAACCCTATCTCTCATAAATGAGGGAGCCGAGCAGACAATCGATCCATCTATCAAAGAATGGTACGACTGCCTCTAATTTGTGTCATCCACATGACCAAGTGGCTTTGGCTCCATTCCACTCCCCGGGGTGAGAATGAGTCGACTTAAAGTCAGTTTCAGAAAGACAAATTAGGCATTGTTTGATAAACTTAATCAATGTTTCTTGTAAGAGGAATTACAAGAATTCTCCTCCAATGACACATCTATATGAACTTCAAAAGTCCATAAGAGTCACCAAGAGAACAGTAATGGAGACCATGGGAATGTTTCCATCCCCGCTCCCACTTAGCTTTTTATAACAAAGGGATACGCTATCTAATGCATAATTAAACACATAAGCATGCATACAAGTAATAAAGCACATATCACATAGTCAAAATAAGCTAGAAATATTATTTTCCGACTATCATGGCTTTATTCCTTCTCCGTATGCGTCTTCTAGTCTTCAGTCTTCGTTCTTGAATGCTCCATGTGACGAGAATATTAATCCCAATATTTAAGTCTATTTATTTTTAATAAATCCAAAAGATACTTAATTCGAAAATTAAGTCAATCGAATAAATCAAAAATAAAATTAAATATTATTAATATTTTTATTTATTTATTTTCCTATCTAATTCTATTAAATCTCTAGAATAATCTATCCAAGTCAAACTTGGAATATTCTAGAAGACTTCTATAATAGAATAAGGAAATAAAGTAAATTAGGACTCTTCTACTTTCCAAGATTAATTAATTTCCATATCCATGAAAATTCCCATGAAATAGGAATAATCAAATAGAAATAAATTAATTAATTATTTTCCTATCTAATTCTATTAAATCTCTAGATTCCTATTCCAAGTAGAACTTGAAATATTCTAGAAGACTTCCATAATAGAATAAGGAAATAAATAATATTAATTCTTTTCCTATCTAATTCTATTAAATCTCTAGATTCCTATTCCAAGTAGAACTTGAAATATTCTAGAAGACTTCCATAATAGAATAAGGAAATAAATAATATTAATTAATTCTTTTCCTATCTCCATGAGAGTTCCCATACTTAGGAATACTCAAAATAGGAAAACTTGAATCAATTAGGTAAGTAGTATCTTGGTAGGATTAGGAGTAGCACGGGTTGGGGATCCCCGTACCACCACCACCACCACCGATCGACCACCGGGAGGGAGCACCCGCCGCCGCCGCTCCAGCCGGCCAGCCGCCACCGTCGCCGGCGACAGCCCACGGCCGAAGGGGGCGACGCCCCTCTCCCCTTTGATCGATCATGGGGTCGATCATGGGGTGATCGACCCCTTCGGTCCTTCGTCCTCTTCGTCTTCTTCGTCACACGAGTTCTCCGGCGGTCGTCTCGGCATCGATCCAACGTAAATAAATTACAAGAAATAAATTTACAATTCCGGTATCGATTCTATACATGAAATCGACCCTATACACTTTCCGGAAAACATAGAACGTAACAATAAATCCTAAATTCGGTCAACCCCCGAATTTTTACTATTACAAGCATTCATCCACACAAAACGAATCTCGACATGTCCGAGAGTTTAATAAACGAACAATCATGGTAAATTAAATAGCAATTAATTAAACGAATAATTAACAATTAATTAAACCATGATAGTCGGAATCCCTGCAAGGTAGAACGCAATTGAACACATACATGAACACGAAACCTAACTCTCTGATACCAATTGTTGGAATTCGGTATCCCGGGCCATTAAAAAATTGCGGAAAATAATAACCCGACCAAAATCCTCTCGCCGGAAACCGATCACGAACACCACGAAGAACCGGACTCGACAAGAGCATCGCCGCGGGATAAACCCGCGGCTAAACCCTAGCCGAGCCCCACCGTGGGGCTCGCGATCGCCGTCGATCGCGTGGGGCTGCTCCGGCAGCCCCGGGGCGGTGAGTCCGGCGACTTCACCGCCCACGCCGTCGGGAGGGGCGGTCAGCCCAGCTGACCACCGCGGCAACAGCCGCGGCTCGCCCCCGCGATCGAGCCCAGCTCGATCGCTAGCCCCGGCGTCCAGCCGGGGTCCCTTCGCGCGGATCGCCGCGATCGAACCCTAGGTTCGATCGCCCCTCGGCTCCCAGCCGAGGGCTCCTCTCGAGCTTCGCCGGGGATCTCGAATCCCCGTCCCCGAAGTTCGTCGTTTTCCCGGATCATGCGTTCATGTATGTATCACAATTAAATTCACATAAATTCACACAAAGGAGTTTATGATTTTACCTTTTAATTCGTTGTGCGGAGAAATGAATTTAAGTTTGACGGCCTTACGATCTTCCCACGTATTCCTTGCACTAGCTTGAACGTCGGGTGGGCGACGATCCTCCAAGCTTATGGATCCTCTTCTCTCTCTCTCTACTTTCTCTCTCTAGGAGAATTATGATCTTGTGTTATGTTGAGAAGAGAAGACCATGTAGTGCTTTTATAGGCTACGTAGGGGATCTAAAGGAGGTGGAATATTGGGCTTCCAATATTAATGATTAAATTGAGCCCAAGCCCAAATCTATTAATCTCCCATTAATATTAATTAATTTATTTTCCACTATATAAATTAATTGCACTCCCAATATTAAACCATATTATATCAAATAATATTTCTCCGGTAGTATTATTTATTCCGTGTATTTAAGATTTAAATATCCATGAATAAAATTAATTTATTGCTAATTAATTTATATTCATCTCTTGAATCCGAGACTAGTACCATTCAACCTTAATTATTGTGCGGAACGAATCCACTCATGAGGTTTACACAATAATTCCTTTTGAACTCATCTCGGGGATATTATCAACCCTTCCGGGATACACTGTCCGGTCAATCATCCACGGCATGCCATATATAAAATATAGTGACCCAACTTAACCGGTAATTAACCCAATAATTAAATCGGTTAATTCCTTTGGTAAATCAAAGTCACTTATATTGAATATACACACCCGCAATAATATCGGGGATTAAGAATATAATACACTGAGACTCGAATCGATTATCGCCGGCAATCCTAATCGATGAATCTCTACGATCCGCTCAATACACCAAGTGTACAAGTGTGATAAAATAATTAAGACAAATTATTTTCTCTCTCACACAACGACTATACCGATGGATTGGTCCGTGTCCATCTAGGTCGTGAGCCACTGTTTGATTAAATACGAGTAACCGATAGTATGATCTTCTGTGTGGGCCCGACACACCATACTAACTACAACGTATAAAATCCAGGACTATGATTTGCATATATTTAATTAATAATAATTAAAAGCAAATAATTGTTTATTTAATAGATTAAATGCTATGATCGGGAATTTATCGTTACTTAAATCTAGACATTAAGTACACAACTCCAACAGCCGCTTGGTCCCCGATTTATGAAGGCTGTTGACTTTTGTTGACCGACGCATTTTTTACAAGAATAGGGTTTTACCCTATTCCGAAGACAATGAAAAACCCTATTCCGAAGACACTTTTCATTTACTACTTTCACGCACCGTTTTCCAGACCTTAGACTCGATTCCCTAGGAGTTGAACATCGTTGTTTTTCTTGCTTTCGATTCACGGATCTTAATCGGGGTTAGCTTAAACAATTAATCTAGTAAGCTTTTCTTTATTTCATCTTGTTACTTTTGTTTGCTTTTTATTTCAATTGGTTAACTTTTTAATCGTGATTATGAATTTCTCAAAACCTTATCATTGTTCTTTGTTTAGTTCCATGAGTAGCTAAACTTCTTACTAGGGCTAGGGTGATCCAATTCTCGAAATTAGGATCGAGGTTTTAGTTCGATCATAAATTGTTCGATTAAATGCCCAATATATTTAAAACTCACGTTTGAGGCTTTTTAGACAATTACGTGATTGTGATTAATCGAACCAAGTGTGAACCAACCGGAAACGGGCGTTCTACTCGTTTAATCGAACACGTGTGAACCAACCGGCAACGGGCGTTCTAGTGTGATCTATGTGAACTCTTATCGAACTCTGAAATTGAGAATTGGGGATCCCGACTCCCTAGTTCATTCTCTTATTATTTCAAAACTCTTGCTTTATTACTCGTCTTTTCATTTAATTAATTAGTATTAGTTTAAAAACAAAACCAACCAATTATGCATTATGCTATTCTATTCCTCTTCCTAGTTGCAAACAAATAAACACTTCTACACGCCGATTGTAGTGTTCCTCGTGATGGAGTTGTATACTTAATGTCTAGATTTAAGTATCGTAAACTCCCGGTCATAGTATTTAACCTAATTAAATAAATAATCGTTTGTCTTTAATTATTTATAATTAAATAAATGCAAATATGGTTCTGGATTATATACGTTGTATTTAGTATGGTGTGCGTCGTCTCACGGAAGATCATACTATCAGTCACTCGTATATAATCAAACAGAAGCTCACGACCTAGACGGACAAGAACTAATTGATTTATTTGTTTTTGTTAGGTTTTTATAGTTGTTTTGAGTGTCGTTTAGCTCGTTTGTGTGTGCTTCTTGTTTGAGTATGTCGCATTTGGGTTGAATATGTCTTATTATTGTTATGTTTTGTTTGGCAGGAGAAACGAGCAAAAACGAGTTGAAAAACGATAAAAGTGACTTGGCCGACAAACGACCGTGAGTGCGCTGCAAACTTGGAGAGTTCGGTTCTCCCAGCTCGGACCACCTAAAGACATGATCTATACCTTGTCGGAAAGCTCTTGAAGAGGTCTACGAGGCCCGGCAATTTTACTGTCATAATTTCTCGACATACAGCCGTAATTATTGAGTTTACAGCCCAGTACGAAGCTGCCCCGGAGTCAATGTGCAGCGAACTTGGAGAGCTTGGCTCTCTCACCTCCGACCACCTAAGGCGACCATATTTACCTCTACGGATAGCCCTCGAAGTCTTCTACATGGCCCATTTGATCCCAGTTGTTGAAAACAGGTCTTTACCGAGCTACCTTCACCGTGCGCGCGGCGCCTTGCCGTGCGAGCGGCGCGGAAGGCAGAATTCCAGCAGCCTATGCACAAATACACCGCGCGCACGGTCTGAACCGCGCGCGACCTGCCTGATGGAATTTTCAGTATTTGACTCCATGTTGACCCACGTTTTTTTGCTACAGTATGAATAGGGTTTTCACCCTAGGTTTTAAAACACACTTTTCATTATTTCTTAGACGCACGTTTTAGATTGGAGACTCGGTTCCCGAGAGATTTGAACATTGTTTTCTTGCATTCGATTCACGGATAAAAATCGGGGTTAGCACCGATTGTTTTTATTGCTTTCAACACTTGTCTAATCTAGTAAGTTTATTTTCTTTTCATCTTTGTTATTTCTTGATTCCTTTGTTCACCTTTTATTTGTTCTTCAATCTTTCAATTCTAATTATGAATTTTTCAATCGTTGTTTATTTTCTTAATCAAAGCATGAGTAGCTAAACATCACACTAGGGCTAGGGGAATCCAAGCATGAATTAGGATTTGAGATTTACAAACGCATCAAAGGTGTTCGATAAAATGCCAACATGATTTTTAAACTTTTGTATGAGGCTTATGAGCAATTACAAAACATAGGATTATCGAACACCCTAAAATCTACCGGCGACGGACGTTTTAGTTTTGTTTCATCGTAAATTGACAACCCGAAGTTTATGCTTGATGAACCCGAAGCCCTAGTCATTCTTTTTATTAATTACACCTTGTTAATTTTCGTTAATTGCTTCTTGATTATTTTTAGCTTATTTTTAGTTTATTAATTCTTAGTTAATTTTAGTTTAAAACAAAACCAATCAAAATGCATTATGCTATATATACTTCTCTTCTTTTTCTTTTGCGAACACATAAACACAAATTCTAAGCCGATAGTAGTGTTCCTCGTGAGATCGACTCGGGCAAGTTGCTTCGGCAATTAGTTCGGTTATTTTATTTGATTTTTGACGCACTACAACGTCTTTATCAATTTGGCGCCGTTGCCGGGGAACACTTTAGGCACTAGTATTAGTGTTTGAATGTTTGCAACATTTTTTTTCTTCTTATTTTTGATATGATTATTCCCACCGGTGCGTTTAATGTTTTTGTCAAGTGTTTGTGTAAGCAGTGATGAATACATATAATAATTATGGGTGGGAGTTCGCAAGGCCTCAGACGACCACATTCTATGAGCCTTCCCAATATGATACGACAACACATTTTGGCTCTCAGACTCAGACATACAATCCGGAGTGGGATTCTCAATCGAGTTATTATTTTCATCCACCTCACCAACAATGGGCTCAACAACAATGGCCTCCTCAGAACATGATGGACCCTCCACATTATTCTATGCAACCTGAGCCTCCATACAAACCATCATTGGATGAAGTTTTTCAGGATTTCATGGAAACGGCCAACCACATAATGAAATCAAATGAAGCGTCGACCAAAGCGAATGAAGTGGCGATGGCCAGAAATGTTGAAGCAAATTTGGCATACACTCCACCGTATTCGATGCAACCAGAGCAACAATGCAAGCCATCATTGGAAGACACTTTCCAGGATTTCATGCAGATGACCCAACAATTCATGAAAGCAAACGAAGCGACAATGAAGGCAAATGAAGTTAGATTGGCAGAAAGTGTCGAAGCGGAAGCAAGGTCTAAGGTCATAGGAGATATGATCGATACGATGTGCAATAAAAGCGAGTGGGTACACAAGGAAGGGAATCTCCAAAGTGACTACGAAGATGACAAGGTTGAACCGAATGAGGTCGAGGCCAAAGTGGAGTATATGTACGACAATGAACTAAATTTGGAGGAAGATGATGAAAAAGAGACGATTGAGAGTATGGTGTTGGTGGAGATTACACAAGAAGTATCGCATAGAGACGAAGACCTCTACATGTCATTCATTCCACCCCCTATAGAACTAGAGCAAGAGACATTGAGTATCAATATAGTAGTCGACAATCAAGAGGGGGTGCATTTACAAGAAGAGGAGTCATCGATGCTAGATATCGCTTTTGAGTCTCAAAAATCAAATACCGATGACACGAAATACGAGGGCAAGGAGGTTGAGGATATCTTTCCGGTGCATGCATGTATGACCAAATCACCTTCTTCCTCTCCGAGTGATTGGGTAGATAAGAATTCTGGACACCCTCCTTCCTCACTTGACATGATCGATCTTATGGTTGTTGAGGAGCCAAATGTGATATGTGATCATCACCCACCCAAGCCGCATGATCCAGGTATTTCAAAATGTAATTGTGTTTTGGGAGTGAATGAAAGAAGTTTGGGAGTGAATGAAAGAAGAGCGGATGATATGGTATTTGAGGTATGGATTACTGATTTCTCCCCATGTGCTATAAATTATATTTACATGTATACTATTGATCTCTTGGCCGAGATGATGTTTTTGCAGAAAAGTAGCTCGATATTTTTATATCACATCGTTGAATCCAACCAAGAGATGCATGTAAAAGATAGTGTGGGGGTGATTGAGGTACTCGAGAGCGATGGAGAAAAAGAATCACCTCCACCAAAATTAGAGATCAAGGGATTATCGAAACAATGGAAGTATGTCTACATGGATTAAATGCACCTTGGATGAAGAAGGAAAAAGTCGAGCTTTCGACTATAAATGAGCGCCGCGTGGAGGCTAATCCACGGACCGTGCTGCTCTTTCGGGTACCAAAATGAGCGCCACGTGGGGGCCTTCCCACGATTTCATACGGGCTGGATCGAGAAGACCGAAGGAGCCAACATCACTGTTTGCACCTTCTTACCCTTCCTCTTTTAAGCTTGTTCTGTGTATTATCTTTCTTTAGTTTGTTCTTTTCATTCGTGTGGACATGCTTTGTTTCGCCCTTGCTTGAGATTTATTTGATTATGTGTTTTACATTGAGGACAATGTATCTTTCAAGTGTGGGGGGTAGCTTTGCATGTTCTTAGGGAACCCGTTGTTTCGCGAGGTTTGTTGGGGTTATAGTAGTCTTCAAACGTCGCTTATGTTATGCCTGTTGGTTTGTCTTGTAGTGTCGATCACCCCTCCCCATTTGAGATATGATTATCATGAGAACGTGTAGTTGATGTGGTTTTATTTCGTTTCTTGAGGTGCGATAGATTTTTGGTGCTAGAGGTCGGTATATGTGAATAACTTTTGACTTCGTGTTTAGATGTCGTAAAGTGACCTTGAGATAATTGCATGTCACCGTTTCACTTTCCAATGAACCTTGTGAGAATTTGAGCCATTTTAGCTTTCTTCTTTGTGTGGTACATCTCGTCGTTGCTTCTCGAGCTTCTTATTTTCATTGTTCTACATTATTTGTGCCCGTATGGACTAGAGATAGCTAAATCATGCTTAAGTTGTTATTTGAGGCTTTTATGTCATGAATTACTTGATTTTGAAAATGATTGGGATATGATCGATTAGGATAACCATTTTAGCCGCTTACTTTTTACCCCGAGCCCGTCGTGGGACACCCTAGTAGCCCCTTTTGAGCCTACGTTTAGCCTTTTCTTTCTTGTCCTATATTCCGTGGAGGAGAGAAGTGAGGTATTGAATTTGGGGATATAAGGTGTTGATACGATGTTTGATTTTTGTATTATTTCGAGACATGTTATAAGTCTCCAAAAAAAATGACGAGTTAAGTCTAAAAAAAAAAAAAAAAAAAAAGAGTCGAGACGTGTTATTAGTCTCCAAAAAAAAAAAAAAAAAGTAAAAGAAAAAAAAACAATAAAAAGAGTCGAATAATGTTATTAGTTGATTGCTTGGATAATTTGTGTGGCTTTGATGTGTTCGTTTGTAGTGTTTGGAGTGGTAGGGGTTGTTGTGGAATTAGACGGATGTTTGGTGTGATGGAAGTGCGTATTCGAACAAGATTAGTCCACTTTTTCCAAAATAATCCCGAATACCTTAAGCCGAGACCCGTTACACCCGATTTATCGATCGCTCATGATTCTTAAGATGGTAGACTTTGATTAGTGGAGAGTACAACTTGAGCATGTGTTTAGTTGGTGTTCTTAGGCGCATTTGATGTTATTTGAAGCTCGTCTTTGTTCCATATATGCTTGTCATTCTTGAGTGCACGAGTTTTTTTTCTTTGATTCTTTATCTTTCACTTGTGTACGCCTTGAGTGAAACCGATTCTCGAGAGAAAAAGAAGAAAGAGTGAATCCTAGTGAGGGAATTTGGAGTGGTGACATGTGATGATTCTTGTGTGATTTTTATTGCTTCTATTTCATTGTGGGTCGAAATTTATTCATGTTACTTTTTCCGTACGCACCGAGGGTTTATTTTTAGTTTTGAGAAATGGAGTAAGTAATTGGTATTGTTTATTAGTTGCGTTCATGATTGTTTGCTTGAGGACAAGCAAAATGCTAAGTGTGGGGGAGTTGATTTATTTGTTTTTGTTAGGTTTTTATAGTTGTTTTGAGTGTCGTTTAGCTCGTTTGTGTGTGCTTCTTGTTTGAGTATGTCGCATTTGGGTTGAATATGTCTTATTATTGTTATGTTTTGTTTGGCAGGAGAAACGAGCAAAAACGAGTTGAAAAACGATAAAAGTGACTTGGCCGACAAACGACCGTGAGTGCGCTGCAAACTTGGAGAGTTCGGTTCTCCCAGCTCGGACCACCTAAAGACATGATCTATACCTTGTCGGAAAGCTCTTGAAGAGGTCTACGAGGCCCGGCAATTTTACTGTCATAATTTCTCGACATACAGCCGTAATTATTGAGTTTACAGCCCAGTACGAAGCTGCCCCGGAGTCAATGTGCAGCGAACTTGGAGAGCTTGGCTCTCTCACCTCCGACCACCTAAGGCGACCATATTTACCTCTACGGATAGCCCTCGAAGTCTTCTACATGGCCCATTTGATCCCAGTTGTTGAAAACAGGTCTTTACCGAGCTACCTTCACCGTGCGCGCGGCGCCTTGCCGTGCGAGCGGCGCGGAAGGCAGAATTCCAGCAGCCTATGCACAAATACACCGCGCGCACGGTCTGAACCGCGCGCGACCTGCCTGATGGAATTTTCAGTATTTGACTCCATGTTGACCCACGTTTTTTTGCTACAGTATGAATAGGGTTTTCACCCTAGGTTTTAAAACACACTTTTCATTATTTCTTAGACGCACGTTTTAGATTGGAGACTCGGTTCCCGAGAGATTTGAACATTGTTTTCTTGCATTCGATTCACGGATAAAAATCGGGGTTAGCACCGATTGTTTTTATTGCTTTCAACACTTGTCTAATCTAGTAAGTTTATTTTCTTTTCATCTTTGTTATTTCTTGATTCCTTTGTTCACCTTTTATTTGTTCTTCAATCTTTCAATTCTAATTATGAATTTTTCAATCGTTGTTTATTTTCTTAATCAAAGCATGAGTAGCTAAACATCACACTAGGGCTAGGGGAATCCAAGCATGAATTAGGATTTGAGATTTACAAACGCATCAAAGGTGTTCGATAAAATGCCAACATGATTTTTAAACTTTTGTATGAGGCTTATGAGCAATTACAAAACATAGGATTATCGAACACCCTAAAATCTACCGGCGACGGACGTTTTAGTTTTGTTTCATCGTAAATTGACAACCCGAAGTTTATGCTTGATGAACCCGAAGCCCTAGTCATTCTTTTTATTAATTACACCTTGTTAATTTTCGTTAATTGCTTCTTGATTATTTTTAGCTTATTTTTAGTTTATTAATTCTTAGTTAATTTTAGTTTAAAACAAAACCAATCAAAATGCATTATGCTATATATACTTCTCTTCTTTTTCTTTTGCGAACACATAAACACAAATTCTAAGCCGATAGTAGTGTTCCTCGTGAGATCGACTCGGGCAAGTTGCTTCGGCAATTAGTTCGGTTATTTTATTTGATTTTTGACGCACTACAACGTCTTTATCACTAATCCATCGGTATAGTCGTTGTATGAGAGAGAAAATAATTGGTCTTGATTATTTTATCATACTTGTACACTTGGTGTATTGAGCGGATCGCTTGAGATTTATCGATTAGGATTGCCTTGGATAATCGATTTAAATCTCTGAGTATTTTATTCTTAATCCCTGATATTATTGCGGGAGTGTGCATTTAATATTAGTGACTTTGATTTTCCAAAGGAATTGATTGATTAGAATAACCGATCAATTACCGGTAAAGTTGGGTCACGGTATTTTATGTATGACATGCCGTGAATTCTTGATGGGAAAATGTGTCCTCGAAAGGGTTGATAATATCCCCGAGATGAGTTCATAAGGAATTATTATGTAAACCTCATGAGTGGATTTGTTCCGCATAATAATTAAAGTTGAATGGTACTAGTCTCGGATATAAAAGATGAATAAATTAATTAAGCAATAAATTAATTTTATTCATGGATATTTATATCTTAAACACATGGAATAAATAATACTACCGGAGAGAATATTATTTGATATAATATGGTGAATATTGGGAGTGCAATCATATTTATATAGTGAAATTAATCATATAATTAATATTAATGGATTAATAGATTTGGGCTTGAACTCAATTTAATCATTAATATTGGAAGTCCAATATTCCACCTCCTTTAGATCCCTACGTAGCCTATAAAATCACTATATGGTCTTCACAATTCAATACATCTACAAGACAAGAATATCATTAATTGATAGTTCTAGAGAGTTGTGAAGGAGATCCATAAGCTTGGAGGATCGTCGCACACACGACGTTCAAGCTAGTGCAAGGAATACGTAGGAAGATCCGAAGGTCTTCAAATCAATCTCGTTTCTCCGCACAACGAGATCAAAGGTAAAATCGATAAACACCCTCTATGATTTTACGTTGAATAAATCGTGATATATACATGAACGAAAGATCCGGGACGAACGAACTCCGCGGATGGGGATGGACCGCGAGGTCGACATCCCTGCGGAGATCGAACCCTCGGCTGGGAGCCGAGGGAGGCGATCGAACCTAGGGTTCGATCGCGACGGCACACGGGAGGAGCCCCGGCTGGACGCCAGGGCATGCGATCGACCGCGACGGTCGATCGCCGGGCAGCCGCGGCGGGTTCGCCGCTGGGCGAACCGCCCTCCTCGGGCGGTGGCGGTGAGTCGCCGGACTCACCGCCCGGGGCTGCCGGAAGCAGCCCCATGCGATCGCGTGGGTTTCTAGCCGCGGGTTTATCCCGCGGCGGTGATTCTCTTGTCGGGCTCCAGTTCGTCGGTGTTCGCGTGTTTTTCGGCGATGGGATTTCGGTCGGGGTTATGTATTCCGCAATTCCGTTAACCCCGGGATATCGATTTCCAACAATTGGTATCAGAGCGTTGGTTCTAGTTCATGTATATGTTCGATTTTGTGTTCTACCTTGTAGGGATTCCGACTATTATGGCTTGTTAATTATTTATTAATTATTGTCATATTTTTTATTAAACTCTCGGACATGTCGAGATTCATTTTGTGTGTATGAATGCTTGTAATAGTAAAAATTCGAGGGTTGACCGAATTTAAGTTTTATTATTATTGTTCTTGTTTTCCGGAAAGTGTATAGGATCGATTTCATGTATAGAATCGATACCGGAATTGTAATTTAAATTTGTAATTTAATTTTACGTTGGTTTGATGTTGAGACGATCGCCGGAGAACGAGATGTGACGAAGGAGACGATGAGAGGAAAGGACCGGGGCCGATCATCCCCATGATCGACCCCATGCATCGGCCCCATGCATCGATCGAATGGGAAGGGGCGACGCCCCTCCTCGGTCGTGGGCTGCCGCCGGTGGGTGGTGGCTGGCCGGCTGGGGTGGTGGCGGCGACGGCTCCTCTCCCTTGGTGGTCGATCGGTGGGGGTGGTGCGGGGATCCCCAACCCGTGCTACTCCTACCGAGATTCGCTTTCCTAATTTAATTCGGTTTTCCTATTTTGAGTGTTCTTATTTTTAGGAACTCTCATGGAATAGGAAAAGAATTAAATAAGAATTAATTTATTCCTTATTGAGTGTTCTTATTTATGGGAACTCTCATGGATAAGAAAAAGAATTAATTTGGAATTAATTTATTTCCTAATTGATTATTCCTATTTTATGGGAATATTCATGGACATGGAAATTAATTAATTTGGAAAGTAGAATAGTCCTAATTTATTTTATTTCCTTATTCTATTATGGAAGTCTTCTAGAATGTTCCAAGTTTGACTTGGATAAGATTCTAGAGATTTAATAGAATTGGAAAGGAAAAATAAAATAAATAAAAATATTAATAATATTTAATTTTATTTTTGATTTATTCGATTGACTTAATTTTCGAATTAAGTATCTTTTGAATTTATTGAAAATAAATAGATTTAAATATTGGGATTAATATTTTCGTCACATGGAGCATTCAAGAACGAAGACTGAAGACTAGAAGATGCGTACAAGGATGGAATAAAGCCATAATAGTCGGAAAATAATATTCTAGTATTATTTTGACTATGTGATAATATTTATGTGCTTTTATTTCATGTATGCATGCTTATGTGTATTTAATTATGCATTAGATAGCGTATCCATTTATTGTAAAAAGCTACTTGGGAGAGGGATTGGAAACAATACCCATGGTCTCCATTGCTGTTCTCTTGGTGACTTTTATGAGCTTTTGAAGTTCATTTAGTCAAGTCATTGGAGGAGAATTCTTGTAATTCCATTACAAGAGACATTGATTAAGTTTGCCAAACAATGCCTAATTTGTCTTTCCAAAACTGATTTCAAGTCGACTCATTCTCACCCCGGGGAGTGGAATGGAGCCAAAGCCACTTGGTCATGTCGAGGACACAAATTAGAGACCTTCGTACCATCCTTTTGAAGGTGGATCGATTGTCTGCTCGGCTCCCTCATTTATGAGAGATAGGGTCGTTCGCATGGTGAATCACTGGTAAGAAACTTCGAGTTTCACTTATGATTTACCACGTCTTGATTCACAAGATTAAATGTCTCGAGTAATTGGGAGTCAATTATAAAAATCTCTTGGTGTAGTAAACGTCCACACCACGTGGCTTGCTATATCGACGGATTTTGGATTAATTGATGTAGACAGTTATAAGTAATTGTGAAGAATTGTGAAGTTGTCGTAAACTTCCACACCACGTGGCTTGCGATGATGTAGCAATTCCAAACGATTTACTTTAGTGCTGAGTAATGGTTTACACTTAGATACGCATTATAGTATTCCTCCCCACGAGTTTACGCTATAAGTGATGTATGACCAAAGAAAATCTAATTGCTAAATCATTTGGGTGGGTAAACGTCCACACCACGTGGCTTGCCTTACCTGATGGGATTTTAGATGTAATTAGTAATTTAATGATATTATTTGAGGGAGATAATATCGGAAATTAAATTGATTATTTGTTTATGTGCTTATAGGTTTAGAGAATAGCTATGAATCCACTTTCTGTGATACTCAAGGAGAATGAACTCACTGGCCCCAATTATATTGATTGGAGGAGAAATTTGGACATTGTCCTGACTTCTGAAGAGTACAAATTTGTACTCCATGATGTGTGCCCTGCTGAGCCCACGGATGCCTCAACTAATGAGGAAAAAGAGGCATATAGGAAGTGGAAAAAGGCAGATGAAATGGCTAGGTGTTATATTTTGGCTTCTATGTCAAATGTACTCCAAACGCAACATGAGTCGATGGACACTTCCTATGATATGTTGTCTAACATCAAAGAAATATTTGGAGAGCAAGATCGTGCGGCAAGGCAAGAAGCCATGAGAGTCCTTATGACAACTACTCAGTCTGAAGGAACGCCCGTAGGGGAGCACGTTCTTAAGATGATGAGTTTGTTGAATGAACTTGAGATCCTAGGAGCTCAAATTGATGGTGAGACGCAAGTCGACATCATACTCCAGTCTCTGACCCCTAGTTTTGAGCAGTTTCGCATGAGTTATAATATGGGTAAACTATCTTATACTCTTGCGCAACTCCTAACTGAACTGAAGGCGGCAGAGGGGATCTACAAGAAGGGCAAGTCTCAAGCGCTTGTAGCTACCAAGTCCAAAGGCTTGAAGCCTGTTGGAGGTAGGGGCAAGAAAAGGAAGCAAGCCTGGAAACCCAGTGGTTCAAAGAAGCAAGCACCGCGTGAAGGGACCAACAAGCCTAAGTGCAAGTGCTTCCGATGCAAGAAGTCTGGACACTGGAGGTCTGATTGTCCTCTCAAAGGTACGAATTCCTCTTTAGTCATTAAAACATAGTCAGCGGTATTATCTACCAGAATTCTGGTGTGTAGATATGGAACCACTGACGGTATGTGCATTTTAAATGCAGGGGTTCCAGAAAACCCGACGACTTAGAGAAGAAGAGTTCGAGTCTACATGGGCAAAGTTGTAGAGGAGGCAGCTGTTGCAGTGGAAGACATTTTATTTGCTTTTAGTAGCTATAGGATTTCATTTCAAAGTTATTGCTTTTATGTACCCTTTTCTTTTAGAAAGAACTATGTTCTGGTTTTCTATTATTAATGAATGGATATTTATTTCTTTTAATCATTTGATGATTATTGAGAAGAAATTATGATATTATCTATTCTGGTACATTAGTTAGCAATATGTGAATGATGAATCCTAAGTCTCCACGATGCAACAAATCGTAGTATATAATTCGTTTTACCTGTTAGAGATATTTCTTTACTAAATCATTATACTTGTGAATTCTATGCTAAGTAGTATTTATTCAAATAAGATTCAAATGTTGAAATTGATTTGATCAATTAAGTTGAAGGAGTGTCCCTTCCAACCTAAGAATTGAATTTGGAAGATAATACGACTAAGCAAACCTTTCTGGATAAAGGATATAGAATCCGGACAAGTATTGAAATTGATTAAACACTGATATATATAGACCTATGTCTACTCAGACAAGAAAGGTACGAGTACTTCATTTGATGAATACTCTAAATATGGATTAGAATACTTGATATACCACAAGAGCAAGTGTTTTGACATTTCAATGGACACAAGCTATAGTGGAAGAAGTATCAAAGTATATTCATAAGTAGCCTGTGATCTAATCACGGAGGCTGGTACCTGTCTGAAGACATAGCATAATCAGTAGTTGGAATTAGATTCCAAATGACTAACACCATATACTTTAAGTGTAGACATGGTGTATAATTAAGAAATAGATCTCTAAAGAAAAGGTAAAAGAAAGAATTAATCGGTACTACCTATGTTCTGAGAATATTTATGAAAGACAACGATACATTTCGATGTGGTTGTAAAATATCCTGGAAGAACAAAAGTTGTGTATTCAAATAGTACTACGAACCAGAAGGACGTTATAAGTTCTAACGCCCGGTTCTTAGAAGAATATTATTAGATGGAACACAAAGCCCAAAGTAACGAGATGCCTTAGAGCGAGAGAAAAAGACAAGGACTGGAAACCAGCCAAACCGAGTAGCGGTACACCACTAACTGCACCTACTGTTATTACTGTTTATACACTGGAACACCGTTGTAGTGGGAGGTTGTGGACAACCGGAGATGTTTATAAGACTAGAAGAGTTTTAAAACTCTGGATCTAGTATACATGAAATCATTCCCTAGATCTACATGAAGGGCAGTACTAAATCTAAATATGTCTTCTTAGATTATTGCTAAGAGACAAGATTATTTAGAGTACAAGCTTAGTTGATCCATTTATGGATTGTAACAAAGCTATAATTCGTGGTACTTGCGAATTGATGAGATAATCCATTTGATGGATTCATCAAAAGGCATGGACGAATAATGTGTATTGGAAACATAATGGAAACAAGGTGGTGTTTCTCGGAGATTTTATGTAGATAACATTCTATCATTGGTAACAATGTAAAAGTGTTATCAGGCATAAAATAATGGTTGTCTAAGATAGAATCGATATATAAGATAAAGAAGAAGTTAGATCATGTTCTTAAGATCTAGGATCTTATAAAAAGAACATTGTACTTCTCTAAGAAATCTTATACGATTAAGGTTCGTTTTAACATGCATAATTCCAAGAAGGGTGTGTGACCTTCAAGAAGGAATGCATCTATCTAAAGGTATGTGTTTGGAACACATAAAGGAGATAAAAGTAGTGAAAGCAGTTTCCTACACCGGATGTGTGGAAAGCTTTAAAATGCAATGTTTAAAAATGAGAACCGGATATCGACTATGCAGTTGGCATAGTGGGAGGATATCAAAGTAATTCTGGAAAGGAATATTCGACTGCTGTAAGAGTACTTTCGAAGTACTGTTCTAGACTACGAAGCAGACGAGGTTTTCCTTTGGATTACATTTCTCAGATCTCTAATCAAATCAGGATCAGTGTAAGTCGATATCAGGCTATGTGTTCACTTGTAAAGGGAGGTAAAGCTTTAGAATGGAAGAGTGATAAGCATGATGCTTTTCGGACTCAACCATGGGTAACCAAACTGCAGCCTCACAGGCAGCGGAAGTTGTGGTAAAGCTTTGGGATAACCTCTGGACTTAGAAATGATTCTTGGTTTACCAAAGTCTATTTAGATAGCGGTGCAATGGCAAACTGAAAGAAATCATAAGTCAATAGTGATGATGTTGGAGTTGTGTACTTAATGTCTAGATTTAAGTGAAGGAAACTCACGATCCATTGCCATTAATCTATTTAATTAAATAAACAATTATTTGCATTTAATTATTTATAATTAAATATATGCAAATCATAGTCCTGGATTTTATACGTTGTAGTTAGTATGGTGTTGCATGGGCGCACAGAAGATCATACTATCGGTTACTCGTATTTAATCGAACAGTTGCTCACGACCTAGATGGACACGGACCAATCCATCGGTATAGTCGTTGTGTGAGAGAGAAAATAATTTATCTTAATTATTTTATCACACTTGTACACTTGGTGTATTGAGCGGATCGTTGAGATTCATCGATTAGGATTGCCGGCGATAATCGATTCGAGTCTCAGTGTATTTTATTCTTAATCCCCGAAACTATTGCGGGTGTGTATATTCAATATAAGTGACTTTGATTTACCAAAGGAATTAACCGATTTAATTATTGGGTTAATTACCGGTTAAGTTGGGTCACTATATTTTATATATGGCATGCCGTGAATACTTGACGGGAAAGTGTATCCCGGAAGGGTTGATAATATCCCCGAGATGAGTTCATAAGGAATTATTATGTAAACCCTGCAGGTGGATTTGTTCCGCATAATAATTAAGGTTGAATGGTACTAGTCTCGGATATAAGAGATGAATAAATTAATTAGCAATAAATTAATTTTATTCATGGATATTTATATCTTAAATACACGGAATAAATAATACTACCGGAGAAATATTATTTGATATAATATGGTTTAATATTGGGAGTGCAATTAATTTTATATAGTGGAAAATAGAATTAATTAATAATAGTAAGGATTAATAGATTTGGGCTTGGGCTCAATTTAATCACTATTATTGGAAGCCCAATATTCCACCTCCTTAAGATCCCCTACGTAGCCTATAAAAGCACTACATGGTCTTCTCTATTCTCATAACTTGAAGATCACAATTCTAGAGAGAGAAAGTAGAGAGGGAGATCCATGGAGTTCGGTAGATCGTCGCCCACACGACGTCCGAGCTAGTGTGCAAGGAATACGTGGGAAGATCTCAAGGTCGTCAAATTGAGTTCTTCGTTTTTCCGAACAACGAGAACGAGGTAAATCGTAAAACCCTCTTTATGATTTTATCGTTTAATTATCGTAAAAATACCTTGAACCAAGATCCAAGGAACGGACCCACGAGACGAGGTCGAACCGGGCGGTGGTGGTCGGACCACCGGACCGCCGGCGGTTCGACGGCTCGGCTGGACGAAGATCGCGCGGGGAAAAATCGAGCCTAGGGCTCGATACGCGGATCGGCTGCGGGTTTTCTCGCAGCGATCAGCTGCCTGCTGCGGGTTTTCCCGCAGCAACTCGTAGCGCTCAGCAGCAGCGAGTCAGGCGACTCGCTGCGGGTTGCTGTGGGCTGCTACGGGAGATTCGCTGGGTGCTGCGGGTTTTCCCGCAGCGGACCCGTAGCGACTCAGCAGCGACTCAGCAAGTCCCAGCAGCAGCGAGTCAGGCGACTCGCTGCGGGTTGCTGCGGGCTGCTGCGAGTCACCCCGCGTGGCTCCTGCGGGTTTCGCGAGTTCACGCGAGTTCTCTCGTGTTTTTCCCGCGTAACTTTTTCGTATGGTCATGTACATGTTCCGGGAGTAGATTGGGTTGTCGGTTCCGCAATTTTGACAATCCGGATATTCGATCTCCAAAGGATTTCGGTCGGAATTAATTAGATAATTAATTTTAATTAATTTATTAATTCCGGGATATCGATTTCCAACAATTGGTATCAGAGCGTTGGTTTTAGTTCATGGTATTTTTCGATAAATTGTTCTACCTTGCAGGGTTTCCGATTATTATGGCTACATTTTATTTTGTTAATTAATGTCATAATAATGTTCTTGATTATTAAACTCTCGGTGATGTTATTTGTTCTTGTGTGGTGAATGCTTGTTCTTATTTTTCCGGAAATTGTTTGAGGTCGTTTTCTTGTAGAGAATCGATACCGGATAGCGTAGTAATAAATTTGTAATTTATTTTACGTTGGATCGAGGACGAAACGACGACCGGAAAAGTGTGACGGAGGAGACGAAGAGAGGGAGGACCGGGGGGGTCGATCATCCCCATGATCGATCCCCATGAGGATCGATCGACCCCACAAGGGGCTGCCCGCTAGGGCTTCCGGCCACGCCGGCCACCGGTGGTGGTGGCGCGTGGGCTGTGGTCCCCGGCGGTGGTGGTCCCCGGCGGTGGTGGATGATGGTGGGGTTGGCGTGGGGATCCCCAACCCATGCTACTCCTACCAAGATCCAACTTTCCTAAATTGATTCGGTTTTCCTATTTTGAGTATTCCTATTTTGGGAACTCTCATGGAAATAGGAAAAGAATTAATTGGAATTAATTTATTTCCTTATTCTATTATGGAAGTCTTCTAGAATATTCTAAGTTCTACTTGGAATAGGATTCTAGAGATTTAATGGAATTAGAAAGGAAAATAATTAATTATTAAATTAATTTATTTCTATTTGATTATTCCTATTTTATGGGAATTTTCATGGACATGGAAATTAATTAATTTTGGAAAGTAGAAGAGTCCTTAATTAATTTTTCCTATTTAATTATTCCTTTATGGAATTTTTAATAGACTAGGAAAGGAATTAATTTGGAAGGACTATGAGTCCTAAATTATTTTATTTCCTTATTTCATTATGGAAATCATCTAGAATATTCCAAGTGGATCTTGGATAGATTATTCTAGAGATTTAATGAAGTAGAAAGGGAAAATAAAATAAATTATTTTATTTCCTTATTTCATTATAGAAGTCTTCTAGAATATTCCAAGTGGGTCTTCGATAGATTATTCTAGAGATTTAATGAAGTAGAAAGGGAAAATAAAATAAATAAAAATATTAATAATATTTAATTTTATTTTTGATTTATTCGATTGACTTGATTTTCGAATTAAGTAACTTTTGGATTTATTAAAAATAAATAGATTTAAATATTGGAATTAATATTCCCGTCACATGGAGCATTCAAGAACGAAGACTAAAGACTAGAAGATGCGTACGGAGATGCGATAAAGCCATAATAGTCGGAAAAATAATATTCTAGTATTATTTTGATTATGTGATAATATTCTATGTGCTTTATTTCATGTATGCATGCTTATGTGTATTTAATAAATAATGCATTAGATAGCGTATCCCTTTATTGTAAAAAGCTAAGTGGGAGAGGGTATGGAAACATATCCATGGTCTCCATTGCTGTTCTCTTGGTGACTTTTATGGACTTTTGAAGTTCGTATAGACAAGTCATTGGAGGAGAATTCTTGTAATTCCTCTTACGAAAAACATTGATTAAGTCTATCAAACAATGCCTAATTTGTCTTTCCAAAACTGACTTCAAGTCGACTCATTCTCACCCCGGGGAGTGGAATGGAGCCAAAGCCACTTGGTCATGTCGAGGACACAAATTAGAGGCAGTCGTACCATCTTTTGAAGGTGGATCGATTGTCTGCTCGGCTCCCTCATTTGATGAGAGATAGGGTCGTTCGCATGGTGAATCACTGGTTAGAAACTTCGAGTTTCACTTATGATTCTCCGCGTCTTGATTTACAAGATTAAATGAATCAAGTAATTGGGAGTCAATTATAAAAGTCTCTTGGTGTAGTAAACGTCCACACAACGTGGCTTGCTATGCTGACGGATTTTGGATTAATTGATGTAGACAGTTGTAAGAAATTGTGAAGAGTTGTGAAGTTGTCGTAAACGTCCACACAACGTGGCTTGCGGTGATGTAGCAATTCCAAACGATTTACTTTGGTGCTGAGTAATGGTTTACACTTAGATACGCCTTATAGTATTCCTCCCACCGAGGTTCCGCTATAAGTGATGTATGACCGAAGGAAATCTAATTGCTAAGTCGTTTGGGTGGGTAAACGTCCACACACCGTGGCTTGCCTTACCTGATGGGATTTTAGATGTGATTAGTGATTTAATGATATTATTTAAGGGAGATAATATCGGATATTAAATCGATTGTTTGTTGTTATATGTGCTCATAGATTAGGATATGGCTTTGAACCCACTTTCTGTGATACGTAAGGATTTTAAACTCACTGGTCCCTAAATATAATGATTGGAATAGAGATCTAGACATTACCCAAACTGTTGAAGAGTACAAGGTTGTACTCAATGAGCTTTATCCTTCCGAGCCTATTGACATAGGCGGCTAGACAAGAAGCGATGAGGATACTCATAAAGGCCAGTCACTTCGAGGAAACGCTTAAAAACGTTTTTGAGATGATTGACCTTTTAGACGAGTTGAGACGGAAATCGCAAGCTCTTGTAGCCAATGCCAAAGGTTTCGAACCTAAAGGCATGAATCGGGGGAAAGGACAAGAAAGCAAAGAAACCCAGTGGTTCTAAATTACTTGAACCACGAGATGGGACGAGAAAGCCAAGAGGCAAGAGTTCTCGAAGCAAACAGTCTGGGTACTGGAAGTCTGATTATCCTCTCAAAGAAAGTACGAAATTTTCTTTAGTCGAAAAACATAGTCAGTGGTATTATCTACCGGAACCTGGTGTGTAGATATGGAACCACTGACGGTATGTGCATTTTAAATGCAAGGGTTCCAGGAAACCCGACGACTTAGAGAAGAAGAAATCGTAGTCTACATGGGCAATGCTGTAGAGGAGGCAGCTGTTGCAATGGAGGACATTTTATAGGATTTCATTTTGAGTTATTGCTTTTATGTACCTTTCATATTAGAAAGAACTTTTGTTCTGGATTTCTAATGAATGGATATTTTATTTCTTTTAATCATTTGATGGTTATAAGAAGAAATAATGATAGTATCTATTCTGGTACATTAGCTAGCAATATATAAATGATGAATCCTGAGTCCACCACGATGCAACGAACCGTAGTATGAAACTCGTTTTACTAATAAGAGATTTCTTTATTAAATCAATTATGCTTGTGGATTCTTATGCTAAGTCACGTTTATTCAAATAAGAAGTTCGAAGGTCGAAAATTGATTTTGATCAATTAAGTTGAAGGAGTGGACCTTCCGACCTAAGAATCTAATTTGGAAGATAACATGACTAAGCAATCCTTTATGGATATAAGATATAAGATCCGGACAAGTATTGGAATTGATTAACTCTGATGTATGCAGATCTATGTCTACTCAGACAATAAGGTACGAGTACTTCATTTGATGATTACTCAAGAAATGGATTAGAATACCTGATGTGCCACAAAAGCAAGTGTTTAAACAAGTCAATGGACACTAAGCAATTGTGGAGAACCATCAAGGTATATCCATTTGTAGCCTGCGATTTGATCGCGGAGGCAAGTACCTGTCTGAGGAATGCATGGCATACTAATCAGAAATTGGGATTTAATCCTAAATGACTTCACCATACACTGTTGTGTAGAAATGGTGTGTCGTAAACAAGAAATGGAACTCTTATAGAAATAGTAAAAGCATGAGTTATACGGAACTACCTATGTTCTATGGATATATCTGGAAACAACGGCGCATTTAAATGCGGTTGTAGAATGTCCTAGAAGAACAAAAGATGTGTGTTCAATAGTACTATGAACCAGAAGGACGTTATAAGTTCTAACGCCCGGTTCCTAGAGAAAGACTATACGATGAACCACAAGCCCAAAGTGACATGATACATTGAAATGACAGAGAAAGATTAAGACTTAGAACCAGCCGAACTGAGTAGCGGTACACCACTAACTGCACCTACTGTTATTATTGTTTATACACCGGAATGCCGTTGTAGTGGGAGGTTGTGGAACAACCGAAGATATTCATAAGACTAGGTGAGTCTTCGGACTCTGGACCTAGTATACATGAAATCGATCCCTTGATCTACATGAAGGCAGTACTAGATCTAAATGTGCCTTCTTGGAAAGCAATAAGGATTATTGCTAAGAGGCGAGATCATTTAGAGTACAAGCTTAGTTGATCCATTTATGGATTGAAACAAAGCATTGAGTTCGTGGTACTTGCAAATTGATGAGATAGTCCATTTTATGGATTCATCAAAAGCATAGACGAATCGTGTGTATTGGAAACGTGATGGAAAACAAGGTGGTGTTTCTCGGAGGTTTTATGTAGATAACATTTTATCATTGGTAACAATGTAAAGATGTTGTCAGACATAAAATGGTGGTTGTCTAGATAAATCATTATGAAAGATATAGGAAGAAGTTGGACATGTTCTTGAGATCTTGAATCTCTAGGAATGAACATTGTACTTCTCCTGGACATCTTACATATATGATTATGGTTCGTTTTAACATGCAAGATTCCGAGAAAGGTTCGTTACCTTTCAGAGACGGAATGCATCTATCAAAGGATATGTGTTTTGGAACACAAAAGGAGATAGAAGCAATGAAAGCAGTTTCCTACACTTTGAGTGTGGAAAGCTTAATAAATGCATTGTTGAAAACAAGAACCTGATATCGGCTATGCGGTTAGCATAGTGGGAGGATATCAAGGTAATCCTGGAAAGGAATATTCGACTGCCGTAAAAGTACTTTCGAAGTACTGTTCTAGACTACGAAGCAGACGAGTTTTTCCTTTGGATTACATTCTCTTAGATTTCTAATCGAACGAGGACCGGTGTAAGTCGATATCAGGCTATGTGTTTCACTATTGAAGGAGAAGGAGTTTTAACATGGAAGAGTGATAAGCACGATGCTTTTCGGACTCTGCCATGGGTAACCAAATAGCAGCCTCAGAGGCAGCGGAAGTTTTTGGTATAATTCCGGGATAATCTCTGGGACTTAGATGTGATTCTTAATTTGCCAAAGGCTATGTAAATAGCGGTGCAATGGCAAATGGGAAGAAATCACTAGTCCATAAGTGTAAGATAACACATAGTGCAAGTACCACCTGATACGAGTCATCGTCGAGGGAGACGACGCTGTAGTCACCAAGATAACTTCAGAGCGGCAACCTAGAGTGCTCATTCACATAGTACTTCTTGGAAGTACAACTTAAGCACGTGATGAGTATGGGAGTCAGGAGTTTGGAGGAAATGACTAGACCTTAGTACAAGTGGGAGATTGTTGGAGTTGTGTACTTAATGTCTAGATTTAAGTGAAGGAAACTCACGATCCATTGTCATTAATCTATTTAATTAAATAAACAATTATTTGCATTTAATTATTTATAATTAAATATATGCAAATCATAGTCCTGGATTTTATACGTTGTAGTTAGTATGGTGTTGCATGGGCGCACAGAAGATCATACTATCGGTTACTCGTATTTAATCGAACAGTTGCTCACGACCTAGATGGACACGGACCAATCCATCGGTATAGTCGTTGTGTGAGAGAGAAAATAATTTATCTTAATTATTTTATCACACTTGTACACTTGGTGTATTGAGCGGATCGTTGAGATTCATCGATTAGGATTGCCGGCGATAATCGATTCGAGTCTCAGTGTATTTTATTCTTAATCCCCGAAACTATTGCGGGTGTGTATATTCAATATAAGTGACTTTGATTTACCAAAGGAATTAACCGATTTAATTATTGGGTTAATTACCGGTTAAGTTGGGTCACTATATTTTATATATGGCATGCCGTGAATACTTGACGGGAAAGTGTATCCCGGAAGGGTTGATAATATCCCCGAGATGAGTTCATAAGGAATTATTATGTAAACCCTGCAGGTGGATTCGTTCCGCATAATAATTAAGGTTGAATGGTACTAGTCTCGGATATAAGAGATGAATAAATTAATTAGCAATAAATTAATTTTATTCATGGATATTTATATCTTAAATACACGGAATAAATAATACTACCGGAGAAATATTATTTGATATAATATGGTTTAATATTGGGAGTGCAATTAATTTTATATAGTGGAAAATAGAATTAATTAATAATAGTAAGGATTAATAGATTTGGGCTTGGGCTCAATTTAATCACTATTATTGGAAGCCCAATATTCCACCTCCTTAAGATCCCCTACGTAGCCTATAAAAGCACTACATGGTCTTCTCTATTCTCATAACTTGAAGATCACAATTCTAGAGAGAGAAAGTAGAGAGGGAGATCCATGGAGTTCGGTAGATCGTCGCCCACACGACGTCCGAGCTAGTGTGCAAGGAATACGTGGGAAGATCTCAAGGTCGTCAAATTGAGTTCTTCGTTTTTCCGAACAACGAGAACGAGGTAAATCGTAAAACCCTCTTTATGATTTTATCGTTTAATTATCGTAAAAATACCTTGAACCAAGATCCAAGGAACGGACCCACGAGACGAGGTCGAACCGGGCGGTGGTGGTCGGACCACCGGACCGCCGGCGGTTCGACGGCTCGGCTGGACGAAGATCGCGCGGGGAAAAATCGAGCCTAGGGCTCGATACGCGGATCGGCTGCGGGTTTTCTCGCAGCGATCAGCTGCCTGCTGCGGGTTTTCCCGCAGCAACTCGTAGCGCTCAGCAGCAGCGAGTCAGGCGACTCGCTGCGGGTTGCTGTGGGCTGCTACGGGAGATTCGCTGGGTGCTGCGGGTTTTCCCGCAGCGGACCCGTAGCGACTCAGCAGCGACTCAGCAAGTCCCAGCAGCAGCGAGTCAGGCGACTCGCTGCGGGTTGCTGCGGGCTGCTGCGAGTCACCCCGCGTGGCTCCTGCGGGTTTCGCGAGTTCACGCGAGTTCTCTCGTGTTTTTCCCGCGTAACTTTTTCGTATGGTCATGTACATGTTCCGGGAGTAGATTGGGTTGTCGGTTCCGCAATTTTGACAATCCGGATATTCGATCTCCAAAGGATTTCGGTCGGAATTAATTAGATAATTAATTTTAATTAATTTATTAATTCCGGGATATCGATTTCCAACAGATGATAACACATAGAGCAAGTACCACCTGATACGAGTCATCGTCATGTGAGACGACGCTGTAGTCACCAAGATAACTTCGGAGACGGCAACCTAGAATGCTCATGCACGAGGCACTTCTTTGGAAGTGCAAATTAAGCACGTGATGGGTATGGGAGTCGGGAGTTTGGATGAAATGACTAGACCTTAGTATAAGTGGGAGATTGATGTGGTTGTATACTTAATGTCTAGATTTAAGTATCGTAAACTCCCGGTCATATTATTTAACCAAATTAAATAAATAATCGTTTGCCTTTAATTATTTATAATTAAATAAATGCAAATATGGTTCTGGATTATATACGTTGTATTTAGTATGGTGTGCGTCGTCACACGGAAAATCATACTATCAGTCACTCGTATATAATCAAACAGTAGCTCACGACCTAGATGGACAAGAACTAATCCATCGGTATAGTCGTTGTATGAGAGAGAAAATAATTGGTCTTGATTATTTTATCATACTTGTACACTTGGTGTATTGAGCGGATCGCTTGAGATTTATCGATTAGGATTTCCTTGGATAATCGATTTAAATCTCTGAGTATTTTATTCTTAATCCCTGATATTATCGCGGGTGTGTGCATTTAATATTAGTGACTTTGATTTTCCAAAGGAATTGATTGATTAGAATAACCGATCAATTACCGGTAAAGTTGGGTCACGGTATTTTATGTATGACATGCCGTGAATTCTTGATGGGAAAATGTGTCCTCGAAAGGGTTGATAATATCCCCGAGATGAGTTCATAAGGAATTATTATGTAAACCTCATGAGTGGATTTGTTCCGCATAATAATTAAAGTTGAATGGTACTAGTCTCGGATATAAAAGATGAATAAATTAATTAAGCAATAAATTAATTTTATTCATGGATATTTATATCTTAAACACATGGAATAAATAATACTACCGGAGAGAATATTATTTGATATAATATGGTGAATATTGGGAGTGCAATTATATTTATATAGTGGAATTAATCATATAATTAATATTAATGGATTAATAGATTTGGGCTTAGGCTCAATTTAATCATTAATATTGGAAGCCCAATATTCCACCTCCTTTAGATCCCCTACGTAGCCTATAAAAGCACTACATGGTCTTCACAATTCAATACATCTACAAGACAAGAATATCATTAATTGATAGTTCTAGAGAGTTGTGAAGGAGATCCATAAGCTTGGAGGATCGTCGCCCACACGACGTTCAAGCTAGTGCAAGGAATACGTAGGAAGATCCGAAGGTCTTCAAATCAATCTCGTTTCTCCGCACAACGAGATCAAAGGTAAAATCGATAAACACCCTCTATGATTTTACGTTGAATAAATCGTGATATATACATGAACGAAAGATCCGGGACGAACGAACTCCGCGGATGGGGATGGATCGCGAGGTCGACATCCCCGCGGAGATCGAACCCTCGGCTGGGAGCCGAGGGAGGCGATCGAACCTAGGGTTCGATCGCGACGGCACACGGGAGGAGCCCCGGCTGGACGCCGGGGCATGCGATCGACCGCGACGGTCGATCGCCGGGCAGCCGCGGCTGGAGCCGCGGCGGGTTCGCCGCTGGGCGAACCGCCCTCCTCGGGCGGTGGCGGTGAGTCGCCGGACTCACCGCCCGGGGCTGCCGGAAGCAGCCCCATGCGATCGCGAGCCCCGGCGGGGGCTCGACTAGGGTTTCTAGCCGCGGGTTTATCCCGCGGCGGTGATTCTCTTGTCGGGCTCCAGTTCGTCGGTGTTCGCGTGTTTTCCGGCGATGGGATTTCGGTCGGGGTTATGTATTCCGCAATTCCGTTAACCCCGGGATATCGATTTCCAACACCTCGAGACCGACTCGGGCGAATTGCATCGGCAATTAGTTCGGTTAAATTTAATTGATTTTGACGCTACGAAAATGACTTATCAATTTGGCGCCGTTGCCGGGGAACACTTTAGGCATTAGTATTAGTGTTTGAGTGTTTGCAACTTTCTTTCTTTTTTTTTTTTTTTGATATGATTATTATTTCTACCACCGGTGCGTTTCATGTTTTTGTCAAGTTTTTGTTTAAGCAGTGATGAATTCATACAACAACTATGCGTGGGAGTTTACAAGGACTCAGACAAGCATATACTATGAGCCTTCACCTTATGAGGAGACATCTCAATTTGGTCCTTACTCTCAGTCATACATTCCGGGAAGGCAACCATATTCCAATTGTTATTGGGACCAGCCTCAGGACCAATGGTCTTCTTCGAATTTGACGTACCCGCCACTATATACGATGCAACCTGAGCCTCCATACAAGCCATCATTGGATGACGTTTTTCAGGATTTCATGCGGACGACCCAACAATTAATGAAATCAAGTGAAGCGGCGATCAAAGCAAATGAAGTGGCGATGACAATAAATGCTGAAGCAAATTTGGCATACCCTCCACCGTATTCGATGCAACCAGAGCCGTCATATAAGCCATCTTTGGAGGACACTTTGCAGGATTTCATGCAGATGGCTCAATAAGCCATGAAATCAAACGAAGCGGCAATAAAAGCGAATGAAGTTAGATTGACAGAAAGCGTCGAAGCGGAAGAAAGGTCTAAGCTCATAGGAGAGATGATCGATAAGATGTGCAATAAAAGCGAGTGGGTACACGAGGATGAAAATCTCCAAAGTGACTACGAAGATGATGAAGTAGAATCGAATGAGGTCGAGTCCAAAGTGGACCATATGTACGTCAATGAACTAAATTTGGAGGGAGATGATGAAGAAGAGACAATTGAGAGTATGGTGTTGGATGAGATTACACCAAAAGTGTCACATCAAGACGAAGACCCATACAAGTTGTTAATTCCACTCCATAGAGAACTAGAGCAAGAGACATTGAGTATCAATATAGTAGTCGACAATCATGAGGAAGTGCATTTACAAGAAGAGGAGTCATCGATGCTAGATATCTCTCTTGAGTCTCAAATCTCAAATATCGATGACCCGAGAGTCGAGGGCAAGGAGGTTGAGGATGTAATTTCAAGCGTACATGTATGATCAAATCACCCTCTTCCTCTCCGAGTTGTCAGGTACATAAAAAATTAGAGCTTCCTCGTTCCTCACTTGAAATGGTCGATCTTATTTATGTTGAGGAGTCGAGAGTTCTTCGTGCTCACCACCCACCCAAACCACATGATCCAGGTATTTTCAAATTTAATTATGCTTTGGGTGGGGATAAAACATCTTCTGTTAAGGTTGATTACAATGAAGTTATTAATTATTTTGATGCCTACATCGTAAATTGTCTTTACATTTATGCTATTGATCTTTTGGTCAAGATGGTGTTCTTGCAGAAAAGTAGCTCGATATTCTTATTTCTCGGTGTTCAAGCCAAGCGAGACGAGCATGTTGAATATAGTGTGGAGATGATTGAGATGCTCAAAATCGATAAAGAAAAAGAATCACCTCCACCAAAATTAGAGCTCAAAGGATTGTCGAAGCAATGGAAATATGTCTACATAGATGGCGAGGAGCACGCCTGCCATACTTCCCGGTACAAAGAGATTATGGGCGTACTTAGGGGGCCACATTACCCCTTATACGAGCCATGAGGATAGGCCGTAACTTCTTACGGCCTAGGTTTGTGTCTTTTTCTTTTTCTTTTGTGTGTGTGAGAGTTTTTTTTTTTTGTGTGTGTGTGTGTGTTTCGTTGTTTGTTTTTGTTTCGTGTGAGCATGCTTTTGAATTGATCGAACTTTCCTTTGATTTGTTGTGACGATAAACCATGTGGACATGGTTCCGTACTAAGTGTGGGGGGAGTTTTATTGAGTTGGATGCATTCTCGGGTTTAGTTTGTGTTTTGTTTTGTTTTTGTTTTGTTTTTTTTTTTTTTTTTTTTTTTTGTCTATGTATTTGCCAAATCACTTTACGACGCTTCTTGAGATTATGGATAAATCTTTGGTGCTTTTATGTTGCATGTGAATGGTTAAGACCCCTTGTGTAGTCACTTTGATGTGATGTGAGTTTTACGCATGTCGACCTCTCCTTGTCCATTTGCCCTTGTGAGATTTTGAGCCTTTATAGCTTTCTTCTATGTGCGTAATACTTTGTTGTCTATTTGAGCTTCTTTTTATTTCGTATTCTATATTGTGTGCGCCCTTATGAACTAGAATAACTAGGCCGTGATTCGATTGTGTTTGAGACTTGATAATCATAACTTGCTTGATTTTGAAAATGATTGGGAATTGATCGATTAGGTTAGCCCTTCGAGCTGCTTTACTTTTGCCCTTGAACCCGTCGTGGGACACCCTAGATAGCCCCGTTGAGCCTACATTTAGCCTTTCTTTCTTGTCCTAAACGTCGAGGAGGGAGTGGTGTATTTTTTGGGGTGTGCTTAATTAATGAAGGGTGTTGAGTAGTGTTGTCATTTGCATTCCTTTGTAATAATTCGAGACATGTTATAAGTCTCAAGAAAAAAAAAATAGAAAATGAGACGTACTATTAGTCTAAAAAAAAAAGAGAAAATTGAGACATGTTACAAGTCTTAAAAAAAAATGTATTAGTTTAATAAAGTTAGTATGTCTTGCTTGGACATTGGTTTTGGCTTTGATGTGTTCATGATTTTTTTATTAGAGTTGTCGGAGGTTGTGGCGTGAAATAAAAGGAAGTTTGGTTGTGGTGACGAGTGATTGAATAATTAGTCCACTTTTCCCAAATTATCCCGAATACCCTAAGCCTAGCCCCGTTACACCTTATTTATCGATCACCCATGATTCTTAAGATGGTAGAACTTGATTTGTGGAGAGCACAATCGAGTAACGTGTTTGGTTTTTGTTCTTAGGCGCATATGATATTACTTGAAGCTCTTCCATGTTCCATATATGATCGTCTTTTCTTTGAGTGCACAAGTACATTTTCATTATTAATCCTTCTTTTGTGCACACCTTTGAGTGGAACCATATATACTTCGAGTGCAAAAGAAGAGAGTGAACCTTCGTGAGGGACGTCAGATTGGTCACATGTGTTAAAACTCGCTTGAATGTCTTTGTGCTACTTATTTTGGGTCGAGGCTATTCATTAGGTTTGTTTTGGAGGCACCGGAAATTTGTTTTTAATTTCGGGAGGTTGAATGGGCGATTGGCATCTTGTGTGTTATTTGATTGCGTTGTTCGCTTTTTTTGCTCCACTCTTGGACTTTGCTAGGGACTAGCAAAAGCTTATGTGTGGGGGAGTTGATGAGTTAGATTTTGTGTTGTTTTTCTTGTGTCGTTTGGTGTCGTCTTGTGTTGTTTTGTGTCGTGTCGTGTGTATTCCTCTTGGTTTTGGAGCATTTCATGTGTTTGTGTAGTGTGTAGGTCACGTTGGCGTTTTTGGCGAAGTTGGAGGCATTTTCGAGCGAAACGAGGCGACGAGTGGGCAAGGCGTGAAGGACGAAGCTGACCACCCAGGCAGGAGGCGGCTTGACCCCCCAAGCGGCCGCTTGGTGCCCTCTGCTGAACGGACTGGAACAAGCCCCACGCGACCGCTTGACCCCCCAAGCGGCCGCTTCGCTGAGTGGATCAAAGTTCCTGGAGCGCGGGGCAAGCGGCCACTTGACCCCCCAAGCGGCCGCTTGGTCCCCGATTTATGAAGGCTGTTGACTTTTGTTGACCGACGCATTTTGTACAAGAATAGGGTTTTACCCTATTCCGAAGACAATGAAAAACCCTATTCCGAAGACACTTTTCATTTACTACTTTCACGCACCGTTTTCCAGACCTTAGACTCGATTCCCTAGGAGTTGAACATCGTTGTTTTTCTTGCTTTCGATTCACGGATCTTAATCGGGGTTAGCTTCCGGTTTTTATTGCTTCAGCAATTAATCTAGTAAGCTTTTCTTTATTTCATCTTGTTACTTTTGTTTGCTTTTTATTTCAATTGGTTAACTTCTTAATCGTGATTATGAATTTCTCAAAACCTTATCATTGTTCTTTGTTTAATTCCATGAGTAGCTAAACTTCTTACTAGGGTTAGGGTGATCCAATTCTCGAAATTAGGATCGAGGTTTTAGTTCGATCATAAATTGTTCGATTAAATGCCCAATATATTTAAAACTCACGTTTGAGGCTTTTTAGACAATTACGTGATTGTGATTAATCGAACCACGTGTGAACCAACCGGAAACGGGCGTTCTACTCGTTTAATCGAACACGTGTGAACCAACCGGCAACGGGCGTTCTAGTGTGATCTATGCGAACTCTTATCGAACTCCGAAATTGAGAATTGGGGATCCCGACTCCCTAGTTCATTCTCTTATTATTTCAAAACTCTTGCTTTATTACTCGTCTTTTCATTTAATTAATTAGTATTAGTTTAAAAACAAAACCAACCAATTATGCATTATGCTATTCTATTCCTCATCCTAGTTGGAAACAAATAAACGTTTCTACACGCCGATTGTAGTATTCCTCGAGACCGTCTCGGGCGAATTGCTTCGGCAATTAGTTCGGTTAAATTTAATTGATTTTGACGCTACGAAAACGACTTATCAATTATCAAATAAATTATCATACCTACTGTATATATTACAAACTTATATTTAACAAACTTATATATGAACTTATATTGTTCTTCATATATAACAAACTTATATTTTTTATTAGTGATTAATTATGTTTACAGATGTGCTCAAGACTACATTGGACGAAGATGACAATGTTATATATATTGTGGATCCTTAAAATTTATGTTTAATTTCACTCTTTCATATTTTCAGTTTATGTTTCAGTATAAACTTTGAGATTTTTAATTTTTTTTTTTAATTTGAATACATTTCTATTAGTTTATTTGAATGTGTTTTTTTCAGTACGTTGCACTATTATCATGCCTTAATTTCATTTTTAAATTTATTGTATTTAAAAATAATTAATAATTATAAGAGTCGAAATCCGGTCTAAACCGGTCCAAACCCGGACCGGACCGGAATTTATCGGTCCGGACCGGATCAATACCGGTCCAGTCTTCGGTCCTGAAATTTTAGGGATTCCGGTCCTGGTCCGGTCTTGGACCGGTGCACACCCCTACTTTTGTATGTGTATTTCCACGTCCTTGACCATTTCCTGTTTGGCGCGAATGATCAGTGTCAGCGGAAGAATTGGTTGTGACGAGGGCGCTATTAGAACCACCGGTTGCTGATGTAGATTGTTTAGATCTTCGTATTTCTTCCAAAACTAAACGTGAGCGTGCCTCATAGAAAGATGGTATTGGTGTGGCATGTTGAAGAAGGGTGGCCACAGTGTCATAATTCTCGTTTAATCTAGAAATGAGTTGAAGAACGAGACGTTGATCATTGACGGGTGAACCAACGTCAGCTAGTTGGTCCGCGAGCATCTTAAGTTCTTGACAATAGGCAGACACATCAGAGAAGTTGTCAAGAAGACAAGATGAGAATTGTTTTTCCAGGTATGTGGCTCTAACCGTCTTGTTGTCCTGGAAAATATTTTGTAAGCTTTCCCACGCTTTTTTAGCAGTAGTGTTTGGAGTCAAAATAGTGTGGAGTAAGTCTTTTGAAATAGTTCCATAGATCCATTGTAGGACAATGACGTCGAGGCGAGGCCAAAGTTCATCCTTCGTAGTCGGTGGGGTAGGAGGGATGATATGGTCGAGAACAAGATAAGCTGTGCAATGGATCTTGAAGAGTTCCGCCCAAGATGCGTAATGTCCTGTTTCCATATCTAGAGTGATTGGAATAAAATTGCGAACATTGTTTACTGCTAGAGCTGGGTGAAACTTGGATGTATCATCCATGGATGGCGAGAAGAAAGTTGAAGATTTTTTTTATTTTTTTTGGAAGGAGAAAGTTGGAGGATTTAGATCTGGTCTCTTGATACAATGTAAGAAATCAGTTGATGATTTTCCCTTGTCTTTCATTGATAAATCAAATGTCAATATATACAATTGAAATATATACAATTGAGAAGGAGTAATTCCATGCTACAATTATGGACTAACTAAGGTAACAGTACTACAAGAAAAAACTATTTTAGCGACAAACTCGTTTTGTTTCTAATTCTACATATTTCGTCACTTGTTAAAATGAGAGACAAAATAATTTTGTCACCAAGTTTGTCATCTATAGTGAGTTGCAAATAATTTTTAATGTCAAAATATAAATTACGTCGCTAAATGATAAAGGAGAGAATATATTTTGGTCACCTATGCAATTTTATTTTGACATGAAAAAAAATTGTCAATTAACAAAAATATTATAATTGACCTATTTTTTAAAATAATTTATGCCGAACGTTATCTCCGTGACCAGAAACTACTTGGATTTCTTTTCGCCACCCTCGAACCCGAGGCTATGGCCGAGGTCCTCGATTAATGTACGTCGTCTCGCTCAGCATGGCTCACACTTGAATCCATCTTCGCCAACTCATCCACTTCTCGCGTCAATCAGCTTCGGGAGGCACTTTTGTCGCTGCGTCATGAATCTCTTTCGGTTGTCGAATATGGTACAAAATTCAAATCCATTTGTCCTCAGCTTTCTGCCATTGGTAAGCCTGTAGACGAAAGTAAAAAGAGTCATTGGTTCCTTCGCGGACTTGGCCACAAATTTATGAATTTAGTGAACACGTGTTCTTCCACTTCGAGGCCATTCAATTTGAATCAATAACTTCTGTCATGGAAGGGCCTTCTGTCCCTCCGACTAGGCCCCTACACTACAAAAAAAATTTGTGAAACCTACGGCCATTAGGGAACATGTTTTTATCAAAAAGCATGGCCTATTTGTGACTCGGGGCCCCAGCTCGACCCCACAACCCACCACAACCCAAGGCCCGACCCAAGCCCAGCCCTCTTCGTATGCTCGACCCCACAACCCACCACAACCCAAGGCCCGACAATATCCCAACAACTCAAGGCCCGACCCAAGCCCAGCCCTCTTCGTATTAATTATTAATGTGTATTGCATGGCCCAGGGTTTGAACCCTGGACCTCTTGAGTGAAGAGGAGGAAGATAACCGGGCTATCCGAGTTATATGTAAAAAATTTAAAATATAATATATATGTATTCATTAACTTATATTTATTAAGTATTATAATGTAATAATAAAATAAAATACAATATATATATATATATATACATATATATATATATATACACATATTTATATATATCAAATTATAAATATAAATAGTTGTTTAATAAAAGCTAATTTTAAATAAACAGACATTTAAATATATTAAGTTGCGATATTTTTTGTAATTAATTATTCTTATAAAATTGTGTAATTTTTTAGGTAATTTTATATTTTTTGTTATTAATTATTTTTATAAAATTAAGTAATTGTATAAATTTTGTAATTAATTATTTTTATAAAATTATAATTGCATTTTTTTGCGTAATTGTATAATTTTTGTAATTAATTATTTTTATAAAATTATAATTGCGTAGTAGTTGTATAATTGGCGTAAACAGTTAAAAACTTTAATTATAATTTTATTAGTCGTATAATTGGTTAGTGAGTAAACAGTTAAAAAACTTTAATTATAATTTTATTATTTAGTGAAATATTGGTTTAAAAAAATATTCAAAACAATTTAGTTAACATTTAATTAATTTATTATTATATAAATAAGTAATTAAAAAAAAAATAATAATTCCACTACGGCAATTGCCGTAGGAAATATTTTTCTAACTCACCTACCGGAAATAGCCGTAGGGGACCCTACGGTAAAACTTCCCGTAGGGGATTTATTATTTCCCTACGGCGTTTGCCCGTAGGGACAATTGCCCTATGACTAGCCGTAGGGGATCCCGTAGGGAATCTTGGTGGGAAGCTATGCGCGCGAATGCGCGCGCAGTTCCTTACGGGAGTCATCCCTACGGCTGGGGCCGTAGGAGATGCCATAGGAGAACTCTGTATATGTTCCCCGTAGAGAATGCCGTAGGGAATCCCCGTATGGAATCCCCGTAGGGATTCCTTGGTTTTTTTGTAGTGCTACCCGCGACGCGTCTTCTGGTCCGGGTCGTACGACCTCTAATGGTCGTCGTTCGTATGTTCCTCGCTGCCAGCATTGTCGAGGGGAACACTATGCTGATAAGTGTCCCCAATTTATCCAACTGCAACATCGAGAGCAGGCTGTTCATCAACTCCGTATCGCCCTCATCCAATCTCGCAACGCATTTAAGGCCGCTTGCAATCTTTCCGACGCTCCCTCTACTCCGAACTGGTATGTTGATTCCAGCGCCTCGGCTCATATGACTTCTCAGACAGCTCACCTCGACTCTCATGTACCCTACTCTGATAATAGTTCGGTCATTGTTGGTAATGGCAATGCACTTTTTATTTCTCATATCAGCTCTCGTCGTATAAAATTATTGGATGTCTTGGTAGTATCTCACATCACTGATGAAATTTTTTGAAAACAAAAACATCTATCCTATTTGAATTGTAATCACAAATTTTTGATCCAACAAATATTAACGTAAAACGTCAAAATTATATCAAAAACATAATTACAAAAGATGAAATCAGTACTATAATTTTTAAAATCCGCCATGGTCAAACAATGTATTTGAAATATTTTTGGATCAAACTTTGTTTTGAAAACATATGCTGAAGTTCGCATAATTTCTAGAAAAAAAATACTTAAAATTTTGCAATTTCAAATACAATAAAAGGAATATAATCTGATAGATAAAATATTATATCTACAAATTACACAATATACAGTACTCAGTAATTTTGTAAATATATATCATCGCCCTTTGAATATTTAGTGGGTCACATAAACAAAATAGTAGTGATATTTTCTATAGCACGTGGATAGAATAGACCAAAGACTATTGAATATGTTTGCCTTCTGATCTTGAACTATTGCACAGACGACAATATTGAATACTGTACTTATTTAATCAAACTAATTAAGTACGTACGTACTCTAAAAAAACAACTGTAGATTTTGCATCTACCATTTGAACTTTTATTCTAATATCTTAAAGATGGATAGATCATTATATATGTTCAATTTATATATATTCTTAGTTGAAATCGATATGCAAGTACATAGTACTCCCTCCGATTCTGAAGAGTCTGCAGAATCGGAGAGTGTATAATTTTTCAAAGTAAAAATAAACAAATCCAAAGGAATTAAATGGCGATGGATGAGCTCAGGTGCGTGCGGGGTTGGTATCCGAGTTCAAGAGAAGACACCATGGATTTATATATCTCGAGAATCAACCTGTTCTCAAACTCTGCTCTCGACTTAGCCATTGGAGCGCCCACTCGTGCTTTATTACCACCGTTGCCGATTCTCAACATCATTTTCATGTACGCTTTTTTTAGTCGGCACCATATTCTCACCGGGGAGGCTAGCCTCGCCAGCCGCAGCTTCGGGGACAGACGGACCTTCCACGGGCGAGGAGGCGGCTTTGCGGATGATGAGCTTCCAAATTTGACGATCTTGACTTTTTTTGTTGCCCCGGTTTGAGAGAGCTTGTCGTAGCCTGATCTTTTTTTCCACCGCGGTCTTCTTAACAATCTCCTCGTGTATGGAATAATCTCCATATCTCTCTCTCTTCTTTACTTTGTTTTTCTTTTTGGGTTGGTATGGATTTGAGAAGATATGAAGTGTTTTGTGAGCATTCTTTATATTTTATAATGCGGGCTTAAGGCTCTAGGAGTCAAGGTCAGTCGGTCAATATATGTATACTACTTGGTCCTTTAATTTCCTTTGTAAATTTACAAGGGAGAGAGGTCATGGGACAAAAAGAATATTAATTAAAAATACAAATTTACTAATTTATTTATATAAGGACCCTATCGAACAAATGTAATTAACAGAAATCATTAAATGGAAATCAAATACATTTTGAACTCTATTCTTGTAGAGGCCGTGATTCTAGAAGAAATTCATATAATACTCCTACTTGTTATCAAGGATGGGGAAGTGTCAACTCACATGCACTAATTTAAAAAAATAAAAAAAGAGAGAGAAATAATTGTAAATAGATGTTAAATAAGAAGTTCAAAGCAATAAACGATTAGTTTTTGAAGTTGACTACTATTTCTAGACGATTCATTAATAAAAATGTGATTTAGTTTATAGGGATATATCGACTACATATGAAAACAAAACTTGGTTAGGCAGGCCTAAACTTTTGGTTTATTACTAACCATCGAATGAGGTAACACCTACTGCAAACAAACAAGGTGGGTGGTGTAAGGATCCAGACAAAATAATTTGCCTAAACAAACAAACAATTTAGGTAAATGACGAGAGTCCTAAGCTGTAATGTTTGCACGATTCTGGAGTTACAAGGAGCACATTATTATCGTGGGACAGAGGAGGGATAAATAAATTTAAAAAATGTGTTGAATAGACTCAGAAGAATATTTAAATGACACAATGATGCTTATTGATAACCAACTAATGAATTATTGAACTGCCAAAGAGTGAATTAAATCTTATCTCGGCCACTAAATGAAAGCCCATACCAACACCCTCTAGTTCAACATTATCTTTCATTCAAATATATTTATGCATCTATACTTATTTTTCAAATCTATTTGTCCTCGCGCGGTAAAAAGAATTGCCAAACGAATGAATTTACCAACGGAAGGACTTATCAAACACTTTCATTTTTTAGTTTTTTTTGGAATATTATCAAATGATGTCAGTCGGTGATATCAACCGATTAAGGAGTAGGTAATTATTTTACCGTTATTATTATTAGATACAAAATGTTTAATTTGGTTTGTATTAATGTTTTGGGTAATTTAATCTCTTTTTATTATTAAGATGTTAAAGATCCAGAGTTCAATTCCTGCTCCTTGTTTCTTTAGTATTAATGTATAAATAAAAATAAATAAATAAATAAATTAAAAAAATTATAAGAGCTGGGACAAGGAGCCCGAGCAAGATATTTTGAAAGGTGTATACTGTATAGGCCACTCGTAGAGGAGAATTGCCAATCTGTTTGTATGCACCGGACCAGATGATAGTAGACTAGTTAAAAATATGGAGTAATAGTATTTTAAACTAAAAAAAGTATAAGACAAAAATAGTACTCCCCTGTCCCAGAGCTATAGGCACATGTGGTCAACGTTGACTTTTTTTGTCTTTCCAATACATATGATAAAAATATACAAAAAATATGAAAAAATTACTAAAATAAAATTTAATAGTTAAATTATATTTTAGTTATTTTTTCATAATTTTTGTATACTGTTTATCATATGTATTGGACGGACAAAAAAAGTCAACGTGAACCACAATTGCCTATAGCTATGGGACCGAAGGAGTAATATTTTCATTGTGTTGAAATGATTTTTTTTAATGAAATTTAATAAATATCATGATACATTGATACGTTATTTTATTGATTAAATAAATTTGTACTATTATAATTTTTGAGTATTGTAATTAGTGTTCATCATTATATGATAATAATTTAAATGAAGAAAATTAATTTAAATCTATTGAAATGTACACAAAATTACAATTTCGGGTGAAAAATCGACAAAAACGAGCTCAGGGGCATTTTGGTAATTTCCAGGGGTATTTGAATTTCCCGCAGAACATACACGACGTCGTTTTGTTCATGACTTGGCTGCTGGTGTACGGGTCTAGGGCGAGTGATTTCTCACTCGATTCTTCACCAAAATGCATGATTCTTGTTTGGCTGTGGTCCCTGCCAGCTCATCCAGCAAAGGCACATGGAATCGCGTCGATTGATCGCACAATCTTGATTTAGGAGGCTGTTACAGGTCGACGGCTTGGATGATGATTTCGATTTTGTTCATTTCCATTTTAGTATATAATCGCGAGTGTTAGCGATGAATATGCAACAAGTGAGCTAGAGAGAACATTGTGTAATCGTTCTTTTGCTTCGTATAATCCCAAAACCACCCTCCCCTCTACCGTGCACGTAGGTTGCCTTCCCGGCGGCCGAAGCACGTAAAATCATCGTGTTCTTTCCGTTTTTGCAGTGTGTGTGTGTTCTATATACTCTATACAAACCTCGTGTGGAGTGAGTTTTAGAGTTAATCATTTCGATTGCGGATTTCATTTTTGGCTCGATTTTTCTGGTTCTGTTTTGAGATCGATTCTCGTCGGAGCTCGCGTTTGTTTCTGGCTTGATTCTCAACAAGTGGCGCCGACTGTGGATAAGGCGAATCATCGAGCATGAAGAGTGGATCTGCTAAGTTCGAGGTGGAGAAGTTCACAGGCAAAAATGATTTCAGTTTGTGGAGGATCAAGGTACGAGCTGTGTTGGTTCAACAGGGTTTGATTTCAGCTCTCACACCTCCAGAAATTGTTGCTGAGAGAAGGGGAAGAGCCAGAGAAGGTTCGACTTCTCGATCCATTGATGATGATGCAGATATGGAGGATATCTCCATGAGAGCACATAGTGTCATCATTCTCAGCCTTGATGATAAGGTTTTGAGAGAGGTATGTAAGGAACCTACTGCATACAGTTTATGGAAGAAGTTAGAATCATTGTATATGAAAAAATCTCTGGCAAATAGATTATACATGAAGAAGAAGCTCTACTCATTTAAGATGGTGACTGATAGACCAGTGTTAGATCAAATGGATGAGTTCATTAAGATTCTAGATGATTTAGAGAACATTGATAAAAAGCTCGATGATGAGGACCAAGCTCCGTTGTTGTTGAGTTCACTGCCATCAGCCTTTGATCAATTTAGGGATGCCATGATATATGGCAGAGAGCATGCCTTGACTCTTGATGAAGTTCAAATAGCATTAAGGACCAAAGAGCTGCATAAGAAAGAATCATCTAAGAAGGATCATTCTAACTCACCTGAGGGTTTGATCATCACTGGAAAGAAGCATCACAAGAAGAAACCACCACATGGTTGTTGGAATTCGATATCCCGGGCTATTAAAATTTGTGGAAAATAATAACCCGACCAAAAACCTTCGCCGGAGATCACATGAACGCCGACGAACGCGCCAGAGTCCGGCCGAGGAAACCATGCACCCGAAGGCACACGGCTGCCCCCAGCCGAACCCCCGCCGTCGCGGGGTTCACGCGATCGACGATGGCGTTGATCGCGATCGATCGGGGTGGGGCTGCCAAGCAGCCCCCGCGGCGAGTCCGGCGACTCGCCGCCGCCTGGAGGGCCCCACCATCGTGGTGGGGTCGGGCACGGCACCAGCCCGTGCCCAGCGATCGATCTCAAGGATCGATCGCAAGCCCTCGGCCTAGCCGAGGGTTCGGTCCCTCTCGCCCCATCCGAAACCCTAGGCGGCGATCGCCGTGGTCCGGCGATCCTAGATCGCCACCACGCGTTCGTCGTCTAATCCGGGTTCGATCTTTGGATCTTCGTTCTACGGTATTTTCGATAAATCCAAAATCAAATAATATCAAGGGCGTTTAAATATTATACCTTCGATTCGTTGTTCGGAGAAACGAAATCAAGATGACCTTTGAATCTTCCCACGTATTCCTTGCACTAGCTTGAGCGTCGGGTGGGCGACGATCCTCCAAGCTCTATGGATCTACTTCTCTCTCTACTTTCTCTCTCTAGAAGAAGTATGATCTTCAACTTATATGAGAATAGAGAAGACCATATAGTGCTTTTATAGGCTACGTAGGGGATCTAAAGGAGGTGGAATATTGGGCTTCCATTATTAATGATTAAATTGAGCCCAAGCCAAATCTATTAATCCCATTAATATTAATTAATTTATTTTCCACTATATAAATTAATTGCACTCCCAATATTAAACCATATTATATCCAATAATATTTCTCCGGTAGTATTTATTTATTCCGTGTATTTAAGATTTAAATATCCATGAATAAAATTTATTTATTTCTTAATAAATTTATTCATCTCTTTTATCCGAGACTAGTTCCACTCAACCTTATTTATTATGCGGAACAAATCCACTCGCGATGTTTACATAATAAATCCTTATGAGCTCATCTCGGGGATATTATCAACCCTTCCGGGATACACTGTCCCGTCAAGAATTCACGGCATGCCATATATAAAATATAGTGACCCAACTTAACCGATAATTGACCCAATAATTAAACCGGTCAATTCCTTTGGAAAATCAAAGTCACTTATATTAAATATACACACCCGCAATTGTATCGGGGATTAAGAATAAAATACACTGAGTATTAAATCAATTATCGCAGAGCAATCCTAATTGATAAGTCTCAATCGATCCGCTCAATACACCAAGTGTACAAGTGTGATAAAATAATTAAGACAAATTATTTTCTCTCTCACACAACGACTATACCGATGAATTGGTCCGTGTCCATCTAGGTCGTGAGCAACTGTTCGATTAAATACGAGTAACCGATAGTATGATCTTCTGTGTGACGTCGCACACCATACTAACTACAACGTATATAATCCAGGACTATAATTTGCATGTATTTAATTAACAATAATTAAAAGCAAATGAATGTTCATTATTAATAGGTAAATGAAAGTGCACAAGGAGTTCAGAATACTCAAATCTAGACATTAAGTATATTACTCCAACAAGGGTAAGCCTAATGCAGGTGGAGGTGGAGCTTCCAGTTCTAGAGAAAGTAGGAAGTGCTACCACTGCAAGAAGGCAGGTCACCTCAAGAAAAACTGTTATGCATGGAAGAAATTGCAGGAAAATAAACCTAGTCCACAACAAGTTGATGCCATAGTTGGAGATAACAACTCTGAGGATGCTGAAGTCCTAAATGTGACTTTGAGTGGTAAAGACACTGAGTGGATACTTGATTCAGGGTGCACTTTCCATATGAGTCCAAGAAGGGAGTGGTTTGAGCAGTTTGAGGATACTGATGGTGGATGTGTGGTAGTGAGAAATAATATCACATGCAGAGTTCAAGGTATTGGCTCTGTGAGGTTGAAACTTCATGATGGATCAACTAAGCTTCTCACTAAAGTCAGATACATTCCGGAATTAAAGAGAAACCTCAATTCACTTGGTATGTTGGATAGTTTGGGTTTCAGCTTTGGTTCACAGGGTGGATGTTTGCAGGTGAAGAAGGGTATAGTGGTTGTTCTTGAAGGATTCAAAAGAAATGATCTCTACTATCTCAAGGGATCAGCTGTGACTGGTGAGGTTTCTCAAGTCACAGAGGTTGAGAGAGTTGAGGTTTGGCATCAGAGAATGGGCCACCTCAGTGAAAAAGGACTAAATGAGCTCTCCAAGCAAGGGTTGTTTTCAAAAGACAAGCTGACTAAACTGAGATTCTTTCAAACTTGTGCATTGGGAAAGGCTGTGAGAGCTGCATTTGAAACTGGTAGACACACCACCAAGGGTGTTCTTGACTATGTGCATTCTGATTTGTGGGGGCCAGCAAGAAATAACACCAAGTGTGGTGGGAGATATTTCATGTCCATCATTGATGACTATAGCAGAAAAGTATGGGTTATCATTCTTAAAACCAAGTCTGAAGCCTTTGAAAAGTTTAGAGACTGGTTGATGGAGGTTGAAAAGCAAACTGGAAAGGGGTTGAAGAATCTGAGAACTGACAATGGCTTGGAGTTTGTCTCTGAGGAGTTCAATGAACCGTGCAGGAGCAAGGGTATTGCTAGGCACAAGACAGTGGCATCTACTCCACAACAAAATGGAGTAGCATAAAGGATGAACAGAACCTTACTTGATAGAGTGAGGTGTATGCTATTGAGTTCTGGACTTCACAAATCTTTCTGGGGAGAAGCTGTGAGTTGTGCTGCTTATTTGATCAATAGGAGCCCTGCAGCAGCTCTGAGTATGAAGACTCCTCAAGAAATTTGGACTGGAGTTGTTCCAAATTTGGATAACTTGGGGATATTTGGCAGCCTATGTTTTGCTCATAATAGGGGTGATAAACTAGAAGCAAGAGCTCTGAGATGTGTGTTTCTGGGATATCCAAAAGGAGTGAAAGGATATAGGTTGTGGTGCATTGAACCTGGAATGCATAAGTGTGTCATTAGTAGAGATGTTACTTTTGATGAAAACACTATGCCTATGCTCAGTAATAAGAATTTGGAAGATAATGAGTTGTTTGAGGTGGAGCTAACAGGCAGAGAGAATGTGAGTCATGAAGAAAGTGGAGTTGAAGAGGATCTTGAAACTTCTGAAGATCAAGATGATCATGGTGGCTATCAGCTTGCTAGAGATAGAGAAAGGAGGGTGATCCAACCACCTCAGAGATATGCACATGCTGATGTGGTTTCATATGCTCTATTGGTGGCTAACTTTGTTGATTCTGCTGAGCCAAGCACATATACAGAAGCTATATCAGGTTTTGAAAAAGAAAAGTGGATGGATGCAGTTCAATAAGAATTGCTATCTCTTGAGAAAAATCAAACCTGGTCCATTGTCTCAAAACCACCATCTTAGAGAGTTGTTGGTTGTAAATGGATTTTCAAGAAGAAACTTGAGGGACCTGATGCTAAGGATGTGAGGTTCAAGGCTAGATTGGTTGCAAAAGGCTTTACTCAGAAGGAAGGTGTGGATTATAATGAGATATTCTCACCATTGGTTAAGCATTGTACAATCAGGATCTTGTTGTCCATTGTAGCTCAAATGGATCTTGAGCTGCATCAAATGGATGTAAAAACAGCTTTCTTACATGGGGAACTTGAGGAGAAAATCTATATGAAAATTCCAAAAGGGGTGGAAGGAGCTTATAGTGAAAACAGGGTGTGTCTACTCAGAAAATCTTTGTATGGACTGAGACAGAGCCCTAGGCAATGGTATAAGAAGTTTGATAATTATATGATGCACATTGGTTTTGTTAGATGCAACTATGACTGTTGTGTTTACCTGAAAATGAAGTCAGGAAATGTGATCACTTACTTGCTACTCTATGTTGATGATATGCTCATTGCAAGTTGTTCAAAAGTTGAGGTAGAGTCTCTCAAGAAGTTACTGAGGTCAGAATTTGAAATGAAAGATCTAGGTGAGGCTAGAAGGATTTTGGGAATGGATATATTCAGGAACAGGAGTGCTGGGATTCTGAGTTTATCTCAAACTTCTTATCTGGAAAAGGTTCTCAAAAGGTTTCATATGCATGACTGATGAGCCATTTTATTTGCTCATCTTAGAGCATTTTTACACCCTTTATTGAGCTAGTTTGAGTCGGTTACGTGTCTGGGAGGGCACAATTAGGTGTTTGGGCAGAGTGTGTATGGATGCAGGTAACAGGTGGCGCACTGGGAAAAAGAGGCAAGGAAATCCCCTTCTTTGGGCAAAGCAGATTCTGGAGTGGTAGTGACATGCAACAGTTTGACCACATCGGGCAAATGGGTAAAGTCACGAAGCAGAAGACCCTGAATTCTTACCAAGTACCGTGCCTGGTCCGACCATCTGTGGAGGAGAAGAAATACCTGCGGATTTTAGTTTGGGCAGAAAGCGACTGTTGACAGGAGATTCGTTGTGGGCAAGGCGTCAGCGTACCAGAATCCCTGGATTCGGGGGATCTGACTTATCCCCAACTCATTGACTGCTGGCGCCTATTCTTTAGGAAGGAGCAACAGCCGCTAATTCAAATTCAAATCGAAGTCTTTAAAAGCTGGGGCGCGGTGGGCAGCAAAGACACACAACACAATACGCATCGAGAAATCGAGAGAGCCGCCGGTCCCGCAGTCGTCGTCGCCGCCGGAGGAGTCGCCGGAGATAGAGATCGGAGCTGTTCGTCCGAGTCTCTTTGTTTGTTTTGAGTAGATCCAACCTTCGGACTGAGAAACAATTTGCTTTTATGTTTTGTTTTTAAGTTTTCAATTCCGTATTCCGATTTCCTTCAAAAACGTTTATCGATTTGAAGCCATGAATAATATAGCTTGCTTTTCCTTATTTATTTTGCCTTTTAATTTCTGTATGATTGGCTAAGTTGTTTGTGCATTCGGGCAGGGGCAGATCGTTGGAGAATTAGGGTTTAGTTAAGCCGCGAGGTCGATGGGGCTAGAGTAGCCGGTTGGGGGTTTGTTCCCGACGCAAAGTTGGTTGAGGATTATTTCTGGGGAGTTTGGGCAAACTAGGACGACCACTAGTGAACCTTTACAATCTGGGATACTGGTGATTGGCAAACCGCATAGATGTACCTTGTAGTATTGTTGCGGGCATAGCACTAGAAATTGCTGGAGATTGCGGTCGTATGACTCGGAGTTCCGGGCATGCTATTGGCCGCGCGGGTCTGTCTAGAGGGTAATGCGGGTTTGGGCAAACTAGATCCATGTTTGGTCGCATAGGTTATCGAATTGTCCAGATCTAGGGGTTTAGGCATAACGTTAGCTTGCCTTCTCTTTAAACTGTAAGGATAGATAAGGGGTGGGACAATTGTTGGGCGTGACGCAATAGGACCACTGTTGTCTTTTTAAAGCACCCTATAACTGCTGACAAACCGCTGGTAGAAATCCTTAGTGCCTATGACCGGTAGTTTGCCCTAATGACCCTGAGTGAAGCCATCTGCCCGGATGCCTTGTTTATCATTTGATTTAAGTTTTTCTCTTTAGTAATATGTTAGATCTGAGTGTTTGCTTATTTTCCTTTTTCATTTATCTTACTTGCATGTTAGTTTGGTTAGTAGTAGTTAGGTCAAAGCGTTGAAACGATTGCTAAACCGCTGTGCCCACAGCAACCCCAAACCAAATCTTTTTTGTGACAACCCCTTGGGCAAAGCCGAGATCACCTACTGTAATTGCCTCCTTGTGGGACCGACCCCACGTACTTACCATTATCTACGTTTTGTAGTGATAGGAGTACTGGCTAAATATAAATATCATTTTGACCGCGCGTTTGCTCTAACGACAAGCATTCGTGCGTCGTCAAAATTGGCGCCGTTGCCGGGGAGGCAAATTTCCAACAGTAAGTCGTATGTGCTAACAGTTTGACTTGTTTTGTTTATACAGGACTCCACTTCGGGCAAAGAGATTGTACCTTGGTACGACCCTGAGATCGAAAAGACCGCGAAGCGAATTCGAAAAGAGACAAGGCTAGCCAAAGCGTTAGCACGTGCCGCCCAAGAAGCTGCTCGAACACCAAGGGCAGAAAATCCGAGAAGGGCAAGGAGAGGTGAACCCATTACCCCACCAAGACCTTCACCGGAACCAACCTCGATGTACGGTCCACACAACCGGACCCTCAAGGACATGATGTTCCCTGCCAATCTGAATCTCCGTCCATTGGGCATCACTTTGCCCACCATCACAGAGAACTGGGAGATGAAACACAATTTCATCCAAATACTGCCGAAATTCAGCGATTTGCCCATGGAAGACCCTCAGAGGCACTTGCAGGACTTCGAGTTAGCCTGTGGAACCATAAGGGGAGGACCCCCTTTGAGGGAATACATCCGATTGCTGGCATTTCCCTTTTCATTAGGGGAGGGAGCAAGAGAGTGGCTCTACACTCTACCCGAGGGGCAAATTACCACTTGGGCACAGCTCCAACAGGCATTCTTGGAGAAGTATTTCCCTGCCGCTAGGATCCAACACATGAGAAGGAATATTAGCAGCATCAAGATGGGGGCAGGGGAAGAATTCCCTGCATACTGGGCGCGGTTCAAGCAGATGCTGGCAAAGTGCCCTCAACATCAAATCCCAGACCACGATTTGATCCAGTATTTTGTGACTGGTCTAAGGATGCACGAGAGGACACTGCTACATGCTGCCAGTGGGGGGTCAATCTTAAATAAGAGTGCTGAAGAGGCATTTAGGCTCTTTAAGGAAATGGCGGAAGAATTCAGAGAGGATGGAAGTGAGTTGCCCAGGACCAATTTGGGGACAACCACTGCTGCGGATCTAAAAATCGACAAACTATGCAGCGCGATGGAAAAGTTTATGAACACTATGGCCACCGGGCCAAAGAGAGGAGTGAAAGCTTGCCAGATCTGCCAGGGCACAGAGCATGCCACTGATGAATGCCCCTCACTATATGACGAGGAGGTCAAAGCAATGGGGCAGAATAACGGAAATGGGCAAGGAAGGGGGAAACCATACTATGATAATAGGTATGGGAATAGCAACAACTACAATGAGGGGTATAATGGTAACCAAAATTTTCAGCGCTACAATCAGCAGGGGCAGTACCAACAGCAAGGCCCCGGGATGTACCACCAGCCCGCTCAGACCAAAGGACCTACCTTGTCCGAAATGATGGAAACTCTGGTCAAAGAGAATATTAAGTTCCAGCAAGAGAATGCCAAAGCCCACCAAGAGAATGAGAAATTCAAGCAAGAGACTAGAGGACAGTTTCAGAATCTAGGAGCCCAAGTCTCACATCTCACTCAAGTGGTGGCAAAGCTGGAACAGAAAGGAGGAACTTTGCCCCCAAAGATCGAAGTGAATAATGCCCATGTTAATGCAGTACAGCTCAGAAGTGGCAAACCACTGACCATAGTGGAGAAATCTGCAGTGAAGGGCAAAGAGCCCATGTCAGATGGTCATCCAATCATCGAGGAAGACCCTGGAACAGATATTAAGCAAGAAGAGGTAATAGTCAGGGCAAAGAGGGACAAGTCCCCACCTCCCAAAATCAAACCACCCTTCCCGGGCAGACTGAGTAAAAACCGTGAGAGGGAAGAAACTCAAAAGATGTTCAAGATGTTCAAGAAGGTGGAAATCAATATGCCCCTTCTGACCATACTGAATGCTATGCCCAGGTGTGCTAAGTTCTTGAAGGAACTCTGCACAAAGAAGGTCAAATATCAAGATGATGCAAAGTTTGAGGTGGGAGAGAATGTCTCTGCTGTGATAAAAAAGACTGGACCTACAAAGTGTGGAGACCCAGGCATGTTCTACATCCCGTGCATCATAGGGCATATGAAGATAGAAAAGGCAATGCTCGATCTGGGAGCATCAATCAACGTTATGCCCAAAACGATGTATGAAGACCTGGAAATAGGGCAACTGAAGCCCACTCGAGTTGTGATCCAACTGGCTGATAGATCTAATGTTTATCCTGAGGACATACTGGAAGATGTCCTGGTCAAAGTGGAAGAGCTGATATTCCCTGCTGACTTTTATGTGCTCGATATGGGCAGATCAAGCAAAGCCCCTGTGATGATATTGGGCAGACCGTTACTCAAAACAGCAAGGACCCACATTGACTGTGAACCCGGAAGACTGACGTGCAAATTTGAGGGAGAAACGGTCACCTTTGACCTCTACAAGTCTATGAAGCACCCAGCTGACACCGAAGAAATCCACTACATTGACCAAATTGAGAAGTCAGTGGAGGGAAAGGCACTTTAATGTGGCAAGTATGATCATACTGAGATAGCCATTCAGCAAGGGCTTACTGAGTTTCACATGGAGGATGAACCGGAAGAATTGCAAGAGGCAATCGAGCAGTTAGACTCTCTGGAAAATTTCAAAGGCAACCCGGGCAAACCAATAGAGATCGAAGAGATGATCATGGTGCCTTCACTTGAAAAGCCACCAATTCTGGAACTGAAGAAGCTGCCCAAACATCTCAAGTATTTATACTTGGGAGATAATGACACTTTGCCCGTCATCATAAGCGCTTATTTACAAGAGGCAGAGGAGGCAAAGTTGAGATATGTGCTGGGGCAGTACAAACAAGCCATAGGGTGGACTTTGGCTGACATCAGAGGGATAAGTCCGAGCATCTGCCAACACCATATTCTTCTGGAAGATGACTCTGTGCCCGTAAGTGATCCTCAAAGGAAGCTCAACCCAGCAATGAAGGAAGTTGTGCTCAAAGAGATCAAGAAGCTTCTCAGTGTGGGCATAATCTACCCAGTTTCTGATAGCAAGTGGGTTAGCCCAGTGCATGTGGTGCCAAAGAAGTCTGGAGTTCAAGTCATAGAGAACGAAAGGAATGAGCAGATTGCCACAAGACTACAAACTGGGTGGAGAGTTTGCATTGATTACCGCAAACTGAACAAGGTAACCCGCGAGGATCATTTCCCTTTGCCTTTCATTGATGAAATGTTAGAGAGATTGGCTGGGAAGAAGCACTTTTGCTTTCTAGATGGGTACTCAGGGTATATGCAGATATGGGTTGCTCAAGAGGATCAGGACAAAACCACCTTCACCTGTCCCTTTGGCACCTTTGCCTACAGGAGAATGCCCTTTGGCCTCTGCAATGCACCAGGAACTTTTCAAAGGTGCATGATGAGTATCTTCTCTGACCTACTCGAAAATGGGATTGAAGTGTTCATGGACGATTTCACCGTGTATGGCAACTCATTTGACTCCTGCCTTGAACACTTAGAGATGGTGCTCAGAAGGTGTGTGGAGAAGAGCCTTATACTGAACTACGAAAAATGCCATTTCATGGTCGAAGAGGGAGTTGTCCTTGGACATGTCATTTCAGCTAAGGTCATAGAGGTGGACAAAGCGAATAACGAAGTTATCTCAAAGCTGCCGTACCCAAGGAATGTGAAGCAAGTCAGAGGGTTCCTTGGGCATGCTGGTTTCTACAGACGCTTTGTGAAGGACTTTGCCCAAATCGCCCGCCCTTTGACCAGACTGCTCCAGAATGATGTAGAATGGGACTTTGATGAGGATTGCAAGGCTGCCTTCAACCACTTGAAGGAGAGATTGGTCACAGCGCCTATTATTCAACCACCAGAATGGGGCATGCCATTCGAGCTGATGTGTGATGCAAGTGGATATGCAGTGGGAGCTGTGTTAGGGCAAATGAAAGGGAAAGAAAGGCATGTGATCTACTATGCTTCAAAGACCCTTAATGCTGCCCAGAGTAACTATGCCACGACTGAGAAGGAGCTTTTGGCCATAGTATTTGCCTTTGAGAAGTTTAGGTCATACCTGCTGGGCAGTAAGGCCATAGTGTATACAGACCACGCTGCATTGAAGTACCTCATGGCAAAGAAGGAGACGAAACCAAGGCTTATTCGATGGATCATGTTACTTCAGGAGTTTGACATTGAAATTCGAGACAAGTCTGGCAATCAAAATCTCGTGGCAGACCATCTCTGTAGAATTCTCCAGAAGGAAGAGGATATGCCTATCACCGAAACATTCCCTGATGAGCATTTATATATTCGGTCGAATATATTCTCCAATACATCTCATATATATGTAAATATATACTCCCTCCCATTTTTTATATAGGTCGTTGTGTTGTTTTGCACACATTTTAATAAAAATAAAAACATCTCATTTTATATATACTTATTTATTGAATATTTACATTAAATTATTCAATCCATTATTTATTCTATTTTTTCCCTCATCAAGTTTTTTTTTTCAGACTATTTTTACAACTTCCGTATTCAATCTTCAAATTCTTTCATCTACCTTCAAATTGTTTTTGTTTTATCAATTGAAAAAAGAGAACTTTCGTATTCTTCTTCAAATTTTCGTTTTGGAGCCAAACTATTGAAAAGCGATTCACTAAAAAAATTCAATTTTTGAATTTCAAATTTAAGAGTATTTTTTTTTCATCTACAAATATGTCAATAATGTACTTGTAGCTTCATATTATTGTTCATGGATTCAATATCTACAATCGATTTAAATCAACCCCCTCCAAATTTTTACCATGAATTACCCAATGAATAAAGAGAAATTCCAATTTTGGTTAAAATTCTCCATCCGGAAATATCATAATTGAGTTACAAGACGATCATGAAATCGAGCATCATATTATAGAGTTCGACGTTCAGGAGTTTACTGAAAATAATGATGGAGCATCTTCAAATTCATCTGACGAGTAGGATGCCCAACAAACAGGTATTCATACGACGATGAGATATTTTTAACTCCGAGAAAGCTTAATATTAGATATTCAATTGCATATTTTTTTGTTTAATTTTGTTCAATTGCATTCAATTTTTTGCATTCAATTTTCGTACATATTCTATTTATAAGAATAAAGAGTTATCTGTTACTAACATGCAATATTTATAAGAATATAAAGAGTTCTCCATTACTAACATGTAGTATTACTTTAAGGCAATGTTCAAGCCAGAAAAAGAAAGGTTTTATCCAACGAAGACCGATGGGCAGTATATCGCGCATTATTAGAGAAAAGTGTCAATTGCGAATTGAAGAAAAACACGACAAAAGAAGTACAAGCTATGTTTAATATTCAGAATATGCGAACAGTACAAAGAATATGGAAAATTCACCAGATAACTCCGCAAGGCACAACCGTGGACGTGTCGTCAAGAAAGTCACAAAATTGTGGTCGTAAAAGAATTGAAATTGAACTAAGCCGAGTCCTAGAAATTGAGTTGCATCAACGAACAACACTCACATCTCTTTCAGATGCTTTAGGATTTTGCTACTCAAAGGTTTATCGTCTTTTTAAGAAAGGTGTCGTACGTCGTCACTCCAGCGCCATCAAACCGCATTTGAAAGAGGTATATAATTTATCCCGCCAACAATTTTGTTTGTCGATGCTTGACGAAAGCACATAGTTGAATGTTCCAACATTTAAGTGAATGTATAATTATGTCAATATCGTCGAGAAATGGTTTTACATGACAAAAAAAAGATGAAACGTATTACTTGCTCGACAATGAAGGCGATCCTGATAGGTCATGTCAAAGTAAAAATTTCATAGAGAAAGTCATTTTCTTAGTGGCTACCGCTCGTCCCAGTTTTGATGACGAAGGAAGGGTGGTTTTTGATGGTAAAATTGGATGTTGGCCATTAGTTACTCAACGACCAGCTCAGAGAAGTAGTCAAAATAGACCTGCCGACACTATGGAAATGAAGTCAATTACATCTGTTAAGAGAGACTATCCAAATGTTTTTAATTGTGAAGGTTATTCCGGCCATTCATGATAAGTGGCCAAGATCATAAGATATAGAAACAATATTCATCCGGCAAGAAAATGCTAGGACTCATGGTATCCCTAATGACAGTGATTTTATGATCGCAGCTTCACGATGTGGGTTTGACATTCGGTTATTTTGTCAACCGCCAAACTCTCCTGATTTTAATGTTCTTGACCTTGGTTTTTTTAGAGCTATACAATCGTTGCAACAAAAAATGCGAGTGAGAACTATCCAAGAGCTTGTTTATGCAGTAGAGAAAGCCTTTGAGGACTATTCCCCAACCTAGCTAAATTATGTGTGGTTGTCGTTGCAACTGTGTTTGAAAGAAGCCATGAAATTAAATGGAGGAAATCAATATGAAATCCCTCACATGAACAAAGAACGACTTCAAAGGCTTGGTTGCCTTCCTACACAGATTTATTACGAAGCTACCTTGGTGCAATCGACCAAAGAATTCGTCGCTAATGGAATTGGTAAGTTAGTTTTAAACATGTTTTTTCATTTAGTTTTTTTAAAATGTTTTGTATTATTCGTGTATATTGAAGGAGGAGTTATTAAAGAATGATTGAAGTTTTGGATTGTAGTTATATTCAGGCTGATTGTATTGTTATACTATTGTACAATTTTACTGTGTTTGTTTCTTTATTTTCTAAATTTTTGTTTTAGCAAGTTTCTTTTTGGATAAGAGATGAGACTTCATTGGTTAATTGAAGTTCGTCTCTCCCTTACAACTCCTCAGTATTTGTGTTTAGAATGGTGAATTTCAATGTGATCCATGTACGTATTAGTTGAAAAAAGTACATGAATTTGTTTGAAATGTCTTTATTTTTTTGAGATGATTATGGTGAATGAGCTTCTAATTTTATATTTGATTTTAGAAGTTTACATACGAGTAGTTGGGATAAAACCATAATAATACTAGTTCTAAAAGCTTGAAAAAAAACTGCTGAATATTTTCCACACTGATTAAAGACATAAACATCAATGAAACAACAACTTACACTGTGTAATACTCCAACACTTATTTGCATAATAATTTTAGGTACTCTAGGTGCAAAAGCTATAGCTAGAATCATAATATTTCCATGTGATCTTCCATCATATTGAACTGCACAATAATAAGATTATTACATTCATAATTCTGAAGCCCACAATCAATTTCATTCCATCATAAACTCAAAAAATTATTGAAAACCAGAGTATCAATTATTCATAGCTCAATAAGCATTATTTTTTTTCGAACAACAGAGAAGCAAAACTCTAAGCATCATTGTGTTAGGGTCTTCATCTTTATCATTCTTGATGCATTTCTCCTCAACTTTAATAGCAGGACGACGAATGCAAGGTGTAGAAATTTGGTGAACATCATCTTCAACGTCTAAATAAGATACATACATATTGAGGGACGTCCCTCCAGCATTACAAATTTTCCAAATAATTTTTTCAACCTTCTCTAATGATGATCTTGCCTCTCTTATAGCTTTCTCCATATTTATTTTTGCCTCCTCAAGGTTGGGGATTCCATTAGCATCCATGATTTATAACACTTAATCGTCACACCTTCAAAAATAAATTACAAGATTATTTACCAGAAAAAACTTGAATAAATAATCCATAGCAACAGACTTTAATTCTCATTAACAATCTGCCTCAAACTGAAATCGAATGTACTCCGCAATTAACAACACATAAGGAAGAAATAGAAGATGCCTATATTGGCTAAAAACAATTAGCAGAGCATAACCCTAATCTCCTCAATTTAAAAACAATTTTTACGGATATTTTTCCAGAAATCTATACAGAATCATAGGAAATATTTAAATCGAATTCTAAAATTATAAAATTATGTAAATCAAAGAAAATTCAATAACACACCAAAAATTAAAAAAAAAATAAAGAACTCACCAATTCTGATGAATCTTCTTTCTTCCCAACACAATAAGAAAATTGAAAAATGAATAAATGATAAAATAGCAGAGGAATTCGATCGATCATCCATTAGTTATTGAAAAAAAAACCTTATTTGGTGATATTGAATAATGTATTAATAATGAGTCAATAAATAAGGGTGTATGGGATAAAAAAAAAGTTAGAACGACAATTGAAATGAAAAAAGTTAAAAAAGTCAAAACGACATATATAAAAGATGAGAGGGAGTATATATATATTTTACCTACATGTATGTGTGTTAGGTGTAATCATGGTAACAATAGAAAACTAAAGTACATATATAATAGGGATAATTGTAGATTAGTAGCTGAACTATAAGCATTTTTGTGCTTTGGTTACTGAACTTGAATTATGTACACTCGACTAGCTGAACTTTGACCAATTTGCATTTTCATACAAAAGTGAGCGGTTTCCGGCCACACGTGACATGCACGTGATTATCGCTGCCAGGTGTGGCGATTTCTGTAGCTAGAAGAGGGAAATTACTTGAATAACCCTCAGACTTATTTCCATAAAATTATTAATTACATAATATTATATAATATTATGTATTTATAAGAAATAGAAACAGGATTTCTCCTTCATCCCCAATTCGAACAATTCGAACCCTAATCCTGAAATCGATTTCCAGGAAGAACAGAAGATCCACGAATCTGCCTCACGAACTCTTTCTCACGCCGCGGTATCTGATCTCCTTGGATCTACCAGATCTGATCGCATCGCCGCGGTGATCCGCCCGGGCCTTGGCTCTAGGCATGTTCAATTAAAAATATGAACAATCGAATGAGAGAAAAATAAATTAGGCAGAAGTGGGAAATGGAGAAATAAAGACATGTGTATAAAAGAGAAGCGGGGAGAGATGAGATTTCCGATTAAGATGATAAAAATCTAATTTTGATTTTTCTTTTACTATAATTTCTCTCTCTACTGTGTGTAAACGAATGGAGAGCGATTTTTATTTTTTTATTTTAGCGATTTCCTTTTATCAATTTACTCCATAACCCTTCTAAGATAATTAAAATAAATATAAAAATGATATTTTGCATGGATATTTTGAAGAGAGCTGGGATTTTTGAAATTGAATTGGGGAGAGCTTCGGTTTTTCTGATATTGAATGCGTAAGAATGAAGAAGAGAGCTGGGGGAGACGTGTTTTATTCATTTTCATTTATTCTGATTTATTAATATGGGGAAATTTCGAAAATATCCTCCATTATCTGATAAAAAAAAAAACTGGTCACGTGCATGTCACGTGTGGCCGGAAACCGTCCATTTTTAAATGAAAGTGCAAATTTGTCAAAGTTCAGCTAGTCGGGTGTACAAAATGCAAGTTCAGTAACCAAAGCACAAAAGTGTCTATTGTTCAGCTACTAACCTACAATTATCCCTATAATATATATGACTAGTTCTTGAATTAGTGTATTCTAATGTTTTGATTGTTAGATTATTGTTTATTTGCTTTACAAGTTATAGAGTATCGTGTTTGGTCCTAAAGTTCATAGCATGTTTGCATGTTTATTTATGTTGGTTCGAATGATTATTTCTTGATGTTACTTCATACATGTCATTAGTTCATGTATTCACGTAAGGATGCATTTGCATTAGAAGTTTATGTCATGGTCAAAATATTAGAGAACGAAACTTAATGTTAAAGTATGGATGTCGGGTATCGTAAGAAACTACCTTAAGCAGGGTGACACTAACTTTAATAGCCTCAATGGCTAGAACGTCGAAAGGGCATCTAGATCAGGGTGAGCAACTAACCTTAATAACCTCAATGGCTAGAGCGTCGAAAGGGTCTTTAGATAGAGTGTGCAACTAACTAACAAATGGCCTCAATGGACTGGGGTAACCCTTACGGTGTCAAGTAAGGTTGCGTTTAAACGTAAAAGATATGAACGATTGTTAATGTTAAAGAGAAGTTACTTAAACGTTTCAAGTTAAAGTTTACGTTCTAAGTCTAAGTTAAGTACGTCGTTGCATTGCATTAAATGTATCAAGATTACCATACAAATTAAGACGACAAGTGAAAAGATTAAAGCATATAGATTGCATGTCTACTTGTCAGTTAGTGTACTGACCCTTGTTAATATAAATGTTTTTAAGTGATATTATTTGTTTAACTGCAGTAGTTGAGGATGTTGCGCCGTGATTCGTAAATATTTAATACGAACAACTTATTTTAATGAGTGTCGCACACATGCTCAAAACTATAAATATTATACCGCTGTATTTACTATTATTTAAAATTGTTTACCGTTGAAATTTTAAATATCGACATGGAATTCAAAGTCATTAAATTTTCCGCCTTTTGTTTCTTTACAAAATGAATATTTATTATTTTTTTATTTACAAAATAAAACGGGATGTGACAATATCCCTATAAAATATTTGTAAAAATAAAATAAATACTTTTTTTTATATTTTTGATATATATAAAAGTTATATTAATTAAAATTACTGAATATATAAAAAAAATATATTTATTTATAGTTATTGTAAAACCAAAAGGTAAATTTATGTATTCAAATCATTTATTAAAATATATATTTCGTCGTAATTAAAAAATAATATACATAAATTCGATCCAATCCTTTTTTAGAATGAAATTTATGATCTAACGGAACCAAAAACAAGAATTTAAAATTTTCTTATAGCGAAAACTTATTTGAAATTTATCTAATTTATTTTTCTGGGTCTGAATTTTGAACACATCTAATGAAATGTATGGAAATGCTCGTAAATGAGTAATTCGATATAAAAATAGTTTATTCTACAATCTTAACATGTTTATAATTTTTTTTATAAGTCAATAAAAAAAATCACATAAAAGTTGAGATTCTTATCAATTATATATTCTCTTAAATTCAAAATATAAGTCATTTGAATTTAAATGCACATATATTATTTTTTTTTATTTTACCTTTTTATTAATTATTTTTGAAATTTGAATTTAAATGCACATATATTATTTTTTTTTATTTTACCTTTTTATTAATTATTTTTGAAATTTAAAATTAAAAGTTGAAACAATAATTGCTTTAAAAAAATAAAATAAATTCATATTTAAAACACAAATTATAGTCTCACTTCCTTTATATTTTCAGAAAATCACACTTTTTTTTGTATTTTGTGATTGTATGCGTTTGCATATTAAATTAAATTATGTGTATAATTAATTAATTAATTAATATTGAGAAAGAATTGCGATATTTTCTATCATTTCGTGTGACTTTCTTGTATTGTTTTTGGACTCATATTTATCCTATTAATGTGGTTATGTGTGTGTATGTTGTTATGGTTTTGTTTGGTAGGTTTTGAACGAGAATTGAGCGAAAATGAGAAAAAATGCACGAAAAAGTCAATATTGACGCCCAGCTTTGCGCAATCGTAGGAGAATCGACATCCCCATTAATTACGTTGTTGGATACTAGAGCTACAATATCAACGGTCGGATTGTCTTCATACCAATCGAAGACGAAGATATAGTGTACAGACCGAAGGACAGAGACGCTGGTTTTCGGCTGAAGAAGGAAATGAAGGTGATGTCGGCCGACACCAGAGACTATCAGCTGACACCTTCAGAAAATGGTCATTTTGGTCAATTTTGAGTCGTCCAGTGATTCTCACCTTCGAATGACGAAAAACCTTTTTCAGTGGGATTGATGTCGGCCGACATCATTTTCGTCGGCCGACACCAAATCAGGATTTCAACACTGCGCGACTTTTGGATAATTGCGATTCCGGCATCGTTAACCGTTTAATTGACCTGATATTTTAACAGGATGTTTTTAACTTCTACATCTACAAGATCAACAGTTGAATCGACGATAGAATGAACGAGCAAGTTCTAGTTACTCCCAGAACGCAACAACAATTTGCATTGACATAAATTGAGAAGGAATAAATTTTTGACTTTGTTTTGGTATAAATAGTCTTTTGGTGATTATTATTGTAACTAACTTGCATTTAGTTTCATTCTACACACTTCTATATTCCATCTTTTAGCTTTTTCTCAAAGCAATTAAATCAATTGGATTATTCACCACTCGATCGTCTCGTTCATCCGTCAATTCCTCGATTTCCACGGTGAGATTCCTCTCGATTATGGATTATTCATCTACAGATTGCTTGTTTGAGTGCTTGATCATGGTTGGATAGATTCCTAGTTAGGGTGTTTGATGAAATGTTTCAATGAATTAGAGTTCATTATTAAAGTAGCTCGATTTCTATTGATTGGATAATTAAACGGTTCGATTGTTGTGGTTTGGTGTTGAACAACCTCCGTAGTATATCACTATAGTGGACCGCACGGTTTTTTTTTTTTTTTTGGGTTAAAGGTCAATCACATATAAAAGAAAATGTATGATGGTACATTACATCCCATAGGAAAAAAAAACCTACGGCATCAACGAGCTAACAGACTAGCTCTCCGAACAACCAACCGTAACATATAGCACAAAAAATAATACAAAGTGAACAACTACCAAGATATATGCCACACTCTCTTCAGTTCCCGTACCTGAAGAGAATCCGGGAGTCGTAATGAGATGATCTTATCCCGCACGATGGATAGAGCCAGAGTAGCCACCACATCTGACGACACTGAGCGAGCCTCCCATATGCGCGTGTTCGATCTCCTGCCATATAAAGTAAACCAGGGCAGTGAGAAGTCCACGATAGGCTCAAGAAATTCAGCGCTTCCCACGCCACCGATCAGCTGTACGAAGGACAACACTATCCCAACTACCACGTGGCCATAGAAAACCAACCTCCCCACGTAGTCTCCTCAAGCAGTCATGTGAGAAAGAGCACTCGAAGAAAAGGTGAGTATGCGTCTCATCCCTCTCCCCTCCATACAGAACACACGAATCAACCCCCCGACCAATCCAATGCTTATCACGAGTCGGCAGCCAACCTCGGATAGCAAGCCAAAGAATGAAGCAGTGTCTCGAAATACGTCTTGGCTCGGCAAGAAGGGCTGCCCACGGCACCCTAGTCCCCTCAGGGTGGAATAGTGAATAGGCCGAGGCGGAAGTGTAAACTCCGGATCTATGCAATCTCCATCTCACCGTATCCCTCCCCTGAGCTATCTCCGGCAACTCGTCCATGAGGTCAACAAACTCCTCCCGAAAGTCAACCGGCCACTGCCACTCCCCATCAACTATCACAGTACTCAACGACGAAGCGACCTGAAGTCCAGTCAGCTCTGGCCCCATCGGACACACTTCCTCCAATCGACCGAAGGTATGCCACGGGTCCCTCCAGAGGAAGAAATGCGACCCATCTCCAATCTGGAACTGGAATGCCGGTAGAACGGCAGGACGTAGCTTAAGGAGTTTTCGCCAACTCCAAGAGCACGCCCTAAGCATCTTTGCACTCCAAAAAGAATGCCTCCGCAGTCGATTCGCCTGAATCCAACTGACCCAAACAGACTCTGGGTCCCGACTCAAAATCGTTCAAATATGTCTGGTCATAAGAGCCCGATTTTGAGCTGTGAGATCCCTAATACCCAGCCCACCCTCACTCTCTGAAAATGTATTGTGATAATTTAACAACATCCAGTATTGTGATAATTTAACAATAGTCTTCTATTCTAAAAGCGAAAAAGTATGTTAGACGTGCTTAAACATATATGAAATTAAAACTGTTGAATAGAGCATATTAGGAAGAAGTGCAGAAACTAAAATTGTCGATAGAGCATATTAGCACCAATCTTAAGATTACGAATCTGGTAACTAAAATACTGTGATCTCCAAAGACATTCATTGTATTCTTGTCGAAAGAAAAATAGATCGACATCACCAATGTAATTTAATGTTGTATGCTTTATAAATTGATATTTTGAGCTTTTTAATGAAATATTTTTGAAATTAATTAATTCTTATTTGTATGTATATCTAAACATTCACATTATTGTAACAATGATTCATTTATCATTAGACAATGAATTGTGTGGACCATTATAAAATTAATGTTTAAAATCGAAAATTAATATTGTGGTAGAAGAGACTATATCGATTGAATGATACTATACTTAATTATAAAATTATAATTATTGTTAAAGTTGAGTTAATAACACCTCAAAAGATTTTGTTAAGGTATTAAGGTTATCCAACTTATATTTGAGCCCAAAGTTCTTTATAAAATTATAATTATTGTTAAAGTTGGACCAATAACACCTTAAAAGACCTTATTAAGGTATTAAGGTTGTCCAACTTATATATGAGCTTAAGGTTCTTTATCCAACCGATGTGAGCCTACTCTGATACCATATTAAAGTTGAGTCAATAGCACCTTAGAAGGCCTTGTTAAAGTATTAAGGTTGTCCAACTTATATTTGAGCCCAAAATTCTTTATCCAACTAACTCGGATACTCTAACAATTATATCAATAAAATTAATAGGTATCATTATTGATGCAGATATAAAAGGCAAAGATCGTGTCTTGTTGCCCAAGCTAGTTTTATTATTTTATTTATTTATTTAAAGATCGTGTCATGTTGCCCAAGCTAGTTTTATTATTTTATTTATTGGTTTTAGTATTATTTATATTTCTAAGTATTTTCATTTATGCGGCAGTTGATTATTGATATGAAATAAAAAGTTTCCTCTATTGAGGTTTTTATCAGATTTCGGTATTCTTCGGAATCAACGAAAGTTTGATGTTTTAATTCTCGGGTATTCTCAGAATCAACGATTTTTAATCGTTTGTTTTATTGCTTCTGCTACGTCAGTTGATATCAGAGCCGGAACGATACCTCTCCGTCGCCAGTATGCTCGCGAATCCGCAGTTGAGGCCGCAGCCCGTCGCGACGCCGACGTCGCCGCCTTAAGCCGCCAAATCGCAGCCCTTGCCGTCGAACTCGAGGATCTCCGTCTTGCTATCACCTATGGTCTAACGAAGGCTCAACACCGACCGATCCCCGCGCTCGAGCGCACACTTGACGATTGGGATCCTCGCCAACAACACATACCCCCGTCGACGCTTGGAGTCCCCGCCGTCAACGTGGAGTCGCTATCGGCCTCAGCCGTAGTATGCTGCTTTGAATGTGGCGCGACCGGATCCCGTCGTGAGACTTGCCCGTTCGCTCACCCTCACACGCTATGTGTGGATGAGGAGTCATTCACGTATGATGGTCCCCCTAAATTTGATGAGGAGTCAGTACTTTGGGATGAGGAAAATTTCAAGAACGCAAACGGTATTTTTGTGTCTTTGTTTGATTCCCAATTTTTTGTACATGCCAGTGATATTGGAGAAGACAAAGAACGTGTCGATAGAACTTTTGTTCCTGATGGCTATCTCTTTGAAACTAAGGTTGCACAAGCTGATGGACCCATCACTTCTTTTCAAGCTGCGGAGACTCCACAAGTCGTTGCCCCTGCGCCACGTCAATGTGTCGCTACCCTTGCGTCGCGTCCTCAGGGTTATCGACGATTGGTGTTTGATCCCGGCATCATCGTGTTCAATTTTCAGGTTCGCGGTCGAACTTTCTCCAAGAGGGGGAGAATGATGCAGATATAAAAGACAAAGATCATGTCTTGTTGCCCAAGCTAGTTTTATTATTTTATTTATTTATTTAAAGATCGTGTCTTGTTGCCCAAGCTAGTTTTATTATTTTATTTATTGGTTTTAATACTATTTATATGTCTAAGTATTTTTATTTATGCGCCAATTGATTATTGATATGAAATAAAAAGTTTCCTCTATTGAGTTTTTTATCAGATTTTGGTATTCTTCGGAATCAACGAAAGTTTGATGTTTTAATTCTCGAGTATTCTCAGAATCAACGAGTTTTAATCGTTTGTTTTATTGCTTCCGCTACGTCAATTATGTTATGTAAAGTGCACAACATAACAATACATATTATGTTGTCACACAACATAATATATATATATATATATATATATATATATATATATATATATATATATATATATATATATATACTAGTGGCGATCGTCTTGCCGTGCAAGAAGAAAGCCCATATGACGTGTTAAACAAGCTGCAAAAACTACAATTCACGTGTATCCGCCCTCGGCAAGGGCACTCACACAAACTTAGCTTCATAAGACACTTCCTACCCCAGAACCCTCACCCCCGAGACCAATATCGCAACCTACAATGGTGTGTTTGCAAGCCGTCTTGATTATCTCTCCTCGACTGCAGGGTCTGCAATGGTGAAAATATAATCAAGGCGGCTTGTTAAATGTGATTAACAATTCGTATGCCTTGCGTAAGAAAAGAAGCTCAAAACAATATTCTTGTTGTATGGTCATGCTGCAAGTTTTAAAGCAACTATTTCTTCAATTTACATGCTTGATGGACTCGCAAATTATAAGTAAAAGAAACAGAAGCAATGATGCATAAAAGAAATAGAAGCGTGATTGAAGAACCAAAAATCGGCATCGGCACCCACAACCACAAACACGCACTCCAAAACAATGAGTTTCTTAGCTGATTTAATATTTTCAAATCAATTATCTGACTCTAGCCTAATATTTTTGTAACTCAATCACAATAATCTGTCTGAAATCTCAAACAAAATACATCTTACTCTTACAAAAAAAAAACGACAATCAAGAGGAACAAACTTACATGTCAACTTCATTAAAAGTTGTCAGCAATGCAAATGTATTATGAGAATCCTTCATTCGACGTGTGGCAACTCTATATATCGGGGATCTCGCTGACGAGGTGGCCTTCCTTGTCGGCTACTGCTTCTCAATATATATTTCTTTTTCCCCAACTCATAATCCTCCCTAGCTCAATGATGGTTCATCCTAGCCAACTTCTCATCACAGTGAACACTCAGTGTCTCCAAAGTCCAAACATTTACAAATGAAAAAGAGCCTATGATTGGAGAACTTAGTACATACCTTGTTCGAGTTAGGACCCTGAGTAAGGTATGGTCTTTCATTCCGTAAATGGTGGAAACCGTAAGCGACTTGGGCGCCCATCCCTTCAGCAACACAAACAACGGGCACTTTATATACCATAATATATATTATCAACATACACAGAAAGTAAAAACATTTCGCATTCAAATGCATACGACAAACTTATACTGAAATAGTTATAAATGACGCCTTGGTAGCAGGACATCTTCTCCGGAAGCTCCCCCACAACTTTCGGATCCTGCAAAACCAACAATTTAGAGATGAGTAATTAAACGGTTCAAATGAGAATCACGCACTATGCTACTAAAACCTAACCGGATAAAGAGGCGTTTCTTCCGTTGTCTTGAGAGAATAAGGCGTGCCCAACTTCTTCTCACATGGCATTGTTATAAATACTTGCCAACTGTCAAGACGAACAAAAGAACCCCGACCCATACAACAGAACCTCGACCCATCTTCTTGAGTGTTCTTTTAACAAATGATTTCCAGTTAAACAGGAACGAGACACCCTGCAGAATAGCACACAAAGGATCTCTTATTAACCAGATACGCACACGCATACTACAGGAAGTGGAGAATATGTTATGCTGGTAATAACAATTTCTCATGAGGTTCAGAACAATAGAAAGACATTTCGAGCAGTTTAAATAACATTATTTGATGTCTTCTTCCCCTACTGTTCATTTGTTAGTCAAAATGTATCTATAAATTCCAAGAATCCTTCTAATTTGTTTTCTAATTATAACATAATTCACAGAAAAAAAAAATGATGTCCTCTTCCGGTGATTTTGTTGGGTTCCCAATTCTCAATCAGAAACTAAGCCTAACCCCAAACCTATCTGTGCACAATCAACAACAAGAACCTAACCTTAACCCCGAATTAAGTCCCAATTTCAAAGGTAGTTCCTAAAGGGCAATATAACCGAACACAGTGGCAAATTGAACAGTAATTGATTGTGAGAAATAACAAATAATACCGGTGAAAAAGTAACCGAAGAAGAAGAAGTCTCAACCTGGGTCAGCACGCCCAAAAGATATAGTGCCAGTCGCTCCGGTGAGGTTAGAGATTCCGAAGGGCAAAGATATCTGCTATTCAACGTTGTTCTGCACCTCATAAATAATAAATAATAAAAGACCATCTGCGCCGGCAATGAGGCCGATGAAGAAGAGAGCTGCTGTGAATTTTTTGGGTTTTATCGGGGATAATGTTGTGGTCTAATTAATTAATCAAATTCAGTTCTTACTATATAGGTGAATTGATACGTGTCATCTTGCATGTACGTCATACAATTTTTTTTTAACATTAATTAATAAATTTAATTTAAATATACAATACATATATAATAGATACATACAATAACTCATAAGGTTGATGATACGTGGGCTCATTCCTCTTCTCTTTATATATATAAAGATAAAGATATATATATATATATATATAGGTGTTAGTATATATTATAGTTAAAATATATACAGTACATATATTATTAGGTTGTGTGACATAATATAAATTATACATTCTTATTAGTAATAAATTTAATAATTTAAATAAAAGATAAGTATGATATATAATACATAAAATTAATCAATAAATATTTATTCACATAGAATGTGATTACGTACTAACTTACTCGTTAATATTTTGGTTCTCTCCGTATAAAAAATCCTTTATATATTACATCTATCACATAAAATGAATCTTAATAAATATGAGAAATTAAAGAAGGTCAAGTTAAGATTTTGGTTCTCTCTATATAAAAAATCCTTTATATATTACATCTATCACATAAAATGAATCTTAATAAATATGAGAAATTAAAGAAGGTCAAGAGAGAGAAATCAATTTCTTCTTAAGTTAAGGCGAAATCAAAACGAAAGACATGCTCAATGTATGTATGTTAATCGATCTATTTGTCTAATTGTAAATGCTGTGAAATTTATGAAATTCAAATTTTAAAATAAATTCAAGACATGCTCAATGATAATTTGAATATACTTATGTTGAAGGCCACTTGTGAGTTGTGTCAAATTCTAAATGGGGGTGTTCAAGTGCGGTCCCACGCCTAGCGCACACACGAGAGCGGGAGCTTGAATATGCACTAGAGAGCCTCAATCTATCTCAAAACCATATGGTACTAAGTAGGAGAACTCCCTAGGCTTATATCATAGACTCCCCTCTCACAATTATTCGATGTGGGACAACTCACAAGTGGCCTTCAACACACCCCTTCCACTTGTGAGTCCTAGTCAAAGGGTGGTTATAACCACTCACAAACAGAATCGAAACCTGCTCTGATACCATGTTAGGATTTATATAATCGAACAAGGATTAAAGGAAACTCTCGATGTGAGTGGTTATAACCACCCTTTGACTAGGACTCACAAGTGGAAGGGGTGTGTTGAAGGCCACTTGTGAGTTGTCCCACATCGAATAATTGTGAGAGGGGAGTCTATGATATAAGCCTAGGGAGTTCTCCTACTTAGTACCATATGGTTTTGAGATAGATTGAGGCTCTCTAGTGCATATTCAAGCTCTCGCTCTCGTGTGTTCGCTAGGCGTGGGACCGCACTTGAACACCCCCGTTTGGAATTTAACAACTTATACTATATGAGGAGTAATTTATTTGATGCCTTCGGACCCGCTCAACAAGATAATTTATAGACTTGTGAGTCTTAATTAATTTCTTCTATTTTAATTAATTTGACATATCATGTTTTTCTTTTAATTTCAATTATGAACTAATCTCATTTAATGCATGACTTATGTGACTTAATTTATTGAAAATAATTAATCAAACATATTTGAATTCCGACAAATTTCACATTTTCGATTGTACTAGTCCAGAATCAAACTTTTGGAGAATCCATCTTGATGACAAATTGACAATGACAGTCCACAAAAGTCTTCACTATCTTAGCACTAGAATCTCGAATTCTCATTATATCATTGAAAATCGGTAGATATATGTACTTACTTACATATGATATGAATTTGTAACTGCATCTTTTTCCTCATCAATTCTGTACTTAATTTGTTTTTGAATATTTTGGAAGATCAAATGCTATTGTGAATTTGAGATAAAGAAAAATGTGTAAGAAACATTTTTATTTGTTCCAACTTATTTACAAAAACCGTTGACTTTAGCAACCAGGTCTTCGTAAATTGTACCAGCCAGGTCAACGTGATATTAGAAGATCCAATCACGTATAATATATATTAGTTTTTGTAATTAATTAAATATACTACTTACTCTGAATTAATTTTATTTAATTCTACTCAATTGCTTCATTTCATTTTTAATCTGATTATCTTCTTCAAGAATCCAACCAACCACCATTTGATACCTAGCTACACCATAAGTTAATTGGATCCTTAACTAAAAAGTCTTCTCCACCTTCACATCAAAGCTACACCATGAACTCCCAAACCCTCTTCATTTTCTTGATCATATCACTTCGAGCCGTCGACGTCTCGTCCCAATCCAACGAGCTATACGACAAGTGCGGAAACACCTTCAGCTGTGGCAACACAATCTCCGGAGTCGAATACCCTTTCCGAGGATCCAACGACCCTATATTCTGCGGCCACCCCAGTCTAGTCCTCGACTGCCAAACCCAAACCAACTCGACAACAATCGAAATCATGGGCACGAAATTCCGTGTCCTCGAAATCAACCAAACCGCCCAAATCGTGAGGGTCGCACGGGAAGATGTCATGGGCTTAACCACATCGTGCCCCCGTGAAAAGACGAACACGACCTTAGACCACTCGGTCTTCGACTACGCGCCGGGATACACGAACATCACGTTCGTGTACGGATGTCCGGTCACGAGTAATGTCAGTTATGCCCCTGAGGGCTCTAGTTATGTTTCTTGTGGGCTTGTTAATAATGATGAGGGTGCTTATGTCGTGCCCGGAATTTGTGGGCCCGGAGAATGTACGGCTAGCGTCGTGGTTCAGGTTATCGATGGATACGCTGATACGGGTTTGTTGGGTGAGATTCTTAGGCAGGGTTTTCGGTTAATGTTGAAGAGTATTGGGGAAGATACGTGTAAGGAATGTGTTTTGTCGAAAGGGAGATGTGGGTACGATGTTGTGATGAACCGGACGGCTTGTTATTGTCCGCATGCGCCCTACTTTTCTTACAACGTTTGCTCCGACGTGGCTACCGGAGGTTCGCCAATTGCGACGGTTGTACCATCGCAGCCAGGCGGTAAGTATTTTATGGTGATTATTTTATTTAACAATTTCATAATGTTATCTAACCGGAACCAAATTTAAGTACGAGATTCTTAAACCGGAACCACCATTAAATGGTTCCGGCTTCCAAAAGAAACGGGGAACCACCGTTCATTTTCATCATTCGATTCTCTATTCTGTAGTAAGTTAGGGTTCAAAACCATCTATTGTTCTGTCCAATATATAACTAAACATAAGTACTCAAGTACTTATCAAATTAAATGTGCAACTATATATCATTGCTTGATATACTAAAGTACTCTTTCTGTCTCAAAAGAAGTTACCAGGTTTCATTTGTAAAATACTACTCCTACTAAATAAGTAGTGCGACTTCTCTACAACAAGGGAAATAACTATGTTACCTTTCTGATCTTCTGGTGAACAAAATTAAGGAAATACTATAAATTAATTACTATACGGAAAAGGCTAATTATTAATTACTATTAATCAATTTAATTGCATACTCAATTTCATACTTACATTTCTAAATTTTAGTTCTATTTCCATTTAATTCAATACTATTTTTCATTTTTTCAAAAAACAAAAAATAAAAATACTCCATTATTTAAGAGTAATAAATAATTAATTATGATAGGCACCGAATCATTCTTACAAGTTACAACCCTCAAAATTACAAAGTGTTTTCGCCGTTCAACCAAAGCCGACCCTGAAACAAAGAAAGCCAAAGGAAAAAGAAAAACATTTTTTATTTTATTTTATTTTTCCAACGTTCAAAAGTTGTTGAAACTTTTAGGCTTCCACTCCATTTTTCAATTCATAAAACAATGCCGCCGCCGCCGCCGCTCCTCATCATCCTCGCGGCTCTGCTCACGGCGGCGCGCTCCCAGCCCGCCACCTACGTCGGCTGCGACCGCACCTTCTCCTGCGGTTCCATCGCCAACGCCTCCTTCCCCTTCACCGGCGGCGACCGCCCCTCCTACTGCGGCCCGACGCAATTCGCCCTCACCTGCCGCGACGGCGAAACCGCCGAGCTAACCCACGACTCCCTCTCCTACCGGATCCTCCACCTCGACCAATCCCAGAAAACCCTCTTCCTCGCCCGCTCCGACCTGTACGACGACCCCTGCACCTCCGAGTTCCGAAACACGACTCTCAACTCCACCTTCTTCGACTACGTCGGCCCCCAGAACGAAGCCCTAACTCTCTTCTACGGCTGCGACTCCTCCGGCATCGGCCTCCGGCCGCACAATCTCTTCACCTGCAATCCCCGCGGTTTGAATTTCACGGATGCGTACTATTTTCTCGGCCCAGTTCCCAGAGAACCGATTCTCCGGATTCTGTACTGCGCCCGGAATGTGACCCTCCCCATGTCGACGGCCGCCGGGAATCGGCTGTTGGCCCAGGAGATTAGCCTCGTCGAGGGGCTGAGGGAGGGTTTCGCTGTCAATTACAGCGTCCCCAATCAGGAGTTGTGCTCTCAGTGCAATGAATTGGGTGGGGATTGTGGGTTCGATTCGGTCTTGGGTCAGCCCATTTGTATTTGTGCCGATGATAGGCCTTGTTCTTTTTCTTTTTCGCCCGAGCCTAGCCCTGCCCCCAATGCTCCGCCTCCTTTCGTCGGTAATTATGATACTTTGTTTTGCAGGCTACTATAAACTAGAAGAGCTGTAGTCAGTTTCGGCTCATAATAGTATCGTAGAGTTTGAATTCTAGTTTATAAGCGTGTTTATGCATTCTTGAAATCGTCGAAACCTTCCTTGGATGGTAGTAGTCGAATACTGGTTTTGTTGGTTTCTGTATTTTCGCTTTGACTAACATAAACTCGCTAATGTTTGTGAATGAGTTACTATAATTCTTGTTTGTTTTAAAATCTAGGAATGTGATTTGTTCATTTCATTCTTCATCTGTTATGTATCATCAGCATTTCTTTTCTATATTTGGGTATGTAATGGACTTAAAATTCTCTTACTATGGCTTTTGCAGAGAGGAGTTCAAGTTCAACTACGAGAAGGGATATAGGTACGATATATTTAAGCTTGGTGTGACTTTTCGTTTTATTTTCTCTGGCGAAATACGATATCTGAATTAGCATACACCCTCCACAGCCCTCTCCGCAGTCGGTGCAGTTCTTGCTGGCATTGGTCTCGGGTGGTTAATTTTCTACTTTCGACATCGGAGAAAACAAAGCCTTCCAACCCAATCAACCCAAAATCTAAGCAGTGGAACTAATAATCCTCTGTCTTCAAGCAAAGGCCTCTCGTCTCGTCTTTCAAATAAGCTGACCAGTGCGTATCTGTCTTCAAAATCAGATCTCGGTCGAGGCAGTTCGTATTTCGGCGTGCAGGTCTTCAACTGCGCAGAACTCGAACAGGCCACAAACAACTTCGACCCTTCTCGAGAACTCGGAGATGGTGGGTTCGGTACAGTATATCTCGGTACGAATTCAATCCTTATTCGTTTAATTTTCATCAAAAAAATCAAACTAATTTACGATTTTCCACAGCGTTGTTATCCGACGGTCGTACAGTCGCAGTCAAACGCTTATACGAGCACAACTTGAAACGCATCGAGCAGTTCATGAACGAAGTAGAGATCCTCACTCGACTCCGCCACCAAAACCTAGTCAAACTCTACGGATGCACCTCGAGACGAAGCCGAGAGCTTCTCCTAGTCTACGAATACATCCCGAACGGAACAGTAGCCGAACACCTCCACGGGGCCCGCTCAAAATCGGGCCTCCTCTCCTGGCCCATCCGACTAAACATCGCTGTCGAGACAGCCGACGCTCTAACCTACCTCCACAACTCCGACATCATACACCGAGACGTCAAGACCAACAACATACTTCTCGATTCTGACTTCCACGTGAAAGTCGTTGACTTCGGGCTGTCTCGATTGTTCCCGAATGGTGCTAGCCACGTCACCACGGCCCCACAGGGGACCCCGGGCTACGTGGACCCCGATTACTACAAGTGCTACAAGCTCACTGAAAAGAGCGATGTGTACAGCTTCGGGGTTGTTCTGATCGAGCTTGTTTCGTCGTTGGAGGCTGTGGATACTGACAGGCATCGGCACGACATTAATTTGTCGAGCATGGCTGTGAGCAAGATTCTGAACAGGGAGTTGCATGAGCTGGTGGACCCGGGTCTAGGGTTCAGGAGGGATGAGGGGGTGAGGAGGGCTGTGACGATGGTTGCTGAGGTGGCGTTCCGGTGCTTGCAGCAGGAGAGGGATATGAGGCCGTCGATGGAGGAGGTGTTGAGGGAATTGAGGGGGATTCAGAGGGAGGGATTGGATGCGCGCGAGGTGGAGATTGTGGATATCATGGATGATGACGTGGAGCTGCTCAAGGGTATTATGGTTCCGGCTTCGCCGGATTCCGGTGATAAATGGCTGGCCGGTTCTACGCCGGCGACGGGCGCGTGATCAGATGTGTTTTCTTTAGTTTGATTCTTACAGTGTTTGTTTTTTGGCATTGATTTTTTGAAAAGGGTAAATGAGTATATATGTATACGAATCAAACTAATTGAACATCATACATCTTGTTGTCTTTGTAAATATACATCACATATTTGTAAGTAAAAGGATTTTGTTGAGAATCAAGCCGGAAACAAACGCGATCTCCGACGAGAATTGATCTCAAAACAGAACCAAAAAAATCGAGCCAAAAATGAAATCCGCAATCGAAATGATTAACTCTCAAACTCACTCCACACGAGGTTTGTATAGAGTATATAGAACACACACTGCAAAAACGGAAAGAACACGATGATTTTACGTGCTTCGGCCGCCGGGAAGACAACCTACGTGCACGGTGGAGGGGAGGGTGGTTCTGGGATTATACGAAGCAAAAGAACGATTACACAATGTTCTCTTTAGCTCACTTGTTGCATATTCATCGCTAACACTCGCGATTATATACTAAAATGGAAATGCACAAAATCGAAATCATCATCCAAGCCGTCGACCTGTAACAGCCTCCTAAATCAAGACCGTGCGATCAATCGACGCGATTCCATGTGCCTTTTGTGGATGAGTTGGCAGGGACCACAGCCAAACAAGAATCATGCATTTTGGTGAAGAATCGAGTGAGAAATCACTCGCCCTAGACCCGTACACCAGCAGCCAAGTCATGAACAAAACGACGTCGATTCTGTTCTGCGGGAAATTCAAATACCCCTGGAAATTACCAAAATGCCCCTGAGCTCGTTTTTGTCGATTTTTCACCCGGAGTTGTAATTTTGTGTACATTTCAACAAATCTCCACCTTACACAACACTTGCAACTCCATCCATAATTGGGATCACAAGATCAAGCCACAGCAACATCAAATTTCCCAGAAATATATAAGAACACCAAAACTGACCTGAACAGTTTTCATGAACCAACTTTGAAACCAAACCCTGCATTCCACAGCTGGATTTAGACACTCAAATCAGTCCCAAAATGATCCTTATAACCTCAGCTTCAAATACATACCAAGAACTCATCATATGATCCATCATAGCTCCAGAGAATCCCAAATGCGACTAAGTCACTCAAAACTGATTTCAGTTGGAAAAACTCAAGTATCCAACTTCTTCAGTTGAAAGGTCCACCAGTTGGACCAAATCCTGACACAACTTAAACTTCTCCACAGGTAACACCTTGGTAAAGCTATCTGCTGGATTGCCCTCAGTGGCAATTTTCACAACTTTTACTATCTTCTTATCAACTACATCTCTGACAAAATGCAGTCTCACATCAATATGTTTGGATCTCTCATGAAACACTTGGTGTTTTACCAAATGCAAAGCACTTTGGCTATCACAGTTCACTGAAACTGTTTCTTGCTCAACTCCAAGTTCATTTAGAATCCCTTTCAACCATATTGCTTCTTTGATAGCCTCAGTCATTGCCATATACTCACGACGCCCGAATGCTTGTCGTTAGAGCAAACGCGCGGTCAAAATGATATTTATATTTAGCCAGTACTCCTATCACTACAAAACGTAGATAATGGTAAGTACGTGGGGTTGGTCCCACAAGGAGGCAATTACAGTAGGTGATCTCGGCTTTGCCCAAGGGGTTGTCACAAAAAAGATTTGGTTTGGGGTTGCTGTGGGCACAGCGGTTTTGCAATCGTTTCAACACTTTGACCTAACTACTACTAACCAAACTAACATGCAAGTAAGATAAATGAAAAAGGAAAATAAGCAAACAATCAGATCTAACAGATTACTAAAGAGAAAAAACTTAAATCAAATGATAAACAAGGCATCCGGGCAGATGGCTTCACTCAGGGTCATTAGGGCAAACTACCGGTCATAGGCACTAAGGATTTCTACCAGCGGTTTGTCAGCAGTTATAGGGTGCTTTAAAAAGACAACAGTGGTCCTATTGCGTCACGCCCAACAATTGCTCCACCCCTTATCTATCCTTACAGTTTAAAGAGAAGGCAAGCTAACGTTATGCCTAAACCCCTAGATCTGGACAATTCGATAACCTATGCGACCAAACATGGATCTAGTTTGCCCAAACCCGCATTACCCTCTAGACAGACCCGCTCGGCCAATAGCATGCCCGGAACTCCGAGTCATATGTCCGCAATCTCCAGCAAGTTCTAGTGCTATGCCCGCAACAATACTACAAGGTACATCTATGCGGTTTTCCAATCACCAGTATCCCAGATTGTAAAGGTTCACTAGTGGTCGTCCTAGTTTGCCCAAACTCCCCAGAAATAATCCTCAACCAACTTTGCGTCGGGAACAAACCCTCAACCGGCTACTCTAGCCCCATCGACCTCGCGGCTTAACTAAACCCTAATTCCATCGATCTACCCCTGCCCGAATGCACAAACAACTTAGCCAATCATACAGAAATTAAAAGGCAAAATAAATAAGGAAAAGCAAGCTATATTATTCATGGCTTCAAATCGATAAACGTTTTTGAAGGAAATCGGAATACGGAATTGAAAACTTAAAAACAAAACATAAAAGCAAATTGTTTCTCAGCCCGAAGGTTGGATCTACTCAATGTTGGAATTCGATATCCCGGGCTATTAAAATTTGCGGAAACAATAACCCGATCAAAAACCATCCGTCGGAGATCACACGAGTACCACGTACGAGCCGGAGCACGAGCCGAACGCACGACGAGGCCGAAGCCTCGCGCACGCCCAGCCCGAGCCCCCGCACGCGGGGCTCGCGATCGAAGGGGTCGATCGCTCAAGGCGATCGACTGGGGCTGCCCAGCAGCCCCTTGCGGCGAGTCCGGCGACTCGCCGCGGCTGGGTGTCGGTCCGACCAGCGGACAGCCGCGGGGCCCAGCCCTCGCGGCTCGCGATCGATCGCGATGATCGATCGCGTCCCCGGCTCCCAGCCGGGGTTCGACCCATCCCCACCGAAACCCTAGGTGGGCGATCGCCGTGGTCCGGTGGCTTCGCCACCAACACGCGTTCGTCCTCCTTCCCGGTTTCGTACCTCGGATCTTGCGTTCTACGGTATTCTCGATAAAACCAAAATCGAACAATTATCAAGGGCGTTTAGATATTGTACCTTTCGATTCGTTGTTCGGAGAAACGAATTCAAGACGACCTTTTGAATCTTCCCACGTATTCCTTGCACTAGCTTGAACGTCGGGTGGGCGACGATCCTCCAAGCTCTATGGATCTACTTCTCTCTCTACTTTCTCTCTCTAGAATTGTGATCTTCAAGTTATGAGAATAGAGAAGACCATGTAGTGCTTTTATAGGCTACGTAGGGGATCTAAAGGAGGTGGAATATTGGGCTTCCAATATTAATGATTAAATTGAGCCCAAGCCCAAATCTATTAATCTCCCATTAATATTAATTAATTTATTTTCCACTATATAAATTAATTGCACTCCCAATATTAAACCATATTATATCCAAATAATATTTCTCCGGTAGTATTATTTATTCCGTGTATTTAAGATATAAATATCCATGAATAAAATTTATTTATTGCTTAATAAATTTATTCATCTCTTTTATTCGAGACTAGTACCACTCAACCTTATTTATTATGCGGAATTAAATCCACTCGCGAGGTTTACATAATAAATCCTTATGAGCTCATCTCGGGGATATTATCAACCCTTCCGGGATACACTGTCCGGTCAATCATTCACGGCATGACATATATAAAATATAGTGACCCAACTTAACCGGTAATTAACCCAATAATTAAATCGGTTAATTCCTTTGGTAAATCAAAGTCACTTATATTAAATATACACACCCGCAACAATATCGGGGATTAAGAATAAAATACACTGAGTCTCAAATCAATTATCGCCGAGCAATCCTAATTGATGAGTCTCAATCGATCCGATCAATACACCAAGTGTACAAGTGTGATAAAATAATTAAGACAAATTATTTTCTCTCTCACACAACGACTATACCGATGGATTGGTCCGTGTCCATCTAGGTCGTGAGCATCTGTTTGATTAAATACGAGTAACCGATAGTATGATCTTCTGTGTGGGCCCGACACACCATACTAACTACAACGTATAAAATCCAGGACTATAATTTGCATATATTTAATTAACAATAATTAAAAGCAAATGAATGTTCGTATTTAATAGGTAAATGAAAGTGTACAAGGAGTTCAGAATACTCAAATCTAGACATTAAGTATACTACTCCAACAATCTCCCACTTATACTAAGGTCTAGTCTTATCCTCCAAACTTCTGACTCCCAAACCCTCCAAGTGCTTGAAATAAACTTCCTTAGGAAGTATCTTGGTGAAAGGGTCCGCTAGGTTGTCCTCCGAAGCTATCTTGGTGACTACCGCATTGCCCCTCTTGACGATGTCTCGAATCAGGTGGTACTTGCGCTCTATGTGTTTCATAGCACTATGGGACCGTGGTTCCTTACTGTTTGCCACTGCACCGCTATTATCACAATAAATTGTCATAGCCTTGGGCAAACTCGGAATCACATCTAAGTCCTGGAGGAAATTAAGGAACCAAACTGACTCTTTCGCTGCCTCTGAGGCTGCAACATATTCAGCTTCCATGGTAGAGTCTGAAATGCACTTTTGCTTAACACTCCTCCATGATACGGCTCCACCTCCCATAGTGTACACATAGCCTGATGTCGACTTTCGCCGGTCCTTATCAGCTTGGAAATCCGAATCCGTATAACCCAAAGGAATCAGATTGTCTGCCCCGTAACTTAGAACATAATCCTTAGTATTTCGCAAATACTTGAAAATGCTCTTTACGGCAGTCCAATGAGCCTTTCCAGGGTTACTCTGATATCTCGCTACTACGCCAACTGCATAGCAGATATCAGGCCTCGTGCATAACATTACATACATCAAGCTTCCCACAGCCGAAGCGTAGGGAACTGCTTTCATTTCATCTTTCTCCTTTTGTGTCCGAGGACACATTTCCTTAGAAAGATAAGTTCCTTTACTGAAGGGCAGCTCACCCTTCTTGGAATCTTGCATGTTAAAACGAGCCAGAATCGTGTCTATGTAAGATTGCTGGGATAGGTACAATGTTCTACTCCGGCGATCCCTTATAACCTTGATCCCTAGAACATGCCCGACTTCTCCCAAATCTTTCATATCGAATTGTCTAGACAACCATCCCTTTATGTCTGATAACATCTTCACACTGTTGCCAATGAGAAGAATGTCGTCCACATAAAGCACGAGAAACACCACCTTCTTCCCATCACGTTTCCAATACACACACGATTCGTCCATGCTTTGACTAAATCCAAAAGATTGGACTACTTCGTCAAACCGCAGGTTCCACGATCTCGAGGCTTGTTTCAATCCATAAATGGATCGATTAAGCTTGCACACTAGATGATCTCGCCCCTTAGCAATGAATCCTTCTGGTTGTTTCATATAAATCGTCTCGTCAAGACTTCCATTTAGGAAAGCTGTCTTGACATCCATTTGCCACACCTCATAATCCATATGAGCTGCTATGGATAAGAGAATCCGGATCGACTTTATCTTGGCTACCGGCGAGAAGGTCTCCTCATAATCGATTCCCTCTTTCTGAGTATATCCTTTCGCAACAAGCCGAGCTTTAAAGGTTTCAACCTTTCCGTCAGATCCTCTCTTTCTCTTGTAGACCCATTTACACCCAATTGGCTTTACGCCACTTGGTGGTTCTACAAGATCCCAGACTTTATTAGAATCCATAGATTCTATTTCGGATTTCATCGCTTTCTTCCAAGAAGGCGCATCTATATCTTGTACCGCCTCATCATAGGTCCAGGGATCGATTTCATGAACTCCAGGTCCAGAGTCCGAAGACTCACCCAGTCCAATCCATCGGTCTGGTTGCTTAACAACCCTCCCACTACGACGGCGTTCCGGTGTATTAACAGTGACAGTGTCAGGTGCAGATTCTAGTGGTGTATCTATACTCGGTTCGGCTGTATCTAAGTCTTCCTTGTTACCTCTCAACTCATCAAGTATTATGTCACTTTTGGGCTTGTGGTCCATGACATAGTCTTCCTCTAAGAACCGAGCGTTAGTACTTATAACGATCTTCTGGTCCGTAGGACTATAGAACATGCCACCTTTAGTTCCTTTCGGGTATCCTACAAACAGCCGTAATTCTGATCTAGGTTCTAACTTATCGGCACCTTGTCGCAACACATGTGCTGGACAACCCCAGATCCGAATGTGTCTGAAGTTAGGCTTGCGCCCACTCCACAATTCCATGGGTGTGGTGGGTACCGTTTTTGTTGGAACCATGTTGAGAATGTACGCTGCCGTTTCCAAGGCATGTCCCCAGAACATAGTAGGTAAGTCCGAGTAACTCATCATTGAACGCACCATTTCCATAAGAGTCCTATTCCTTCTTTCCGACACACCATTCTGCTGAGGAGTATATGGTGATGTCATTTGGGAATCAATCCCATTCTCTGCTAAGTATGCCTTGAATTCTCCAGACAGGTACTCGCCTCCGCGATCAGATCGCAGGCATTTAATGGATTTACCTTGAAGGTTCTCCGCAAAAGCCTTGAACTCCTTGAACTTGTCAAAGGATTCGCTCTTGCGGCGCATCAGGTATACAAATCCATACCTTGAGTAATCATCAGTGAAAGTGATGAAATACTCGTACCCTCCCCTTGCCTGAGTAGACATAGGTCCGCATACATCAGAGTGAATCAAATCCAATACTTGTTCAGCCCTTCGTCCTTTACCAGAAAAAGAACGCTTGGTCATTTTTCCCTCTAAACAGGATTCGCAGGTTGGAAGGTCCTCTCCTTCAACACCACTGATGAGACCATCAGCTTTCAACCTTTGAATTCTATTTGAGTTAATGTGACCTAGCCTTAAGTGCCACAAGTATAATTGATTCATCCTAGAAGGTTCCTTTCTCTTATTGGTGTTCGTAGATGTGTTATTACTCTCGGTTAGTTGCATCGTGTTAGACTCAGGATTTAGCACATACAAATCGTCCACCAATGTACCAGAACAGATAATTTCACTGTTTCTTCTTATGATCACAGAGTGGTCAAAAGAAACAGAATATCCATTCAAAATAAGCTTAGAAACCGAAATTAAATTCTTTCTAAAGTTGGGTACATAAAGACAATTTTGTAAAACTAAAACCCTATCACGGAATTTTGAAGGAAATCGGAATACGGAATTTTGAAGGAAATCGGAATACGGAATTTTGAAGGAAATCGGAATACGGAATTGAAAACTTAAAAACAAAACATAAAAGCAAATTGTTTCTCAGCCCGAAGGTTGGATCTACTCAATGTTGGAATTCGATATCCCGGGCTATTAAAATTTGCGGAAACAATAACCCGATCAAAAACCATCCGTCGGAGATCACACGAGTACCACGTACGAGCCGGAGCACGAGCCGAACGCACGACGAGGCCGAAGCCTCGCGCACGCCCAGCCCGAGCCCCCGCACGCGGGGCTCGCGATCGAAGGGGTCGATCGCTCAAGGCGATCGACTGGGGCTGCCCAGCAGCCCCTTGCGGCGAGTCCGGCGACTCGCCGCGGCTGGGTGTCGGTCCTACCAGCGGACAGCCGCGGGGCCCAGCCCTCGCGGCTCGCGATTGATCGCGATGATCGATCGCGTCCCCGGCTCCCAGCCGGGGTTCGACCCATCCCCACCGAAACCCTAGGTGGGCGATCGCCGTGGTCCGGTGGCTTCGCCACCAACACGCGTTCGTCCTCCTTCCCGGTTTCGTACCTCGGATCTTGCGTTCTACGGTATTCTCGATAAAACCAAAATCGAACAATTATCAAGGGCGTTTAGATATTGTACCTTTCGATTCGTTGTTCGGAGAAACGAATTCAAGACGACCTTTTGAATCTTCCCACGTATTCCTTGCACTAGCTTGAACGTCGGGTGGGCGACGATCCTCCAAGCTCTATGGATCTACTTCTCTCTCTACTTTCTCTCTCTAGAATTGTGATCTTCAAGTTATGAGAATAGAGAAGACCATGTAGTGCTTTTATAGGCTACGTAGGGGATCTAAAGGAGGTGGAATATTGGGCTTCCAATATTAATGATTAAATTGAGCCCAAGCCCAAATCTATTAATCTCCCATTAATATTAATTAATTTATTTTCCACTATATAAATTAATTGCACTCCCAATATTAAACCATATTATATCCAAATAATATTTCTCCGGTAGTATTATTTATTCCGTGTATTTAAGATATAAATATCCATGAATAAAATTTATTTATTGCTTAATAAATTTATTCATCTCTTTTATCCGAGACTAGTACCACTCAACCTTATTTATTATGCGGAATTAAATCCACTCGCGAGGTTTACATAATAAATCCTTATGAGCTCATCTCGGGGATATTATCAACCCTTCCGGGATACACTGTCCGGTCAATCATTCACGGCATGCCATATATAAAATATAGTGACCCAACTTAACCGGTAATTAACCCAATAATTAAATCGGTTAATTCCTTTGGTAAATCAAAGTCACTTATATTAAATATACACACCCGCAACAATATCGGGGATTAAGAATAAAATACACTGAGTCTCAAATCAATTATCGCCGAGCAATCCTAATTGATGAGTCTCAATCGATCCGCTCAATACACCAAGTGTACAAGTGTGATAAAATAATTAAGACAAATTATTTTCTCTCTCACACAACGACTATACCGATGGATTGGTCCGTGTCCATCTAGGTCGTGAGCATCTGTTTGATTAAATACGAGTAACCGATAGTATGATCTTCTGTGTGGGCCCGACACACCATACTAACTACAACGTATAAAATCCAGGACTATAATTTGCATATATTTAATTAACAATAATTAAAAGCAAATGAATGTTCGTATTTAATAGGTAAATGAAAGTGTACAAGGAGTTCAGAATACTCAAATCTAGACATTAAGTATACTACTCCAACACTCAAAACAAACAAAGAGACTCGGACGAACAGCTCAGATCGCTATCTCCGGCGACTCCTCCGGCGGCGACGACGACTGCGGGACCGGCGGCTCTCTCGATTTCTCGATGCGTATTGTGTTGTGTGTCTTTGTTGCCCACCGCGCCCCAGGTTTTAAAGACTTCGATTTGAATTTAAATTAGCGGCTGTTGCTCCTTCCTAAAGAATAGGCGCCAGCAGTCAATGAGTTGGGGATAAGTCAGATCCCCCGAATCCAGGGATTCTGGTACGCTGACGCCTTGCCCACAGCGAATCTCCTGTCAACAGCCGCTTTCTTCCCAAACTAAAATCCGCAGGTATTTCTTCTCCTCCACAGATGGTCGGACCAGGCACGTTACTTGGTAAGAATTCAGGGTCTTCTGCTTCGTGACTTTACCCATTTGCCCGATGTGGTCAAACTGTTGCATGTCACTACCACTCCAGAATCTGCTTTGCCCAAAGAAGGGGATTTCCTTGCCTCTTTTGCCCAGTGCGCCACCTGTTACCTGCATCCATACACACTCTGCCCAAACACCTAATTGTGCCCTCCCAGACACGTAACCGACTCAAACTGACTCAATAAAGGGTGTAAAAATGCTCTAAGATGAGCAAATAAAATGGCTCATCAGAATCGCACACACTTGGATACGCTTGTCCCCAAGCGTGGGCTCTGATTTTCCTGACTCAAGACCAAAGTGAAAACAGAAATGAAAGAAGTAGGGAGAAATAAAGCAAAGGACTTTAGTATGATCAGTACAGGGCATAGTACATACAGATAACACAAAATTTAAGTAAAGATAAAAATAAGTCAAGAGTCTGTTCTAGGTCTTTGGGTTCACTCCCTCACAGTGTATGGGTTTAATGACACTCATTTTCTGCTGTGATTTCACTTTGCCTAAATTTGCCGTATTGCTAACCTGAGTTTGTTTTAACTAAGTAAGGGATTATCAGAGGGACTTTTATTGGGTTGTAGTGTTGGGCTCATATGGGTAGATTTTGAGGAGTAGGCTCTATGGGCAGAGGGCTTTTTGATGTTAGCCTTTTCTCTGCCACTTTGCCCCTTTCTTACGGGCCTTAGCACAACAACTTTTATTCTATATTTTTTTTTTCTTTTTTTTTTTTTTTCTTTTGAACACTATGCCCTATCTCCCTCTTATCTCTCTGGCTGCCTATGTAATGTGGGCATAATACCAGATGGATTCACAAAGAATATTCAATCAGGCTCAAAGGGGCTAGCAAGGGACAGTGTTATTTATTCAAGCAAAAATAAGACAAGAAAAACGCCCTAATCATTTAATAACCCTACTCAGTCAAACTACTCAATTCAGCAAACAGGCAAAGGCAGGCATTGTAAATATCACAGCAGACTCTCAAAGAAAGAAATCATATATCAATGTTGGCTCAATTCTCACAGTTTGCCTAGAACAGTTCCATCATCCCTATTTCATGCATCTTAACTATGAAGTTTGAGTTACTGTATGTACGTTTGCCCAAAGTGATCACATAATCATGCTGACTCGATTAGAAATAGGGGTTTGCCCTTTCCCTTTCCCCCCTCACACACTTTGCCTGGGCAAAGTGTGCAAAAGTAATAAGATTGGTAGGGGCTACCCACGACCAGACTGTGACTCAAAAAGTTTGGCGCACCTGCCCCCTCACACACTTTTCCTGGGCAAAGTGTGTCAGCAGGGAGATCAACCTAGTCCCCCCCGAACCAAAGTGACTCGGGGGTGACCTTAACAGAAACAAACAAAAATAAAAAACTAACAACTACTAAAAAAAAACGGGAGGGTACAATTTAGGAGGTGGAAGCAGGTGCGTACCTGAATCCACAATAGTCAAAGTATGCGATCATCATCGCCTTCACATCCTCGAATGCCTTCTCAATCTTGTCCAATCGAGCCTCGGTGGCTCCTTGCCTTTCTGCAATCTCCTCTTTGGCCTTAGCCTCAGCAATCGGATCTCTCGCCTCGCCCTTCACCACAACTGGTTTCTCCTCCAGGAACTTCACACTACCATCACTCAGGGGCACCATCATGTCTAGCTCTTTGCCCTTCTTGATCAGGTTTATCTTCGCAGCATACACCATTGGGAAGTGGGCCAGTGAGAGGCGCTGGAGAGGGTGAGTGCTGAGCCACTTCATCTGGGCACAGAGGCAGGAACTGAAATGCAGCCTGGTCTTTTGGGTCATACAATACAGTATGCCCAACTCGATCTGGGAAACCGCACTGCTGTTGTCGATCTTGCCAAAGAAGTTGATAGCCAAGATCCGGTGGCAAACTCTGAGGGCATGATTCTTGATCTGGATGGACTTGGTGGTTTGCCCAATGAACTCCCCTCCTTTGCCCAACTCTTTCCAGATCTTCTGCAGCTCTCTCTTTGTGTACTCCCGGAAAGTCCTCAGTGCTTCCTGGTAGGCCTTTAAATTCAGATCCGCAATACCTGCCATATCCAAACATAAATCCAATTCATTACCACCAATAGAAACAGCTCGATCAAACAACTCAAACTGTATTCCTATCACTCCCTCGTCTTTGGTCTCTTTGATACCCAGAGACCCAAAGAACTCTCTTACGACGCCTTCATTGATTTGCCCAGACCACTCGAGAAACGGCTCCCACCCTATGGCCTGAAAATAGCCTCGAACCTCCTTCTCCACACCCATCAGTTTGAGTGAGTCGAAGCACACCGTTTTGGGGGCCGCGATTTCGCGCGCCGATGTGTCACCTGCCTTCCTCTTCTTTGTGGATGCGCGGGTCTGGCTTTTGGGGGTTTTGTAGGTCACCTCCTCCACCTCGTCCTCCTCCATCGGAGTCTTGACGGCGGCCGTCGATTCCTCCTTCTCTTTCTCGTCGGAGGTGGATCCGGCAGTGGGGGTAGGAGAGACCTTCTTCTTCCCTTTGCCCGCCGCTTTTTTCTGCTTCTTTTTCGGGGGGCTATCAACGGCGGCTTTGCCCTCCTCCTCCTGAGCGGCGGTGGCTAGGGTTTCCAGATCTTCTTTCTCGCCGGTGGTTTTGGATTCGTCGATTTCCTTGGCGAGCTCATCGACTGGGGTGTTGTCCGTCTCCGTCGTGGCGGGGCTTGGTGGGATGATCTTGAGGGGTACGGCGTTGAGGGCTTCTTCGGCGGTGGGGGATTTGGGCTTCGCTGGGCTCGACTGCTTCGGCGACACCATCTTTTTCTGTTTGGTTGCAGCGGTTCCAATGGTTAGATCAATTAGGGTTCCGGTAGGTATTTTTCTTAACTTGTTTTTCGCACGGGTAAACACCATATGGGAAGAGAGATGGTATATAATGTTTATTTTCAATTTTGAAAAAGGCTGAAAAATCGGGGGTGGCAGTTATCGATAATCGTGGGGGAGTTATGATGATGGTGGAACTGCAGAGTCCCTGATGGGACGGCCTCATCCCTTGAAAATCGCAACTGCCCACTTGCGCCCCATTTGCCCAAAGTTTCAGTCTGCCCAAAGTATACTCCTGCAAAATAAAAAACAAAACATACCCCTTTCTCGCGGCATAGTCAAAGTCTCTGGTTGAAAGTAGTTTTATTCCTAATCTAATTAAAAGGGAAATAACAAAAATATACAAACGTACCAGGTTGCCTCCTTGCTAGCGCCCTATTTATAGTCCCGGGCAGGACCCAATTGCTTAATTCGATCACTCAATCAGGGCAAGCTGCCCTTCCAGATTCTCTTGCCCAAAGTAGGGCTTCACTCTATGGCCATTCACTTTGAAGATGTAGTCATCGTCTTTGCTGCTTTTAAGTTCCACGGATCCGTTTGGGCTAACATGATGAACTACATACGGTCCTCCCCACTTGGAAGACAGTTTGCCCGAACGGAACTGATTCCTGGTTTGGTAGAGCAAGACCAATTGACCAACTTCAATCTTTTTGCTTTTAATCAGTTTGTCATGCGCTCTCTTGGTCCTCTCTTTGTAGTGGGCAGCATGGTCATAGGCCTCAATGCGAAGTTGCTCCAACTCCACTAAGTCAAGTTTACGCTCGTTCCCGGCCAGATCCCAGTCAAAATTGACCTTGTTTACAGCCCAGTGTGCCTTGTGCTCTATCTCTACGGGCAAATGACAGGCTTTCCCAAATATCATTCGGTATGGAGAAATAGCAAATGGAGTCTTGAACGCAGTGCGATATGCCCACAGGGCATCATCCAGTTTGCCTGCCCAATCCTTCCCCTCTGGCCTAACTGTCTTCCTCAGAATAACTTTGATAATCCTGTTGGAGAGCTCTGCTTGTCCGTTTGCCTGGGGGTGATAGGCACAGGTAATTCGATGAGTGACTCCATATTTTCGCAGTAGCCTCTCAATGATATAGTTGCAGAAATGGGTCCCTTGATCACTTATGAGCGCCCTAGGCACACCGAATCGAGTGAATATATTCCCTTTGAGGAATTCAGCCACAATGCGTGAATCATTGGTGGCAGTAGCCTTTGCCTCGACCCATTTGGAGACATAATCAACTTCTAGGAGTATGTATTCCTTACCTTGTGAATTCGGAAATGGCCCCATGAAGTCTATGCTCCAGACATCAAAGATCTCTACTGGCAGTATGGGCACAGAGGGCATTTCATTGCGCTTGGTCAAGTTGCCTTCTTTCTGACACTCATCACACTTCTTGCATAAGTCATAGCAGTCTCTGACCAAAGTGTTCCAGTAGAATCCGCAATCCAAAACCTTTCTTGTTGTACGCCTAGGCCCAAAGTGGCCTCCACAGGGTTGCTTGTGGCAGTGATCCACTATGCCCTGCTGCTCAGACTCCGGAATGCATCTTCTAAGGACTTGGTCTTCACATCTTTTCCACAAATAGGGTTCATCCCAGACGTAGCTCCTTGCCTCACGCCTCATCTTATTTTTCTCGTAATACGTCATGCCTTCCCTGAAAATTCCTGTAACCATAAAGTTCACAAGGTCAGCAAACCATGGAGGAGACGAACGAGAGGGAGGACTCGGATCGATCATCCCCATGATCGGTCCATGGAGGATCGACCCGAGAGAGAGGGGGCAGCCGCGGGAGGCTCTCGGCCACGCCAAGCCACCGGTGGTGGTGGCGCGCCGGCTGGGGGCGGCGGCGGTGCTCCTCCTCGGTGGTGGTCGATCGGTTGGGGGTGGTGCGGAGATCCCCACTCCGTGCTACTCCTAACCGAGATTTACTTTCCTAAATTATTAGGTTTTCCTATTTTGAGTATTCCTTTTTTTAGGAATTCTCATGGAATAGGAAAAGAATAAATTTAGAATAAATTTATTTTTCCTTATTGATTGTTCCTATTCTTGGGAATTTTCATAGATTAAGAAAAGGAATAAATTTATAATTAATTTATTTTTCCTATTTAATTATTCCTTTATGGAATTTTTAATGGATTAGGAAAATAATTAATTTGGAAAGTTTAGGAGTCATAAATTAATTTTTCCTTATTTAATTATTCCTTTATGGAATTTTTAATGGATTAGGAAAGGAATTAATTTGGAAGGACTAGGAGTCCTAAATTATTTTATTTCCTTATTTCATTATGGAAGTCTTCTAGAATATTCCAAGTGGGTCTTGGATAGATTATTCTAGAGATTTAATGAAGTAGAAAGGGAAAATAAAATAAATAAAAATATTAACAACATTTAATTTTATTTTTGATTTATTCGATTGACTTAATTTTCGAATTAAGTATCTTTTGGATTTATTAAAAATAAATAGATTTAAATATTGGAATTAATATTCCAATCACATAGAGCATTCAAAGAACGAAGAAAAGAATTATATTCTAAAACATAATATATTTACATTTATAGTGAGCCGAATATATTCTCCAATAAAATGCAATTCACCTCCATCGTCCATCTCCTCTGCACCACACACGCATACATATAAATTTCATATATACACATCTGCCCATATATATAGGTCACTTATATATACACATCTACACTACACAACAACACATTACACATACATACAAGTTATATTTATCTCTGCACATTCACATATACATATATAATATTAACTCTTGCTGCTGCTATAAGCAGAAGCCAGAAGCCGTACACACATACAAACACACCCCAACATATTCATACACAAGTCACGACACACCAAATAGAAGTTTGCTACACCACATGCATACAGTCACATTTTATATAAAGTATGATATTTTACCTCTTGTTGGTTACACATACATACTTAGCTATATTAACACATATACATAGATCCTACATCATCAATTCACTTTATCTCTATCCATACATATAGACACACGCATACATAACGACCCACATTGTTCCAACAAAACACCCATAGCTACAAACAAATCAACATATATATATAGGTGAAACGCATAAATTAAATCAATAGTAATGATGAACCTTAGATTTGAAATATAATTTAATTACGTGAAACCTAAAAACCCACTTGCGTGATTATCGAATTACGATTGAGAGGTCGAGGTTCTCGAGAGATACGATTAACATCCGGTTCTTCTTCTTCTCCGTTTCTGGTCGTCCGCATTTTCTCTTCTCCTTTTCTTTTCCTTCTTGGGACGTTCGTTCCGCCTCTTCTCTCCTACACGGTACGACACAACACGCACGGCTCTTTCTCTCTTCTCTTTCTTGTTCTTAATTATTGTTTATAATTTATTTATAAGTACATGTAATTAGGGTTATCTAGCCCATTAAATTTTAAGGTGTAGAAACACATAAAATTAAAAGTCCTAACAACCCACTAAGGGAACTCGATTATTATTTCAGCCCATTAAAGGTATTTATATTTTAAAATAGTACAATAAATTAAAAGCTCAATTTATAAATACTAGAGTCCAATTAAAATAAAACTAAACCCGACTAACACGTGGATAAAAGAGCTATTTAAATTACTTAAATTTTATTACGAAAATCCGGATTATTTCATTCTACCCACCTTATAAATAGTTTATTCCTCGAAACCCAATTCAATTTATAAAATATTGAAACCCAATTAATATTTAATTTAACTAGCACATAAGATACAAATTCAGCACATTAAAATAAATTTATTAATCAAACCATAAAATTATCGAAGTCTAATTAATAAGTAAGCAAACAAGTTATTTTAATTAAATTCATTTTTAGTGTAAAAATTCGTATCGTTACATTGTACTCACCTTATAAAATGTTTCTTCCACGAAACTTAATTCAATTATTAGGACATATATCAAAAGATTTAAACGAATAAAATAATAATATCAACCAAATGTAACCATTTAGAAGAATCAAAATCAACTAACCAAAGATAGCAATAGAAGATCCCATAACAAATACAACAATCATGATCAATAAACATTCACATATTCATAACTAGCATTGATACAATTATCAAATAACAAAATTTAACTTCATAAGAATCAAGTCTTACCAATAGCAATACATGTTCTCAACAGCATATATAACAATCATTATCAATTAAGCATTCAAATACCCATAATTTACATTGATACTATAATCACATAGCAAATAACTTGTATAAGAAGTCACTTACCGGAGTAGCGAAGATGTCAGGCGTGATCTATACTCATAACTTAATTTTTAAAACTTGTAAATCATGAAATTTTGAACACAGGTCGAGAGAACCGATTTTAAAACTCTGGGCCCTGATACCATTTGTCACGCCCCAATTTATTTTATTAAATATGTTGAGGATTCTCACAAGACCACAAACAATCGAGCTGCGTGGGCTCAAAAGCTTCGAACCTGAGTTTCGAGCTCAATAATGGCTAATTGCGAAACCAACGTTATGAGTTCGATCTTAGGATCCTAAAAGTATCTCTGAACTTCAAGGAACACAATGCAAAAGAAATCACGCAAAACAACAAAGGATTTTACGAGCTTCGATCGACTGAAAGTTGATCTACGTGCTCGGGGAGGGAGGTAGTGCTCTGATGTTATTCAAGCTCTCAAGGCTATTGGAATATACTCAGTTACAGTTCTAGATCACACACAACACGTGAATTACATTTACATAAACGCACGCGATTATGCCCAAATCCGCGACACGTATGAACCCTACGATCAAATCGATTTAGGCGAATCCACACCACAAATTTCTAACAGAAACTTGTGGACGTTATGTTGTGCGTGAGCTGGCGAGGAACTCGTGGAACTTGATATCTCGAATTGACATCAACTATTAAGTGAGAGAGGCTTGATCCAATGCGCCGCGCTATTTCTGTGAACCCAGAAGGAACGAAGTCGTTTCTGCTAGAACGGCGTCGTTTTGGTGTTGGCGGCAGAATTCAAACGAGCTGAAATGACCACTTTGCCCCTGTGTCCAAAATGTGTAAAAACACTTCTAGAATCCAAATTTTGTGTACATTTCAACAAATCTCCACCTTACACAATATTTGCAACTCCTGCAAACATCATATAACCATCCAACAACACCTGATCACCCTCAGAACCAAGAATCAAAATCTGACATATTTTGTTCTTGAACTGAAATGACAAACTGCCAACTTTGAACCATTCCCTCGGAAACTCAGCCAAGATTCAGACCCTCACATTAACCAATTCAAATTCTCCTCCTTCTCCTCTTTCCAGCAAGCTATATATCATGAACTAAATCCTACCAGAGCCTTCACAATCACCACAAAACCATAGCAAGCCAAAACTGTCTTCAGAAAATTACCCAAGTACTCAAAATGGGATTCTCTTAACCAAAACTCCAAATACTAGAACCTCTTCACTCCATACATGTAATGTGACTTCACAGCACATCACCATGCCAAACACTCCCACAGCAACTCAGAAACACCAAGCAACCTATTAAAATCAGAAAATAGATTCAAAGAACTCCATACCTCAAAATCCAATTCTCTGAAGTAACCATGCAAACCACAGTCCACATAAGTCACAATACACAACATGAACCTCAAGCCATGCTCAAACCACCTATAAAAACCACTGAGTCAAAAAACCACCAATTCACCAAACTAAAATCCTAAGGACTGACCCGTATGAGTATTTTCTTGGATAACTTGATAACCACAGCAGAACTACCATGCCTGCTGCCACTCTCACACACTCAAATTCACTGAGATTGTGAAATGTCATCCAACTGCACCAGTTGTTGACACAAATGAAACTTATCACTTGGTAAAACTGTCTGCAGGATTGATTTCAGTTGCAATTTTCTCCACCTTGACAACACCTTTGTCAACCAGATCTCTCACAAAATGCAACCTCACATCAATGTGCTTGGACCTGTCATGATAGACTTGATGCTTAGCCAAATGCACAGCACTTTGACTATCACAATGCATAGAGACCCTTTTCCTGCAGAACTCCAAGTTCTTCAATCAAACCTCTCAACCATATATACTCCTTTATGGCCTTAGTCAATGCAATATACCCAGACTCAGTCGTACTCAAATCAACCACAGACTGCTGAGAAGCTTTCCAAACCACAGCACTACCATACAAGGTAAACACATACCCTGTGAGTGACTTCCCAGTATCCACATTGCAGACATAATCAGAATCTACATATCCAATAAGAATATCTCGAGAGCCCTTCATCTTTCTAAACATCAAACCAAAACCATAAGTGCCTCTCAATACCTCAATACCCATTTAACTCCTTCCCATTGTGATTTTCCTGGATTTGTCATGTATCTAGAAATACAACTCAATGCATAGGCAAGATCAGGCCTGTTGCAAACCATAGCATACATCACACTCCCCACAGCTGAAGCATAAGGAACCTTACTCATAATAACCTCCTCAGACTGATTCTTTGGAGATTGATCCACTGAGAATTTTTAGTGAGCTCCAAGAGGTGTAGTCACTGGTTTAGCCTCATGCATATGAAATCTCTTGAGAACCTTGTCAACATATGAAGCCTGGGACAAAAACAAGGTACCATTGGACCTGTTTCTGGAAATATCCATTCCCAGAATCTTCTTGGCATCTCCAAGATCTTTCATCTCAAACTCAGCACTCAACAACCTTTTCAAGGACTCCACCTCCACCTTGGAACAACTATCAAACAAAATATCATGCACATAGAGCAGTAAATAGGTAACCACCCTTCTAGTCTTCAATTTTAGATACACACAGCAACCAAACTTGCTTCTCACAAAGCCAATCACTAACATGTAGCTGTCAAACCTCTTATACCACTGCCTTGTACTTTGTTTGAGAACATACAAGGGTTTCTTTAATAGACACACCTTGTTCATATCAGAGCTTCCCTCCAAACCATCAGGCAGCCTCATATAGATCTTTTCTTCCAACTCTCCATGAAGAAAAGTTGTTTTAACATCCATCTGTTGAAGCTCAAGATCCATCTGAGCAACAATGGATAGTAGAACTCTAATGGTACAGTGCTTCACCACTGGAGAAAAGATCTCATTGAAATCAACTCTCTCCTTTTGAGTAAAGCCCTTGGGTACAAGCCTAGCTTTATACCTTATACCAGATCCCTCATGTTTCTTTTTAAAGATCCATTTACACCCCACTACCCTCTGATTTTGAGGTCTCTGAACAACATCCCTTGTATGATTCTTATCCAAGGATTGGAGCTCTTCCTGCTAGCTAGAAGTCATTTCTCTTTCTCAGAGCAACTCACAGCCTCAGAATATGAATTAGGCTCATCACTAACTATGTCCTCAGCCACCATTAGTGCATAAGACACTACATATACATGTGCATACCTCTTAGGAAGATTAATCACCCTTCTGTCCCTGTCTCTTGCAAGTTGATAACCATCAGTGATCACAGGCTCCTTGACGCTGCCGTCGTTTGAGTAGCGCAAAATAAATTTATAAGAACCTAAAGCTTCACACCAACAACAAGTATTAGTGGTAAGTATTAGGTGTCGATCCCACAAGGAGTTTATCGTTATTTTCTCACGGCTTTGCCCAATGTAGGTTGTCACGATTTTAGAAAGAGTTTTGATTGAACTACCGACCTACTAAAACAACTAAAAACAAATAATAAAGCAACTAAATCTAAAAGCAAGAAATAAAATATTTAGCTACTGAACTTGACCAATACGAAAATTAAACTACTCAACTACAGAACTCGACCAATATATAAAACAGAGCATCTGGGCACAGTCGTCACCTTGTCTACCTGATCAAGTTTCTACTGTTCATCAACACATAAGATTTTGCTAACAGCTTTATCTTTCGGTTATAGGTTGTCCAATTAAAATATAAACGTCCCTATGTTGTCACGCACGCAAATACCCCAACCCTTATTCACTCTTTCAGTTTAAAGTTTTACTAGATCTCTCTAAGCACAACTTCTAGTATTGATCAATTCGACACTATGTTAGCCGACATGAGTCTAAGTTGACCACACTGCATTAATCTCCAAGCGAACTCGAAATGGCCAATAGCATGCCCGGACAGACCTGAGTCATACGACCACATCTCCAGCAACATGTAATACTATACGGACGCCCAGTCTCCCGGCACGTTGATCCGCGTATGTGTGTGTTAGGTGAAAAGGAATTCCTACTGGCTACTGTAAGTTGCCCAAGTCCCTAACATGCCTGTAGATACTACCCTGTTGAATTGGGAATAAAACTAAGTTAGTTGCTGTAATCGAAAGCCTCTCAGTATTTCAGACACCAAATAGATCAAGTTCGGACCTTGCCCAGGCGCAGATTAACTAGCTACGCATGAACAAAGCTAAAATAAATAAAATAAAATAAAAGGAAAACATGCTAGAATTAATCTAAGAAATTAAAGTAACAATTGTCTTGAATTAACAGAAATTAAAAGACGAAAATAAAAACAAAGGATCGAATCTAATTGCCCAGCTATGCCCGAAGGCGATAGCCGGGGAGAACGCGTCTTCTTCTTCCTCCGATCTTCTTTGGTGTGGTGGCTGATGTGTATATGTGCATAGCCTCGTGATTTCTAGGGTATGATATATATATAGGTGCTGGAAGTCTTGGGTTCCAAGTAAAATCGCTGACTTGATCAGTTTAATTGAGATAAGGAAAGAAAAGATTATTTCCTTATCCTTTTCTTAAAAATAGGGATCCTGCCGCGTCCTTGACCAATTCCGTGTATATATAGGACTCTTATGATGTAGAGACGTGTTGGATAATAACTCTAAGGTTGGATGAGAGTCCAACTTTGATACTTCTCTGAATCTGGTCGCCCTTTGAAGTCTTTTAGATTTCCAAGACTCTTCGTACACTGCTTGCTCAACGTCCGTCTCTGGTCAACTCCGATCTTTGTCCAACTTCTTTACTTCGTGCGGTACTTGGTCAAGCTTTGATCTTGATCACTTCCTGACTTTGGCCAATATGACATGGGTGTTCGGGTCAGGCTAACTTGCTCAACCTGCATACTTGCTCAATGCGACAATTTATTGCTAAATGTGCGTCTTTTCACGTTTCACCTGCATAACTCGACCATAGACTCCAAATGTGCCCTCCCCGACACAAACAAGGTGAAAACGGCTAAAAAGACTCGATTAACATGACTCAAAAGAACTAAAAATGAGCCAAAAAATATGGCTCATCACTCCTCATCAACTTCAGATTCTTCTTCAACTTCATTTTGAGATTCTTTCTTAGAATGGATCACATCCCTACCATGTAACTCCACCTCAAACTGATCCATCTCAGTTGATTCTTTCTCAGAAAGCATTGGCATTGTATTTTCATCAAAGGTCATATCTCTACTGACCACACACTTCTGATTCCCAGGTTCAATGCTCCACAGTTTGTAACCCATCACTCCTTTGGGATAACCAAGAAAGACACACCTTAGTACTCTCACCTCAATTTTATCTCCCTTCACATGAGCAAAGGCCAAACGGCCAAACACCCTCAAATTCTCAAAACTTGGAACTTCACCAGTCCAAATTTCTTGAGGAAGACTCAGAGCTGCAACTGGACTCCTATTGATCAAATAGGCTGCAGTAGTCACTGCTTCTCCCCAAAATAATTTGCTAAGTCCATAGCTCAAGAGCATGCACACTACTAGAAAAAAGGCTTTTAGCGACCAAGGTTTTTGCGACCACACTCCGTGGTCGCTAATAAGCACCTTTTGTGACCACGCATGGTCGCAAAATCGGGTACTCGCTATTTGTTCCGATTAAAAAGACGTCAACTTCCCGCGTATTTATTCGCGACCACGGAGTGGTCGCTATTAATAGTCGTGGTCGTGAAAACCATTAGCGACCACAACCGTGATCGCAAATGACATGTATCCGAAAATCGGATTTTCCACGGTGGAAAATCGCTTAAAATGCTTGACACGTGGAAGGTCTTTTGCGACCACGCGTGGTCGCGAAAGAGTTACAGATATGAGCGGGGCAGAGGACTTTTCTTCCTCACTTTCTCTTCCTCACTTTCGCGAAAGAGCTCAGACCGAAGAAGCGATTCGAAGGCGATTTTCCGGCGAGGCATTATCCGGCGGCGGCGACGACGTGAAGCTGGTCCAGGTTAGGGTTCCTCTTCCCTTCGTCTTTCTTTCTTCGATTTATTTCTTAGATTAGGGTTTTTTTATTTTTAATTTTGGGGTTGAAATTTAGGGTTTTTGAAATCGGTTGAATTTGTATATGAAACATTGTGGATTGGGATTGGAATTTTGATTCCCCTGCTTTCAAAGCTCTCGACCCGCTCTTAAAACTTATTGAAATTTAGGGTTTTCGAAACCAGTTGGAATTTTTTGAAAGCGGCAAGGGCCGGGCAGGTCTCCTCGCCAGTGAGCTACTGAGCTCTCTTTTCTTTACAGATGCTAATCTTGATGAGATATGGAATATAATAAAATTAAAGTGGCTTGTAGTCACTTATTAATTAATACATTTAGGGGTAATTAAATTTCTAAAGTATCTAGAAATCGGAACTATGCAATGTAATTGTGCAAGAAAAGAACGAGGACAAAATCATTCTCGGGGAAAATCTTTTCTACATAATTTTCAACACTTGGATGGATTGCTTTTTTAATTAATGTTTTGAGAAACACCTTTTTTATTTAAGTATTCTAATTTATCAGTTCATAGGTTGAGAACTTGAGATGGACTCGAAATCCAAATTGAAGTCTTTTTGTTATTTCAAGTATTTTAAAATTAATAATTTTGAAATCATGAAATTATATAAATGTAAAAAAGTATTGAAATAATATGAGTAATTAATTATTTAATTTTGCAAATTAATGTTTCCAAAATTAATTTGGAAAAACTCCATGATTACTTATATTATTAATTAATTTAATTAAAATAAATTTAAAAGGTCAATTTGATTTCTTTGTACAATTTTTTTTTTAATATAACATAATTTTTACAGTGCTAGTTATGACTCTTTTGACGATGCTTCGTCACCTTTTGGCTCTGGTATTTTTTCTCAAAACTTTACTTTACATTATTTTGTATGTATGAACTATGAATTCTATTTGTGTGAATTAATTTATATGTTCGAACTGTGCATGTTTGTTATGATATGACTTCTATTTTTAATCTGAAGATTTTTCTAATTATAATATTTTTTTTATTTTACATAGATATAGTAATACAGTTGTGTGTGGTTAATTTCAAAATGTCGTTGGATAAGAGTTGGATGCGAATACAAAATCGATTGTCTTCAGAATTCCAAAACGGTGTACGTGGCTTTATAGAATTTGCAAAAAACAGTGTCAATTCAGAAGGTCGAGTTCGGTGTCCTTGCAAATATTGTCTACATACCAAATTCTATCCTCTGGACACTGTTTGCAAACACATAATTTGCTGTGGCATTGATTTGACCTACACAACATGGTCTCACCATTGTGAGTCTCGAATGCCTAGCAGACCACGAGAAGAACAACCAGTTCAAGAGAGACGGGAACAAGCACATGGCTAGAATGTTTCCTGATATTCGACCTCCTTCCATGTCAGGTGCAGGTGGTTCGACTACTCCTCCTGGTTCGACTTCTCCAGCTCGTGATTTGACCCGTGACTCACCGTAGCTTATTTTTAGGTTGATTGTACTATTTGTCTATTCTATTAGGATGGTGTTGATGAACTTGAATAATTGTTTTGATGATTTTGGATTGTATTTTTATTTGAACTGTATTTTGGATTCGGTTTGTATTGCGTTCGGATTGATTTGCAGGTCGTAAATTGCATTTTTAAAATATTTTTTTTTCAGAAAAATAGGTATTTGCGACCACGCGTGGTCGCTAATACTAATAATCTGTTTTTAAAAATATAGGTATTTGCGACCACGCGTGGTTGCTAATACTTCCAGGTCGAAGTTTTGACTGCCAGCAATTGCGACCACGCGTGGTCGCTATTAATGCGCCACGTCACCGCTCAATGCCACATCAGCATGGAGCATTAGCGACCACATATAGTGGTCGCTAGTAACCAGCGTGGTCGCAAATGTATTCGCGACCACGTTGTTGTCGCCAAAAAAACATTTGAGACCAACTATTAGCGGTCACACATTAGCGACCACGCGTGGTCGCAAATACCACTTTTGCGACCACAAACCATTTTGTGCGACCACATTGTGTGGTCGCAAAAACCCCTTTTTTTTGTAGTGGCATCTTACTTTCTCCAGATGAGTCCTATTCATTCTCTCGGCAACACCATTTTGCTGAGGAGTAGAAGCCACAATCCTATGCCTTGAAATCACATTCTCAACACAGAAAGAGTTAAACTCTTCAGAGAGAAACTCAAGTCCATTATCAGTCCTTAAGTTCTTCACCTTTCTCTCTGGCTGCCTTTCCACTTCAATCACCCAATCTCTGAACTTCTCAAAAGCATCACTCTTATTCTTCAGAATGAATACCCATACTTTCCTGGAGAAATCATCAACGATGGATAAGAAGTACCTGATTCCACTCTTAGTATTTGTTCTTGTTGGACCCCACAAGTCAGAATGCACATAATCCAATACTCCCTTGGTTGTATGCCTTCCAACACCAAAACTGGCCCTGGTAGCCTTGACAATTCTTGAATGCACCTTGCTTGGACAACTCATGAAGTCCCTTCTCACTGAGGTGACCAAGTCTGTTGTGCCATAACTCCACCTTCTCAGAGGCAGTAGCTAGTAAGTTCTGACCTACCACAGTTGAACCCTTCAAGAAATACAAGTCATTCCTCTTGACTCCCTCAAGTAACACAGTAGAACCTTTCTTAACTTGAAGACATCCTCCTACTAAATTGAAACTGACTCCCATGATATCTAGCATTCCAAGGGAGATCAGATTTCTTCTCAAAGCTGGAATATACCTCACCTTAGTCAACTTCTTTATTGATCCATTTGAGAGTTTCAACCTCACGGAACCAATACCGTTAACTTGACATGTGAGATTATTACCAAGAACAATAGAACCATCATTTATGAACTCAAAGTCCTCAAACCAATGCTTCATAGGACACATATGAAAGGTCAGCCAGAGTCAAGCACCCACTCTTCATTTCTAGAGTTAGAAGTAACAACTATTACCTCTACACCCTCTAGGTCAGAAGTTGACTCAACAACATCTGCAGATTGAGTTGGCTCCTTGCCTTTCCCTTGCAGATTCTTCAACTGATATCAGTTCTTCTTTAGGTGTCATGCCTTGTTGCAGTGGTAGCAATTCCTTGTCTTGGAGGTGGATGCAGATGTATAACCACCTCCTTGTGGCTTCTTCTTGTTCTCTTTCTTACTCCATGACTTATTCTTTGTGACTGTTAGACCCTGTAGATTGTGATGATGTTCCTTGGCCTTAGAATCCTTCTTGTTCAACTCCTTGGATCTCAATGCAACCTGCACCTCCTCAAGAGTCAAATAATGAACCCTGAAGACTGATCATATGCAGAAGGTAGTGAGCTCAATAGCAATAGAGCTTGATCCTCCTCCTTCATTTGACCATCCACATTCTCCAGATCATCTAACAACCTCACAAAGTCATCAATCTGGTCAACTACAGATCTATCAGAAGACATCCTAAAGGTATATAGCCTTTGCTTCAGATACAACCTGTTTGCCAAGGATTTTGTCATGTACAAACTCTCCAGCTTCATCCACAGACCATATGCAGTTGTCTCCTTGCATACTTCCCTCAACACCTTGTCACCAGGGCTCAAGATCGATGATCACACTATGAGCTCTCATGGAAATTTCAACTGGATAAGGTGTTGAGTCACTAGAACCTAGTTTCTCAGCCTCCTCTGCCTCCTTCCCTTTGGACGGCGGTTTAGGTGGTGGCAATGGAGAACCCAACGCCGAGATCAGCCATGTTGAACCAGCACAGCCTTCACCTTGATTCTCCAAAGGTTGAAGTCATTTTTGCCCATGAATTTCTCTAGATCGAACTTCGCGAATCCACTCTTCATCATCTTCCCAGCAGCTGGATTAGATTCCCACAGATGGCGCCACTTGTTGAGGATTCTCACAAGACCACAAATAATCGAGCTGCGTGCGCTCAAAAGCTTCGAACCAGAGCTTCGAGCTCAACAATAGCAAATTGTGAAACCGACATTATGAGTTCGATCTTAGGATCCTAAAAGTATCTCCGAACTTCAAGGAACACAATGCAAAAGAAATAACGCAAAAGAACAAAGGATTTTACGAGCTTCGATCAAATGAAAGTTGATCTACATGCTCGGGGAGGGTGGTAGTGCTCTGATGTTATTCAAGCTCTCAAGGCTATTGGAATACACTCAATTAGATGTCTAGATCACACACAACACGTGAATTACGTTTATATACACGCACGCGATTATGCCCAAATCCGCGACATGTATGAACCCTACGATCAAATCGATTTAGGCGAATCCACACCACAGATTTCTAACAGAAATTGTGGACGTTATGTTGTGCGTGAGCTGGAGAGGAACTCGTGGAACTTGGAATCTCGAATTGACATCAACTATTACGTGAGAGAGGCTTGATCTAATGCGCCGCGCCATTTCTGTGAACCTAGGAGGAACGACGTCGTTTCTGTTGGAGTAGTATACTTAATGTCTAGATTTAAGTGTTATGAACTCCTTGTGCACTGTCATTTATCTATTAATAAATAAAAATTCATTGCTTTTAATTATTGTTAATTAAATATTTGCAAATTATAGTCCCAGATTATATATGTTGTAGTTAGTATGGTGTGCGTCGTCACACGGAAGATCATACTATCGGTTACTCGTATATAATCGAACAGTTGCTCACGACCTAGATGGGTGCGGACCAATCCATCGGTATAGTCGTTGTGTGAGTGAGAAAATAATTGGTCTTGATTATTTTATCATACTTGTACACTTGGTGTATTGGGCGGATCGCTTGAGATTTATCATGATAATTGATTTAAATCTCAGTGTATTTTATTCTTAATCCCCGATACTATTGCGGGTGTGTATATCTAATATAAGTGACTTTGATTTTCCAAAGGAATTGGCCGATTAGATTAAAAGGTCAATTACCGGTAAAGTTGGGTTACTATATTTTATATATGACACGCCGTGAATTCTTAACGGGAAAGTGTATCCCGATAAGGGTTGATAATATCCCAGAGATGAGCTCATAAGGAATTATTATGTAAACCTCGAGAGTGGATTTGTTCCCGCATAATAATAAAGTTGAGTGGTACTATTCTCGAATATAAGAGATGAATAAATTTATTATGCAATAAATAAATTTTATTAATAAATATTTAAATCTTAAATACACGGAATAAATAAAATACTACCGGAGAAATATTATTTGATATAATATGGTTTAATATTGGGTGTGCAATTATATTTATATAGTGGAAAATAAATATAATTAATAATAGTGTGGATTAATAGATTTGGGCTTGGGCTCAATTTAATCACTATTATTAGAAGTCCAATATTCCACCTCCTTTAGATCCCCTACGTAGCCTATAAAAGCACTACATGGCCTTCATAAATCATAAGACACGAATATCATACTTGATAGTTCTAGAGAGTTGAAGGAGATCCATAGAGTTCGGAGGATCGTCGCCCACCCGACGTTCGAACGAGTGCAAGGAATACGTGGGAAGATTCAAAGGTCATCGATTGATCTCGTTTCTCCGAACAACGAATCGAAGGTATAAAATCGTAAACACCCTTTATGATTTTAATCGATATTATCGTGAAATACCGTAGAACTAAGATCCGAGATACGAACCCCGGAATAGAGGACGAACGCGTGGTGGCGATCTAGGATCGCCATACCACGATGATCGCCCGCTAGGGTTTCGAGGCGCGCGGAGGATCGACCCCGGATGGGAGCCGGGGGAGGGATCGATCATCCCGATCGATCGCTGGAGCGCGAGCTGGTGCCGCGCTCCTCCCCACCGTGACGGTGGGGCCCTCCAGGCGGCGGCGAGTCGCCAGACTCGCCGCGGGGGCTGCATGGGCAGCCCCAGCCGATCGCGTGATCGACGCGATCGATCGATCGCATGAGCCCCGCCTCGCGGGGGCTCGGCTGGCCAGCGGCGTGCCTTCGGGTGCGTCGTGTGCTCGGTCGGGCTCCGGTTCGTGAGACGGTGTTCATGTGATCTCCGGCGACGGGTTTTTGATCGGGTTATTGTTTCTGCAATTTTAATAGCCCGGAATATCGAATTCCAACAGTTTCTGCCAGAACGGCGTCATTTTGGTGTTGGCGGCAGAATTCAAACGAGCTGAAATGACCACTTTGCCCCTGCGTCCAAAATGTGTAAAAATACTTCTAGAATCCAAATTTTGTGTACATTTCAACAAAAAAAAATAACTATTAATTTTGTAAAGAAACCAAGGGCGGAAAATTTAATGACATTGAACTCCATTTCGATTTGAAATTTTAACGGTAAAAAATTTTAAATAATAGTAAATGCAGCGGAATAATATATATAGTTTTGAGCACGTGTGCGACACGCATTAAAATAAGTTGTACATATTAAATATTTGTACGAATCACGGCACAGAATACTCAACTACTGCAGTTAAACAAATAATATCACCTAAAAACATTTATATTAACAAGGGTCAGTTCACTGACTGACAAGTAGACATGCAATATATATGCTTTAATCTTTTCACTCGTCGTCTTAATTTATATATTAATCTTGATACGTTTAACGCAATGCAATAACATACTTAACTTAGACTTAGAACATAAACTTTAACTCGAAATCTTTAAGTAACTTCTCTTTAACGTTAACAATCGTTCATATCTTTTACATTCAAACGCAAGCTTACTTGACACCGTAAGGGTTACCCCAGTTCATTGAGGTCATTCGTTAGTTAGTTGCACACCCTGTCTAAAGACTCTTTCGACGCTCTAGCCATTGAGGCCATTAAAGTTAGTGTCACCCTACTTAAGGTAGTTCCTTACGATGCCCGACATCCATACTTTAACAATAAGTTTCGTTCTTTAATATTTTGACTGTGACATTTACTTCTAATGCAAATACATCTTTACATGAATGCATGAACTAATGACATGTATGAAGTAACATCAATAAATAATCATTCGAACCAACATAAATAAACATGTAAACATGCAATGAACTTTAGGACCAAACATGATACTCTATAAGTTGTAAAGTAAATAAACAATCATCTAACAATCAACACATTAGAATACACTAATTCAAGGACTAGTCATATATATATATTATATATGTACTTTAGTTTTCCATTGACCATGATTACACCTAACACACATACATGTAGGTAAGCTACATATATATATATATATTCTCTAGGGTTGGGCGCGGGCCAGGCCGGTCCCAAAAAACACAAAACCCGGCCCAAAACTTGAGTGTGTCGGTCCGAGCCGGGCCGGGTTTTTTTTAAACTTGGATTGGCTCGGGCCCGAGCCCAGCGGTCTGAGCCGGGTTTCGGGCTTTTTCGGGCCCATCTTATTTTTTTTTTTTACAGTCAAGTTCCAAAAATAATCGTATGTCTAACCCATAAATCCATAATAAGTTCAAACAGTTCATCAACACAAAACATGATTCAAACAGTTCAGCAACACAAAACAAATATTCAAATATTTTGTCTAGGGATTAAATTCCAAAAGAACAAATAAAAGACGAGAACAAATAAGAGACTCCTTGACCCTTGTTGCTGACTGCCACTGCCGATCAATTCCAAGCGCCATCAAAATTCAGTTGTTCAATTGTTGCTTGCTGCACCAAAAACACACAATAGCACAAACTTATAATTTTATCTAATACTATCCACATTAGTCGAAGTATTTATTAAAAAATCAACACAATAGCATAAACATAATTATAATTTATTACCTTACTTTTAATATTATGCTTTTCTTTTTTAATGTTTTTCCTGACAAGCATTCTTAACTTTTCTTTTAGTAGCCTGTCGGGGCAGCAAGCTGCTTATCTACATCTTCCTTGTCTTGCTCTACAAATTTGAAAAAAAATATATATATAAATTTAAGGTAAAGAAATTAAAATGAAACCAACAGTAATATAATTTTACCTTTCTCTACACCTTCATAAAATTCCATATCCTCAATAGTTGGAACATATTGAATGTTGGCTGCACTTTCGGAAGAAATCCAATTTTGATAGCAAATTAATGCTTCCACTGTTTTTGGAGTTAGAGAACTTCGAAATGGATCGATCACCCTTCTACCCTTCTACCACTGATTTACCGCCCCTTTGTTCTTCATCTTCATTATCTTGATTAGATTTTGTGTCGACTGTAGGAGGAATAGGAGCTCCACCTAGTTGGACTTCATCTTCTTCATATTGAAGACCAAGAGGCCTATTTTCCATCACCATTCTCTTCTCTTTAGAATTTTGGATTGCTGGACTTGTTTGAAGTTGAACTCTAGAATCATCCGTACCAGGAGTAAAAGCTACTTCTTTATTAGAGTATAAACCGTAACTGTTGACGATCGGACGATGTATAGTATGATGAAAACGAGAATACCGAAGAAAAGAAATCAACAAGAAAATAGAGAAGACAAGAATTTACGTGGAAACCCAATTGGGAAAAACCACGGGAGGAACGACGAACAATTCACTATAATATTGCTTCACGATTACAAGGATGATATACGCTCTAAACCCTCAAATCTCACGCAATAGCTATAGAATTATAATTGATGTGTATTATTGTGTCTATGGAGATCCCTATTTATAGTTGTAGAAAACTCATAAAATAGGTAATAATAGGAATAGGAATATCCTTTCCTATTATAACTCAAACCTCCTAACCAAGTTAGGAATCCAAAAGACTTATTCCATAAGTCCAGAAGTCATCATAGAAGCTTCTATTCTTTAAGCGGTTTTGAGTCATATCTTAACAAATCTCCACCTTGACACTAAACCGCGAACTTCTTTCGCCTTCCGTCTTCCTCCAAAAGCCCCTAAGGGCTTAATCTCTCGATCGAAGTCCAACCAAGCTAGAGCAAAGCTCAAACTTGGTTGCGGGTAAACTCTTCGTTAACATGTCCGCCGGATTATCGTGAGTACTAATCTTACTCACCTTAACATCGCCTCGAGCGATCACCTCACGGACAAAGTGATAACGAATATCTATGTGCTTTGTTCTCTCATGGAACACTTGATATTTTGTGAGACAAATAGCACTTTGACTATCACAAAAGATTGACGTCGTCTTAGAACTCTTCGAGAGTTCTCTAAACCAACCTCTCAACCATAGAGCCTCCTTGCATGCCTCGGTAACCGCCATATACTCCGCCTCGGTAGTCGATAAGGCCACCGTACTTTGCAAGATAGCTTTCCAACTTATAGCACACCCACCAATGGTAAAAACATATCCGGTAAGAGATCTTCTTTTATCTAGATCACCGCCATAGTCGGAATCCACGAACCGTCTCTGGTCGATTTCACTCGCCCACGAGAGGTACGATTTCGACTTGGTTACGGCTCGAGAAGGTATAAACTTGGGTACGATCCTACGTATCGATAGTAACTAGGGTTGGGTCGTTACTGGTGAAAGTAGGTCTGGGTCGATATTTGGTGAATCGGGTTTCGACAATGGCTCGACTCGACTTAACGGGACTTTTCGGAAGGTTTTTCAGAGGAGCTGTGATTCAGTTCTCGGTGGTTAACCGGAAGTATGAGTATGGATTCATATGTGTAGGCTGTCGTCTGGTTGGGATGAGTTCGGTAATCGGGTTCCCTATGTCGATGGTACTAGAGACTACGTATACCTACTGGGATGAAGGAGTAGGTGGTGTATGAGTAGTAGGAATATTTGTGTGTGGTGTATGAGGAATATAATTGCAGAAACATATAGAGTACAAAGGGAGGGAGGAAAGTTTCATACCTGCTTGCTTGAGCTCTCTGGAATTTGTGAATTTAGGAGAGAACTATCGATGCTACTTATAGGATGGTTTCAGGAGTTGTATGTTACTAGGTTTCGGAAAAGATGAGAATTTGATAAGAGTTAAAACTGTCTACGTAAATTTTCCTCCGTATATTTTGGTCGGATTTATTCAACATAAAGGGTGCTAGGTTGACTTATAGATAATTGGGCCGATCAGATATAAACGGGCTACATAGAATAGTTGAACCTGAATGGACTTGGTTTATAATTATACTTAAAAATAAAATTAATTTACTAATAAAATATTTGGTCGCTACATTCTACCCCCTTAAAATAAATTTCTTCCTCGAAATTAAAAAAAAAACTTACCATGTCCGATGTTTGCTTCACTCATGTAGAACATTCGAGCTTTCCCGCCGGCTGGTGGCGGTCCTGGCAATTTGGGGCCTTGAGGAGCATTACGACCTTGATTATTCCGAGGGCAGTCAGGAGTACCATGACCAGGCTGATGGCACCTAAAACATATTCCTTGGCCTACGAGACACTTTCCATAATGGTGTCTTCCACATTCCGTGCATCTGGGTTTGCCGCCTTGATTATTTGAATTGGTATAGGTCTCCATCCTTGGTTGTTTGACATTAGAAGGTCCTTCCTCCTCTCGTTTCCTTTTTTCGGTATTAGGTTTCTGCTTCACTATGTCCTCGCCCAAGCTTGCCTCCACATCTTGTGCCCTTGTCACCATTTCTGAATACTCTATATTTCCTTGTGCTGATAAGACACTGGCCAGAGCAGGCTTCAGCCCCCGCCTGAACCTCAGGGACTTCTTCAAGTCGGTATCCACTAAGTGTGGGGCAAAGCGACTCAGTTGGTTGAACTCTCTTTCATATCCAGTAACTGTCTGATTCCCTTGTTGGAGGTTTAGGAACGCCATCTCCTTCTTGTCCTTGTGAGATTGTGGGAAAAATTTATTCATCACTGTCATCTTGAAGTCGACCCAAGTAAGGGCATTCTTCTCAGCTGCCGTCATGTTCCTCCAAACACCTTCCCACCAATGATCAGCATCTTGAGACATACAAAACGTGGCACAAGTAATCTTCTGTGCATCATTGCACTCGACCATTCGAAATATCCTCTCTAAAGCGCGAAACCATTCTTCAACTGCATCAGGTCCATCGCTCCCATTGAAACTTGGAGGATTATATTGGCGGAATTGCTCCAATTTTCGAGCATTTCCATTCCCTTGCCCCGCGCCTTGATTTTGGATGTTATGGAAGATATTGATGAGTGCATCCCTGATAGCATTTGCTGCAGCATCTTGATTCGCTTGGTTCGCACCATTGTTCGCCCGTCGTCCCTCCATTCCTAATTTTTGAGTGTTCGTTACATTTAATTCTCAATAGTAAGATGTAGAAAAATTAGAAGGGAAATAATTTTATTAATTCAAATAAAGTTTTAAGAAGTTCCAAAGATAAAATAAAAATGCTTCAATTAACTAAGTTGAAGAATAAAATGTCATAAATTTCCTAATCGACTAAGATAATCTCTTCGTCCCTTATTCATCGGGATTTTCTTCAGGGTCCTCTTCCGGATCTTCTTCTTCTTCCGGGTCCTCTTCAACGTCGGAATTTTCCATTGGGTCATCTTCAATGACAAAATTACTTTGTCCTGATCTTCTCTGATGAGTGATTGAGGGCATCCAATGGTCTATCATAAGTTTAATGAAGGCGTCGTAGTTAACTATAAGGTGAGGGACGCCGGGTTCGTATCTTGAGAGCGCAAAACATGCACTGTCGCCTGTTTTCCTCCATTCCACTGGAAGTCGTGCTATGGTTTCCCGAGCAGCGTCATACCCGTTTGGGGCCTCTTGATTCTTTAATGCCACGAGCCATAGTCTATGCTTCTTAAGTAAGTACTCGCCAATTGTCGTATTAGGTTCTGGTGCATATGCATAAAAATTTCCGGCCGTTGCAGTCGTTCTAAAGTCTCTAACTACCTAAAATCTTATGTCATGAACATGTTATGAATATAATGAAGTTCAACTTTGTAACATAGCATAGATCGAGTAGGAGCACGTAAGTAACATGGAATGCACATATAAATGTTTTAACTACTGCGTACCTTGAGGAGACCGACGAGGAATGACGAGGATTTTTTTTTTTTTCCAAAATAAAATTCTTCTCAAACATGATTTCAAATTTCATTCAACTTTGTTTCACTATTCAAGTTTGCATTTGAGATATTTCTTTTTCATGAATAAAGGTTTCTACTTATTATTTTCCGTAAGTTGGCTTGTCAAGATTTTCTAAAACAAGTTTTCAAAGTAATATTTCGTAGCGCCCGCGTTAAAAATAAAATTTTATTTTTCTTCCGCTGTACATTATTTATTGAAAATAACGGGGCGTTACAGTTGGTATCAGAGCAGGTGCCGACCGGAATTGTGGGAACTAAGTGCCATGCGGGACCAAGTGCTTCACCCAGAAGTTGGTGAGAGTACCCGTAGGGGCCACCTCTAGAATCCTGCACGGATGGTAGGTCCTGGGAAAGGAAAGGCGCACAACGAGGACGTTGTGCATAAAATGTGGGGTGATTGTAACGCCCCAGAAAATTCATAGGCTTATAAGGATTGAATATGCTACTCATACCAACAGATGCATCTTCTTTTCTGGGCATCCTCCTATAAGAACTCCAAAGTTAAGCGTGCTGGCTCTGGAGTAATTCTAGGATGGGTGACCCCCTGGGAAGTTTCCCGGGTGCGCACGAGTGAGGACAAAGTGCGCTGGAAAAGACAAGTGTTGGTACAGTAGGGCCAGGATATCACTCCCGACGGCAGTCATTGGTAACCGAGCCGGCCCATAAGGGTCGGGCTTCGACCCCTCAATGGGCCGGGGCGTTACACTTGCACATCATCTTGATTCCTCCCGAACACCAACTTCTTGTTAGACGTACCTCTCAAATAGCGCAACACCCATTGCACCGCCTTCCAATGCTCTCTCCCGGGATTCGCCATATACCGACTCACGGCACTCACGGCGTGTGCTAAATCCGGGCGCGTACACACCATGGCGTACATAAGAGAACCAACGGCATTGGAATAAGGGACTCGAGCCATATCCTCGATGTCCTTCTCCGTAGTCGGAGAGTAAGCAGAGGTAAGTCTAAATTGTGTTCCAAGGGGAGTACTTACCGGGTTCGAATTCTCAAGGTTGAATCGACGTAGCACCTTCTCAATATACCCCTTTTGGCCAAGATACAACTTGCCATCCTTTCGATCTCTTGTGATTTCCATTCCTAGGATCTTCTTTGCCGCACCTAGATCCTTCATTTCAAACTCCTTGCTTAGTTGTGTCTTGACTCTCTCCACCTCCGACTTATCCTTAGCCGCTATCAACATATCGTCGACGTAGAGGAGAAGATAAACTAAAGACCCATCACGGCCTTTCCGAAAATACACACAACTATCGTATGAGCTCCTCCGGAAACCATTCTTGATCATAAACGTGTCGAAACGTTTATACCATTGTCTAGGAGACTGTTTCAAGCCATATAAGGACTTCTTGAGAAAACAAACCTTGTTCTCTTGACTTGAACCCTCGAATCCCTCGGGTTGAACCATGTAGATATCTTCATCGAGCTCCCCATGTAGAAAGGCCGTCTTCACATCCATTTGCTCAAGCTCCAAATCATGCATTGCCACAATGCCTAGAATTGCTCGAATCGAGCTATGCTTGACCACCGGTGAAAACACATCATTGAAATCTACTCCGGGAATTTGACTAAAACCTTTAGCCACCAATCTCGCCTTATATCTCTCGTCCTCAACCCCAGGGATGCCCTCCTTCTTTTTGAAGATCCATTTGCACTTGATGGCCTTCTTGCCTTTAGGGAGATCAACCAACTCCCAAGTGCCATTCTTATGAAGAGACTCCATCTCTTCTTGCATAGCTAGTATCCACTTGCCCGAGTCATCACAAGTAACCGCCTCGTCATATGAGGAAGGCTCCTCATACGAATCAACATCATCGGCTACACTCAAGGCATAAGCGACCAACTCATACTCGGCTAACCTTCTAGGTGGTCGAGTCTCTCGCCTTGGCCTATCTCTAGCTATGCATTGCGGCTCCACCTCTTTTGGATCTTCCGGAGTAGTCGAACTACTCGTCTCATCGGTCGGGGAACTTGACCCATCATCTTCCTCTTGCACCCTGTCCGGCTCCACCTCAATAGGAGTACTTGGAACCTCGAGATTCCCTTTAGACGCCCGATCACCAATCATAGAAGCCTCATCAAAGACTACATCACGGCTTAGAATGATCTTCTTCGTCTCTGGACACCAAAGCTTGTATCCTTTAACTCCTTCCTTAAAGCCAACGAATATGCACTTCTTAGAACGTGCACTCAATTTCCCGTCGTTGACATGCATGTAGGCCGGACACCCAAACACCCGCAAGTCCTCATAATTTGCCGGAGATCCCTTCCACAATTCTTGTGGAGTCTTCTTATTAATCGCCATGGACGGGGATCGGTTGATAAGGTAACATGCTAAAGAAGCCGCTTCAGCCCAAAAACCTTTACTCAACCCAGAAGTTGCTAACAAGCAACGTACCTTGTCCATAATCGTGCGATTCATCCTCTCGGCTACTCCATTTTGCTGGGGCGTGTATCTCACAGTGTGGTGCCTCACAATCCCCGAACTCTTGCAGAACTGGTTGAATTCGTCGGACACAAATTCTAGGCCATTGTCCGTACGTAGGTTCTTCACGACTTTCCCGGTTTGTTTCTCTATCATCACCTTCCAATCTCTGAAGGTAGAAAACACGTCGCTCTTGTTCTTTAAGAAGAACGACCAAACCTTTCGGGAATAGTCATCGATGATGGTAAGCATGTAGGAAGAACCTCCAGTGGAGGGGACCGGGGATGGTCCCCATAGATCGGAATGGACATACCCGAGTATCTCTTTTGTCGTGTGAGCACCAGTGGTGAACTTCACCCTCGTTTGCTTCCCAAAGATGCACTGCTCACAAAACTCCAACTTCGACAAGCCCTTATCCCCAAGAAGCCCTTGTCTACTCAACTCGGCCATTCCGGAATCACTCATATGCCCTAGACGCATTGATGGAGTAGTATTATAAATGTCTAGTTTAGTGCAAATACGGAACTCCTTATCTATACCTTAATTAGAGATATGATTCAAGCATGATTGCATTTAATGCAATAGTCCTTGATGTATACGTTGTAGACAGTATGGCGTGAGGAGACACGCGGAAGATCATACTGTCGGTTACTCGTATACTATCGAACAGTAGCTCACGACTTAGATGGACAGGGACAATCCATCGGTACGTCGTAGTGTGACTGGTAGATAGTCGGTCTTGGCTATCATGTTACACTCGTACACTTGGTGTATTGAGCAGGACCACGGGAGGGCGTTCGATTTATACTAATCGCAGTAATCGAACTAGACCTCAGATATTACGGATATACGAATTCCTAATCCCTATATAATTATAGGTGCGTGTGTCCAGTTCTCGGTTCTTTGACTTACTAGTGAGTGAGACTAATTGATTAGTCAATATTCTCGGTAAATTGAGAATCGGAATTGTACACACGACATGCTATAGATTATAGACAGGAAACCGTGTCCCATTTATTGGGTTGATGATGTCCCCGAGATGAGCTCATAAAGTTTATCATGTAAACCCTGCAGGTGGATTCGTTCTACATGATAATAAGGATGAGTGGTACTAGTCTCGGATAACAAGAAACAAATTAATTTAATTATTAGTAATTAAAGTTAATTCGTGGACATACGATATCTTAAACACGGGGAAAGTCGTATATGTAATTCGGCAGAATTATTATTGTTGAAATAATATAAATTAATTATTGGGAATTCAATTATAATTTTATAGTGGAATTAATTATAATTAAAATTGTGGAATTTAATTAAGGTTTTCTTTTTTAGGACGACGAGTTAATTAAATTGCAATTTAGCCTAATAATTAATTTCCATAAGGTCCCTGGTGTAGCTTTATAAATACCCCACCCTCTCTTTCTCTAAACCTAAGAAACGCCGCTATTTTATTTTTGCGGAGAAAAATAAATTGTTGCGCAATTATTTTTTCTGTAAAAATAAATAGATTAGCGCTGTTATTATTTTCTGGAGAAATTAATTGCTAGCGCAATTATATTTCTGAGATAGAAGATCAGAACCTACGCCGCTATAATTAATTCTGCAGAGAAAAATAAAAGCTTGCGCAATTATTTTTCCTAATTAATTCAGATTAGCGCAGTAATAATTCTGTAGAAATAATTTTGCTTGCGCAAATATATTTCTGAGACAGAGGATATTATTCCTACGGTGGGTTCAAGAGAGAAAGGAGAAGAGGAAGGCTCAGCGGATCGTTGCCCACTCAACGGCTGAACGTCGGGGATAGAGACATACACCGGAAGGCTTCGTGGTCTCAACAATTCGGCTTCTCCGAATCACGCGAAAAAGGTATAAGAAATCGAAACCCTTATTCCGCATACGTTTCGTTTTCTATTTCGTTAAAAATACATCGGATCTAAGATCGGGTTCCGGGCGTCGTGGATCATGTTCCTCGAATACTGGGGGTCAAGGACCTCCAGATCGGTAGTCGGAAGAGGAAAATCGACCCGGAAACGCGCTCGGAACAGCAGGTCGCGCTGCTGTTCGCGGACAAACGACGGTCGCCGGAGGGCAAACGGCGGTCGCCGTTTCGCTGTTTTTCGGGCAGCCAACTCTGGTTCGCGCGGTTGTCCTTCGGGGCAATGGCTGGGCGTGAATCGGGACACGGGCTGGCACGTGAACGGAGTAACGGACCTGGAGGTCGACTGGGAGTGTTCGGATGTTCGAGCGATCGAACGAACGCATCCCGGGTAGTCGATTTCCAACAATTGGTATCAGAGCCAGGTTTTGTCGATTCGTTGTATTTTTGCGAGATTTGTTTTGCAGGTTCGAACCCGGTTATTATGGACAACGTTGTGATTGTATGTTGTGCTTTAATTTGTGGTTTTGATTAAACTCTCGGGCTTGTCGAGATTGTTTTTGTTTTGGAAAAACGATGCTTGTTTGTAATAGATAAAAACGACGGGTTGAGTCGTTAGGTTTATTTATTTTTCGTTGTATCCGGGACATGTATAGGGTCGATCACCTTGTACAGGATCGATGCCGGATTTAGTAGATTTATTCTTGTAATTTTTCTTGCTATTTTTGGTGGATCGAGACGAGATCGAAACCCGGAGAAACGAGAGTCGAGGAGACGAACCGGCACCGGGCAGCCATCGAACACACCCCGTGTTCGCGATGGGCAGCAACGGGCCTGGGGTTCGTTCGACCCCACGAGCGACTCAACGAGGCTCGAGACGAGGCTCCAGAGGGAGGAGTTCGTCTCTTGACCCTCGATCGAGTCGGTGGTGGACCGAGACCGAGACGAGCAACGAGATCCAAGAGACGTGCATTGGAGAACACTTAAGGCCATAATAATCGGGACCACTTTAATTGCTTTTTGCTTGTTTTACGTGCTTTATTATTATGCTTAATTGTTTATGCATGTTATCCCTTATCGTAAAATACTAAGTGGGAGAGGGATTGGAAACAATCCCGCGGTCTCCATTCTCTGTTTTGAATGTGATGTGTATTGACTTACGAGTTGGCTTTAGTGTCATCCTCCCTATCGGATAAAGTCGATACACGGATATCACTGGATCAAAATTCGAATTTAAAATCCACTTATAAAATTGAACAATTATATTTCTCAAAAGCAATGCCTAATCTGTCCTTCAAAGACTAATTTCAACTCGACTCATTCTCACCCCGGGGAGTGGAATGGAGCCAAAGCGCTTGGTTATGTCGATGACAAAGATTAGAGACTTTCGAGTCATTCGATGACTAGATCGATTGTCTGATTGGCTCCCTCACCTAGTGAGAGATAGGGCTCAATTGCATGATTGATCGCTGGTTAGAAACTTCGAGTTTCACTTACGAGATATCAAGCTTTGATTAATAAAATTGTGAAATTTAATAAATGTAAGAGTCAATTAACAAAGTTGTTTGTTTTAGTAAACGTCCACAAGAACGTGGCTTGCTAAATGGAAACGGTACTTTGGGTTAATTAAAGATTCTATGACATTTAAATAAGTGAGATTCAATTAATAAAGTTGTTTGTTTTAGTAAACGTCCACAAGAACGTGGCTTGCTAAATGGAAATGGAACTTTGGGATTAATTGAGGCTCGACAGTTATAGAAAGTCGTGGAGGACCGCATGTCAACGTAAACGTCCACAAGAACGTGGCTTGCGGTGGACATGTAGTTCCCGAGCGGTGGACTTAGTACTGAGAAATGGTATACACTTAGGTACGCTTTATAGTATCCTCCCCATCGGAGTCACTGCTATAATGATGTACGACCAAAGTAAAAATCCAATTATAAAATCGTTTGGATTAGTATACGTCCACAAGAACGTGGCATGCTAGTCTGATGGGATTTTGGAAATGATTGGTAGTTTAATGATATCACTTGAGGGAAATGATATCGAATTAGACTCATTGTTTGTTTTATATGGTATTATTCCCATTTAAAGTCAACAAACTCACTGAACCTGATTGTATGGATAAGAGAAGAAACTTGGACATTGTCCTAACTGCAGAGGAGTACAAATATGTACTCCAAGTCAATTGACCTGCTGAGCCAAATGAAGCTTCCACTACTGAGGAAAGGAAGCTCATTGGAAATGGATCAAGGCTATGAGATGACGCGGAGCAACATTTTGGTTTTCATGTCAAATGTGCTGCGACATCGGGATCATGCCATGACCATTACCTATGATATGATGCTTAACCTCAAGAAGTTTTTGGTTTTCAGGACAGGACAGCCGGGCAAAGTAAAATGAGGCAACTCATGATGGCCATCATGTCGGAAAGAACGCCCGTGAGGGATCACGTTCTTAGAATGATGGGCTATCACATTGAGATAGAGATTCTGGGAGAAATTATCAATGGGGTAACCCAGGTTGATTTTATGCTCCAGTCTCTGCCGAGAAGTTTTGAGCAGTTCCGCCTGAACTAAAATATGAATAAGAGGTCTTATTCATTGGCGGAGCTCCTGGTTGAACTTCAAGTGGCTGAGGGAATCTTTAAGGGCTCTCAAAAACACTTGTGGCTGAGAAATTGGCTCTTCCTAGGCCTTCGGGCGACAAAAGGAAGAAGAAGCAAACACGGAAACCCAGTGGGCCTAATATATTTGGACCACGGAATGGGACAAGCAAGCCCAAGGGGCAAGTGCTTCCGTTGTAAGCAGTTTGGATACTGGGAGTTTTAATTGTCCTCTCAAGCAACAAGAAGTTGACTCTTCCTTAGTCACCAAAACATGCTCAGTGGTGTTATCCACCAGTACCTGGTGTGTGGATACGGGAACCACTAAACATGTCTGCACTTAAATGCAGGGGTTCCAGGAAACCCTGAGACTTAGAAAGGAAGAAGTAGTAACCTACCATGGGCAATAATGTTAAGGTAACAGCCGTTGCAGTGGGAGATGTTAAATGTTTTTTAAACCGTAGGATTTTAGTTCTAATAAATTGTCTTTATGTGCCGGCATTTAGAAAGAAATTTCATTTCAGATTTCTAAATTGGTTTAGAATGGATATTCCGTTTCTTCTGATAGTTTCACACTTTTCAGAGTAGGAAACGGGGATATTATCTATTCTGGTACATTGATAGACAATTTAATACTAAATCCGTGTTCTTCCACGATGCAACAGACCGGAGCTAATAACAAATTGTCGAACCCCAATAAGAGTAAAGATCCTTCTAGGATGAATCAAATGTACTTATGGAATATTAGGCTAAATCATTTTAACTTGAGTACGATTCAAAGGATGAAAGTTGATGGACCACTCGGCCAGGTTGAAGGAAAGGACCTTCCAACCTTCGAATCATACTTGGAAGTTTTAATGACCGAGCAACCCTTTACGGTTAAAGGGAAAAGATCCAAGAAAGTACTAGAGTTGATTCGCTCTGATATGTGCAGACCTCTTTGAGGAGTAAGGCATACTTATCAGAAAATGGGATTAACTCCCAACAGACTACACCATTTATGCCTCGGCAAAATAATGTGTTGTAAAGAAGGAATAGGACTCTTATAGATATGGGAAAGTAGACAATAAGTTATTTGGAGTTACCTAATTCGTTTTTGGGATATGGCTTGGAAACAGCGGCGTTTATCCTGAACTTGATTCCTTTGGAAACTTGTACAGATATTCGGTTGTTTATAGGATACCCTAAGAAAACGAATTGAGATATGTAATATAGTCCAAAGGACCAGATGTTCGTTGATTGCATCAACGTTCGCTTCTTAGACATGGACTATATATATGCAAGATCACAAGCCCAAGAGTAGAGTAATACTAAACGTGCTTAGAGGGACTGATCAAGACTTAGAACCAGCCTAACTGAGTAGTTCACTACTATAATCTTTAGTCACTAAAGATACACCGGAGCGTCGTCGTAGTGGGAGGGTTGTTAGACAACCCGACAGGTTCATGTGTATAGGAGAGTCTTCGGACTTGTTACCTAGAGAACATGAAGCCGACCCCTGGATCTATGACGAGTCGCTGAAAGGTCAAGATGCTCAGTCTTGGTAAATCGAAAAGAGCCAAGAGCATTCGGTAAGCAAGCTTAATCAATCTTAGGATTGAAGGAAGCTTCAAGATCTTGGACACATGCGGACCTATGAGAAAATCCATTTCATGGATTCATTCAAGGCATGTTTAGGTCCTGAGTGTAATAAAGAAGTGGCAGAAAAGATGTGGTGTTTTCTCATTTTTTATGTAGACGACATCCTTCTAAATTGGCAACAATATGAAAGATGTTATCGGACATAAAGGGATGGCTGTCCGAGTAATTCAATGTAAGAGACTTAGGAGAAGTTGGGAATGTTCTTGGGATCAAAGTAATAAATGATCGCCAGAAAAGAACATAGAACTTATCTTGAGCCTCATACATAAATACAATTCTTACTCGTTGCAGCATACATAATTCAAAGAAAGGTCTTCACCTTTTAGATGTGGAATTCGTCTATCTAAAGTTTTGTGTCCGACACAATAAAGGAGATAGATGAAGAGTAAGCAGTTCCCTGCACCTTAATGGTGGGAAGCTTAATGTATGTAATGCTATGCACGAGACTGATATCTGCTATGCCGTGGGCATGGTGGTGAGATATCATAGTAATCCTGAAAAGGACAACTCGACTGATGTAACGAACATGTTTAGGCTCCTACAGAGGACCAGGAATTATGTTCTGAGTTACAAAGCAGTCAAGTTGTTTCCTTTGGATTACATAGAATTGGATTTCCAAATCAAACAGGGACAATCGAAAGTCGAATTCAGGCTATGTGTTCTCACTGTGAAGTGGAGCAGTCACATGGAAGAATGTAAAGCAGCGATGCATTACGGACTCTACCATGGAAACTGAAAGGATAACAGCCTCTGAGGCAGTTAAAAGGTCAGTGTGGCTCCATAACTTCTTAAGGGACTTAGATGTGGTTTCTAGTTTACCCAAAGCTATTTTGAATAGCGGTATTGGCAAACTTGAAATGCCACGAGTCCACAGTGGGAGATAACACGTAGAGCGCAAGTACCGCCTGATTCGAGAGATCGTCTAGTAAGACGATGCAGTTGTCACCTAGATAGCATCGAGAGGATTTCCTGGTGAACCCGTTCACAGAGGCACTTCCAGCGAAAGCGTTGGGTAGGCGTGATGAGGTTATGGGAATCTGATGTTTGGGAGAGGGCGACTAGACTTTTAGTATAAGTGGGAGATTGATGGAGTAGTATTCTAAATGTCTAGTTTAGTGCAAATACGGAACTCCTTATCTATACCTTAATTCGAGATATGATTCAAGCATGATTGCATTTAATGCAATAGTCCTTGATGTATACGTTGTAGACAGTATGGCGTGAGGAGACACGCGGAAGATCATACTGTCGGTTACTCGTATACTATCGAACAGTAGCTCACGACTTAGATGGACAGGGACAATCCATCGGTACGTCGTAGTGTGACTGGTAGATAGTCGGTCTTGGCTATCATGTTACACTCGTACACTTGGTGTATTGAGCAGGACCACGGGAGGGCGTTCGATTTATACTAATCGCAGTAATCGAACTAGACCTCAGATATTACGGATATACGAATTCCTAATCCCTATATAATTATAGGTGCGTGTGTCCAGTTCTCGGTTCTTTGACTTACTAGTGAGTGAGACTAATTGATTAGTCAATATTCTCGGTAAATTGAGAATCGGAATTGTACACACGACATGCTATAGATTATAGACAGGAAACCGTGTCCCATTTATTGGGTTGATGATGTCCCCGAGATGAGCTCATAAAGTTTATCATGTAAACCCTGCAGGTGGATTCGTTCCACATGATAATAAGGATGAGTGGTACTAGTCTCGGATAACAAGAAACAAATTAATTTAATTATTAGTAATTAAAGTTAATTCGTGGACATACGATATCTTAAACACGGGGAAAGTCGTATATGTAATTCGGCGGAATTATTATTGTTGAAATAATATAAATTAATTATTGGGAATTCAATTATAATTTTATAGTGGAATTAATTATAATTAAAATTGTGGAATTTAATTAAGGTTTTCTTTTTTAGGACGCCGAGTTAATTAAATTGCAATTTAGCCTAATAATTAATTTCCATAAGGTCCCTGGCCCCACCCTCTCTTTCTCTAAACCTAAGAAACGCCGCTATTTTATTTTTGCGGAGAAAAATAAATTGTTGCGCAATTATTTTTTCTGTAAAAATAAATAGATTAGCGCTGTTATTATTTTCTGGAGAAATTAATTGCTAGCGCAATTATATTTCTGAGATAGAAGATCAGAACCTACGCCGCTATAATTAATTCTGCAGAGAAAAATAAAAGCTTGCGCAATTATTTTTCCTAATTAATTCAGATTAGCGCAGTAATAATTCTGTAGAAATAATTTTGCTTATATTTCTGAGACAGAGGATATTATTCCTACGGTGGGTTCAAGAGAGAAAGGAGAAGAGGAAGGCTCAGCGGATCGTTGCCCACTCAACGGCTGAACGTCGGGGATAGAGACATACACCGGAAGGCTTCGTGGTCTCAACAATTCGGCTTCTCCGAATCACGCGACAAAGGTATAAGAAATCGAAACCCTTATTCCGCATACGTTTCGTTTTCTATTTCGTTAAAAATACATCGGATCTAAGATCGGGTTCCGGGCGTCGTGGATCATGTTCCTCGAATACTGGGGGTCAAGGACCTCCAGATCGGTAGTCGGAAGAGGAAAATCGACCCGGAAACGCGCTCGGAACAGCAGGTCGCGCTGCTGTTCGCGGACAAACGGCGGTCGCCGGAGGGCAAACGGCGGTCGCCGTTTCGCTGTTTTTCGGGCAGCCAACTCTGGTTCGCGCGGTTGTCCTTCGGGGCAATGGCTGGGCGTGAATCGGGACACGGGCTGGCACGTGAACGGAGTAACAGACCTGGAGGTCGACTGGGAGTGTTCGGATGTTCGAGCGATCGAACGAACGCATCCCGGGTAGTCGATTTCCAACACGCATATGCCAAAGTCTCGTCGTATCGACATCCTGGACCTTGGAATCACCCACGGCTACTTCGCCTTTCACCGTGGTACCTTCAAGAACATAAAGCCTATTCGACTTACGTTCACCTCTCATAACGACCAACGAACCGCTGGCCACCTTCACGACTCCACCTTCTCCGGTGAATGAGTAACCCTTGAGCTCCAAAGTACTAAGCGAAATTAAATTCCGCTTTAAGCCGGGGACGAATCTAACCTCGCTTAGGGTGCGGATCGCGCCGTCAAACATCTTGATCCGGATGCTTCCTATCCCTTCGATCTTGCATGACGCGTTGTTTCCCATAGTCACCGCACCTTGTTCCACCTTTTCAAAAGACTAGAACCACTCACGATTCGGGCACATGTGGAACGTACTTCCCGAGTCTAGAATCCACTCCTCGCTTGATTTGGAGACCTCACCCAAAGCCATAAGGAGATCACAATAATTCTCGGCTACACCAACTTCACCGGAACTCTTCCTGGAATTATTGTTGTTGTTGTTGCCGCCTTCTCTCTCCAACCTATTTTTCAAGGCGTAGCAATCGGCTTTGATGTGACCCTTCTTCTTGCAATAGTTGCAAACCTTGTTACTATGTCGTGACTTCGATCGAGACCTCTGGCTCGATTTCTGAGTTGTCCGCCCACGGACATTCAACCCTTCGCTTGGCGTCTCTCCCGAATTAGGATTCTCCATCATCATAATATTATCCCTAGATGAAAGAGCCGAAATAACGTCTTTAAACGCGAGACTCTCTCGAGCGGAATATAGGAGAGTATCACGGAAGGTCGCCATAGAAGGGGGTAGAGAAATTAGGAGCCAAAACGCAAGATCATCATCTTCGATCTTCACGCCAATGTTGCCGAGGTCGGCAACCTTCTCCTTGAACTTCGCTACGTGCGCTTGGATCGAGGATCCCTCCGCCATCTTGAGGAAATAAAGACTCTTCTTCAAATTGTGCTTACTTGAAACTGTCTTGGTGATGCACATCTCTTCAAGCTTCTCCCACAATTCTTTCGCTGTCTTTATCTCCATGATGTCCTCCGCCAAAGCGTTCGAAACATGGAGCCCTATGGTCGCCATAGCCATCTGATCGAGTGACACACGCTTGTCATGCTCCATATGAACCGGCATGTTGTCAATACCATTGAGTGCGATCTCTTGCTTCAAGGATCGTAGAACTAACCTCATCTTGTATTGCCAAATTGGGAACCTTGTGTTGAGATCCAGCATCGGTATGTCATACTTCACGCTCGTCATAGATCCTTAGCTCTGATACCACTTGTTGACGATCGGACGATGTATAGTATGATGAAAACGAGAATACCGAAGAAAAGAAATCAACAAGAAAATAGAGAAGACAAGAATTTACGTGAAAACCCAATTGGGAAAAAACACGGGAGGAACGACGAACAATTCACTATAATATTGCTTCACGATTACAAGGATGATATACGCTCTAAACCCTCAAATCTCACGCAATAGCTATAGAATTATAATTGATGTGTATTATTGTGTCTATGGAGATCCCTATTTATAGTTGTAGAAAACTCATAAAATAGGTAATAATAGGAATAGGAATATCCTTTCCTATTATAACTCAAACCTCCTAACCAAGTTAGGAATCCAAAAGACTTATTCCATAAGTCAAGAAGTCATCATAGAAGCTTCTATTCCTTAAGCGGTTTTGAGTCATATCTTAACAGTAACCATAATCATCTGATGCATTGCCATGTTCTGAATTGGAGCTCGAGGTGCCAACCGAATCCATTACTCCGCAGCCTGCAATATGCAATTGGGCACAAAAAAAAATCAATAACCGATTCAACAAGTCAAAACCCTCTTACTCCTAAAGCAAAAAATCATTCTCAATAATTACCAAAATCCATATTTGAAAACTTGTACACAAGAGAAAATAATAATAACAATAGTTTTTTCAGCAAACAAGAGAACATAGAGTTACAATGGAGGTTTACAAGTTATTTTAAAATTTTCAATTTTTGTAATCATGCAAAACTAAATTAAAAATAAAACAATGACAATAGCAAATCAATGGAGGTTTACGAGTTACAACTATTCACAGAATGTGAATTCTTATATGTTAAACAGAAATACATGAAATAAGGAGAAATACTGATGGAGGCCGAAAGAGATGAAAACTGATGGAACAGAGTTGACCCAGCCGCTACTGGAAGTGAGAATTGTGAACTGAAAAGAGTAGCGTAGCGCAAAGAAGATTTATACAAATTTCAGAAAACCCTAGATCTATTTTCCAAATGACGGGAAAGAAAGAGTGAATATTATCATTATTATGTACTAAGTATATAATTATATAAGATATATTTATTTTAATTTATTTATTAATGAGTCGGGCCGGTCCGGGCTCTCGGGCCCATTTATTTTCAAACCCGAGCTCGGACCGTTAACATTAAAATCGGTCCGGTCCTTTATCGGGTCGGTCCCAAGAAAAAATAGGCACGGCCCATTTTCATTTCGGTCCGGGTTTTTGGTCCGAGCTTTCGGGTTTTCGGGCCGAAACGCCCAGCCCAAATTCTCTCCCATCTTTTATATATATCGTTTTGACTTTTTGAACTTTTTTCATTTCAATTATCGTTCTAAATTTTTTTACACCATATACCATTATTTATTGACTCGTTATTAATAAAGTATTCAATATCACCAAATAAGGGTTTTTGTTTTCAATAACTAATGGATGATCGATCGAATTCCTCTTCTATTTTATCATTTCCTCATTCTTCAATTTTCTTATTGTGTTGGGAAGAAAGAAGATTAATCAGAATTTGTGAGTTCTTTAATTTTTTTAATTTTTAGTGTGTTATTGAATTTTCTTTTATTTACATAATTTTACAATTTTAGAATCCGATTTAATTTTTTCCTATGATTCTGTATAGATTTTTGGAAAAATATTCGTAAAATTTGTTTTTAAATTGAGAAGATTAGGGCTATGCTCTGCTAATTGTTTTTTAGCCAATATTGGCATCTTCTATTTCTTCCGTATGTGTTGTTAATTTTTACGTTTATTCGATTTCAGTTTGAGACAGATTGTTAATGAGAATTAAAGTTTGTTGCTATGGATTATTTATTCAAGTTTTTTTCTGGTAAATAGTCTGTAATTTATTTTTTAAGGTGTGACGATTAAGTGTTATAAATCATGGATGTTAATGGAATCCCAACCTTGAGGAGGCGAAAATAAATATGGAGAAAGCTATAAGAGAGGCAAGCTCATCATTAGAGAAGGCTGAAAATTTTATTTGGAAAATTTTTAATGCTGGAGGGACGTCCCTCAATATGTATGTATCTGATTTAGACGTTGAAAATGATGTTCACCAAACTTCTACACCTTGCATTCGTCGCCCTGCTATTGTTGTTGTCACTCATTCTATGTGTGGTGTATTTTAGCATGATGTATCACTTGATTTGTGCTTGTATGAACAATCAATACTTTAGATGACTGAACCAGAACTTGCGGCAAGACGAAGACTACTCGCAATGCCGCAAGATGACCAAGTGCTGAGGACTCAAGAAGGAAAACTGAAGATAGAGACTTTGAATAAACTAAACAAGACATTGCGGCAAGACGAAGACTCGCAATGCCGCAAGACGAAGAAGTTTCGCAATGCCGGAAGACAAAGAAGTTCTGAGGACTCAAGAATACAAAACTGAACGCAAAGACCATGACGCAAGGGAAAACTTGTAGACTAAGAAGTATGGAAGGCATTGGCAGCAGTCAAGGCATTCCACATGGACTCAGACGATTCGCTCTGCGGCAAGGCCTGCTGCAGTGGTCAAAGACGGTTCCTAGTTTATCTCAACCAAATCAAACCTAGCTTTTCTAGGGAATTCGGTTGATAGGCTTCTCCTATATATATTGGACGTCCTCAACTCATTTAGACAATCGATTAACACATCCAGAAACACATTTTCATCTAGATCGATCATCTAGCTTGTTTGTGCCGAAGACTTCACTTGTGAAGTTCTTCGTGCCGTTCATCCTCTCGCCTGTGAGAGTGATTTTGTAGCTACGCTGATGATCAATAGCTTAGAATAGGTTTATTACAGTGGCTTTGGTTTCGTGTTGTTTGTTCATGCTCTTCGCATACGATAAACGATAAGGCATACTTCTGTATTGCCTTGTGTTTAGTCAATTGTAAATCCAAGCGTATCTTTTGTAAAGACTCGTTTATGTTAATAATATTTTTTCCGTAAGGCACATTCGTATGAATTTAAATATAATTTAAATACACATACAAAGATTATTTTCTTATGTTTTTTCCTTTGCTTTCATGTGAGTGTGTGCGTTTGTTTGTTTAATTTATTTTTAATTCTTCCGCAACTAATATACATATATCACGTATATTTATATTAATCTGATATTCTAATAAACCTATTAAAATACTTAAATCAAATAAATCACGAATAAACGAAGGAGTTCTATTTTAAGGCTTCGTGCTGCCGCATCGCACTGCTTTTTAGCATGCAGCGTATTTTCTTTATAAATATCGTTGTCCACGCACTTTCAGTAAGCGATAATTTTTACGATATAACTTAAAATATTATTAACAATATTACCTCTTCTCCTAAACAATTCTTAAAAAAACAGTATTAGTTTTTTCAAAACACATTAGATAAATTAAAATTGAAAGAATCAAATAAATTAATTAAAGACCATTAAAAAACATAAAAAATCTGATAAAAACGTGATTAAAACATCTATTTATACATATATAATTCCTGAATCTCTCAATATCTCAATAACACGTGGACCAATAGAAAATGGTTAATATTGTTGTGTTCACACTATAAATTATAAATAAAAACAATTAAAATATTTATAAATTTTGATTTTTTTCTTTATTTTTCAGTAATTACATAAGATTTCATAATAAATAAAAACAATAATATTTAACTATAAATTATAAATAAAATTAAGGGGCGGAGGCATTTTAAGGCCAAAGCATAAGAGTATACAAGTTCTGAAGCCCCGTCCATAAAAATGTAAGTTAAGTAAACCAATTTGAATGAAAAGACTTAACTGCCCTTAAAAGTTATCTTTTCTCACAAAACACAAATCGAATATTACAAAATAAAAAAAAAATATCAGAAAAATAAAGTTGCCCCACAAAATCAATTTTCGACGTTTGAAATTCACACGCACGACGAGTGCCGCCACGGTGAAACACCAGCCCCGACCGTTTTCGTATCAACTATTCAACTCCGTCTCCGACGATCATCATTATGGCAAGCAATGACAACATGGACAACCCAGACAATCACGCTCAACCTCCGGTAAGTCCATAACCCTAGCTTTCGAACTTTCGATTATTCGAGCTTTGATGTTTGTAAATCATTCGATTGTAATTTGATATCGGTATATCCTTTCAAGATAGGGTTTTTGTTTCCGACATTTTAAAATGGTTAATGGTTTATTGCTCTCTGCAATTTTTTCGCATGCGGTTGTGTGTCAGTTCTAGTAGACGACGGTTCAACCGTGAGTTTTATCACCGTGTATTATCACGGTAGAGTTTAAGACGGTGATATATCTCACGGGTGACATACACCGTGTGTACTTACGGTCTTTTCGATTTACGACTATGATTCATCTCACGGTGTACATTTACCGTGTTTACTTACGGTCTTGTACGAGCACAATCCACGACAGTGTTTTATTTCACGGTGTATGTGTACTTACGGTCTTGTACGTGCACGATCCTTGACAGTGTTTTATTTCACGGTGTATGTGTACTTACGGTCTTTTACAAGCACGATCCACGACGGTTTAATAATATTTCACGGTGTATGTGTACTTACGGTCTTGTACGAGCACGGTCTACGATAGTGTTTTATTTCACGGTGTATGTGTACTTACGGTCTTGTACGAGCACGATCCACGACTGTGATTCATCTCACGGTGTTTATTTACCGTGTGTACTTACGGTCTTGTACGAGCACGATCCACGACAGTGTTTTATTTCACGGTGTATGTGTACTTACGGTCTTGTACGTGCACGATCCACGACAGTGTTTTATTTCACGGTGTATGTGTACTTACGGTCTTGTACGAGCACGATCCACGACTGTGATTCATCTCACGGTGTAAATTTACCGTGTGTACTTACGGTCTTGTACGAGCACGATCCACGACAGTGTTTTATTTCACGGTGTATGTGTACTTACGGTCTTGTACGAGCACGATCCACGACTGTGATTCATCTCACGGTGTTTATTTACCGTGTGTACTTACGGTCTTGTACGAGCACGATCCACGACAGTGTTTTATTTCACGGTGTATGTGTACTTACGGTCTTGTACGTGCACGATCCACTACAGTGTTTTATTTCACGGTGTATGTGTACTTACGGTCTTGTACGAGCACGATCCACGACTGTGATTCATCTCACGGTGTAAATTTACCGTGTGTACTTACGGTCTTGTACGAGCACGATCCACGACAGTGTTTTATTTCACGCTGTATGTGTACTTACGGTCTTGTACGAGCACGATCTACGTGGAAAAACATATTCACCATATGTTCAAGGTCGTGTGTAATGTACACCGTGGAAGAACACCGTTTTGTATGTTCACGGTGAATTTACACCGTGATATTATATATTTTTTTTCTTACGGTGTAATTTTACCGTGTCATTATATTTCGCATCTTTTATCCTTTAATTCTTATTTATTTATTTCATATTTCAGTCTGGATTTGAATGGAAGAGACCAACCAATCTGCAGTCGATCAATTTAAATCTCAGTTTGTATACTCGCTACGAAGTTCCGGAACTGATCACGAAAACAATAAAAGATATCGGGGGTGATGCCGTCGCAGTTCGCGATTTTTTTGCGCTGCCTTACATGAAAAGTGTTCTGGGAATAAGATTTACTGCCAAATCAAGCACTAATTTTTTGCACCACCTCGTATGTCGAGAGTTGTCAGGTCCGTCAATACCGGAGAAGGAGCATTGGTTCTACGTCGGTGTTAAGACTGCGAAACTCACACCCGCCGCTTATGCCATTGTAACGGGACTGAATTTCGGCATCTACGATGAATTTGACATCCATGCCACACCCCAGTCTGCTCCAGGTAGCTTAAATAAGCGGCTATTCGGTGGGAAGCGTGTAAGAAGCAATGATCTACGAAAGTTATTTGCGGCCAAACAACTCTTCGATGGGGAACAACCTGCCTCGTTGGAGGATTACATTAAAGTCGCCAATCTCATCGTCTACTATTCCTTCTTTCTTTGTCGATCCGCTGAAATGTATGTCGAGGACTGGGCATGGGCATTAGTGGATGAGCCGGAAAAGTGGCAGAGTTTTCCATGGGGCGCTTATTCCTACCAGGCTCTGAGCTACTACCTAGAAACAACAGCGATGGACCCTGAATTAGCAGAAAAAACTTCGTACCACGTCTATGGCCCCAGTTGGGCTTTTATAATTTGGATGTTCGAGTCCGTTCCGGATATCGGTCAGTTATGTGGTCAACGTGATCCGAATATGAAAGTGCCACGTTGTTTGATGTGGAGTACATCTACAACAAAGACTGATTGCGATGATCTTTTCTTCCAAGGAGAGGTACGTAACCATCTACTCCTACTTATATTTTGCTAGTAATAGTATTTGTTTCACGCGGTGGAATATTAATACTCTGTGTTGATAAGTTTCAGATTGAAGTTGTTCATGAAACCTTGATTCCTACTGATGAAGAGAAAAATGAGCCGTGTTACCTTTCTGTACACGACAGACCATTTCATGTTGAGTACAACCGCCCAGTACGCAATGGTGGTAATGCAATCAAAGCCAAACAAAATCCGGAGAAGCAAAAACAAACCAAAAAGCCTTCTTCGAAAAAGCGTGCTGCAGCCACGGATATTGAAATGCCCGTTTCTAGATCACGCAGACAACGTGCTTCTGAGCAGAGTACTCCTGGTCCAAGTGGGCATGTGTGTTGTAGGCCTGTGTGCTGTTGGCGTACACTTTGTTGCCCGCATGAAGATGCTTCTGAGTTGGACAGACGACTGACTGGGCTTTTGAGGGCCAAATTGAGAGCCGAGCATGAACGGATTTTGTCTGATGAGGGATTGATTGCAGATTTTGCTGGATATATCTTTGAGCGGATTAAAGCATCACTCCACAACAACTTCATGAGAGCGCGTCTCTGCATGAGTCGCCGGGAGATTTGCGCCGACCTATATCAGACAATAATACAGTTAGTGAGGCTGCCGGAGAAGCCGACGTCCAAAATCAGATAGTTGCTGCCGTAGAAGTCGAAAAAAACCACGTGCAACCGGAGCAAGACCCTGTTTCTGATACCGTCGAAGTCGGCCAAATATTCACAATCCCTGTTTCTGATACCGTCGAAGTCGGCCAACCCACTGATCCCAACGACTTAGTGATGTCTATTGTTGGACAACTTTCAGCAGATGAAGCCATTGTCCTAGAAACGACACTCCCTGCCGGAGAAGTCGAAGAAAACATTGGCCTATCGCCAACAGTTGATACCGGGATGGTAGCTGATGTGGCCAGTGTCGTCGCCTCGACAACCGCTGCAGTTGATCACTTGGCGGCGGTTGATCACGCAGAAAGTGTTCAATCAACTGCAATCACAGATGCGTGCGAAAATGTTGGTAGGCCAATTGTTTCTCCCCGTAGGTTGAGAACTCGTAAGCCTGAAGCGGCAAAAAATGCTCCCCAAACTCACGGTAAGACACCACTTTCTCCTAGTGAAAGACTTGAAGCTGTTGTAAAAGCATATCGGTCGTTTCTGAGACAATCCAAACGGACCAAATCTTCTGTCGATTGTGTAAATTTCCGTGGCACGCAAATTACCGTGAAACGGAAAACATTTCTTGACATTGAAAACGTGAATTGGGACTTCAACGGGGAGGTAACCATTGTAAATTTAAGGTATATAGTAGTATAATTTAGAAATAAAGTTTATATACTTACCAACTAGTATTTTTATATCAGGTGATGACTACCTTCTGCAGTTACGTGGAGTTAAAAATGGAAAAAGAAAAGTGGCCTCATGAATCCTTCGTAATTTTACCCCCAAACTATTTTGTAAGTTTTCACAGACTCCGTTGTATGAACTCAATAAAATCTAGCTCACTTATGACCTTATATATTTTCGTTGCACTTTTTCAGTTTTGCTTCAAACATGCTTACAGCTCATTGAACAATCCAAATTGGGAACTCCCAGTCAGTTTATATGATGATGTGGAATGGTTCAGATTTTCCCACGTAAGTAATACAATCATATACCCTAAATCACAAACTCTGAACACTAATTAAGCACTCATGATATCGTTTACTTATTTTATGTGAAGGTCGTCATGGTTTGTCTTCTTCCGGGACATTGGGTCGTAGTTCGAATTTGTTTTGATGATTGGACTGTCGAGCTGTATGACTCGTTAGCTCATAACTACGAGCCTGGTGTGAACCGTCGCGCCCCTGAGTTCAAGTGTTTGTTGAAGGTCTTACCTCAAATGTTGGAGAAAACAGGTTACTGGGAAAGAAAAAGATTACCTGTGAAAATGGAAGACTTCAAGCTCAAGGTCATGCCAGCCGAAGAACAATTTGCCCAAGATGACAACCACTCTTGCGGTCCTTTCTGCACAATGTATTTGGAACGATTGCTCACCGACCCATCATTGTATCGTAACGCGGACGACATCGATATTAAAGCTGTCAGAAAAAAAATAGCACTGAAGATATTTTGGATGTCCTGCAAAGACATTGAACTCCCTTTTTGATTAATGGATGGATAACAGTTGGTTTCGTTTTGGTTTGCAAGAGAGTAAACTTTTCATATACTGTATGCCGTTGTATGTATAACCGTGTGGTTGATCAGCGTCGTGTGCAAAACTATCAATGACTGTAATATAACCACGACTGTGATATATCTCACGGTGTAAATTTACCGTGTGTACTTTCGGTCGTGTATGTTCACGATTCAAGACACTGTTTTAATAATGTCATCTATAAACATTTCACGGTATACCAATGCCCCGTGGCACGGTTTTACAATATACCGTGATATACCAACGGCGACGGTTATTGTATTTGAATTTAAAGACGTCTTCACTCTCACACGGTGATCTCACGAGACGTCACCGTGATACAACACCGTGTGGTTATCAAATCCATTCTAAAAATATTTGAAATTGAACGAGTTCTGTTTTTAGATGGCGTATTTTCGTTTCTAGGATTGGGGAGGGTTAGCCGATGCACGTGTACTTAAATATTAGTGGTGTCAGTTATCAGGACAGCTTTTGCAGGCGGGTATTCATCTTTTATTCTTTTATTTAAAATTCAAATTAAAACATCAGAAAATAAATGAGAGGGGGAAGCCGTTTTACGCACGGCTCAGTAAAACGTATATTGTGCACGGTCATTTAGTTTCACGGTTGTATACGCACGGTGATATATGGTCTTCACCGTGGCTTGTTCAACCCGAAAAAAACGATTGACAATCGTTTGTATACACTTTTAAGGCGTCGTTACCATCTACGGGTTCATATTTCAGGCATTGAGACGTATGGTATTTGAAATTAAAGACGTACGATGTGATTTGTATTAATGCATGTATCAAATTCAAGAGATGTTTAGTTAAAACTTAAAATTGGTAACAATTTGGAGTACTCTCAAGTGTGATCATATTGCACATGGTATGTCAAATTTAATCGTTTGATGGATTATTGTGGATTTTTTCGGTTAAATATAATCATTTCCATAGAAAATTAACTTTGCTTAGGCATTTAGCCAAAAGGATTACTTGCGATTGTGCAAGAATCGCACGAAAACGTGAGTGTTCATACTCATACGGTGATCTCACGAGACATCACCGTGATACAACACCGTGTGGTTATCAAATCAATTTTAAACATTTTTGAAATTGAACGAGTTCTTTTTTTAGATGGCGTATTTTCGTATTGGAGCGGGATAACCGATGCACGCGAAATATTAGTGGTGTCAGTTATCAGGACAGCTTTTGCAGGCGGGTATAGTCATCCTTTATTCTTTTATTTAAAATTCGAGTTAAAACACCGGAAAATAAATGAGAGGATGGAAGCCGTTTCGCACGGTCATTTAGTTTCACGGTTGTATCTGCACGGCGTTACATGGTCATCAATACATCTACACCGTGGCTTGTTCAACCCGCAAAAAAACGATCGTCAATCGTTTGTATACACTTTTAAGGCGTCGTTACCATCAACGGGGTCATGTTTCAGGCTGTGAGACGTATGTTATTTGAAATTAAAGACGTACGATGCGATTTGCAGTAGTGCATGTCTCAAATTCAAGAGATGTGTAGTTCATTGGTAATAATTTACTCTAAGGTGTGATCATATTGCACATGGTATGTCAAATTTAATCGTGTGATGGATTATTGTGGAATTTTTTAGGTTCAATATAATCAATTCCATAGGAAAGTAACTTTGCTTAAGCATTTTGCCAAAAATATTATCGTGATTGTGCAAGAATCACGTGAAAACGTCATTGTTCATACTTACACGGTAATGTCGTGAGACCTCACCGTGAGTCAGTACCGTGCGACGGTCAAATCAATGTATGTATGTAAACAGATACTTACGTGGCAGGGTTTTGTCAGTGAACAGAACAGCTTTTGAAGCCGCAGGTTTATTCAACCTTTTTATTCATCTTTTAATATTTAATAAATTAAATTACCGGGATTCCCAAAAACCAAAAAAAAAAAAAAAAAAAAAGAGAGGACGGTTGCCTTTTGCCACGGTTCAATCACACGACCCTTGGCGCACGGTAATATCTTCAAACGCTAAAGTCACATGGTTACTCGTGCACGGTGGGAGAAGGTCGAAATATATTAACAAAGAAAAACAAGCACTAGTACAGTATTATAACGTAGACTACGTAGTGTAGTAGCTACGAAACCAGAAAAACATACTGTAAAAGTAAAAATAAAAACATACTATTCATAAACAAAACGCAGAAAGAAACATTCTTTGCATTCATGGTTCATCATCCTCGCCATCTGCGTCATCGCCTAAATCAGTCGTTTCGTCCTTATCGTCTGCTTCATCGTCCATATCGTCCTCATCGTCCGAGAGCTACACCACTTCCACCACCTTCTCAAACAGGATCTCTTCTACAACCTTAGATATGGTCGGCAGAAGGGGGTCTCCATGTGCATTAGGATCGGAAAAGTTCTGAATCTCGAGACCATCTTTATTGTAGACATTGACAAAGAAAGGACCCAATTTCTTGGCGTAGTGAAAAACCAAAAAATAACCGAATTTAAGATGATGAGCCGTGCAGAAATCGGTCCAGCCACGACGAAAGCACACGTAACCGTTGACCCAAGAGATTTCCACGGACCACGGGGCACGAGCGATTACAAATGAGGCGAGTGTCTCACAATCTCCAAGCAAAGTAGCCCTGTCTGCCAGATACTCATGTTCATGAGCAAAATCAGAAGGTAAACGACAAACTTCACGGAAATCAACGGTGTTCAGAACTTTGAAGAATCTACAAATCGGGATTGGGGTGGCCATTGAATATGAAATTTGATTTTATAAAAATTAGGGTTTTCAGCGTGGTACGGTGCTTATGTATACACGCCAAAAGTGGGTAGTTGAGGGGTTAATAAACTAATAAAGGTTTCACAATACACCGTGAGATACCAACGGCGACAGTGGGTAAGGGTTTTTATCAAGGGTTATCAGTGTCACATAGACCGTCACGGTAACCGTTACACGGTGAGGAAATCCACTGTAATAAACCCACGGCGCAATGTGTTTAATGGGGGTGGTTGGGAATTGAGTGATTTCGTGAAACGATTTAAATCCGGCGACGATGTGACTCAGAACAGATACTCATCAATTCCCTGAATTGAATGGTCATATCATATCATATCTGGACCATCAATGAGCATAGTTGGAAGTTGGGTTGGGTCGTGTCGTGAGACGATTGAAATCCGGAGGAGGATCAGAACACACACTCATCATAAATTCTTTGAATTTCACGGTCATATCTAATTAATGGATATCGTGGTGGATGGGGGGTTAAGTTTTCTATGTCATATATGAACATACCACGGCTTACGCACCGTGGGATACCAACGATGACGGAGGATTAGGTTTTTTTTTATGTCACCTATAACATGTACGTACACGGTGTTAGAATGCACCGTGCTAACATCACGACGACCCATTCAGAGTTGTAGTCACGTTACCAAAGTCACAGTGACCGCGACACGGTGATTTAATCAAACGTGAAATACCCACGGAGGCACAGTTCTAGGTTTTTATTTAATTAATAAATTAATTAATCGCAATGTGTTTAATGGGCGTAGTTTAGAGGTCAGTCGTTTCGTGAGTCGATTGAAAGCCGGCGGCGGGATCACTTTATTAGGTCAGAAAATTGAGCCTATAAATACGAACGAAAAAACCCTTTTTTTTTTCTATACCCAATTTTTTCTCCATGTTTTCTGCATTGTTTTTTTTTCTTATGGAGCGGTTTTCACCACGCATCTTTCAAATTCATAGCTGCAGTCCTGTATCGAGATACTCGAGTTTCCAAAAGAAAACCTTCTTTTCCCTAGATCATCAATGACGAGGTACTCGAGTTTCCAAAACATCTCGAGTATCTTTGTTAGATATTGATCTGTTCAAGAGCCACTTTCTCCGTAGCGGTGAATCTGGCCATATGTTGAGATCATAACAGGCTATGATTGAGGGCAAAGAAAAAGAAGGTCTTCGAATTGCTTCCCATCCAGAGAGTAGATTCTGAGGCGGGTTGGATTTCTTTTTTTTTTTTCTTTGTTTAACCAAGTATGGTTCTGGGTTTAGGGTTTTGATCCATCAATTGTAATTCCCAATAGGGTTTTGATCAATCAATTGTAATTCTCAGTAGTGTTTTGATCCATCAATTGTAATTCTCAATAGGGTTTTGATCCATCAATTGTAATAAGACTACTTTTGTTAAGTTTAAATTGTTTAATAATTTTCTTTTTGGTTTCCATTGTAAATTTTGTAATGAACACACTTCGACTGTATTTTCATTTATTTCGATCCGTCTTCCACACCCTACTGCATTCCTTGATAAAACAAATCATGGTCTACTTTGTATTTTTATTGTGTTGAATACATGTTTGTAAAACCGTGTAACGTTGTAAGCTGGGTTAATTATTTCACCCCCTTATTTCACGTTGTGGAATTAATTCACGGTGTATTCTAAAACGAGGAACTGACGTCGACACTGTTCTGTGTTTTATATCTCATTTATGAGCCTTCCACGGTGTTATAATCCACTGTGCTCAAACCACAGCGACACATTATGTTAAGGGTTTTACACCTAATACCGTTGCACGGTGTCACAATCCAACGAGGGAACCCCGCGGCGACCCTATTCTATGGGTTTAATTTCTCATTTACGAGCCTTCCACGGTGTTACAATCCACCGTGTTCCAACCACGGCGATACATTAGGTTTTAGGGTTTTCTACCTACCTAATACCGTTGCACGGTGTTACAATCCACCGAGGGAACCCACGGCGACACAGTTCTAGGGTTTTATTTATTTTCTTAATTAATTAATCGCAATGTGTTTAATGGGCGTGGTTGGGAGTTGAGTCGTTTAGTGCAACGATTGAAATCCGGCGGTGGGATGCCTCAGAACAGAGACGCATCGATTCCCTGAATTGAATGGTCATATCATATTAATGGATTTGGAGCGTTGGATGGGGTGATTTACTATTAATTTTATTAATACGAATAATTAATAAGCGTAGTTGGCAGTTGAATCGTTTCGTGGAACGATTGAAATCCGGGTGCTGCGATGACTTAAATTAGATCAGGATATTAAGCTTATAAATACGAACGGAAAAACTCCATTTTTCTATACCCATTGATACTCCTTTTTGTTTGTTTTATCATGTATCAGTTATCATCTCACAATTTTGAATTTCACAGATTCATTACTGTATCGAGATACTCGAGTTTCCAAAAGAAAACTATCATTCACCATCTTTTTATCGGCCATTCACCATCTTCTTATCGGCCAACGGAAGAAATCCCTTTTTGATATATCCTGCCCAGACACTATTTTTTTGGCAGCTTGTACTCTTCTTCCTGGGCAGCTCGATATAGGGATTGGTCGGGATCTCTTTCCGTTATGTCGTCCGACTTCGAATGGCTTCCTAACGATTCCTGGTCCAGGCTCAAGTACTAATCTTCTAGTTGTATTGAGAGGAGATTTTCATGTTGTGAAATTTTAATTTTATTTTCTTTTCACCGTCCAGTAGAGTTTCCTCAAGATGTTGCTACTTTTCGATTGATAGTGTTCAGGGTTTTGATCCATCAATTTTTCACAATAGGTTTTAGGGTTTAGGGTTTATGGTTTTGAACCATCGATCTTTACTGTACTTTTTCCTTAATATATCATTAAAATATTATAATATCACCGTCATTTATTAATCATGCTCACACGTTTCTCATTCGTATTGAAACCCAAATTCTATCGGGATCAACCAAATTCGTATTGAATACGGGTGTGTGTAACCGTGCATTGGTATAAGGTGATATAGCTCCAAAATTTATTGCACGGTTTAATAATATTTCACGGTGTATTTATTCTGTCGTCGTGAAATATCCACGGCGAAATTGCAATTTATTTTCCATTCCACGGTGACACAATCCACCGTGATCTAACCACGACTACCCATTAGGTTTAAAGTTTTTCTACCTAATACAGTTGCACGGTGTTACAATCCACTGAGGGAACCCCACGGCGACACAATTTTAAGGGTTTTATTTATTTTCTTAATTTAATAAGCGCATTGTGTTTAATGGTAGTGGTTGGGAGTTGATCTGTTTATGAGACGTTTCGTGCAACGATTGAAGTCCGGCGGTGGTTTGACTCAGAACAGAGATGCATCAATTCCCTGAATTGAATGGTCATATCATATTAATGGATATGGAGCGTTGGATGGGTTGATTTACTATTAATTTTATTAATACGAGTAATTAATAAGCGTAGTTGGCAGTTGAATCGTTTCGTGGAACGATTGAAATCCGGGTTATTGGATGACTTAAATTAGATCCCAATATTAAGCCTATAAATACGATTAGTTGCATTACTGTATCGTGATACACGAGCCTCAAAAATAAAACCATCATTTGCCTGGATCATTTTCCCTAAGATACTCGAGTTTCCAAAACCTACGTAGTATTTGTCTGTTACCTTCTTCACATATGATTCGGAGTGCATGTAGCCTAAGCTCCTTAGGCTATAGCCTACATGGATCAGTTATCACCTCACTTTTTCGAATTTCACAGTTGCATTACAGTATCGAGTGGTATTGGTCAGTAACCTTCTTTGCATTTCTGTCGAAAACCTGACGAGATACACGAGTTTCCAAAACCTCTGTGGTATTTATCGGTCCCCTTTTTCACATTCGATTCGGAGTGTGCATGTAGCCTAAGCTCCTTGTCTCCGTTGAAATCACCAGTCTGGTCGAGTCTCAAAAACCTGTGCTGCTGACCAGATGTCCAAAAAGGAGATTCACTGATGTGATGTTATTTTTTTTTTCATTCAGCTTTTTTGTATACCGCTGACTGATAGTGTTTAGGGTTTAGTGTTTTGATCCTTCAATTTTTCTCAAGTTTTAGGGTTTATCTTTTTGAGCTTCTCATTCAAATTTATCACACATTCCCTTTTAATTAGCGTGTATGGTACTACGGTGTCCATTTATTGTATCTGGTCTCACGGCTTATGATTATCATTTTGTCTTACGGTATTCATGGATGGTCACACGGCGTGCGATTATCGTGGATTAGCTCACGATGTCCACTTATCGTATATGGTTTCACGGTGTAAATTTATTGTGGATGTTCACACGGTGTCTATTTATCGTTAATAAACTCACGGCGTAGGATTATCATGGTTGGGATCACGGTGTACAGTTATCGTGTATATTTTCACGGTGTCTATTTATCGTTATTGAACTCACTACGTACGATTATCGTGAATGGTGTCACGTTGTCTTAGTATCGTATGTTGTATCACGGTGTCCATTTATCATGTACTGTCTCACGCGCGTGCGATTATCGTGGATGTTCTCACGGTGTCCAGTTATGATGTACTTCTCACGGCGTTGGATTATCGTGGATGTTCTCACGGTGTCCATTTATCGTGGATGGTCTCACGATGTCTATTCATCGTGGATGAACTCACGGCGTACGATAATCGTGAATGATGTCACGGTGTCTTATTATCGTTCATAGTCTAACGGCTTACTTTAACCGTGGATGGTCTGAAATTGTATTGGAGTTTTATTATTAATTTTTAAAAGAGAAATTCTATTTTAAATTACATATACAATTTATATTCATTTGTTAAACAGCGAGGGTAGTGTAGACTTTTCCTACCCAATTGCCTAATAAACTTCTACTTTTATAGACAGGGCCTCAGAACTTATTTATTTTATGAGGTGGTCCTGAATCCGGTATTCCCACTAAAAACAATAATAATATTATTATTAAGTCAAAATTTATACATTAATATAATTTATTGGGAGGTTTTTATATTCACTAAATTTCCACGTTTAAAAATATGTAATTATAACTAATGATACGTTTTTTCTTTCTTTCCATTTGCATAAATATTTTTTTGATCTCATCAAACCCATTCTCCTCATATTCTCAAATTTCAACCGATCCGCTCATCTTCTCAATTCGTCGAGGTATTACATGTTCTCATGCTTCAATATTTCTGCGTATATATATTCGTCGGAATTTTCTTATCTTTTTCAGAATTTCATGTACGCTTTCATTATTTTATTATGTATTTTTTTTCGTTTTTTTCTAATTCAAATTTGAATTTTTTTTTCTTTTGCATAATCAAATTTAGGTATAATTTATTAATTTTGTTTTCAATATCTCAAAAATTGAAATGGAATTGTAGCCTACATTCCGTTTGGAATGAAATTCTTTTAAGTAACTGTAGAATTGATACAAGATTTGACAAACCACGACTATGGAAATGTTTGCATATCTATTTGCTAATTGAAATGTTAATCGATCGAGAGAGAAATAAATTAATTTAATTACGTACGGGCCGCAACCACGGTGGTTCTCGACCTTGACTTGTCCCTTTCAGAGTTTAATCATGATTCTCGACTCTTGCTCTCTTTGTTCTATATTTTTTTCACTGTAGGTGAGATCAATATGATAGTGTTGAATTTTTAAATATTAAAAATAATTAAATAAATAAAATATCTTCTATAATCAGATTTTATACTTTATTTTAATAATTTTTTTATTATTTGGTTTAGAATTAGATATAATTTAATTTAATTTTTTTTATTATATTTGTATTTTAATTATTTTATAAGTCGATAATATTTAATTTAATTGTTAATTTTATAATTTATTTAAAATTTTAGGAGGTCTTAATCCCGTCTCGATCTCGACCCGAATATAAATTATCAGGACGAGACTCATGCCCACCACTACAAATTAGAGTGAGAGCAGAATTATGAAATAAAATAAAATTTTCATGCGTATCAACTTTCAAAAAAATACCACGTGCATCGCCAGTACTAGTATAAATAAAAAGTATAAAAAAAATAAAGAAATTAGAAAAACTCAAAAAACTACCTGAAAATAAAAAATGAAGAACCATAGATAAAAAACATAAAACAAAAATAATTATAATACTTAAAACGGAAAACAATTTAAAAAATATACTCCCTACTTAATTTTTTTCCATAATTTATGTATTCCAAGATTTGTAAAGACTTTTAAAGAGTGCGTATGATTATGATACGTGGTGTCTGTTTCCATTTTTTTCTAACTTCTCAAAATCACACACCAAACATTTCATTCATAATCCAGCATTCCCTGTTGAAAGTTGAAGAAATCCCTTTTCATCTTTGTGTATGCTTCTGTCTCGCCTTCCCTCCAAAGGGGCCTCTCGCAAAAAGGTCACATTTTTATTTTCTAAATTCACTGTATATTTCTATGTCGACCGAATGTGTTAAATAATGCACAATAAACAATGATTGTAATGTGGACCCGTTTCATATTTCGATTCGCTTTCATGAACGCTGTCTTTTTCCTTCTCTTTTTAATTATGTTGTGTAAATTCCTGTTTTTTTTCGACTGTAAATTATCTGGGCTTTCTTCGTTTCGCTCTAAATTTCTAATTTCAATTTTGAATCTGCATCTCCCGATACATTATTATCAATCATGCCTTGGAGGGATTTCGGATCCTCCTTTTGCTTTGGGAATTTCAGATGTTCTTTGTGGTCCCAGGTTCTTTTGGGTTTCTTCTTGTGATTTTTCTATAAGAAAAAAATCATGTCTTTTTCCGTAGTTGGTGATTGAGTTTCTGAGCTGATATTTCTTGTTGTTCTCCTTATGTTGGGTGGTTTATTGGTCGAGAAATTATGCAAAAGAAGTTAGTTGTTTGTGTGCATTTCTCAGCATTTCTTATTGTATGTTGGGTGACTTATACTTTGATCTCAGTAGAAGATTGTCGTTTGATATGTGAGAATATGATTAGCGTTCGTAAAATGGCTCCGTTAAGTTTTATTTCTATCCTCAAGTCTCGAATTTCCCAGTTCCCATTGACTGGATGAATGACATGTGTGCTTACCTCAAAACAATCTCAATTCCTGTTTTGTCGACAAGCAACACGTGTTATTCATCCAGCCAAGTGGAGTATGAGGCGAAGTCGAAAAGCGGAACAGAAAACCTGGTCCCTTGCACAACCCCTTGTTTCATGTCAATGAGGTTCTTAGACCCTTTAGTAGTAGCAGTTTGTTGCTTCATTCTTTTGATTCTTTTCGACTTTTAATCTTTTTTATAACTTTCCAATTCAGAGGCTGAGTACTTCAGCAAGCACTGGTGATTTTTTTTCTCAGCTCCATCTACCTTTGACAGACAGAAATCACCAGGTATATTTATGTAATTATGTGAATATTTTCTCACTACTATATAAGTGTTGGATTTATCCTTTTAACATATAATTTAGTACTAACATTTAGTTTGCTTAAAGTTAGATATTTAGTACTAACACGACATATGCTCTATTACCTAGTGCAGTGTACAATGAGGGAAAGTCAGCTTGGGTCTCATACCGTGAGGTCCCATGGAGCCAGATTGGCATATATCCACATGCACGACTGGCTAGTACTTGTACTGCTCGGGTTCATTATAGTCGTTCTAAATCTCATCCAACCATTTTACCGCTTTGTCGGGAAAGACATGATGACTGATCTAAAATATCCTTTCAAACCCAACACGGTGCCCGTATGGTTTGTGCCAGTAAGTAAAAACTCTCGTACCGTGTGCGCATTTTCGTTTCTTGATCGAGGACGTGTTGACTTTTATGGCATTGTTAGGTATATGCGGTACTGTTTCCGATTGCGGTTTTTCTGATATTCTATCTCCGCCAGAGAGACGTGTATGATCTTCACCACGCGGTATTAGGTATATCTATATTCAGAGCTTTTGCTTCTTCTTTTTCGAAACGTAGTTTTTATGGGCAATTACTATTTGGAATGGATCGTTCATTTGTGCAGGGATACTGTATTCCGTACTAATAACAGGGGTCGTGACTGATGCAATAAAAGATGCGGTCGGTCGACCTCGACCCAACTTCTTTTGGCGGTGCTTTCCAGATGGAAAAGATGTGAGTGAATCAATTTACAGAAGATACAATATGAATTTAAGGATTTATTTATTTTCGTCAGGCTTATGATCAATTGGGGAATGTTATTTGCCACGGTAATGAACATGACATAATGGAAGGGCATAAGAGCTTTCCTAGTGGGCATACCTCATGTAAGCAACTAAATATGTTACTCTAATGTAATGTTACATTACATATCTAATTTTGCAACATTTTTTTCGTTATTTTTTAATCGTCTCTCCTTCAAATGATTCATCAATACATAGGGTCGTTTGCTGGGCTGGCCTTCTTGTCACTCTACTTATCTGGAAAGATAAAGGCATTCGACGGGAGAGGCCACATCGCAAAACTGTGTGTGGTTGTGCTTCCGCTACTTCTTGCAGCTCTTGTTGCCATTTCTCGAGTGGATGATTATTGGCACCACTGGCAGGATGTGTTTACGGGAGGTTTGCTAGGTTCGTCTATTTTCTGTAATCAGATATCCATTGTATTTACCGTTTTACTGTGTTTAAAACAAAAACAAAAAACACGTTTTTTGCCAGGTTTATTGATGGCCACTGTTTGCTATTTGCAGTTCTTCCCACCTCCATATCATATTGATGGTATCTTCGTTTATCAGACCTCATATTTTTTCTTCTGTTTTTTTTTTTTTTTTTTTGAAACTTCTTTTAGCTTGTTTTGTAAGTACCTCAAACATTAGGGATTGTTTTGCAATTATCACACTATGGCAATTTTGTCGAAATGAGTATGCTTGATTCTGCTTGCAGGGTGGAAGACTTATGCATACGTGAGTGTGTTGGAGCAGTTGCGCAGAAATTCAAGCAACGGGCATAATTCGGTGGCTGAGGTCGAAATCCAGCCAAATCAAAGAAACCCGGTTGAAGATCTTGAATCTGGCATGCGATAGTTGTAAAGATATAATTGTATTTCCTTTCTATCTTTTAATACTTTGGTGAATTCAAAACATGTTCATATTATGCCTTGTGTGCAATTGCTTAACATTGGATATACACTACACAATAATTTTAGAGATAAATGAGCTTCAACCAATTTTGTTTGGACGTTGTAATATAGTCATTCTTGAAAGTTGTTTATTTCCCTCCTGATCCAATTAACACTGATCCAATTAACACTACAACACTTGACACTATGCAAGTAGTTCTTCATTTCAAGAATAAAAAATTGAAAAATGTGTTAACTTAAAAAGTTACTAACAAAGTACTAGCTTCTATCTCATATTAATAGTCACACTTTTTTTTTCTAGCTGACTCGTATCAATAATCACACTCTAGTTAAAAAAATAATTATTTCTACTTTTTCATTTACAAACAAAAATATATAAATTTACCTTTTCACTTACATTTTTTTAAACAATATTCTCAACTACTTATTTTATTAATTTAAAAATATATTTTTAATCTCAACCTTTTAATCAAAAAGTTAATAACACTGTATTTTTTGAATTTCCGTGTCTCGACTACATTGTCACGGTACAGAGGGAGTACTAATTATGTATGTATATTCAGTTTCACAAATTGTAATCATTTTTGATTTAGTCTTATAAACGAAACAATTAAAAAATCTTTTTTTATGTTTATAAAACTGAATTTAAAATCAATTGTGAAACTGAATCCAGAATAATCTTTTTTTACAAAACAAACAAAAATATTTTTTCCAATTTTTTATTTTTATGTTTTGAAAACCTGAATTTAGTACCAAGTAAATTTGAAATACAAATTTATAGTACTTGATTGGTAAAGAATGAAAGACTATATAATAAAGAGACTGAAAAGGAGGTGGTTTAAATCATGGAAGTCAGGTAATGTATAGTACAGTACCTTTTGAATACAAATTCCAAGCAATATATTTGAATTAGTGGTAGCAACTAATTCATGATTGAGGAACCCCTTTCGGCTGACACAAGTTGAACACTCACATAATGAATAAACCAAACGGTCTCTCTACAATCCTAATCCTCCCGTGTTGCTTAAAATGTTGTTGCCTAATAGTACTTGAGTTTCATGATCTCTCTCGTTTCAATTTCAAAACTTTTAAATCAATTTGCATTCACTGCGTTATTCAATTTCACACATTTAAAAAAGGAAATCTTCTACTCCTTCAGTCCCAAACATTGAACTCGATTTCAAATAAAATTTAAATGGTCAATCTCAATTTTTTTCAACACAAATCTTGTGACATGCATGACAAAAATACATCTCTTATGACTTTTGACGCTCAACTCAAATTCTCTCACTTTTAAATGAATCATATGGAGGATTGAGGAAGTTGAGAGTGCGGTTGTACTGTCCAGTTTATGTTATACACCATTTAGTAAGACAATGAATGGTTAAGAGTACAATAAAAAATACTCTAATTTACTAAAGATGCAAATACTTTTGTGGGCACAGAAATTAAAAAAAATGTTAATTGTAGACTTTTTAATTAAAAAGTAAAAGGTAAAAATGCATTTATTACTTGAAAAATAAAATAGTTGTGAGTGAAGTTTAAAACATGGTGTATAAAATAAGAGTAAAATAATATTTTAAAGTGAAAAAGTTAGAATTTTTTTTTTTTAGGTCTATCAATTATTGAGGACACATCAAAAAGTGTTGCAACTTTTGTAGAAGTGAGATAGTAATATAATTTTTTTTTATAAGGAAGAGAGACGAGAAACTCCACTCTCACCCGCTCGGAGGTCCCTCGATCGGGTAAGATGTAAATCGAGGGATGTGCCCGAGTAGCAGACACCCGTACGAGAGAGCCAACAGGTCGAACCCCAAGACATTCTTCATACTATTTCAATGAAAATTTATCCCACCCGAGAGGTTCGAACCCTGCGTCGCCGGGAAATATCTCACCCACATCATCACAGACCTTACCACTCGGCTATGCCCCTGGGGACAAGATAGTAATATAATTAATAAAGATAGATGTAATTATTATTGCACTAAGGTATATCGATTAATAAACTTACGATAAAATTTCACTATAAATTGTGAATTACAAAAATCAATTATATATGAGAAAACAAAAAACAACGAATGATTAAACAACTAAAACTATTTAGTAACATAAACAAGCTACAAAATGAAAAATGTGTTCTAAAAATTTATCTCGAATATATGATTTCCAATATATCATCGAGTCTTGTTTTCAATCTCCATGCATATTTTGTACTATATTATTTATATAGCACAAATATTTTTTTCAAATAAATATTTACTTTAAAGTAAGAACTCCTTCTATAACTTAAAATGTTATCTTTTATATATTGAAAATTATTTCTCTTTTAAACTTTGAATTTTCAAATAATAATTATTTCACTCAAAAAAAAATTAAAATCACTCAAAATCAAAATTAAGTAAATAATTTGAAGTTCAACAAACTTCCTTTTTTTTATCTTTCTTAAAAAAAATTGTCAACTCATATATATAAATGCCCCCTTGAGATACTGACAATAGTATGTGACTCCCTTACAAAAATAAAGTTCTCTTGAAAAATGTAATGAAGTAATCTAGCTCCCTTGCGAATATGTACACATTTGAAGAGGTAAAATTCTAATAATAATTGTTGTGTATTTTTATATGTACCGGAGACAGAAATCTAAAATCTTGAGAAAACAATATTTCCACTATGTAGAAATTTGTTTACAGGATACAACAAAGCACAAAATTCTTATTGAGAAATTTATAAGAGACGTTATACTTGTTACTCTGTTTTGTACTATTACTGTGTTTCTCTTGTTTGTCTGTTGCTACTCTGTTTCACTATTGTAATTCTGTAACTTGTCTTTTAAGTTTCTTAGGCAAATATATATTTATACGCAGAAGATATATTGTTCACAAGAGACGGAACATTTCACATTAAACTTTTCAGTTTACAACAGTTTAAGGGAAGCAATTTGTTTCAGATTATACGGAACATTTCACATTAAACTTTTCAGTTTACAACAGTTTAAGGGAAGCAATTTGTTTCAGATTATAAGCAAGTTTAAGCGTTATTATCCGCAACGTTTAACGTTAACTTTTAAAGTTTATTAAACTTTATATGTTTTATTAATAATTAATTTATATCAAACTGATATAATTAATTTTATTTACGTAAAATATTATATTTGTCTTAAATAAATATAATTTATTTTATTAAAATAAACACATACAAATTACTAACAATAATTCCCCTGGAAAACTTATGTTACAAATTAATTTTATCTCAACAGAACATGATGACAAGAATAATATATATTCAAATTGAGAACTATGTCTCTATACTGGAAAATGTGTGTATTTAATAGGAACAGTCATCCGTCGGGCCAAATAAGAATTGTCTAAGAACAAATATATCACTCGCATAACTAAAATTATTTTCCCTTTGTGAGCCTTGATCGAATGTGAAATTACGCCTTCAGCGTAGGATACCAATTTTTCGTGAAATTGGTTTTGAAAACACAGACAGCAGCTTCGGTCTGTCAAAACACTCGCACAAATATGAAGTACAAAAAGTGGAGACAAAGTTATGTAATAGTTTTCATTTCATTGATCACAAAACTTAAACTATTACACTTGTAGAGTATGGTAGGCAAAACGATTACAAGAAGTTTCCCGAGTGTCGCAACAACTCCCACTAACTTGCAATCTAGCACACGAGTACCTAAAGCTATATCTCCTAGCTCTAATCTTGGCACACGGCGCAAAAGCTACTACACAAACTCGAAGCTCGACTATGATTCTAAAAATCAGATTTCGTTCTCTCAAAATCGTCAAATGATGAAATGAACATCCATGGGTATTTATAGTAGAGCCGCACATGTGAGAGTGATGACGTGGCACGTTCTCATTCGTCGCATGCTTGGCCTATGTCACTTTTCCATGGATGACATCATTATTGTAGAACTTGGATTCTTGAATCTTGGAATCTTGAATCTTTGATTCTTGAATCTTCGAATCTTGAATCTTCAATTTCAAAATCAAACTTCAATTTCAATCTTGACTCCATCGATCTCAATTCTTCATCTTCAATTTCTTGTGAAAATCTCTAAGTGTTGAAGTCTCAGAATTTCATCGTCTTCATGGTCGTCGATATTGTTGAAGTTGCAAACTTGGAACAATTCCTCATTTCCTCGAACTGAGTACCTGGTGAAAGAAATCACGTAGTAAGTACTTAGTCTTAGAATTAAAACACAAAACATGAGTCGCCGTTTTTTCAAGAACTCCCAAAACTGGCGACTCCATTCTCCGGAAAAATGACATGGGCATGAGTCGCCGTTTTCATGGACAGGTACCAAAACCGGCGACTACATTCGCCGTTTCTCACGCATGCACAAAAGCGGCGACCAGCGTCGCTGGAAAACTTGCAAGAACCAAAAACGGCGACGCCAGTTGCCGTTTCCACAGCACATCATAAACGGCGACTCCAGTCGCCGTTTTCTTGTCACACCCAAATCCGGCGACACGAGTCGCCGTTTCCATGCACATCAGCCTTGCACCAAAAGCGGCGACACGAGTCGCCGTTTTCCTCGCGTCACCAAAAGCGGCGACTGCGGTCGCCGTTTCCATGTCACTTCACCCTTGCACCAAAACCGGCGACAGGAGTCGCCGTTTCCTTGCATCACCAAAAGCGGCGACTCTGGTCGCCGTTTTCATGTAGTTCCAAAAGTGGAGACTCAAGTCTCCATTTCCATGCGCAAGGTAGTTGACTTCGGATTCTTAACCTGTAATCCTGAAAATCAAAAAACACAAGGAAAAATACGTTGTCGCCAAAATCAACATTTACAATCTCCCCCTTTTTGGCACAACTCACAAAACAACAAGTTAAGTAAAAAACGAGATACAAGTATCTCCCCCTCAACCAAACAAACCAAAAAAAATAACTAAGTAAAAAGATGGAAAAACATCAATCATACAATCAATGAAAAACCATAAAAATACTTAGAGAAATATTCATACCAATCAACAAATCAAAGATAGAGAATTCAAACCAAATTCAAACCACGTATCAAAAACCAGAATTCCAGAGTTAAGCGAATATGAAAAACAATGCATGAACGAATTCAGAGTTTGATGTATGCAAAACAAAACAAGAAAAACGAGTTCAGAAGTTCATAAAAAAAAGAAATTAATAAACTTGAACTTGAACTTGGAACTTCAGTCTTGAGGCGAAGCTGTGGGAGTTGGATCACGCTCCGGACTTCCGATCAACTCTTATTCGTCATCTTCATAACTAAAGCCATCGTCAGAGCTGGAGTCATCACTCTCATCAGAGTCGGTTTCCGGATCCCCAAAAATCTCACGCTCGCCCAACCCGTCACCAGCTTCATCGTCAACATCTACAATGTCGACATCATCTTCGTCCCTGAGACCATCAGACGGCATCGCGAACGACGCCCCTGGATTTGTAGTATCCTCCATCTTCTTCTTTCCTTTGTCACGAATATCAAACACTCCATCAAAGATATCGTCGTCAGTTTTCTCAGCATCATCAGATTTGTTACCGTCATCTTTCACCACTTCAATCAGCTTGCTTTTGGACAGCTGCGTATGAGCTTCCTGAATTGCATCCCTCACCATCTTCAGAATGAACGTATCCTTTAAACTTGCATCGGGGGCTCCAACATCACCAAGTCCTCCCCCTTGCTGGATTTCCCGTTGAAGTTTCTTAAAAGCTTGTTTCTGAAGTTCTTGTGCCTCAACCATCTTGTTATACGCAGTGACGTGTTCAAGTTGACGTTTCTCAACCAACTGAGATGCAGCATAGAATTCTTGAACAACAGCTGATGGAACCACAGCACGGTGACTATGGATCGGATGATAAGGATTCTGATAGGAAGGGATGCCGGAAGTTGGACCGAACCCTTGAGGCACAACCCTCGGTGACTTAGCACCCTCAGCTGCAGTTTCTTCGACAGCAGCTGTCGTCTGTGTTTTCTGGCGCTTAGCTGCTGGAGACTTGGTTTTTGGATTTGCAGGCTTGCGCTTCCGTGAAGACTTAGGAGTCGGGGGCGGTGTTAAGATTTCTGGTAGCGCATTTCTGTTGACAAGTCCGTGCCAGGGTAAGTCAATTACGCGCTTCGCAGGGTTCAAATATTTTCCGGTTATTTTGACAGCCCCATTTTTCTTCATCTTTTTCTCAGGGCCGGGGTTCGGAAGAAAGTCTTGGGCATGGAGCATCCCATATATCAGACACGGATGTGTAAGATGGATTCTCTTTTCTTCGGGCAAGTCAGCTTGCTGAATAATTCTTTCATCCGAGGTTTTGGCGATTTTGCACAAGTCATTAAAAATGATTTGGCCGAGGTCAACCTGTTCGCCGCAGCCGAGGCGAAAGATCAGATGCATCAACTCAGGAGTCATGACCGAAGAATCTCTGTTCGCAATCCAGTTGGACATCCCCAACCGATGAAGAATGCCATAAAAAGCAGACAGCTTGGATGGCGGTGGCAGTTCAGACTTGACTTTCTTTTGTGTGATGAAAGTCCCAATTTTCAGATCCTCAGCTCTCTCTGCAGCTGATGGTGTCGTCCAAGTGCCATCAACATCAAGTCTCTTCAAAAAAGAGTTAATGTGGTAGGGACGAAACTTGTAAAGCGAGTTGCGAAAGATGAAGCAACCATACAACCGACTCTTCGGATTGGCAAATTCAGGCGTCAGGCTAGCGTAAAATTTGTGAATGATAGGAATCGAGTAACGGTAGGTTAGATGCACAGAATCAAATAAGTTCATCTGAGTCAGAAAATCCGTGATTCCATGGTGTATATAATCCTCTTTCAGGATAGTGCGGTCAGTGTGGATAGGAAGTTTGACTATCAGTTTATGGCGACGCTCAGCAGTCGCCGTAAAAAATTCCTCAGAATGAGCTTTAGGACATTCTTCAAACCTTCGAATATATTGGAAGGTGTCAGTCGATTTTTGGGATCCAGCTGATCCCGAAGATGGCGCCAGGGGCGGTTTCTGAGAGCTGTGGGTTTTAGATTTTGCAGCTGACCCACCAGCCGAAGTTTTTGGAGTTGCAGGTTTAGCCCCACTGCCGCTCACAACAGTTTTCTTTCCAGAACCACTTCCAGTTGGAAGCGATGATTTTGGTGTCCTTGGATCTTTTCCAGCAGACACAGTTGCAGTCGATGGAATGTTGACTACCTTTTTTCCATCCTTAGTTATCTCGCCAGCTGCGAGTAACCGATTGTATTCAGCCCTTGACACCGTTCCCTTATAGATGCGAAGGGAAGTATCTCGCTCCTTAGTTTTTCCGGACTTAGGTTCTTTTCCCGACTGACGGGCAGTCGAGAGTTCAGGAGTAGCTGACCTAGTCAAGTCAGGTTCGATAGACACAGCTTTGCGACGATCAACTTTGTCAAGATGAGTTTTCAGTTCTTCATACGCAGCTTTCTTGGAAACAGGAGAAGGAGCCTTGTCGAACTGCTCTTGCAGATACGCAGTCATGTCAGCCATCATGTCATCAAAATTTTTGGCCATTTCGAAGTTAAGGTAAGTGACTGAGAGTTGGTGGCTGCGAGAATAGTGAACCACGAAGACGAACCCGAACTTCAGAACCAAGGACAGGGCGCCGGAAGCGCAAAGCTAGAGTTGTCGGATGCAACGGAAAAGCAAGAACTTAGAACTAAGAGTTTCGGATGCCGAACTTGCAGTTGAGAGTTGAGAGTTCGAGAGCTTGAGAGTTAGAGAATTCTGAAGTAAGCGTAAATGAAATAGGTTTTCATCAAGGCCTATATATAGGAAAAATTTGGGCTTCCCGTCGAAATGAAAAAGCCCAGTCCAAGACCTGCAAACAGCTCATCTCAAGAAGAAAATTAGGTCTAAAAAGACGAGCAAAAATTTATTAATTTGAAAATATTATTAAAATAATAATTTTCAAAATTAATAAATAATAAAATAAATAAAAATTAGAGTAATGAAAATCAAACCAAGGCATGAAAACCGAAGTTGAGAGCTATCGGTTGAGAAACGAAGTTGAGAGCCATTGGTTGAGAAACTTGAGTTGTCAATTTTACGTTGACGCTGAAACGAGAGTCGCCGTTTTGTAGGTGAGTCGCCGTTTTGGCACAAGTCGCCGTTTTTGGCACCTGTCGCCGGTTTTTGACACCTGTCGCCGTTTTTGGGGCGATTCTCCGTTTTTGAGGCGAGTCTCCGTTTTTGGGGCGAGTCTCCGTTTTTGGGATATGGCGAAAAACCAGCGACTAAAGTCTCCAGTTTTGGGCGTCGCCTGCTTTAACTGCAAGTTGAGTCTCCGTTTTTGTGTCCAGTTGAGTGTCTCCGTTTTTGCATTCTCTGGACTTAGATTATTTTTCATGTTCTTAGTCTCCAAATACTTGTCATTTGGATTTTGCGAGTTGGCCGTCGCTACACTCAAAATTTTGACTTCAGAGATGGTAAACCACGTAGCGCTGGATATGAACTACAAAAATGCAAAATCAAAACAACACATCCCGAGTTAGTCATTCAAGTGTTCAACACACTACAAACATTCAAAACCATTTTAGTGGAGATTCGAGGGGTGATATTAGGCAATGAAGAGCAAATATTTTCCCAGAAAAGAATCCACATTTTCATCAGTTTCCAAAACCAAAAATTTTTCACACGAGGTGATAGCAACTTTGAGGTATATGAAAAATCTCTCATATTAAAAACCGGTGGAATGGACCGAAGTATGTGATAGATATTGAACTTGTCCTTCGTCACAATCACAAGAACACATGCCGTGTTTTGTCGGAACACATTTGATGAGTTTGCACCGCACAAGAGATTTTAATTCATGAGTACAAGGTGAACTTTTAAGGCACTCCACTTGGGACTAGCTTTTTACTTCAATCAGAGGGGAGCCGGGGGAACCGGCGACCTCCAGACGAGTGTATAGCTTTTAAATGAAATGCAACAGACACTCATTACAGCAGTCAGAGGGGAGCAAGGTTCACTTGCGTCCTCCAAAGTGTGATAGAGGGTGTCTTAAAGATCAGCGTCCATGTGCCACCTTTCGAAGAGGGGAGCCGGGGGAACCGGCGTTCTCCGTTACTTGGTATTATGGATCTATGCAAATGATAGCTTATGGGAGTTATATGCCAAGTTCACATGTTCGTACTCAGAGGAATAAATGCACTTGGGTCCAAAGACTAAAGCGGCCTCGAATCCATGTTCAACTTTATTAGACTAATCCACGACGATTCAGCGTGCATATTCAGAAGTAAAGAAAATAATCTTTCAGACTTCAAAATTTTCGTGAACTCTTAGAGAGAACACATGCAGAGAGAATTTTTTAGAGTTTGAAATCTCTCAAAGTCAAGCGGTTTGGTAAAGATGTCAGCGAGCTGTTTTTCTGTTGAAATATGCTGTAGACTGACTATATCACGATCAACCAAATCTCTAATGAAATGATGTCGAATGTCGATGTGTTTAGTTCTTGAATGCTGGACAGGATTTTCGCTGATTTTGATAGCACTCTGATTATCACAAGACAGCACTAATGGAGCACTCTCGATGAAGATAGACATCCAACGAATCAGTGTAGCATCTCCTGGCAACACTTTTGGTTCCAGTTTCAGAGCCATTGAGTTCAATATTTCCGAAGATCAGTTCTCTGGGTTGCCAACTGATTTTTGAGGAGTTACAGTTAAGTTCAACTTCACTCTTCCGGGACTTAGGCACCCATTTCTTCTTCTCATCAAAATTTTGACTGTTTCTCTCATTCACAGCTTTCAGAGTTTTCTTAGCTTTCGGATTTGAAGAAATGGGTTTCTTCATTTTCTTAACTACCTCATCCTTTTTCTTTTCAGAATTTTGTGACATTGTTCGAACCACCGAGTTCATATTTTTCTCAACACTCAACTTTTGAGAATTTCGTGATTTATCATCCTTCGTCATCAACTCACGGTTCATGTTAGCTTTCAGTTTGTTCACAGTCATTAGATCTTTGTTCATGTCTTCTTTCATCTTATAGCAAAAAGGTTGAATGTGTCCAGGTTGGTCACAGTAGTGACAAACATATTTTCGCTTTTGACGAGTTTCAACCTTTCTAGAAGTTTTGACCAAAACAGTTTTAGAGAGAGGAGTTTTTCTGTTCAGCTTCACGATCTGAGGTTCATTCAACTTTTTCATCAACGTCTTCTCATATGGTAAAATTCCACGAGGATGTTTGACAATATTTCTTGGAAATTGATATGTCTCAGGTTCAGAATTGGTAGTTGAGACCAATTTTTCAGTTTTAGCTTCGGGGGACGTAGCAACCTTCTTTCCTTCAGCAATATCCTTTCGTTTCGATAATTCAGCGTCATCTTTACATTTGTCCTCTGGCTGGTCATTAGATGCTTTCACAAAAGTCACATCTTTCTTCTCTGGTGTAGAATAAATAGACTCAAAAACTTTTTGAAATCCCAGACCATAACGATTAGGATTCATATACGAAGCAGCATTGTCAAACACCGAAGAATTCGTGTTCATCTTTTTTAACAGCTCATCAGTCATCTGAAGTTTTTCTTTCAAAACATAACACTCCTTGTCAGTCATGGCAAGGTCAGACTGAGCTTTCAAAAGAGAAGACTTTAGTTCATCATTCTCAGTGTCAGAGTTTTTGAACAGAGTTTGTAGTTTCTTAACTTCAGTTGTTTCCTTTTTCAGTGACGTCTTCAGTTTTGAGTTTTCAGAGCTCAATCTCTCACACATTTCTCTTAGTTCGACAACTTCTTTGAAATACTTATGTTTTTCTTCGAAAAGATCATCAAACTTGTTTTTAAGTATTGTCAGAGAATTGTTCAACCTCTCTTTCTCGTCCTTCGTCTTCTCAACTGAGTTTTTCAACTTAACAGCCTCATCATACATCTTACGGTTAGCATCCGAGAGTTCATTACAAGATTCTGTAAGGACTTTCAGAGACACTTCAAGTGCACCATTTTCAGTGATAACTAAATCATAGGAATTTGAGAGTTCAGAGTGACTCTCGTTCAGTGCAATCAGCCCCGCACTCACATATTCAGTTTGTGGTGTCAACTCATTTTCCACAGACTTAGTCATGGATTCATCATACGAAAAAATATCATCATCACAAAAATTTTGGTTTGCAGAAGTTCCACGAAAAATGTTGTCTGCAGTTGCAGTATCCTTCAGAAACACATCAAGTTGAAAGTTTTCAACTTCAAAATTTGCAAGGTCAAAACCTTCATCAAATGTGACAACTAGAGCGTTGTCCTCATCATCATCAGAGTTTTCATTCTCAGATTCCTCACTTTCTGAGATTACATTTTCATCATCAAAAACTACATAGCTCACTGGTAGCTTTTTCTCTCGATGTAAGTTGGGACATTCATTTTTGACATGCCCAAATCCCTTACACTCATAGCATTGCAGTTTAGAGACATCCTTGCTAGTATATGTGTATGGAGATAGTTTTGTCCCCTTAAACTTTTTGTCAAACGACGAAGTTTGATTTCGGTTGTCTGGGCTCTGGAAAGAGTTAGAATTTTTCTGAAATTTTCGAAAATTTCGCGCACGATTCTTTCTCTTAAACTATTGCTTCACAAGATACGTGACTATTTCAGTCAGTGCAGCAAGTTTGTCAGGATTATTAGAGTTCATCAACCGTTCAATATTCTCAGCTTCCTCATCATCAGACTCATTAACATTGGCTGAGAAACTACATTCAGATTTTTCATTTTTCAAAAGAGTTTTCTGCGGTTTCGAACTTCTTGAACTCTTACCCTTCTCAGAAATTTAAAGAGCAGTCAACGGTTCATAAACAAGTGACATTTCAGGGTTGCTACGCACTTTTAGAGTCAAGTCGTAGTTTCTCAAATCAGCCATCAAATCAGCATAATCCCAGTTCTGATTCTCATCGTTGCGAGCTTCGATAGTTAGCACTTTGCTTTCGAATCTGGAGTTTACACTTGATAGGACCTTCTCATAGACCATGGGAGCAGGAAAGATTTCTCCCAGTTCAAAAGCTTCGTTGACATATCTCATGATCTTGTCCAAGTAATCATTGATGTCTTCATCTTCTCTCATCCTAAGTTGATGGAATTGAGCAGTGATAGTTCGGATTTTGGATCGCTTAACTGCATGACTTCCCTCACATGTTATTTGTAGAGTCTCCCATGCATCTCTGGCAGATATGCAATTTTTGACCAACTGATACATACTGAGGTCCAGCCATTCACAAATAATCAGGAGAGCTTTGCTGTTAGCCGTAGACAAATCATGCTCTTCTCTTGTCCAACTGCGTTCCGGTTTCGGAGTTCTCACGCCATCTGCGTCTTCAGTATATGGGCGTTCCCATCCTTCTAACACTGTCATCCAAGATCTACAGTCAAGGCCCTTAATTCTAGCTGAAACTTTAGCTTTCCAGTTAGAGTAGTTCTGATGAGTAAGAGCACTCCCAATGGTGGGGAGGCAAAAATCCTACTTTCTCAAATTTTGCCACCAAATTTAACACAAACAGTAAATTCATCTCCAATCATAAAACTCAAATTTTAACTCAAAAAGTATATTCTTTGGAATATTCCTAATTTTATCAAACAATAATTTTATTTAAATTACATTTGTATATAATTAAATTTATAATATGATATGTATGATTTGAAATTTAAAAATAAATAAATTAAAATTTCATATTTTATTTAATAAAAAAATATATAAGTTAGAAAAAAAATACGAAAATTCAATAAAATAAGTGATCTTGGACCTTATTAATATTCGTAAAATTAATGTTGAATTTATGTTTCATTTCTCTATTGTATTTTATGTTTTAGTATTTTGAATTAAAATTTCTATTATTAAAGTTTAATTTGTATTTGTATTTTTTTAATTTACATTTCTCTTAATTAAATTTTAATTTTATTTTCTTTAAAATAATAATAAATATACAATATACATAATAACTAAAACTAAAAAAAAAAAAAAATATGGTTGCCACCATGAACAGTGGGTAGGCAAATTTGCCGCCCACTGTTCACCCTCTCTATTCTGCCACAGGTTTGAAGACCCCCATTGGGGCTGCTACAGTGGTGGTGGGGAGGCAAATTTTGCCATTGCCTCCCCCATTGGGAGTGCTCTAAGCATAATCGGTTTCTGGACAAACATTGGCGACTCAATTTTAGCGGAAATATGAAGTCAAGTAACGGATCACGTCGTATGACGTCCCGCTCTGATACCAATTGAAATTACGCCTTCAGCGTAGGATACCAATTTTTCGTGAAATTGGTCTTGAAAACACAGACAGCAGCTTCGGTCTGTCAAAACACTCGCACAAATATGAAGTACAAAAAGTGGAGACAAAGTTATGTAATAGTTTTCATTTCATTGATCACAAAACTTAAACTATTACACTTGTAGAGTATGGTAGGCAAAACGATTACAAGAAGTTTCCCGAGTGTCGCAACAACTCCCACTAACTTGCAATCTAGCACACGAGTACCTAAAGCTATATCTCCTAGCTCTAATCTTGGCACACGGCGCAAAAGCTACTACACAAACTCGAAGCTCGACTATGATTCTAAAAATCAGATTTCGTTCTCTCAAAATCGTCAAATGATGAAATGAACATCCATGGGTATTTATAGTAGAGCCTCACATGTGAGAGTGATGACGTGGCACGTTCTCATTCGTCGCATGCTTGGCCTATGTCACTTTTCCATGGATGACATCATTATTGTAGAACTTGGATTCTTGAATCTTGGAATCTTGAATCTTTGATTCTTAAATCTTCGAATCTTGAATCTTCAATTTCAAAATCAAACTTCAATTTCAATCTTGACTCCATCGATCTCAATTCTTCATCTTCAATTTCTTGTGAAAATCTCTAAGTGTTGAAGTCTCAGAATTTCATCGTCTTCATGGTCGTCGATATTGTTGAAGTTGCAAACTTGGAACAATTCCTCATTTCCTCGAACTGAGTACCTGGTGAAAGAAATCACGTAGTAAGTACTTAGTCTTAGAATTAAAACACAAAACATGAGTCGCCGTTTTTTCAAGAACTCCCAAAACTGGCGACTCCATTCTCCGGAAAAATGACATGGGCATGAGTCGCCGTATTCATGGACAGGTACCAAAACCGGCGACTACATTCGCCGTTTCTCACGCATGCACAAAAGCGGCGACCAGCGTCGCTGGAAAACTTGCAAGAACCAAAAACGGCGACGCCAGTCGCCGTTTCCACAGCACATCATAAACGGCGACTCCAGTCACCGTTTTCTTGTCACACCCAAATCCGGCGACACGAGTCGCCGTTTCCATGCACATCAGCCTTGCACCAAAAGCGGCGACACGAGTCGCCGTTTTCCTCGCGTCACCAAAAGCGGCGACTGCGGTCGCCGTTTCCATGTCACTTCACCCTTGCACCAAAACCGGCGACAGGAGTCGCCGTTTCCTTGCATCACCAAAAGCGGCGACTCTGGTCGCCGTTTTCATGTAGTTCCAAAAGTGGAGACTCAAGTCTCCATTTCCATGCGCAAGGTAGTTGACTTCGGATTCTTAACCTGTAATCCTGAAAATCAAAAAACACAAGGAAAAATACGTTGTCGCCAAAATCAACATTTACAGAATGCATATAGTTTAACAATGACATAACACCTCCCTCACGAGATGTAGGATACTTAACACGCCCACTCACACCTCCCTCACGAGATGTAACACGTCTCCTCACGAGTAGGCTCGGTCCTCACGAGATGTGGGATACACGAGTAGGCTCGGTCCTCACGAGATGTGAGATACTTAACACGCCCCCTTACGAGTAGGCTCGGTTTTGTCGGCTCTACTCGTGGACATAGTGCCATTCGGTTTTGTCGGCTCTACTCGTGGACATAGTGCCCTCTTTGGGCAAGCCGGAAATTTCATCGGCTGGGGCTCCATCATCGTGTTGGGCCTGCTCTGATACCATGTCAAAGTTGGGTCAATAACACCTTAAAAGGCCTTGTTAAGATATTAAGGTTATCCAACTTATATTTGAGCTTTAGGAATAATATCCAACCGATGTGAGATACTTAACAACAATATTTGAAAAAAAAAAATACTCCGTATAAAACAATACTCCATTTGAAAAAAACAATTGAGTGAAAAATATATGGAAGCAAAAATATTAATACTAATCTAAACCTGACAAATAAGAAGATCAACAAAATCACATTAAAAGAAAATCAACTAAAAAATGATTATATGAAGTTCATAACAAATTGAATGATGAATAATCATCAAGCAAGAGAATAAGACGTATTGTTTGCCAATACATACCTTGAAATATACAAGGTACGTACCATTTTTTTCCTATTTTTTGTTTTTTGAAATTATATACTAGAAGTACACAAGTTATACTACATCTGTCTCCTATGATCATACTTTTTTTTTAAATTATAAATGAGGTATAACCATAAGTACGAACTAAAGAAAATACAAATACTAATATATGGAAACAATTTCACTTTTTTTAATTTGAAAAACTTGTAGGATCTCTGATTTTCAATTAAACATAACATAGAAAATTGTAAATATATAGGGTGATTCAGCCTCTCCGAGTGTGGTGCTTGATTGCGTGTAGGGGCCGTCTCAACTCTCAATCCTAATCAATTTAACCGGAGAGACACTGTCATCCCGACGGAGACTAGTCAAGTCAAACGGTAGACAACCAACTTTCACCTTAATTATAATTTGAAATAAAAATAAAAAAATAATCCTAATAATAAAATAATAAGTAGAGTAATAAATAAAGCTCATTTTGTGCAAATTACTATGTCCACAGTGGGTCCCACTTTCTCTGTCCTGCTTTTTCTTTTTTTCTTTTCTTTTTTCCTCTATCTGTTTCATTTCACTCCCACCTCATAAACTTCCACATATATATATACACACATAAATATATATAAATATATATATACACTCACACCCAGAATAACTTCGCCGCCCGGCAAACACCACTCACATTATGCCCAGATCTCACGTTTCCGGTTTCTCCAATTTCACCCCTTGATTACCCCCAATTTCGTCCGATTTCGCCCCCCAAATCAAATCGATTTTCCGACGACGGTACCCTAAAATTGAATTCATCGATCTCCGCTCGAAATGGCGACGCTGCAGAAATTCAAGTGCCTAGCGAGCCAATGCGCAGTGGCCGCTAGCCCGACCAGGAGCCCCACGACGAGCCCGGTGATCCACCTCCGCAGGCGAAAGACTCTCCGGATGCTTCTAGGACGCGGCGGCAGCGGCGGCGGCGGGAGGAGGCTGCCTCCCCGATGCGACGGGGGGACACCCGATCGAAGGGGGATCCGCGGCGGCGTCAGATCTCCGGAGAAAGGAAAGGAGCTGTCGTCGGTCAGGCAGAAGCTGAGGGATTTGTTCGTCTCCTCCCCGCCGTCGGTTTCGGAAAATGTGCGGGAAGGGTTACTGCCGTCCGTAGGCGGCGGAAGGAGAGGTGGGAACCGGTCGATGCGGCCGCTGACGGCGACGCTTCGGCAGCGGCTGTTGAGGAGAGCGTGGCGGCCCGTGCTCGTGGGCATACCCGAGTAACAATTTGCGAATCGTGAGTCGGTCGTTTTTGTACGGAATTTCGTTCATCGTCGGAAATCGGAATGCCCTTTTTTTTTTTTTTGTTTAAATTTAAACTTTTAATTTTTATGTGCTAAATTGCTAATTACGATTATGCCCACGCATTACCCTTAAATTTCTGGGTTGTGAAATTTTACAAAAGAAATACTCCTAGTGCTTAGTTTATTTTTATTCAATAATTTTTATTGCTTCATTTTACACTGTACTATATTATCATCCATATACCATAGGAGAATGAATGTTTGAAGAAATTCATCTGTAGTTATTTTCGATCACCACGAATCGTGTGGTTAGTGTATATATACTCCGTTTTCGTCTTGACTAATCCAATCCAATCGCATTTACTAGCAATGTAAGTGAAAAATTAATGTCAAGGCCTATGTTCGTCCTTCCATCTCTCCTATCCAATCGCATTTAGTAGCAATGTAAGTGAAAAATTAATGTCAAGGCCTATGTTCGTCCTTCCATCTCTCGCCTTGAAATGGTCAAGGAGGCGACGGTGAGCAAGTAAGATAGTCGACATCTTTGAACAAATGTTTGCGTAATTAGGTATGGTTTGAATCCTAGTACATACAGCAAGGAAGAGGTGTTCAAGTCCAAATGAAGTGGTTGCTACTTGCTACTTTGAAATGTAGATGCAAAAGTATTATGGAATAATTGATTTGTTGATGTCACCACCTGTGAGTGTAATTCTCCAGAAACGCAAAGTTCGAAATTCGAGTGAAACAAATTTTCATTGAAATATTATGAAAATTTTACTCGATCGAAGAAGACGAATTTCTCTGTCTCTCTTCTTATAAAAAAATTTTTGTTCATACACAAAACTGAGAATGACTGAAATACCCTTGGAGCCAGATTCAAACAATATATGACTAATGATACATCTTTGACAAAGAAACGCACTTTGTCGAAATTCCTTACTAGCTTGACCAAAAGCTGGCGACAAAACCCGAAATCGAATTTTCAGTTTTTCATAGTTGTGGAAATATGCCTTATAAATGAAACTTTTTGGTCTATTGAGAATATTGACTATAAGAAAAAGAATACTACTCGTAAAAAAAAGCTACTACTACTACAAAATGAAAAAATAGGTAAGTTGATTTTCAATATTATAAAAAAATCCTTATTTTTTTACTTTAAAAATCAAAATATTATATTATTTCATTATTTATAAAATATACTCGTATTCACATGTTTTTATTTATATTTTAAGAAAATTATTTAAACATATAATGTTAATTATATCTTTACACATGTATATATGGAGTATATATTAAAAAGTGTGAATTTGGATTGTGTTATTTTTAATGTTTGTTTAAAATTAAATAAAACACATTTTTTTAATTATAAATCAGTGATAAATTGTGATGATTAATTATAAATTAATGGTTAATTTAATTTACGTTAATTAGAATAGTTAATAACATGTGTTAATTTTTTTATATAATTATAACTATATTATACTTTAATTAATCAAAAATAAAAATATAATGAATACTAAATTGTAAAGTTTATTTTATAAAGTATTAAATGTAATTTAATAAATCAATGTTTTTTTTCCAAAAATACCTTTTAAAAAAAGGCTAAATTTGAAATTTTACTTCAATTTATAGTTAGTTTAAACTAGTACTCTAAGTATAAAAACCAATTAAAATTTCTCTATCTCAAAATTTTCCGAAAAAATGATTGGAAGTAAAGAACGAGTCACCGTTTTAAAACGGTTAAGCTTATCTAATCTCTATGCTGAGCTTCGACGCATAAATTGTAAGCTCTAGACTTCTTTTGGAATTTCGACTAAGCGCTGCATTAACTCGAACCGCTTAAACATGTCTATGTCCACCTTAGACGGTCTAAATGGGTAGCACGAATTTGATGGAAATTTGGATTAAGATGAAAGAGATTGTCATCATAAATTTTAATTTGGTTTTAAACCAATCGAATAATTATTATAGAAACATAATGAAAAAATGATGTGAATTTTAAATTTACAAGTAATACTATTAATTATATAGGTTTAGGTGGAGATTTATTACTACTACTAGTATTTTGTTCAAAATGTTAATGAATTGTTATATTTAAAATATTGAAATACATACTCAATTTTGTTCAAAATATAAGTTATCATACATACATTGATACATATATATTAAGACAAATATAAACTATATATTTTACCTTAATTTAAAAAGTAAAAATGACTTAGAATAAAAATAGGAGATATTAATTAAATGTAAAAAACTTAATCCTCACATAGACAGTAGTCACGAAAAGTTAAAAAAATATTATTTTATTGTTTTTTTACTAAAAAATTGGAAGTATAATTTTAAATTAATATAGTAAGTAGTTGAGACTTGAGAATAATGTTTAAAAAAATAAGTGAAAAATTAAGATTGTATATGTAACGCCCTCATATTTTTATAAATAGGGGAACCTTATATTTTTATAAATAGGGGAAGGTGTTAATTTTTTGAAAATAACATTTAAAAAATGTGGACGTCACAAATTTTTTTTTTTTTTGGTAAATGTCAATCACATAAAAAATAAAAAGTGTATGATACAGTAAAGCGCATAGGGAATGAAACCCCTACCGCATCACCGAGCTAACAGACTAGCTCTCCATCCAACCAACTAAACATACATCACTAAAGAATACAAGCATAATCACCGGGCTATATGTCATACCCTTTTCAGCGCACGTGCCTGAAGAGAATCTGGAAGTCGTAACGAGCGGATCCTCTCTTGTATGATAGAAATCGCCTGAGAGGTCACCACTCCAGGCGGCACCGAACGTGCCTCATGAATCCTCGTGTTCCTCTCGAGCCAAATAAAATAAATCACGAGCCTCACAAAATTTTATTTGATAAACTCATTTTTGAAATGTCAACCAAATAAACTTACTACAGTAGAAACTCCGTACAGTCATATCGTTGGGACCGAGAAAAAAATATTATTATAGAGAGTTATTCTTATATAGAGTTTAACAAAATAAAAATATTTTTTTTATAAAAAATAATATAAATATAAAAATAATATATACACAATATTATATATCTTTAAATTCAAAAAATCAATTTAATATTTTCGAATAATAAAATTTGACAATGTATGTGTAAAAATTGTGTTTAACATACAAATTTAATAAAATATTAATGAATCTAATGACTATAAACTTTGATCATATACTATATGTTATTGATTTTGATAAATGTTTCAAGTCATCTTAAGTATGTTATTGATTTTAATAAATAAAAACATTATTAATAAATATTTTTATTATATATTAATCATTTATTCTTATATAGAGGTATAACTTAAGACAACTTAAAAAATGTATGGCTTATGACAATGTGGAGTTTATTTCAATTTATAACTGGTCCCAAGTCGGGACTTGAATTTTTTATTACTATAAGGAGTTTATTCCTATATAGAGTATTACTATATAGAGTTTCTACTTTACTTTAACACGTAAATCTGTTATTTATTAATGGGCTAGCTAATTAAATTATACTATTAGTTATGGGCTAAAGTTTTATTTAATTAAAACCATTACACATTATATAGAGGGGAATATGGTTTAATGAATTTAGGGGAATAAAAAAAAAAGAGAGAAGCGAGAGCGCGACCACCGAGAAGAAAACGAGGAAAGGGCCATCGGAAGGGAGAAGGAAGAAGGAGTTGACGATGTCGATTTTGTTGGGTTTTGTATGAATCTCATTGATGCACAACGGAAGTAACACTCTCAAGAACGAAGAACAATTAAACGTTGATAACAAAGATTATGCCGTTCAATTGCGATAAAGAGATTAATCTCAATAATATTCTGCCAAAGGGAATCATCCTCCAAAAACAACTAACAACAACCTAATATAGTTGCAAGTCCAAAGAAAGAAAATATTCGACAAAGGAAATACAAATCAAAGCATAAAATAAAAGATGCAAGAAATCAAAACTAAAAATAGCATAAGGTTTCCAAACATGCAGCCCGCATGCATGGGCTTAAATTCTTTTACGTCGGTCCAAGCGGCCCAAGAAGTCCATAGCGATTCGATCCACATCACTCATCCATACCCCAATAGATGGATTTACATATTTTACAAGCATGAAAAGGTGCGGAAGAAAGAATCATGCATAAACACGTAAAACCCTAATCATGGATCTAGTGCGCACGTATGTAGTAAGAACAATTAATGAGTTAGTTTAAGAATCGTGTACCTTGTGATTCTTCTTAATAATTGATGCCCGGACGTAGATGGATCAGCCGCGAAAGTACCCGGCCTCAATTCGTTGCACGAACCCTCCTTGATCCTTGAAACGACGTGAACTTGGACTTGGAACGAACCCCGCTCGATTCCTCGATTCCTTCGGCCTCTCCACGAAATTCTCTCACGAATATATGATGATGTAGTAGTAAATTTCGTGGTCATAGGGTCCCTTTATATAGTAGTAATCCCATAGGGTTTCCTAGTAGGCGTAGGAGTCCAAAAAGGAAGGAAATCGGAAAATTTCCAAAAATTCACGATCTGGAGGACCAGGAGCCCGCCTGGGGGGTCAAGCGGCCGCTTGGTCCACCGACTTACCCCAAGCGCCCGCTTGGGGGGCGTAGCGGCCGCCTGGCTGTCCAGAAATCGATTTCTCTCCGTCGTTTCACCCCGGTTCCCAACCGAAGTTTGTATACTCCAAGTATACATGATCAAGAGGGCCGTGTGACTCATTTGGCATGATCATCGAGTGTTAAGTTCGTGTTCTCGACAATACACATAACACCGACTAATCGATCCATCTACATAGGACGCACTATATAACTTATCTCGGTACAACACACGTGGAATGAAGGACACAAATCCAACAATCTCCCACTTGGACTTCAGTTCCAGTGTGTATCCACGTTTCCCTTATCGCTTGATGTCTAAGTCCGAACTAGAGGTAAGACCACTGTCACCCTCGTTCCGTTCGAACATTTCTCGGATCTCATGAGTGGATTGCGAACCGGATGATCACCATGATACATATCCGGGCATGGCCATGCACTTTTGCAATCCCAACTCTCCGAGTGGCCTGTAAGACATTTAATCCTACCTCGTAGGAGGATAATCCCATCTTGTCAATCTAAGTGCTCCCACTTGCTTCTTGAGGTATCCAACGACTATCTTTATAGCTCCGTTTTACCGAAAGCGTTTGACAGCGTCAAAACACAACATTCCACAATGTAGCTACTCTAGACTACTCAGGTCTGAGGAGACGTCCGAAAGCTATAAGAATTGGTATTATGACACACTGCCTTATATACCATTCTTAGACGAGTCACGTCCGACACCCAGCTCCCAGCCGTTGTCTATACAATTGTACTCGACGTCCCACGTCTAGCCCATGAGGTGGCGCTATAGTACAACTTTGCAATCTAATCTTTATATTGATCAATTGTGTCTGTTCGTACACGATGATCTAGATTAGGGACTTAAGTTGATTTTAATTTTAGTTCAATCACTGAGCCTCATTTATGTGACATTATCACATAACTCAGATAAAATTTAAAATCTACTTTTGAACAGTTCATATAATCCAAACCAAGAGAATATGAATAAAATTGATTTATTAATAAAAAATGAATGTTTACATTGTAATCTCCGAAGTAAAATAAATTACCACTTAAGAATTAGTCCTCAAGACGTTTAATTCCTATCGCATCAAATAAGGTATTATGCCTTAACTGCGGGAGAGGTTTAGTAAATGGATCAGCAACGTTCTTCTCGGTTGCTATCTTGCGTATTTCTATATCACCTCTTCCCACGAAGTCGCGGATGACGTGATATTTCCTGAGTATGTGTTTGACTTTGAGGTGATCCCTTGGCTCTTTTGCTTGAGCTATGGCTCCACTATTATCGCAATAGAGAACCATAGGTTTGGCAGCACTGGGGACGACACCAAGTTCCTCAAGGAACTTTTTCATCCATACACCTTCCTTTCCAGCCTCCGAGGCTGCAATGTACTCAGACTCAATGTACTCAGACTCTGTAGTTGAGTCGGCGACGGAGGTTTGCTTGGAACTCTTCCAACTAACCGCGCCTCCGTTCAGACAGAAGACGTAACCAGACTGAGATTGCTGATCGTCATCATTAGTCTGAAAACTCGCGTCCGTATAGCCCGTCATTTCTAACTCATTTTGTCCCCCATAGACAAGATAGTTCTCCTTAGTCCGATTAAGGTATCTAAGAATGTTTTTGGCCGCAGTCCAATGCGCCTCACCCGGGTTCGATTGAAAACGACTCGTCATGCTCAAAGCATACGATACGTCTGGCCTCGTACATATCATGGCATACATAATCGATCCTATTGCCGAAGCATAAGGAACATTATCCATCCTTTTTTGCTCAACAGGTCCTTGCGGGCACTGTTTAAGACTAAGTTTTGAGCCATGTGTCATGGGTAGAAGACCCTTCTTAGAGTCCTTCATCTTGAACCTTTCAAGTATCTTGTCAATATAAGACTCTTGACTTAGTCCAAGCATCCTTTTAGATCTATTCCGATAGATCTTGATGCCCAATATGTATTGTGCTTCTCCCAGATCCTTCATTGAGAAACACTTTCCTAGCCACTCCTTCACAGAGTTCAACATCGGAATGTCATTTCCAATAAGGAGTATGTCATCGACATACAACACAAGAAAAACGATTGCGCTCCCACTGACCTTCTTGTATATACAAGAATCCTCTGGGTTACGTTCAAAGCCGAATTCCTTTACGGCTTCGTCGAAACGCAGATTCCAACTCCGAGATGCTTGCTTGAGTCCATAAATGGCTCTCTTAAGCTTGCATACCTTCTTAGCCCCTTTTGGATCGATAAAACCCTCAGGCTGTGTCATATACACATCCTCTTCAAGAATTCCATTCAAGAAGGCGGTTTAACATCCATTTGCCATATCTCATAATCATAATGAGCGGCAATGGTAAGAAGTATCCTGATAGACTTAAGCATCGCGACTGGTGAATAGGTCTCGTCGTAGTCCACCTCGTGGATTTGGCAAAATCCTTTTGCTACCAATCTAGCTTTGAAAACCTCGGGTTTTCCATTCATGTCGGTCTTAATCTTATAGACCCACTTACACTCAATAGGCCTAGCCTCTTGAGGTAAATCGATCAAGTCCCAGACTTGATTCTCAGACATGAAGTCCATTTCGGATTTCATGGCTCTCAGCCATTTCTCGGAATCCGGACTTGTCACGGCTTGACTATAGGTGGATGGTTCCTCATTCCTTAAGATATTAATATATCTAGCGGGACGAGTTATTGTCCTTCCTGACCTACGAGGATCAGCTACCACCTGCGAGGGTTCAGGAATCACTACGACCTCGTCGTTTGTTTCCTCGGCAACTGGTTGTTCATCATGGACCTCGTCCAGAACAACTTTACTCCCACTATCTTTCTTAGAAAGGAATTCTTTTTCCAGAAAGACACCATCACGAGCAACAAAAACTTTGTTCTCTGATTGGTTGTAGAAATGATATCCTCGGGTTTCTTTTGGGTATCCCACAAAGAAAACCTTGTCAGATTTGGGTTCAAGCTTGCCAGAGATATTTCTCTTGACATAGGCTTCGCAACCCCAAATCTTGAGATAAGACAAATTCGGGACCCTCCCATTCCATATCTCATATTGTTGGAAATCGATATCCCGGGCTATTAAAATTTGCGGAAAAATAACCCGAACGAAATCCTTCATCGCCGGAGATTGGATCCCCGACTCATCCGCAGGAGTCCGACCTTTGGAGACTACGCGCCCGAAGACACGCAGCCCGCCCCCAGCCGATTTTCTCCCACGAGTCGGATCCACGAACGCGAACCACCGTACGACGGAACCGGGCCCGACGAGAGCTCCACCGCGGACAAGCCGCGGCAAAACCCTAGCCGAGCCCCCGCCGTGAGGGGCTCGCGATCGCGCACTTGCGATCGCTGGGGCTGCCCAGCAGCCCCCGGTGGTGAGTCCGGCGACTCACCACCGCCGCCGGAGGAGGGCGGTCAGCCCCCAGCTGACCCGCCGCGGCCCAGCCGCGGCTTCCCTCGCGATCGCGCACCAGCCGCGATCGCTCATCCCAGCCGGAGCCGGGATGACTCCCGTGCGCACGCCGCCGGGGAGAGGTGGCTGGGGGGACCAGCTGCCGTGGCACCAGCCCACGGCGGTCTCCCCGCGATCGACTCAAGGTCGATCGCTTGCCCCGGCGGTCCAGCCGGGGCTTCCTCGTCCGCGCGCCGCGATCGAACCCTAGGGTTCGATCGCCTCCTCGGCTCCAAGCCGAGGGTCCTTCGATCTTCGCCGGGGATCTCGAATCCCCGTCCCCGAAGTTCGTACGTTTATCCGGATCGTGTGTTCATGTATTTACTACGATTAATTCACACGAAATCATAAAAGAGGGTTTATGATTTTACCTTCGATTCGTTGTGCGGAGAAACGAAATCAAACACCTTTGATGACCTTGCGATCTTCCCACGTATTCCTTGCACTCTGTTCGAACGTCGTGTGGGCGACGATCTATCGAACTCCTATGGATCTTCCTCACTCTTCAAGACTTTATGATTGGCGTAGGTCAATTAATTGTGTTATGAAAAGTGAAGACCATGTAGTGCTTATATAGGCTACGTAGGGGATCATAAGGAGAATAAATATTGGGCTTCTAAATATTGAAGATTAAATTGGGTCCAACCCAAATCCATTAATCCTTATCAATATTAAATTTTATTTATTTTCCACTATATAAATAAAATTGCACTCCCAATATTATTCCATATTATATCAAATAATATTTCTCCGGTAGTATTATATATTCCGTGTATTTAAGATTTAAATATCCATGAATAAATTTATTTATTGCTCAATAAATATTATTCATCTCTTATATCCGAGACTAGTACCATTCAACCTTAATTATTATGCGGATTGAATCCACCTGCAGGGTTTACATAATAATTTCTTATGAACTCATCTCGGGGATATTATCAACCCTTACGGGATACACTTTCCCGTCAAGTATTCACGGCATGCCATATATAAAATATAGTGACCCAACTTAACCGGTAATTAACCCAATAATTAAATCGGTTAATTCCTTTGGTAAATCAAAGTCACTTATATTAAATATACACACCCGCAATAGTTTCGGGGATTAAGAATAAAATACACTGAGACTCGAATCGATTATCGCCGGCAATCCTAATCGATGAATCTCAAGCTGATCCGCCCAATACACCAAGTGTACAAGTGTGATAAAATAATTAAGATAAATTATTTTCTCTCTCACACAACGACTATACCGATGGATTAGTTCGTGTCCATCTAGGTCGTGAGCAACTGTTCGATTAAATACGAGTAACCGATAGTATGATCTTCTGTGTGCCCATGCAACACCATACTAACTACAACGTATAAAATCCAGAACTATATTTTGCATATTTAATTAAATGCAAATAATTGTTTATTAATTAAATAGGTTAAATGCTATGACAGGGAGTTTACCGATACTTAAATCTAGACATTAAGTACACAACTCCAACACATATGGTGTCTTACTCACATCCTTTGACGGCGTCCTGTTCAGTATTAGAGTAGCAGTAGATAGTGCGTGTCCCCAAAAGGATATAGGAAGTTTTGCTGAGATCATCATAGATCGAACCATGTCCAACAGAGTTCGATTCCTTCTTTTAGACACTCCATTCGACTGAGGAGTTCCAGGAGGGGTGAGTTGAGATCTAATCCCACACTTCACTAGATGATCATCAAACTCATGACTCAGATATTCGCCTCCTCGATCCGATCGAAGAACTTTTATCGTCTTGCCAAGTTGATTTTCTACTTCATTTTGGAATTCTTTGAATCGCTCAAAAGATTCCGACTTATGCTTCATTAAATAGACATAACCATATCTACTTAAATCATCAGTAAAAGTTATGAAGTATACGTAACCACCTCGTGCCGGTGAACTCATTGGTCCACACACATCAGTGTGTATAAGGCCCAATAGATCACCAGCTCGCTCACCAGTTCCCAGAAATGGTGATTTCGTCATTTTGCCCAATAGATACCCATCGCATGTATCAAATGATTCCAAATCAAATGATTTGAGAACACCCTCCTTGAGGAGTCTCTCAACACGCTTAATGTTTATATGGCCTAAACGACAGTGCCAGAGGTATGTTTCGTTAGTCTCGTTTGATTTAGCTCGTTTGGTATTTATATTGTAGATTTGTTTATCTAAATCGAGCACGTATAAACCACGCTCAAGACGTGCTAAACCATAGAATACATCACGATTAAACAACGAAAAAACTCCATTAATAATCGTAAAATTAAATCCTTCAGCATCCAATGCAGAAATAGAAATAATATTCATGGTTATACTAGGAACAAAATAAATATTATTGAGTTCTAGTACGAGCCCAGAGGGCAAAGATAAACTATAAGTCCCTACGGCTAATGCAGCGACCCTCGCTCCATTCCCCACGCGCAGATGGACTTCACCTTTCTCTAACTTCTTACTTCTTTGCATTCCCTGCACATTTCGAACAATGTGAGTTCCACAACCGATATCCAATACCCATGAAGTAGTGTCAGAAAATGTATATCTACAACGAAAATACCTGAAGACGATGGGGCGACCCCATTCTTCACATCTTCCTTGTATTTAGAACAGTCCCTCTTGTAATGGCCCTCGCCATTGCAATAGAAGCATTTCGGTCCCACCGCATTTTTCTTTTCCTTGGCCTTTGGTTTAGCAACAGCTTTACCCTTGCCTTTGAAATTTGACTTGTTCTTCCTTTTGGAAATTCCTCCTTCCTTTATCATAAGAACATCTCTCCCAGAGTTGCTCTTAATCGAGGGTTCTACAGTCTTCAAAAGACCATGTAGATCCATCAATGATTTCTGAACTCTGTTCACATGATAGTTCGTCCTAAAGGAGTCATAACCATCATGCAACGAGTGCAAAACGATATCTACTGCCAATGCCTCTTCATATGGGAATCCTAGGCGCTCGCTCGTCGCAAAAAGACTCATCATCTTTTGCACGTGTGGCCCAACAGGTTTCCCTTTTTGAAGCTTTGTATCCATTATGTCACGAAGGACATTGAACCTATCAATCCTTGCTTGTTCCCCGAACATGCTCTTAAGTTGTTCAATGATGCTATAGGCATCCATGTGTTCGAAATGCCTTTGAAAAGCGGGTTCCATGGCCCCTAACATAATGCAGGTTACCTCTCGCGAGGCTTCCTCAATCCTCTTGACATTGGTCTTTTCAGGACCAGTGGAATTTGAAGTAATTTTAGGAATAGGAGTTTCCAGCACAGTCTCTCGTTTCTCGTATTTGAGAGCAATTCTCAAATTTTGATGTCAATCGAGAAAATTAGTACCGTTCAATTTTTCCTTCTCAAGGATTGAACGTATGGTACTTGGGTTGATTGAGTTAGTTGACGACATATTAACTACAGAATGAAATAAACAAGTATTTAGTAAACATTCAAAGTTTGACAACAAGTCGTTCCTAGAACACTTATATAGTTGTCTATTTCGTCCTCCAATGTCCAACATTGGTGTCTCTAGAACAAAATAATTCCAAGATCCTCATCTCGCAATTTCTCGAGCCAAGGAGAGTTTGACACTCGAAAAATCCAAGATAGGTAGACAATCTCATTGTCAATGTTATTTCAATAGTATCACTATCGACAATAACACTCTCGGTCGATAAGAATCTCATTCTTATCTCCTCGCCTCGACTACCACGCCTCCAGTGGGTTCGTCGATGAGAAACCAAAAACACGTTGTAGAGGCCTCGTTGTTCCTCTACCCTCACCTTATCTCAAGATCAAAAATATAGCACCCCGCGGAGGCGGAACCTACTAATTGATGATCGAGAGCTTTAGGGGGTGTGTCTAATTGGACAAGGCGATAACTCATTTTATGAGACTATACATGCAGGTTTTGTTTTAATCGATTGAACATGATGAAAACGCATAATATAAACTTAAAGCATGCATACTACCGCATAGCATAACATCGAGCAAGCACAAGAATTCTCATTTCCTAGCAGGCAAGATGCAACAATTATCTCAAAAATGCCTATTAATTTTTATTCTCAATAAAATTCAGATTTAATTGTTTCAACAACGATTATTCCCAATAATCGCCTTTTATTTGTATCCCCGTCATAATCATCCCAATAATCAAAACGCAATAAATCTTAAGTGAAAACTCGAGGTTTCTAACCAGCGATTTATCATGCAATTGCGCCCTATCTCCCATGTGACATGGGGGAGCCAACCAGACGATCGTATCATCCCATGGTTCGAAAGTCTCTAATTTGCGTCATCGACTAATTTAAGCACTCTGGTCTCATTCCCACTCCCCGAGGTGTAGAATAGATCGGCTTGAAATTAATCTCTGAAAGACAAATTAGGCATTGTTTTGAAAATTTGATAAAACATGAACTTCATGAAAAATACAAGAATTCTAAATTCTTTATTAATCATGATTAAGAGATAAAATTGACAAATAATATTCCAAATAAATTTATCAATTCCGAATTTCACATCATGGAGATTTGATTTATGCATACAAAAATAATCGAATTAATTTTTAACATCAAATCAAGTACTATTTTTCCAAAAATATTCCATGAAAAATTACATGAATAAATCACAAAAAATTCATGGACACTTGATTTATGAAAAATAATCCAATTAAATTAACATACAATCAAATACTATTTTTCCAAAAAATAGTTCACGAAATAAAATTCACAAATAAAAATTAAAACAATTTTATAGGCACTTGTTCTACGCGCATACGCAAACGCACGACAAAGGCTCTGATACCACTGTTGGGTTTTGTATGAATCTCATCCATACCCCAATAGATGGATTTACGTATTTTACAAGCATGAAAAGGTGCGGAAGAAAGAATCATGCATAAACACGTAAAACCCTAATCATGGATCTAGTGCGCACGTATGTAGTAAGAACAATTAATGAGTTAGTTTAAGAATCGTGTACCTTGTGATTCTTCTTAATAATTGATGCCCGGACGTAGATGGATCAGCCGCGAAAGTACCCGGCCTCAATTCGTTGCACGAACCCTCCTTGATCCTTGAAACGACGTGAACTTGGACTTGGAACGAACCCCGCTCGATTCCTCGATTCCTTCGGCCTCTCCACGAAATTCTCTCACGAATATATGATGATGTAGTAGTAAATTTCGTGGTCATAGGGTCCCTTTATATAGTAGTAATCCCATAGGGTTTCCTAGTAGGCGTAGGAGTCCAAAAAGGAAGGAAATCGGAAAATTTCCAAAAAATCACGATCTGGAGGACCAGGAGCCCGCCTGGGGGTTCAAGCGGCCGCTTGGTCCACCGACTTACCCTAAGCGCCCGCTTGGGGGGCGTAGCGGCCGCCTAGCTGTCCAGAAATCGATTTCTCTCCGTTTTCTTCGTCGTTTCACCCCGGTTCCCAACCGAAGTTTGTATACTCCAAGCAGGGCCGGCCCTGGGCATAGGCCCAGGGTGCGACGGCCCCAATTTTTTAGGGGCCCATTATTAAAAAAAAAAATTATATATATATTTATATTTTTGAAAAATAATATTAATATATATAATTTAAAATGGTTATCTTAATTATTTTATATTTGTAACATTAAAAATTTTAAATTTTTTATTGTAATTTATTTATTTTTTAACAAAATCTTTTAAAAATTCTCAAATCTTATTAAATAACATAAAAAAATCTCGTTTATCTTAATAATTCATCAAAAATAACGTGCTTATCTTAATTATTTTATATTTGTAACATTAAAAATTTTAAACTTTTTTATCGAAATTTATTTATTTATTAACAAAATCTTTTAAAAATTCTCAAATTTTATTAAATAACATAAAAAAATCTCGTTTATCTTAATAATTCCTAAAAAATAATGTGTACTACTTTTTTATTACTACGTATTTTAGAACGAACAATAATTAATTTTTATCTTTTTTTTCAATAATGCGTTATATTTAGAATTATTTATTCGCTTTAAAATACTAATAATTAAAAAAATAGAACAATAATTAATTCTTAAATTTTTTTCCAATAATGCGTTATATTTGAATTATTTATTCGCTTTACAATACGTAATAATTAAAAAAATAGAACAAATTGTTATTTTTCCAATAATACGTTATATTGAGAATTATTTATTCGTTCTAAAATAAGTAATAATTAAAAAAAACAAAACAAAATATTGAAAAAAAATAGAGAATTAATTAGTAAATTTTATATTTTATTTTTTCAAGTTTTTTCTATAGTTTTAAAATTTTGAAAACTTTTATTAATTTTTTTAAAAAAACCAATTTTTTTAAATTGTGATTTTGGTTATTTTTTTCATACTACTATAATAAAATTACATCATTCTCTTGATAAATTTGTTTAAAAATATAAAAATTTAAACGAATAATTGTTTTTAGTAATTTAGTATGGGCCCGTTTACGATATTTTGCCTAGGGCCCCTCTAAACTCAGGAACGGGCCTGACTCCAAGTATACATGATCAAGAGGGCCGTGTGACTCATTTGGCATGATCATCGAGTGTTAAGTTCGTGTTCTCGACAAGACACATAACACCGACTAATCGATCCATCTACATAGGACGCACTATATAACTTATCTCGTTATAACACACGTGGAATGAAGGACACAAATCCAACAGATTTTCATAAGGCCACTCAAATCTTAAATCATGTCCCAATATTAATCAGGTAAGTAGTAAGTAGGTTTTAAGTTCATGTAATTAGCTAAATTACTTTGAATTTAGGGTTTGTCGTCGTCATTTAACTCATGATTATTATTCGTTTGTTTGTGCTTACGAGAGTGGGGATATGTATATGTTTGTGCCGTATGTAGTATATAGATAACTAATCGATCAATATGGTTTAGATATGTGTAGATATATGTGACCCATATGTAAGTGAAATTATAAAGTTGTGGAGAGTATTTATATAGATTAGTGTTATTTGCGCATTGACGTGAACGAACCGAAATGATGTTTTATTTACTTTTTTTTTTTAAAATTTTATATATTATATAAATATATTAATTTTATAATAAAAACACGTTTTTTAAAAATATGAATTAAAATTTATTTTTATGAAACGTAAATATTACATTTTTGAAATCTACAAAATGCGCAAATAATATAAACATCAATTTTAACTATCAATTAAGCTATGCGTTCCTACTTACTCGCAATTAAATTCGTACTAATTGTCAAAATATATTAGTTTTTTAATTTTTGAAAATTGTGCAATAAATATAAACAAATAGCACAAGACTTATAAAATTGTTATAAAAATATTGAAACACTTTAATATAAATAAATTATAATATAAAATACTTATTATACTTTAAAATATTCTATAAACAATTAAAATACTAAAATAAGTTTAGGGTTGTTAAACACTTTGTCAAATAGCACAAGACTTATAAAATTGTTATAAAAATATTGAAACACTTTAATATAAATAAATTATAATATAAAATACTTATTATACTTTAAAATATTCTATAAACAATTAAAATACTAAAATAAGTTTAGGGTTGTTAAACACTTTGTTTGCCGTTAACATTTTCATATGTTAAAAAAACTTATTACATTAGAAAACAAATAGGAAAAAAGTTTAAAATTAGAAAACAAACAAAAATTATTCTAATAACATATTTTTCAAAAATATTTGAAAAACTGATTTTTTTTTTTAGCTTGTTTTTTGGCATATTTATCAGCCTCAAATGGATCATTAGGTTGTTGTGCATTATTGTTGTGCACATAATTGTATAGATCCATTTGTTCTCTAAATTGTAACTCTAAACCATAAGTGGATGAGTCTCTTCTGTTGATCCAGTATTTCGATATCCACGGCAATGGATGATAGTCGGATCTCATGTGCGAAATAAAAGTTATAGTTATTATCTGCAAAAAATACATTATAAATTATATAATAAAAACCATGAGTTTTTTTTTTTACCATTATCCAATGATTATAATTGTTCAAGTGCTCTAACACCACCCTTGCGCTCGGAAGTGTTTGATAGGGTTTCAAAGCTACAGGAGGACATAAATATCCGTCAGTTTCTCCGAATGTCATTATGAAGATATTATATGTGGTTGCAGCCACGTATCCACAGTTAGGTATTGAGAAATAGTTAGTTGTTCTGCATGGACCATCGAATTGATTAATAGTTTGGTCCAAGGATGACATGGTTGTAAGACCACCTATAACATTATCACATAATTCTGTTCTTTCGCGGAGATCACGTAGCATATCACCTCTTATTGTACGCCATTGATCTTCATTTCCAAGGACTGCTAGAGTAACAACTCTAAAACCGCAATTACCGTCTCCAATCACATCCTTGTATGATTCAATATATTCTCTTATGTAAGGAGGAAAATATTTCTCCATCTTAGAGCCTCGTAATGCTACCCGTGACTCACTCTGGCGAACGCTACTGTAGCGCGGTGAAACCTGTTGAGAATTTAAGAAACTTGAAGGTGGGGAGTTTGGAGAGGGTGGTCTCGAAATGTGTGAAAAGCTCGCCCGATGTTGATTCTCTTTAGGAGAGCTCGTCCAAAGATATGATGTGCTATTTCTATGTTGAGTTTTAGGTGGAATATTCTGATATGCATTTGTGGCCGCCACTCTTCCCTTACCCTTTGGCTTTTTAGAACTCTTTAGTCCGACAACTTTACACCATTTCTCCCATCCTGAAGGTTCACGGTCGGTGCTTGGAGGCTTCTTATAAGGGTCAACTGCCGCAGGTGCACTAACGTATTATGTGTCTTTGAATAGTTTTTTCCTCGTGGTAGTAACACGTGAAAAATCTATATTCAATGTTCTCCAGTAAATATCAATATTGTCTAAAGGGATACTCTGTCTGCATGACATGTACTGGAGAAGCATGCAATTGCACGGAATACCGTGTGTCCTCCATAGATAACACTCACATTTATTTTGACCTAGATCTCTTGCCCCTTATGCGATTATCAGTTCGAAAGCCTTAAACGTGACGTTGCGAACTAGATTCTTGAACAAATTGCAGTTTAACATATCAGTCCTTGTCTTGTTGGCGTTAATCATCGATTGTTTTTTTTTATCTCCCCTATTTGCAACTCCATGACTTGATGAATTTGGTCGAACACATAGTCTGCTTTTTTTATCTCCCCTATTTGCAACTCCATGACTTGATGAATTTGGTCGAACACATAGTCAAATGTGCAGTTACTGCCGTCGAGATTGGCTTTCACCCTGTGATGCTCTTGTTTAGCCCTGTAATTAATGTACAAACATGTAAAACATAAGAACTGACAATATTATATATATATATATATATATATATATATATATATATATATATATATATATATATATATATAAAACAAATATAAATGAGATGTAATTAATGTTATATGCTACGCATGATTTTTTTTTTTTTTTTTTTTTTTTGTACTGAAAATAATTTATGGAGTATTAATGAAATGTAATTACTTTTTTAACCTCTTTGAATTTTAATTTATTTTAAATATTATCTCTCTTACTTAATCATTCCTCTACTTTTATGCTTTAAATTTAACTTCAACTTTGGACTTTGTGCATTAAAATTTATTATGAATAATTCTCACTCACACAATTTATTACTATTATTATAGGAACTATAACACGTCCTATAATTAGTACTCAAATAATTTTACTCGTTAAATTTTATTTTATGATATTTGCTCAAAGTTTTAATATGTCCATATTAATACAAGATTTTATTTAGTATCTATTAATATATAAATCCTGAATCACTTAATTCCAATTAGCCAATCAAAACAGTCAATTTTGCCAGCTAGACTAAATTGAATTCTATTGACCAATAGGAATGCTCTATTTCCCCTATAGCCAAACATTTTTCCATTCAATTGAAAATCTATTGGCCAATAGGAATGCTCAATTTTAATTGTTCTATTGACCAATAGGAATGCTCTATTTCCCCTATAGCCAAACATTTTTCCATTCAATTGAAAATCTATTGGCCAATAGGAATGCTCAATTTCAATTGATTGAAATTGATTTCTCAATTTTTTTATTTATTCAAATATAAAATATATTAAATATATTAATTGAAATATAAATTCTTTATTAACTCTTCCGACTATTACGTTTCTCTTTCTCATCTTCCTAAACTGTCTTTTAATTTTCAGATTTCAAACTCCTCTCCTTCTTCCTTCCTTCCGTGTACTTGGATCAAACAATTTTTTCATCTAAAATTGCCAATCAAATTTTTTGTATCTTCTTACTGTATGTTGGCCTTTTTCGATTTCAATTTGGAGATATTTCTAATTTTAAATCTGCAAATTTGATTAGCGCTTTTCATATTCGACTAATTTCGAATCTTTTCTTCTTCTCCTCTTTCCACAGATCTCTGATTTTTTTTTTCTCTGCATCATATCCCCGATTTTTTTATTAATCCGGCCTATCAGAATTACCATATGACGCAGCAGCCGCAGAGTGCGCCCAACGGCCATCGCCGGATGCAGGAGAACGGCGCTGACGACGACGGGAGCGAAGGGTTTAAGAGGGAGATGAGAGATTTAGAGGAAATTCTCTCGAAATTCATCCCGATGGCCAAGGAATTCGTGCCCCCGTCGCCGGCGGCCGTCTTCGAAAGCGGCGACGGCCTCCAACAGTTGTTGATGGCTCCACCACAGGCGGCGGGGCATTTCTGGTATGATGGTAATGGCTTTGTAATTCAACAGTTTATTGATTCAGGGGCTCAGAATGAAACTCTTTTAGGAGGGTTAGTACTCTTTCGGACAACCCTAAATACTGTGACTGAATTTCAGCTCTTTCGATTCGTTCGTTTTAATAATTGTTGCCCCCATTATGCAGAAGAAAAATGGTTACGCCCATGGGAGACGAAAGATGAATAGCCGAACAGTTATGGCTCAGAGAGACGATGTGATCAGGAAGACAGTGTATGTGTCTGACATTGATCATCGGGTAATAATAGAATCAACTAATGTTTTTTGTACTCCGTTTATTTATTCTTTATTAATCTGATCTATTTTTTCTTGCAATGATTGTAAAGGTTACCGAAGAGCAGCTTGCAACCCATGACGGTTAGTTACTTTTGAATCTTTTGATTGTTTTTTGGAATTGCAGCAATCATTTTATGTGTGTGTTGTAGACATTTTCGTCTTTGTTACGATTAGGTTATCGGTCTATGATTTTGTGTTCTTGGAATTATTCAGTGGTTGAATTACTTAGTAATTTACTGTTGTACCTTATTTGTAAGATTTTTTTTGGAATTTTTTTTAGGTATTGTTATTTGTAGTATTTTTTTTCTCAAGACATTGTTAGCTATGTTTGATGTGATACCATGTTTCCATTTTCATGTCATTCAATAACAACTGTGATATTAATGGCTTATATTTTGGATATTGCGATTTGTATGTGAGCTTGCGGATTTTGATACGATGGGGATTTGAGAGTTGTATATTCATATTTTCTGTAATTATTTGTTATAGATTCGTTCCTAAATATTAATAGAATGTGACACCACTTACTCTTTTGAGGAGCTTTTTGGTAAATGACACTACCTGATTTAAATGGATTGTGATTTGATGCGTATATATATACAAAATAGATGGACATCAGGACGGTGCCCTCGGCCTGGAGGAGGTTGGCGATGCAGACGTCTATGCGGCACGCTCCTGCAACTGGCCAAGGAGGTTTCTGACGCGGGTTTGGATAAGAGCTTCGGGTTCTTGAAGAAGTTTTACAACAAGTACGAGCTTGGGGACGAGGTCGGGCAGGGGCATTTCGGGTACACTTGCCGGGCCAAGTTCAAGAAGGGCGAGCTCAAAGGGCAAGAAGTTGCTGTGAAGGTCATTCCAAAAGCAAAGGTTCGATTTTATTTATTTATTTATTTATTTTGATTAAATGATTATTTGTTGGGTTTGAATAAGTTCTGATCTGCTGCTGCACTTGGTTACTTTTGTGTTTCTCAGTTAATTTCATTTTGTTGTATCGAAATGTCGAAACATTCGGTTGTTACGATGAAGCTTGATATACGATGCGATTTCGATTGCAGAAGGTTGAATTTAGAGTGATCTTGCCCAATCTAAGAAATGTAACCTTTTTTTTTTCAAAATAAAAAGGTCAACTGTGGATCAGAAATGTAGAAAGTAAGAACCCTCGCATGTTTTGACCTTTTCTTTTGCAACTATTATATTGAAATAATATCTGCCTGTGTTGGGACGTTTTCACCGTGAATGATTGCTTTCACGGACTTGGGCGATCTTATATGTTCGGTTTTTCTTTTTTGGTTAATTGTGTTAGCATAGGATTTCCTTTCAACTCTGCAAACACACTCATACCATGTCATTTACCATCTAATTTGCTGCTTTCCTAGACACAGTTTCAAGCATTAAACACTTAGATTCTTCTGAACATTACAACAGTACTCCACAAATCTCTATTTATCCATACATATGCATTCCACTGTCTAACTCTCTTTTTTTTGTCTTGATTATGTATTACCACTGATTGAACCAACCAGTATTATCATGAATCTTACATTCAGTAGCTATGACTGACACGATTTTTTTTCCAAACAGTAGCTTTTCCTTTGTTTTTTTTTTCTTTATCAGTATTTATGGCTTGGTATAATATCGTGGCTAATTAGCTTGAACATGAAAACGATGCAGTTACTCATAATATCGCCGTAGTGATTGCATGGGCCCCAGTTGTTCTGGTACGAAATGAAAAATGTCATAAAAACAATTTGAACTTTCCTGCTAAAATCTCTTATCAAGTCATATGAAAATGTTCTAATCATTCCAGGTCTATTTCATGGATACGCAAATATGGTATGCTATCTTTGTCACTTTTGTTGGTGGAATCTATGGAGCATTCAGTCATCTTGGAGAGGTTCGTGATTTTTCTCATCACATGTTTAAATATAGTTCAGTGAAAACGGCTGTCGTGTTGTCTCTTATTAATATTATACGGCCATTCGAATGGCAGGGTCAGTTTCTTTCGGTAAGTTTTCAGTCCGTTTTCTTACAACATTGTGCTACATTTACTTCTTAAAAGAGTCCGTCTTGAACTCGCTTATATGGTATAACATGATCTAGGTGAATAGCCCGACTTGCCTCAGCTCCTAAATATAAATAGATTTTGTCGGAACTCATTCTTATCCACTCTGCACTATCCAATGTAGACTATGTTTCTCAGATACATCCGGCATATAAATGCGACAAAGCGCAGGTATTTTCATATTGTGCAATTCCTCGATCCTCTAATAGTGCGACGATTTAATCTTTTCAATTTCCAATTGTTTATGTTGTTTAGATTTCTCTGCCAATTGTTTGTTTTGCAGTTCTAGGTATGTCATGTTTTTGTATATTGATTAATGTCTGTTTTTTATGATTATTCGTAGCCCTAATTTTTAATTTGGTTGAGCAGTATCAGGTTTTTCAAGTTAAAGTGAATCCATTAATGTGTGTTTAATATGATTTTTTCTTAACTCTAATTCAATAATTTTTTTTTGCAAATACAACAGGTATGTAATTTTGGTTCATCCTGCTGTAAGTTTTTTTTTTTTCCACAATTTTTCCTGATCATTTACATTTTTTTTTTATTTTGTGATTGATATTTTTTATTTGTTATGTATCCCTTAATATTTTTTATTTGAGAGCATACCAATGCTCGATGCAATGTCGACTATTATGTTGATGCTGAGCGGTTTACCTGAGCAACCACATTTTTATTTAGAAGTTTTCCTTTTGAATTTTATTTTAAAATATTATATGTGAAACTTGATGTTTTATTCCCTACACAAATATTTGGTAGTGTGCTAAGAACCTCATGTTTCAACTAATTAAAAAGGGATTTGGTTGCTGTGATGACAACATTTAAGTTTTTGAGAGCGTACTGATGCTCGATGAAACCGTCAACTATTATGTTAGATGCTGAGCGTTTAACTGTGCAACCTTAATTTATGTCAAGAAATTTTTGTTTTTTAAATTTTATTTTTAAAAAATGTTATTATTAAATTATTGAAATATATTCATGCATTATTTTGGGCTAAAGTAGCGACTTTAGGAAAATAACAACTAGGAAGATTATATAGTTACTAAGTAATGTTTCTTTATTATACTCACAACAATTGGGAATATCCCTAATGTTTCTTTTGGGCTAATGCTTCTTTTTTTGTTTATATGATTAATTGATTATGGTGTTTTTATCGTCGAACGTTTAGGTGGATATGATCGCCATTGAATTCACGGACAAGCTGCCGTTTAGATTGAAGTAACCGATGGTTAAAGCTGCCATCAGGTTACTTCTATGTTCCATTATCTTTATATCACAATGATTTACAGTTTTACTTTTATGATGTTTAGATTTATTTGCAGTTGGAGCCTTCCAAAAATTGAGTCGATTACTGACGATATGGTTGACATACTTCTCGGAGATTGATGAAGCAGGCTGGTAGGATGCACCGCTCAGTCATGTCAAACTGCATATATGTGTGTGGTGATGCAGTGACGCCATGAGCATGACACGTGATGTCCACCGAATTCTCCACAATATTGTGCAAGAACATGTTGGTTTTTTCTTTCTTTTTATAATCAAATGACAGAGTTGGGCTTTTTGTTTCACATGTTCTTTCTCGCCCTATACGGCAAGCTTCTTGAAGAGAATTTGTTTCGGGGTAGGACTGCATATTAAAATATTGAAATATGAATAAAAAATTAAAATGACTAAACTAAACTTAGTGAATCTGAACTAACTGGGGTAGGACTGCATATTAAAATATTGAAATATGAATAAAAAATTAAAATGACTAAACTAAACTTAGTGAATCTGAACTAACTGAACTTAACTTAATTATTCAATTATTTAACTTCATTAGCTACCTGATCATTTAATACCCACAATCTAACTCCATTAACTAATTGTTGTGAATGAATTCAATACCCACAATTTAACTCCATTAACTAATTGTTGTGAATGATAAAACAAATAATATAACTGATAAAATATATAACCATTTAAACTAATAATATAAATGATAAAATATATAACCATTTAAACTTTTATTTGAGATACATAAAATAAAAACAAACTAATTATTCAACAATTTTATAAAAATTAAATATCCAACTAATAAATTATATAATTTACATACACTTTTTATTTTATTTTTATGTTCTTTAATATTATTAACACAAATAACTTAATAACAAAATTGAAAAGTTAGATAATTAAAAAAATATATTTAACTCTTTATTTTAATGATCATAAACAAAAGTCAAGGGAAAGCATTGTCAAAAGTGGGGATTCTGTTGAAAAGACCTGTTTTTACACACGTACAGTTGTATGTTGCAGTTTCAAGGGTCACTAACAGAGCAAAATTGAAATTCTTAATATGTGACGAAAATGGAAACTTGACGAATAAGACTACAAATGTTGTGTATAAGGAGGAGATTTTAAGTAATTTGCAGTAAATTTAAATTGTACTTATATTTTTTTTCTATGTTTTGGAACTCTAAAAGTTTGAATTTGTTTTTTTTTTTAAAATCAAAATATGTATAAAAAAAAAATTATTGTACAAAAAATTATGCATACATACTTAAATTAAGATTTAAATAAATCCGGTAAGAATTTTGAGTTATAATCCCAGTGCAACGCACGGCAGAAAAAACTAGTATATGTTAAAAGATAAGTCTACTATCAATCAATAACTAAAAAATTAATCTCGAAATCACGAATGATATCATTTTGTCAATACAATTTTATTTATTTATATGTTGTACATCCAACCACGATACATAATCAAATTTAATTAATAAATAATACTAGATATTACCTCTAGCTATCCTATAGAGTCAAATCAAATTATTTTCAAAAAATACAAAAAAAATACCTATTTCTCTGAGACAAAAAAAAAAAAATTATTTTTTGTATATTATAATTTGAAATAGTGTTATTATAAAATAAATGTTTAAAAAATTATTTTTTGTATATTATAATTTGAAATAGTGTTATTATAAAATAAATGTTTTTACAAACCGTTATTAATTTTTTTTCGTTGCGTACATTAATAAAATATAAAATTCAATAAAACCGAAGAAAAATATAGATAAACAATTCATAAATCAAAAAATGTACTACTATATTCGTATCTCTTAATTTGGTGCTCCCGTAACATTGTTAGATAAAACATAATAATATCATATTTTAAAACTATATATATACCGAATATCAAAACTCAACAACACATAATAGATAATTAATAGAAATATATTTGATATCGAAATGCCGAAAAAACATTAAACCACTTGCCTTTGATTTGTTGTTTTTGTTAGAAATATGAAGTTTAGGGGCTCATTTACTAGCTCTCCTCCTTACTTGATGGATTGTTAGGAATGAATCAGTAGTTTTTTTATAGAGGGCGGATTGTATATTTTATAAAATCAATAAGTAGTTTTTTTATAGAGGGCGGATTGTATATTTTATAAAATCAATAATTGAAACGGATTGTATATTTTATAAAATCAATAATTGAAAGCGAATTGCAGATTTCATATATTGAATCCGTACTGCAGTATTCTTATAAATTATAATATATAAAAATATATTAATTGGACGTCAGTATTCTTATAAATTATAATATATAAAAATATATTAATTTTATAATAAAAACACGTTTTTCGAAAACATTAATTAAAATTCGTTTTTACAAAAATCTAAAAAATTAAATTTTTGAAACTTACAAAATGCGCAGGTAATATAAATATTAATTTTAAATATCAATTAAGTCATGCGTTTATACTTACTCGAGCAGTAATTAAATTTCTCCCGAATTTCAAAACATATTACTATTTTTTATTTCGGAAAATTGCGAAATAAATATAAACAATTACATTTTTTGTTAACCGCTTAAAAGTGTTTAACGCTTAAATTTATTTTAGTATTTTAATTGTTTATTGAATATTTTGAAGTATAATAAGTATATTATAGTATAATTTATTTATATTAAGGTGTCAATCAATTTTATACTTTAGAAATCTCTTCGTATTTGTTTATATTTATTGCGCAATTTTCAGAAACTAAAAAATTAATATATTTTGACAATCATTACGAATTTAATTGCTTATACGAGTAAGTAGAAACGCATCACTTAATTGATAGTTAAAATTGATATTTATATTACTTGCGCGTTTTGTATATTTCAAAAATATAAAAATATTTACGTTTTGTAAAAATGAATTTTAATTAATATTTTCGAAAAACGTGTTTTTATTATAAAATTAATTTATATATATAATATAAAATTTAAAAAAATAAATAAATAAAACATCACTTCGTTCGATCACGTCAAAGTCTTTTATATAAACGGGCCAGTCTTTTATATAAACGCTCATTTATATAAACGGGTCAGGTTTAAGCTTTATTCAAAGTCTTTTAGGCCTAACAGGCCAGCATATATATATATATATATATATATATATATATATATATATATATATATATATATATATATATATATATATATATATATATATATATATATTACATAAATATATTAATAAGGTATTTATGTAAACTTTTATTGGAAAATATAATATTTTTAGTTGTTATTTTTAGTCATTAATCACTATGTTATCTCCCATTTTTGAAATTGAAATGTGAAATGTGATTATCTCACATTGATTAGAGAATACTTTTTGAGCATTTTTTGTATTTATAAAATGTTGTTCACTTATCCTTTATTATTAATTATAAAATATTTAAAAGTTAAAATAGTTTTATGAAATAAATTAAATATAGTTAAATTTAATTAAAATATTTTTAATTAAATTTTAGATTTATTCATTGAATCGAGTTGAAGTTGAAATTGTGCTTAAAAAGACTTTTAAAAGGCTTTCAGGCCGGGCCTATTTACTAAAAAGGCTCAGGCCGAGCCTCTTAAAAAAGCCTATGATAGGTAATAGGCCAGGCTTGAGCCTAAAATTTCTACCCCAGGCCTAGACCTATTTCATCAAAACTCGGCTCGGCTCGGCTCGTTCCCACCCCTACTTGTAACATATGTTCCTAGAAAACTTAGACAAAAAAAAGCTACACCAAAAAGAAGCTGCTCTTAACAAAAAGAATTGTTTAGCTCAGCAAGTACACCAAAAGAAGAGGTAGCTACGTCGCGTAGTTTGATTTGAAGATTTTCGACGTCGATCCAATCGCTCGATTACCCTGTTCATGTGTGCGGAAGCGTGTAAAACAATAGAACACGAACAACATGAAGATCTAGGCACACATTATATGTATAGACACATATTTATATATATACATCCAATATATATATATATATATATATATAAGGATTCGAGCACACTTACATTCGGTGAAGCGTGCCTCGTTGATGTCAATGAGGTGGTGTTGAGTCGATTGAACCACCTCAATGGATCAGCCTCGAAATGTTCACCTTGTCAATGACCTCGTCACTCTTTTGGATCGCCCGGATGTTGAAGCCGCACAAATGACCCGACCTCTACGTGTTGCACACGAAGCCGGATGATGAACATGCTTGTGGCTTGTAAAGACGCCTCTCCAAGAGCTCTTTTCTCTATCTTTTTGTGTGGAATTTCGTGGGTGATGTTCAAGTGTCATGAAAATGAGATTTTCATGTCTTTATTCATCTCCATTAACCACTCCATGTAACCCCCCATTATGTGCATCATAATGCACAAGTAATGGTGGTTAATGGGGAGATGAAAGGACACCTCCACCTAATCATGCCAAATCATGATATGTGGTCCCATTTGCTTGTGTGGCATGCCATGTCACACTATGTGACATGCATTCCATGCATCCCGTGCATGTATAATTCCACGTAAATATTGATTCTAAATCTATATAATTAACAAGCAACGTAATTCATCATCGAGTCCGTTTGTGACCCGTAGGTATGATTATCGATCAATATTATATTGCTCCCAGCAATAAACAATATTATAGACTAATCATTTAACATCCAAAAGACGACCTTATGACTTTATCGATTGCACACGTAGGATCGAATGACATATACCACATTTGGCATCCAATACCCAAGAAGTAAAATTTGCGAAATTTAATGTCTATAACATTAATACTGTTGGAGTTGTGTACTTAATGTCTAGATTTAAGTAACGTAAACTCACGATCCATTGCCACTAATTTATTTAATTAAATAAACAATTATTTGCGTTTAATTATTTATAATTAAATATATGCAAATCATAGTCCTAGATTTTATACGTTGTAGTTAGTATGGTGTTGCATGGGCGCACAGAAGATCATACTATCGGTTACTCGTATTTAATCGAACAGTTGCTCACGACCTAGATGGACACGGACCAATCCATCGGTATAGTCGTTGTGTGAGAGAGAAAATAATTTGTCTTAATTATTTTATCACACTTGTACACTTGGTGTATTGAGCGGATCGTTGAGATTCATCGATTAGGATTGCCGGCGATAATCGATTCGAGTCTCAGTGTATTTTATTCTTAATCCCCGAAACTATTGCGGGTCTGTATATTCAATATAAGTGACTTTGATTTACCAAAGGAATTAACCGATTTAATTATTGGGTTAATTACCGGTTAAGTTGGGTCACTATATTTTATATATGACATGCCGTGAATACTTGACGGGAAAGTGTATCCCGGAAGGGTTGATAATATCCCCGAGATGAGTTCATAAGGAATTATTATGTAAACCCTGCAGGTGGATTCGTTCCGCATAATAATTAAGGTTGAATGGTACTAGTCTCGGATATAAGAGATGAATAAATTAATTAGCAATAAATTAATTTTATTCATGGATATTTATATCTTAAATACACGGAATAAATAATACTACCGGAGAAATATTATTTGATATAATATGGTTTAATATTGGGAGTGCAATTAATTTTATATAGTGGAAAATAGAATTAATTAATATTGATAAGGATTAATGGACTTGAGCATTGGGCTCAATTTAATCTTCAATATTGGAAGCCCAATATTCCACCTCCTTAAGATCCCCTACGTAGCCTATAAAAGCACTACATGGTCTTCTCTATTCTCATAACTTGAAGATCACAATTCTAGAGAGAGAAAGTAGAGAGGAGGATCCATGGAGTTCGGTAGATCGTCGCCCACACGACGTCCGAGCTAGTGCAAGGAATACGTGGGAAGATCTCAAGGTCGTCAAATTGAGTTCTTCGTTTTTCCGAACAACGAGAACGAGGTAAATCGTAAAACCCTCTTTATGATTTTATCGTTTAATTATCGTAAAAATATCGTGAACCAAGATCCGAGAACGCGACCTTTGTCGAGGTTGAACCGGGCAGTGGTGATCGAAGATCACCGGACCGCCGGCGGCTCAACGGCTCGAACAAGAGAGGGTCGAGAGGGGCGAGCCTCGGCTGGACGCCGAGACTCGATCGAGCACGAGCTCGATCACCCACGCACCTCTGGCGGGCTGCTGGAGCAGCCCCGCTCACGCGGCTGGACCGCCGCTCGAGCGGCGGTGGCTGGTGGTGATCGCAAGCCACGGTTCGCCGTGGCTGGTCGTGCGATCACCGGGGGCGGCTGGGCGTGCATAAGGGGCTGCCAAGGGCAGCCCTAGGCGGCTGCCGTGTTCAGCCGCGAGCCCCATGCGGGGGCTCGACCGAAAAGCCGCGGGCTATCCCCGCGGCGGCTTGTTTGGTTGAGTCCGGCTTCGTGGTGGTTCGTGGCGAGATGTTCCGGCAACCGGGAGTCGATTGGAGTTGTTGTTCCGCAATTTTACAACTCCGGATATTCGATCTCCAAAGGATTTCGGTCGGAATTAATTAGATAATTTATTTATTTAAATTTATTAATTCCGGGATATCGATTTCCAACAATTACCTGAAGAAGAAGTAACCCCGTTCTTCTCATCTTCTTTGAACTTAGGACAAATTCAATTATTCCCAATAATTGACTCTTATTCGAATTCTCGTTCATAATTATCCCAATATCAAAAACGTGATAAATCGTAAGTGAAAAATCGAAGTTTTCTAACCAGCGATATTACCATGCAATTGAAGCCCTATCTCTCATAAAATATGAGGGAGCCAACCAGACAATCGAATCACGCCATCCAATGGCTCGAAAGTCTCTAATTTATGTCATTGATGAATTAAGTGTTTTGGATTAGATCACTCCCCGAGGTGAAAATAATCCTAATTTTAGAATCCATCATATGAAAGACAAATTAGGCATTTGTTTTGAAATTGAATAAAATATGAACTTCTACATATTTGCAAGTAGTGTCCAACACCTTTGCAGTAGATGCATTCAGATTCCCTAGGAACCCTAGTAGCCTTCTTGCCCATGCTCTTTTGAATACATCATCCCTTATCATAAAAATATCCCTCTTAGGGTCCATTTTTAATTGACGACTCATCATCTTAGAAAAATTTAGGAGATCACTTAAAACAAATAATCCAATCATTTGCTGCACATGTGGTCCCTATATGTTTCTCTTTTTCCAGCCTAGCTGAAGCGATGACCCTGGTCATTCAGAACTGCTCAATTTTAGCATATTCCCCGAACATGCTATTGAGTTGTTCAATGATATCTTAGGATGTGGTTATCTAACACATTTTCATTGTCTTCGTATTTGAGGACCATCCTCAAATTACGTTGTGAATCAAGAAAATGTATGTTGTTCAATTTTTCACAATCAAGAATTGAACCAAACTTGAATTGAGTTGATATTTGACATGATAAACTACAAAAGAAAGATAACTAAAGTATGTAAACATCCACAAAGCGGTAAACAAATAAGGTTGTCTAACAAGCTACTTATTTATTCCATTTTGTTCAATCGATATCTAATATCGTTGTTCCCTTGAACAAAACGATCCCAAGACCCTCATCTTGCGAATCCTTAAGCCGACTCAGTCCGCACTTAAGAAAACCAAGATAGGTAGATAAGAATCCCATTCTCATCTCATGTCTCGATAGCCACGCCTGCAGTGGATCTATCGATGAGAAAACCAAATTCACGTCTAAGGGTCTAACCCTTACTTCCACTATCCCAAGATAACAAGTGATACCCCGCTGAGGCGAACCTATCAACTTATGATCGAGGGTTTCATGGGTGTGATGTTTTGGACAAAACATTATACTCATTATTTTGGGAACTTGCATGCATAGGTGTTTATATGTAAGTATAACATTTATAACATAAAACATCCTATAACTAGCAAAACAATTAAATACGTAATCGAAAGGCCCCTAGAACCTCACAACTCTCAAAAGAAAAGATTAAAACAACAAAACAGGCCTTGAACATCTTCTGGACTGGTCCGCGCCCGCCGATTTTGGTCAAACCTATTCCGTACCCAAAAAACCACGAACGGTGCCCGGCGTTTCACAAACGGCGGTCGCCGAACACCACTGGCGGTCGCCGTTTCCAAAACGGCGCCCGCTAAAAGGGTACAAAACCTGGCTGACCAAAAAACAGTCTTTCGGCGGTCGCCGTTTCCAAAACGGCGCCCGCCGAATTCAATCGGCTCCCGCCGGAGCACAAACGGCGCCCGCCGTTTTGCTCCAGCAGCCTCGTTTCGCTTGGGCTTCGAAATCCAACTCCGATACATGGATAAATCCATAGCTTACATGTTGAACAATACATATTTGAATAAAAAAACCTATCTATTATAAAAGATTCCAAGGGACGCAGCCCTCAAATGACTATGGCCAATCGTACGTAAAAAACAAAAATTTCATTCACCCGACCACTAACGGTGGCCGGCCTTACATCTAATCACATAAGTACAAATAAACATATAAGTCAATTATGTGATTTAAACCATTGTGTCCAACACAAAAGTGTGCACGAGCCATAGACTCTAATACCAATTGAAGGTTTTCGACGCCGATCCAATCGCTCGATTACCTTGTTCGTGTGTGCGGAAGCATGTAAAATAATAGAACACGAACAACATGAAGATCTAGGCACACATTATATGTATAGACACATATTTATATATATATATATATATATATATATATATATATATATATATATATATATATATATATATATATATATATATATATATATATATATATATATATATATAAGGATTCGAGCACACTTACATTCGGTGAAGCGTGCCTCGTTGATGTCAATGAGTTGGTGTTGAGTCGATTGAACCACCTCAATGGATCAGCCTAGAAATGTTCACCTTGTGAATGACCTCGTCACTCTTTTGGATCACCCAAATGTTGAAGTCGCACAAATGGCCCGGCCTCTACGTGTTGCACACGAAGCCGGATGATGAACATGCTTGTGGCTTTTAAAGACGCCTCTCCAAGAGCTCTTTTCTCTATCTTTTTGTGTAGAATTTCGTGGGTGATGTTCAAGTGTCATGAAAATGAGATTTTCATGTATTTATTCATCTCCATTAACCACTCCATGTAACCCCCCCACCCCCCCCACCCCCCCCCATTATGTGCATCATAATGCACAAGTAATGGTGGTTAATGGGGAGATGAAAGGACACCTCCACCTAATCATGTCAAATCATGATATGTGGTCCCATTTGCTTGTGTGGCATGCCATGTCACACTATGTGACATGAATTCCATGCAAGCCATGCATCCCATGCATGTATAATTCCACGTAAATATTGATTCTAAATCTATATAATTAACAAGCAACATAATTCATCATCGAGTCCGTGTGTGACCCTGTAGGTATGATTATCGATCAATATTATATTGCTCCCAGCAATAAACAATATTATAGACTAATCATTTAACATCCAAAAAACGACCTTATGACTTTATCGATTGCACACGTAGGATCGAAGGACATATACCAACATGATCTTTACATGCTAACCAAAATATATGTACGTGGTATTCACGGAAGTTGCTAATATCTACCTGTTTCCTCGCTTCATTGTCAACAAGGTCAGACGTATCGTCGAACTGCAGAAGCTTGCGTATTGCAGATTCTTTTTTCGTGGCTTTGGGAAGCGCACTTTCTGAGTACCGATTTGGCATTGTTGGAAAATCAGGTGGAGTACTGGCCATTAAATCTTCAGGCAACATAGTTAATGCTTCAACCTCAACTGAAGAAGAACTTGCATGCAATAAGGAAATATCGAATGCATTTGAGTCTTGCTTTTGGAATGTCGAAAATTTCAACACTGAATAGTGGGGCATCTGCCTTTGGTTGGCGGTGGAGGAAAATAATTTGATGAAACAGGTGAATGTTTTGTTTTCGAGCAGCTTGTCAAGTGTACTCGAGAGATTTTCCTATATTTAGACAAATAGTAATTATTATGAGGTAAGGTAATTAAAATGCATACAAAGATAGTATGTTAGCATTAATATTACATAAAATTTAAGAATACTTATTCTACAGTTACCTGTTCAGCCAAAGTTTTTATTTCATTTGATGTGATGTGAATTACATCATTTGTGACAGAATACAACACTGTTATAATCATATAGTTTGTTTTGTCATAAAACTTGAAAGTGAGGTTAGACATGAACAGAAAAGATGAGCATGAATATGTGGCGTTATGAGGTGAAATTGTATAATTGATTTTGTTTACAACAGAGCGCAAGAGAAGGTAATTACCCGACAATAGTGGGTTCTTTTTGTTGACAATAAATGCAAGTCATGATGTTCCCAGGATCTGCATCGACTGCTTTAGTATAATACCCGCAAATTACAGTCCAAGGTTTTTTTTTTCTGTTGGCACATATTGTAAGTTCTTTTTCACCCAGCTGTATGAAGCTGGAAAATAGATTGGGAATTTGCATTATGTAGTAGAAAAGGGCAAAAAAACTGAAAATTTTGGATAACTGCAATGCTAATTCACAAGAAATAAATAATATATATATATATATATATATATATATATATATCATGAAAGTTCAATAATATGTGCCATCACAGTTCATAAAAAACAATATGTTAAAAAAATAGTTTGCTGATGGCTGAATCATAAATTAGATTGTGAAGTAACACATCAATTTAGGGTTTAGAAATAAAAAATAAATTAAAAATACACTGAAAGTACTCTTTTTTTTTTTACTTCTAAAGATGTCACAAATATCGATATTTGTTGTAATATTTTTTTTTAGATTCATGCAAGTATGCATAATGGATCTAGTGGTAATGAAGTAAGGTATCAAAAATGAGTTACAGTAATTAAGTTCCTTCATATAAACAACAGAAAAGTGTTTTTGGTAATAGTGGTTAGCATAGTCCAAAAAAAATTGCGAGTATATTATAAATACATAAACTTACATTAGGTAATTCCTTTTTGGCATTTTTAATGTTGAGCACATCTGTTGTTTGGTCTAAGCTGAAAAACCTTTGTACATTATGGTGCATGTGAAGGAGGTTGCAAATAGTTTGGTTGTCTGAAGAAACTCATACTTATATTAAAAATAAATTGTCAGGAAAAACTTGATTTTGGAGAAAATATGTTTTGTTGATTTTGTTATTAGAATATACCATTTAATCATTTTATGAGCTGCAGGTACTGGGGGATGATTCATCATATACGCAAACTTTTTTGTTGTCAAAGATAACCCTATTTCAAAAGATAATATATTACTTATATGTTGCATACTTGAATGTATTTATGTAAATTATACATAAGCAGAGTAAGTTTGTCAAAATACCATTGTATGTGGTGACTTTGAGATTCCTTCCTATAAAGAACTTTGGTAGCTGAACGTCGTCGTCTATAAGGCATGTGTTGCTTCCAAATGAATTCACCCAAAATGTCGGGATAATAGGTAACTTTTTGTAAGGGGTGATAATGTTATAAGTATAATATTTCTGATTTTATTTATAATAATAATTGAAAATATTTGCAGTAATAACTTTTCCGTTATTAGCACATAGTTCTTCATTATTGACTGAGGCGTTTGTTGTATTTCCGGAAGTCGTTGCACCACAAGTGCTGCTACGTCTGAAAAGATTAGAGTCATTGAGATTATTAATATATAACATAGCAATAGATCGACGAAAAATAATTAGTTAGTGCCCAAAAATGTATATATGGTGTTAATAAATGTAATTATTGGATTTTAACATTACCTATGGATACGTCTTTGGCTGCATATTTCTGCAATTGCGAAATCGGCACAGTGGGCAGCGAACATGGCAGCGTGTATGGAATTGGATCGTCAAGCAGCTCAACAGGTGTTTTGTTTGATATTGTAATCGCTGATTTTGTATAGGGAATCCGCTTTTTCAATACGAGCATTTGAAATTTTGTAGCGCTTGTACGTCTGGAACAAATTCTCAAACAAAGAAATACTTTGGCCAAATATTACCGCACCGATAATTGTGCCCTGGAAAAATAAGTTGTAAATGAGTTAATTGGCGGCTCAGCTGTGTGTATAATTTGAAACAAGGAGAATTTAAACAAACCTGCATATTTGTGAACACATATTTGCGAAATTTGTGTCCAGTGTTTGAAGTTTGCGCAGGAAATCGATGCATAACTTGGATTATCACACTCCATCCGTGTTGCCCAGCAGTAAGTTCCATTGCGTTATATAGTTGAGGAGCCATATTTTTGAACCTTGTATATAGAAAATGGAAATTTAAAATTATGCAAGTTAAATATAAAAAGAAAGAAGCAGCATAAGTCATTTTGGAGCTGTTTTTTTTAAGATAAAAATTAACTAGGATCATCTACTAAATTATATTAATAATGTTTAAAAAAATGGATGTCCCAGTAAGGTGATTATTTTCCCTCAGCCTCCTTCATCTATTAGCAAGATGACACAAGTAATAATCTGGGCGGATGACTGTATTTTGAAGAACCTTGGAATACTTTACTTTGGATTTCACATGGGACATGAAGTGATGTCACACGTTCTCAATCATACTTGAAATATTTGAATTCAACAACAACCATTAAATAATTCACAACAAGAATCACCAAATTATTCATAACAAAGCTATGTATGAAATCATGCTAATTAATTCAACTCAGAAACACATTATGCAGAACTTGTTTCTTCAATAGCCTCTAATCAACTTGAGCTTTCTATACATAGATACACATTTCGATTTTATTATTTTTCCAAATTCTTTTTTTTTATAGTCATACCACTGAACAGTACAGACTATGAATTGTTCCAATGACCTTAGAAGGACAAAACATGTAAGAACGACCCTTTTTTTAATAGCTTTACATAAATGTAATTGAAAAAAAAAATGCACATGAGCAATATATCTGTCATAGCAAGCAACATATTTAATACCCAAAAATCCTACAACAATTCTAAGGTTGAAAGCTCAAACATTCAAAAGGTTGGTCTGTTAAAAAAACTGGAAAAAAAAAAACAATTAAATGGCCAACACACAAAGCATGCAACAGCTTCACAGCTACAATTCAATGTCTATCTAACAAAAATCTGTCTATCTTAAGCATGCAATAGCGTCACAACTTTAATTGAATGTACAAACATACAAAAACCGTCAAATGATTATTATATATAAATAAATTTAAATATATAAATATTAATTAAGAGTTCTTGATACCTTGTAACTGTGGTCGATTTTGGGAGATCGTTTCAGATAACACCGGGTCTCTGTTTCTATGGTTTCTGGGGGAGCCTTTTTGATGAAGAGGTTAAACTTTCCGATGTAAAAATCAGATTCGCGGGCCAAATAGAGACCGAAAAAATAATGGTTTTGAGTTTTTCTTGATAAGAGTAGAAAGTGTAAAGTAGATCTAAAATTATTTGGTGAGGTTTTCTATGCTAATTTGGTGATGTTTTCTATGCTAATGCGATGCTAGCGTTTGGTAGTGCTTAAGACCATTTTAAATTAACATGTGTCGATTTTTAAAAAAAAATTTATTTTGTTTTTTCATCTAATTTTTTATTTTGAAGTCTAAAATAATACCGTAATAAAAAAAAATGTTCGTCGCATAAGATTGCCACTTATTCAATAATTGTGAAAATCATATTTTAATTATGGAATAAATAATACTGAAAGGCTAAAAATAGAAATGGGAATTGATGTATTCTACGTCCGTCCGTTTATCGTAAGATTATCGAAGGCTCCATCCCCCGTTGTCGTTAGATCGTTGGAGGATTTCGTCTTGCGGCCGCTCTTTGCAAACAAGATCCCAATCAGCCAGAGATGTGATTCATCTCTCCTACGACCGACACTGTTTACATCTCCGACGATGCCTATGTTATTACATCTCCCACAATGTTGCTATTTTCATTTCCTATGAATACTTGTGTATTATGATTACCATAACTCATAATTAAGATGATGATCAATAGAATTATTTTTATTTTGATTATATACGTAAAATAATGTTGTGATTTTTTTTTTAGTATTGGATGATTATAGTTGGTTTGAATGAGTAAGACAAGTTCTTATGTTGATGGTAAATGAATATAAGTTCTGGGACAATAATGTTTTGATTTTATTAAATTTCCTAGCAATTTTTTCTATAATAAAAATTCAAATGGCTGAATATATTTTTTAATCAAGTTTTTTAACGGAACCAAAAAGTTAAGTCTTGTATTATTTAGATACTTTTCAAACTTGAATTTTTACTCCTTCAAGTTCATTTTCACATGATTTTCTTTTCAGGATATTTTTAAATACTTGACAATACTCTACTTATTCTATTTTTTGGCTCTTTAAAAATACATTGTAAATTTTTTGGCTCTTTAAAAATACATTGTAATTTCATGAATTTGTTAGGATATTCCAACTCGTAAACAAATCATTATAAACAAAAAAAAAATCATAAACTTTCATTAATCGAGCAGACTCGAAATTTGAGTTAACCCGAACTGAGCAACAAAATTAAACACAGGATACTACCAAAGGGTCTTGCAACAAATGATCAATCTAAATCCATACTGAACTTACCAAATAACCGAAATAAGTAGACTAATAACTTATACAGTTCTATCTTTATCAGCCACAAAAGCCAACGATCGAACAGAAATGACAAAATTTAGATAGGACAAAAACAAGTGTAGCAATGCAGATGAGAACCACAAGACGAGAGAGGTTCAAATTGAATAAATACATCAGTCTGGCGGGAAGTTATTGTTGTAGAAGATTCTTTACCCCGAGAACTGAAACGACAAGTTGAAGGAAGTAGTACACCACGGCATGTCCCATGTAGTTTGAGGAGATTTACCACAACCATCAATAATCATCTTCCTATAAGCTCACCAGTTTAAGAGTTGCTTGCTCAAAAAAATACTATTATATATAATATATTTGTGGGTATTAAAGTTAGGTAGCAACTAAAACTCCAATGATTGCAAAAGATGCGAACACTTACATTAGATAAAGCTACGGTTAGCTTCCGCAGCGAGACTTCCATTTGATGAAACCGAAGATTCAGTATCTTCTAATATCGGAGTTGCCAACTTTTCATGTTTTACTTTTAAATCTGTAATACTTATATACTCAGGTGAATTTCCAGCTTTTCCCACCATTGTCCAAAGGAGCTCGATTTTCCCCTCCAAATCCGATGACTTGACAACATCGTCTGTAAGCACAGTAACCTCTTCACCAAATGGATCTATTTAACCCGAGGCCTTAGGATTCAAAAAAATCACATGCCATCTCTCGGAATCAAAAAGAAAATTGAATTCCGACTCTAATTCTCCATGCAAATGCAGAAGTCTGACGTGATGGCGGCGAAGGTGAACTGGAAGTAGATAAGCGTCGTCATTGGGAAGAATGACTGGTTTATTCACCTCTGCACAATTGCGAGAGAGCTGGGCCGCCTTTGCCCCAAAACAGTAAGAGCTGGTTGCCGAAGGCGAGTGATAACAGTGGGAGAAGAACAACCGAGTTCCCACAACATAGTTTCCAAAATACCAGTACAACCTTGACAAAAGGTAACCCAAAATTAGAATTAGAAATATTACAAAACAGTCAGAAGGCAATATTAATTAATCAAGAAAATTTACCTTGATCTAGAAATGCTGTGATGTTTATTAAAAATTATCTGTAAGAGCTTCTTTGTAAACAATATTAAGTGTTTTATTAGATGTGATCAAATCACAAAACGCTGGTTAAATAAAAACGTAGATGCAGGCTGCAGTTTTAGCTCTAGACAATGCAACATATAATTGTCCATGACTAAAAACTAGTTCTTTTAAGTACACTCCAACCATATCTAACGTTTATCCTTGATATTTGTTAATTGTCATGGCAAAGCAAAGGCGAACAGGGAATTGTGTTCGTTTGTAAGGCACTGGGTATTGATTTTCAGTAGGCGGTTGCATATGAATTCTATGTAAAAACACGTGTTTTCCTTTAAAATCTCCCAATGATATTTCTGCATGTATTACATTTAAACCAAAAGCTAAGCAACGTAATCTAGTACCATTGCATAATCCTTCAATTGGATTTATATTTCGCAGTAGAATTATGGGGGCATTTATTTTTAAAGTGAGACAATGCTTTGGCAAGCCATTTGGAGTAAGAGTGTTAATAATTTCTTCAAATTGTCCTCCATCATTTGTGTCTAATACTTGATCATAGCTTAAATATTCTGTTTGGCAACCTGGGAATTCATTGATCATGATTTCATTAATTTCATCCACAAATGTATTTGTAGTTGTGAGAATAACTCGATTCTGATAAGTTCCAGTCTCAAAATCACTATAATTGGGATAAATCTTACTAATAAGTGTTGCTAGGCTGTCAGTTTAAGGCAAATAATCTAACATGATTGGCATTGGAATTGAAATTAACTCAGAGTCAGTAGTATTTGTTGTACCATTACCAATGTTCAACAAAAAGGAGGTAAATTCTGGATTTGTACGCACGCATGTTTTCTGAAAGAGTGAATTTAATAAGAGAGGGCCACAAAGAAGATGCTCTCAAACAGGCATTTAACATTTCATTTTCAGAACCATTTAAAATAATTGGCAAGGTGTGCCTAAAATCTCCACCTAAGACAACAACTTTGCCCCCAAAAAGGACATCTTTGCTCATAAGATCGCGAAGTAATAAGTCTAGAGCTTCAATGGCATTTTTTTGACACATTGGCGCCTCATCCCATATAATTAATTTTCTTTCAATAATCAACAGAGCCAATCCACTTTGCTTACTAACAGAACACGAAGCCCCTTTAGATAAATCCAAAGGTATTTTAAATCGTGAATGAGCAGTTCTACCTCCTGGTAACATTGAAGCAACTATCCCTGAACTGGCAGATGCTAAAGCCACAAAACCTTTGAATCGAACCTCAGCTAACAAAGCTCGATACAAAGAGGTTTTTCCAGTTCCGCCAGGACCATCGATAAAAAAAGCTCCAACTTCAATTCTATCAATTAACCCAATAATTTGTTTAAAGATTACATATTGTTCCATATTCAGCAACTGTTTTGCATTGAGGTCAGCAGCAGAAATTTCTATCAATCGTTCAATATTAATTTCTTTAGTTAAAGAATTAGGGTCAGCTAAAATCATAATGGACGACAGTAAATTGAACGTGGCAATATCTTTGCCCATGGATTGCAGGAAATCACTAATTTGTTGCAAGACTTTTTGTTTAATTTGAATAGGTGAAAGACACTTGGATTTTAAAAAATCTTCTGATAATTCATTTTCAAACATGAGCCATAGTTTTTTCGGGTGAGATGGGCAAGCGTGGACTAATATGGTGGCAAAAAGTTTTCGCAATTCGTAAGGCGTGTGGTACAATGAAGCTTCACTAAGACAAGAATGTTGGTTATCGTCATTTTCTAAATATCCTCGGGCTAAAGCATATTCTCGGAATGTAGTTAAAAGAACATCATTATAAGTTTTTAAATCGTCGAAAGATATGGGGCAGCGAACTTTACTGAACAGAATCCTTAAGAAATACCTTTCTCCGTCGGTGGGATGAGCGGTGACAATATGACCCACACAAGCTCCTCTTTTGCGAGGTTTCCAGTCACGATGATCTGACAGCCAAACAAAGTGATCAGGGAAGTCAGTGTATGTACATTGAAGATTTTGAGCATGAATGGAAGTCCTATTCATCACAAAAAATTCAGTAAGCATAGTTTTTCTCTGCGCAAAATTATTTAGAACATTGAGGAGACGCTGTTTTTTGTGAAAAGTTAAAGGCTGATAGTTTTCTAAGTGCAAAGGTAATCGTATAACTGGAGGCCTAAGTTCTCCTAATGAGAACCTTAAAATACGCCACATGGCCTCGGGAGCAGAAATCCAACGTGCTGATTGAAAATCAACAATTTCGTTCACTGGCTCAGCATTATTTGCATCAGAAAGTCGAAACAAGATTTTGTCATTTCCTTTGCAAATATACTTATAAATATATTTAATCGCCTTAATATTGGAACAGATTTCCATAATAATATGACAATCTAACAAACCGACCAAGTAGGGGGGATACGGAACGACCCATCTGTTATCAAGCCAAGTACCTCTGACAAGTGCCCTTTCACCATTATCTCTACGTTTGTAAATAGGGTATGCATCAGCACTTTGCTTTGTTACAGCAGCAAAAGATTTAGGATAAAAATTCTTGCAAGTCCCATTTTTCATGCATACATTATTGGGATTATGAGTTCCACAGGGGCCATGCAACATATGCTTAATAACAAGACTATGAAAGTAAGGATTTTTTTGCTTATCAGGAAGTTCAGCAGAAACGAAACGATCATATTCCTCAGGCCTATATAACATGTATTGTTTTTTTAGAATCAACAAGAAATGGGCATGGGGGAGTCCTCTTTTTTTATATTCTATAACATACGTGTAAGCCTCAATTTTTCAAAAAAAATGTTTTTTGAAAATTTCATTTTTCATAACTTCGAATTTTGATTTAAAAACCCATACGAGTAAATCAGATCTATTTTGTGTTTCATCAGTTTTAAAAACGAAACTCTTAATTTCAGGCCAATTTGGATTGCAAGTCATAGTAAGGAAAAAATCTGGTTTCCCAATTTTTTTTACCAATGCCATTGCATCCATGTATTTATGACGCATATGTCTCGGACCACCAGTAAAATTAGAAGGTAAGACAATACGACGACCGACATGAGAGCTTTCTGTCTCACCAAAGGCAACTGCATCAACAACACCTTGCAAATATTCTTGTCTTATTTCTTTTTGTTGTGTTGCATAATAATCTAAACGCTGGCTTTCAAGCTTGACATACATGTCCACGACAAATTGTTGAAACAGACGGCCAAATGATAACAAATAAGAATTTTCAAGAGGGCGCATTTGGAATTTATATGCATAATATTCCCAAACAGAAACATACCTTTTATCGTCGGTAGCAATGTTAAGAACTGAGAAATGACAAAAATATATAAATTCAAATGTAGTAAACAATCAACTAATAAAAATGTGAGAAAAGAGTGAAAAAAGCACCAGCGAATTCATTTTCTAGCAGCTCAGCCGCTGTAGGAACAGTTCCAGGATTCAATAGAAGGGTAGCACCTGCAGCGGAATTACGAGTCGAACCTTTTTGTTTTACGCAATTTCTCTTTATACCCTGATGCCAACCTGAAGGTACCGGTATACCGATCCAATCGATATACCGTGTGTGCGGAAGCGTGTAAAGCAATAGATCTACTATGCCATGATCTTAGTGCACACTTAATGTGTATAAGAACACATATAAACATATATATATACACATCCAATATATATATATATATATATATATATATATATATATATATATATATATATATATATATATATATATATATATATATATATATATATATATATATATATATATATAAGGTTCAACGATTACTTACTTTTGTGACGAAGTGATTCGTTGATGTCGTTGAGGTGGTGTTGAGTCGATTGAACCACCTCAAATGGATCAGCCTCTCGAAACTCTCCTTGTGAATGACCTCGTCACTCCTTTAGATCGTCCGGATGTGGAAGCCGCACAAATGGCCCGGCCTCTACGTGTTGCACACGAACCCGGATAATGAACACCTTTGCTTGCTTGAGAATGGATCTCCAAGATCACCTCTTTTCTCTCTATTTGTGTGGAATTTCGTGGCTGAATATTGTGTGTGATGAAAAATCAGATTTTCATCTATATAATCACTTCATTATGCACACCATTACACCTCCTTGTAACCTCCTTCATAATGTGCATAAAGATGCACCATTTAACACACAAAAAAGGTTACAAAGGAGGTGAAAGGTCATGCCACATACACATGCCACAATGCATTGTATGTGGTCCCACTTGCTTGTGTGGCATGCCATGTCACACTATGTGACATGCATCCATGCAAGCCATGCATCCCATGCATGTATATTAAATCCACGTAAATATTGATTCTAAATCAATATATATCAAGCATCGTACATTATCTTCGAGTCCATGTGTGACCCTGTAGGTATGATTTAATTGATCAATATTATATTATTCCCAACAATTTAATATTATCGAATAATCATTTAACATCCATAGACGACCTTATGACTTTATCGATTGCACACGTAGGATCGAAGGACATATCCCAACAATCTCCCACTTGGCCTTCAGAGCCAGTGTGCTGCCAACTTCCTGTTGTCACTTTATGTCTAAGTTTGAACTTGAGGCAAGACTTGAGTCATCCTCAATCGATTCAAACTTTTCTTGGACTTTGAGACAGACTGTAAAACCAGATTTATCACTATGATACGAATCTGGACGTGGTCACGTATTTTCCACAGTCTCGACTCTCCAAGTGGCCGGTAAGACATGTATCCCATTATAAAATGGAGGACAATCCCATCTTGTCAATCCAAGCTCTCCCACTTGCTTCTTGATATACCCAATAACAAGTTTTATAACCTCCTTTTACGAAAGGCGTTTACTTGTATCAAAGTACACCATTTCACAATGGAATCACTCTGGACTACTCAGGTCAGAGGAAATTGCTCGACAGTCAATGAAATAGTATTATGACTCGAAATCTTAAATACTATTCCAGTCGGGTCTGTTCGATCATTAGCTCCCAGCTAATATCTATGTAATTGTACTTGATGTCCCACATCACTAGCCCATGAAGCGGCGCTATAGTACACATTACAATCTAGTTCTTTGTATTATCGGTTTGTCCGTACTCGATTATACGAACCAGGAACAGCTATATGATTCAAGTATATCAGTTCAACCATTGGGACTTCATTATGCGGTAAGTCGACCTCATAACCCAATTGATATAACTTAATCATTTGGACAATTCATATAAATTAAACCATATTTATATGAAGAATTATGTATTATACATATGAGTGAATGTTTACCAAATCTCCAAAAGTATCTAATACAGTAATAGAAATAACAACCCATCTCTAAGATGTCTGATATCTATTGCAGTCGTGAAAGACTCAAGCTTAAACTGCTGGAGAGGTTTAGAAAGCGGGTTTGCAACCTTACCAAAAGTTGCAACTTTATTATCTCGATGTCTCCACAAAACTATCTCCCAAATAATGTGGAACTTCCTGAGCACCAGTTTTAGACTTGTGGTGCTTCCTAGCTCATAGGCTTGCGCGATAACTCTACTATAAATAGAGAACTATCGGATGGGCTGAGCTAGTTACGCCACCTAGTTCATTCAAGAACTTTCAAATCCTAACTGCCAACATTACTGCATCCAATGCAATACTGTGCTCAGCTTCTGTAGTTTAATCAGCTATATTGCATTGCATGGAACTATTCCAGCAAATATCACCTCTAACCAGACAAAATATATAACCAGATTAAAATCGGAAATTATCTTAGTCTGTTTTGAAGTTAGCATTCAAACAGCTTGTTAATATCAACTCTTTTTGTCTTCCAAAGACAACAAAATATTCTTTTGTCAATCTAAGGTACATAAGAATATTCTTGGTCGCAGTCTAACGCGCCTCACCTGGATTTCCTTGAAACTGACTCGTCATGCTCAAAGCATACGATACGTCCGGTCGTGTACATATCATGGCGTACATTATAGACCCTATTGCCGAAGCATAAGGAATGTTTTCCATCCTCTTTTGCTCATCAAGTCCCGTAGGGCCTTGCATCTTGCTAAGAGATGTGCCATGACTCATTGGAATGAGACCCTTTTTGGCGTCTTTCATTCTGAACTTATCAAGTACCTTATCAATATAGGTCACTTGACTAAGTCCAAACATCATTTTCGATCTGTTCCGACAGATCTTGATGCCCAATATGTACTGTGCTTCTCCAAGATCCTTCATTGAAAAACAATTCCCAAGCCATTCTTTAATAGAATTAAGCATAGAAACATTGTTTCCAATAAGGAGTATGTCATCGACATACAACACAATTAATACAACGTAACTCCCATTGATCTTCTTGTAAAACAAGACTCTTCCGAGTTCCTCTGAAATCCAAATCCCAGTATGGATTCATTGAACTGAAGATTGCTACTCCGATATGCTTGCTTTATTCCATAAATGGAACTATTAGGCTTGCATACTCTCTCAGCCTGATTAGGATCGATAAAACCCTCTGGTTGTGTCATAAACACATCCTCTTCTAGAATCCCATTCAAGAAGGCGGTTTTAACATCTATTTGCCATATCTCATAATCATAATGAGCTACAATGGCTAAGAGAATCCGAATGGATTTAATCATAGCAACTGGTGAAAAGGTTTCATTATAATCCACCCTGTGAAAAAAAACTTTTTCCACCAACCTTGCTTTGAAAACACTAGGTTTTCCATCCATGTCTGTTTTTATCTTGTAAATTCATTTGCTTCCAATGGCCTAGCCCCTTTAAGCAAACCGACCAAGTTCCAAACTTGATTTTCAGACATCAATTCCATTTCGGATTTCATGGCACCCTGCCATTTCTCGGAATCTGGACTCGTCATAGCTTGGATATAGGTCGAAGGTTCATTGCTTTCTAAAAGCATGATTTCATAGTTCTCATTTGTCAGAATACCTAAGTATCTGTCAGGTTGAGTTCTAATCCTTCCGGACCTTCGAGGGTTAGGTGTGGTTTCCAAAACCACTGGAGTACTTTCGACCAAGTCTTGAGTCTCCATCTCAGTTTGTTCTTCTTGAACCTCGTTCAAGTCTTCTTGAACTTCGTTCAATTCAACTGAGCTCCCACTTACTTTCTTGGAAAGATATTCCTTTTCAAGAAATACACCATCTCGAGCAACAAAGACTTTGTTCTCGGATTGGTTATAAAAGTGGTACCCTCGTGTTTCTTTTGGATAACCAACAAAGAAACATTTATCCGATTTGGGTTCAGGCTTTGTTGAGATATTTCTCTTCACATAAGCTTCACATCCCCAAACCTTGATATAAGACAAGTTAGGGACCTTCCCTTTCCATACTTCGTATGGTGTCTTATCAACAGCTTTTGACGGTGTCCTATTCAGTGTATAAGTTGAAGTCTAGAATTATGTGTTCCCAAAAGAGACCAGTAGTTCATTTAGACCTCTCATCGAATGGTCGAACTATATCTAATATAGTTTGTTTTCTCGAAACATAACCTTCATGTGCTTGTGAACTGATAGGTTCCACATACATCAGTATGGATCATCCCTAATAAATCACTTACATGTTCTCCTTTCTCCAAGAAAGATGACATTGTTATCTTGTCCATCACACATCATCCACATGTATCAAATGACTCCAAGTCAAATGAATCTAGAATGCATTCTAAAAGAAGATTCGTTACATATTTAGATGTTGATTTGACCTAATCAACAATGTTATAGTTATGTCTCATTGAGACTTATTCGATTCGGCCTTTAGTGTTAATGTTATATATGATTTTTCAAGTTTAAAGTATACATAAACAATATAATAAACGTACCAAAACAAAGAATAATTCACAATTAAAATAGTTACCAAACTATTTAATAGTGAAAAACTAATCCATCAGTATCCAATACTGAACCAATATTCATTGTTTATTGAAGGTACGAAATTACATAGTTATAATACTAAAACAAGGCCCTAAGGCAAAACAACATCATATGATCATGCGGCTAATGCAGCGACATTCGCTTCATTTCTCGCCCGTAGATCGACATCTCTACTCACCAAACTTACACTTCTATGTAGTTCCTCCACATACAAATGTGAGAACCACATTTGGCATCCAATACCCAAGAAGTAGAATTTGTGGAGTTTAATGTCTATAACATTAATACCTGAAGATGAAGCAACCCCGTTCTTCACATCTTCATTGAACTTTGGGCAAATTCAATTATTCCCAATAATTGAGTTTCATTCAAATTTCCCATTCAAAATTATCTCAATGTCAAAACGTGATAAATCGTAAGTGAAAAATCGAAGTTTTCTAACCAGCGATATTATCATGCAATTGAAACCCTATCTCTCATAAAATATGAGGGAGCCAACCAGACAATCGATTCACGCCATCCAATGGCTCGAAAGTCTCTAATTTGTGTCATTGATGAACTTAAGTGTTTTGGATTAAATCACTCCCCGAGGTGAAAATAATCATAACCTTATAATCCATCAAATGAAAGACAAATTAGGCATTTGTTTTGAAATTGAATAAAATATGAACTTTTATATGTTTGCAAGTAGTGTCCAACACTTTTGCAGTAGACGCATTGAGATTCCCTAGGAACCCTAGTAGCCTTCTTGCCCATGCTCTTTTGACTACCCTATCCCATATCATAAGAATTTCCCTCTTAGGGTCCTTTTCTATCGCCGGCTCAACAGCCTTGAGCATCCCGTGGAGCTCACGAAGCGATTTCTTCAAACCATTCATATGGAAAATTTAGCCTAAAGGCATTATAACCATAATGAGATTGAAGTATGAAATCGGTTGCCAAATAATCATCATAGGAAAAATCTAGGCGGTCACTTGAAACAAATAATCCAATCATTTGTTGTACATGTGATTCCATAGATTTCCATTTTTCCAGCCTAGCTGAAGCGATGACCCTGGTCATACCGAACCGCTCAATCTTAGCATATTCCCCGAACATGCTATTGAGTTGTTCAATGATATCTTAGGATGTGGTTATCTAACACATTTTCATTGTCTTCGTATTTGAGGACCATCCTCAAATTACGTTGTGAATCAAGAAAATTTATGTTGTTCAATTTTTCATAATCAAGAATTGAACCAAACTTGAATCGAGTTGAAATTAACATGATAAACTACAAAAGAAAGATAAATAAAGTATGTAAACATTCACAAAGCGGTAAACAAATAAGGTTGTCTAACAAGCTACTTATTTATTTCATTTTGTTCAATCGATATCTAATATCTTTGTTCCCTTGAACAAAACAATCCCAAGACCCTCATCTTGCAAATTATTAAGCCGACTGAGTCCGCACTTAAGAAGTCTAAGATAGGTAGACATCCCATGTCAATGACATCTAATGTCACTCTCGGTCGATGAGAGTCCCATTCTCATCTCATGTCTCGATAGCCACGCCTGCAGTGGATCTATCGATGAGAAAACCAAACTCACGTGTAAGGGTCTAACCCTTACTCCCACTTATCCCAAGATAACAAGTAGTACCCCGCTGAGGCGGACCTACCAACTTATGATCGAGGGCTTCATGAGTGTGATGTTTTTGGACAAGACATTATACTCATTATTTTGGGAACTTGCATGCATAGGTGTTTATATGTAAGTTGAACATTTATAACATAAAACATCCTATAACTAGCAAAGCAATTAAATACGTAATCGAAAGGCCCCTAGAACCTCACAACTCTCAAACGAAAAGATTAAAAGCAACAAAATAGGCCTTGAACATCTTCTGGACTGGCCCGCGCCCGCCGTTTCAGTTCCGCACCCGCCGATTTAGGTCAACCTTAGTCCATACCCCAAAAACCACGAACGGCGCCCGCCGTTTCACAAACGGCGCCCGCCAAAAGGGTACAAATAAGGCTGACCAAAAAACAGCCTTTCGGCGGTCGCCGTTTCCAAAACGGCGCCCGCTGAATCCATTCGGCGCCCGCCGGAGCACAAACGGCGCCCGCCGTTTTGCTCCAGCAGCCCGGTTTTCGCCCGTTTCGCTTCATTTTGCTTCGTTTCTTCTCGTTTTCGCCGGAGAGCCGAGATCCACCATCGAACCATGGACCAAGTCCATCGCTTACAAGTTTGAACAATACATATTGAAATAGAAAACCTATCTATTACAAATGATTCCAAGGGACGCAGCCCTCCAAAACTATGGCCAATCGTACGTAAAAAACGACAATTTCATTCACCCGACCACTAACGGTGGCCGGCCTTACATCTAATCTCATAATCACAATTAAACGTATAATCCAATTATGTTGATTTAACCTTCGTGTCCAACACAAAAGTGTGCACGAGCCCTAGGCTCTGATACCAATTGAAGGTACCGGTATACCGATCCAATCGATATACCGTGTGTGCGGAAGCGTGTAAAGCAATAGATCTACTATGCCATGATCTTAGTGCACACTTAATGTGTATAAGAACACATATAAACATATATATATACACATCCAATATATATATATATATATATATATATATATATATATATATATATATATATATATATATATATATATATATATATATATATATATATATAAGGTTCAACGATTACTTACTTTTGTGACGAAGTGATTCGTCGATGTCGTTGAGGTGGTGTTGAGTCGATTGAACCACCTCAAATGGATCAGCCTCTCGAAGCTCTCCTTGTGAATGACCTCGTCACTCCTTTAGATCGTCCGGATGTGGAAGCCGCACAAATGGCCCGGCCTCTACGTGTTGCACACGAACCCGGATAATGAACACCTTTGCTTGCTTGAGAATGGATCTCCAAGATCACCTCTTTTCTCTCTATTTGTGTGGAATTTCGTGGCTGAATATTGTGTGTGATGAAAAATCAGATTTTCATCTATATAATCACTTCATTATGCACACCATTACACCTCCTTGTAACCTCCTTCATAATGTGCATAAAGATGCACCATTTAACACACAAAAGGGGTTACAAAGGAGGTGAAAGGTCATGCCACATACACATGCCACAATGCATTGTATGTGGTCCCACTTGCTTGTGTGGCATACCATGTCACACTATGTGACATGCATCCATGCAAGCCATGCATCCCATGCATGTATATTAAATCCACGTAAATATTGATTCTAAATCAATATATATCAAGCATCGTACATTATCTTCGAGTCCATGTGTGACCCTGTAGGTATGATTTAATTGATCAATATTATATTGTTCCCAACAATTTAATATTATCGAATAATCATTTAACATCCATAGACGACCTTATGACTTTATCGATTGCACACGTAGGATCGAAGGACATATCCCAACACAACCAACCTCACCGTAAGGAAATATCAAAGGGTACTGAAGAGCATCATAGCAACCATAATAGTAATTAATTGGGTACGACATTTCAGAATCAGAATAAACCCTAATATCCTGACGAGACACAGATGCACCAGCTGAGCCCGACACTAAATTAAGGCTTACCTGGTCAACATTAGGGCAGTTAAAAGTTTTTTGGTTTACACGTGGATTCGACTGCAAAAATATGTAATGATTGTCCAAGGTTGGCATATGCCGTAAACTTCGAAAAAACTTGGCATATGGATTTTCATGCGAAATATCTAACAAAAGTTTCAAAATTGGTTCTGATAATTTATCACATGCCTGGAGCCTAATTTCAGATTCATAGTTCATATCATAAAAATATAGCTGAGCATTTTTTAACGAACCATCGTCCGAAACCAAATTATTCATAAAATGATAAACTTGTCCTTGAACTTTGATAGTGTAAATGTCATTGGTTCTTTTTTCCAAATTTTTGTCAGACCTCACCCCCAAAGATGTGAATGCTAAATGGTTGTTATAAGTTCTTATAGAAAGACGAAATTTTTTCCCAAGGTCAGTTGGGTATATAAGAATAGAAATCAAAGACACAGGCAATGAAGAAGCAGCTAAAGTAATGTCACCATCTGCACAACACATATTTGGTGATTCTCTAAAAAATTTAATTGCACCAAAATGTCGACAAGACACACATAACGGCGGTAGAATCTCTTTATCAGCCACACAAGTCAAAAGCTGACGACCATTTATTTTGGGTTTTTTTTCGTGGAATATGCAACGCAGACGCGACAGAGGCAATAATAGGAGTTGGATTATTCATTGATTTCAAATGTATCGATTTGTTATATTTTTTGCATTTGTATCTTTTATAAGCAGTGTCCCTATATTTTGTGCATACAACATTTGTCACTAAATCAAGCAGCACACATGAAACACCAGACAATGAACGTGTATACATATAAGAATGTTTCAAGGAATTATCGTTTCCCACAGCAAGAGGGACATTACAACACAAATCACCCAACAAGCGAGTATTAACACAATTAATACCAACACAATTTTCTCGCAGAGGATATAAATCATGCATATTTTTTGCAGCATTTGTCAAATCAGAATGGAACACAAGAGACAAAGAAGTCAATAAACGCGCGTAAACAGAAGTAAGATCCAAACAGTTAACTTGTATAAGAATTTCAATTCGTGCTCTTTTCTTATGAGCATCAATAATAGTGGAACTGATGGGAACAACCGATGACATGCTTTTTCTTGTCTTATTAGCGGCGAGCACCGACGAGACAATTGAAATAGCTTTAGACGAGGGAGAAATCGAAGGAACCGAAAAATTATTAGATTCACCAAGCAACATATAACGAGGTATGTTTAAAGAAGCACATGCATAACACTCATATAAGCCCACACATTCATAATCAACATCTAACAAGCAAGGCAGGCCACAACTAACACACAACCGAGACATTGAAACAAAATAGAAGAGGCAAATGATACGGCGAAGAAGTAACACAAATCAAAATAACCGAACGATGCAAAATGGTAAGCTAAGAAAGTAGCTAAAATACCAAATCAGTAACTGCTTCTTATGTAAAAAAAATAAACACATTACCTGCTTGAAGCAAACAAAATAATGTGCACATCAAAACCTCTTTTCACGCCCTCAGAGCCAAGGTGAAGTGGACCCAGTACTCCTTGTCGTGCGAATGATTTTTCAGCCTGTACAGATATTGTAATTAATTTGAAGACGATAATAAACCAATTTATATTCACACGAGAAATAAATAACCAAATTATGCAAATTGGTAGGGTAAGAAATTAAGAAAAAGACCAAATCAGTAATTGTATGCTATATAACAAGAAAGGAAAAAATTGGTGTGGCCCAAGTAAAGAAAACAAGTTGCAGACCAAAATATAGAAGTTTTCAAATATTGATAACCTATTAATGGATTGTACATGATCTGTACATACTACACTGTTGTGCCTTTTACGATGCTCTGATACCACTTGTTGCGATATTGAAGTTAAATCGCTCACGGCTCTCGAAATATATATGAGATGAGAATAAAACGATAAACGAAAAAAAACGAACACACAATTTACTTGGAAACCCAAAACACGGGAAAAAACCACGGGAATAAAGAACCACTCGACTACATCGTTGAGGCTTACAATAATTCACTCTATTGGACTCTATTATTTTCGTCTACCGGAGAACCCCAATTTATAGGTGTACAAACCTATCAAATTGGAAACAATTAGAATTAGGAATAAATCTTTTTCCTAATCTATGACTCCTAAATTAATAAGGAATAGAATTATAATTCATATAATTCTAATTCCCTAATTAAATAAACTCACGCAAAAATCTCAGTGCAAAAAGGTCACGCAAAAAAGACTCAGTGCAAACATGCGCAGAAATCCCGTTGGGACAGAAAATGGCGACCGCCATTTCCATTCTGCGGTCGCGGAAAAACTTTGGCGGGCGTCGAAGCACATTCGGCGGGCGCCGAAAAGCCGAAAAACTTCCAGACCCGTTTTCGACCTTTTCGGCGGGCGCGGAAAACCCTTCCGCGAGTGCGGTTCCCTCTCCGGCGATTTTGACCTCTTTTTGCGTCTTGATTCGAGTCATAATTCAACAAATCTCCACCTTGACGAGAATCGCGACTCCAAGCCGCACCCTCCTCCAACGATCATAAACCAATTTTTCTTTCTTCCACCCAGCCCCGCAGGACTCACTCAAAACATGAGCAACCTATGTTTGAACCGCACCAAACTTAGTACAAGAATGCGAAGTTGCACCGATCATCCCTTGGGTACCACCAAGCTATATGACCTCCACACAATCTCCATTCTCAAATATCGCCTTCCCACTACTATCAGCACTACCTGCATTCGCTAATCATCCAGTGCTATCCATAGTACGCCTAGGCTCGATTATCCGTACGCCTAGGCTCGATTATCCAAAATTTGATTACTATTCGTGTTAGTATTCCCGGTGTCCCCGACACCAACACACATGCGCATGACTTTTAAAACAAGGTGATCCCGACTCACCTTCCAGCGAATGACTTCCTTGGGCAGAGGTAGTTGCCCACTTGGTAATTGTGTTGCCACATAGCTCATACAATCTACCAAATCTTTCTCTCGCCTCGCAAAATAAGTCGCCCGACTTACTTTCAACACTCCACCTGTACCGAAGTTGGTACCCATTCGGATCTAAGGTCTGAGAGAGATAAGATTACCATTCAGGATCAGAACGTACCTTGCAATACCGAGGGTTCGAATATGCCCATCGACCATCTTGATTCTTACAGTTCATGTGCCGCGTATCTCACACGATGTGTCATGCCCATGACCACCGTTCTACCGACACCATCGAACATCTAGAATCTAAGATACACCCCTCACTTGTTCCCCAAATCAGAGACAACCAGGAGTTCCCCATCGATGGAACCTCCTTCTCCGGAATCGGCCACCTTCGATTTCTTTCTCCGATTCATCAGGGCCTGACAGTCCCCCTTCACGTAGTAGTGACAAACCCCCTAGAATTTCTCTCATGCTCCACCTTGGACATTAAGAAATTCACCTAGATTTTCACCACTCCCTTTTTCCTTGTAGTAATGAAAACCCCCTGAAATTTCTTCATCTTTGCCCAACCCTGGACACCAAGACATTCCCCCAGGTTTTCACTACTAAAAAAAACCTCCTTCATCGTCTCCCTCGATCGCAAAGTCACGACCGCATAAAACAAATCACCAGAGGGATAGAGTGCAATTATACCTCTTACCTTTCTTTCTTCCATACCTTCTCTTCTGGCTCCATCGCGCTTGACATCTTAACCATGCCTCAGCAACGCATCATCAAGATCCATGTTGGTTAGAACCACAGAACCAACTCCACCATGAATCGCCATGAAGAGAACAACGTGTTCCGATCTAACACCGAATATCAACCATCGTCGCCATCTCCCAAAATATTCTCGAGCACCACCTTGATCTAGAAACACCAATATCCGCAACGCCCGCCTCGTATGAATTCCGCGTCCGGGATCCCTAACGAAAGCTCTTGATAACAGGTCACAGGATCGTAACCTAGCTCTGATACCACTTGTTGTGCCTTTTACGATGCTCTGATACCACTTGTTGCGATATTGAAACTAAATCCCTCACGGCTCTCAAAATATATATGAGATGCGAAGAAAACGATAAACGAAAAAGAACGAACACACAATTTACGTGGAAACCCAAAACACGGGAAAAAACCACGGGAAGAAAGAACCACTCGACTATATCGTTGAGGCTTACAATAATTCACTCTATTGCACTCTATTATTTTCGTCTACCGGAGAACCCCAATTTATAGGTGTACAAACCTATCAAATTGGAAACAATTAAAATTAGGAATAAATCCTTTTCCTAATCTATGACTCCTAAATTAATAAGGAATAGAATTATAATTCATATAATTCTAATTCCCTAATTAAATAAACCCACGCAAAAATCCCAGTGCAAAAAGGCCACGCAAAAAAGACTCAGCGCAAACATGCGCAGAAATCCCGCTAGGACAGAAAATGGCGACCGCCATTTCCATTCTGCGGTCGCCGAAGCACATTCGGCGGGCGCCGAAAAGCCGAAAAACTTCCAGACCCGTTTTCGACCTTTTCGGCGGGCGAGGAAAACCCTTCCGCGAGCGCGGTTCCCTCTCCGGCGATTTTGACCTCTTTTTGCGTCTTGATTCGAGTCATAATTCAACATACACAACACAACCTTTTGACACTGATGAAATGATAACTCTCAATTGATATGTCAGATGTGATGCATGAACAATGCCGAATATGTGAGGAAACTAGTATCTCTACTTAGTTCAGTTTAAATATGTATGAACCCCAATAGAAGGTGCATCTTTGTGCCATTGATGAAAGCTAACTTTTAAATTATCTCTAAAAAACAGAGCACATACTGTTCTAGCACCAAATGAATAAAAATGAAGTGTCCAAAAAAAACATAAATCGAGAAGGAAAAATAAGAGAAATCGACAAGAACCCGAAAATAACATGAACCCTAAAATCCCCCGTGAATTTGAGGGACGAGAAGGAAGACATCGCACACCTGACTTTTAATTGATTCGTGTGCAAGATTGATCGGAGCGCCAGAGAAACCCTATACTCTGGGCGAAGGTAAGTCGAAGAGAAGAGGACCTGCGAGTTTGAGAAATTCAAAGGTAAGAGAAAATAAATATCACATAAAAGTGTAATTAGCTGCACGACAGTATCCATGCGGCCATTCTTACAAGAATTCGAACGAATTGTAGAAAGAATTGCAGAAAGAGAAGACGATTCTTGGATCGGTTTTTTTTTGCTTTTGAAAGAGATAATGCAGAATTATTTATTAAATTCTAAACATACACTATTAATCTATATGTACAAATAGAAAATATATAATTAGTTGTACGCATCTATATTATAGACATGTGTAGCTCATTGCAAAAAAACCCAACTTCTATATAAGATATAGATAATGATTGTTTCCTTTAGCAGCAGCACTAGTTACATATTATGCATAAATATATAACACAAGAGAATGATTAGTGGCTATTGGTTTATGTAGCATAAGTTGAAGTATAAGTTAGTTGGTGTACAGTTATATATATATAAATAGATATACATGTGTGTGTACATGCATATGGAGGGAGCAGCAGTATATATATATATATATATATATATATATATATATATATATATATATATATATTAAGTTGTTATTTTTGATTATATGTAATAGTTGGATACTGACTATATTTGATTAATTGTGTAACTTGATAACAGGTGGTATGTTTCTTTTAATTTAAGTTTTGATTATATTTCACATGTTTATATTTATGTTCGTTTCAATGTTCAAGTTGATCGCATCATGTCATTAGTTCATGCATACACGTAAGAATGCATTTGCATTAGAAGTTCATTTCATGGTCAAAATACTAAAGAACGAAAGTTAAAGGTTAAAGTAAATAATGTAATGTTGGGCATCGTGAGGAACTACCTTAAGCAGGGTGACACTAACTTTAATGGCCTCAATGGCTAGAGCGTCGAAAAGGCATCTAGACCAGGGTGTGCAACTAACTTTAATGGTCTCAATGGCTAAAGTGCGAAAAGGCCTCTTGACAGGGTGTGCAACTAACGAACGAATGACCTCAATGGACTGGGGTAGCCCTTACGATGTCAAGTAAGCTTGCGTCTAAACGTAAAGATATGAACGAATGTTAATGTTAAAGAAAAGTTACTTAAACGTTTCAAGTTAAGTTTATTTCCTACGTCTAAGTTAAGGAGTTGCATTGCATTAAAGGTTCAACGTTTAAGATACAAATTAAGACGACAAGTGGAAAGATCAAAGCATATAGATTGCACGTCTACTTGCTAGTCAGTGGACTGACCCTTGTTAAAATAAATGTTTTCAAGTGTTTCTATTGATTAACTGGAGTAGTCGAGGATGCTGCGTCCTGATTCGTACAATGTTTAATGAGTGAAACTATTTTTTTGTATTTAACGCACGTGTTTTACAACTTTAACTAATTCCGCTGCATTTACTATTATTTAAAACTTTTTACCGTTAAGTTTTCAAATGTCGACGTGGACTTCAAAGTATTCAAATTATCCGCCCTTATTTTCTTTACAAAATTAATACTATTATTTATATATTTAATAAAATAAAACGGGGCGTGACAAATGGTATCAGAGCAGGTGTCAGCCGGAATCGCGGGAACTAAGTGCCATACGAGACCAAGTGCTCCACCCAGAAGTTGGTGAGAGTACTCGTAGGGGCCACCTCTAGAATCCTGCACAGATGGTAGGTCCTGGGAAAGGAAGGCGCACAACGAGGACGTTGCGCATAAAAATGTGGGGTGATTGTAACGCCCCAGAAAATGTAAGGCCTTAAAGGAATTGAATATGCTACTCATACCAACAAGATGCATCTACTTTTCTGGGCATCCTTCTATAAGAACTCCAATGTTTAGCGTGCTGGCTCTGGGGTAATTCTAGGATGGGTGACCCCTGGGAAGTCTCCCGGGTGCGCACAAATGAGGACAAAGTGCGCTGGAAAAGAAAAGTGTTGGTACAGTGGGGCTAGGATATCACTCCCTACGACAGTCATTGATAACCGAGCCAGCCCATTAGGGTCGGGCTTCGACCCCTCAACGGGTCGGGGCGTTACAGTTTAAGTATTTTTAAAATAAAAATAGGTTATGTATTCCAGAATAAAGGAAAATGTCAAAAATATTGATCGTATTGTGAGTAGGGGTGGACACTTCCTCCCCTATTTTTAAAATAAAAATAGGTTATGTATTCAGTATAAAGAAAAAGGTCAAAAATATTGACCGTATTGTGAGTAGGGGTGGACACTTCGTCCCAGAATCCCGATCCCGTTTCGATTCCATTTCGAAAATTAGCGGGATGTGATGGGATAACTTTTGAAAATGACAATCCCGTCCCTTCTCGTCCCGTTTTAAAACTTTCATAACGGGACGAGATCGGGACGATCCCGTTTTATCCCGTCTGTCCCGATAATTAATTTAATAACAATATAATTTTTATTTTTTCAAATAAATTAATAAAATATCAAAATATTAATCATACTCTCAATTAAATTTATTATTTTATTAAGTATATATTTAAAATCATAATATTTTAAAATAATTTAATTTTTGTTATAAAATTAGTCTTTAAAAATACTAACATTCATATTTTAAAATTTTAAACAAAATCAAAATATGATTTAAATTGAATATAAATAACTCCAATAATATTTTACTTATTTAATAATGTATGTTTAAAATTAAATTTAAAATCAATTCAATATACATATATGGGTGTGTATGTATATGTATGTATATTTGTCATAAAAAAATTATCGATTCTTATTTTATTTGAATTTTTATTGTTTTATAAGTCGATAATATTATTATTTTATTAATTATTTAATTTTTTATTTAATATTTTGGGATGTCTCGATCTCGTATCGATCCTGACCAGAACCCAAATGTGATTTGGATGTGCGGGACAAATTATTAAAATGCAAATCTCGTTTAATCTCGTCCCGAAAATTTATTTCCAGGACGGGACGAGATTCTCATCGCTTCTTATCCCATCTCATCACGTCCACCCCTAATTGTGAGTGATATTATGAGAGGTCCAAATCTCCTCGTACAATTTGAGTTTGGCCCATTATACTTTGCCTCGGCCCACAAGCCCATGCTCTCTACACCACACCATCAAATGCACATTAGCATTACACAACATTATTTTATTTATTAATTGTTAGTTAGAAAAACAATTGAACTTAAAAAAGCTTACATACAAAATAACTTCTTCAATTTAACCGAAACAGATAAATTAAAGAACTTACGTAGTATTTAGGAAAATGTATAGTATTGTTTAGGTAGAAATTTATAAATACACTTATTCACGTAATTTATCATTTCTAAACACTCATTTAATAAATAAATAAAAAAATCTACATACATAAATCCAAATATATCTCAAATACCCTTTCAACTAGTAAAAAAAATTCGAGGACCGAATATGTCTCTCGGGGATCGAATATGAATAAGTAATTTGGGGACCGAAAATGTTATTCGGGGACCGAATATTAAATAATCCGGGGATCAGATATGTAATTTAGAGACCGAATATGTTAATCGAGGACCGAAATATGTAATTCGGGGACCGAATTAATTCTCCAAGACTGAATATTTAGCTTTAATATCAATTACATAATTTGTCGGGCAAAGGTCTTCCACATAATTACACAATCCATGTAGGCAGGGGCGGGCAAAGGTCTTCCACATAATTACACAATCCATGTAGGCAGGGGCGGAGCCACTAAGGAAGCTCTAAGGGCTTAAGTCCCTCTAAATTTATTAATTTTGTCTTTTTAGATGTAATATTTATATAAAATTAGTCTACTTTAATGATCAACCCCAGAGCCGTGAGACAAGATCATTAATGAGTAAGAGTTGATTATTATATTTAATAAATTTAACTAATAAAAATATTAACGCTAAGGATTAATTGCTTAATAAATTCAACAACAATCATTATTTTTATTATTGTTGTTCCCATAATTTACTAATGTTTAATAAATATAATATTAATAAATTAATCTAATCTCAATATGTTTAATCAATAATTATTATGTTAATAAACCAATAAATTTAATCAATGTCTAATAAATATAATATTAATAAATTAATCTATAAGATAAATATGTTTGGGCATTACAATGCCTTAAAGGATCTAAGCAGAAGTTGTTTTGCTAACATATTTATTTGTTTTCTTCTTTCTTCACAATTTGTACTGTTGTAATCACTTGTCTTATTAGTGATTTGATTTAGCACGATTCGTTAGTTGGAACGTGCTTGGAAAAACAATCAACATAGAAGCTTTCTGTCGCAGCACAGCAAGGCAGAGTTATGTCGCAGCGCTGCAAGGCATGGACTAAGTCGTTGAGTCAAGAGATCGAGCGAAGCATGAGCGTAGGGCAAAGGATTGCTGAAGTCCAGAGAGTATGGAAGGCAGTGCAGTACGGCAGAGCATTCCAGAAGAACTTCAGAAGGCATTCCTGCGGCAGTGGTCAAAACAGCCTGGCCTAGAATATCTCAACCGACTTGTTGACCTAGCTATTCAAGGAATTCAGTTGGGAATCTCCTCCTATAAATAGAGGACGACCCCAACACTATTCAGCAACTTTTATACAACACAATTACACCTTATACACTTCAATTTCCTCTTTAGATCGATCGATCAGCTTTAGAGCCGAAGACTTCAAACGTGAAGTTCTTCGTGCTGTGTACCTCTCATCTCTGGGAGTGTCCTTTTGTTATGCTGATGATCGAAGGCTTAGAATAGGTGTACTACAGTAGTTTCTAGGTTTTGTTGTTGATTGTTCATACTTCTTGGATACGATTAATACGAAGGCATACATGTGTATAGCCTTTGGTAAAATCATTTGTAAATCCAAAAGTATTTCTTTTGTAAAGACTCGTTTCTTTAATAAAGATTTTGGTCGTAAGACCGTTTCGTATGTGTATAATTTAAATACACATACAAAGATTAAATTTGTGTTCTTTACATTTCCGTACGTGTGTGTGTGTTCGTTCTTAAAGTGATTTATTTTTATTAATTCCGCTGCAATTTATATACATATATCACATACATATTTATGAGATTAACAAACTGATCAATCTGAATAAAATACTTAAATTAAGTAAATCACGAAAAACGAACATTTTATGTACAAGGCATCGTGCTGCGGCATACGCTGTTCTGCCGCAGAACACTGCCTTGTCTAGGCTGCGCATTTCACTGCGTTTATTTAGTGCCTACGACTTTCAAGTGGTATCAGAGAGGGCACTAGACTTACTTAGTGTTTAAGGTCCGTCTGATCACGCACACTTACAATGGCAGATCCATCTTACATAGTACGAACACCGGTTGTTCTTGACGGTAGTAATTATGGATTTTGGAAAATCCGCATTGAAGCAAGGATTAAATCAATTGATCGCAATGCGTGGCTACCGAAGAGGAAATCCCTGAAGGCGGTAAGCTTGAAAAAGCCCTGGAGAAGTGGTCTACCGAAGAGGTTGCCGCAGCTACTGCCAACGATAGAGCAAGGTGTGCCATCCTTGAGTCCATCGATTGCACTATGTACAGAATTGTTAAACAGTGTACTACTGCCAAAGAAGTATGGGATATGCTTGCTCTTCATTGTGAAGGTAACAACACAGTGAAGAAAACCAAGGTCCGTATGCTCATGTCTCGTTTCGAGAACTTGCGTATGAACGAGGACGAGACATGCCTTCATTACTTTGGAGAATTAATGTCCATTGTTACTGAATGTGCTGACCTTGGTTCACCCATTAGCAACCCGGCAGTGTGTAGTAAAATAATGCGATTGATGAGCACGAAGTTTCTGCCGAAGTTCACTGCCATAGAAGACAGCTCCATGTTGAGGAAGATTATGTTTCATTAATGGCGATCTTCAAGAACTATGAACTAAACCATGAAGATCGTGAAACTCACGGAAATCACGTTCACGAAGCGACAAGAGGAATATTGCCTACACCGTGGCAGAGCCCGACGACAGAGAACAAGGCAATAGTTCTCAAGGCAGCAGCCCCACCTCCACAAATGACTTGACCGATGAAGAGATCTACGAGCTACTTGGATATGATGGTGGAGATGACCAGTATGCATTACTCGCCCGGAAAATGGATGTTGTACTTGTTCGCTCGCTGAAAAAGTCGTACGATCCCCGACGAAGGAAGTTCCCGGCAAATTCAACACAAACTCAAGATCGACGAATTGTGATTCGCCAACCAAGCACGGGATCAACCTTAAGTTCAAGTCCAAATTCAAAGGACTGTTCGAGGATCAAGTGCCACGTGTGTCAAGGGATTGGACACTACTCAACCGAATTCCCTTCAAAAGATCGAGGCATTGGAATTTTGAATTCCATGATTGCGCAAGAAGATATGGAACAATATTGCCTTGAAGACTCAACAACTGCGCTTGCTGCTCAATTCGAAGGCACAACCCTATTTGACGCTGAAGATGATGGTCCATCCAATACTACTGCACAACGGCATATTGCATTTTTCGCCTCTACCTCAGAGACAACAGAAACTCCTGCCGCAGAGAACTGCCTGTGCCTCACTGCCTCCATCAATGGATATGAATTTGAGGAAGAATCCGTTCACGTTGATCTTTTCATCGAGCTCAAGAACAAATTCGACGAGCTACGCATGGACTTCGCACGGCAGACCAAGATGATGAAAATGCTCACCTCAACCAAAGCCGGATACGAAGAAAAGGTGAAGAAGCAGGCCATGGCAATTGAACAAATGCTCGTGGAAAAGAATAGCTTTGAAGAACAATTAAAGAAACTTGATGTCCAACTCACACGAAAGGATATGGAGGCCGAGCAACTAAAAATTGATCTTAATCGTGTAAATGGAAAACTCAAAGTTGCTAACAATACTTTTGTAAAACTTAACACGGCAACATCAAAATTAGATGCCGTAATGAGCATTTCCCATGTTGAACGGCAAGGCCTTGGACATCAAAAGGTTGTTGATGCCGTCTTTCCTAAGAAAAATCCAACGGACATGGCATTTGTAAAGGCATCAAATGACGATTCACCAACTGCCGCACAATCCTCAACTCCAAAAAGGGATGAACAAACCGAAGGCAAGGCCACTGCCCTAGCAAGAGACTGCCGCAGAACGCCGAAGCAAAGGCAGACATCATTAGGCAAGATGAAGACAAGTAAGCCCCTGCCTAAGCAACATTTTAAGTCGAAGAGACGATATGTGTACCACTACTGCCTTGTACCTGGTCATATTCGACCTTTTTGTTGGAGACGTGAAGAAGATCAAGCAAGAGGATATTACGTTCACTCCAACACTGGACCATGGCATTCCAAATATTTCACGCATTCTCTGTCTTCACGAGAAGGTAGCAATTATACGCAAATGGGTGCCCAAAACTAAACTCTCCACTAATGTTTGTTTTACAGGTCCCTCCAATGAGTCCTCTGCCGCATCCAATTCCATCCAAAGTGCTGAAACGTGCAATGTCATCTTTACTGCCCTCAAAGCTACCAAGGATGATAAATGGAACTTTGATAGTGGATGCTCACGGCACATGACTAGTGATCACCTCATCGACTACAAAGTCTTTCAAGGAGGAGAAGTCACTTTCGGAGGAGGTTCCAGTGGATCAATTGTCGGCCGAGGCACATTGAATGTGCAAGGGTTGCCTAAGTTATAGCACGTGCTTCATGTTGAAGGCCTTATTACAAATCTCATTAGCATAAGCCAATTATGCGATGAAGGCATAAATGTAAAATTTACTCACAAATTGTGTGAAGTGTTTGATAGTGCAGGGAACCCACTAATCCAGGGGGAGCGTTCCAAGTCAAACAATTGCTACGCCATTGGAGAAACATGCCTCTCTGCACAAGTCAAAGATGATATAGACCTATGGCATCAAAAACTTGGACACACAAGTCTTGGGAATTTAGAGCGTCTAATCAAGCTCGATGCTGTTCGTGGACTTCCAGCTCTCCCAAAAATCTAGAAGAAAACATGTGGACATTGCAAACAAGGAAAAATGACCCGTGCAAGTTGATTTACATGTTTTTGTGCTACTTTTTCTATGATGTTTTGTGTCGTCTCATGCCATTTTGTGTCATTCTTGTGCATCATTCTCATGATTATCGGTAGGTTTGATGTTTTGTGTAGTGTGTAGGTGTATGATCATGTTCAATGCGAAAACGAGCAAAAACGAGTTGAAAAACGGTAAATTGATTTGACCGACCACCTATCGTGATTGCGCTGCAAACTTGGCCACTTTGGTTCTCCCAACTCCGACAACCTAAAAACACCATCCATACATGGTCGGAAAGATCTTGAAATCCTCTACATGGTACTACCAGGTTGTTGTCATGGTTCCCCGTCATAAAGCCGGAATTCACGGGTTTCCAGCCCAGTATGCAGCTGCCCCGGGGTGTATGTGCAGCAAACAAACTTGGAGAGCTTGGTTCTCCCAGATCCGACCACATACATGCATGGTCCATACCTTGTCGGAAAGCTCTCGAAAAGTTGTACGAGGCCCTGCACTTTTATTATCATATATCCCCGTGATATAGTCACAGTACTTGAGTTTTCAGACCAGTACGCAGTTGCCCGGAGTGTATGCGCAGCAAACTTGGAGAGCTTGGGTCTCCCTAACTTCAGAGAACCATTTTTTGGCACCAAGCGCCCGCTCCCCTACCAGGCGGTCGCCTGCCTCCTGCCGCGCGCGAGCGCCTCCTGCCCTCAGGCGCTCGCCTGCCCCGTTTCGGCCAGATTTGACCCGTTTTGACCCTCGATTTCCAAGACAACTTATTAGGTTTTTGAACCTAGCTTTGACACACTTTTTCACGCACGATTGGAGAACTCTTAGACGCTATTCCCTAGGTTTTAAACGTCTTTTTTCTTTGCTTTTGATTCGTGGATTCAATCGGGGTTAGCACCGATTTTGTTTTGGTCTTGAACAAGTAACTAGTAAGTTGTTTTTATCTTTTGTTATTTATTGTTTTAGTTTATTTCTTGCTTTGTTATTTTCTCTCTACTTGTTTAGTTTTCCCTTGTTCTTATTTCAATATAAATTTTCAACACGTTGTTATCGATTTCAACACGGTCATGAGTAGCTAAATCTATTGCTAGGGTTAGGGGAATCCAAACTTGAATTAGGGGTTAGAGATTTACGAGTGCAACTTAGGTGTTCGATTAAATGCCAACTTGATTTTTAATGATTGTATGAGGCTTATGAGCAATTACATGACTTAGGTTAATTGAACTCACTAAAATCAACCGGAGACGGACATTTTAGTATAATTGTTTCTCGTAAATCGACGTCCTGAAATTTATGTTTGTTGAACCCGAAACCCTAGTTTTTCTTTATTTTCATTAAATCGTATTAATTGCTTCTTGTTTAAATTCAACTTCTTAATTCTTAGTTAATTTAGTTTAAAACAAAACCAACCAAATCACGCATTATGCTATACACTTCTTCCTCTTTTCTTCGTTGAAAACATAAAAACATTTTTACGGGCCGATAGTAGTGTTCCTCGTGAGATCGACTCGGGCGAGTTGCTTTAGCAATTAGTTCGATAATTTTATTTGATTTTTGACGCTACAAAAACGACCTAATCACAAGTCATCCAGCAATACCTGCCGCAGGACAATCTGATGCCTCTGCCGCAGAACCTGCCAACTCGAAAGCAGGACTGTATCAAAAGCAAACCAAATGCTTTGATCTCCTCCACATGGATTTAATGGGACCAATCGAGACAAGAAGCCATTCCGGAAAACGCTACGTAATCGTCGTAGTTGATGACTTCTCAAGATACACTTGGGTGCGTTTTCTTCAAGACAAAAGTAAGACATTTGATGAAGTGTCCAAGCTCATTAGGTGGATAAAGACCAACCATGAAGCAAATGTGAAGAGAATAAGGAGTGACCATGGCACTGAATTCGAAAACCAAAGGCTTTCCCAATTTTGTGATGCGCATGGCATTGCCCAAGAATTTTTTGCCCCCATAACACCGCAACAAAACGGTGTGACTGAAAGGAAGAACCGAACTCTCAAAGAAATGGCGTGTACCATGCTGATCGCCAAAGGCCTAAGCAAGAGATTTTGGACAGAAGCACTCAATGCCGCATGCCATATCCTAAACCGCATCAGCATACGATCAGGAACATCAAAGACAGCCTATGAAATTTTGAACAATAGGAAGCCTAATTTGAAATACTTTCATGTGTTTGGCTCTGTTTGTTATGTTCTAAATGATAGGGAACCTAGATCTAAACTTGACCCAAAGTCACTTAAAGGATTATTTGTTGGATACTCTAGGAATAGTCATGCCTATCGTATTTTTATCATACAAACTAGAACCATTATTGAATCTGTGAATGTTGATTTTGATGATCTGAGTCGACTCAGGAAACCCAAAGAAGAGGATGTAGAAGGTCTGCTCGAGCCTGCCGCAGTAGCAGAAATTGAAGGCAGTTCCACACCTGCGCAGCCTACTGCCGCACCCACTGGCTCGAATAATGATGCCCAACCTTCTACAGCGTCTCCCGAGCAATCAAATGATGAAAGCACTCCTCAACAAACAGATTCATCAGATGTTGAAGAAACACTGAACCAACGACGAAGGGATCCCCCAAGACATGTTATCCGAAACCACCCTTCAAGTCAAATGCTGACCACAAGCATGAGAGCTCATCCGTACATCGACTACCGCAACATGACCAAGAATGTAAGCATGTCTGCCACATGCATTGAGATAGGCATTGTCTCGTATCTCTCCACGGTATAACAGAAAAATGTCAAAGAAGCATTGGCCGATGAATTTTGGATCATGGCAATGCAAGAAGAGATGAAGGAGTTTGAAAGAAACAAAGTTTGGAAGCTCATTCCTCGTCCCAAAAACAAGAATGTCATCGGGACAAAGTGGATTTTGAAGAACAAATCAAATGAGCATGGGCAGGTTGTGCGCAACAAGGCAAGACTCGTGGCATAAGGCTACACCCAAATTGAAGGCATCAATTTCGATGAGACCTTTGCCCCCGTAGCACGCATGGAGTCCATACGCTTGCTCGTTGCTATTGCATGTCACCTCTGATGGAGTTATATTCTAAATGTCTAGTTTAGTGACAATATGGAACTCCTTATCTGTGTTTTTCATTATCTATTAATCAAACTGTCGGCATTTTGTCTATCTTGTACTTGAATGCAATAGTCCTAGATATATACGTTGTAGACAGTATGGCGTGAGGAGACACGCGGAAGATCATACTGTCGGTTACTCGTATACTATCGAACAGAAGCTCACGACTTAGATGGACAGGGACAATCCATCGGTACGTCGTAGTGTGACTGGGTAATAGTTGGTCTTGACTATTATGTTACACTAGTACACTTGGTGTATTGAGCAGGACCACGGGAGGGCGTTCGATTTATACTAATCGACGTAATCGAACCAGACCTCAGAATTACGGATATACGAATTCTTAATCCCTATATAATTATAGGTGCGTATGTCCAATTCTCGGTTCTTTAACTTGCCAATGAGTGAGACTATTTGATTAGTCGAGATACTCGGTAAATTGGGAATCGGAATTGTACACACGGCATGCTATAGATTATAGACAGGAAACCGTGTCCCGTTTATCGGGTTGATAACGTCCCCGAGATGAGCTCATAAAGTTTATCATGTAAACCCTGCAGGTGGATTTGTTCCACATGATAAAAAGGATGAGTGGTACTAGTCTCGGATAATAAGAAACGAATTAATTTAATTATTAGTAATTAAATAAATTCGTGGACGTTCGATATCTTAAATACGGGGAAAGTCGTATATGTAATTTCGGCGGATTTATTATTGTTGAAATAATATTAAAATTAATTTCGGGAATTCAATTATTATTTTATAGTGGAGTTAATAATAATTAAAATTGAAATCGATTAATTAAGGAATTGCGTTTACGTATTCCAAGTTAATTAATATTTCAATTTAGCCCTTAATTAATTTCCCTTAGGTCCCTAACGTAGCTCTATTTAAACCCCCCCTTGCCCTCTCCTAAGACCTACAGAACGCCGCAACTATTATTTTTCTGAGAAAAATTATTTGCTTAGCGCAAATAAAAGTTTTTCTCTGTTAAAATAAAAGTTAACGCAATTAAATTATTTTCTCACCAGAGAATAATTCACACGGTGGTTTGAGAAAGGAGAGGAGCAGAAAAGGACGAACCCAGTAGATCGTTGCCCACACAACGTCTGGAGTCGGGAAGAGAATACGTTAGAAGCTCTAAGGTCTCAACAATCGACCGATAAGGTATGAGATCGGATCTCTAAATTCCGCATTCATTCGATCTAATTTCTCGTTGAACGTATATGAACGTAGATCGGGTTCCGAGGTCGTGGATCGTATTCCTCGACTACTGGGAGTTCTAGGACCTCCGGAACGGTAGTCGGATGAGGAAAAACGACCCGGAAACGAGCCCGGAACAGCAACATCGCGTTGCTGTTCGCGGAGAAACGGCGACCGCCGTTTTGGCTTTTTTCTGGCAGCCCGCTTGGTTCGCGCGGTTGTCCTTCGGGGCAATGGCTGGGCGTGAATCGGGGCACGGGCTAGAAAAGCGAACGAAGTAGCGACTTCGGAGGTCGACTGGGAGCGTTCGGATGTGATGGGATTCGATGTCCCGGGCTATCAAAATTGCGGAACCGATAACCCGATCAAAACCCTCTCGCCGGAGACCGCACGAACACCAACTCATCCGCAGGAGTCCGACCTTTGGAGACTACGCATCCTAAGACACGCAGCCCGCCCCCAGCCGATTTTCTCCCACGAGTCGGATCTACGAACGCGAACCATATGCGAAGAACCGGGCTCGACAAGAGCGTCGCCGTGGGATAAACCCGCGGCTAAACCCTAGCCGAACCCCATCCGCGGGGTTCGCGATCGCCGTGCATGGCGATCGCTGGGGCTGCTCCGGCAGCCCCCGGGTGGCGGTGAGTCCGGCGACATCACCGCCGTCGCCATCGAGGGGAGGGCGGTCAGCCCAGCTGACCCGCCGCGGCCTAGCCGCGGCTGCCCTAGCGATCGACTTCCGAGTCGATCGCTCGCCCCGGCTTCAGCCGGGGCCCCCTTCGTGCACACGCCGCCGTCGAGGGCGGCTGGGGTCCGCCACGGCACCAGCCCGTGGCACCCCAGCGATCGACCGGAGTCGATCGCGTGCCCCGGCGTCCAGCCGGGGCTTCGCCCCTCGTCGCGCGCGCCGGGCGGTCAAACCCTAGGGTTTCGACCGACCCCTTCGATCTTCGCCGGGGATCTCAAATCCCCGTCCGCGATGATCGTCGTTTTTCCCGGATCGCGTCGTTCATGTATACATCACAATTATTCAACGCACAAATAATCAAAGAAGGGGGATCTCGATTATTACCTCGAATCGTTGTACGGAGAAACGAATTCGGTTGACGACCTTGTGATCTTCCCGCGTATTCCTTGCACCTCGTCCGAACGTCGTGTGGGCGACGAGCTATCGAACTTTATGGATCTTCCTCACTCTCAAGACTTTATGAATTCCGTAGGTTTTCTTAAGTTATGAAAAGTGAAGACCATGTAGTGCTTATATAGGCTACGAAGGGGATCATAAGGAGAATAAATATTGGGCTTCAATATTGAAAATTAAATTGGGTCCAACCCAAATCTATTAATTCTTATCAATATTAATTTTATTTATTTTCCACTATATAAATAAAATTGCACTCCCAATATTATTCCATATTATATCAAATAATATTTCTCCATCTTAGTATTATTTATTCCGTGTATTTAAGATTTAAATATCCATGAATAAATTTATTTATTGCTTAATAAATTATATTCATCTCTTGAATCCGAGACTAGTACCATTCAACCTTAATTATTGTGCGGAACGAATCCACTCATGAGGTTTACACAATAATTCCTTATGAACTCATCTCGAGGATATTATCAACCCTTCCGGGATACACTGCCCCTTCAAGAATTCACGGCATGCCATATACAAAATATAGTGACCCAACTTAACCGGTAATTAACCCAATAATTAAATCGGTTAATTCCTTTGGTAAATCAAAGTCACTTATATTAAATATACACACCCGCAATTGTTTCAGGGATTAAGAATAAAATACTCCGAGTCTCAAATCAATTATCGCCGAGCAATCCTAATTGATGAGTCTCAATTGATCCGCCCAATACACCAAGTGTACAAGTGTGATAAAATAATTAAGATAAATTATTTTCTCTCTCACACAACGACTATACCGATGGATTAGTTCGTGTCCATCTAGGTCGTGAGCAACTGTTCGATTAAATACGAGTAACCGATAGTATGATCTTCTGTGCGCCCATGCAGCACCATACTAACTACAACGTATAAAATCCAGAACTATGATTTGCATATAATTAAATGCAAATAATTGTTTATTAATTAAATAGATTAAATGCTATGATCGGGAGTTTACCGTTACTTAAATCTAGACATTAAGTACACAACTCCAACAATCTCCCACTTGTACTAAGGTCTAGTCATTTCCTCCAAACTCCCGGTTCCCATACTCATCACGTGCTTTAAAGTGTACTTCCGAGAAGTACTATGTGAGTGAGCAATCTAGGTTGCCGCTCTGAAGTTATCTTGGTGACTACTACGTCGTCTCCCTGACGATGACTCGTATCAGGTGGTACTTGCTCTATGTGTTAACATCACTTTTGACTTATGACCTCTTCTAGTTCACCGTGCACCGCTATCTAATAGCCTTTGGTAAACTAAGAGTCATATCCAAGTCAAGAGGTTATCCCGGAACCTAACCAAAACTTCCGCTGCCTCTGAGGCTGCTATTCGGTTATGAGAGTCTCTGAGAAGCGTCCCGCTTATCACTCTTTCACTTCATAGTTCCACCTCCTTCTAAAAGTGAACACATAGCCTGATATCGACTTTCACTGGTCCTTTTCTGATTCTTGGATCTGAGAATCTGTAATCTAAGAAGATTTCGTCTTGCTCAAGCCAGTACTGTGAAAGTACTCTCGCAGCATTCGAACATCCCTTATCCAGATTACTTTGATATCCTCCCACTACGCAAACCGCATAGTTGATATCAGGTTCTTGTTTTACAACATTGCATCTATAGAGCTTTCCATACTTGAAGTATAGGAAACTGCTCTGTCCTCATCTATCTCCTTCATGTGTTCAAACACATACCCTTTAGATAGATGTATGTTCTGTCTCTGAAAGGCAATAACCTTTCTCAGAAGTATGCATGTTTAAAACAAACCTTAATCACATAAGATGTCTAGGAGAAGTACAACGTTCTTATCTTTAGATCATAAGATCTTAAGAACATGCTCTAACTTCTTATCAATCTTATATCTCGATTTATTTAGACAACCTCTATTTTATGTCTGACAACACTTTTACATTGTCGCCAATGATAAAATGTTATCTACACAAAATTCCTAGAAACACCACCTTTGTTTCCATTACGTCTCTAACACACCTTCTTTGCTAAACCCTATGCAGACCTAGGGATCGATTTCATGTATACTGGATCCAGAGTTCAAAACTCCTCCAGTCTTATGAACATCTCTGGTTGCTTAGCAACCTCCCACTGCAATGGCGTCCCGGTGTGTAACAGTAACAACATTAGGTGCAGTTAGTGGTGTACTACTACTCGGTCAGGCTGGTTCTCAGTCTTTCCCTTTCCTCATTTTAAAGTATTTTGTCAATTAGGGCATTGTAGTTCATCTAATAGTTTTTCCTCTATGAACCGGACGAGACGTCCCTCTGGTTCATAGTACTATAGAACACACAATACTTCGTTCATCTAGGATATCCTACAACCATATTAAATATGTTGTTGTTTCCAGAAATATCCATAGAACATAGGTAGTTCCGAACAACTTGTTCTCTTACTATTAGATTTCTATTTCTTTACAACGCACCATCTCTACACGTAAGTGCACGGCGTGTCTCTTTGGGAATTAATCCCAATCTTTGATTATGCTATGTGTTATCTAGATAGGTGATGGCCTCCGCGACCGAGTCGCAGGCTTCTAATGGATATACTTTGATGGTTCCCCATAATAGCTTTGTGTCCATTGACAAGTCAAAACACTTTGCTTTTATGGCACATCAAGCATTCTAATCCATCACTGAGTATTCTTTGAAAGAATTACTCATACCTCTCTAATATACACATATGTCTGCATATCTAATCATTTCCAATACTCTTCTGAATTCTATCCTTTTTCCAGAAAGGTTTGCTTAGACGTATTATCCTCCAAATTCAATCCTTAGGTCGGAAGGTCCATTCCTTCAACTATAATTGATCAAATCAATTTCGACCATATGAATTTTATTTGAAAATACTACTAAGTATAAGATTTCATAAGTATAATGATAAAGAAATATCTAATAGGTAAAACAAGTTATATATAACGGTTTGTTGCATCGTGGTAGACTAAGGATTCATCATTCACATATTGCTATCTAATGTACCATAATGAATATCACCATTATTTCTTATCCAAACCATCCAATGATTAAAGAAATAAAATATCCATTAATAAAGAAAAACAGAACGAAGTTCTTTTTCAAAATAAAAGGGGTACATAAGCAATAATTGAAATGAAAACTTAAAACAGATAAATGTCTTCCACTGCAACCGCTGCTACCCCAACAGCTTCGCCCATGTAGACTCGAATTCTTCTTCTCTAAGTCGCCGGGTTTTCTGGAACCCCTGCATTCAAAAATGCACATACCGTCAGTGGTTCCATATCTACACACCAGAATTCTGGTAGATAATACCGTTGACTATGTTTTTACGACTAAAGAAAGATTCGTACCTCTGAGAGGACATTCAGACTTCCAGTGTCCCATCTTGTTGCATCGGAAGCACTTACCCTTTGGCTTTGCAGCCCCCACTTGTGGTGCAGTCCTCTTGACACCACTGGGTTTCCAGGCTTGCTTCCTTTTCTTGCCCCTACCTCCACCAGGCTTAAAGCCTTTGGACTTGGTAGCTACAAGCGCTTGAGACTTGCCCTTCTTGTAGATCCCCTCTGCCGCCTTCAGTTCAGTCAGGAGTTGCGCAAGAGTATAAGATAGTTTACCCATATTATAGCTCATACGAAACTGCTCAAAACTAGGGGCCAGAGACTGGAGTATGATGTCGACTTGCGTCTCAGCATCAATAGAAGCTCCTAGGACCTCAAGTTCATTCAACAAACTCATCATCTTAAGAACGTGCTCCCCTACGGGCGTTCCTTCAGATTGAGTAGTCGACATAAGGACTCTCATGGCTTCTTGCCTAGCCGCACGATCCTGCTCCCCAAACATCTCCTTGAGGTTAAACATCATATCATAGGCAGTGTCCATTGGCTCATGTTGGGTTTGGAGTACATTTGACATGGAAGCCAAAATATAACACCTAGCCATTTCATCAGCCTTTTTCCACTTCCGATATGCCAGTTTCTCCTCATCAGTTGAGGCAGCCGTGGGCTCAGCAGGGCACACTTCATGGAGTACATACTTGTACTCTTCCGAAGTTAGGACAATGTCTAAATTTCTCTTCCAATCAATATAGTTGGTGCCAGTGAGCTTATGCTCCTTGAGTATCATAGAAAGTGGGTTCATAGCTATTCTCTAAACCTATAAGCATATTTAAACAAACAATTAATTTAATATCCGATATTATCTCCCTTAAATAATATCATTAAATTACTAATCACATCTAAAATCCCATCAGGTAAGGCAAGCCACGTGGTGTGGACGTTTACCCACCCAAATGATTTAGCAATTAGTTTTTCTTTGGTCATACATCGCTTATAGCGGAACCTCGTGGGGAGGAATACTACAAGGCGTATCTAAGTGTAAACCATTACTCAGCACCAAAGTGAATCGTTAGGAATTGCTACATTACCGCAAGCCACGTGGTGTGGACGTTTACGACAACTTCACAACTCTTCATAATTCCTTACAACTGTCTACATAAATTAATCCAAAATCCGTCAGTGCAGCAAGCCACGTGGTGTGGACGTTTACTTCACTAAGAGACTTTTATAATTGACTCCCAATTACCAGATCCATTCGATTTTCGTAAATCAAGACGCGGAGAATCATAAGTGAAACTCGAAGTTTCTAACCAGTGATTCACCATGCGAACAACTCTATCTCTCATAAATGAGGGAGCCGAGCAGAAAAACGACCCATCTATAAAAGTATGGCACGAAAGTCTCTAATTTGTGTCCTCTACATGACCAAGTGGCTCTGGCTCCATTCCAATCCCCGGGGTGAGAATGAGTCGACTTGAAGTCAGTTTCAGAAAGACAAATTAGGCATTGTTTGATAAACTGGATCAATGTTTCTTGTAAGAGGAATTACAAGAATTCTCCTCCAATGACACGTCTATACGAACTTCAAAAGTCCATAAGAGTCACCAAGAGAACAGTAATGGAGACCATGGGAATGTTTCCATCCCCTCTCCCACTTAGCTTTTTATAACAAAGGGATACGCTATCTAATGCATAATTAAACACATAAGCATGCATGAAAGCAATAAAGCACATAGCACATAGTCAAAAATAATGCTAGAGAAATTATTTTTCTCCGACTATCATGGCTTTATCTTCATATGCATCTTCTAGTCTTCAGTCTTCGTTTCTTGAATGCTCCATGTGACGAGAATATTAATTTCTAATATTTAAATCTATTTATTTTTAATTAATCCAAAAGTTACTTAATTCGAAAATTAAGTCAATCGAATATATCAAAAATAAAATTAAATATCATTAATATTTTTATTTATTTATTTTCCTATCTAGTTCTATTAAATCTCTAGAATAATCTATCCAAGTAAAATTTGGAATATTCTAGAAGATATCTATAATAGAACAAGGAAATAAAATAAATAAATTAGGACTTCTACTTTTCAAATTTATTTTTATTCCTAATCCATGAATATTCCCATGAGTAGGAATAATCAAATAGGAAAAATAAATTTAGTACTAAATTAATTAAATTTCTAATCTATGAATAATTCCATGAAGGAAATAAATCAATAGAAAATAAAATTAATTTAAATTAATTCTTTTCCTAATCCATGAGAGTTTCCAAAAAGGAAAGTACTCAAATAGGAAAAATCCGAATTAATTGGGAAAGTAGATTTTTGTAGGAATAGCACGGGATTAGGAGATCCCACGCCATCCCCACGATGATGGATCGGCCGGCCACTCGGGAGGAGCGCCGCCGCCGCCTAGCCATCGCCGGATAGGCCATGGGTCGATCACCACCATGTGATCGATCCCAAGCCCTTGTTTTCTCGTCACTTCTTCGTCTTCCGGCGATCGTCTCAACATCGAACCAACGTAATTAAAATTACAAAATTTAAATTACAATTCCGGTATCAATTCTATACATGAAATCGACCCTATACATTTTCCGGAAAATAAAGTGCGTAATAATAAATCCTAAATTCGGTCAACCCCCGAATTTTTACTATTACAAACATTCAACCACACAAAACGAATCTCGACATGTCCGAGAGTTTAATAATCATGATAATTAATTAAAAAACAATTAATTAAATCCAACCATGATAGCCGGAAATCCTGCAAGGTAGAACAATAATCGAACATATACATGAACACGAAACCGAACGCTCTGATACCATTTGATGGGATTCGATGTCCCGGGCTATCAAAATTGCGGAACCGATAACCCGATCAAAACCCTCTCGCCGGAGACCGCACGAACACCAACTCATCCGCAGGAGTCCGACCTTTGGAGACTACGCATCCTAAGACACGCAGCCCGCCCCCAGCCGATTTTCTCCCACGAGTCGGATCTACGAACGCGAACCATATGCGAAGAACCGGGCTCGACAAGAGCGTCGCCGCGGGATAAACCCGCGGCTAAACCCTAGCCGAACCCCATCCGCGGGGTTCGCGATCGCCGTGCATGGCGATCGCTGGGGCTGCTCCGGTAGCCCCCGGGTGGCGGTGAGTCCGGCGACATCACCGCCGTCGCCATCGAGGGGAGGGCGGTCAGCCCAGCTGACCCGCCGCGGCCTAGCCGCGGCTGCCCTAGCGATCGACTTCCGAGTCGATCGCTCGCCCCGGCTTCAGCCGGGGCCCCCTTCGTGCACACGCCGCCGTCGAGGGCGGATGGGGTCCGCCACGGCACCAGCCCGTGGCACCCCAGCGATCGACCGGAGTCGATCGCGTGCCCCGGCGTCCAGCCGGGGCTTCGCCCCTCGTCGCGCGCGCCGGGCGGTCAAACCCTAGGGTTTCGACCGCCCCCTTCGATCTTCGCCGGGGATCTCAAATCCCCGTCCGCGATGATCGTCGTTTTTCCCGGATCGCGTCGTTCATGCATACATCACAATTATTCAACGCACAAATAATCAAAGAAGGGGGATCTCGATTATTACCTCGAATCGTTGTACGGAGAAACGAATTCGGTTGACGACCTTGTGATCTTCCCGCGTATTCCTTGCACCTCGTCCGAACGTCGTGTGGGCGACGAGCTATCGAACTTTATGGATCTTCCTTACTCTCAAGACTTTATGAATTCCGTAGGTTTTCTTAAGTTATGAAAAGTGAAGACCATGTAGTGCTTATATAGGCTACGAAGGGGATCATAAGGAGAATAAATATTGGGCTTCAATATTGAAAATTAAATTGGGTCCAACCCAAATCTATTAATTCTTATCAATATTAATTTTATTTATTTTCCACTATATAAATAAAATTGCACTCCCAATATTATTCCATATTATATCAAATAATATTTCTCCATCTTAGTATTATTTATTCCGTGTATTTAAGATTTAAATATCCATGAATAAATTTATTTATTGCTTAATAAATTATATTCATCTCTTGAATCCGAGACTAGTACCATTCAACCTTAATTATTGTGCGGAACGAATCCACTCATGAGGTTTACACAATAATTCCTTATGAACTCATCTCGGGGATATTATCAACCCTTCCGGGATACACTGCCCCTTCAAGAATTCACGGCATGCCATATACAAAATATAGTGACCCAACTTAACCGGTAATTAACCCAATAATTAAATCGGTTAATTCCTTTGGTAAATCAAAGTCACTTATATTAAATATACACACCCGCAATTGTTTCAGGGATTAAGAATAAAATACTCCGAGTCTCAAATCAATTATCGCCGAGCAATCCTAATTGATGAGTCTCAATTGATCCGCCCAATACACCAAGTGTACAAGTGTGATAAAATAATTAAGATAAATTATTTTCTCTCTCACACAACGACTATACCGATGGATTAGTTCGTGTCCATCTAGGCCGTGAGCAACTGTTCGATTAAATACGAGTAACCGATAGTATGATCTTCTGTGCGCCCATGCAGCACCATACTAACTACAACGTATAAAATCCAGAACTATGATTTGCATATAATTAAATGCAAATAATTGTTTATTAATTAAATAGATTAAATGCTATGATCGGGAGTTTACCGTTACTTAAATCTAGACATTAAGTACACAACTCCAACAGGATGTTCGAGCGATCGAACGAACGCCTCCCGGGTAGTCGATTTCCAACAATTGGTATCAGAGCCGGTTTGTGCGTTCTTGTATTGTTTGCGAGTTTTGTTTTGCAGGATAACCCGATTATTATGGTCATATGTTTATGTACTGTTTATTGTGGTTTGTTAAACTCTCGGGATTGTCGAGATCTTTGTTTTTTTTTTTGGATCGTTGCTTGTTTGTAATAGTTAAAACGACGGGTTGAGTCGTTTAGGGTTTTCTATTTTCGTTTTCGTTTATCCGGGTGTATAGGATCGATCAATATGTATAGGATCGATGCCGGAAGTAGTATAGTTTACATTTGTAATGTTGCTGCTGCTTGGTGAATCGAGACGAGATCGAGGGCCGGACGAACGAGGGTCGAGAAGTCGAACCCGCGGCTGCTGAAGGGCAAACGGCGGTCGCCGTTTCGGTGTTTTCTTGGCAGCAGCTTGCGGGGGTTCGACGGACATCACGGATCGCTTGTCGAGGGCCCGGGATGATACTCCAGTGGGAGGAGTTCGTCTCTTGGTCCTTAGACGAGTCGGTGGTGGATCGAGACCTAGACGAGCAACGAGACGAAGATCCGAGGAGACGTGCATCGAAGATTTTAAAGGCCATAATAATCGGGCCACGTTAATTGCCTTTTGTGTGTTTAACGTGTTTTATTATGCTTTAATTTCTATATGCATGTGCTTGTATATCCCTATATCGTAAAATACTAAGTGGGAGAGGGATTGGAAACAATCCCGCGGTCTCCATTCTCTGTTTCGAGAGTGATGTGTATTGACTTACGAGTTGTCTTTAGTGTCATCCTCCCTATCGGATAAAGTCGATACACGGAAATCACTTTGATCGAAATTCGAATGAAATTCCATTTTTAAAATTGAACAATTAAGTTTTCAAAGCAATGCCTAATCTGTCTTTCAAAGACTAATTTCAACTCGACTCATTCTCACCCCGGGGAGTGGAATGGAGCCAAAGCGCTTGGTTATGTCGATGACACAGATTAGAGACATTCGAGTCATTTGATGACTAGATCGATTGTCTGGTTGGCTCCCTCACTTTGTGAGAGATAGGGCTCAATTGCATGATTGATCGCTGGTTAGAAACTTCGAGTTTCACTTACGAGATATCAAGCTTTGATTAACGAAATTGTGAAATTTATTAAATGGAATTCAATTAACAAAGTTGTTTGTTTAGTAAACGTCCACACTATCGTGGCTTACTAGACGGAAACGGAACTTTGGGTTAATTGATGCTCGACAGTTATAGGAAATCGTAAAGGGACCGCATGTCAACGTAAACGTCCACACTAACGTGGCTTGCGGTGGGCGTGTAGTTTCCGAGCGGTTAACTTAGTACTGAGAAATGGTATACACTTAGGTACGCTTTACAGTATCCTCCCCATCGGAGTCACTGCTGTAATGATGTACGACCGAAGTAAAAGTCCAGTTATAAAATCGTTTGGACTAGTATATGTCCACATGAACGTGGCATGCTAGTCTGATGGGATTTTAGGATTGATTGGTAGATTTAATGATATTAATTAAGGGAGTTAATATCGAATTAAATTTGACAGTTTGATTTGTCTCTTTTATAGATATGGCACTCAACCCGCTGTCCATTATACTAAAAGAAAACAAACTCACTGGTCCGAACTATGTTGATTGGAAACGAAACTTGGACATTGTCCTAACTGCTGAGGAGTACAAATATGTACTCCATGAGGTTTGTCCTGATGAACCTATTGACACCTCCACTCCTGAGGAAAAGGAAGCTCATCGGAAGTGGGTCAAGGCTGATCAGATGGCGCGGTGCTACATTTTGGCTTCTATGTCAAATGTGCTGCAACATCAGCATGAGGCCATGACCACTGCCTATGATATGATGCTTAACCTCAAGGAGATGTTTGGTAGTCAGGATAGGGCAGCCAGGCAAGATGCCATGAGAAAACTCATGACGGCCACTATGTCCGAAGGAACGCCCGTGAGGGATCACGTTCTTAGGATGATAGGCTATCTGAATGAGATAGAGATTATGGGAGGAGCTATCGATGGGGAAACCCAGATCGATATAGTGCTCCAGTCTCTGCCTAGGAGTTTTGAGCAGTTCCGCCTGAACTATAACATGAACAAGAGGTTATATTCGTTGGCGGAGCTCCTGACTGAACTCCAGGCGGCAGAGGGAATCTTTAAGAAATCTCAGGCACTTGTGGCTGTGAAACTTCCTGGCCCTCCGGGGACTAAGAGGAAGAAGAAGCAAGGACGGAAACCCAGTGGACCCAGAAATGGTGGACCACAGAATGGAGTGAATAAGCCCAAGGGCAAGTGTTTCCGTTGCAAGCAGTCTGGACATTGGAAGTCGAATTGTCCTCTCAGACAAGGAGGTACGAATTTTTCCTTAGTCACTGAAACATGTTTAGCGGTGTTATCCACCGGTACCTGGTGTGTGGATACGGGAGCCACTGATCATGTCTGCAATTCTTTGCAGGGGTTCCAGGAAACCCGGCGGCTTAGAGAGGGAGAGATCACTATCTACATGGGCAACGCGACGAAAGTGGCGGCTGTTGCAGTGGGAGATATTTATTTATCTTTTAATAATAAAGTTTTAGTATTGAATAATTGTCTTTATGTACCGAATTTTAGAAAGAACCTTGTTTCGGTTTCTAAATTGGTTTTGAATAAATATTCTGTTTCTTTTGATAGTTCTGTTATTATCAAAAAGAATGGTGAGTATATATGTTCTGGTACATTGATAGGCAACTTATATATACTGAATCCTGATTATTCCACGATGCAACGAGTAGAGTCAAATAATACATCTAGTACCAATAAGAGAAAGGAGCCTTCTAGAATGAATCAAAAGTACTTATGGCATCTTAGGCTAGGTCATATTAACTTGGGTAGGATTCGAAGGTTGATAACTGATGGAATACTCAGTGGTGTGAAAGATGAGGACTTTCCAACCTGCGAATCATGCCTGGAAGGAAAAATGACCAAGCGACCTTTTAGTGATAAGGGGTATAGATCCAAGGAAGTACTGGAATTGATTCACTCTGATTTGTGCGGGCCTTTATCTGTCCAAGCGAGAGGAGGTTATGAATATTTCGTAACCTTCACTGATGATTACTCAAGGTATGGTTTTATATACCTGATGCGCCGCAAGAGCGAGTGCTTTGACAAGTTCAAGGAGTACAAAGCTCTTGTGGAGAACCTTCATGGTAAAACCATAAAGACTCTACGATCTGATCGTGGAGGAGAGTACCTCTCGGGAGAGTTTAAGGCGTACTTATTAGAGAATGGGATTGATTCCCAGATGACTGCACCATACACGCCCCAGCAGAATGGTGTAGCAGAAAGAAGGAATAGGACTCTTATGGAAATGGTAAGATCTATGATGAGTTATTCAGAACTACCAGTTTCGTTCTGGGGATATGCCTTGGAAACAACGGCGTATATCCTGAACTTAGTTCCTTCTAAATCAGTCCCTAAGACGCCCTCGGAATTGTGGACCGGGCGAAAGCCAAATTTGAAACACATTCGGGTCTGGGGTTGTCCAGCACATGTGCTGAAGCATGGGGCTGATAAGTTGGAATCTCGTTCAGATATTCGGTTGTTTATAGGATATCCTAGAGGAACGAAAGGTGGTCTATTTTATAGTCCTAAGGACCAGAAGATCGTTGTTAGCACCAACGCTCGGTTCTTGGAAGAGGATTATATAATGGACCACAAGCCCAAGAGTGAGATAATACTAAACGAACTGAGAGGGGACGATCAAGGCTTAGATCCAACCGAACTGGGTGATACGCCACCACAGTCTGCACCTGTAGTTACTGAGGTTACACTGGAGCCTCGTCGTAGTGGGAGGGTTGTTCGACAACCCGATAGGTTCATGTTTATAGGTGAGTCTTCGGACTTGATACCTGGAGAACATGAAGCCGATCCCTGGACCTATGGCGAGGCGCTTAAATATCAAGATGCTCAGTCTTGGCAAAAAGCGATGAAATCTGAGATTGAATCAATGGATTCAAATCAGGTCTGGAATCTTGTAGCACCGCCCAAAGGTGTAAAAGCCATTGGTTGCAAGTGGGTGTACAAGAGAAAAAGAGGGTCTGTCGGGAAGGTTGAAACCTTCAAGGCTAGGCTTGTTGCGAAAGGGTATACTCAGAAAGAAGGGATCGATTATGAGGAAACCTTTTCGCCGGTAGCTATGCTAAAGTCGATCCGGATTCTTTTGTCTATAGCAGCTCATATGGATTATGAGGTGTGGCAAATGGACGTCAAGACAGCATTCTTGAATGGGAATCTTGACGAGACCATTTACATGAGACAGCCAGAGGGTTTCATTAAGAAAGGCCAAGAGCATCTAGTGTGTAAGCTAAACCGATCCATTTATGGATTGAAGCAAGCTTCTAGATCTTGGAACATGCGGTTTGATGAGGTTATCCTGTCTTATGGATTCATTCAAAGCATGGACGAGTCGTGTGTATACCGGAGATGTGACGGAAACAGTGTGGCGTTTCTCGTGCTTTATGTAGACGACATCCTTCTAATTGGCAACAATGTGAAGATGTTGTCGGACATAAAGGGATGGTTGTCCAAGCAATTCGATATGAAAGACTTAGGACAAGTTGGGCATGTTCTTGGGATCAAGGTTATAAGGGATCGCCGGAAAAGAACATTAAGCTTGTCCCAGGCTTCATATATTGATACGATTCTGGCTCGTTTCAACATGCAGAATTCCAAGAGAGGTGCTCAACCTTTCTGCCATGGAATTCATCTATCTAAAGACATGTGTCCCAAAACACAAAAGGAGATAGATTACATGAAGAAGGTTCCTTATGCTTCGGCAGTAGGAAGTCTAATGTATGCCATGTTGTGCACGAGACCTGATATCTGCTATGCCGTGGGCATGGTAGCTAGATATCAGAGTAACCCTGGACAGGGTCACTGGACTGCTGTAAAGAACATACTTAAGTACCTGCGAAGGACTAGGAATTATGTTCTGAGTTACAAAGCGTCCGAGTTGATTCCTATTGCGAAAGTCTACATCAGGCTATGTGTTCACATTGGGAGGTGGGGCAGTCTCATGGAAGAGTGTTAAGCAGAAATGCATTTCGGACTCTACCATGGAAGCCGAATATGTAGCAGCCTCTGAGGCAGCTAAAGAATCGGTGTGGCTCCGGAACTTCCTTATGGACTTGGATGTGGTTCCTAAAATGCCTAGAGCTATCACAATTTATTGTGACAATAGCGGTGCAGTGGCAAATGCAAAGGAACCACGAACCCACAATGCGAGTAAACACATAGATCGCAAGTACCACCTGATTAGAGACATCGTCAGGAGAGGCGATGCGGTTGTCACCAAGATTGCATCAGCGGATAACCTGGCTGACCCCTTTACGAAGGCACTTCCAGCGGAAGCGTTCAAGAGACACGTGAAGGGGATGGGTATCGGATGTATGGTAGAGGGCAACTAGAGATTTAGTATAAGTGGGAGATTGATGGAGTTATATTCTAAATGTCTAGTTTAGTGACAATATGGAACTCCTTATCTGTGTTTTTCATTATCTATTAATCAAACTGTCGGCATTTTGTCTATCTTGTACTTGAATGCAATAGTCCTAGATATATACGTTGTAGACAGTATGGCGTGAGGAGACACGCGGAAGATCATACTGTCGGTTACTCGTATACTATCGAACAGAAGCTCACGACTTAGATGGACAGGGACAATCCATCGGTACGTCGTAGTGTGACTGGGTAATAGTTGGTCTTGACTATTATGTTACACTAGTACACTTGGTGTATTGAGCAGGACCACGGGAGGGCGTTCGATTTATACTAATCGACGTAATCGAACCAGACCTCAGAATTACGGATATACGAATTCTTAATCCCTATATAATTATAGGTGCGTATGTCCAATTCTCGGTTCTTTAACTTGCCAATGAGTGAGACTATTTGATTAGTCGAGATACTCGGTAAATTGGGAATCGGAATTGTACACACGGCATGCTATAGATTATAGACAGGAAACCGTGTCCCGTTTATCGGGTTGATAACGTCCCCGAGATGAGCTCATAAAGTTTATCATGTAAACCCTGCAGGTGGATTTGTTCCACATGATAAAAAGGATGAGTGGTACTAGTCTCGGATAATAAGAAACGAATTAATTTAATTATTAGTAATTAAATAAATTCGTGGACGTTCGATATCTTAAATACGGGGAAAGTCGTATATGTAATTTCGGCGGATTTATTATTGTTGAAATAATATTAAAATTAATTTCGGGAATTCAATTATTATTTTATAGTGGAGTTAATAATAATTAAAATTGAAATCGATTAATTAAGGAATTGCGTTTACGTATTCCAAGTTAATTAATATTTCAATTTAGCCCTTAATTAATTTCCCTTAGGTCCCTAACGTAGCTCTATTTAAACCCCCCCCCCCCCCCCCTTGCCCTCTCCTAAGACCTACAGAACGCCGCAACTATTATTTTTCTGAGAAAAATTATTTGCTTAGCGCAAATAAAAGTTTTTCTCTGTTAAAATAAAAGTTAACGCAATTAAATTATTTTCTCACCAGAGAATAATTCACACGGTGGTTTGAGAAAGGAGAGGAGCAGAAAAGGACGAACCCAGTAGATCGTTGCCCACACAACGTCTGGAGTCGGGAAGAGAATACGTTAGAAGCTCTAAGGTCTCAACAATCGACCGATAAGGTATGAGATCGGATCTCTAAATTCCGCATTCATTCGATCTAATTTCTCGTTGAACGTATATGAACGTAGATCGGGTTCCGGGGTCGTGGATCGTATTCCTCGACTACTGGGAGTTCTAGGACCTCCGGAACGGTAGTCGGATGAGGAAAAATGACCCGGAAACGAGCCCGGAACAGCAACATCGCGTTGCTGTTCGCGGAGAAACGGCGACCGCCGTTTCCAAACGGCGACCGCCGTTTTGGCTTTTTTCTGGCAGCCCGCTTGGTTCGCGCGGTTGTCCTTCGGGGCAATGGCTGGGCGTGAATCGGGGCACGGGCTAGAAAAGCGAACGAAGTAGCGACTTCGGAGGTCGACTGGGAGCGTTCGGATGTTCGAGCGATCGAACGAACGCCTCCCGGGTAGTCGATTTCCAACAACCTCAACATCACCTTACATCAAATGGACGTGAAGGTAGCCTTCCTCAACGGCATACTTGAAGAGGAGGCATATGTTGCACAACCTAAAGGCTTCAAAGATCCGAAATATCCTGACCATGTGTATAAACTACACAAGGCATTGTACGGCCTAAAACAAGCTCCTAGAGCTTGGTATGGCTGCCTAACTGATTTTCTACTCAGTTTCGGATTCACTCGAGGCACTGCCGACAAAACTGTTGGAAATCGATATCCCGGAATTAATAAATTAATTAAAATTAATTATCTAATTAATTCCGACCGAAATCCTTCGGAGATCGAATATCCGGAATTGTAGAAGTTGCGGAACAACAATTCCAATCGACTCCCGGTTGCCGGAACATCCCGCCACGAACCACCACGAAGCCGGACTCAACCAAAACCTCAACCACGGGCGAACCCGGGCTGTTCGGTCGAGCCCTCGCAAGGGTTCGCGGCTGTCCTTGGCAGCCGCCTAGGGCTGCCCTTGGCAGCCCGCTGGGCACGCCGAGAACCCACGCGACCAGCCACGGGGATGCTTGAAGCATCCCGCTGACGCCCCGCATCGTAGCGAGTCCCGCATGGGCTCGTGGGGCTGATCGCAACAGCCCCGTAGCGCTGCCCGAACGCGGAGGAGGGGCTGCTCGCTGTGCGAGCAGCAGCGGCACCAGCCCGCTGCCCACGCGATCGAGCACGCGCTCGATCGCATCCCCGGCGTCCAGCCGGGGGTTCGTCCTCTCGATCCCGGCGAGGATCTCTCGACCTCCCGCGGTCCGGTGATCCTCGATCACCACCGCGAGGTCGATCCTCGTCCTCGGGTTCGTACGTCCCTTGGATCTTGTTCATGATATTTTCACGATAATTAAAACGATAAAATCATAAAGAGGGTTTTACGATTTACCTCGTTCTCGTTGTTCGGAAAAACGTAGAACTCAATTTGACGACCTTGAGATCTTCCCACGTATTCCTTGCACTAGCCCGGACGTCGTGTGGGCGACGATCTACCGAACTCCATGGATCCTCCTCTCTACTTTCTCTCTTTAGAATTGTGATCTTCAAGTTATGAGAATAGAGAAGACCATGTAGTGCTTTTATAGGCTACGTAGGGGATCTTAAGGAGGTGGAATATTGGGCTTCCAATATTAATGATTAAATTGAGCCCAAGCCCAAATCTATTAATCCATTAATATTAATTAATTCTATTTTCCACTATATAAAATTAATTGCACTCCCAATATTAAACCATATTATATCAAATAATATTTCTCCGGTAGTATTATTTATTCCGTGTATTTAAGATATAAATATCCATGAATAAAATTAATTTATTGCTAATTAATTTATTCATCTCTTATATCCGAGACTAGTACCATTCAACCTTAATTATTATGCGGAACAAATCCACCTGCAGGGTTTACATAATAATTCCTTATGAACTCATCTCGGGGATATTATCAACCCTTCCGGGATACACTTTCCCGTCAAGTATTCACGGCATGCCATATATAAAATATAGTGACCCAACTTAACCGGTAATTAACCCAATAATTAAATCGGTTAATTCCTTTGGTAAATCAAAGTCACTTATATTAAATATACACACCCGCAATAGTTTCGGGGATTAAGAATAAAATACACTGAGACTTAAATCGATTATCGCCGGCAATCCTAATCGATAAATCTCAAACGATCCGCTCAATACACCAAGTGTACAAGTGTGATAAAATAATTAAGATAAATTATTTTCTCTCTCACACAACGACTATACCGATGGATTGGTCCGTGTCCATCTAGGTCGTGAGCAACTGTTCGATTAAATACGAGTAACCGATAGTATGATCTTCTGTGCGCCCATGCAACACCATACTAACTACAACGTATAAAATCCAGGACTATGATTTGCATATATTTAATTATAAATAATTAAATGCAAATAATTGTTTATTTAATTAAATAGATTAATGGCAATGGATCGTGAGTTTCCGTTACTTAAATCTAGACATTAAGTACACAACTCCAACAATCTCCCACTTGTACTAAGGTCTAGTCATTTCTTCCAAACTCCCGACTCCCATACTCATCACGTGCTTAAGTTGTACTTCCAAGAAGTACTATGTGAATGAGCACTCTAGGTTGCCGCTCTGAAGTTATCTTGGTGACTACAACGTCGTCTCCCTCGACGATGACTCGTATCAGGTGGTACTTGCACTATGTGTTATCTTACACTTATGGACTTGTGATTTCTTACCATTTGCCATCGCACCGCTATTTACATAGCCTTTGGCAAATTAAGAATCACATCTAAGTCCCAGAGATTATCCCGGAGTTATACCAAAACTTCCGCTGCCTCTGAGGCCGCTATTTGGTTACCCATGGCAGAGTCCGAAAAGCATCGTGCTTATCACTCTTCCATGTTAAAACTCCTTCTCCTTTAATAGTGAAACACATAGCCTGATATCGACTTACACCGGTCCTCATTCGATTAGAAATCTAAGAGAATGTAATCCAAAGGAAATGTTTGTCTGCTTCGTAGTCTAGAACAGTACTTCGAAAGTACTTTTACAGCAGTCGAATATTCCTTTCCAGGATTACCTTGATATCCTCCCACTATGCTCACTGCATAGCCGATATCAGGTTCTTGTTTTCAACCAATGCATTTATTAAGCTTTCCACACTCAAAGTGTAGGAATCCGCTTTCATTGCTTCTATCTCCTTTTGTGTTTCAAAACACATATCCTTAGATAGATGCATTCCGTCTCTGAAAGGTAACGAACCTTTCTCGGAATCTTGCATGTTAAAACGAACCATAATCATATATATGTAAGATGTCCAGGAGAAGTACAATATTCTTTCCTAGAGATCCAAGATCTCAAGAACATGTCCTACTTCTTCCTTTATCTTTCATATTGATTTATCTAGACAACCATCATTTTATGTCTGACAACATCTTTACATTGTTACCAATGATAAAATGTTATCTACATAAAACCTCCGATAAACACCACCTTGTTTTCCATCACGTTTCCAATACACACGATTCGTCTATGCTTTTGATGAATCCATAAAATGGACTATCTCATCAATTTGCAAGTACCACGAACTCAATGCTTTGTTTCAATCCATAAATGGATCAACTAAGCTTGTACTCTAAATGATCTCGCCTCTTAGCAATAATCCTTATTGCTTTCCAAGAAGGCACATTTAGATCTAGTACGGCCTTCATGTAGATCCAGGGATCGATTTCATGTATACTAGGTCCAGAGTCCGAAAACTCACCTAGTCTTATGAACATCTTCGGTTGTTCCACAACCTCCCACTACAACGGCATTCCGGTGTATAAACAGTAATAACAGTAGGTGCAGTTAGTGGTGTACCGCTACTCGGTTCGGCTGGTTCTAAGTCTTAATCTTTCTCTCTCATTTCAAAGTATCATGTCACTTTGGGCTTGTGGTTCATCGTATAGTCTTTCTCTAAGAACCGGGCGTTAGAACTTATAACGTCCTTCTGGTTCATAGTACTATTGAACACACATCTTTTGTTCTTCTAGGACATTCTACAACCGCATTTAAATGCGCCGTTGTTTCCAGATATATCCATAGAACATAGGTAGTTCCGTATAACTCATGCTTTTACTATTTCAATAAGAGTTACATTTCTTGTTTACGACACACCATTTCTACACAACAGTGTATGGTGAAGTCATTTAGGATCAAATCCCAATTTCTGATTAGTATGCCATGCATTCCTCAGACAGGTACTTGCCTCCGCGATCAAATCGCAGGCTACAAATGGATATACCTCGATGGTTCTCCACAATTGCTTAGTGTCCATTGACTTGTCAAAACACTTGCTTTTGTGGCACATCAGGTATTCTAATCCATTTCTCGAGTAATCATTAAATTATGAAGTACTCGTACCTTATTGTCTGAGTAGACACAGGTCTGCATACATCAGAGTCAGTCAATTCTAATACTTATCCGGATCTTATATCTTATATCCATAAAGGATTGCTTAGTCATGTTATCTTCCAAATAAGATTCTTAGGTCGGAAGGTCCACTCCTTCAACTTAATTGATCAAAAATCAATTTTCGACCTTTGAACTTCTTATTTGAATAAACATGATTCAGCATAAGAATCCACAAGTATAATTGATAAAGAAATCTCTTATTAGTAAAACGAGTTTTACTACGGTTCGTTGCATTGTGGTGGACTCAGGATCCATCATTTATTTATTGCTAGCCAATGTACCAGAATAGATAATATCATTATTTCTTCTTATAACCATCAAATGATTAAAAGAAATAAAATATCCATTTATTAGAAATCCAGAACAAAGTTCTTTCTAATATGAAAGGTACATAAAAGCAATAACCCAAAATGAAATCCTATAAAATGTCCTCCACTGCAACTGCTGCCTCCTCTACAGCATTGCCCATGTAGACTACGATTTCTTCTTTTCCAAGTCGTCGGGTTTCCTGGAACCCTTGCATTTAAAATGCACATACCGTCAGTGGTTCCATATCTACACACCAGGTTCCGGTAGATAATACCACTGACTATGTTTTACGACTAAAGAAAATTTCGTACTTTCTTTGAGAGGATAATTAGACTTCCAGTACCCAGACTGTTTGCATCGAGAATACTTGCCTATTGGCTTTCTCGTCCCATCTCATGGTTCAAGTAACTTAGAACCACTGGGTTTCTTTGCTTTCTTTTCCTTTCCCCGATTCATGCCTTTAGGTTTGAAACCTTTGGCATTGGCTACAAGAGCTTGCGATTTCCGTCTCAACTCGTCTAAAAGGTCAATCATCTCAAAAACGTTTTTAAGCGTTTTCTCGAAGCGACTGCCCTTTATGAGTATCCACATCGCCTCTTGTCTAGCCGCCTATGTCAATAGGCTCGGAAGGACAAAGCTCATTGAGTACAACCTTGTACTCTTCAACAGTTTGGGTAATGTCTAGATCTCTATTCCAATCATTACAATTAGGGACCATTGAGTTTAAAATCCTTACGTATCACAGAAAGTGGGTTCAAAGCCATCTCCTAATCTATGAGCACATATAACAACAAACAATCGATTTAATCTCCGATATTATCTCCCTCAAATAATATCATTAAACCACTAATCACCTCTAAAATCCCATCAGATATGGCAAGCCACGTTCGTGTGGACGTTTACCTATCCAAATGATTTAGCAATTAGATTTGCTTCGGTCGTACATCAATTATAGCGTTACTTCGTTGGGAAGAATACTATAAAGCGTACCTAAGTGTAAACCATTACTCAGTATCTAAGAAGATTGTTTGGGACACGTATATTCACCGCAAGCCACGTTAGTGTGGACGTTTACGTTAACATACGCTCCTTTACTCCCTTCTATAACTGTCTACATCAATCGTTCCAAAATCCCATTCAATGTAGCAAGCCACGTTCGTGTGGACGTTTACTACACCAAAAGACTTTTACAATTGACTCCCAATTACTTGAATCATTTAATCTTGTAAATCAAGACGCGGAGAATCATAAGTGAAACTCGAAGTTTCTTACCAGTGATTCACCATGCGAACGACCCTATCTCTCATAAATGAGGGAGCCGAGCAGACAATCGATCCACCTTCAAAAGATGGTACGACTGCCTCTAATTTGTGTCCTTGACATGACCAAGTGGCTTTGGCTCCATTCCACTCCCCGGGGTGAGAATGAGTCGACTTGAAATCAGTTTTGGAAAGACAAATTAGGCATTGTTTGATAGACTTAATCAATGTTTCTCGTAAGAGGAATTACAAGAATTCTCCTCCAATGACTTGTCTATACGAACTTCAAAAGTCCATAAAAGTCACCAAGAGAACAGCAATGGAGACCATGGATATGTTTCCATACCCTCTCCCACTTAGCTTTTTATAACAAAGGGATACGCTATCTAATGCATAATTAAATACACATAAGCATGCATACATGAAATAAAGCACATAGAATATTATCACATAATCAAAATAATACTAGAATATTATTTTCCGACTATTATGGCTTTATCGCATCCCCGTACGCATCTTCTAGTCTTTAGTCTTCGTTCTTGAATGCTCCATGTGACGGGAATATTAATTCCAATATTTAAATCTATTTATTTTCAATTAATCCAAAAGTTACTTAATTCGAAAATTAAGTCAATCGAATATATCAAAAATAAAATTAAATATTATTAATATTTTTATTATTTTTATTTTCCTTTTCTACTTCATTAAATCTCTAGAATAATCTATCCAAGACCCACTTGGAATATTCTAGAAGACTTCCATAATGAAATAAGGAAATAAAATAATTTGTTTTATTTTCCCTTTCTACTTCATTAAATCTCTAGAATAATCTATCCAAGACCCACTTGGAATATTCTTAGATGATTTCCATAATGAAATAAGGAAATAAAATAATTTAGGACTCTTAATCCTTCCAAATTAATTCTTTTCCTAATCCATTAAAAATTCCATAAAGGAATAATTAAATAGGAAAAATTAATTAAGGACTCTTCTACTTTCCAAAATTAATTAATTTCCATGTCCATGAAAATTCCCATAAAATAGGAATAATCAATTAGGAAATAAATTAATTTAATAATTAATTATTTTCCTTTCCAATTCTATTAAATCTCTAGAATCCTATTCCAAGTAGAACTTAGAATATTCTAGAAGACTTCCATAATAGAATAAGGAAATAAATTAATTCCAATTAATTTTTTTCCTATTTCCATGAGAATTCCCAAAACTAGGAATACTCAAAATAGGAAAACCGAATCAATTAGGAAAGTTGAATCTTGGTAGGAATAGCATGGGTTGGGGATCCCCACGCCATCCCCACCATCGACCTCCACTACCACCGCCGGCCAAGGCTCACGCGCCACCACCCTTGGTGGCCGGCGTGGCCGAGAGCCCTAGGGCAGCCCGGGCGATCGATCCTCATGGGATCGATCCTCGTGATCGATCCCCGGTCCTCCCTCTCTTCGTCTCCTCCGTCACACTTTTCCGGCGGTCGTTTCGTCATCGATCCAACGTAAATAAATTACAAATTTATTACTACGTTCTCCGGTATCGATTCTCTACATGAAATCGACCTCATACAATTTCCGGAAAAATAAGAACAAGCATTCACCACACAAGAACAAATATTGACATCACCGAGAGTTTAATAATCAAGAACATTATTATGACATTAATTAACAATAATTAAATCTAGCCATAATAATCGGAAACCCTGCAAGGTAGAACAATTTATCGAAAAATACCATGAACTAAAACCAACGCTCTGATACCAATTGTTGGAAATCGATATCCCGGAATTAATAAATTTAAATAAATAAATTATCTAATTAATTCCGACCGAAATCCTCCGGAGATCGAATATCCGGGGTTGTCAAAGTGCGGAACGACAACTCCAATCGAAATCCCGGTTGCCGGAAACCCGCCACGAACTTCCACGGGGATAGCCCAACCGAAGCCCTAACCGCGGGGATAGCCCGGGCTGTTCGGTCGAGCCCTCGTGTGGGGCTCGCGGCTTTCCTTGGCAGCCGCCTAGGGCTGCCCTTGGCAGCCCCTTATGCACGCCCAGCCGCCCCCGGTGATCGCACGACCAGCCACGGCGAACCGTGGCTTGCGATCACCACCAGCCACCGCCGCTCGAGCGGCGGTCCAGCCGCATGAGCGGGGCTGCTCCAGCAGCCCGCTGGAGGTGCGTGGGTGATCGAGCTCGCCCTCGATCGAGTCTCGGCGTCCAGCCGAGGCTCGCCCCTCTCGACCCTCTCTTGTTCGAGCCGTTCAGCCGCCGGGGGTCCGGTGATCTTCGATCACCACCGCCCGGTTCAACCTCGACAAAGGTCGCGTTCTCGGATCTTGGTTCACGATATTTTTACGATAATTAAAACGATATCCCGGAATTAATAAATTAATTAAAATTAATTATCTAATTAATTCCGACCGAAATTCTTCGGAGATCGAATATCCGGAATTGTAGAAGTTGCGGAACAACAATTCCAATCGACTCCCGGTTGCCGGAACATCCCGCCACGAACCACCACGAAGCCGGACTCAACCAAAACCTCAACCACGGGCGAACCCGGGCTGTTCGGTCGAGCCCTCGCAAGGGTTCGCGGCTGTCCTTGGCAGCCGCCTAGGGCTGCCCTTGGCAGCCCGCTGGGCACGCCGAGAACCCACGCGACCAGCCACGGGGATGCTTGAAGCATCCCGCTGACGCCCCGCGTCGTAGCGAGTCCCGCATGGGCTCGTGGGGCTGATCGCAACAGCCCCGTAGCGCTGCCCGAACGCGGAGGAGGGGCTGCTCGCTGTGCGAGCAGCAGCGGCACCAGCCCGCTGCCCACGCGATCGAGCACGCGCTCGATCGCATCCCCGGCGTCCAGCCGGGGGTTCGTCCTCTCGATCCCGGCGAGGATCTCTCGACCTCCCGCGGTCCGGTGATCCTCGATCACCACCGCGAGGTCGATCCTCGTCCTCGGGTTCGTACGTCCCTTGGATCTTGTTCACGATATTTTCACGATAATTAAAACGATAAAATCATAAAGAGGGTTTTACGATTTACCTCGTTCTCGTTGTTCGGAAAAACGTAGAACTCAATTTGACGACCTTGAGATCTTCCCACGTATTCCTTGCACTAGCCCGGACGTCGTGTGGGCGACGATCTACCGAACTCCATGGATCCTCCTCTCTACTTTCTCTCTTTAGAATTGTGATCTTCAAGTTATGAGAATAGAGAAGACCATGTAGTGCTTTTATAGGCTACGTAGGGGATCTTAAGGAGGTGGAATATTGGGCTTCCAATATTAATGATTAAATTGAGCCCAAGCCCAAATCTATTAATCCATTAATATTAATTAATTCTATTTTCCACTATATAAAATTAATTGCACTCCCAATATTAAACCATATTATATCAAATAATATTTCTCCGGTAGTATTATTTATTCCGTGTATTTAAGATATAAATATCCATGAATAAAATTAATTTATTGCTAATTAATTTATTCATCTCTTATATCCGAGACTAGTACCATTCAACCTTAATTATTATGCGGAACAAATCCACCTGCAGGGTTTACATAATAATTCCTTATGAACTCATCTCGGGGATATTATCAACCCTTCCGGGATACACTTTCCCGTCAAGTATTCACGGCATGCCATATATAAAATATAGTGACCCAACTTAACCGGTAATTAACCCAATAATTAAATCGGTTAATTCCTTTGGTAAATCAAAGTCACTTATATTAAATATACACACCCGCAATAGTTTCGGGGATTAAGAATAAAATACACTGAGACTTAAATCGATTATCGCCGGCAATCCTAATCGATAAATCTCAAACGATCCGCTCAATACACCAAGTGTACAAGTGTGATAAAATAATTAAGATAAATTATTTTCTCTCTCACACAACGACTATACCGATGGATTGGTCCGTGTCCATCTAGGTCGTGAGCAACTGTTCGATTAAATACGAGTAACCGATAGTATGATCTTCTGTGCGCCCATGCAACACCATACTAACTACAACGTATAAAATCCAGGACTATGATTTGCATATATTTAATTATAAATAATTGAATGCAAATAATTGTTTATTTAATTAAATAGATTAATGGCAATGGATCGTGAGTTTCCGTTACTTAAATCTAGACATTAAGTACACAACTCCAACAAAAACACTGTTTGTTAAATTCAATTCTTCCAATATTTTAATAGCTCAAATTTATGTTGATGATATTGTCTTTGGATCCACATGTGAGAATATGCTTAAGGCATTCACCTCTGCCATGGCATAAAAATTTGAGATGAGCATGGTAGGAGAACTAACTCATTTTTTAGGGCTCCACATCAAGCAATCGTCAACTGGAACTTTCATCTCACAAGCCACATATGCCAAGAATCTCATCAAAAGATTCCAACTTGAAGGATCCAAGCCCATGAGAACACCTATGGGTTCAACGGACAAGATCTCCCGAGGCACTGATACTGCCGCAGTGGATCAGACACTCTACCGATCCATGATAGGGAGTTTACTTTATCTTACGGCAACTGGACCAGATATTATGTATAGTGTTTGTTTATGTGCCAGGTTTCAAGCTGACCCAAGGGAAGAACACTTGAAGGCAGTCAAACGCATCATACGCTATGTTGCCGCATCAGTCGAGTTAGGCATATGGTACACCAAAGACACCAACACCGATTTAGTTGGATTTTCAGATGCCGACTGGGCTGGAGACATGGATGATCGCAAGAGTACAAGCGGTGGATGTTGTTTTCTTGGAAATAACATCATTTCATGGCATAGTCGCAAGCAAAACTGCATTTCTCTATCCACTGCCGAATCAGAATATGTTGCCGCAGGGAGCTGATGTACCCAACTCATTTGGTTGAAACACATGCTTGATGACTACCATTTGGACAACAATATTCTCACACTCTACTGCGACACTACGAGTGCCATCAACATCAGTCATAATCCAGTTCAGCACTCAAGAACCAAACACATCAGCATTAGGCATCATTTCATACGAGATTTGGTGGATAAACGTCTCTTGAGGATTGATCACATCCCAACAGAGTGTTGGAATTCGATATCCCGGGCTATTAAAATTTGCAGAAAACAATAACCCGATCAAAAACCTTCGCCGGAGATCACACGAATACCACCTCACGCGCCGGAGCCCGACCGAGCACACGACTGTTGGAGTTGTGTACTTAATATCTAGATTTAAGTAACGGAAACTCACGATCCATTGCCACTAATCTATTTAATTAAATAAACAATTATTTGCGTTTAATTATTTATAATTAAATATATGCAAATTATAGTCCTAGATTATATACGTTGTAGTTAGTATGGTGTGCGACGTCACACGGAAGATCATACTATCGGTTACTCGTATTTAATCGAACAGTTGCTCACGACCTAGATGGACACGGACCAATCCATCGGTATAGTCGTTGTATGAGAGAGAAAATAATTTGTCTTAATTATTTTATCATACTTGTACACTTGGTGTATTGAGCGGATCTACTTGAGATTTATCGATTAGGATTGCCGGCGATAATCGATTCAAGTCTCAGTGTATTTTATTCTTAATCCCCGATACTATTGCGGGTGTGTATATTTAATATAAGTGACTTTGATTTACCAAAGGAATTAACCGATTTAATTATTGGGTTAATTACCGGTTAAGTTGGGTCACTATATTTTATATATGACATGCCATGAATACTTGACGGGAAAGTGTATCCCGTAAGGGTTGATAATATCCCCGAGATGAGTTCATAAGGAATTATTATGTAAACCCTGCAGGTGGATTCGTTCCGCATAATAATTAAGGTTGAATGGTACTAGTCTCGGATATAAGAGATGAATAAATTAATTAGCAATAAATTAATTTTATTCATGGATATTTAAATCTTAAATACACGGAATAAATAATACTACCGGAGAAATATTATTTGATATAATATGGTGAATATTGGGAGTGCAATTATATTTATTTAGTGGAGTTAATCATATAATTAATAATAGTAAGGATTAATAGATTTGGGCTTGGGCTCAATTTAATCACTATTATTGGAAGCCCAATATTCCACCTCCTTAAGATCCCCTACGTAGCCTATAAAAGCACTACATGGTCTTCTCTATTCTCATAACTTGAAGATCACAATTCTAGAGAGAGAAAGTAGAGAGGAGGATCCATGGAGTTCGGTAGATCGTCGCCCACACGACGTCCGGGCTAGTGCAAGGAATACGCGGGAAGATCTCAAGGTCATCATAAGATCTCGTTTCTCCGCACAACGAATCGAAAGGTGAATTAAATATTTCCGCTATTTAATTCTTATTGAAATCAATTATCGAAAAACAAGATCCAAGGTGTTGGAAATCGATATCCCGGAATTAATAAATTTAAATAAAATAAATTATCTAATTAATTCCGACCGAAATCCTTCGAATATCCGGATTGTCTAAATTGCGGAACCGACAATCCAATCGAATAAACCCTTCGCCGGAAACCACCGCGAACCACCGTACGCGAACCGAGGCTCGACCGAACACCCGCCGCGGGATACACCCGCGGCTGTCCAGCCGAACCCCCGCATGGAGGGGGTTCGCGATCGCGTTTGCGATCGCCGGGATGCCTCGCGCATCCCCGGGGCTGCTCCGAGCAGCCCCCGGCGGTGAGTCCGGCGACTCACCGCCATCGCCGGGAGGAGGGGGCGACTGCCGCGGCACCAGCCCGCGGCTGCCCCCAGCGATCGACCACCATGGTCGATCGCACGCCCCGGCTCCAGCCGAGGCCCCTACGCGCACGGCGATCGTGCCCTAGGGCCGATCGCCACCCTCGGCGTCCAGCCGAGGGTTTTTGCCTTCGATCCCGGCGGGGATCGCTTGACCGTACGCGGTCCGGTGATCTCGGATCACCACCGCGCGGTCAAACACCATCCCCGGGTTCGTCCCTCGGATCTTGGTTCATGATATTTTTACGATAATTAACGATAAAATCATAAAGAAGGTTTTACGATTTACCTCGTTCTCGTTGTTCGGAAAAACGTAGAACTCAATTTGATGACCTTGAGATCTTCCCACGTATTCCTTGCACTAGCCCGGACGTCGTGTGGGCGACGATCTACCGAACTCCATGGATCTCCTTCACGAACTCTCTAGACTAATCAAGTATGATTATCTTGTCTTGTCAAATTGTGAAGACCATGTAGTGCTTTTATAGGCTACGTAGGGGATCTTAAGGAGGTGGAATATTGGGCTTCCAATATTAATGATTAAATTGAGCCCAAGCCCAAATCTATTAATCCCATTAATATTAATTAATTTATTTTCCACTATATAAATTAATTGCACTCCCAATATTAAACCATATTATATCAAATAATATTTCTCCGGTAGTATTATTTATTCCGTGTATTTAAGATATAAATATCCATGAATAAAATTAATTTATTGCTAATTAATTTATTCATCTCTTTTATCCGAAACTAGTACCATTCAACCTTAATTATTATGCGGAACGAATCCACCTGCAGGGTTTACATAATAATTCCTTATGAACTCATCTCGGGGATATTATCAACCCTTCCGGGATACACTTTCCCGTCAAGTATTCACGGCATGCCATATATAAAATATAGTGACCCAACTTAACCGGTAATTAACCCAATAATTAAATCGGTTAATTCCTTTGGTAAATCAAAGTCACTTATATTAAATATACACACCCGCAATAATATCGGGGATTAAGAATAAAATACACTGAGACTCGAATCGATTATCGCCGGCAATCCTAATCGATGAATCTCAACGATCCGCTCAATACACCAAGTGTACAAGTGTGATAAAATAATTAAGATAAATTATTTTCTCTCTCACACAACGACTATACCGATGGATTGGTCCGTGTCCATCTAGGTCGTGAGCAACTGTTCGATTAAATACGAGTAACCGATAGTATGATCTTCTGTGTGGGCCCGACACACCATACTAACTACAACGTATAGAATCCAGGACTATAATTTGCATATATTTAATTATAAATAATTAAACGCAAATAATTGTTTATTTAATTAAATAGATTAGTGGCAATGGATCGTGAGTTTCCTTTACTTAAATCTAGACATTAAGTACACAACTCCAACAATCTCCCACTTGTACTAAGGTCTAGTCATTTCCTCCGAACTCCCGACTCCCATACTCATCACGTGCTTAAGGTGTACTTCCAAGAAGTACTATGTGAATGAGCACTCTAGGTTGCCGCTCTGAAGTTATCTTGGTGACTACAGCGTCGTCTCCCTCGACGATGACTCGTATCAGGTGGTACTTGCACTATGTGTTATCTTACACTTATGGACTAGTGATTTCTTACCATTTGCCATTGCACCGCTATTTACATAGCCTTTGGCAAATTAAGAATCACATCTAAGTCCCAGAGATTATCCCGGAGTTATACCAAAACTTCCGCTGCCTCTGAGGCCGCTATTTGGTTACCCATGGCAGAGTCCGAAAAGCATCGTGCTTGTCACTCTTCCATGTTAAAACTCCTTCTCCTTTAATAGTGAAACACATAGCCTGATATCGACTTACACCGGTCCTCGTTCGATTAGAAATCTAAGAGAATGTAATCCAAAGGAAAAACTCGTCTGCTTCGTAGTCTAGAACAGTACTTCGAAAGTACTTTTACGGCAGTCGAATATTCCTTTCCAGGATTACCTTGATATCCTCCCACTATGCTAACCGCATAGCCGATATCAGGTTATTGTTTTCAACAATGCATTTATTAAGCTTTCCACACTCAAAGTGTAGGAAACTGCTTTCATTGCTTCTATCTCCTTTTGTGTTCCAAAACACATATCCTTAGATAGATGCATTCCGTCTCTGAAAGGTAACGAACCTTTCTCGGAATCTTGCATGTTAAAACGAACCATAATCATTTATGTAAGATGTCCAGGAGAAGTACAATGTTCTTTCTAGAGATCCAAGATCTCAAGAACATGTCCAACTTCTTCCTTTATCTTTCATAATGATTCATCTAGACAACCATCATTTTATGTCTGACAACATCTTTACATTGTTACCAATGATAAAATGTTATCTACATAAAACCTCCGAGAAACACCACCTTGTTTCCATCACGTTTCCCATACACATGATTCGTCAATGCCTTTTGATGAATCCATCAAATGGACTATCTCATCAATGCGCAAGTTCCACGAATTCTAGCTTTGCTACAATCCATAAATGGATCAACTAAGCTTGTACTCTAAATGATCTCGCCTCTTAGCAATAATCCTTATTGCTCTCCAAGAAGGCACATTTAGATCTAGTATTGCCTTCATGTAGTTCTAGGGATCGATTTCATGTATACTAGGTCCAGAGTCCGAAGACTCTCCTAGTCTTATGAATATCTCCGGTTGTCCCACAACCTCCCACTACAATGGCATTCCGGTGTATAAACAGTAATAACAGTAGGTGCAGTTAGTGGTGTACCGCTACTCAGTTCGGCTGGTTCTAAGTCTTAATCTTTCTCTCTCATTTCAAAGTATCATGTCACTTTGGGCTTGTGGTTCATTACATAGTCTTCCTCCAAGAACCGGGCGTCAGAACTTATAACGTCCCTCTGGTTCATAGTACTATTGAACACACAACTTTTGTTTTTCCAGGATATTCTACAACCGCATTTGAATGCGCCGTTGTTTCCAGACATATCCATAGAACATAGGTAGTTCCGTATAACTCATGATTTTACTATTTCTATAAGAGTTCCATATCTTGTTTACGACACACCATTTCTACACAACAGTGTATGGTGTAGTCATTTAGGATCAAATCCCAATCTCTGATCAGTATGCCATGCATTCCTCAGACAGGTACTTGCCTCCGCGATCAAATCGCAGGCTACAAATGGATATACCTTGATGGTTCTCCACAATTGCTTAGTGTCCATTGACTCGTCAAAAACACTTGCTTTTGTGGCACATCAGGTATCCTAATCCATTTCTCGAGTAATCATCAAATGAAGTACTCGTACCTTATTGTCTGAGTAGACATAGGTCTGCATACATCAGAGTTAATCAATTCTTATACTTGTCCGGATCTTACATCTTATATCCATAAAGGATTGCTTAGTCATATTATCTTCCAAATTAGATTCTTAGGTCGGAAGGTCCACTCCTTCAACTTAATTGATCAAAAATCAATTTTCGACCTTTGAACTTCTTATTTGAATAAACATGACCCAGCATAAGAATCCACAAGTATAATTGATAAAGAAATCTCTTATTAGTAAAACGAGTTACATAAAACGGTTCGTTGCATCGTGGTGGACTCAGGATTCATCATTTATATATTGCTAGCTAATGTACCAGAATAGATAATATCATTATTTTATCTTATAACCATCAAATGATTAAAAGAAATAAAATATCCATTCATTAGAAATCCAGAACAAAGTTCTTTCTAATATGAAAGGTACATAAAAGCAATAACTCAAAATGAAATCCTATAAAATGTCCTCCACTGCAACTGTTGCCTCCTCCACAGCATTGCCCATGTAGACTACGATCTTTTCTTTTCCAAGTCGTTAGGTTTCCTGGAACCTCTCGCATTTAAAATGCACATACCGTCAGTGGTTCCATATCTACACACCAGGTTCCGGTAGATAATACCACTGACTATGTTTTTCGACTAAAGAAAATTTCGTACTTTCTTTGAGAGGATAATCAGACTTCCAGTACCCAGACTGTTTGCATCGAGAACACTTGCCTATTGGCTTTCTCATCCCATCTCGTGGTCCAAGACACTTAGGACCACTGGGTTTCTTTGCTTGCTTTTCCTTTCCCCCGATTTTGCCCTTAGGTTCAAAACCTTTGGCATTGGCTACAAGAGCTTGCGATTTCCGACTCAACTCGTCTAAAAGGTCAATCATCTCAAAAACGTGTTTAAGCGTTTCCTCGAAGCGACTGGCCTTTATGAGTATCCTCATCGCTTCTTGTCTAGCCGCCTATGTCAATAGGCTCGGGAGGACAAAGCTTACTGAGTACTGACCAGTACTCTTCAACAGTCTGGACAATGTCTAGATCTCTATTTCAATCATTACATTTAGGGACCAGTGAGTTTAAAATCCTTACGTATCACAGAAAGTGGGTTCAAAGCCATTTCCTAATCTATGAGCACATATAACAACAAACAATCGATTTAATCTCCGATATCATCTCCCTCAAATAATATCATTAAACCACTAATCACCTCTAAAATCCCATCAGATAAGGCAAGCCACGTTCGTGTGGACGTTTACCTATCCAAATGATTTAGCAATTAGATTTGCTTCGGTCGTACATCAATTATAGCGTTACTTCGTTGGGAAGAATACTATAAAGCGTACCTAAGTGTAAACCATTACTCAGTATCTAAGAAGATTGTTTGGGACACGTATATTCACCGCAAGCCACGTTCGTGTGGACGTTTACGTTAACATACGCTCTTTTACTCCCTTCTATAACTGTCTACATCAATCGTTCCAAAATCCCATTCAATGTAGCAAGCCACGTTCGTGTGGACGTTTACTACACCAAAAGACTTTTATAATTGACTCCCAATTACTTGAATCATTTAATCTTGTAAATCAAGACGCGGAGAATCATAAGTGAAACTCAAAGTTTCTAACCAGTGATTCACCATGCGAACGACCCTATCTCTCATAGAATGAGGGAGCCGAGCAGACAATCGATCCACCTTCAAAAGATGGTACGACTGCCTCTAATTTGTGTCCTCGACATGACCAAGTGGCTTTGGCTCCATTCCACTCCCCGGGGTGAGAATGAGTCGACTTGAAATCAGTTTTGGAAAGACAAATTAGGCATTGTTTGATAAACTTAATCAATGTTTCTTGTAAAAGGAATTACAAGAATTCTCCTCCAATGACTTGTCCATACGAACTTCAAAAGTCCATAAAAGTCACCAAGAGAACAGCAATGGAGACCATGGATATGTTTCCATACCCTCTCCCACTTAGCTTTTTATAACAAAGGGATACGCTATCTAATGCATAATTAAATACACATAAGCATGCATACATGAAATAAAGCACATAGAATATTATCACATAATCAAAATAATACTAGAATATTATTTTCCGACTATTATGGCTTTATCGCATCCCCGTATGCGTCTTCTAGTCTTTAGTCTTCGTTCTTTGAATGCTCCATGTGACGGGAATATTAATTCCAATATTTAAATCTATTTATTTTCAATTAATCCAAAAGTTACTTAATTCGAAAATTAAGTCAATCGAATATATCAAAAATAAAATTAAATATTATTAATATTTTTATTTATTTTATTTTCCCTTTCTACTTCATTAAATCTCTAGAATAATCTATCCAAGACCCACTTGGAATATTCTAGAAGACTTCCATAATGAAATAAGGAAATAAAATAATTTATTTTATTTTCCCTTTCTACTTCATTAAATCTCTAGAATAATCTATCCAAGACCCACTTGGAATATTCTAGATGATTTCCATAATGAAATAAGGAAATAAAATAATTTAGGACTCCTAGTCCTTCCAAATTAATTCTTTTCCTAATCCATTAAAAATTCCATAAAGGAATAATTAAATAAGGAAAAATTAATTTAGGACTCCTAAACTTTCCAAATTAATTATTTTCCTAATCCATTAAAAATTCCATAAAAGAATAATTAAATAGGAAAAATAAATTAATTTATAAATTTATTCCTTTTCCTAATCTATGAAAATTCCCAAGAATAGGAATAATCAATAAGGAAAAATAAATTTATTCTAAATTTATTCTTTTCCTATTCCATGAGAATTCCCAAGAATAGAAATAAACAAAATAGGAAAACCGAATAATTTAGGAAAGTTGGATCTTGGCGGGAGAGCACGAGATCACGAGGACCCCGCGCCCCCCACCACCTTCGATCGAGAGCCGAGGGGACACGCCACCGCCGCCGCCGCCTCGCCGGCGCACCACCTCCCTTGGTGGCACCGCGCACGGCCGAGAGGCTCGATGGCCGCCCCTCCTTCTTTGGGTCGATCGATCCAAGGGATCGGCCATGGGGTTGGCCGATCCGGAGCCCTCCCTCTCTACGTCTCCTCCGTCACACTTTTCCGGCGGTCGTTTCGGAATCGATCCAACGTAAATAATTTCACAAAAATTAATTTACAATTATCCGGTATCAATTCTCTACATGAAATCGACCTCAAACAATTTTCGGAAAAATAAGAACAAGCATTCACCACACAAGAACAAATATTGACATCACCGAGAGTTTAATAATCAAGAGAAATATTATGACATTAATTAACAATAATTAAATCTAGCCATAATAATCGGAAACCCTGCAAGGTAGAACAATTTATCGAAAAATACCATGAACTAAAACCAACGCTCTGATACCAATTGTTGGAAATCGATATCCCGGAATTAATAAATTTAAATAAAATAAATTATCTAATTAATTCCGACCGAAATCCTTCGAATATCCGGATTGTCTAAATTGCGGAACCGACAATCCAATCGAATAAACCCTTCGCCGGAAACCACCGCGAACCACCGTACGCGAACCGAGGCTCGACCGAACACCCGCCGCGGGATAAACCCGCGGCTGTCCAGCCGAACCCCCGCATGGAGGGGGTTCGCGATCGCGTTTGCGATCGCCGGGATGCCTCGCGCATCCCCGGGGCTGCTCCGAGCATCCCCCGGCGGTGAGTCCGGCGACTCACCGCCATCGCCGGGAGGAGGGGGCGACTGCCGCGGCACCAGCCCGCGGCTGCCCCCAGCGATCGACCACCATGGTCGATCGCACGCCCCGGCTCCAGCCGGGGCCCCTACGCGCAAGGCGATCGTGCCCTAGGGCCGATCGCCACCCTCGGCGTCCAGCCGAGGGTTTTTGCCTTCGATCCCGGCGGGGCTCGCTTGACCGTACGCGGTCCGGTGATCTCGGATCACCACCGCGCGGTCAAACCCCATCCCCGGGTTCGTCCCTCGGATCTTGGTTCATGATATTTTTACGATAATTAACGATAAAATCATAAAGAAGGTTTTACGATTTACCTCGTTCTCGTTGTTCGGAAAAACGTAGAACTCAATTTGATGACCTTGAGATCTTCCCACGTATTCCTTGCACTAGCCCGGACATCGTGTGGGCGACGATCTACCGAACTCCATGGATCTCCTTCACGAACTCTCTAGACTAATCAAGTATGATTATCTTGTCTTGTCAAATTGTGAAGACCATGTAGTGCTTTTATAGGCTACGTAGGGGATCTTAAGGAGGTGGAATATTGGGCTTCCAATATTAATGATTAAATTGAGCCCAAGCCCAAATCTATTAATCCCATTAATATTAATTAATTTATTTTCCACTATATAAATTAATTGCACTCCCAATATTAAACCATATTATATCAAATAATATTTCTCCGGTAGTATTATTTATTCCGTGTATTTAAGATATAAATATCCATGAATAAAATTAATTTATTGCTAATTAATTTATTCATCTCTTTTATCCGAGACTAGTACCATTCAACCTTAATTATTATGCGGAATGAATCCACCTGCAGGGTTTACATAATAATTTCTTATGAACTCATCTCGGGGATATTATCAACCCTTCCGGGATACACTTTCCCGTCAAGTATTCACGGCATGCCATATATAAAATATAGTGACCCAACTTAACCGGTAATTAACCCAATAATTAAATCGGTTAATTCCTTTGGTAAATCAAAGTCACTTATATTAAATATACACACCCGCAATAATATCGGGGATTAAGAATAAAATACACTGAGACTCGAATCGATTATCGCCGGCAATCCTAATCGATGAATCTCAACGATCCGCTCAATACACCAAGTGTACAAGTGTGATAAAATAATTAAGATAAATTATTTTCTCTCTCACACAACGACTATACCGATGGATTGGTCCGTGTCCATCTAGGTCGTGAGCAACTGTTCGATTAAATACGAGTAACCGATAGTATGATCTTCTGTGTGGGCCCGACACACCATACCAACTACAACGTATAGAATCCAGGACTATAATTTGCATATATTTAATTATAAATAATTAAACGCAAATAATTGTTTATTTAATTAAATAGATTAGTGGCAATGGATCGTGAGTTTCCTTTACTTAAATCTAGACATTAAGTACACAACTCCAACACAAGGATCTAACCCCGGATTAGACGAACGATCACGCGGTGGTGGTGAAACCACTGGACCGCGGGATCGCCCGGCTAGGGTTTCGAGGGCGCGCGGAGGAGAGACCCGCGGCTGGGCCGCGGGCATGCGATCGATCTTACGATCGATCGCTGGGGCGCGGGCTGGTGCCGCACCCCACCCCACCTCGACGGTGGGGACCTCCCAGGCGGCGGCGAGTCGCCGGACTCGCCGCGGGGGCTGCTGGGCAGCCCCACCCCATCGATCGCGATGGACGCGATCGCTCATCGCGTGAACCCCGCAACGCGGGGGTTCGGCTGGGGGCAGCCGCACGTCTTCGGGCGTGTGGTCTCCTCGGCTGGACTCCGGCGCGTTCGTCGGCGTTCGCGTGATCTCCGGCGAAGGGTTTTTGATCGGAGTTTTCATGTTCCGCAATTCCGGCAACTCCGGTGATCGAATTCCAACAATTGGTATCAGAGCGTACGGTTACGTTTTTCGTTAATTGTTTCGATAATCGATTCTCGTTGTATATGGCCATAGATTAATTTAATTGCGTTAAATTATTGTGCTATATTTGTTATACGTACTTGTTTTCTCTCTCGTATGAATTTTGTTGAACGGAAAAATTAAAAATTAAAAATCGAGGGTTTTTCGGAATATCGAACCGGAGGAGATCGAACGCGCGCTCGGTGCGGGCTGCCGGGGAGGTGGCTGGAAGCACGGGCTGTGCGGTTGCTGGACGTGGGCTGGCCTGTTGGTAGGGATCGACGGCATGATCGCCGGATGTCGATCGCCGACGAGCTGGAGCTCGATCGAAGGCTGCCCGTGGCTGGACGGAAACCCCTTTGCGCGGGCTGCTGGTTCGCCGAGGCTCGTAGGCTGGGCTTGCGGGCTGAAGCGAAGTCGATGGCATGATTCGTCGGAAGACTTCATGCTGGAGATCGAACTGGTGCGCCATCGGGGCCGTAATTCATCCTCACATGTCGAGGCGGCATGAATGAATTAATTGATGCGTAACAAATTTTTTTTATTGGTGCGCAAGGTGTGCAATTTTTTTTTTTTTTTTTTGCATGGACCAAATTAATTCTTGGAATGCATGGGTCGATCAATTCTTGGAATTGATTTTGTGTGGCCATGTGTTTGGCTAGGTGAGATACACGGCCATGCATGTGATGCACGTGGGTTCGATTGGGATGACCGGAATTTATTTCGGTTCGTCCCGGTAAATCCGATCTTTCCGGAAATAATTTAATCTTTCTAATTTAATTTAATTTAATTTTGAAATTAATTCAAATTCTATTTGGATTAGATTTCTTAATTATGGAATTAAATAATGGAATTAGATAGAGAATTAAATTAGGAAAGAAAGTCCTAGTTTCTCTAGATATCCTATACCTACTTGGATTAGAAGTCTTAAGAAGAATCAAAATTCGATTTTGATTAGGATTCTTGAGATCTAATCTAAATAGGATTGAGAAATTATTAAAATATTGATTTTATTTAATTTAAGTATTTTATTTAAAATCATTAGATTAATTCAAAATTTATTTTGGATTGGAAAATCTTGGATTTTATTTGGAATAGAATTAAATATGGAAATCAATGGATTTTAATAAAATTGATTTTATTTAATTTAAGTATTTTATTTAAAATCAATAGATTAATTCAAAATTTATTTTGAATTGGAAAATCTTGGATTTTATTTAAAATAGAATTAAATATGGAAATCAATGGAATTGATTTTATTTAATTGGAGTAAAATTAAATATGAGAATCAAAGAATTTTTCCGTCACTCGACAAAGTATTCAAGACGTAGAATGAAGACTCAAGACAAGCATGCAGGAATTCATCAAGGTACGAATAGTCGAGAAATAATTTTACTTGAGCAATTATTCGATTATTTGTGAACGTACTTGCATGAATTGTATGTTTGTTAATTATGCTTATGTGTATTTAATTATGCATTAGATAGCGTATCCCTTTATTGTAAAATGCTAAGTGGGAGAGGGAATGGAAACATTGTCATGGTCTCCATTGATGTTCTCTTGGTGACTTTTATGGACTTTTGAAGTTCGTATAGATAAGCCATTGGAGGAGAATTCTTGTAATTCCTTTTACGAGAAACATTGATTAAGTTTATCAAACAATGCCTAATTTGTCTTTCTGAAACTGATTTCAAGTCGACTCATTCTCACCCCGGGGAGTGGAATGGAGCCAAAGCCACTTGGTCATGTGGATGACACAAATTAGAGACTTTCGTGTCATTTGATGACTAGATCGATTGTCTGCTCGGCTCCCTCATTCTATGAGAGATAGGGTCGTTCGCATGGTGAATCACTGGTTAGAAACTTCAAGTTTCACTTATAATTCTCCGCGTCCTGATTTACGAAAATCGAATGGATCTTGTAATTGGGAGTCAATTATAAAAGTCTCTTGGTGTAGTAAACGTCCACACCACATGGCTTGCTATACTAACGGATTTTGGATTAATTGATGTAGACAGTTATAAGAAATTGTGAAGAGTTGTGAAGTTGTCGTAAACGTCCACACCACGTGGCTTGCGGTGATGTAGCAATTCCTAACGATTTACTTTAGTGCTGAGTAATGGTTTACACTTAGATACGCATTATAGTATTCTTCCCCACGAAGTTACGCTATAAGTGATGTATGACCGAAGCAAATCTAATTACTAAATCATTTGGGTAGGTAAACGTCCACACCACGTGGCTTGCCATATCTGATGGGATTTTAGATGTGATTAGTGTTGGAGTTGTGTACTTAATGTCTAGATTTAAGTAACGGTAAACTCCCCGTCATAGCATTTAATCTATTAAATTAATAAACAATTATTTGCATTTAATTATTATTAAATATATGCAAAATTATAGTCCTGGATTTTATACGTTGTAGTTAGTATGGTGTTGCATGGGCACACAGAAGATCATACTATCGGTTACTCGTATATAATCAAATGGTTGCTCACGACCTAGATGGACATGGACCAATCCATCGGTATAGTCGTTGTGTGAGAGAGAAAATAATTTATCTTAATTATTTTATCACACTTGTACACTTGGTGTATTGAGCGGATCGTCGAGATTCATCGATTAGGATTGCCGGCGATAATCGATTCGAGTCTCAGTGTATTTTATTCTTAATCCCCGATATTATTGCGGGTGTGTATATTTAATATAAGTGACTTTGATTTACCAAAGGAATTAACCGATTTAATTATTGGGTTAATTACCGGTTAAGTTGGGTCACTATATTTCATATATGGCATGCCGTGAATGATTGACCGGACAGTGTATCCCGGAAGGGTTGATAATATCCCCGAGATGAGTTCATAAGGAATTATTGTGTAAACCTCATGAGTGGATTCGTTCCGCACAATAATTAAGGTTGAATGGTACTAGTCTCGGATTAAAGAGATGAATAAATTAATTAGCAATAAATTAATTTTATTCATGGATATTTAAATCTTAAATACACGGAATAAATAATACTACCGGAGAAATATTATTTGATATAATATGGTTTAATATTGGGAGTGCAATTAATTTATATAGTGGAAAATAAATTAATTAATATTGATAAGGATTAATGGACTTGAGCATTGGGCTCAATTTAATCTTCAATATTGGAAGCCCAATATTCCACCTCCTTTAGATCCCCTACGTAGCCTATAAAAGCACTACATGGCCTTCATAATTCATAACTTGAATAAGACAAGAATTATCATACTTGATATTCTAGAGAGTTGAAGGAGATCCATAGGAGTTCGATAGATCGTCGCCCACCCGACGTTCGAACGGAGTGCAAGGAATACGTGGGAAGATTCAAAGGTCTTCGATTGATTTTGTTTCTCCGCACAACAAATCAAAAGGTACAAATCATAAACTCCTTCGTGTGAATTTATGTGAATTAAATTGTGACATATACATGAACACAAGATCCGGGAAAATGACGAACTTCGGGGACGGGGATTCGAGATCCCCGGCGAACGTTCGAAGGACCCTTGGCTGGGAGCCGAGGGGTGCGATCGAACCTAGGGTTCGATCGCGGCGTGCGCGAGAGGGAAGCCCCGGCTGGAGCCGGGGCGAGCGATCGAACGTGAGGTCGATCGCGGGGCTGCCGAGGGCTGGTGCCTCGGCTGGCGCCCCTCCTCACGGCGGCGACGGCGGTGAAGTCGCCGGACTCACCGCCGCCCGGGGCTGCCGGAGCAGCCCCATGCGATCGCACGCGATCGCGAGCCCACGGTGGGGCTCGGCTAGGGTTTCAGCCGCGGGTTCATCCCGCGGCGACTCTCCGGTTGAGCTCCGGATATCGTGGTGCTCGTGATTGGTTTCCGGCGACGGGATTTCGGTCGGGGTTATCGGTTCCGCAATTTTTGATACCCCGGGATATCGAATTCCAGCAATTGGTATCAGAGCGTTTGGTTTCGTGTTCATGTATGTGTTCAATTGTGTTCTACCTTGCAGGGATTCCGACTATCATGGTTTAAATTAATTGTTAATTATTCGTTTAATTAATTGCTATTTAATTTTACCATGATTATTCGTTATTAAACTCTCGGACATGTCGAGATTCGTTTTGTGTGGATGAATGCTTGTAATAGTAAAAATTCGGGGGTTGACCGAATTTAGATTTATTATTATTGTTCTATGTTTTCCGGAAAGTGTATAGGGTCGATTTCATGTATAGAATCGATACCGGAATTGTAAATTTATTTCTTGTAATTTATTTACGTTGGATCGATGCCGAGACGACCGCCGGAGAACACGTGTGACGAAGAAGACGAAAAGGACGAAAAACCGGGGGGGTCGATCATCCCCATGATCGATCCCCATGAGGATCGATCGACCCCACCGTGGGGGCTGCCCGCTAGGGCTTCCGGCAACGCCGGCCACCGGTGGTGGTGGCGCGTGGCTAGGAGGCGGCGGCGGTGGTGCCCAGCGATGGTGGTGGTCGGCGGTGGGGGTGGTGTGGGGATCCCCAACCCATGCTACTCCTACCTAGATTCACTTTCCTAATTGATTCAAGTTTTCCTATTTTGAGTATTCCTAAGTTTGGGAACTCTAATGGAGATAGGAAAAGAATTAATTAATATTATTTATTTCCTTATTTTATTATGGAAATCTTCTAGAATATTCCAAGTTCTACTTGGAATAGGAATCTAGAGATTTAATAGAATTAGATAGGAAGATAATTAATTAATGAATTGATTTATTTCCTATTTGATTATTCCTATTTTATGGGAATTTTCATAGTAATGGAAATTAATTAATCTTGGAAAGTAGAAGAGTCCTAATTTATTTTATTTCCTTATTCTATTATAGAAGTCTTCTAGAGTATTCCAAGTTTTACTTGGATAGATTATTCTAGAGATTTAATAGAATTAGATGGGAAATAAATAAATAAAAATATTAATAAATATTTAATTTTATTTTTGATTTATTCGATTGACTTAATTTTCGAATTAAGTATCTTTTGGATTTATTAAAAATAAATAGATTTAAATATTGGGATTAATATTCTCGTCACATGGAGCATTCAAGAACGAAGACTGAAGACTAGAAGACGCATACGGAGATGGAATAAAGCCATGATAGTCGGAAAATAATTTTTCTAGCATTATTTTGACTATGTGCTATGTGCTTTATTGCTTGTATGCATGCTTATGTGTTTAATTATGCATTAGATAGCGTATCCCTTTGTTATAAAAAGCTAAGTGGGAGAGGGGATGGAAACATTCTCGTGGTCTCCATTACTGTTCTCTTGGTGACTCTTATGGACTTTTGAAGTTCGTATAGATGTGTCATTGGAGGAGAATTCTTGTAATTCCTTTTACAAGAAACATTGATTAAGTTTATCAAACAATGCCTAATTTGTCTTTCTGAAACTGACTTCAAGTCGACTCATTCTCACCCCGGGGAGTGGAATGGAGCCAGAGCCACTTGGTCATGTGGATGACACAAATTAGAGACATTCGTACCATTCTTTTTGAAGATGGATCGTTTGTCTGCTCGGCTCCCTCGTCTAATGAGAGATAGGGTTGTTCGCATGGTGAATCACTGGTTAGAAACTTCGAGTTTCACTTATGATTCTCCGCGTCTTGATTTACGAAAATCGAATGGATCTTGTAACTGGGAGTCAATTATAAAAGTCTCTTAGTGTAGTAAACGTCCACACAACGTGGCTTGCTGTACTAACGGATTTTGGATTAATTGATGTAGACAGTTGTAAGGAATTGTGAAGAATTGTGAGGTTATCGTAAACGTCCACACAACGTGGCTTGCGGTGATGTAGCAATTCCAAACGATTCACTTTGGTGCTGAGTAATGGTTTACACTTAGATATGCCTTATAGTATTCCTCCCAACGAGGTTACGCTATAAGTGATGTATGACCAAAGCATGGTTCTAAAAATCCCCGCCTAGCTCCGATTAATCCCCGCCTAGGCTCTAGGCTGTACTCGACCGCCTCGATTTTAGGCTCTAGGCCCCTAACCCGCCTAAGCGCCGCCTAAACCCGCCCAGACCCGCCTAAATCCGATTTGGACCGCCTAAGTTCAATTAATTTCGTCTTTACTTAGACAGCTCTCAAGCAGATTTAACTGAACAATTAAATTAGATGCGAATCTTGATAAATCAAATAAAATAGATGATGTTATGATAAATTTTGAGGTACGATATCAAAATTTGAAAAACAATATTAAATATATAATGAAAATAATCTAAAATTTTAAATTTACAAACTTTTGATTATTTTACTATATGATTAATACTATGTTTAGATTATTTATTAATTATTTTGTTCAAAATGTTGATTTATTATGCATAAAAATATTTTTAAAAATATTATATTAATTAATTAATTATAAAAATGTAAAACGATTAATCCCCGCCTAGTCCCCGATTAATCCCTCTAGGCGCTAGGCCCCTAGTCACCGCCCGACTAGCGCCTAGCGCCTTTTAGAACCTTGGACCAAAGAAAATCTAATTGCTAAATCATTTGGGTGGGTAAACGTCCACACAACGTGGCTTGCCTTACCTGATGGGATTTTAGATGTGATTAGTAATTTAATGATATTATTTGAGGGAGATAATATCGGATATTAAATTGATTGTTTGTTTAAATGTGCTTATAGGTTTAGAGAATAGCTATGAACCCACTTTCTGTGATACTCAAGGAATTCAACGCACTAGTTCCATACTGTGTTGGATGGAATAAAGAGTTAGACATTTCCCAGACTGTTGCTGAGTACAATTTAGTACTCAGTGAACTTTGTCCTCCTAAACCAACACGTGTCTCAACTATTGAGGATATAGCTGATTTTGAGAAGTGGAATAGTGTTTTTGCATTAACCACCAATCATGACATCATGCTGAAACTCAAGCTTATGTTTAGAGACAACGAGAAGGTTAGAAAAGAGGCGATGAGGATACTCATAAAGGTCAGTCGCTTTGAGGAAACGCTTGAACACGTTTTCGAAATGCTGGACCTTATGGATGAGTTGAGACAATCGCAAGCTCTTATGGCCAAAGCCAAAGGTTTCGAACCTAAGGGCATAGACCAAGGAATGGAGAAGCAGACAAAGAGGCCCTGTAGTCCTGCACTTGGACCACGGAATAGGGTGAGAAAGCCTTCGAGCAGTCATTCTCAAAGAAAGTTGTCTGGGGACTGGAAGTCTTTATTTTCTCCTGGAGAAGGTATGAGATTCTCTCCTTAGTCTTTGAAACATAGTCAGCTGGTTTATCTACCAGAAACCTGGTTGGTAGATATGGATCCACTGACGGTATGTATGCATTTAAAATGCAGGGACACCAGGAAACCCAAAGACTTGGAAATGGAGGAATAGTCAAGGCAAAGCTGTAAAGGAGGCAGTTGTTGCAGTGGAAGACATTTATCTGCTTTAGTAGTTAAATAGGATTTCATTTCAAGTTTATTGCATTATGTACCCTTTATTTTAGAAAGAACTTTTGTTCTGGATTTCTATTATTTATGAATGGATATTTAATTTCTTTAATCATGGTGATGATTTTGATAAGAAATAATGGGCATTATCTATTCTGGTACATTAGATAGCAATATGTGAATGATGAGTCCTTAGTCTACCACGATGCAATGAACCGTTCTATAACCTGTTTTACTTGTTAGATATTTCTTTATTAATCATTATACTTGTGAATTCTTATACTTAGTAGTATTTTTTCAAATAAGATTCAAATGGTCGAAATTGATTTGATCAATTATAGTTGAAGGAATGGACCTTCCGACCTAAGGATTGAATTTGGAGGATAATACATCTAAGCAAACCTTTCTGGGTAAAGGATAGAATTCGTGTTGGAATTCGATATCCCGGGCTATTAAAATTGCGGAAACAATAACCCGAACGAAAACCTTCGCCGGAGATCACATGAACATCGACTCATCCGCCGGAGTCCGACCATCGGAGACCACACGCCCGAAGACGCGTAGCCCGCCCCCGGCCGAGCCCCCGCGAGCCGCCGCTCACGTGATCGAACATCACGTTCGATGGGGCTGCATCCGGCAGCCCCCGGCAGCAGGTCCGGCGACCTGCTGCTCGCCGTGGAGGAGGCCCCACCGTCGAGGTGGGGAGGTGGCGGCACCAGCCCGCCACCACCGGCGATCGCTCCCAGCGATCGCCCCCTCGGCCGAAGCCGAGGGCTCCTTCTCGCCGCCGAACCCTAGGCGTGCGGTCCACGCGGTCCGGTGGCTTCGCCACCACCGCGTGGTCGTTCGTCTAATCCGGGTTCGATCCTCGGATCTTGCGTTCTACGGTATTCTCGATAAATCCAAAATCGAACAATCAAGGGCGTTTAGATTTTTACCTTTCGATTCGTTGTTCGGAGAAACGAATTCAAGACGACCTTTTGAATCTTCCCACGTATTCCTTGCACTAGCTTGAACGTCGGGTGGGCGACGATCCTCCAAGCTCTATGGATCTACTTCTCTCTCTACTTTCTCTCTCTAGAAGAATTATGATCTTCAATCACACTTGAGAATAGAGAAGACCATGTAGTGCTTTTATAGGCTACGTAGGGGATCTAAAGGAGGTGGAATATTGGGCTTCCAATATTAATGATTAAATTGAGCCCAAGCCCAAATCTATTAATCTCCCATTAATATTAATTAATTTATTTTCCACTATATAAATTAATTGCACTCCCAATATTAAACCATATTATATCCAAATAATATTTCTCCGGTAGTATTATTTATTCCGTGTATTTAAGATATAAATATCCATGAATAAAATTTATTTATTGCTTAATAAATTTATTCATCTCTTTTATCCGAGACTAGTACCACTCAACCTTATTTATTATGCGGAATTAAATCCACTCGCGAGGTTTACATAATAAATCCTTATGAGCTCATCTCGGGGATATTATCAACCCTTCCGGGATACACTGTCCGGTCAATCATTCACGGCATGCCATATATAAAATATAGTGACCCAACTTAACCGGTAATTAACCCAATAATTAAATCGGTTAATTCCTTTGGTAAATCAAAGTCACTTATATTGAATATACACACCCGCAACAATATCGGGGATTAAGAATAAAATACACTGAGTCTCAAATCAATTATCGCCGAGCAATCCTAATTGATGAGTCTCAATCGATCCGCTCAATACACCAAGTGTACAAGTGTGATAAAATAATTAAGACAAATTATTTTCTCTTTCACACAACGACTATACCGATGGATTGGTCCGTGTCCATCTAGGTCGTGAGCATCTGTTCGATTAAATACGAGTAACCGATAGTATGATCTTCTGTGTGACGTCGCACACCATACTAACTACAACGTATAGAATCCAGGACTATATTTTGCATATATTTAATTAACAACAATTAAAAGCAAATGAATGTTCGTATTTAATAGGTAAATGAAAGTGTACAAGGAGTTCACAATACTCAAATCTAGACATTAAGTATACTACTCCAACAATCTCCCACTTATACTAAGGTCTAGTCATATCTTCCAAACTCCCGACTCCCATACTCATCACGTGCTTAAACTGTACTTCCAAGAAGTACCATGTGAATGAGCAATCTAGGTTGCCGCTCTGAAGCTATCTTGGTGACTACTGCATCGTCCCTATGACGATGACTCGCATCAGGTGGTACTTGCCCTATGTGTTATCTTACACTCATGGACTCGTGATCTCTTAAAGTTTGCCACTGCACCGCTATTTACATAGCCTTTGGTAAACTAAGAATCACATCTAAGTCCCAGAGGTAATACTAGAGCCATACCAAATCTTCCGCTGCCTCTGAGGCCGCTATTTGGTTACCCATGGGAGAGTCCGAAAAGCATCGTGCTTATCACTCTTCCATGTTAAAACTCCTCCTCCTTTAATAGTGAAACATATAGCCTGATTACGACTTACACTGGTCCTTATCAGCTTGGAAATCCGAATCCGTATAACCCAAAGGAATCAGATTGTCTGCTCCGTAACTTAGAACATAATCCCTAGTATTTCGCAAATACTTGAAAATGCTCTTTACGGCAGTCCAATGAGCCTTTCCAGGGTTACTCTGATATCTCGCTACTACGCCAACTGCATAGCAGATATCAGGCCTCGTTCATAACATTGCATACATCAAGCTTCCCACAGCCGAAGCGTAGGGAACTGCTTTCATTTCATCTTTCTCCTTTTGTGTCCGAGGACACATTTCCTTAGAAAGATAAGTTCCTTTACTGAAGGGCAGCTCACCCTTCTTGGAATCTTGCATGTTAAAACGAGCCAGAATCGTGTCTATGTAAGATTGCTGGGATAATGTTCTACTCCGGCGATCCCTTATAACCTTGATCCCTAGAACATGCCCGACTTCTCCCAAATCTTTCATATCGAATTGTCTAGACAACCATCCCTTTATGTCTGATAACATCTTCACACTGTTGCCAATGAGAAGAATGTCGTCCACATAAAGCACGAGAAACACCACCTTCTTCCCATCACGTTTCCAATACACACACGATTCGTCCATGCTTTGACTGAATCCAAAAGATTGGACTACTTCGTCAAATCGCAGGTTCCACGATCTCGAAGCTTGTTTCAATCCATAAATGGATCTATTAAGCTTGCACACTAGATGATCTTGCCCCTTAGCAATGAATCCTTCTGGTTGTTTCATATAAATCGTCTCGTCAAGACTTCCATTTAGGAAAGCTGTCTTGACATCCATTTGCCACACCTCATAATCCATATGAGCTGCTATGGATAAGAGAATCCGGATCGACTTTATCTTGGCTACCGGCGAGAAGGTCTCCTCATAATCGATTCCCTCTTTCTGAGTATATCCTTTCGCAACAAGCCGAGCTTTAAAGGTTTCAACCTTTCCGTCAGATCCTCTCTTTCTCTTGTAGACCCATTTACACCCAATTGGCTTTACGCCGTTTGGTGGTTCTACAAGATCCCAGACTTTATTAGAATCCATAGATTCAATTTCGGATTTCATCGCTTTCTTCCAAGAAGGCGCATCTATATCTTGTACTGCCTCGTCATAGGTCCAGGGATCGATTTCTTGAACTCCAGGTCCAGAGTCCGAAGACTCACCCAGTCCAATCCATCGGTCTGGTTGTTTAACAACCCTCCCACTACGACGGCGTTCCGGTGTATTAACAGTGACAGTGTCAGGTGCAGATTCTAGTGGTGTATCTATACTCGGTTCGGCTGTATCTAAGTCTTCCTTGTTACCTCTCAACTCATCAAGTATTATGTCACTTTTGGGCTTGTGGTCCATGACATAGTCTTCCTCTAAGAACCGAGCGTTAGTACTTATAACGATCTTCTGGTCCGTAGGACTATAGAACATGCCACCCTTAGTTCCTTTCGGGTATCCTACAAACAGCCGTAATTCTGATCTAGGTTCTAACTTATCGGCACCTTGTCGCAACACATGTGCTGGACAACCCCAGATCCGAAGGTGCCTGAGGCTAGGCTTGCGCCCGCTCCACCTTTCCATGGGTGTGGTGGGTACCGTTTTTGTTGGAACCATGTTGAGAATGTACGCCGCCGTTTCCAAGGCATATCCCCAGAACATAGTAGGTAAGTCCGAGTAACTCATCATTGAACGCACCATTTCCATAAGAGTCCTATTCCTTCTTTCTGACACACCATTCTGCTGAGGAGTATATGGTGATGTCATTTGGGAATCAACCCCATTCTCTGCCAAGTATGCCTTGAATTCTCCAGACAGGTACTCGCCTCCGCGATCAGATCGCAGGCATTTAATGGATTTACCTTGAAGGTTCTCCGCAAAAGCCTTGAACTCCTTGAACTTGTCAAAGGATTCGCTCTTGCGGCGCATCAGGTATACAAATCCATACCTTGAGTAATCATCAGTGAAAGTGATGAAATACTCGTACCCTCCCCTTGCCTGAGTAGACATAGGTCCGCATACATCAGAGTGAATCAAATCCAATACTTGTTCAGCCCTTCGTCCTTTACCAGAAAAAGAACGCTTGGTCATTTTTCCCTCTAAACAGGATTCGCAGGTTGGAAGTGTTGGGATATGTCCTTCGATCCTACGTGTGCAATCGATAAAGTCATAAGGTCGTCTATGGATGTTAAATGATTATTCGATAATATTAATTGTTGGGAACAATATAATATTGATCTATAAATCATACCTACAGGGTCACACACGGACTTGATGATGTACTATGTAGCTTGTTAATTATATTGATTTAGAATCAATATTTACGTGGATTAATACATGCATGGGATGCATGACTTGCATGGAATGCATGTCACATAGTGTGACATGGCATGCCACACAAGCAAGTGGGACCACATATCATGATTTGGCATGATTATGTGGAGGTGTCTTTTCATCTCCCCATTAACCACCATTACTTGTGCATTATGATGCACATAATGGGGGGGTTACATGGAGTGGTAAATGGACATGAATATAGACATGAAAATCTGATTTTCATATCACATTATCTTTACCCACGAAATTCACACCATAGAGAAAAGAGGTTGTTCTTGGAGAATCAACTCGATCAAGCAAGCAAGTCATCATCCGGGTTCGTGTGCAACACGTAGAGGCCGGGCCATTTGTGCGACTTCAACATCCGGGCGATCTAGACAAGAAGAGTGACGAGGTCATTCACAAGGAGAGCATCTAGTGACTGATCCATGAAGGTGGTTCAATCGACTCAACACCACCTTCATCAACATCAACGAGGCACGCTACACCGGTTGTAAGTGTTCTCGTTAATCCCTATATATATATATATATTGGATGTATATATATAAACGTGTCTATACATATAATGTGTGCCTAGATCTTCATGTTGTTCGTGTTCTATTGTTTTACACGCTTCCGCACACACGAACAAGGTAATCGAGCGATTGGATCGGCATCGAAAACCATCAATTGGTATCAGAGCCTAGGGCTCGTGCACATGTTTTGTGTTGGACACAATTTTAAATAACATAATTGCTCTTATGTGCTTCTTTGTTGTGGTGTTGATTGCTTGCCATAGATGTAAGGCCAACCACAGATAGTGGTTGGGTGAATGCAATCATGTTTTTTACGTACCGAATGGCTTTAGTTTTGAGGCCTGCGTGCCTTGGAATCAGTTGTAATTTGGAGGACTGCGTGCCTTGGAATCATTTGTAATAGATAGGTTTCTTTTACATATGTATTGTACAACTTGTAAGTAGTGGATTTGATCCACGGATTGACCTTGGATCTCGAAGCACCGACGAATACGAAGAGAAACGAAGCAAGAAGAAGCAATTTTTCAGCCACTGGAGCAGGTAGCGGTCGCTACCCTAGGGGTAGCGGTCGCTACCCCGAACGCTAGGCTGATCGCTGCTCGATCACTACCGGGGCCGAAAAATGGTCTGGACCAAGGTAGCGGTCGCTACCCTAGGGGTAGCGGTCGCTACCCCCTCTGGAATCAGCATTGCGCCATTCCGGTGGACGGGGCGCTACTCATGGAGTTTTGCTTATTTTTCGTTAGTTCTTTTTTCTGTGTGTTGTGAGGTTTAGGGGCCATTCGAGTATGTATTGCTTGTTGTGCTAGTTCTAGGTTTATATATGTTATAAATGTTCAACCAACATACATACAACCTTAAACATGCATGTTCCCAGAATAATGAGTATAATGTCTTGTCCAAAGCATCACACTCATGAAGCCCTCGATCATAAGTTTGTAGGTCCGCCTCAGCGGGGTACTACTTGTTATCTTGGTATAAGTGGGAGTAAAGGTTAGACCTTTACACGTGAGTTTGGTTTTCTCATCGATAGATCCACTGCAGGCGTGGCTATCGAGACATGAGATGAGAATGGGATTCTCATTGACCGAGAGTGATATTAGATATCATTGACATGGGTATGTCTACCTATCTTGAAATACTTAAGTGCGGACTCAGTCGGCTTAAAGATTTGCAAGATGAGGATCTCGGGATCGTTTTGTTCTAAGGGACAATGATATTGGATATCAATTGAACAAAATGAAATAAATAAGTACAATTGTTAGACAACCTTATTTGTTTACCGCTTTGTGGATGTTTACAAACTTTAGTTATCTTACTTTTATAGTTTATCATGTCAAATATCAACTCAATTCAAGTTTGGTTCAATTCTTGATTATGAAAAATTGAACAAATTTTCTTGATTCACAACGTAATTTGAGGATGGTCCTCAAATATGAAGACTAGGAAAATGTGTTAGATAACCACATCCTAAGATATCATTGAACAACTCAATAGCATGTTCGGGGAATATGCTAAGATTGAGCGGTTCGGTGTGACCAGGGTCATCACTTCAGCTAGGCTGGAAAAATGGAAATCTATGGGATCACATGTGCAACAAATGATTGGATTATTTGTTTCAAGTGACCACCTAGATTTTTCCTATGATGATAATTTGGCAACCGATTTCATACTTCAATCTCATGATGGTTATAATGCCTTTAGGCTAAATTTTCCATATGAATGGTTTGAAGAAATCGCTTCGTGAGCTCCACGGGATGCTCAAGGCTGCTTAGTCGGCGATAGAGAAGGACCCTAAGAGGGAAATTCTTATGATATAGGATAGGGTATTCAAAAGAGCATGGGCAAGAAGGCTACTAGGGTTCCTAGGGAATCTCAATGCGTCTACTGCAAAAGTGTTGGACACTACTTGCAAACATATAAAAGTTCATATTTTATTCAATTTCAAAATAAATGCCTAATTTGTCTTTCATTTGATGGATTATAAGGTTATGATTATTTACACCTCGGGGAGTGATTTAATCCAAAACACTTAAGTTCATCAATGACACAAATTAGAGACTTTCGAGCCATTGGATGGCGTGAAACGATTGTCTGGTTGGCTCCCTCATATTTTATGAGAGATAGGGCTTCAATTGCATGATAATATTGTTGGTTAGAAAACTTCGATTTTTCACTTACGATTTATCACGTTTTGACATTGAGATAATTTTGAATGGGAAATTCGAATAAGAGTCAATTATTGAGAATAATTGAACTTGCCCAAAGTTCAAAGAAGATGTGAAGAGCGGGGTTTCTTCATCTTCAGGTATTAATGTTATAGACATTAAACTTCACAAATTCTACTTCTTGGGTATTGGATGCCAAACGTAGTTCTCACATTTGTATGTGGAGAAACTACATAGAAGTATAAGTTTGGTGAGTAGAGATGTCGATCTACGGGCGAGAAATGGAGCAAAGGTTGCTGCATTAGTCGTATGATCATATGATGTTGTTTTGCCTTAGGGCCTTGTTTTAGTATTATAACTATGTAATTCCGTACCTTCAATAAACAATAAATATTGGTTCAGTATTGGATACTGATGGATTAGTTTTTCACTAATTAAATAGTTTGATAACTATTTTAATTGTGAACTATTCTTTGTTTTGGTACGATTATTACATTATTTATGTATACTTTAAACTCAACAAATCATATATAACATTAACACAAAAGTCCAAATCGAATAAGTCTCAATGAGACATAACTGTAACATTGTTGATTAGATCAAAATCTAAACATGTAACGAATCTTCTTTTAGAAGGCATTCTAGAATCACTTGACTTGGAGTCATTTGATACATGTGAATGATGTTTGATGGACAAAGATAACAATGTCATCTTTCTTGGAGAAAGGAGAACATGTGAGTGATTAACTAGGGATGATCCATACTGATGTATGTGGGACCTATCAGTTCACAAGCACATGAAGGTTATGTTTCGGAAAAGAGAAAACAAACTATATTAGATATAGTTCGACCATTCGATGAGAGGTCTAAATGAACTACTGGTCTCTTTTGGGAACACACAATTCTTGATTTCAACTTATACACTGAATAGGACGCTCTCAAAAGCTGTTGATAAGACATCATACTAGGTATGGAAAGGGAGGGTCCCTAAATTGTTTTCATCAAACTTTGAGGTTCTAAAAGCTTCTCTGACGAGATTTATCTCTATAGAGCTTGAACTCAAATGGGATAAAAGTTTTTTATGATATCCATAAGAAACTCGAGGGTACAACTTCTACGATCTATCTGAGAACAATATTTTGTTGCTCGAGATAGTGATTTTCTTGAAAAGAGTTATCTTTCCTAGAAATTCAGTGGGAGCTCGGTTGTCTTGAACGAGGTTCAAGTGAAACAACCAACGATGAATACTCAAGACTGGGTTGAGAGTATTCTTATGGTTTTGGAAGCCATACCAGCCCTCGTAGGTCCGAAAGGCATAAATCTATCTCTATTATTCAAATACTTAGATATTGTGACCAATGAGAGATATGAATTCATGCTTTTGGAAAGCGGTGAACCTTCGACCTAATTCCAAGCTATGACGAGTCCAGCTACTGAAAATTGGCATGGTGCCATGAAATCTGAGATGATATCAATATCTGATAATCAAGTTTGGAACTTGATATATTTGCATCACAGGGTTAGACCCGATGAATGCTAATAGATCTTTAAGATCTAAACAGACATATGGAAAACCTAGGGTTTTCAAAGCAAGGTTGATGGTAAAAGTTTTATTCACGAGGTGGATTATGGAAAAACTTTCACCAATTGCTTTGATTAAATCATTCAGATTATCTTAGCCATTACTACTCATCTTGATAATGAGTTATGGTAATATTGGATGTTAAAACTAACTTCTTGAAATGGATTCTAGAAGAGGCTGTGTTTTAACACAGCCAAAGAGTTTTATCGATCTTAATAAGGCTGAGAAATTATGCAAACTTATAGTTCTATTTATGGATTAAAGAATGCATATCGGAGTAGCAATCTTCAGTTCAATGAATCCATACTGGGATTTGGATTTCAGAGGAACTCGGAAGAGTCTTGTTTTACAAGAAGATCAGTGGGAGTTACGTTGTATTAATTGTGTTGTATGTCGGTGACATACTCCTTAATGGAAACAATGTTTCTATGCTTAATTCTATTAAAGAATGGCTTTGGAATTGTTTTTCAATGAAGGGTCTTGGAGAAGCACAGTACATATTGGGCATCAAGATCTGTCGGAACAGATCGAAAATGATGTTTGGACTTAGTCAAGTGACCTATTTTGATAAGGTACTTGATAAGTTCAGAATGAAAGACGCCAAAAAGGGTCTCATTCCAATGAGTCATGGCACATCTCTTAGCAAGATGCAAGGCCCTACGGGACTTGATGAGCAAAAGAGGATGGAAAATATTCTTTATGCTTTGGCAATAGGGTCTATAATGTACGCCATGATATGTACATGACCAGACGTATCGTATGCTTTGAGCATGACGAGTCAATTTCAAGGAAACCCAGGTGAGGCGCGTTAGACTGCGACCAAGAATATTCCTATGTACCTTAGATGGACAAAAGAATATTTTGTTGTCTTTGGAAGACAAAAAGAGTTGATATTAACAACCTGTTTGAATGCTAACTTCAAAACAGACTAAGATAATTTCCGATTTTAATCTGGTTTTATCTTTTGTCTGGTTAGAGGTGATATTTGCTGGAATAGTTCCATGCAATGCAATATAGCTGATTAAACTACAGAAGCTGAGCACAGTATTGCATTGGATGCAGTAATGTTGGCAGTTAGGATTTGAAAGTTCTTGAATGAACTAGGTGGCGTAATTAGCTCGGCCCATCCGATAGTTCTCTATTTATAGTAGGGCTATCGCGCAAGCCAATGAGATAGAAAGCACCACAAGTCTAAAACTAGTGCTCAGGAAGTTCCACATTATCTGGGAGATAGTTTGTGGAGACATCGAGATAATAAAGTTGCATCTTTTAATAAGGTTGCAAACCCGCTTTCTAAACCTCTCCAGCAGTCTAAGCTTAAGGCTTTCACGACTGTAATAGAGATCAGACATCTTAGAGATGGGTTGTGATTTCTATTACTGTATTAGATACTTTTGGAGATTTGGTAAACATTCACTCATATGTATAATACATAATTCTTCATATAAATATGGTTTAATTTATATGAATTGTCCAAATGATTAAGTTATATCAATTGGGTTATGAGGTCGACTTACCGCATAATGAAGTCCCAATGGTTGAACTGATATACTTGAATCATATAGCTGTTCCTGGTTCGTATAATCGAGTACGGACAAACCGATAATACAAAGAACTAGTTTGTAATGTGTACTATAGCGCCGCTTCATGGGCTAGTGATGTGGGACATCAAGTACAATTACATAGATATTAGCTGGGAGCTAATGATCGAACAGACCCGACTGGAATAGTATTTAAGATTTCGAGTCATAATACTATTTCATTGACTGTCGAGCAATTTCCTCTGACCTGAGTAGTCCAGAGTAATTCCATTGTGAAATGGTGTACTTTGATACAAGTAAACGCCTTTCGTAAAAGGAGGTTATAAAACTTGTTATTGGGTATATCAGGAAGCAAGTGGGAGAGCTTGGATTGACAAGATGGGATTGTCCTCCATTTTATAATGGGATAAATGTCTTACCGGCCACTTGGAGAGTCGAGATTGTGGAAAATACGTGGCCACGTCCAGATTCGTATCATAGTGATAAATCTGGTTTTACAGTCTGTCTCAAAGTCCAAGAAAGGTTTGAACCGATTGAGGATGACTCGAGTCTTGCCTCAAGTTCAAACTTAGACATAAAGTGACAACAGGAAATTGGCAGCACACTGGCTCTGAAGGCCAAGTGGGAGATTGTTGGGATATGTCCTTCGATCCTACGTGTGCAATCGATAAAGTCATAAGGTCGTCTATGGATGTTAAATGATTATTCGATAATATTAATTGTTGGGAACAATATAATATTGATCTATAAATCATACCTACAGGGTCACACACGGACTTGATGATGTACTATGTAGCTTGTTAATTATATTGATTTAGAATCAATATTTACGTGGATTAATACATGCATGGGATGCATGACTTGCATGGAATGCATGTCACATAGTGTGACATGGCATGCCACACAAGCAAGTGGGACCACATATCATGATTTGGCATGATTATGTGGAGGTGTCTTTTCATCTCCCCATTAACCACCATTACTTGTGCATTATGATGCACATAATGGGGGGGTTACATGGAGTGGTAAATGGACATGAATATAGACATGAAAATCTGATTTTCATATCACATTATCTTTACCCACGAAATTCACACCATAGAGAAAAGAGGTTGTTCTTGGAGAATCAACTCGATCAAGCAAGCAAGTCATCATCCGGGTTCGTGTGCAACACGTAGAGGCCGGGCCATTTGTGCGACTTCAACATCCGGGCGATCTAGACAAGAAGAGTGACGAGGTCATTCACAAGGAGAGCATCTAGTGACTGATCCATGAAGGTGGTTCAATCGACTCAACACCACCTTCATCAACATCAACGAGGCACGCTACACCGGTTGTAAGTGTTCTCGTTAATCCCTATATATATATATATATTGGATGTATATATATAAACGTGTCTATACATATAATGTGTGCCTAGATCTTCATGTTGTTCGTGTTCTATTGTTTTACACGCTTCCGCACACACGAACAAGGTAATCGAGCGATTGGATCGGCATCGAAAACCATCAGGAAGGTCCTCTCCTTCAACACCACTGATGAGACCATCAGCTTTCAACCTTTGAATTCTATTTGAGTTGATATGACCTAGCCTTAGGTGCCACAAGTATAATTGATTCATCCTAGAAGGTTCCTTTCTCTTATTGGTGTTCGTAGATGTGTTATTACTCTCGGTTAGTTGCATTGTGTTAGACTCAGGATTTAGCACATACAAATCGTCCACCAATGTACCAGAACAGATAATTTCACTGTCTCTTCTTATGATCACAAAGTGGTCAAAAGAAACAGAATATCCATTCAAAATAAGCTTAGAAACCGAAATTAAATTCTTTCTAAAGTTGGGTACATAAAGACAATTTTGTAAAACTAAAACCCTATCACTACTAAAGCGTAAGTGAACGTCTCCCACTGCAACAGCCGCCACCTTTGCGGCATTGCCCATGTAGACCACGATCTCTCCCTCTCTAAGTCTCCGGGTTTCCTGGAACCCCTGCAATGAATTGCAGACATGATCAGTGGCCCCCGTATCTACACACCAGGTGCTGGTAGATAACACCACTGATAATGTTTCGGTGACTAAGGAAAATTTCGTACCTTTGATGAGAGGACAATCAGACTTCCAGTGCCCAGACTGCTTGCATCGAAAGCACTTGCCTCGTGGCTTGCTTTTCCCAATCCGTGGTTCAAAACCACTGGGCTTCTTTGCTTGCACTTCCAACTTGGCCACTAGAGCTTGTGATTCTCTGATCATATTTATCAGTTCATTTCTTTTGAAATCGTTTTTAAGCGATTCCTCAAGAGGACTGAACTTAATGAGTATGTCAATCACCTCTAGTCCGGCTTCCTTACTATGTCCTAACATCTCCTTGAGGTCATTTTCAATGTCCTCATCAGTTGGGACAATAGTGGATTCGGAAGGCTCAACAGTCTGAACAATGTCCAGATTTCTTTTCCAATCAGTACTATAGGGAACCAGTGAGTTTTCATCTTTAAGTATATCACAAAGTGGGGTCACAGTCATTCCTAACCTATAAGCACATAAAACAAACAAACAATTTAATATCCGATATTATCTCCCTCAAATAATATCATTAAATCACTAATCACATCTAAAATCCCATCAGGTTAAAGCAAGCCACGTTCGTGTGGACGTTTACCCACCCAAATGATTTAGCAATTAGATTTGCTTTGGTCATACATCATTATAGCGTTACTTCGTTGGGAAGAATACTATAAAGCGTATCTAAGTGTAAACCATTACTCAGTACCAAGGTGAATCGTTTAGAATTGTTACATCACCGCAAGCCACGTTTGTGTGGACGTTTACGACAACTCGCAATCCTTCACAATTCCCTATAACTGTCTACATCAATTATTCCAAAATCCCATCCAGTATAGCAAGCCACGTTCGTGTGGACGTTTACTACACCAGAAGATTTATATAACTGAAATCCAATTAATTGACCCATTTAATCTTGTAAATCAAGACGCGGAGAATCATAAGTGAAACTCGAAGTTTCTAACCAGTGATTCACCATGCGAACAACCCTATCTCTCATAAATGAGGGAGCCGAGCAGACAATCGATCCATCTATCAAAGAATGGTACGACTGCCTCTAATTTGTGTCCTCGTCATGACCAAGTGGCTTTGGCTCCATTCCACTCCCCGGGGTGAGAATGAGTCGACTTGAAATCAGCTTTGGAAAGACAAATTAGGCATTGTTTGATAGACTTAATCAATGTTTCTCGTAAGAGGAATTACAAGAACTCTCCTCCAATAACTTATCTATATAAACTTCGAAAGTTTATAAAAGTCACCAAGAGAGCAGCAATGGAGACCATGGGTATGTTTCCATACCCTCTCCCACTTAGCTTTTTACAATAAAGGGATACGCTATCTAGTGCATAAAAGTAAACACATATAGCATGCATACATGTAATAAAGCACATAATATTATCACATAGTCAAAATAATTACTAGAATATTATTTTCCGACTATTATGGCTTTACTCCATCTCCGTACGCATCTTCTAGTCTTTAGTCTTCGTTCTTGAATGCTCCATGTGACGAGAATATTAATTTCCAATATTTAAATCTATTTATTTTTAATAAATCCAAAAGATACTTAATTAAAAAATTAAGTCAATCGAATAAATCAAAAATAAAATTAAATATTATTAATATTTTTATTTATTTTATTTTCCCTTTCTACTTCATTAAATCTCTAGAATAATCTATCCAAGACCCACTTGGAATATTCTAGATGATTTCCATAATGAAATAAGGAAATAAAATAACTTAGGACTCTTCTACATTCCAAGATTAATTAATTTCCATTTCTATGAAAATTCCCATAAAATAGGAATAATCCATTCCCATAAAATTCCCTTCGAGCAGTCATTCTCAAAGAAAGTTGTCTGGGGACTGGAAGTCTTTATTTTCTCCTGGAGAAGGTATGAGATTCTCTCCTTAGTCTTTGAAACATAGTCAGCTGGTTTATCTACCAGAAACCTGGTTGGTAGATATGGATCCACTGACGGTATGTATGCATTTAAAATGCAGGGACACCAGGAAACCCAAAGACTTGGAAATGGAGGAATAGTCAAGGCAAAGCTGTAAAGGAGGCAGTTGTTGCAGTGGAAGACATTTATCTGCTTTAGTAGTTAAATAGGATTTCATTTCAAGTTTATTGCATTATGTACCCTTTATTTTAGAAAGAACTTTTGTTCTGGATTTCTATTATTTATGAATGGATATTTTATTTCTTTAATCATGGTGATGATTTTGATAAGAAATAATGGGCATTATCTATTCTGGTACATTAGATAGCAATATGTGAATGATGAATCCTTAGTCTACCACGATGCAATGAACCGTTCTATAACCTGTTTTACTTGTTAGATATTTCTTTATTAATCATTATACTTGTGAATTCTTATACTTAGTAGTATTTTTTCAAATAAGATTCAAATGGTCGAAATTGATTTGATCAATTATAGTTGAAGGAATGGACCTTCCGACCTAAGGATTGAATTTGGAGGATAATACATCTAAGCAAACCTTTCTGGGTAAAGGATAGAATTCGTGTTGGAATTCGATATCCCGGGCTATTAAAATTGCGGAAACAATAACCCGAACGAAAACCTTCGCCGGAGATCACATGAACATCGACTCATCCGCCGGAGTCCGACCATCGGAGACCACACGCCCGAAGACGCGTAGCCCGCCCCCGGCCGAGCCCCCGCGAGCCGCCGCTCACGTGATCGAACATCACGTTCGATGGGGCTGCATCCGGCAGCCCCCGGCAGCAGGTCCGGCGACCTGCTGCTCGCCGTGGAGGAGGCCCCACCGTCGAGGTGGGGAGGTGGCGGCACCAGCCCGCCACCATCGGCGATCGCTCCCAGCGATCGCCCCCTCGGCCGAAGCCGAGGGCTCCTTCTCGCCGCCGAACCCTAGGCGTGCGGTCCACGCGGTCCGGTGGCTTCGCCACCACCGCGTGGTCGTTCGTCTAATCCGGGTTCGATCCTCGGATCTTGCGTTCTACGGTATTCTCGATAAATCCAAAATCGAACAATCAAGGGCGTTTAGATTTTTACCTTTCGATTCGTTGTTCGGAGAAACGAATTCAAGACGACCTTTTGAATCTTCCCACGTATTCCTTGCACTAGCTTGAACGTCGGGTGGGCGACGATCCTCCAAGCTCTATGGATCTACTTCTCTCTCTACTTTCTCTCTCTAGAAGAATTATGATCTTCAATCACACTTGAGAATAGAGAAGACCATGTAGTGCTTTTATAGGCTACGTAGGGGATCTAAAGGAGGTGGAATATTGGGCTTCCAATATTAATGATTAAATTGAGCCCAAGCCCAAATCTATTAATCTCCCATTAATATTAATTAATTTATTTTCCACTATATAAATTAATTGCACTCCCAATATTAAACCATATTATATCCAAATAATATTTCTCCGGTAGTATTATTTATTCCGTGTATTTAAGATATAAATATCCATGAATAAAATTTATTTATTGCTTAATAAATTTATTCATCTCTTTTATCCGAGACTAGTACCACTCAACCTTATTTATTATGCGGAATTAAATCCACTCGCGAGGTTTACATAATAAATCCTTATGAGCTCATCTCGGGGATATTATCAACCCTTCCGGGATACACTGTCCGGTCAATCATTCACGGCATGCCATATATAAAATATAGTGACCCAACTTAACCGGTAATTAACCCAATAATTAAATCGGTTAATTCCTTTGGTAAATCAAAGTCACTTATATTGAATATACACACCCGCAACAATATCGGGGATTAAGAATAAAATACACTGAGTCTCAAATCAATTATCGCCGAGCAATCCTAATTGATGAGTCTCAATCGATCCGCTCAATACACCAAGTGTACAAGTGTGATAAAATAATTAAGACAAATTATTTTCTCTTTCACACAACGACTATACCGATGGATTGGTCCGTGTCCATCTAGGTCGTGAGCATCTGTTCGATTAAATACGAGTAACCGATAGTATGATCTTCTGTGTGACGTCGCACACCATACTAACTACAACGTATAGAATCCAGGACTATATTTTGCATATATTTAATTAACAACAATTAAAAGCAAATGAATGTTCGTATTTAATAGGTAAATGAAAGTGTACAAGGAGTTCACAATACTCAAATCTAGACATTAAGTATACTACTCCAACAATTCGGACAAGTGTTAGAAATGATTAGATATGCAGACATATGTGTAAATTAGAAAGGTACGAGTGATTCTTTCAAGAATACGCGATGATGGATCAGAGTACTTGATGTGCCATAAAAGCAAAGTGTTTTGACTAGTCAATGGACACATAAGCTATTATGGGGAACCATCAAAGTATATCCATTAGGAGCCTGCAACTCGGTCGCGGAGGCCATCACTTATCTAAATAACACATAGCATAATCAAAGATTGGGATATCCCAAAGGGCCGCGCCATACACTTACGTGTAGAGATGGTAATCAAAGTTCTAATTCTGCACCCTTCGAAGAATGGATGCTTTTGCAGCTGTAAAGACTAAAGACGATTGGGGGTGATTGTAAACCATTTTTGGGATGTTTGTAAACCATTTTGAAGTTACGGTTTGCCTTCACTAAATATTTTGATATTATATTATAACAAAAACACCTAATATGATTATTTTCTATCATTTACCAAGCAAGTATTCATACTAGTAGAATACATTTATTAATTATTAATCCTTTTAACATTGAACTGGAGTTGGAGGGGTGCGCCGGGCCCGTGCAGTAGTGCAACGCATGGGCAACGCTCGACAGCCCAAGACAGCAAGCTGCCTTGGTGGGCTCTCCCCCTAAAAAAATAAATTTAATATCGTGTGGGCCTTGGCCCACATATCAGATATTAAACTGATAAGAACAGATACTTACACTTGATCTTAGCCAAAAGGCCGAGAAAGGTATGAGCTTCAATGACCATGGGCCGCTCTATTTTATACTGCACGTTCTGTAGCCTATAAATAAATAAGTCGATGTGGGAGATAAGATTGTAGAACTAAAGTCTATTGGTAAGGTAATAAGCTGGCATAATTTTACACATGACCACTGCTTCAGTTTTGATATTAGTAGTATTATAACTGCTTTTTATGGTGCACCACATAATAACAGAGAATAATTAAGGGAAAATCCAAACAATTAAAACTAGATTTCTAATTGCGATGATCATTGATCAAGTTCGATGAATAGTTCCGGCGATAATCGATTCGAGTCTCGGTGTATTTTATTCTTAATCTTCGATATTATTGCGGGTGTGTATATTTAATATAAGTGACTTTAATTTACCAAAGGAATTAACCGATTTAATTATTGGATTAATTACCGGTTAAGTTGGGTCACTATATTTCATATATGGCATGCCGTGAATGATTGACCGGACAGTGTATCCCGGAAGGGTTGATAATATCCCCGAGATGAGTTCATAAGGAATTATTGTGTAAACCTCATGAGTGGATTCGTTCCGCACAATAATTAAGGTTGAATGGTACTAGTCTCGGATTAAAGAGATGAATAAATTAATTAGCAATAAATTAATTTTATTCATGGATATTTAAATCTTAAATACACGGAATAAATAATACTACCGGAGAAATATTATTTGATATAATATGGTTTAATATTGGGAGTGCAATTAATTTATATAGTGGAAAATAAATTTATTAATATTGATAAGGATTAATGGACTTGAGCATTGGGCTCAATTTAATCTTCAATATTGGAAGCCCAATATTCCACCTCCTTTAGATCCCCTACGTAGCCTATAAAAGCACTACATGGCCTTCATAATTCATAACTTGAATAAGACAAGAATTATCATACTTGATATTCTAGAGAGTTGAAGGAGATCCATAGGAGTTCGATAGATCGTCGCCCACCCGACGTTCGAACGGAGTGCAAGGAATACGTGGGAAGATTCAAAGGTCTTCGATTGATTTTGTTTCTCCGCACAACAAATCAAAAGGTACAAATCATAAACTCCTTCGTGTGAATTTATGTGAATTAAATTGTGACATATACATGAACACAAGATCCGGGAAAACGACGAACTTCGGGGACGGGGATTCGAGATCCCCGGCGAACGTTCGAAGGACCCTCGGCTGGGAGCCGAGGGGTGCGATCGAACCTAGGGTTCGATCGCGGCGTGCGCGAGAGGGAAGCCCCGGCTGGAGCCGGGGCGAGCGATCGACCATGAGGTCGATCGCGGGGCTGCCGAGGGCTGGTGCCTCGGCTGGCGCCCCTCCTCACGGCGGCGACGGCGGTGAAGTCGCCAGACTCACCGCCGCCCGGGGCTGCCGGAGCAGCCCCATGCGATCGCACGCGATCGCGAGCCCACGGTGGGGCTCGGCTAGGGTTTCGGCCGCGGGTTCATCCCGCGGCGACTCTCCGGTTGAGCTCTGGATATCGTGGTGCTCGTGATTGGTTTCCGGCGACGGGATTTCGGTCGGGGTTATCGGTTCCGCAATTTTTGATACCCCGGGATATCGAATTCCAGCAATTAGTGGTTTAATGATATTATTTGAGGGAGATAATATCGGAGATTAAATCGATTGTTTGTTGTTATATGTGCTCATAGATTAGGAAATGGATTTGAACCCACTTCTGTGATACCTAAGGATTTTTAAACTCACTGGTCCCTAAATGTAATGATTGGAATAGAGATCTAGACATTACCCAAACTGTTAAAGAGTGCAAGGTTGTACTCAGTGAGCTTTGTCCTCCCGAGCCTATTGACATAGGCGGCTAGACAAGAAGCGATGAGGATACTCATAAAGGCCAGTCCTTCGGGGAAACGCTTAAACACGTTTTTGAGATGATTGACCTTTTAGACGAGTTGAGTCGGAAATCGCAAGCTCTTGTAGCCAATGCCAAAGGTTTCGAACCTAAGGGCAAGATCGGGGAAAAGGAAAAGCAAGCAAAGAAACCCAGTGGTCCTAAGCTACTTGGACCACGAGAAGGGACGAGAAAGCCATGAGACAAGTGTTCTCGATGCAAACAATCTGGGTACTGGAAGTCTGATTATCCTCTCAAAGAAAGTACGAAATTTTCTTTAGTCGTGAAACATAGTCAGTGGTATTATCTACCGGAACCTGGTGTGTAGATATGGAACCACTGACGGTATGTGCATTTTAAATGCAAGGGTTCCAGGAAACCCGACGACTTAGAAAAGAAGAAATCGTAGTCTACATGGGCAATGCTGAGGAGGAGGCAGCAGTTGCAGTAGAGGACTTTTTATAGGATTTCATTTTGATTTATTGCTTTTATGTACCTTTCATATTAGAAAGAACTTTGTTCTGGATTTCTAATGAATGGATATTTTATTTCTTTTAATCATTTGATGGTTATAAGAAGAAATAATGATATTATCTATTTTGGTACATTAGCTAACAATATATAAATGATGAATCCTGAGTCCACCACGATGCAACGAACCGTTTTATATAAACTCGTTTTACTAATAAGAGATTTCTTTATTAAATCATTTATACTTGTGGATTCTTATGCTAAGTCATATTTATTCAAATAAGAAGTTCAAAGGTCGAAAATTGATTGTAAGATCAATTAAGTTGAAGGGGTGGACCTTCCGACCTAAGAATCTAATTTGGAAGATAATACGACTAAGCAATCCTTTATGGATATAAGATATAAGATCCGGACAAGTATTAGAATTGATTAACTCTGATTTATGATCAGAGCTTGGGATTGGATCCCAAGTGACTACACCATACAGTCCTCTGTAGGATTGGTGTGTCGAATATAAGAAATGGAACTCTTATAGAAATAGTAAAAGCATGAGTTAAACGGAACTACCTATGTTCTATGGATATACCTTGGAAACAACGGCACATTCAAATGTGGTTGTAGAATATCCTAGAAGAACAAAAGGTGTGTGCTCGATAGTACTATGAACCAGAAGGACGTTATAAGTTCTAACGTCCGGTTCTTAGAGGAAGACTATTAGATGAACCACAAGCCCAAAATGACATGATACTTCTGAAAAGAGAGAAAACAATTAAGACTTAGAACCAGCCGAACCGAGTAGCGGTACACCACTAACTGCACCTACTGTTATTACTGTTTATACACCGGAACGCCGTTGTAGTGGGAGGTTGTATAACAACCGGAGATATTCATGAAACTAGGTGAGTCTTCGGACTCTGGACCTAGTATACGTGAAATCGATCCCTAGATCTACATAGAGGCGGTACTAGATCTAAATGTGCCTTCTTGGAAAGCAATAAGGATTATTGTTAAGAGGCGAGATCATTTAGAGTACAAGATTAGTTGATCCATTTATGGATTGTAACAAAGCTAGAGTTCGTGGAACTTGCGCATTGATGAGATAGTCCATTTGATGGATTCATCAAAAGGCATTGACGAATCGTGTGTATGGGAAACGTGATGGAAACAAGGTGGTGTTTCTCGGAGGTTTTATGTAGATAACATTTTATCATTGGTAACAATGTAAAGATGTTGTCAGACATAAAATGATGGTTGTCTAGAAAAATCGATATATGAGATAAAGAAGAAGTTAGAGCATGTTCTTAAGATCTAGGATCTCAAGAAAAGAACATTGTACTTCTCTAGATATATTGTACGATTATGGTTCGTTTTAACATGCAAGATTCCGAGAAAGGTTCATTACCTTTCAGACACGGAATGCATCTATCTAAGGACATGTGTTTTGGGAACACAAAAGGAGATAGAAGCAATAAAAGCGGTTTCCTACACCTTGAGTATGGAAAGCTTAATAAATGCAATGTTGAAAACGAGAACCTGATATCGACTATGCGGTTAGCATAGTGGGAGGATATCAAGGTAATCCTGGAAAGGAATATTCGACTGCTGTAAAAGTACTTTCGAAGTACTGTTCTAGACTACGAAGCAGACGAGCATTTCCTTTGGATTACATTCTCTTAGATTTCTGATCAAATGAGGACCGGTGTAAGTCGATATCAGGCTATGTGTTTCACTATTGAAGGAGAAGGAGTTTTAACATGGAAGAGTGATGAGCACGATGCTTTTCAGACTCTGCCATGGGTAACCAAATAGCGGCCTCAGAGGCAGCGGAAGTTTTGGTATAACTCCGGGATAATCTCTGGGACTTAGATGTGATTCTTAATTTGCCAAAGGCTATGTAAATAGCGGTGCAATGGCAAATGGTAAGAAATCACAAGTCCATAAGTGTAAGATAACACATAGTGCAAGTACCACCTGATACGAGTCATCGTCGAGGGAGACGACGCTGTAGTCACCAAGATAACTTCAGAGCGGCAACCTAGAGTGCTCATTCACATAGTACTTCTTGGAAGTACAACTTAAGCACGTGATGAGTATGGGAGTCGGGAGTTTAGAGGAAATGACTAGACCTTAGTACAAGTGGGAGATTGTTGGAGTTGTGTACTTAATGTCTAGATTTAAGTAACGGAAACTCACGATCCATTGCCACTAATCTATTTAATTAAATAAACAATTATTTGCGTTTAATTATTTATAATTAAATATATGCAAATTATAGTCCTAGATTATATACGTTGTAGTTAGTATGGTGTGCGACGTCACACGGAAGATCATACTATCGGTTACTCGTATTTAATCGAACAGTTGCTCACGACCTAGATGGACACGGACCAATCCATCGGTATAGTCGTTGTATGAGAGAGAAAATAATTTGTCTTAATTATTTTATCATACTTGTACACTTGGTGTATTGAGCGGATCTACTTGAGATTTATCGATTAGGATTGTCGGCGATAATCGATTCAAGTCTCAGTGTATTTTATTCTTAATCCCCGATACTATTGCGGGTGTGTATATTTAATATAAGTGACTTTGATTTACCAAAGGAATTAACCGATTTAATTATTGGGTTAATTACCGGTTAAGTTGGGTCACTATATTTTATATATGACATGCCGTGAATACTTGACGGGAAAGTGTATCCCGTAAGGGTTGATAATATCCCCGAGATGAGTTCATAAGGAATTATTATGTAAACCCTGCAGGTGGATTCGTTCCGCATAATAATTAAGGTTGAATGGTACTAGTCTCGGATATAAGAGATGAATAAATTAATTAGCAATAAATTAATTTTATTCATGGATATTTAAATCTTAAATACACGGAATAAATAATACTACCGGAGAAATTGTTGGAGTTGTGTACTTAATGTCTAGATTTAAGTAACGGAAACTCACGATCCATTGTCATTAATCTATTTAATTAAATAAACAATTATTTGCGTTTAATTATTTATAATTAAATATATGCAAATTATAGTCCTGGGTTATATACGTTGTAGTTAGTATGGTGTGCGACGTCACACAGAAGATCATACTATCGGTTACTCGTATTTAATCGAACAGTTGCTCACGACCTAGATGGACACGGACCAATCCATCGGTATAGTCGTTGTGTGAGAGAGAAAATAATCTGTCTTGATTATTTTATCACACTTGTACACTTGGTGTATTGAGCGGATCGTTTGAGATTTATCGATTAGGATTGCCGGCGATAATCGATTCAAGTCTCAGTGTATTTTATTCTTAATCCCCGATACTATTGCGGGTGTGTATATTTAATATAAGTGACTTTGATTTACCAAAGGAATTAACCGATTTAATTATTGGGTTAATTACCGGTTAAGTTGGGTCACTATATTTTATATATGACATGCTGTGAATACTTGACGGGAAAGTGTATCCCGTAAGGGTTGATAATATCCCCGAGATGAGTTCATAAGGAATTATTATGTAAACCCTGCAGGTGGATTCGTTCCGCATAATAATTAAGGTTGAATGGTACTAGTCTCGGAAATAAGAGATGAATAAATTAATTAGCAATAAATTAATTTTATTCATGGATATTTATATCTTAAATAAACGGAATAAATAATACTACCGGAGAAATATTATTTGATATAATATGGTTTAATATTGGGAGTGCAATTAATTTTATATAGTGGAAAATAGAATTAATTAATATTAATGGATTAATAGATTTGGGCTTGGGCTTAATTTAATCATTAATATTGGAAGCCCAATATTCCACCTCCTTAAGATCCCCTACGTAGCCTATAAAAGCACTACATGGTCTTCTCTATTCTCATAAGTTGAAGATCACAATTCTAGAGAGAGAAAGTAGAGAGGGAGATCCATGGAGTTCGGTAGATCGTCGCCCACACGACGTCCGAGCTAGTGCAAGGAATACGCGGGAAGATCTCAAGGTCGTCAAATTGAGTTCTTCGTTTTTCCGAACAACGAGAATGAGGTAAATCGTAAAACCCTCTTTATGATTTTATCGTTAATTATCGTAAAAATATCGTGAACCAAGATCCAAGGGACGAACCCCGGAGCGAGGGTCGACCGGCGGTGGTGGTCTAAGACCACTGGACCGCGGCGGTCGAGGATCCCCGTTGGGGATCGCGGACGTGAGAAGCCCCGGCTGGGAGCCGGGGATGCGATCGAACCTAGGGTTCGATCGCGGGGTGCTGCGGGCTCGACCCGCAGCCGCTCGCGCGTTGCTGCGGGGAATCCCGTAGCGGCTCGCGTGAGCGAGCCACCCTTCACGGGCAGCGAGTCATGGACTCGCTGCGGGGCTGCTACGAGCAGTCCCGGGGATGCTACGAGCATCCCCAGCGATCGCACGGAGCGATCGCGACCCCCCTCGTGGGGACTCGGCTGGCAGCCGCGGGTTTACCCGTGGCGGGGTTCGGTCGGGCCTCCGGTCACGTGGGGTGCTCGTGGTTTCTCCGGCGATCGGGATTTCGATTGGGTTGTCGGTTCCGCAATTTAGACAATCCGGATATTCGATCTCCAAAGGATTTCGGTCGGAATTAATTAGATAATTAATTTTAATTAATTTATTAATTCCGGGATATCGATTTCCAACAATTGGTATCAGAGAGTTGGTTTTAGTTCATGGTATTTTTCGATAAATTGTTCTACCTAACGAGGGTTTCTGATTATTATGGCTAGATTTAATTATTGTTAATTAATGTCATAATATTTCTCTTGATTATTAAACTCTCGGTGATGTCGAGATTCGTTCTTGTGTGGTGAATGCTTGTTCTTATTTTTCCGGAAATTGTTTGAGGTCGTTTTCATGTAGAGAATCGATACCGGATAGCTTAGTAATAAATTTGTAATTTATTATACGTTGGATCGAGGAAGAAACGACGACCGGAAAAGTGTGACGGAGGAGACGAAGAGAGGGAGGATTCCGGGGATCGATCGACCCCAAAGGAAGGATCGATCGAAGGGGGAGGGGCTGCCCGCGGCCTTCTCGGTCGTGATGCCGCCGGCGACGGTGGCTGGCCGGCCGGGCTGTGGTGGTGGAGGCTCCCCTCTCGGCCGACGATGGTGGTGGTGGGGCGCGAGGATCCCCAACTCGTGCTCTCCCGCCAAGATCCAACTTTCCTAAATTATTCGGTTTTCCTATTTTGAGTATTCCTATTTTTTGGGAATTCTCATGGAATAGGAAAAGAATAAATTTAGAATAAATTTATTTTTCCTTATTGATTATTCCTATTCTTGGGAATATTCATGGATTAAGGAAAGGAATAAATTTGGAATTAATTTGGTCTTCCTAATTGATTATTCCTTTTAGAATATTTATGGATTAGAAAAAAGAATTAATTTGGAATTAATTTATTTTTCTTATTTAATTATTCCTTTATGGAATTTTTAATAGATTAAGAAAATAATTAATTTGGAAAGTTTAGTAGTCCTAAATTAATTTTTCCTCATTTAATTATTCCTTTATGGAATTTTAATGGATTAGGAAAGGAATTAATTTGGAAGGACTAGGAGTCCTAAATTATTTTATTTCCTTATTTCATCATGGATATCTTCTAGAATATTCCAAGTAGGTCTTGGATAGGATTCTAGAGATTTAATGAAATTAGAAGAGGAAAATAAAAATAATAAAAATATTAATAATATTTAATTTTATTTTTGATTTATTCGATTGACTTAATTTTCGAATTAAGTAACTTTTGGATTTATTAAAAATAAATAGATTTAAATATTGGAATTAATATTCCCGTCACATGGAGCATTCAAGAACGAAGACTGAAGACTAGAAGATGCGTACGGGGATGCGATAAAGCCATAATAGTCGGAAAATAATATTCTAGTATTATTTTGATTATGTGATAATATTCTATGTGCTTTATTTCATGTATGCATGCTTATGTGTATTTAATTATGCATTAGATAGCGTATCCCTTTATTGTAAAAAGCTAAGTGGGAGAGGGTATGGAAACATATCCATGGTCTCCATTGCTGTTCTCTTGGTGACTTTTATGAACTTTCAAAGTTCGTATAGATAAGCCATTGGAGGAGAATTCTTGTAATTCCTCTTACGAGAAACATTGATTAAGTTTATCAAACAATGCCTAATTTGTCTTTCCAAAACTGATTTCAAGTCGACTCGTTCTCACCCCGGGGAGTGGAATGGAGCCAAAGCCACTTGGTCATGTCGAGGACACAAATTAGAGACTTTCGTGTCATTTGATGACTAGATCGATTGTCTGCTCGGCTCCCTCATTTATGAGAGATAGGGTCGTTCGCATGGTGAATCACTGGTTAGAAACTTCGAGTTTCACTTATGATTCTCCGCGTCCTGATTTACAAGATTAAATGATTTAAGTAGTTGGATGTCAATTGTAAAAGTCTTTTGGTGTAGTAAACATCCACACTATCGTGGCTTGCTACATTGAATGGGATTTTGGAACGATTGATGTAGACAGTTATAGAAGGGAGTAAAGGAGCGTATGTTAACGTAAACGTCCACACTATCGTGGCTTGCGGTGAATATGCGTGTCCCAAACAATCTTCTTAGATACTGAGTAATGGTTTACACTTAGGTACGCTTCTTAGTATTCTTCCCATCGAAGTAACGCTAATGATGATGTACGACCGAAGCAAATCTAATTGCTAAATCATTTGGATAGGTAAACGTCCACACTATCGTGGCTTGCCATATCTGATGGGATTTTAGATGCGATTAGTGGTTTAATGATATTATTTGAGGGAGATAATATCGGAGATTAAATCGATTGTTTGTTGTTATATGTGCTCATAGATTAGGAAATGGCTTTGAACCCACTTTCTGTGATACGTAAGGAATTTTAAACTCACTGGTCCCTAAATGTAATGATTGGAATAGAGATCTAGACATTACCCAAACTGTTGAAGAGTACAAGGTTGTACTCAATGAGCTTTGTCCTTCCGAGCCTATTGACATAGGCGGCTAGACAAGAAGCGATGAGGATACTCATAAAGGCCAGTCACTTCGAGGAAACGCTTAAAAAACGTTTTTGAGATGATTGACCTTTTAGACGAGGTGAGACGGAAATCGCAAGCTCTTGTAGCCAATGCCAAATGTTTCGAACCTAAAGGCATGAATCGGGAGAAAGTTCAAGAAAGCAAAGAAATCCAGTGGTTCTCTTTGGACCACGAGATGGGACGAGAAAGCCAATAGGCAAGTGTTCTCGATGCAAACAGTCTGGGTACTGGAAGTCTGATTATCCTCTCAAAGAAAGTACGAAATTTTCTTTAGTCGTAAAACATAGTCAGTGGTATTATCTACCGGAACCTGGTGTGTAGATATGGAACCACTGACGGTATGTGCATTTTAAATGCAAGGGTTCCAGGAAACCCGACGACTTAGAAAAGAAGAAATCGTAGTCTATATGGGCAATGCTGTAAAGGAGGCAGCAGTTGCAGTGGAGGACATTTTATAGGATTTCATTTTGGGTTATTGCTTTTATGTACCTTTCAAATTAGAAAGAACTCTGTTCTGGATTTCTAATAAATGGATATTTTATTTCTTTTAATCATTTGATGGTTATAAGAAAAATAATGATATTATCTGTTTTGGTACATTGGCTAGCAATATATAAATGATGAATCCTAAGTCCACCACGATGCAACGAACCGTAGTATGAAACTCGTTTTACTAATAAGAGATTTCTTTATCAATTATACTTGTGGATTCTTATGCTGAGTCATGTTTATTCAAATAAGAAGTTCAAAGGTCGAAAATTGATTTTTGATCGATTAAGTTGAAGGAGTAAACCTTCCGACCTATGAATCTAATTTGGAAGATAACATGACTAAGCAATCCTTTATGGATATAAGATGTAAGAACCGGACAAGTATAAGAATTGATAGACTCTGATGTATGCAGACCTATGTTTACTCAGACAATAAGGTACGAGTACTGATTACTCAAGAAATGGATTAGAATACCTGATGTGCCACAAAAGCAAGTGTTTTGACAAGTCAATGGACACAAAGCTATTGTGGAGAACCTTCAAGGTTGCGATTGTGGATATATCCATTTGTAGCCTGCGATTTGATCGTTGAGGCATGTACCTGTCTGAAGAATGCATGGCATACTGATCAGAGATTGAGATTTGATCCCAAATGACTACACCATACACTGTTGTGTAGAGATGGTGTGTCGATAATAAGAAATGGAACTCTTATAGAGATAGTAAAAGATGAGTTACACGGAACTACCTATGTTCTATGGATATGTCTGGAAACAACGGCGCATTCAAATGCGGTTGTAGAATATCCTAGAAGAACAAAAGATGTGTGTTCAATAGTACTATGAACCAGAAGGACGTTATAAGTTCTAACGCCCGGTTCTTAGATAAAGACTATATGATGAACCACAAGCCCCAAGTGACATGATACTTTGAAATGAGAGAGAAAGATTAAGACTTAGAACCAGCCGAACCGAGTAGCGGTACACCACTAACTGCACCTACTGTTATCACTATTTATACACTGGAATGCCTTTGTAGTGGGAGGTTGTGTGACAAACAGAGATATTCATAAGACTAGGAGAGTTTTCGGACTCTGGACCTAGTATACATGAAATCGATCCCTAGATCTACATGAAGGCCGTGCTAGATCTAAATGTGCCTTCTTGGAGAGCAATAAGGATTATTGCTAAGAGGCGTGATCATTTAGAGTACAAGCTTAGTTGATCCATTTATGGATTGAAACAAAGCATTGAGTTCGTGGTACTTGCAAATTGATGAGATAGTCCATTTTATGGATTCATCAAAAGCATAGACGAATTGTGTGTATTGGAAACGTGATGGAAAACAAGGTGGTGTTTCTCGGAGGTTTTATGTAGATGACACTCTTATCATTGGCAACAATGTAAAGATGTGATCAGACATAAAATGATGATTGTCTAGATGAATCATTATGAAAGATATAGGAAGAAGTTGGACATGTTCTTGAGATCTTGGATCTCTAGGAAAGAACATTGTACTTCTCCTGGACATCTTACATATATATGATTATGGTTCGTTTTAACATGCAAGATTCCGGGAAAGGTTCGTTACCTTTCAGAGATGGAATGCATCTATCTAAGGATATGTGTTTTGGAACACAAAAGGAGATAGAAGCAATGAAAGCAGTTTCCAACACTTTGAGTGTGGAAAGCTTAATAAATGCATTGTTGAAAACAGGAACCTGATATCGGGTATGCGGTTAGCATAGTGGGAGGATATCAAGGTAATCCTGGAAAGGAATACTTGACTGCTGTATTGAACATTTTAAGTACTTTCGAAGTACTAGAAACTATGTTCTGGATTACGGAGCAAACAAGCTTTTCCTTTGGATTACATTCTCTTAGATTTCTAATCGAATAAGGACCGGTGTAAGTCGATATCAGGCTATGTGTTTCACTATTGAAGGAGAAGGAGTTTTAACATGGAAGAGTGATAAGCACGATGCTTTTCGGACTCTGCCATGGGTAACCAAATAGCGGCCTCAGAGGCAGCGGAAGTTTTGGTATAACTCCGGGATAATCTCTGGGACTTAGATGTGATTCTTAATTTGCCAAAGGCTATGTAAATAGCGGTGCAATGGCAAATGGTAAGAAATCACAAATCCATAAGTGTAAGATAACACATAGTGCAAGTACCACCTGATACGAGTCATCGTCGAGGGAGACGACGCTGTAGTCACCAAGATAACTTCAGAGCGGCAACCTAGAGTGCTCATTCACATAGTACTTCTTGGAAGTACAACTTTAGCACGTGATGAGTATGGGAGTCGGGAGTTTGGAGGAAATGACTAGACCTTAGTACAAGTGGGAGATTGTTGGAGTTGTGTACTTAATGTCTAAATTTAAGTAACGGAAACTCACGATCCATTGTCATTAATCTATTTAATTAAATAAACAATTATTTGCGTTTAATTATTTATAATTAAATATATGCAAATTATAGTCCTGGGTTATATACGTTGTAGTTAGTATGGTGTGCGACGTCACACAGAAGATCATACTATCGGTTACTCGTATTTAATCGAACAGTTGCTCACGACCTAGATGGACACGGACCAATCCATCGGTATAGTCGTTGTGTGAGAGAGAAAATAATCTGTCTTGATTATTTTATCACACTTGTACACTTGGTGTATTGAGCGGATCGTTTGAGATTTATCGATTAGGATTGCCGGCGATAATCGATTCAAGTCTCAGTGTATTTTATTCTTAATCCCCGATACTATTGCGGGTGTGTATATTTAATATAAGTGACTTTGATTTACCAAAGGAATTAACCGATTTAATTATTGGGTTAATTACCGGTTAAGTTGGGTCACTATATTTTATATATGACATGCTGTGAATACTTGACGGGAAAGTGTATCCCGTAAGGGTTGATAATATCCCCGAGATGAGTTCATAAGGAATTATTATGTAAACCCTGCAGGTGGATTCGTTCCGCATAATAATTAAGGTTGAATGGTACTAGTCTCGGAAATAAGAGATGAATAAATTAATTAGCAATAAATTAATTTTATTCATGGATATTTATATCTTAAATACACGAAATAAATAATACTACCGGAGAAATATTATTTGATATAATATGGTTTAATATTGGGAGTGCAATTAATTTTATATAGTGGAAAATAGAATTAATTAATATTAATGGATTAATAGATTTGGGCTTGGGCTCAATTTAATCATTAATATTGGAAGCTCAATATTCCACCTCCTTAAGATCCCCTACGTAGCCTATAAAAGCACTACATGGTCTTCTCTATTCTCATAAGTTGAAGATCACAATTCTAGAGAGAGAAAGTAGAGAGGGAGATCCATGGAGTTCGGTAGATCGTCGCCCACACGACGTCCGAGCTAGTGCAAGGAATACGCGGGAAGATCTCAAGGTCGTCAAATTGAGTTCTTCGTTTTTCCGAACAACGAGAACGAGGTAAATCGTAAAACCCTCTTTATGATTCTATCGTTAATTATCGTAAAAATATCGTGAACCAAGATCCAAGGGACGAACCCCGGAGCGAGGGTCGACCGGCGGTGGTGGTCGAAGACCACCGGACCGCGGCCGTCGAGGATCCCCGTTGGGGATCGCGGACGTGAGAAGCCCCGGCTGGGAGCCGGGGATGCGATCGAACCTAGGGTTCGATCGCGGGGTGCTGCGGGCTCGACCCGCAGCCGCTCGCGCGTTGCTGCGGGGAATCCCGTAGCGGCTCGCGTGAGCGAGCCACCCTTCACTGGCAGCGAGTCATGGACTCGCTGCGGGGCTGCTACGAGCAGCCCCGGGGATGCTACGAGCATCCCCAGCGATTGCACGGAGCGATCGCGACCCCCCTCGTGGGGACTCGGCTGGCAGCCGCGGGTTTACCCGTGGCGGGGTTCGGTCGGGCCTCCGGTCACGTGGGGTGCTCGTGGTTTCTCCGGCGATCGGGATTTCGATTGGGTTGTCGGTTCCGCAATTTAGACAATCTGGATATTCGATCTCCAAAGGATTTCGGTCGGAATTAATTAGATAATTAATTTTAATTAATTTATTAATTCCGGGATATCGATTTCCAACAGAAATATTATTTGATATAATATGGTGAATATTGGGAGTGCAATTATATTTATTTAGTGGAGTTAATCATATAATTAATAATAGTAAGGATTAATAGATTTGGGCTTGGGCTCAATTTAATCACTATTATTGGAAGCCCAATATTCCACCTCCTTAAGATCCCCTACGTAGCCTATAAAAGCACTACATGGTCTTCTCTATTCTCATAACTTGAAGATCACAATTCTAGAGAGAGAAAGTAGAGAGGAGGATCCATGGAGTTCGGTAGATCGTCGCCCACACGACGTCCGGGCTAGTGCAAGGAATACGCGGGAAGATCTCAAGGTCATCATAAGATCTCGTTTCTCCGCACAACGAATCGAAAGGTGAATTAAATATTTCCGCTATTTAATTCTTATTGAAATCAATTATCGAAAAACAAGATCCAAGGATCGAACCCCGGATTAGACGAACGATCACGCGGTGGTGGTGAAACCACTGGACCGCGGGATCGCCCGGCTAGGGTTTCGAGGGCGCGCGGAGGAGAGACCCGCGGCTGGGCCGCGGGCATGCGATCGATCTTACGATCGATCGCTGGGGGCGCGGGCTGGTGCCGCACCCCACCCCACCTCGACGGTGGGGACCTCCCAGGCGGCGGCGAGTCGCCGGACTCGCCGCGGGGGCTGCTAGGCAGCCCCACCCCATCGATCGCGATGGACGCGATCGCTCATCGCGTGAACCCCGCGACGCGGGGGTTCGGCTGGGGGCAGCCGCACGTCATCGGGCGTGTGGTCTCCTCGGTTGGACTCCGGCGCGTTCGTCGGCGTTCGCGTGATCTCCGGCGAAGGGTTTTTTATCGGAGTTGTCATGTTCCGCAATTCCGGCAACTCCGGGTGATCGAATTCCAACAACGACGTACCCGAAGACATGCCGCTGACCAGCCGAACCCCCGCGAGGCGGGGTTTGAGCGATCGATCGATCGCGTCCCACGAGATCGGCTGGGGCTGCATGGGCAGCCCCCGCGACGAGGAGGTCCCCACCGTCGGGGTGGGGTGGAGCGCGGCACCAGCCCGCGCTCCAGCGATCGATAGCAAGGATCGATCGCAAGCCTTCGGCCCAGCCGAGGGTCGATGCCTCCGCGCGCCTCGAAACCCTAGCGGGCGAGCGCCGTGGTCCGGCGATCCTAGATCGCCATCACTCGTTCGTCCTCTAATCCGGGGTTCGTGCTCGGATCTTGCGTTCACGGTATTCCACGATAAATAAATCGAATAAAATCAAGGGTGTTTAGATTTTATACCTTCGATTCGTTGTTCGGAGAAACGAGATCAATTGATGACCTTAGGATCTTCCCACGTATTCCTTGCACTCGTTCGAACGTCGGGTGGGCGACGATCCTCCGAACTCTATGGATCTACTTCACGAACTCTCTAGATTATCAAGTGTGATAATCTTGTCTTCTTTAAAAAGTGAAGATCATGTAGTGCTTTTATAGGCTACGTAGGGATCTAAAGGAGGTGGAATATTGGGCTTCCAATATTAATGATTAAATTGAGCCCAAGCCCAAATCTATTAATCCCATTAATATTAATTAATTTATTTTCCACTATATAAATTAATTGCACTCCCAATATTAAACCATATTATATCAAATAATATTTCTCCGGTAGTATTATTTATTCCGTGTATTTAAGATTTAAATATCCATGAATAAAATTTATTTATTGCTTAATAAATTTATTCATCTCTTATATCCGAGAATAGTACCACTCAACTTTATTATTATGCGGGAACAAATCCACTCGCGAGGTTTACATAATAAATCCTTATGAGCTCATCTCGGGAATATTATCAACCCTTACGGGATACACTTTCCCGTCAAGAATTCACGGCATGTCACATATAAAATATAGTGACCCAACTTAACCGGTAATTGACCCAATAATTAAACCGGCAAATTCCTTTGGAAAATCAAAGTCACTTATATTAAATATATACACCCGCAATTGTATCGGGGATTAAGAATAAAATACACTGAGATTTAAATCAATTATCAAGAGCAATCCTAATTGATAAATCTCAAGCGATCCGCCCAATACACCAAGTGTACAAGTATGATAAAATAATCAAGACCGATTATTTTCTCTCTCATACAACGACTATACCGATGGATTGGTCCGTGTCCATCTAGGTCGTGAGCAACTGTTCGATTATATACGAGTGACCGATAGTATGATCTTCCGTGTGACGCACACCATACTAACTACAACGTATATAATCTAGGACTATAATTTGCATATATTTAATTAACAATAATTAAAAGCAAATGAATGTTCATTATTAATAGATAAATGAAAGTGCACAAGGAGTTTAGAATACTCAAATCTAGACATTAAGTATACTACTCCAACACAGAGAAGCAAATAGATGATATCTTCACCAAGCCACTGAACTCAGAATGTTTCATTGCCCTAAGAAATTCTTTGTGCATGTGCACCATGCCTTAGATGCTGATCTGCATCATGCTGCCGCATTGTCATGCCTACTGAACCTCTGCCACAGCATTCTTCCTTAGTCAACTTATGAGATTAAAATTTTCCGAAAGAAGAAAAAATACCCAAACCACTCTAGGCAACATGGTCAAACCCATGTACATGTAATTAATACTTAATGGGTTGAGATACTATGTACTAGGTGACCTAAGTATTTAATAATCTCATTGTTGACATGATATTATACCTAAGTAGAGTATAAGTACTTATGATGCAGCATGATGTTCCCTTAGGATTAGATGTTTTGATTATTTTCCTAATTTTGCTTTGTAAGCTTTGATTTTTCACACCATCAAAAATATTTTACTTATTCAAAAAAAAAATAATGAAAAAGAGAAAAAGAAAATATTATGAAAAACAGAAAAAGAGAAAAATCAAAAACAGAAAAAAAATTATAACAAAAAAAAAGGATGATTTTTATTTCAGTTTTGGCAACACCCTGCCGCAGTGCAATGCTCCACTTGACAGTTGGGCAGCACTTGAGTATGCGGCAGGCGACGGTTCAGGTCACAAAAAGTAACCGTTGCCTGGTTTTTACGTCCCATCAAACTTCCATCCGATTTCTTCTCTTCCTTTCTTTATCAATTATTCAAACTCCTAATCCAACTACACTTCTCAAACAAATCCAATTCAAAGAGTTTGAATTTTCTTAAATTCTTCAAACCCTAATTTCTCTTACGAACTCAAAGTATAAAATCACCATCTCCTTACGTTCGATTTTACTTGTGCGCTCTGTTTTTTTTCGTGAACCCTAATTTCTTTTTCTCCAAAAACTTCAACAATCAATGGCTTCATCTCCGTTTTCCTTCGCCCGCTACTTCTCGGACCCACGTCTGGTGGAGCTGATCAAAGAATCTCGCCCCGGTGCAACTATGAAGGATATTCAGCCCGCGGAATCCTTGCCGTTCATCTCCCGTCTCATGGCCATCGACGCCGCCGCCGCCGCAATCGACGCAGCGTCCCAGCAGCCATCAACCACAGAGAACTCGCCGCCGCTTGCTGACGCCGGTGAAGGTTCAGGTAAGGACTCTCCTATGAACATCTCTCCTGCAGGGGGAGCCACTGCCGCAGTGGACATCCCTGCCGCAGAGGATCCACTCTTTCAAGGACGAGTCTATCCCGAACCTACTCCTCTATCTATCATTCGCCTCGAAGATGTGGATATCTTCGGTGACACTGAGTCGTCTCAAACTCCACGACCGGCAGTGGTTATTCCGGGCGTCGACAATGTGCTTGATTACGAGGCTGCTCAGAATGAAAGATCCCTCAACACCTCTGATTTTAAGGGTCTTTAAACTCCTGAGCCCTCTGTCACTGCCGCATCCTCTGCCTTTCCCCAGGCAGACCCTGAGGTGCAGCAAGAAGGCAAGCAGATGCCTTACAACATGAGAGATGATGATGATGACTTCAACTACGCTGAGCTCTATGAGAACTATCCCATATCACAAAAGAAGTCAAAAATTGTGAAGGATCGCAAGCCGACTCCCTATCCCTCTGAAATCCCACTTTCAGAGAATAAATATTCTGAGCACTCCAGCCAGCAGCAGCGTGATGCCGCGGAAGGCTCCGACACAGAGTCTGACCCCCTGCTGCAGGATCTTGCCTCGAGGAAACGCAAGAAAGAAGTCATTACTCCTCGCTGTCCATCAACTCGATCCACCACTGCCTATGCCAAAGGCAAAGGCCCTTGAAGTGCCACCAACCACAAGGGAGAATCCAATTGATTTGGAGATTGCCACTGCCAAGAAATCCCGTAAAGGGAAAGGAGTAGCTGCCGCAATCAAACCCTGTTGGAAATCGACTACCCGGGACATGTCCGTTCGACTACTCGAACATCCGGACAAGCCCAGTCGACCCCCGGCGTCCCCATTGTACTTAACACAAGGCCCTAGACCCATAACACGCCCAGCCATTGCACCGAAAGTGCAACCGCGCGAAACGGGGCAATCTGCCCTGTCTGTCGGCCGACGCCAAAAGGCTGTCGCCCGACAGGGCAATGTCGGCCGACAAGAAATGTTGTCGGCCGACAGCGTCGCGATCCAGCAGCGGGTTTCGCCCGTTCTGGCTGTTCCGACGAGATTTTCTCGATCCGACTGCCACGCCGGAGGTCAGAAACCTCCCAGCAGTCCGAGAACATCACATCCAAACCACGTAAACCAATCTTTGGTTCGTTGTATAATTAACGCAATAAAGAGATCGAAAAGTGCGGAATTAAGTTTCGATCTCATACCTTCTCGGTCGAATTGTTAAGACCTTAGACGTTTCTAGCGTATGTCTCTTCCCCGATTCCAGCCGTTGTGTGGGCAACGATCCGCTGGACTCTCCTTCTCTGCTCTCTCTGATCTACCAGAGTAATATTTCTTTTCTCTCTAAGAGAAAAATATTAGCGCAAACTTTTATTTATTTTACAGAGAAAAATATATTTGCGTTAAGCTTTTAATTTTTCTCAGTAAAATAAATTGCGGCGAAGTGTAGGTTTAAGAGAGGGCAAGGGGGGGGGTTATAGAGTTACACTAGGGACCTCTTAGGTAAATTAATAAGGTGCTAAATTGAAATATTAATTCACTTGAATCCTTAAAAAGAAATTCCTTAATTAATCAATTTCAATTTTAATTATTATTCAATCCACTAAAAATAATAATTGAATTCCCCGTGTTTAAGATATCGAATGTCCACGAATTAACTTTAATTACTAATAATTAAATTAATTCGTTTCTTATTATCCGAGACTAGTAGCACTCATCCTTATTATCATGTGGAACGAATCCACCTGCAGGGTTTACATGATAAACTTTATGAGCTCATCTCGGGGACATCATCAACCCAATAAATAGGACACGGTTTCCTGTCTATAATCTACAGCATGCCGTGTGCACAATTCTGATTCCCAATTTACCGAGAATATCGACTAATCAATTAGTCTCACTCATTGGTAGATTAAAGAACCGAGAATTGGACACACGCACCTATAATTATATAGGGATTAGGAATTCGTATATCCGTAATATCTGAGGTCTGGTTCGATTACTGCGACTAGTATAAATCGAACGCCCTCCCGTGGTCCTGCTCAATACACCAAGTGTACGAGTGTAACATAATAGTCAAGACCGACTATTTACCAGTCACACTACGACGTACCGATGGATTGTCCCTGTCCATCTAAGTCGTAAGCTACAGTTCGATAGTATACGAGTGACCGACAGTATGATCTTCTGCGTGTCTCCTCACGCCATACTGTCTACAACGTATATATCTAGGACGATAGCATAAAGTATATAATAGACAAAATGCAGACAGTTTGATTAATAGATAATAAAACACAGATAAGGAGTTCCATATTGTCACTAAACTAGACATTTAGAATATAACTCCATCAATCTCCCACTTATACTAAAAGTCTAGTTGCCCTCTCCCATACATCCGATACCCATCCCCTTCACGTGTCTCTTGAACGCTTCCGCTGGAAGTGCCTTCGTAAATGGGTTTGCCAGGTTATCCGCTGATGCAATCTTGGTGACAACCGCATCGCCTCTCTTGACGATGTCTCTAATCAGGTGGTACTTGCGATCTATGTGTTTACTCGCATTGTGGGCTCGTGGTTCCTTCGCATTTGCCACTGCACCGCTATTGTCACAATAAATTGTGATAGCTCTAGGCAAATTAGGAACCACATCTAAGTCCATAAGGAAGTTCCGGAGCCACATCGATTCTTTAGCTGCCTCAGAGGCTGCTACATATTCGGCTTCCATGGTAGAGTCCGAAATGCATTTCTGCTTAACACTCTTCCATGAAACTGCTCCACCTCCCAATGTGAACACATAGCCTGATGTAGACTTTCGCTGATCCTTATCAGATTGGAAATCCGAGTCTGTGTAACCCACAGGAATCAATTCGGACGCTTTTGTAACTCAGAACATAATTCTTAGTCCTTCGCAGGTACTTAAGTATGTTTTTTACAGCAGTGCAGTGACCCTGTCCAGGGTTACAGCAGTCCAGGGTGACCATGTCAAGAAAAATTGAGTTATTTAATTTTAACAAAACTTTAAAAATTACTATTTATTCAAAATCACCCTAAAATAAAAATACTCCATCTCAAAAAAATTATGTTATATAACAAATATATATATATTTATATATATATATATATATATATATATATATTAAAAAAAATTATTTTTTGACTCTTTGATAAAAAAGTAAATGATGAAAATATATTTTAAAGTTAATAAAAAAGAAAAAAAAATCATTTTAAAGTTAAAAATTAATGTAATTATTATTTTATTTTTAAAAATTAATAATTTGTTAGGACACAAAAAATATCCATAATTTTATGAGAGATTGGTAGATACTAGTCCTCCTTCCCGTGCGATGCACGTGTATTTAATTCAACTTTATATTACTCGAGTAGTGCTCTTTTTACTTAAATTTAATGTTTAACATAGATGCACGTGTATTTAATTCAACTTTATATTACTCGAGTAGTGCTCTTTTTACTTAAATTTAATGTTTACATAAACTCATGTTAGATGTAGACATTGATAATTGACAAATTAACATTAAGTGAATTATATAATTGAAATAGTACAATAAAGAAATCACAATGATATTACAAATAATTCTTTATAGACTACATTTAGTTCGATTTATATTTAATCGAATAGATATTTTGGTTTAAAAAATAGTTTCGTTAATAAAGTCATTATCAATTAAGTCTGATTTATATTTAATAGAATAGATATTTTGCGTTAAAAAATAGTTTTGTTAATAAATTCATTCTCAAATTATATCGTATATAAAAGTCTATTAATATTAATATTGAACTAATTAAGTATCATTTCATAGTATAAATCAAATTTACAAACCAATTGGTTCAACAACAATGAGTTTAGTTTCATTTGAAAATTTAATATTAACAAATAAGTAAAGAAATTGACGGTAACTCAAATCAAAATAAAACATGAACATAAAATAAGTAAATAATTAGTCTTTAAAGCTAAAAACATAGTTAAGTTAATTGCAGTTATAGTTTAAACTTGAATAACCATTTAAACTGTTCAAACATAACCCAAAAAGTATTCAAAATATCAAAATAAAATTGTTCGGAAATACCAACTGACAAACTAAAAAAGATTTAAGTTCAAATTACAAATGACTTAAATAATGATCATTTTTTCATTGGGCAAGCATTCTATCACTCGATCAATTGTATGTCATCCTGAATTAATATTGATTGAATAATTGTTATATTTATAAAATTTAATTATTTTTTGTTACTAATTACTTTATGAACGGAAATTTAAAAGAAATGTTTTTAATAATCTGACAATTCTAATACGGCCACATTGAGTATTGCTTGTCGATCAATTTTTTTTAATGATTGTTTTATTTATGGTTATAAATATAATAATTAACTTTTGCTTGTAAATATAATAATTTCCGACTTTTTCAACTTCACATTAGTAATATATTGCATGTTGGTGAAAAACTCTTTATTTGATTTACTATATAATTTTTTTTGGTATTTTAGAATATTTTTGATTTAATATGAGTTTTTGATATTTTTTAACCTGTCATTTAATTTATTGAGTTCCTTTACATATTTGGTATATTTGCTCAAAAAGTAATACACAAAATTTTAAAATGTTTAATTATAATTATAGAAACAGTATCTAACAGGGATGATGGCATTTTATGGTTTTTCCAATGTTGAATTCTAATTTTAGAAATGGTAGTCAACATAATTGAGGAAATTTTAGAACGCTTAGTATAATTTAGTGTATAAAAGGTAATTTGTTAAATAAAGATAACCAATATATAATTTGAGATACAAAATTCAAAATATTCACAAAAAATAAGAGTTACATGCAAATTTTGATTAAGCAAAAAAACAATGTATATTATATTAATTGTACATGAATATAATAATTATTATATAAAAACATCATTTATTATTTATATAAAAAAGGAAGAGAAGAAAAAACAAAAAAAAAAATGTCAATAATAAATCGGATAAAAAGAAACGACATGATTTTATAGCTTTTATTATGGTATATTTGTTGGTATAAATAATATTTTTTAATAGACGGATTTAAGTGAGATTAATAAGAAAAAAAAAAGTGTTAAAAATAAATAAATACATTAAAAATGATTTATTTATTATTTTAAATTTATTAAAGTCAAAATTTACTATAATTAAGGAGATTATAAATGTATAAATAATATTATCTTTAATAGAATAACATATTTAAATGAAATTAAAAAATAAAAAACGTGTTGACTAATTGACTAATTTTTTTTTTGTAATTTATTACTTTAAAAAACAATTTTTAAAAAAAAAAAATAATCAACGATTGTATTATTGACTGTTGACTAATTGATTAAATAATTATTTTTGTAATTTATTACTTTAATAAACAATTATTTTGTATAAAAATAATAATCATGCATTGTATTATTTTCTTTTAAATTATTCGAATAATTATTAAATACAATTTTATTTTATTAACTCAATTAATTATTTTAATTGATATTTTTAAGTAATACAAATACAAATATTGTTATGTAAGTTACAACATAAACAAAATTAGAATGAAATTAAATAGAATTATTGTAAATTGTAAATTTTATAAATTACAGTAAATTGAGTAAATTAAATCATAAATAAAATTAACACATATTACTCTAATCTTATTAGAAAACATAAAGAAAAGTTTGGTTCCATTTAAAACTTATGCAATCCAATATTTGATCTTTCTTCATTTACTTCTAATTGTTCGATTTGCAGAGTCTTTTACTTATAAAAAAACCTACAAAATAAACTGAGTCTTTACTTATAAAGAAACCTACAAAAAAAACAAAAACAAAAAAAACAGTAAGAAATACAAAAGTTTTAAAAAAAATGAATTATTAAAAAACATAAAAAATCCAAAAACAAAAATACGAAAATCATTACCAAATAAATTGTTATATTTACAATACAATTATAATCAACAAAATATCAAAAATAAAATTTGAATTAGTAAAACATTGAAAGCTGCAAAAAATAAAAATATTAATGATCAAACAATAATATTAAAACTAAAATTCAAATTAGTAAAAAATACTTACTGCAAAAAATAAAATATTAATAATTAAACGATAATATTCAAATTAAAATTTGAAGATACTTACATTGAAGATATTTGAAGGCTACAAATAATAAAAACATTAATTATCAAACAATAATATTTAAATTAAAATCGAATTAGTAAAATAATGCTTACACATTTAAGGCTGCAAAAAATACAAAAAACAACAAAACTTAGCTATGCAAAAGAAAGTGTGAGAATGAACAAATTAAAAAAAATATAATAGTGAGAGGTAGGAAGTGAGTCTTTATATAGAGATTTGAATTATTCATGTAGTAATATAAATAGTAGATAATATCAAATTTATTTAGTTGCTTAAAATAAAGAGTAGATTTACACCAATAATATTGTTTATATAATATAAATTAATTAATTAACCGGGTATATTAATAAAAAAATGCAGATTCTCTCATCATTAATTATGCTAATTAATTTTAGTACTATAAATAAATTAATAAATAAATAGTAGTATAATATAATAAACGTAATTAAATAAATAGTAGTATAATATAATAAAGGTAATTAAAGGATATAAATAAAGAAGAAATGTGATATTTTGAATATTTCAAGTCAATATTTACTATAATTAAGAAAGATTATAAATGTAAATTATATTATATAAATAAATAAATAATTAAGCTAATTAATTAAAAATAATTACGCCTAAATAATTACCAGCTAAATAATTACTAGTGTGAACACAAATTTAATCTAACCGTTGTGGTTTTATTAATAAGTGTGAACACAACAAAATCAGTAAAAATATACCACCTAGAACAATTGATAGCTGAATTATATATTATAAGGAAGAATATTTTTAGTGTCCCACGATGAATATTTTTAAAATACTCCTATATTATAAAGTATTTTATTATTACTCAATTCTATTATAAAATAACAATTAAAAATTAAAAAAAAATTCATTTTATTTCAATTTTATTTTTAATTTTTGTGTCAGAATAAAAAAAACTCATGATGTGATGAAAGAAATCATTTTTTTTTAATTGGGTGTTACAACTTACTACGTACAAGTTACAACTATGAAGGTTGTGTGGTCCTCCCCCACTATATAATGGTAGTATTACTATTTCAAAATTGATATAGTCACGTGATACTTTTTTTTCTAATAAAGGTGGTGCCTTCTTTTACAAAAAACCCAAAATAACTAATTTTATTTAAAAAAAATCTGTATAGAATAAATATTTTCTTCTACAAAGTCGCAACTGTTTTCGAATTTACCAATTTGTCCTCGACTCAATTCCCGTTAATTTCAACGTCCGGAAACCGAAAACCTTTGATAAAAGTAAAAGTACCCAGATTCTTCGAAATTCTTGTTCCACTTATCCCCACTCTCGCCCATCTCCTCCTCCTCACGCGCCGCCTCCCGGCCACCGCTTTCGACGCCGTAAGCCTCTTTATGTCTCGATAAACAAGAGATCTGGTCGCCAAAGGAAAATAGGCGAGACATCTGATCACAGAAACGAAGTTACTAGGAAAAAGTTGCGACCTTTTTTTCTCTATGAATTGCGCGATAAATTTTGCTCAGCCGCTACGGAAAGGGGAATAGTCGAGTTAACTGTTCGGCAAAAAAAAAAGAATGGGCGGGGTGACGTCTTCCATCGCTGCTAAATTCGCCTTCTTCCCCCCAACCCCACCGTCGTACACGGTGGTGGAAGAGGAGTCGCGCGGCGGAGCACTTAACATACCGGAGGTCCCTCTGAGGGAGGGCGTCGACGTCTTACGGCTGAGGACGCGCCGGGGAAACGACGTGGTGGCGGTGCACATCAGCCACCCTAAAGCCACAAGTACCCTCCTTTACTCCCACGGAAACGCCGCCGATTTAGGTCAGATGTATGAGCTATTCGTCGAGATAACCCTCCGTCTCCGCGTTAATCTGATTGGGTAAATTTTCCGATTTTCGTTTCAGTATTAATTTGGATTATATAGTGTTAGTTGTGCTTGTGATTAATGAAAGCCGTCGGAAGAGAATAACTGAGGGAATCATTTTTTCTCTGCTACTTTAAATGTCTCATTCTTTGAAATTCCCACAAGGGATATTTCAAGAACTTATTTTTAAATGCTCTGTGAAACCTTAACAAAAATGGTTCCGCGTAATGAGAAATCAGAGCAAGTGAAAATAGCAGTAGAGCAGCTCGTAACTGCTGCAATGAATTCCGGATGCACCACAGTGTCTCCGGAAGAGAATTGCAGCTCGCCTGAGTAATTCGAAGCTGTGGTAAATAAAGTTTTGAATTTGGCTAAAGAACTTTGCGGTGTGATGTCACTATAAATAATTTGAATCATTTTCTTCACTATTTGCGCCTTTTATAATGATTCAAGTAGGAGTGACTCGCTGTTCTTTATTGATGGTATTGTGTTTTTCTTGATCATTCGTTTATTATCTACAGGTATGATTATTCAGGTTATGGACAATCATCTGGAAAGGTCAGTGGCTATTTCTTTTGAATTCAGTTTCTTGAGATAATACTGTATAGCTTTTTTATAAGCCATCCTTGCCCTATTCTGCTAGGCTCGATTCCCGTTCTTCTTAGTACAGTTGCTTTGTTTGCTTGGCTATATTTGATGAGAGGAAAACATTGTGGTGTCACCCATTTTGGGATGAGTTTACAAACTGCCAGAAAATATCAATTTTTGGATAGTATATTGTACAATAATTTGTTCAATGTCTGAAAAGGAAAAATTATCATGGCTGATAATGTTACTTTGGTTCAAATCAAATCAAGGTTGTGTGTTCCCACAGCTTAAAAAACCACGCAACTTGCTTATGTGAATCTGTTGGTTTAATCCGTGGCTTTCGCCATGCGGGTTCTTGTGTCGGGAAATTAATTGTATCACAATGGACTGTTGATGGTTTCTTTTTGTGGAACATTGTGAAATTATCATGTACACAAACTGGGTTTTTCATCAAAGTTTATTCCTTTTTTGTTCCACATATGTACTTTCATCATTACTTTCTATCATAATATGACACAAGCTATCGTTTTTTTCTTTGTAACAGCCAACTGAATATAATACATACGCAGACATCAATGCTGTATATAAATGCCTCAAGGAGAAGTATGGTGTTAAAGATGAACAACTAATACTGTACGGTCAGTCTGTTGGTAGTGGTCCCACCATTGACCTCGCATCCCGAGTACCAAACTTGAGAGGGGTTGTGTTACATAGCCCACTTTTGTCTGGGATAAGGGTGCTATACCCTGTAAAGCGAACATATTGGTTTGATATTTACAAGGTACTTTATCAAACGACACATATTGTCTATTTTTGCCCTGTATTGCTGTGTGACCCTTTTACTATTGAAACTCAGTTGTTCTTTGTTAACCACAGAATATTGAAAAAATTGGTGCGGTAAACTGCCCGGTTCTTGTTATTCATGTAAGTTCTCTTGCCATTTCTTATTTTTTTCCTTACTTAGACGGTGTTTGCCTAAAAGAGTAGTTGCCTGAACTAATAAATTCTCAATTACATCTATGAACTCTCAAAGATGTTTGGTTCAAGAGCTTTAAAGTTCTTAACAGTGTTTTCTGAATTTGATTATTGGAAAAAAAAACAAGAGTATCAGTTTTGAATTATTAGTACACGTTTATCATAAAATTCACTTTCACTTGCACACATTTTTAAGTACCAATCATTATCTAATCATCATTTTGCTTTTATATGAAATCAACTTTAAAGATTACATTTTCATCATTTCCATTCAAACTTTCAAATTAGTACTCCTTTCCACGTATTTTCTCCCCACTGTCGAATATGTAGGTAAAGCAAGAAGTAGCAGGAGAAATCTGAAGTAGCAGGAGAAATCATCAGATACTAAAGAACGCGAATTCTTTAAGATCGAGAATGTGTGATTCTAAATGATTAATTTACTGCTAAATAAAATGAACATGAGAGAAGAAAAGATGATACTTAATTTAGCAAGGAAGCAGATGGATCAAGTGCTGATAAAATCATAAAATTTTGAAGTCTACGGAATCCCTTAAAAAACTAACATGTTGGAAATAAGTAAATATACGTTCACAACTTCTGGCTTCCACTTTTGTTCGCTGTATTTTTTCCAACTTCAAATTCATAATATTGATCGATGAGATGCTGACCAAGATGAGTCTTTTTTAATATTATATATAAATAGCTTTCAACATAATCTAGTTTGAAGCGTGATAAAGTTGTAATTCTTTTGACGAATTATTTCCATATCTAGGGTACTTCAGATGAAGTTGTTGATTGCTCTCATGGGAAGCAGCTTTGGGAGCTTTGCAAGGTAAAATACGAACCTTTATGGATAAATGGAGGTGGACATTGCAATCTTGAGCTCTACCCCGAGTTCATCAAACATCTAAAAAAGTTTGTAATGGCTCTTGGAAAATCAACACCAGCGGCCAATGGCCCTGTAACAGTGTCACTACCATCAGACGCTAAGAACACATCCGCTGAGAGCAGTACCACGGAAGCATTTGAGTTCCAACCGAATCCTCCGGAAGTTTCTAGGAACAGCTTGGATAGCCGACTTGACAAATCTAAGAAGTCGGGCAAGCCTGAAAAATCTAGAATGAGTACGGACCGCGTGGACAGATTCAGCTTCAAGAGAAGAAAAGGCTTGATCTGGTGATGAGTTTAGACATGGCATTAAAGTTAATGCACCTCTATGATTCGCCGCCTGGGGAAGTAAATCGACAGATTATAATGTTTGATTGTGTATTATGTTGAGTGTGCTAATTTTAGCAGTAGTCAGTCCCTATCATATTTGATCTTACACCCCCACCCCCAGGCTAAAAGGAAAGAAAAAAACATGCAGTTGTTTTAAATAGTACCACGAAAATGTATTGTTGTGTGCAAGCTTGTAGTTTCAGTTTCATCTAATTTTTATTTGCAAAATTGTATAATTGAGAGTTGTCGAAACATTCGTTGTCTCGTTGTTTCTATGTTTAATATATTGCATTTTGTCTTAAATCATTCTTGGTTTTTTACTATTGACTAATGATGCCCTGGTACAGAGAGTCCAGACCCCTGGCTAGAATTGTGACTAAATTGGCATCTTCTTTTGTCGAATACCCTCAGCACTTCCGATTCATTTGATACATCTAGGTTGGCTTGACTTCATTGTCACACATGCAGTCTGACCAGCAAAGCCTTGTTGTAATCACAGAAAGACCATTTAACACAACAGTGACCAGCAAAGCCTTGTTGTAATCACAGAAAGACCATTTAACACAACAGATTGAAGTTGACAATAATGGACACCTTGTTGAGCTGCATCTATATATCTGTACTTAATATAGTTCTTTACTAGAAATTTTGGAATATATATATCATAAGTAACTGTCCATATATTTATGTTTTGGGGATGTAGCTCAGATGGTAGAGCGCTCGCTTAGCATGCGAGAGGTACGGGGATCGATACCCCGCATCTCCAATTGTTTTGCATTTTATTATTTTGCATATTTATGTAATTTTTCCTGTTTTGCAGACGAAGAAAGTTGTGGAAAGCAGTGCACCGTTTGCGGTTCTTGGTGCATTATACGCGTATCTCTTGTATCTATCATGGACACCCGATACAATACGGCTTATGTTTGCGAGTAAATACTGGTTGCCCGAGGTACGTGTGCACGTTTATTACGTACTTTGAAATACATTTTTAGTTACATATATACCGAGTGAAGAAACAATTTGTTGATGATCGATCAGCTGCCAGGTATAGCTAAGATGTTTTCTAGTGAGATGACTTTGGCTTCAGCTTGGATTCATTTGTTGGCTGTGGATCTTTTTGCTGCAAGGTATAATTAATATATAGCTCTCGAACTCCCTCTTAATTGCAAGGTCGTCATATATATTAATTAATCTGAGGTACTTTTGAAGTTAGATGGCTGTGTTTTGTTGTAGTAATTAACACGACTATTAAGAGTGTACGTAATTGCATGAAATTAATTACGTTGAAAGTGCAGGCATGTTTATCGTGACGGAGTAGTAGAAAACATAGAGACACGACACTCGGTTTCTCTTTGCCTCCTGTTTTGTCCGGTTGGGATTGTTTCTCATTTCATTACCAAAGCTCTTACCCGACACAGAAGATCAAATACAGAACAAGATCAACTCCCTGCTGACAAGAGACATTGAAATTAGATTGATGGATCGACCAGTACCCTTTAAACTTTCAAATTAAAAAAAGCTTGTAATGTAGTAGTACCATGCATAATGTACTCGTCTATGTTTTTTGTTTTTTTGTTCTCTACTGCTAAAATAATTACTATATATGCAAACAAACCACAAACCATATTTATGTCAAAATCATGAAGAATAAAAAGAGACATTGATTTATATATTAAATCGATCGAACAAAGTACATACAGTCATTAAAATCGTGGATCGATGTATTAACTACTACACTGTATTTATATATGATATTCGATTAATAACTAAACCCTGTTGGATAGCTTAGAGGTATGTTGTCAGACTATGATAAATGAAGTTGGCAGCAAGGCAGAATCTGCCCTCCCTTCGAAAACCCCAGAGTTGAGCAATGTCGTTAGGCTCGACTCCATTCGTCTCCAGCAAGTCGCACCACTGCCTGTTAAACACAAGACTCTGCGGCTTATTCTTCTTGGCAATAGTAGAGACCAGCTGATGTTTTGGTGCTCTGTCTCCCCTTCCCCAAATGGAGAGTCGCAGAGCAAAGCCTCTGCCTTTGCGATCAACCCCAATCACCTCGATGAAATTATTGGGTCCACGGAAGATCTCATGTTCCTCGTCGCGGGTAATAAAACGCCTCACATTCTCTGCATCGTTAATCCGCAGCCGGTTCTGATCTCTGTCCACGTCGGTTGGAGTCAAGCATTTCCTGTAAAGGAAGACAGGGGGCTGTGTTATCCGCAGAAACTCATCCGGGAGATCAGTGGGCCCCACCACCTGTGGTTGCCGATAATTAGCTCTCTGCTTCTTGGACTTTCGCTTACAGTTTTGGGTTAGAATTTGTTCTTGAATAGGATCAGCTTCTTGAACAACCCTTAACCCCAGAAAAGTGGAAGGGACTTCTGAACGGAAATTGGACAAATCAACGGCGCCTAGAATTTGTTCTTCCGCAGGAGAAGGAGGAATAGGATCTTCTTGAACCACCACACTTAACCCCAGAAAAGTCGACGGCACCTCCGAACTGAACTTGGACAAATCAACAACGGCGGTATGGTATTGGTCATGGTTGTCGTCGGTTGTGATCATCTTCAGACCGAGGTCGCTTTCTTGAGGATTGTAGTCGGGTAGAAGAACCCTGGTGGTGAGCGGCGGCGGCGGCGGCGGAGTAGTACTGGTGGGGCATGAGGATTTTCGGAGCAGCGGCGTAAACGAAGAAATCGCCATTTCTTTCTTTCTTTCTTTCTGGAATAGCAATTTCTTGTTTTCTTCTGCGAATTGAACGTTGTGAATAAGTGAATTATGAAGTAGTCGTTGAGGAATTAGGAAATTAATTTCAGGAGTTCATCAAGTCGGAGTGGTGATGACGTGTCACTTAAGTTCATTTTTTTCCTAATTAATCAAAGAGATAATTGTAGGTTAGTAGCTTGAATTATAGGCACTTTTGTACTTTTGTTACCCAATTTGCATTCTGTACATTCGAGTAGCTGAACCTTGACGAATTTGCACTTTCATGCAAAAATGGGTTTTTTCCGGTGACACGTGAAATGCACGTGATTATCAATGTCAAGTGTCGCGATTTCAGTAGCTAGAAGAGGGAAATTACTTGAATAACCCCAAGGCTTATTTCCATTAAATGTGTAATTACTCTTTTAGCCTTCTATTCATTCTTTCATCACTTGCCTCTTCCCGTCATCTCAAAAACTGGAAAAATGAAAAAGCAAATGAAGCTATGAAACCTTCTTCCTTCAATTCTGCAACTGCATCTTTACTTATTTTTTCTGGACCAAACACTTTTTTTTGGTTGGCTAAGCTATACAATAGAGCTTACACATCAATTGAAAACAAAACATCAATTGAAAACAAAAATACAACTGAAGAGGCAGCCTCATCTTCACGTTTATTTTCAATTTGCAAAACTAGAAAAATAAAAATATTATAATTATCAAAATCTCAATTTCACATTTAACAATTTACATAGAAAAAAAACAAGATCTTGTCCGAACCACCCTCGTCGGAACCACCTCCGAGAGCCACCAATAAGGATCGACCCAAACCCTTATCTTCAATGCGGCCACCACATGGACCCAAGATTGATTGTCGTCACTGGAGCCTCCGAGAATTGCACGGACGACTGCTGCCTCCCTTTAATATATATATTCTTATTTTTATTAAATAAATATTTTAATACCATAATTTAATACCTTAACAAGGTCTTTTAAAGTGTTACTGGTCCAACTTTGACATGGTATCAGAGTAGGCCCAACACGATGATTGAGCCCCAGCCGATGAAATTTTTCGGTTTGCCCAAAGATGGAACTATGTCCACGAGTAGAGCCAACAAAATCCCACATCGGTTGAATATAGATCCTAAAGCTCAAATATAAGTTGGACAACAAGGCCCACGTACTAAAGCTCAAATATAAGTTGGACAACAAGGCCCACGATGATTGAGCCCCAGCCGATGAAATTTCCGGCTTGCCCAAAGATGGCACTATGTCCACGAGTAGAGCCGACAAAACCCCACATCGGTTGGATACAGATCCTAAAGCTCAAATATAAGTTGGACAACAAGGCCTTTTAAGGTGGACAAAACCCCAAAACCGATCCTAAAGCTCAAATATAAGTTGGACAACAAGGCCTTTTAAGGTGGACAAAACCCCAAAACCCTACATCGGTTGGATATAAATCCTAAAGCTCAAATATAAGTTGGACAACAAGGCATTTTAAGGTGGACAAAACCCCATATCGAACTCAAATATAAGTTGGACAACAAAGCCTTTTAAGGTGTTACAGGCTCAACTTTGACACTTAATTATGTCTAGCTAATAATTAGTTTTTTTCAAATATTTTTTCGAAAATGGTTTTATAGGCCATTAAAAAACACGCTAAGCATACTAGACATATTTCTTTAATTTGCATTTCAAAATGAACCAAAACACACTTAGACCAACATAAGAATATCAAATGTTTTTTTCTCCAAACTTCCATGTGTTGCAAAAAGTGAACCGTTGAACTATTGGGCAGTGTTGTAGAGACGAAAAGTCAAGAATAACAGAGTTTCCAAACATAATTATGTTAAGAAACTACAATATCCTCAACCAATATTGGATTATTCTGATTTTATTAATCAATTTAAACTTTTTTTTTTCATTTTTCATTTTAATTATTATTAAATACTTTAAAATAATCAACCTAAATATAAATCAAACAAATATAATTTACATAGTCAATTAACCATGCAAATTAATAATGTGCCATTTTACTTTTCTATATATTTTCAATTACTAAGCGGGCAGTTTTTAGCCGGGGGTGCAAATAGCTAACTTGATCTGATATCTATCCAGCTGTAAACTGATCAAAGATATTAATAATTTCTCTCCTTCATTCATCTGACTAAAGGCGATCAATGATCACCGGTAACTAAGATGATCGATAAATAGCTAATCATATATAACGCCAATGCATTTTATCAATACGTACACACGGGACAAACGTATAAACACTAGCTATATATCATGATAATTTAATTAGCTTTTAGATTAATTTTATGAGATTAAATGATTAATTGTATGCCAATATAAGAGAAAACAGAAGTAATTAAAACAACACAGAAAAAAAACAATTGATCATCATATTAAACAGACCGACGATCCATTTAACTCCACTACTACGTACACTATAGTATTAGTTATCATCATCATATATATGTATAAGAATGAATTGCCATGAATCGATCTGATAGTAATTATAATAAAAACCAAATTAACTCTAGGTATATATAGCTTAATCAATTAATTAGGTGCACGTGGTCTATGATGAATGAAGTTGGCAGCGAGGCAGAATCTCCCGTCCATTCGAAATCCCCAGAGTTCAGCAATGTCGTTAGGCTCGACTTGATTAGTTTCAAGCATGTCGCACCACTGCCTATTAAAGATAATACTAGGAGGCTTATTCGTCTTCTTCTTATTCTTAGACGTATAATTACTAGTACAAGTAGAAGTAGAAGTAGATGCCTCTTCCCGCTTTCGTTGTTGGTCTCCCCAAACGGAGAGTCGCAAAGCAAAGCCTCTACCCTTGCAATCAACCCCAACGACCTCGATAAAATTATTGGGTCCACGGAAGATCTCATGTTCCTCGTCGCGGGTAATAAAACGCCTCACATTCTCTGTATCGTTAATCAGCAGCCGATTCTGACCCCTGTGCACGTCGGTGGGAGTCAAGCATTTCCTGTAAAGGAAAACGGGCTGTGCCGGCTCTATTAGCTTCAGAAACTCGGCAGAGAGATCGATGGGCCCCGCTACCTGTGGTTGTAAATTATTATCCCTCCGAATAAGAATAACCTTCTTCTTCTTCATCTCTATCTGCTTCTTCTTATTATCCGGCTCGTCGAATAATATCGGCGACTTTCGCTTAGAGTTTTGGTTTAGGGGGACGAGCGCTAGACTTTCTTCTTCATCTTCTTGAAGAACCCTCAACCCGAGAAAAGTCGACGGGACCTCCGAACGGAACCTCGACAAATCAACCATGGCATGATCGATCTCGTTTTCTTGATTAATAGCCGCCGCCTTTGCCTTTTCTTGTTCATCGAAAAAAAGCCTGGTGGTGAGGGGCTGCGTCGATGGTTTCTGGAGCTGCGTAAACGAAATCGACATATCTTCAATGTGTGTATGTGCGATTAATGAATTATGAAGTTGATGAAGTAGGTTTTGGATGTGTATTTATAGATACTATATAGTCCTTATGAAATAGTATTAGGGAAAATTAATTTGAGAATCGAGTACTTCATGTTTCAATCGGATTAGTAAGTATGGGGCTTGCCGTAAGGTTTCTTAATTACTTTCCATATATATTAATGGAATTAATTGTTTATTTTCTAATTATACAATATAACTCAAATTAAAAATAATTTCAAATCTAAATCGACCACAAGGAAAATATTTTTATTGATACGGTTTGAAGAGTGATTTCCAAGTTTCTAACTCGTTCAATTATCTCTCATCTTTTACTTTCCATATCAACAACTAGTTTTATTTTTAGAAAATCGGTATGTTTGAATTTTTATTTTTATATATCTAATATCTATTAATTAATTAATTGTACTCTCTCGTACATCTTTTTTTTTAATTAAACTTAATAATTTTGAATAAATATCTAGAGTATGTCAATCTTAATTCAACTAACTTGCCTTCTCGCTATTTCACGAATCACGAGGATTTTTTGTTCAGCCTATTTTTTACTTTTTAGTTTTTACACTTAAATGTCATTATTTTTTTTAACACATTATCAAATTAAATTATTAATTCTCTGTCAATTTTTCATCTCAAAGGTTAAAATCTATCTATACATATATAATTTCATATTCACTAATGCCACCTTCATATATAATTTAAAGATTCACTAATGTAACGTGGACCAATAAAAAAACAATAATAATAATATGTTCACACTATAAATTATAAATAAAAAAATATAAATTCTAAATAATAATATTATTAAGCATATTTAAATTATTATATATAAATTTTAAATAGTAATTTAAAATTATATATTTTTGATAATAATAATAAATCACTATCTTAAGGGAAAAATGAGCAAATTTTCAACATTTTTTCGGCAATAAAGTTTTCGAGAAATTACGCGTGTCATTTAGGCCGCCTAAAAAATATGTAAAGACGATATTATCCTCCTCCCCCAAATTCATGCTTTGATCGATACCAGATTCACGCAGGAAAATTCAAATCGGGAGATCGCCCTGCACACAATCCTAAACTCGATCCTCTCGTTGCCCCTACGTCCTCCGCCTCCACCGCCGTCTACGAGCACGACGACTTCCTCCACCTCGATACCGATTTCTTTGACGGAGGCAATCTCTTCGACCGCGTCTCCTCCGGCGCACGATTCTCCGAACCCGACGTCGTCGCCGTCCTCAAGCAGCTGATGACGGCCGTCGCCTACTGCCACCGCCTCGGCGTCGTTCACAGGGACATCAAGCCCGACAACATCATCTTCGATTGACGGGGGAGGCTAAAGCTCGAAAACTTCGGATATCGACCCGAGGTTCGGTCGGACCTCAACCACGCACCACCACCGCCTCTCTTCGCCGTTCAGCTCTCACCGTCGCCGACGAGAGCTTCGGAGCCCTACGAGGATCTCGACCACCGGATCGATCTGCCCGCCACCTGTTCGACAAAATGCCCCTGAGAAACTTGAGGAGGCCGGCGTACTGGAGCTTCTTTAGGAGGTACGTGTTCCAGTGGTTCTTAATCTCAACCCGGTAATCTCATTGTCACAGTAAGTATATATATGTGTGTGTGTGTGTGTGTGTGTGTGTGTGTGTTCGTTGTTTCAGCAACATTGATGAAATGATTGCAAAATACGCTCAGCTCACGCCAAAGGAACGGGCGAAAAGGTTCGTTCGTTTCTTTAGTAATTTAATTTTCTAGTAATTAAAATGATCGATGCATTTGATGTTGGACTTACGTACGTTGAACTTAATTCAAACAGGAGGTATATGTTAGATCGCTCTAGTAATGCTCGCAATGTGTGCGTTATATTTGTAACTCGAGTAGATTTTCCTGCTATTTTGTCTATATCCATTTGTGCAGTAGTGCTGATTATAGAATTGTTCTTTTCGCGAGTCTAAAAAAATGTTTGAACTTGACTGTATTGGGAGGCTACATACTATTATCATCAGTATTTTTTTTAATTGAAGTGGATATTTTTTTCTTAATTGGTCCTTGGAGGAGAGTCATCTAAGACAAAATAATGCTATTACGTGTTTGGTGGTTCAAAGGGGAAATGAGAGATTGAGAAACTGAAACAAAAAAAATTAGGTTCTTATTGGGTTGGCCTGATAAATCGGTGGAGTGTCTTCATTTGTTTCTGATTTATGGGAGGATGCAAAGCATATATGGAGGGGCGTTGTTCAAATCAGCTTATATGCGTGTCTACTCATATCCCTTAAATCAGTCTTTTTGTTCCTTTTGAATTCTTATACATCTGTACTTGCACAAAGTCTTTCTTGTAGAGTTGATTTGTTTTATTATAATTTTATAGTAATGTTAATCGGCTCCTCTCGCAAAAATATTCCGATTTCGTTACTAGACATTATGTGCTCATTGGAATTAGCTGATCAGCCAAGTAGTTTGCAATTGCATCATTTTGCTTGTGTTTGAATTATCTTATTATCTCCAATAAAAGTTTCATACTGAGTCGTATTTGAATGATGATCAGACACCCGGACTGAACGTTCAGTGTTTTTAATGATATTCAGTGTTTTTATAATATTCTGTGTAAAAATCTGGCATTCAGTGTTCATTATTTTTTCTTGGTTTTATTATGCATTTCAGTGTTTTGTCGTTGCATTCAGTGTTCATTCAGCATGCATTCAATGTTCATTGAGCATGCATTCAGTGGTTGTGCATTGAGTTTGCCACTCAGTGTTTAATTGGTTCAGTCAGTGTGCATCCACCATGCGCTTGGTTTCATTATGCTTTCATTCAGTGTTTAATTGCTTGATTCAGAGTGCACCGAACTGAACTAAGTGTACTTACACACTGTATCACCCCTGCCCCGATGATTGATTTTGGTTGCTCGTTTTATTCTTTTTTTTTATCCGATTAGGTCCTTTCAATGCTTCTGGATCAATTCCTCAATCCCGATATTTTGAATCGGCACAAACAAGTGAGTTGATTTTTGAGTGTATTTTGTGCAAATTTGAATCCAAGTTTCAGTTCAATTAGATTGTTATTTCGGCTGAAATGTGTGCATTTTTTTTTTGAAGGGTTAGTTGTAAACTTGTATATTCAGGAGATGTTCAGGCGTATTTTGGGCGTGGTTTCCGGCAGATGAAGGAGCGAAGGGCAGGAGAACGCATCTCGAACGTCAAACAGATCGTCGAAAGTCCCGAGAGCAGCGAAGTAGAGTCGGGTGAGCTCAGTTTCGTTCCTCTCGAGTTCTTGAGTCCCGTCTCTGTCCTTGATAAGGTCGACGTTTGCAAAGACGATTCGCCTTCTCCTGTTACATACCTCATAGGTATATTTTAATTTGTTTTTCGTTCATTCGAATACGGCATATATTGTTAATAGTTTGCATATATTCCTCCTGAAGTGTTGCTTAAAAAGGAGTATGATGGAAATGTGTTTATTTTATAAAAAAAAACATGTATTGCCTCCTCAGCATATATTGTTAATAGTTTTGTCTTGAATTTGTATGTAGATTGCGGATGTGTGGTCATGTGGAGTGACTTTATATATATGTGTTGTGTGGTCCCGAGCTTCTCCCCGAACGCATGCTGCCCGAGCTCGTGGGGATTTTCGGACCACGTACCATTTACGAGATTCATTGTATTTTTTTATTTTATTTTATTTTGGGATATTTATTTCATTTTCAGCGTTTTTTTTACGACGTTCAGTATTTTTTTATGACATTCAGTGTTTTTATAATATTCAGTGTTTTTTATGACATTCAGTGTTTTTAATGACATTCAGTGTTTTTATAATATTCTATGTAAAAAGTCTGAAATTCAGTATTTTTTAATGACATTTAGTGTCTGGGATGATATTCAGTGTCTTTTATTTAATGTAAAATTTTGACATTCAGTGTTTTTAATGACATTCAGTGTTCTTATAATATTCAGTGTAAAAATCTGACGTTCAGTGTCTGGCATTCAGTGTCTTTTAATGGTATTCAGTGTCTTTTGGGATAGAGTGGATTGAGTAGAAGAAAAAATATGACGTTCAGTGTCTTTTAATGGTATTCAGTGTCTGACATTCAGTGTCTTTTGGGGTGGGGTGGATTGAGTAGAAAAAAAAAACTGACGTTCAGCGTCTTTTCATGGTATTCAGTGTCTGACATTCAGTGTCTTTTGGGGTGGAGTGGATTGAGTAGAAGAAAAAATCTGACGTTCAGTGTCTTTTCATGGTATTCAGTGTCTGACATTCAGTGTCTTTTGAGGTGGGGTGGATTGAGTAGAAGACAAAATCTGACGTTCAGTGTCTTTTCATGGTATTCAGTGTCTGACATTCAGTGTCTATTAATGGTATTCAGTGTTTGGAGGTGTGGTGGGTTGAGTAGAAAAAAAAATCTGACGTTCAGTGTCTTTTAATGGTATTCAGTGTCTGATGTTGGGGTGAGGTGAGTTGAGTAGAAATAGAGTAAGGGTATTTTCGTCTTTCCATATATATTTTTTTGGCCCAATTGGAAAAAAAATGCGTAATTGACACATAAATTGAAATTTGGCCTTATTGGGCAAAAAATGTTGAAAATTGGCCTTATTGCCATTTTTCTCTTATCTTAAATATATATATATATATATATATATATATATATATATATATATATATATATATATTCTCAAAATTCTTTTTTATTTCATTAATATTAATTTAATCAATTAATCTTATCTCATAAAAATCCATCTCTTCCTATTTCTAAGTTAAAAAAAATTGATCAAACCTTTTAGTTATATTATTTTCTCTTGCTATAATCTGGCTTTTAGTTATATTATTTTCTCTTGCTATAATCTGGCTTAGTATGTCTTTTTTTTATTTTTCTAAATATTGAATCGATTTACATGTATACGTTCTTATATTCATTCATTTTTTTTTTCGATTTTTTAAATTTTATGTATTAATTATAATTTTTCCGCAGATTCTAGAATCAAATTGTCGAGTTATTAATTACGTTCGACTAATTTTTTTTTAATTTTTAGTTTATCTCTAATTTAGTTATATTAAATTTGTTTTGCAGGTTAACAGACGTTATATTAATATAGATTGCATTTCTGCCATCTCATCTCCTTCGTGTTCACCAAGTAAATTCAATTTTTTTATATTTTTATTTATTTTCCAGCTTTATAATTTTTATTTTCCATTTATTTTGATTTTTCCCCAGTGGTTTTAGGTATTTGTTGGATGCGTCTTCGATCGGGCAGGATGTGCCCGAGTAGCAGACACATGTGGGTGAGAGCCAATAGGTCTAATCCAAGGACTAACTTCATAATATTTTAATGAAAATTTGTCATATCCGAGATTGGAACTTTGCGTGGTCGGGAATTACACCAAAATCACCACAGACCTTACCACTCGGCTATGCCCCAAGAAGCTTACATACTATAAATTACATCAAACACGTAATCTTTGAAAATAATTAAATTTTCATAATCAAGATAACGATTAATAATGAGATTAATACGAATTTAGTGAGAATTCGATTGTTAAATAAAATAATTTGTTAGTCCATTAATAAATTTGTGACCGAAATACATTGAAAATTAAATAAAATTTCAGATTATTTCAAACAAATAAATCACGTGCATCGCACAGGGAGTGATACTAGTTTTAGTTTTAGTAAATCACGAATCAAAATTTTTCTATCAAGCCATAGGAAACAAGAAAGCCATAATTCTAATTGAATTAAATAATTCTAAATTATTGTTTTTAATAGTATAAAAAATTCAATTTCCAGCGAATTTCTAACTATTACCGCGGTTACTAGGTCATCATTAAAGTGGGCCCCGAATTCTATTAGAACGTTGGGGGTAAAAGTAATTTAATTTTCCGTATTCCCTTTTTGCCCTTCTCTTTAATCAGACCGTTGCGATCTCAGTGTTCCATATAATCTCGTACAGAGAAACCCAAACCCCCAAAAAAATTCCTAAACCCAAAACACTCATCAATGGCGGAGATCAATCCCTCTCTGCTTCTACAGAATCTCAAAAAAGCCCTAAATTTCCCTCAGTTCTCCGACCCCCCGAGGCCCAATTTCACGACCGAGGGTTTCGCCATGGAGAGGGGCCCCAGGTTCAAAGAGTACTCCGATCTCCGGGAGAGAAATCTGCGACTGAAGAGACAGATCTCGGAGAGGATGCTACCGGACCGACCCGTGCTGACCCCGCAGAGAAAGCAGGTGAAATTCGGTTCCGATTTCACCACCCCGCCCAAGAGGTCCAGGATCCCCTCTGTTCTGGCTCAGTCCGTGCCGGATTTCTCGTCGGCGCTGCGGAAGGAGAATCGGAGGCCCTCGGCGGCGATGGCGATGGTGGCGGAGCGATCGGCGACGCCGCCGTCGAAGGGCGGGAGGGTGTACGGGAAGGTCGGGGGAGGGAGCAAGTCCACGAACACGGCCGAGAAACGGAGTGGCGGGTTAATGGCTAGAAAGAGCTATGCTAATCTCGACGAATTGAAGAAGTTGGGGGTTGCTGCGGGGAAGGAGATTAATGGCGGGAAAATCGGAAGAGGGGGAATTGGTAGTGGTAAAGCTGTTTTGGGAAATAGACAGTTTTGATGGGGTTGATTTGTGATTTTCCGGAAATTTTATACTATTAAATAATTACTACTACTATATTCTCATATTTGATTTTGGATTTTTTTATTTTTTGCTGTTCATGTTTTTTTATTACTGGAGAGTGAGTGCAGGTTTTTTTTTTCTGGCAGAAAGTGTAATATGTATAGACTAATTAGGGTTTGATTGATTTTCACATGTGTTTGGTATATTGAAATAATGGAGTATTTGATCTTTCTTATGGGAAATGTCTGAGGTTTTTAGGGTTTATGTTTGGAATGTGGTTTTATTTTCAATATTCCAGTTACAGACGAGTCAATTTGCGTCTCCTTCTGCATCCAAAATGAGAATGAAATTGCGAATTTGTTCGACTGCAAATTTATGTTTTTTGCATCTCTATTGCCTTACCTTGGTGATTTTCTTACCTAAATTTAATGTTCATATCTTTTATTAGAAAAAGTACCCAAATCAATTCAAAAAATTACTAGTACAAAACAATAAAAGCCACACTAAAATTATACTATTTTGTATCAGAAGAAAAAGGGGCAAAAACAGCATTTCCATGAGGTTCTTTCTATTAGTCAGGTGGTTTTCTGTAATTAAATCAAACCTCAAGGGTTTAGTTTGCAATTACCAGGAAAATAAAAGTGTGAGAAACAACAACTAACAACACAGAAATCTTAAACTCTTCACAAACTAAATATCCAACTGTTCAAAGAAAGATGCACATTAATCACTTCTAATACCAAGAGCATACAAAGCATTACACCATTTGTTTTTTTTCTACAAACAATAAACACAAATCTCCTGAAAAGAAACTCTCAGCTTCTCCGTCTTCTTCAAACCGTTGGAAACGTGTTATAACATTTGAAAAATCCTTTCAAGCATAGTCGCAAAGAAGGTCCATCACAATCTCATCCACCAAAACCTGCACAACATTCCCGCTCACCTCCAACCCCGTCTCAAAGCTTTCGGTCTCACACTCAGTCCAGTCTCTCAACGAAGAACCCATTTCCCTCCCAATTAACTCATCAAGATTATCATGTCCCGATAGCTCCTCCCACCTCCTAACAACCTCCACAATCTCAAATATCAATGTGTTCGTATTCATCCGGAGTGGCAATTTATTCGACACTTTAGATCCACCACCTTTAAGATACCCACCGAACCTTTCGCTCATATATTCTATGACCGAATCCAAAGCGAACTTTTTCAATTGACTCGCCTCTTTGCCATCCTCAATTCCAAGTGAGTTGCCGAAATGCATCCAAAGTAGGCTTGCTAGGGTTTCTAATTCGTGGATTAGTAAATGCTTTATCGGGCAGCCTTTTCCTACCATAGAACCCGAAATAAGCGCACTATGCAAAACTAATTCAGCGTCCAAAAGGACGTCTTTTGCTCGGCCGAGCTTGTTTCCTTTCAGACCACAATTGGCAAAGATATTGCAGCGCGAGATTTCGGAAACGTGGTTGAGGATATCAGTGATAACGGATTGGTTACCATTTTTAGCTATGCTACAACTCATAGAGGCTGCAGTGTCCAAGAGCTCGGAATTTAGGTTTGGAGAGCGGGGCTCGGAATAGGTTCGGCCCGCATTGAGCATTTTATAGCCTGAATGTAGGATTAATATTAGAAATGATAATGGTACGACGAATACAAACTGCAGACACTGAACAAATAAAAAATTATTGTATTGAAAAAAAGGGGTGCACTTGCTCGAGATGTCCTTACCTAGAGTTTCATCTAAACTACTGGAATGGCAACTCTCTGTAGAAAAATAAGCTTCAAGAACAGATCCCGGGCTCGGGCGCTCACTGCCAAGTGGCTGTTCAATAGGCGGCTTCGATGCCATTGCATTTGCCTAAATAAGATAGATCAATGTAAGTCCATAGGGATGAAAGATTATAGGATCACATTCACAACTAAAAATGAACTTGTCTGATTACATATCAAAAATTGACATAAGGAATTCAAATAAACAATATACTGTATAGTAGTATATCTTGAAGCTACATTTTCAGGAATACGAAAAGTATGACAAATGATTCCGCAAAGTAATCCTAATTCTTAAATTTAGTGAGACAATGAAAGTGACCTCAAAATAATATTTTAGATGAGTTAGGTTCAATAACTTCTTGTAGACAGTATAGTGAATAGGCCTGGTAACAACACATGGCAGACTGCACACTAATTTCCCGACAATCCATTCCTAAAAACGACTTACCTGTGAACTAGTGGGAGACGCTACTGAGTTAAATAACTTGTTGTGGTTATCACACCAAATATTTCTTCTCCTCTCAGATATAGCTGCTAAATTATCTTCTTTCTCTGAAGCTAAGGCGGATATAAGCTCCTGTAGAATACTTGAGGTGGTCTTTCTAAACACGTTGCCTCCCATACCCTCCCCTTCAAAAGCCAACTCCTTTAATTTCTGCTGCAGCAGTGCACCCAAGGCATCTCCACTTATAGGGGTCGGTTTTTCCGATTTTGACCCTCCATTGTCATTCCTTCTTTCCGCGACTTCTCGAATTCCACCACTCTTCGGTTTCACCGGAGACTTAAATGTGAAGGAAACGACATTATTCTCGACCCGGCCATTCCCAACCGTTTCTTGCAGATCAAGCAACCCATGTCCAGAGAAGTTGGCCTGTCTCTTCTTTCGTCCCAATGGGACCGAGTCATTCTGACTGTTGAAAATTCTTTTCTCCGGCTCGAATTTACCATTCGCCATTCGAGCAGGTAAATGCGGCCTAGTAGTGCCATGACTCAAGCCTTGACTGAATGAAAGAAATTTGTTTGCCCCATTCACGGTACTCGCATGCATTTCAATGGGCCCACCAAAAGAACTCTTACGAGACGTAAATTTAACACGAGAATGCAAACCTCCATCGTAGTCCTTTTGCAGCTCTTCTTGGTAAAATACAGAGTTTCCGGGCTTACTTCTTTGTGGCCCGTGACAAGAGGGGCCGACACAACCGGTGAAAGGTGGGGCAAAGATCAACGATTTCTCCTTAGAACCATAATTATTTAGCCGATAACCACAATTTCTGCACGAGTGCTGCACAACACCATCAAAATCCTCTAAAGGGCTCGATGATACTGAGTGGGTACTCTCCTTCGAAAGAGAACGCAAGGTGTTTGTGTAAGTGAGTGCGTTTTTAGGCCTACCACTCGGTTCCAAGATTCTAGCAGCTGCCCCCATCAATTTAGATGAGCTTTTCCTCGGAATATTTCTGGGACTTTTCAACGGAGACGGGAGTTTTGGATGATGCTTCTTCGGCTTTGATAGGGCGCTCTTGAAAGGTGGAAGCTTTTCGGTCCCAAATTTAATTACAGACTGCCTTTCAGAAACACTTGTTTTCTGAAGCTTCTGTGGCCTCACAAATTGTTGCTTAGTCTCTTCTGGGTCCAAGTTTGAGTCATCGACAAATTTATCCTTTTTTTCACGGTCGTGATTGGATGTAGCACGTAATTTCTTCAATTTGTCTCTTTGCGATGTCGGCATGGAGTCAAGGCCCATGAGCTTGGCGACCAAGCCCGGGGCTCGCATCTCTTGATGTTGCTGGATATCAGCATTATTGTTCTTCGCAGTCGGAAAACCACCGCTATTTTCATCAGCAATCTGTACATAATATTTTGAGGAATCGCATAAGAAATGTTGCAACATTAGGCATGAACTGAACAAAAGCTAATAGGCAGATATGGCTTACCAAGCGAAGCTTTGGCTGCTTTTCATCGCTACCGAATTTCTTCGAAGGTTGTTTCAACCGAGCTGTGAACACAATAAATGCAACGATAAGAACACGGGTCATGCTAAATCAGTAACAACATTGAAGAACAAATTTTCGATATTTCACAAAGAAGCTGACCTGGAGCAAGCAATTTCTTGGAAAACAGTTTCTTCTTGGCAAATCTACGGTTCCAGTCGAAGAGTTGAAAGAAAATACCGACACATCCACCCGGCCGGTGTGGTTTCTTCTCCACAACAGCCAACGAAGACGATGAAGTTTTATCCAATGTATCATTCATTCCCTCCAAACCAAAATAAAATAAAAAATAAAACTTTTTGTAATCTCTTAAAAACCCAGAAAATCAAGAAACCTCTTCTTCTTCCGAAAACCCATTCATTTTAAAAAACACAGAGAAGAAGAAAAATCAAATCTTTATCCCTCCCACCAGAAAGAAATAACAAGAATTTTCTGTTTAAGAGCCCTAACAAATTACATCAGCAAAATTTGTCACAGTTTCTTCTCCCTCCAATAGCCAGTAAAAATAAAATAAATTACCCAAAACGAAATGAATCGTGACAACCCCATGTGCTCAGGCGTGAGACACTTTCACAAGAAAAGCCCCCACGAAAAAAAACGAAAAAAAAAAACAGAGGGCCTAGCAGTGACTAAATTTACCATTTACCCAGCAACGGGTAATCTGTTAAAAAGAAACACAGTTCTAAAACTGACAACAGATGTAGAAAGAGGCAAAGACAGCGAGAGCGAATCATATATCAAAATATATATATGTATGTATATGTGTATGAATAGGTTGATGTTATTAATGAATCAGGTACCCAAAAGCATAATCATGGGAAAATAAATGTTTGTTTGATGATATGACAGTAAATTATACAGTATACTGTAATAGAATCTTGATGGTACGAGAGAGAGAATACAATGTTAGCTTTTTTTGTGGAAATCGAAAATGGAAAAAATGGAGGATTTTTGTTTTTCTTTGCTGTTTTTTTCTCTCGGAGAAAATTGGGAGCTTGCGAAAAAGCTGTGCTGGTGAAAACGGCAGCTCTCTGAAATTTTACTGCTGTGGCAGCGAAAGTGGGAGGGGAAGGGAGGGGGTGCGCAGGATAAGACGGTGTATCGCTATGGTGAGCACCCCCACGCGCGCACTGTTGGCTCTTGCATTTATTTAGGTCAAACATTAATTGATAGTGTTTGGAGTCCGATTTAAGGTTTGGAGCCCGGTGAGTTAATATAAACTCAGACAAAACATCAAATACTTATTGGGGTGAATTGAAAAATGAAGACAGAGTAATAAAGAACGAAGGTTGATAGTCGAAGTTGGGCTCGAAATGACGAAATTACAAATCAGAAGTTTTGCGGAAAAGGCTACAGTTACACAAGGTGTACCGGGCCTCCGGTACACAGCCAATCAAAATATGACATGTGTCATTAATTAATTAATTAATTAAATAAATATTATTTTAATTATTATAAAATTGAATTATTAATTAGGAAAATAAATAATGAGAATCTTCTAAAAAGTTCAAAAAATAAAATCAATATAATCTTTCCAAATATTAAATATACTACAAAATCTATGAGATTTTTTCCTCTTATAATATAATAGTAACTATCAAATAAAACAAAATAAAATAATATATATATATATATATATATATATATATATATATATATATAAATTGAAAAAAAACTTACGATTTAAAATAAAAAAAAAACGTAACTTTTTAAAAAAAAATATTTATATTTCATTTTTTTTAAGTAAAATTAATTTATACAATATTAAATTTTATATACACTAATTTAATTATTTAATTTATAAATAAATATATTTAAAAAATATAAATAATATATGTGTGCGTGATAATTATTGTTTTAAAATGAATGATTCATTCAATCTATATTATATATGTAAATATAAAATAAAAATTAATTCATAATTAGTATTTATTTATTTTAAGAACCATGAAAATTTGAATCAAATATCGAATTGAATCAAATAATTCTATTAATTTTTCATTCTATTTTTATTTATGTACAAATAACAATAATTAATTTTATTTTTTAGGATTAAATTGTAAGAAAAACTATTTTGCATATAACCATGTCAAAATATTTTAATATTATTACTAACTTACATGTGATATTATGTTTCGTATTTATTAAAAATAGAAATAATATAATTTAAATAAAAATAATATTTTGATTTAAATATTACACTTGTAGCTCAATTTTCAATATTATCTCACTTTTAATTATATTTTTCAATAAAATAATAATGTCATAGTATTCAATTCGAATTATGTTCAATTTTAAAATATTATTGCAATTGAGATTTACGCAACAACTTATCTTTATAGTTTATCTTGTATAACTGCATCAATGTTAATTAAATAGAGTATAATTTTAAAATTTTATTTTATTTCAAACAAAAATAACATTAAATAACGAATTCGTTAAATTTATTCATTTTTTTAGTAATTACTCACTTGATTTGTAGTCACGAAAAAATTAAATTAAACTAAAATGTCGTTTAATTTTCAAATATACATTATCAATGTGTGAAATTAAATAAATATATTAAATAAAATAAATATTGATTTTTCAAAAAATTAAAAAATTCATGATTTATTTATAGTAAGTTTAGAAAATTACATATATTATTATAATTTTAATACCTAATTATAAATTTTAAAATATTAAAAAATTATTTTTCTTAGAAAAAATTTAAAATTTCTATGTAAATGTAGTTATGTAGATAATACAAAAATAAAATAAAATAGGACTATATTTATTCAATGAATAAATTGTCTGTTTTTAATTTTATAATTTGGTTTTAGCGGAAAATTAAATGTAATTTTCAAATATCACAATAATTTTTTAAGAAAAATTAAATTTTATAAAAGAGAGAAATCTGTCTGCTCAACGCTCGAGGACTCCCCCTCCTTCTAGCGCCACTTGTTAACAGGTGAAAAAAGCCGAACAGAAAAGACCTTTTCCCCTTTGTAAACTCACGGGTGGATTTGAGGATTGAGCAAACAATAAATCTCTCCAAAAAAGGAAACAAAAACTTAAGCTCAAAAAGGAAATATCTCTATTTTTGGGGGCTCTTGGATCTGCCTTTTCTGGTATGAGTATTAGTATATTTATAGGGATACATTTAGGGTTTTTCCCCTTTTTAACCTAATGGGCCTAATCACCATAACATATGGGCCCTAAATTTGGACCGGCCCAGATTTACGCCGCCTTTTGAGACGAGGAGACTTCGCGCGACAGCTCGGACTCCAAAGCTTCCCCGACCGGGGTTTTGCCCGGTCTACATCAACTTTTATGTTCCCAGCCGTCTTTATCTTCGTGGCCCCGCGAGCAAAATTACCTTCAAAGTTGGTCTCGTCGGCCTCCTCGGCATCGTTGAGCTTTCCTCGGGGGGTGGCAACTAAACATGCTCGACGAGAGGCATCCTTAAATTTCAGACCGCTCTCTTTCCTCGGACTCCCCGGACTGCTCCTCGGGCAAGATAAAAATAGTGACATAACAAATGCCCCTCGGGGGAGGGCTGATTGGCCTGGGCCGAGCAGGCTTCTCCCGATCAGAAAAGGTCTATTTTTGGGGCTGCCCGTCGCTTACGTGTCGCCCTCTTTGCTGTCATCATTGATAATTAATGGGACGGGACCCTTTGTGGACCCGCCTGTCCTTTCCAGTTAAAACCACGTACGCTTTTTTGAATTTTGAAAGAAATACGGAATAAACCGCTTGAAATTCCCATATATAAGATTGGGGGAAACCACTCCTTCTTCCACAATTCTCATTTCCTTCTTTCAGAGAAACCAGAGAACGACAGAGAGCGAGAGACAGGACCAATTCCGGCGACTTGAAGCTTTTCCGACGGCTTTTCCGTAATTCTCCATTAACCAGGTATGTAGATTCACCTTCCCTTCTTATTTCGCGTACTGTGACGTGGGGCCCTAACGGGGCATCATTCTGAGTATCCTCTAGGCTTTTCGAGTTTCCGGCGGCGGCTCCGATTTAAGCTCCGTCGATAGGGTTTGGAAGACGTAGAAACTAGGTTTAGTTGCCCGAGTTCGTTTCCTCTTATATCTATCGGGGATGAGTAATGAAAAACCCCCTCAACTTGACCCTTTGTCTCAGTCCTCGCACCCACCCCCGGATGTTGCCTCTTCTAACCCCTCCGTTTCTGTCCCGGGCTCGAGTACCAAACCCACGCCGCCACGGACGACCGAAAGGAGTATGACTAAATGCCCTTTCTCGGAGGAAGAGAAACGAGTCATGTTGGGCGGGTACAACGACGAGGCGTACAGCTTTCTCTGTGAGGTCCTCGCTGATTCACGAGGCCCTCCTTCTTCTTTCAACTATGCCCAGTATTCCCGCGAGCATCCTTACGAATTTGTCCCGCGGAAAAGATTCCATTATGTTAAAGCGCGCCGCGATACGCCGTTCGATGCTAGCTGGCGAAAAAGCACGGTTACCGAGGGGGAGCTACAGCTGATGAGGGAGAGATAGTGTGTCCCGAACGATGTCCATCTATATACCCCGGAGGATGACGAATTCGCGGACTCTCCCCCGTCGGGCATGACAGCGGTGAATTATTCGATGATGGAAAGCGGGCTCCGTTTCCCTTTGCATCCCTCGGTGGCCCATTTCCTACAGCTGCAAGAGATTGCCCCGATGCAAATAACTCCGAACGGCTGGGTGATGATCTACGTGTATTGCATCATGCTCGGCTTCTACGGGCTGTATAGGGGGCCGACCGGTCATGAGCTTATCTACCTCCTCTACATGAGTTCCACGAGCGGCGGGGATTATTACTTGAAACAACGGCACCAGATTATAAAGGAGTTGCCGAGCAAACAAGCTGAGTGGACCGAGAAATGGTTTTTTGTTGCGGGGGAATGGGGCGCGAGGGATCTTCCTATCAGCACGGAATACCGAGTGACGCCGAACCGTTAGTTCCTTGGATACCCTTTTCTATTTCCCCTTGTTTTCTTAAATGGCCTGCCTTGCATTTCCTGACTTGTTTCCCTATCCTGCTAGGCTTCAAAGCTCCGGACGACAACGAGTTGGGGTGGGATTTCTTGAAGATTTGGGAGAGGATAAAATCCCTCCCCGGAGATGATCGCAACTACAAACTTTGGTTGACCGACGAGAGGCGAGCCCGAGCTCGTTTCATCACCATTCCTCGTGATATCGAGGGCTCATACCCGCATGAGTAGTGCGATGGGTCTTCTCACCGTGGTGACTACAAAAATCTTCGTCTCTGATTTGTATCTTTTATGTTTCCAGGTCATCGCTATCCCCGAGTCATCCGCCCTTCGAGGTTTGATATGGAGAATCCGAGGGACAAAGCGAAACGCGAAAGGGAGAAGTTGAGCAGAGTCAAGACTGGCGCTAAAAATCAAAAGAACTCAGGCCGGGGAAAACAAAGCGAGGTGTCTGTGGCTTTCCCCCCTCCTCCGACCGTCATTCCCCCGGTGTATCCCTCGCATCAGCCCATAAACAAAATCCTCCCCGAGACGTCCGCGGTGGATCCAGAGAAAGGGCAAAATGTCGGGGAGAAACGATCGCGGGAAGAGGAGAATCCGGTTTCCGGAATCGACGGGGTGACGTTCGACTCGCCCAACACTGATATCATCCTGAAAACCCGAATTGTCCGTCCTCGGAGGACAAAAGGTTCCCGTCCCTCGGAAGGGGGGAAATCGGATGAGCCGGGGCTCAGTGAGCCTATCTTCGGCATCGAGCCCGAGAAGCTTCAAAGGTAACTTAATTTCTTACTAAGTCTTTCACGTGCGGGTCTGTCCTTGTTCTGAGTTTCTCTCTTTTTATAGCATACACGAGGCGGAGCCGGAGATTCCTATTGCCGCGGCCTATATGCAAGCTGCCCGGGACCCTTACGAGGACGATACGATTCCCCCGCATGTTCAGGGCGCCCTTGATAACGTTCTCGGGTCATGGACTCATCGGATGGAAGGTTATGCCTCCCAGCCCGCCTTCATGCTGGAGATGCTCAAAGTTCACGCTGCTCGGGTTCCCGTGATGGTTAACCAGCTTGGTCGTCTCTTGGAAGATAGAAAAGGGAAAGGCATCGCCACTCCCTCCGATCCGCCGAGCGACGAGGTCAAACTCCGGGGACGCCTTGCTGAACTCCAGGAAGCGTATGAACTCGAGGTTGGTTTGAAACGATCTCTTGAGGCCGAGCTTGAGAGCATGAAAGTGAAACTTTCAGCGCAGCAGTCGAAAATCGAGGAACAGAAGAAACTGCTCGGGGATTGCGAGACCGCGATGTATGAGCGAGATTCGGAGGTGGCGAAGATGGCCAGTAGGGTGGCCGAGATGACGAATCAGACCGTGGAGACCGAGAAACAAGCCCGGGAAGCGGTGCAGGTCGCTCAACAGCAGCTCAAAGAGATGAAAGCCTCGTGGGCGAAAGAGCGCCTTGAGTTAGAGCAAGCTGCTGCCGAGCAGAAAAAGGCTCAAGAGGATGAGATCGCCCGTCTCGCCGGCGAGTTGGAAAGGATGCGAGAAGATGAAACTGCTCGGCTGGCTGATCCTTGGGAGGACCTGAAAGAGTTCAGCAACTACTCCTATTACTGCGCATTCTTTGACGGAGTCCGAGGTTTAATCAAAGCGGGTCAGCCCGTAGACGCTATGATGTCGGTTATTCGGACCTATGCTTCGACGAACCCTCTCCATCCGGAGATGAAACTGTCCATATTGGACTTGGAGGCCGAACAGAACGTGGACCTTTCCTGGTGGCCAGATAAGAAACAATTGTTCAATCCCAAGGACCTAGAGACCGACGACGACGAAGTGGATGGGAACGAGGATGAAAAATTTGCGAACTCCCTGATCGGTGATGGGGATACTCTTGCTCAAGATAATTGATGATTTTTGGTTCTGTCTTGCTCGGACTTTCTTCTTTCCTTTTCTTGTCTAGTTATGGTTTTTTGAATCGCCCAGGACTTTTTGTTTTAGTTTCATACCTAGGAGGGTATAATCGTTCTCTTCCTAGAGTTTTAATATCGTTTTTGATACTTGACAAGACATAATCTGTAGCCTGGTATTTACTACCCACTTTTTAATGCTCTTTATTTTTGTCATTTATTTTTGTAACGTGCGACGCCTCTACGGATTTCCCGCCCTAACGCCTTTTTTGGCGGGAAAAATTCCCTCCAAGAGGCGGTTTCTTGGTGGGTGTCCCTTAAGCTCCTGTGTCTATATAAAGGACTTTCCCGTGTCTTTTTATTTTTACAGAAGAAAAAAGGACAAATGAGTTCCAGCAAGAAAATGAGTCAGAACAAAGGGAAACAAGTTTTCTCAGGCGCGTCGAGGTGCATGGATGGTCACCATGATATCACCATCCATTCAGACGGCTGGCGTCGATTACGTCAGAAATTCGACGGCCGATGGCACCGTAACAATTTCCCTCTTCCCCATTCCTTTGTGCAACCCTTAGAGAAGTTTCTGGGTGAGGAGATACCTTTTCATGACTCCAACGAGCAGGCCTGGGTTGCGACGAAGACGAAGCTCCGACGGCAGGTGGCCTTTGGAGGCCCGGGCTGGGCGGATTTCGTCCAGCATGCGGGCATTCAAATCGGCTGGGAGGTTTGGGTGATATGGAAACCGGGGTTTGGTTTCCGCGTGGGCCTTTTTAACCTGGAGAACCTTAGCGTGAGGTTCCCTAAGCAGGTCCGGGCACGCGGAGAAGTTGATTCCCTTGGCCACGCATACGCGGACTGATAGTCTTAGCGTTTCTCTTCGTTGGACCGCACTTTATGTTTTTAATAATTGCTCTTATTAATTTCTGCCATCTGCCAACTACTTTTAAAGATAATTAATGGGTTGTATTTAATTCCTTCCCTCGTTTTGTGGAGAAAAAAGACTCTTTATAAGTGAGTTCCTCTTTGTTACTTATTTGGGCTGAAAAGAAAAACTTTGGAGCTTTTTGAAATATGTCGACCCGAATCGATCTCTTGGGCGACTCGCGTTCGTTCGAGCGTCCGTTCAACGGTTCCTGGCACAAAGACGTATTCCCGGTTCCCGCGGTGTTTCTCCGCTCGATTGTTGGCCGGGGCGAGGAAAGCCTCTGCTTGGTAGATCCTTTGGACCAAGAGTGGTTTGTTTCTCTTGGCCATTTCCGAAATCAGGTTGCTATCCGCGGATCGGAATGGGAAAGGCTCGTTAGCGGGTTCGACATACAAGAGGGTTGGATCGTTCGCGTCACCTGGGTGGACCGAGGAGGTTTTTCTATCGATGTCTTCGATGGTGACTACAACTCGATGGTTCGTCCGGTTGGGCTTCCCTCACGATTCCCAAGATCTCGGCTTAGCTGCTGGCCTCCCCGTCCAAGTCATGACCGACGGGGCCGTATTATTCGCCAGCATTTTTAGTTTTCTTTCTGATGTATTTTCGCGATTTTTCGTTATGATGTTCTTTCTGCGTTTATGCTTTTCTTTTCAAAAAAGTTATTCTCGACAATTTTGTTCTTGCGCAAATGTCGAAAAACGAGCATGCGCTAATATTTTGACCATATTGGTGGTTTACCCGCGAAAGTTTGGTGGAGGGTCAAAAATCCCAACTCAATAGAGGTTATCGATGAGAATTCGTGGGTGTCGGGGAGAGCGGACTCATCCCTGGTTAAGACCTCATATCCCCCGACGTATCAAGGAACACGGCCGAGGACGGGACGGATCCGGCCCTCGGTCTTATCTTTTTTATTTTCCTGATAGATCGACCAGGCGACGGATCGCCCGGCTCATCTTCAGGCTCGGGGAGAGCGGACTCATCCCCGGTTAAAATTTCGTTTTCCCGACGTATCAAGGAACACGGCCGAGGACGGGACGGATCCGGCCCTCGGTCTTATGTTTTTATTTTCCTGATAGATCGACCAGGCGACGGATCGCCCGGCTCATCTTCAGGCTCGGGGAGAGCGGACTCATCCCCGGTCAAAATTTCGTATTCCCGACGTATCAAGGAACACGGCCGAGGACGGGACGGATCCGACCCTCGGTCTTATCTTTTTATTTTCCTGATAGATCGACCAGGCGACGGATCGCCCGGCTCATCTTCAGGCTCGGGGAGAGCGGACTCATCCCCGGTCAAAATTTCGTATTCCCGACGTATCAAGGAACACGGCCGAGGACGGGACGGATCCGGCCCTCGGTCTTATCTTTTTATTTTCCTGATAGATCGACCAGGCGACGGATCGCCCGGCTCATCTTCAGGCTCGGGGAGAGCGGACTCATCCCCGGTCAAAATTTCGTATTCCCGACGTATCAAGGAACACGACCGAGGACGGGACGGATCCGGCCCTCGGTCTTATCTTTTTATTTTCCTGATAGATCGACCAGGCGACGGATCGCCCGGCTCATCTTCAGGCTCGGGGAGAGCGGACTCATCCCCGGTCAAAATTTCGTATTCCCGACGTATCAAGGAACACGGCCGAGGACGGGACGGATCCGGCCCTCGGTCTTATCTTTTTTATTTTCCTGATAGATCGACCAGGCGACGGATCGCCCGGCTCATCTTCAGGCTCGGGGAGAGCGGACTCATCCCCGGTCAAAATTTCGTATTCCCGACGTATCGAGGAACACGGCCGAGGACGGGACGGATCCGGCCCTCGGTCTTATCTTTTTTATTTTCCGTTAGTGAGGCAAATGACAAATTTACTCAAATACGAACGAAGTTATCTCGGTACAGAACATCATTGGTGATATTTCTTTAAATGAAGAGCGTTCCAAAAGTATTGGTCGGCTACCCCGTCGATATGCTCCAGCTCGTATGATCCTTTTTCCACGTGTCTCCTTACTCGCATCGGGCCCTCCCAATTCGGGCCTAATGCCCCGGTGTTAGGTCCGAGCACGCGTTTCAGAACCAGATCGCCGACTTGGAATTTCCTGACCTTAGTCTTAGAATTGTAGAAACGCTCCGCTCTCTGTTTTGCCGCGGCATTTTGGAAAACCGAGTTCAGCCTCCGCTCCTCCAGGAAATCCAACTCCAGGCGCAAAGCTTTATCGTTATTTTCGTTTGGCTCTTGCGACGTCCGATGGCTTAAAACTTCCAACTCGGAGGGTATCACTGCTTCTGCTCCGAAAGCTAAAGCAAAAGGAGTCTCCCCGGTGGCAGCTTTACTTGTTGTCCGATATGACCACAGAACCTCTGGTAATTCGGCCGCCCAACGTCCCTGTCGTTTTTCCAGTTTGGCCTTGATCGTGTGTTTCAGGATTTTATTAACGGCTTCCACCTGTCCATTGGTTTGGGGGTGGTAAGGCGTGGAGAAAGCTTTTTTGATCTTCCATTTTTCGAAAAAATTCATGATTTCTTGCCCGTCGAACTGCTTTCCATTGTCAGAGGTGATCGTGTGGGGAATCCCAAATCGACATATGATGTTTTTCCAGATGAATTTGACGATTGCCTTCTGGTCGATAACCTTCAATGGTTCCGCCTCTGCCCACTTGGTGAAGTAATCGACGGCGACGACCGCATATTTTACCCCACCGGGCCCGGTGGGCAAAGGTCCGATTAGATCAATGCCCCATGACGCGAAAGGCCAGGGGCTGTAAATAGAATTCAGGTATTCGGGTGCAGTTCGGATGATCGGGGCTGTTACCTGGCAACGATGACATCTCCGGGCATAACTGATGGCATCTCTCCTTAGCGTGGGCCAGTAATATCCCTGCCGGACCGTTTTGTGGGCCAGTGACTGTCCTCCTGCGTGATTGCCGCATACCCCATCGTGAATCTCGCTGAAAACCCTGTTTCCCTCTTGCGGGGTGATGCACTTAAGTAGAGGCAAATACAGGCTTCTCCGATAGAGGGTTTTTCCGATCATAGTATACCTGGCAGCTCGGATCCTAAGTTGCTTGGCCTCAACCTTGCCCGGGGGTAGGACCCCGTCTGTCAAATAGGAAGTAATCGGATCCATCCATGTTTCGCCCCGGTCCACGAGGGTAATCACCCCTTCTGCCGGTGAAATAGCGGGCCGGTCCTGGCAGGTTAACATCACATTAGTCATATCGGCTACACCCTCCGATGAGGCCAATTTGGACAAAGCATCTGCCTGTGAGTTTAATTCCCTCGGGATCTGTTCGATAAATATCCTTGGTATCTTATCGCATAGGGACATCACGTGCTCGTAGTATCTCGTCATCCGATCGCATCGGGTCTCGTAACTTCCCTTGATCTGATTCACCACCAGGAGCGAGTCCATAAAGATTTGTACATGCTCGGCGCCGACTGCGAGGGCCAGGTTCAACCCGGCGATCAGCGCTTCGTACTCGGCTTCGTTATTCGTTGCCCCAAACTCAAACTTCACTGCGTGAGCAAATGACTGTCCACCCGGTCCGACCAGTACTATTCCAGCCCCGGCGTGGGAGGAATTCGAAGACCCGTCTACGTATAACTTCCACGGCGGGACCGAGAGAGACGGGGTGGAATTTGGGAAAGTTAGCTCCACTATGAAATCCGCTAAAGCTTGCCCTTTTATCGCCGTGCGGGGAGCGTAAGTGATATCATACTGTCCTACTTCCAGGCTCCACTTTAGTAACCGACCGTTCGTATCCGGCCTCTGTAAAACTTGTCGCAACGGCATGGTTGTCAAGACTTCTATCGGGTGGTCGAAGAAGTAGGACCTCAGCTTCCGCACGCTCATTACGAGGGAGTATGCCAATTTTTCCAAAGGTGTATACCGCGTCTCGGCGTCATGAAGGACTTGGCTGACGAAGTAAATAGGTTTGTGCATTTGCCCTTCCGCCCGAACAAGGACTGAACTCATGGCGTGCTCGGATGCGGCCAGATAGAGGAAAAGCTTTTCACCGGCGGTTGGCTTCGAGAGAATGGCGGGGTTGTTGAGGTGCTCTTTCAAGCGAAGGAAGGCTTCCTGGCTCTCTTTTCCCCATTTGAATTTTTGGTCTTTTATTGCTTTAAAAAACGGACGGCTCTTATCCCCGAGCCGGGGAATGAAACGGCTGAGTGCGGCCAGGCAACCGGTCAGCCTCTGCACGTCCTTTAGGTTCCGAGGCTCCTTCAGATCTTGGATGGCTCTGATTTTCTCTGGGTTTATCTCAATTCCTCGGTGACTTACGATATGTCCGAGGAACTTAGTGGCATACACGCCGAAATGACACTTCCTCGGATTGAGCTTCATGTTGTACAGCTTCAAAATCTCGAAGGCGACCCTCAGGTCCTTCACGTGGTCCTCTTCGGACTTACTCTTTATAATTATGTCATCCACATATACCTCCATGGTGTCTCCGATCTGATCAGCGAACATCTTGTTCACCAACCTTTGGTAGGTTGCCCCGGCATTCTTCAACCCGAATGGCATTCTCTTCCAGCACAGCACCCCTTTCTCAGTATAAAACGAGGTGTGTTCTATGTCCTCGTCCGCCATGGGTATTTGATGATATCCTGCGAAACAATCACAGTTAGAAAAAATGACATGCCCGGCAACGCTATCGACCAGATGGTCGATGTGGGGTAGCGGAAAGTGATCCTTTGGGCATGCCTTATTTAAATCGGTGAAATCGATGCAGAGACGCCATGTGTCGTTAGCCTTTTTAACGAGCACGACATTCGCGATCCATTGAGGCTCCTCCTCGGCCTCTCGCACGAGGTCATTATCCATCAACTTTTTAACCTCTACCGCCAAAGCGGCGTACTTCTCGGGGCCCATCTTCCTTCTCTTCTGGGCGACAGGTTTCCTACCGGGGTCGATCTTGAGGTGGTGGCAGGCATGCTTTGGGTCAATGCCGACCATGTACTTATGGGACCAAGCGAAAGCGTCTGTATTTTGCCTCAGAAAGTCGACCAACTCGTCCCTCAAACGCTCTGGGATCTTTTTTCCTATAAAGACCTCCAACTCTGGTCTGTTCGGATCCAGACTTACCCTCTCAACCCCATCCACGGCCGTGCAAGCTGATGGCCCTCGCGGGTCGGGTATGTCGTTTGGCTCGAAACCGATCCGGGGATCAGGATCCTCAGATCCTATCGCCTGTGTGTTTGACGCCGGCTCGCCGCCTTGGGTACTGGTAACTTCATCGATGAGTATGTGGAGGAATTGTGTTTCGAGGTCATGGAGTACTTTTTCAGAATCTCGATTCCCGCTAGGCCCCTCTTCCCAGAGGGCGGCCAGGTATTCTTGGTCGTCAACATCCATTCGCTCTGTGGGGTCAATCTCCCTAACTTCGATCGAAGAACTTTCCTCCCCTCGGGGCCTCTCGTCCTTCGGGGCAAATACTGGAGGCTCCATTTGGGGGTTGCCGCCCCCAAATGCCCCAGTATTCGTTGTTGTCATATCGGAGTTGTTTGATTGTTCATTCATAGAAAAACGCGGGGAATAATTAAAACATTTCCTTGCCATATATTGATCTCCCCGGAGGGTTCCGACCGCACCGTTTAGGGTGGGAAATTTGATACAATAATAATGGGAGGACGCCACGGCCTCGAAGGCATCTAGGAACGGCCTCCCGAAAAAGGCGTTATAAGTATTGTCAGCATCTATTATGACAAAATTCAGCATTCGGGTCATATTCACGCTCGGATCTTGCCAGTCCTTCAACTCTACCGCCATCCTGATTCGTCCCCGGGGGCGCACTACCACATCACCAAATCCCTTCAAAACCCCATCATACGGCCGGACATAGCTGGAGAGGTCACCGAGCTGGTCCAGAGCTGACTTGAAGATGAGGTTGCAATGGGCCCCGTTATCCACCAGAATTCTGGCCACCTCGATCCCGAGGATCCTCGCAGTAACCACCAAGGCATCTTCTTTAGGATATTTTATCCCCTCTCTATCCTTCTCAGAGAAAGAGATGGTGATCCCGCGGGCGATCGTCGACTCTGCTTGGGGGATCACTACATTCACGCCCTCAAACTCGCGCAACTCCTCTTTCTTTTGTCTCTTTGACTTGTGGATGATCGGCGTCAGTCCTCCGATCATGTTGATACGTGCCCCTCCGCGAATTGGGGGGTCTGTTGGGATTCGATGTCCCGGGCTATCAAAATTGCGGAACCGATAACCCGATCAAAACCCTCTCGCCGGAGATCGCACGAACACCGACTCATCCGCAAGAGTCCGACCTTTGGAGACTACGTATCCGAAGACACGAAGCCCGCCCCCAGCCGATTTTCTCCCACGAGTCGGAAATCACGAACGCGAACACCACACGAAGAACCGGGCTCGACAAGAGCGTCGCCGCGGGATGAACCCGCGGCTAAACCCTAGCCGAACCCCATCGCGGGGTTCGCGATCGCCGTGCATGGCGATCGCTGGGGCTGCTCCGGCAGCCCCCGGATGGCGGTGAGTCCGGCGACTTCACCGCCGTCGCCGCCAGGAGGGGCGGTCAGCCCCGCTGACCACCGCGGCAACAGCCGCGGTTCGCCCCCGGCGATCGATCGCCTGATCGATCGCCCGCCTCGGCCCAGCCGAGGCGCCTCCTCGCGCACGCCGCCGTGGAGGCGGCGGGGATCCGCCACGGCACCAGCCCGTGGCATCCCCGGCGATCGACCCTAGGTCGATCGCACGCCCCGGCGTCCAGCCGGGGCTTTCTCGCGCGGCACACCGGCGGTCGAAACCCTAGGGTTCGACCGCCCCACTTTCGATCCCGACGGGGATCCCGAGATCCCCGTATCCCGGTCTCGACGTTCCCGGATCGCGTCGTTCATGTATATATCACAATTATTCAACGCACATAATCATAGAAGGGGGTTTCTCGATTATTACCTCGATTCGTTGTGCGGAGAAACGAATCTAATTGACGACCTTGTGATCTTCCCGCGTATTCCTAGCACCTCGTCCGAACGTCGTGTGGGCGACGATCTATCGGATTCCTATGGATCTTCCTCACTCTCAGAACTTTATGAATTCCGTAGGTTTTCTTATGTTGTGAAAAGTGAAGACCATGTAGTGCTTATATAGGCTACGAAGGGGATCATAAGGAGAATAAATATTGGGCTCCAATATTGAAAATTAAATTGGGTCCAACCCAAATCTATTAATTCTTATCAATATTAATTTTATTTATTTTCCACTATATAAATAAAATTGCACTCCCAATATTATTCCATATTATATCAAATAATATTTCTCCATCTTAGTATTATTTATTCCGTGTATTTAAGATTTAAATATCCATGAATAAATTTATTTATTGCTTAATAAATATTATTCATCTCTTGAATCCGAGACTAGTACCATTCAACCTTAATTATTGTGCGGAATGAATCCACTCATGAGGTTTACACAATAATTCCTTATGAACTCATCTCGGGGATATTATCAACCCTTACGGGATACACTGCTCCTTCAAGAATTCACGGCATGCCATATATAAAATATAGTGACCCAACTTAACCGGTAATTAACCCAATTATCAAACCGGTTAATTCCTTTGGTAAATCAAAGTCACTTATATTAAATATACACACCCGCAATTCTTTCAGGGATTAAGAATAAAATACTCCGAGTCTCAAATCAATTATCGCCGAGCAATCCTAATTGATGAGTCTCGATTGATCCGCCCAATACACCAAGTGTACAAGTGTGATAAAATAATTAAGATAAATTATTTTCTCTCTCACACAACGACTATACCGATGGATTAGTTCGTGTCCATCTAGGTCGTGAGCAACTGTTCGATTAAATACGAGTAACCGATAGTATGATCTTCTGTGCGCCCATGCAGCACCATACTAACTACAACGTATAAAATCCAGAACCATGGTTTGCATACAATTTAATTATAAATAATTAAATGCAAATAATTGTTTATTAATTAAATAGATTAAATGCTATGATCGGGAGTTTACCGTTACTTAAATCTAGACATTAAGTACACAACTCCAACAATCTCCCACTTGTACTAAGGTCTAGTCATTTCCCCAAACTCCCGGTTCCCATACTCATCACGTGCTTTAAAGTGTACTTCCGAGAAGTACTATGTGAGTGAGCAATCTAGGTTGCCGCTCTGAAGTTATCTTGGTGACTACTACGTCGTCTCCCTGACGATGACTCGTATCAGGTGGTACTTGCTCTATGTGTTAACATCACTTTTTGACTTATGACATCTTCTAGTTTACCGTGCACCGCTATCTAATAGCCTTTGGTAAACTAAGAGTCATATCCAAGTCAAGAGGTTATCCCGGAACCTAACCAAAACTTCCGCTGCCTCTGAGGCTGCTATTCGGTTATGAGAGTCTCTGAGAAGCGTCCCGCTTATCACTCTTTCACTTCATGGTTCCACCTCTTTCTAAAAATGAACACATAGCCTGATATCGACTTTCACTGGTCCTTCTCTGATTTTTGGATCTGAGAATCTGTAATCTAAGAAGATTTCGTCTTGCTCAAGCCAGTACTATAAAAGTACTCTTGCAGCATTCGAACATCCCTTATCCAGATTACTTTGATATCCTCCCACTACGCAAAACGCATAGTTGATATCAGGTTCTTGTTTTACAACATTGCATCTATAGAGCTCTCCATACTTGAAGTATAGGAAACTACTCTGTCCTCATCTATCTCCTTTATGTGTTCGAACACACACCCTTTAGATAGATGTATATTCTGTCTCTGAAAGGCAATAACCTTTCTCAGAAGTATGCATGTTTAAAACAAACCTTAATCGTATAAGATGTCTAGGAGAAGTACAATGTTCTTATCTCTAGATCATAAGATCTTAAGAACATGCCCTAACTTCTTCTCAATCTTATATCTTGATTTATTTAGACAACCCCTATTTTATGTCTGACAACACTTTTACATTGTCGCCAATGATAAAATGTTTTCTACATAAAATCTCCGAGAAACACCACCTTTGTTTCCGTCACGTCTCTAACACACCTTCTTCGCTAATCCTATGCAGACCTAGGGATCGATTTCATGTATACTGGATCCAGAGTTCAGAACTCATCCAGTCTTATGAACATCTCTGGTTGCTTAACAACCTCCCACTGCAATGGCGTCCCGGTGTATAACAGTAACAACATTAGGTGCAGTTAGTGGTGTACTTCTACCCGGTTTGGCTGGTTCCTAGTCTTTTTCTTTCCTCTTTTTAAAGTATTTTGTCAATTAGGGCATTGTAGTTCATCTAATAGTTTTTCCTCTATGAACCGGACGAGACGTCCCTCTGGTTCATAGTACTATAGAACACACAATACTTCGTTCATCTAGGATATCCTACAACCATATTGAATATTTCGTTGTCTCCAGGAATATCCATAGAACATAGGTAGTTCCGAACAACTTGTTCTTTTACTATTAGATTTCTATTTCTTTACAATGAACCATCTCTACACGTAAGTGCACGGCGCATCTCTTTGGGATTTAATCCAATCTTTGATTATGCTATGTGTTATCTATATAGGTGATGGCCTCCGCGACCGAGTCGCAGGCTTCTAATGGATATACTTTGATGGTTCCCCATAATAGCTTTGTGTCCATTGACAAGTCAAAACACTTTGCTTTTATGGCACATCAAGCATTCTAATCCATCACTGAGTATTCTTTGAAAGAATTACTCATACCTCTCTAATATACACATATGTCTGCATATCTAATCATTTTCTATACTTGTCCGAATTCCATCCTTTATCCAGAAAGGTTAACTCAGTTGTATCATCTTTCAAGATCGATTCTTAGGTCGGGAGGTCCATTCCTCCAACTATAATTGATCAAATCAATTTCGACCTTTTGAATCCCTTTTGAATAGATACTACCAAGTTCAAGAATTCACAAGTATAATGATTAATAAGAGAAATACATCTAATAAGTAAAACAAGTTATATATAACGGTTTGTTGCATCGTGGTAGACTAAGGATTCATCATTCACATATTGCTATCTAATGTACCATAATGAATATCACCATTATTTCTTATCCAAACCATCCAATGATTAAAGAAATAAAATATCCATTAATAAAGAAAACCAGAACGAAGTTCTTTTCAAAATAAAGGGGTACATAAGCAATAACTGAAATGAAAACTTAAAACAGATAAATGTCTTCCACTGCAACCGCTGCTACCCCAACAGCTTCGCCCATGTAGACTCGAATTCTTCTTCTCTAAGTCGCCGGGTTTTCTGGAACCCCTGCATTTAAAGAAATGCACATACCGTCAGTGGTTCCATATCTACACACCAGAATTCTGGTAGATAATACCGCTGACTATGTTTTTACGACTAAAGAAAGATTCGTACCTCTGAGAGGACATTCAGACTTCCAGTGTCCCATCTTGTTGCATCGGAAGCACTTACCCTTTGGCTTTGCAGCCCCCACTTGTGGTGCAGTCCTCTTGACACCACTGGGTTTCCAGGCTTGCTTCCTTTTCTTGCCCCTACCTCCACCAGGCTTAAAGCCTTTGGACTTGGTAGCTACAAGCGCTTGAGACTTGCCCTTCTTGTAGATCCCCTCTGCCGCCTTTAGTTCAGTCAGGAGTTGCGCAAGAGTATAAGATAGTTTACCCATATTATAGCTCATACGAAACTGCTCAAAACTAGGGGCCAGAGACTGGAGTATGATGTCGACTTGCGTCTCACCATCAATAGAAGCTCCTAGGACCTCAAGTTCATTCAACAAACTCATCATCTTAAGAACGTGATCCCCAACGGGCGTTCCTTCAGACTGAGTAGTCGACATAAGGACTCTCATGGCTTCTTGCCTAGCCGCACGATCCTGCTCCCCAAACATATCCTTGAGGTTGGTCATCATATCATAGGCAGTGTCCATTGGCTCATGTTGGGTTTGGAGTACATTTGACATGGAAGCCAAAATATAACACCTAGCCATTTCATCAGCCTTTTTCCACTTCCGATATACCAATTTCTCCTCATCAGTTGAGGCAGCCGTGGGCTCGGCAGGGCACACTTCATGGAGTACATACTTGTACTCTTCCGAAGTTAGGACAATGTCTAAATTTCTCTTACAATCAATATAGTTGGTGCCAGTGAGCTTATGCTCCTTGAGTATCATAGAAAGTGGGTTCATAGCTATTCTCTAAACCTATAAGCACATTTAAACAAACAATTAATTTAATATCCGATATTATCTCCCTTAAATAATATCATTAAATTACTAATCACATCTAAAATCCCATCAGGTAAGGCAAGCCACGTGGTGTGGACGTTTACCCACCCAAATGATTTAGCAATTAGTTTTTCTTTGGTCATACATCGCTCATAGCGGAACCTCGTTGGGAGGAATACTACAAGGCGTATCTAAGTGTAAACCATTACTCAGCACCAAAGTGAATCGCTTGGAATTGCTATATTACCGCAAGCCACGTGGTGTGGACGTTTACGACAACTTCACAACTCTTCACAATTCCTTACAACTGTCTACATCAATTAATCCAAAATCCGTCAGTGCAGCAAGCCACGTGGTGTGGACGTTTACTTCACTAAGAGACTTTTATAATTGACTCCCAATTACTCGATCCATTTAATCTCGTAAATCAATACGTGGAGAATCATAAGTGAAACTCGAAGTTTCTAACCAGTGATTCACCATGCGAACGACCCTATCTCTCACGAATGAGGGAGCCGAGCAGACGAGCGACCCATCTATAAAAGAATGGCACGGAAGTCTCTAATTTGTGTCCTCTACATGACCAAGTGGCTCTGGCTCCATTCCACTCCCCGGGGTGAGAATGAGTCGACTTGAAGTCAGTTTCAGAAAGACAAATTAGGCATTGTTTGATAAACTTGATCAATGTTTCTTGTAAGAGGAATTACAAGAATTCTCCTCCAATGACACATCTATACGAACTTCAAAAGTCCATAAGAGTCACCAAGAGAACAGTAATGGAGACCATGGGAATGTTTCCATCCCCTCTCCCACTTAGCTTTTTATAATAAAGGGATACGCTATCTAATGCATAATTAAACACATAAGCATGCATGAAAGCAATAAAGCACATAGCACATAGTCAAAAATAATACTAGAGAAATTATTTTTCTCCGACTATCATGGCTTTATCTTCATATGCATCTTCTAGTCTTCAGTCTTCGTTTCTTGAATGCTCCATGTGACGAGAATATTAATCTCTAATATTTAAATCTATTTATTTTTAATTAATCCAAAAGTTACTTAATTCGAAAATTAAGTCAATCGAATATATCAAAAATAAAATTAAATATCATTAATATTTTTATTTATTTATTTTCCTATCTAGTTCTATTAAATCTCTAGAATAATCTATCCAAATAAAATTTGGAATATTCTAGAAGATATCTATAATAGAACAAGGAAATAAATAAATTAGGACTACTACTTTTCAAATTTATTTTTATTCCTAATCCATGAATATTCCCATGAGTAGGAATAATCAAATAGGAAAAATAAATTTAGTACTAAATTAATTAAATTTCTAATCTATGAATATTTCCATGAAGGAAATAAATCAATAGAAAATAAAATTAATTTAAATTAATTCTTTTCCTAATCCATGAGAGTTTCCAAAAGGAAAGTACTCAAATAGGAAAAATCCGAATTAATTTGGAAAGTGGATCTTGGTAGGAATAGCACGGGATTAGGAGATCCCACGCCATCCCCACCGTCGACCTCCACCGCCCGGGACCACCACCACCGCCGCCCCCAGCCCACGCGCCACCACCACCGGTGGCCGGCGTGGCTAGAAGCCCTAGCGGGCAGCCCCCGGGATGGGTCGATCGATCCTCATGGGGATCGATCATGGGGATGATCGACCCCCCGGTTTTTCGTCCTCTTCGTCTTCGTCACACGTCTTCGTCTTCCGGTGATCGTCTCATCATCGAACCAACGTAATTAAAATTACAAGAATTAAATTACAATTATCCGGTATCGATTCTATACATGAAATCGACCCTATACATTTTCCGGAAAATAAAGTACGTAATAATAAATCCTAAATTCGGTCAACCCCCGAATTTTTACTATTACAAACATTCAACCACACAAAACGAATCTCGACATGTCCGAGAGTTTAATAATCATGATAATTAATTAAAAAACAATTAATTAAATCCAACCATGATAGCCGGAAATCCTGCAAGGTAGAACAATAATCGAACATATACATGAACACGAAACCGAACTCTCTGATACCATTTGTTGGGATTCGATGTCCCGGGCTATCAAAATTGCGGAACCGATAACCCGATCAAAACCCTCTCGCCGGAGATCGCACGAACACCGACTCATCCACAAGAGTCCGACCTTTGGAGACTACGTATCCGAAGACACGAAGCCCGCCCCCAGCCGATTTTCTCCCACGAGTCGGAAATCACGAACGCGAACACCACACGAAGAACCGGGCTCGACAAGAGCGTCGCCGCGGGATGAACCCGCGGCTAAACCCTAGCCGAACCCCATCGCGGGGTTCGCGATCGCCGTGCATGGCGATCGCTGGGGCTGCTCCGGCAGCCCCCGGATGGCGGTGAGTCCGGCGACTTCACCGCCGTCGCCGCCAGGAGGGGCGGTCAGCCCCGCTGACCACCGCGGCAACAGCCGCGGTTCGCCCCCGGCGATCGATCGCCTGATCGATCGCCCGCCTCGGCCCAGCCGAGGCGCCTCCTCGCGCACGCCGCCGTGGAGGCGGCGGGGATCCGCCACGGCACCAGCCCGTGGCATCCCCGGCGATCGACCCTAGGTCGATCGCACGCCCCGGCGTCCAGCCGGGGCTTTCTCGCGCGGCACACCGGCGGTCGAAACCCTAGGGTTCGACCGCCCCACTTTCGATCCCGACGGGGATCCCGAGATCCCCGTATCCCGGTCTCGACGTTCCCGGATCGCGTCGTTCATGTATATATCACAATTATTCAACGCACATAATCATAGAAGGGGGTTTCTCGATTATTACCTCGATTCGTTGTGCGGAGAAACGAATCTAATTGACGACCTTGTGATCTTCCCGCGTATTCCTAGCACCTCGTCCGAACGTCGTGTGGGCGACGATCTATCGGATTCCTATGGATCTTCCTCACTCTCAGAACTTTATGAATTCCGTAGGTTTTCTTATGTTGTGAAAAGTGAAGACCATGTAGTGCTTATATAGGCTACGAAGGGGATCATAAGGAGAATAAATATTGGGCTCCAATATTGAAAATTAAATTGGGTCCAACCCAAATCTATTAATTCTTATCAATATTAATTTTATTTATTTTCCACTATATAAATAAAATTGCACTCCCAATATTATTCCATATTATATCAAATAATATTTCTCCATCTTAGTATTATTTATTCCGTGTATTTAAGATTTAAATATCCATGAATAAATTTATTTATTGCTTAATAAATATTATTCATCTCTTGAATCCGAGACTAGTACCATTCAACCTTAATTATTGTGCGGAACGAATCCACTCATGAGGTTTACACAATAATTCCTTATGAACTCATCTCGGGGATATTATCAACCCTTACGGGATACACTGCTCCTTCAAGAATTCACGGCATGCCATATATAAAATATAGTGACCCAACTTAACCGGTAATTAACCCAATTATCAAACCGGTTAATTCCTTTGGTAAATCAAAGTCACTTATATTAAATATACACACCCGCAATTCTTTCAGGGATTAAGAATAAAATACTCCGAGTCTCAAATCAATTATCGCCGAGCAATCCTAATTGATGAGTCTCGATTGATCCGCCCAATACACCAAGTGTACAAGTGTGATAAAATAATTAAGATAAATTATTTTTCTCTCTCACACAACGACTATACCGATGGATTAGTTCGTGTCCATCTAGGTCGTGAGCAACTGTTCGATTAAATACGAGTAACCGATAGTATGATCTTCTGTGCGCCCATGCAGCACCATACTAACTACAACGTATAAAATCCAGAACCATGGTTTGCATACAATTTAATTATAAATAATTAAATGCAAATAATTGTTTATTAATTAAATAGATTAAATGCTATGATCGGGAGTTTACCGTTACTTAAATCTAGACATTAAGTACACAACTCCAACAGGGTCCTCATCTCCGGCTTCGACAGCTGGGGGTGGAGGTAGAACCAGCTGATTCTGTTCGGGATGATCCTGTTCGCGCCTCTGTTGTTGATGGGGTCGGTGGTTCTGATCACCTTGGAATCCTCGGCCCCGGTGCCTACCTCCTCTTCCTCGACCGCCACCCCCGCGGCCGGCTCCTCCTCGACCGGCATCCGGGCGGCCGCGTTTCGGTGCTCGGAGTAGGTCGGCTAGGCTTCCATCCTCGTAGAGTTGGCGTAGTTGGGTGACCAGATCGCGGCACTCGTCAGTCCTATGCCCGTTCTCTTGGTGGAAAGAGCACCATTTACGCGGGTTCCTCTCATCCGGGCGGCTCCTCATTGCCGGGGGAGGGGTGAGAACGTTTATATCTCGTTCGTAAAAAATCTGGAGGATCCGAGCAGGGGTTTGCCCCAGGAAAGTCCCCTCCTCGGGGTACTCTTCTACGATCTCAACCTTCTTTGGTGCTTGGAAAACTCCCTGGTGAGGTCTGTAGTTGGGCCTCTTCTTTCCACTTTCATGATATTTCACCGTTGGAGGCGGCTCCGTCCAGTAATCAACGGTTGCCGGATTGGTCGACTTCTTCTCGACGACGGGTTTTTTTTCCTTCTCGGGCTCTAACTCTTTCATCCGCTGGTCGTAAATGCGTTGCTGAGCGATTTCCTCGCCCACTCTCCTCCGGAAGTCAGTGTACGACTTTGGATACTCCTTCATCATTGGTTTGAACAAACCGGAAGTGGCTCGCAAACCGCCCACCACGGCGTGAACCAAAATCTCATCGCTCACCCGATCTCCCTGTTTAGCGATCTGTTCCACTCGATCTATATAGCTCTCATCGGTTTCATCCTTCCCCTGCTTGACCCCCATCAAACGTTGGCGGCCCTCCGAATACTTCACTTTGGATGCAAAATAAGAGACGAACTCATCCCCCAGCTCTTCGAAGCTATCGATCGATCTCGCCGGCAGGCTCGTGTACCAACGATGAGCTATATCACCGAGGGTCAATGGGAAAAGACGGCACTTGGTTGCTTCGGTCGCTCCTCGTCCCACCATGTAGATGTTGTATTTATTCAAGTGGACGTCGGGGTCAGAAGCTTCGTCGTATATGAAGGTCAGCAACGGGGCGATGTCGGGTTGTGGCCGGGCCCGCTCAATCCTCAGGCTGAGCGGTTCTGCGAGGGTGGATCTTCATTTAGGGTCATTGTCCTGTTCGACCAGCCTCCTTTCTACCTCCTCCAAGCGTCTCGTGAGGCCGGGGTCGGCAATGGTAATCCTCTGAGAGCTCGCCGCGGCTCGGTTTTGGTCAGCCATCTGTCCTTTCTGAAGGACTGCTCGGACGGCCTCTTCACGGGCCTCCGCTTCGAACTCCTCTCCTAGACGACGAGCGTTAGGGTTGATCCTCTCGGTGGCTGGCCTTTTATCCAGGAAACGGGACCGGGCCTCCAACCTTTGTATGGTTCGTTTGATTTCTTCGGGGGTGTTAATTTGCCCAAGGTCCAGATCTGGTTCTTCGTCTATGGCGGGGGATACCAGCTTCTCGGCTTCTGTGATTTGTTCGTGGAGGATCCGCTGCTTCTCCCTGGCCTCGGCCTGTTCCGCGCGCAGGGTCTCTATCCACGCGAGTTGGCGAGCGACCTCATCGGGGACTTCGGGTGGCGTGGTTTCCGGTCCGCTCTGCGACATGCACACCTTGCCGGCGCTCTTCGTCTGCTGGGGGGTTTCTCCTTCGAAGGCGGTGGCGACGGCGGCGGCGGTACCTGAAACACCAATGATATCCATGATTGAAAAGAGAGAAATCTGTCTGCTCAACGCTCGAGGACTCCCCCTCCTTCTAGCGCCACTTGTTAACAGGTGAAAAAAGCCGAACAGAAAAGACCTTTTCCCCTTTGTAAACTCACGGGTGGATTTGAGGATTGAGCAAACAATAAATCTCTCCAAAAAAGGAAACAAAAACTTAAGCTCAAAAAGGAAATATCTCTATTTTTGGGGGCTCTTGGATCTGCCTTTTCTGGTATGAGTATTAGTATATTTATAGGGATACATTTAGGGTTTTTCCCCTTTTTAACCTAATGGGCCTAATCACCATAACATATGGGCCCTAAATTTGGACCGGCCCAGATTTACGCCGCCTTTTGAGACGAGGAGACTTCGCGCGACAGCTCGGACTCCAAAGCTTCCCCGACCGGGGTTTTGCCCGGTCTACATCAACTTTTATGTTCCCAGCCGTCTTTATCTTCGTGGCCCCGCGAGCAAAATTACCTTCAAAGTTGGTCTCGTCGGCCTCCTCGGCATCGTTGAGCTTTCCTCGGGGGGTGGCAACTAAACATGCTCGACGAGAGGCATCCTTAAATTTCAGACCGCTCTCTTTCCTCGGACTCCCCGGACTGCTCCTCGGGCAAGATAAAAATAGTGACATAACATTGACATTTTTTTAAATTTAGTATGAAGTATTATTTTAGTATAAAATTAAAAATTAAATTATGTTATATCATTTTACTTTTAAAAAATAAAATATTTTTAATGTTTTTTTACTTTACGCTATTTTTTTTTTCAATTAAATATATATATATATATATATATATATATATATTCAATTAAATTTATATATATATATATATATATATATATATATATATATTATACTAATTTATATATTTTATTTTGTTAGTAATATTATAACTGGAAAAAATCTCATAGATTTTGTAGTATATTCAATATTAGGAAATATAATATTAATTTTATTTTTGAATATTTTAAAAGATATTGAAGATTTATTTTCCTAATTAATAATTCAATTTAATAATAATTAAAATATTAATTATTTTATTAATTAATGTAATAATTCCACGTGTCTAATTTTTATTGGCGGTGTACCGGAAGCCCGGTACACCTTGTGTAAGTGTATCATCTTCCGAAGTTTTGCCACGTAAATATATAAAATAATTAAGCTCATTGAAATTGTACAAGTAGTTTATGAAATAAAACTTGTTTCCAGGTTAACAAACAATATTCTCTTAGTGGCACCAAAATTATGAAAGTATTGTATTATTGATTTTTTAATCAAAAATTTAAAATTAAAAATATATATTTTTAAATTAATAAAGTAAATATAGTGAGAGTAGTGTTTAAAAAAGTAAGTGAAAAAATAAAAGTATATATTTTTTTAAATAACAAAATAAGAATAAGAGGGTGTGACCATAAATATGAGACAACTCATAAGAGTAAAGTGATCATTATTCCATTAATATGAAACATACTAATAAATATTTTATCATTTTATAGAAATCACAAACAAAAAGAAATGAAAGATCACATATTTTCAAACTTTAGATCGAATGTCAGAATTGAATTGCGTGTAGTCGATACACTTTTGCTTTTCGAAAGACAAATACATCTCATGTTGTTACGATTTTCAAACGTAATGTTCTCAAATATACAACGGTTTTTTTTTTCTTCTCAAATATGCGACGATCGCTGACATGCATGCTCTTGTTATTGTCAATATGTATTTCATGCTCGTTTTCTTTTGAATTCAAGACACATCCCAACAAAGATGACTCCTCATGATATTATCAATTTGTCCGTGTGTATGAATATCTATTTCCAAACTTCCAATAGTACTGTAGGGGCCTCTTTCTTTTTCACCTTATAGCATTATAATTAAGTTATATGAGTTGTCAAGCTTACATGCGTGTTCCTGTACTAACGGATTATCGATTATCAATATAGAGCTAGATTTATTGCTCATCCCCTATATACAGTATATGCTCACATAAGAGCATCCTCAATAGTAGGTACAAATTTTATGTGGCCAAAATTTGTATTTAGGTATACCATTGGAGAAGTAGGTACAAATTAGGAAAGAGAAAATTGAGTATTTAATATTTGATACTAGGTACAAATTTGTTTTGTGTCTTATACTATAGGTCCCACATGCATAAAAAGTGAAAAATTGTACCACAAACCATTGGGATGGTGATGTACAAATTGATAGGTATAATTATTTGTGATATGTCAACTAAATTGTACCTCAACATGAAGTACACCATTGGAGATGCTCTAAAGATAGTTTAATTAAAGACAATTTAAACCTAATTATGACATGTTATAATTGGTTAGATATCTCATATCCCTTTGATAAAGCACTTTAAGTTGAAATATAAGAGCCTGTTTGGCAGAGCTTATAAGCTCTTTAAAACAGCTTATAAGCTGTTTAAGAGCTTATAAGCTCTTAAAATTTGTTTGATAATTTTTTTAAAAAAGATCTTAATAAACATAAAAATAAGTTGTTTAAAAAAAAGTAAAGGGGGATGTACTGTTTATAAGCTCTTGTAACTTAAACAATAAAAGACCAAACTACCCCTAAAATTATTACATTTTATATATATACAAAAATTCTAAATTTATTATTTAGTTAATATAAATATTTTTAATTATTTTTTTCAAATATAACAATTTATTTTTGGTAATTTTATTTATATAAGATCTTAAATTGTCAAACAAATTAATATCTTATAAGTTTATATATCTATTTTATCCAAACGATTTAACAAATTATTTATTAAATAAGACATAACAACTTATCAGCTCTTAAAACAACTTATAAGATGTAACATCTTATAAGCTCTTTTAAATAAGCTCACCTAAACGGGCTCTAAGTGTTGGTATATGTCCTTAGATCCTACGTGTGCAATCGATAAAGTCATAAGGTCGTCAATTGGATATTAAATGATTAGTCGATAATATTGTTTATTGCTATGAGCAATATAATATTGTTCGATAATCATACCTACAGGGTCACACACGAACTTGATGATGTAATATGTAGCTTGTTAATTATATTGATTTAGAATCAATATTTACGTGGATTAATACATGCATGGGATGCATGGCTTGCATGGAATACATGTCACATAGTGTGACATGACATGCCACACAAGCAAGTGAGACCACATGTCATGATTTGGCATGATTATGTGGAGGTGTCTTTTCATCTCCCCATTAACCACCATTACTTGTGCATTATGATGCACATAATAGGGGGTTACATAGAGTGATAAATGGACATGAATATAGACATGAAAATTTGATTTTCATGTCACTTGATGCTTACCCACGAAATTCACACCAAAAGGAGAGAATATAGGGTGTTCTTGGAGAACCACTTCAAGCAAGCAAGGTATTCATCATCCGGGTTCGTGTGCAACACGTAGAGGCCGGGCCATTTGTGCGGCTTAAACATCCGGACGATCCAAAGGCGTGACGAGGTCATTCACAAGGAGAGCATCTAGTGGCTGATCCATTAAGGTGGTTCATTCGACTCAACACCACCTTAATCAACATCAACGAGGCACGCTACACCGGTTGTAAGTGTTCTCATTAATCCTTATATATACATATATATTGGATGTATATATATACATATAAATATGTGTCTATGCATATATATGTGTGCACTAGATCTTGTTATTCGTGTTTACTCGTTTTACACGCTTCCGCACACACGAACGAGGTAATCATGCGATTGGATCGACATCGAAAACCTTCAATTGGTATCAGAGACTAGGGCTCGTGCACACTTTTGTGTTGGACACAATATGTTTAAAATCAACATAATTGGCTTATTTGTTTGATGTGATTATGTGATTATGTGTTTAGATATAAGGCCGGCCACCGTTAGTGGTCGGGTGAATGAAATTGTCATTTTTTACGTACGATTGGCCATAGTTTTGGAAGGCTGCATCCCTTGGAATCATTTGTAATAGATAGGTTTTCTATTTCAATATGTATTGTTCAATTTGTAAGCAATGTATTGATTCCATGGATCGACGTTGGATCTTGGCTCTCCGGCGAAAACGAGAATAAACGAAGCAAAACGAGCAAAACCGGGGCTGCTGGAGCAAAACGGCGGGAGCCATTTGTGCTTTGGCGGGCGCCGTTTTGATTCGCCAGGCGCCGTTTTGGAAACGGCGACCGCCAAAAGGTATTTTTGGGGTCAGACGGGTTTTTTGCCCTTTCGGCGGGCGCCGTTTTGGAAACGGCGACCGCCGTTGGTGTTCGGCGACCGCTGGTTGTTAAACGGCGGGCGCTGTTCGTGGTTTTTGGGGTACAGACTTGGTTTGACCAAAATCGGCGGGCGAGGAACAAAAACGGCGGGCGCGGACCAGTCTAGAAGATGTTCAAGGCCTTTTTTGTTGCTTTTAATCTTTTCTTTTGAGAGTTGTGAGGTTCTAGGGGCCTTTCGAATACGTATTTACGTGATTTGCTAGTTCTAGGTTGATTATGTTATAAATGTTCAACCAACGTACATACAAACCTTAACATGCATGTCCCGATAATAATGAGTAAAATGTCTTGTCCAAAACATCACACCCATGAAAGCCCTCGATCATAAGTTGATAGGTTCGCCTCAGCGGGGTATCACTTGTTATCTTAGGATAGTGGGAGTAAGGGTTAGACCCTTACACGTGAGTTTGGTTTTCTCATCGATATATCCACTGCAGGCGTGGCTATCGAGACATGAGATGAGAATGGGATTCTCATCGACTGAGAGTGATATTAGATATCATTGACATGGGTATGTCTACCTATCTTGAAATACTTAAGTGCGGACTCAGTCGGCTTAAAGATTTGCAAGATGAGGATCTCGGGATCGTTTTGTTCTAAGGGACAATGATATTGGATATCAATTGAACAAAATGAAATAAATAAGTACAATTGTTAGACAACCTTATTTGTTTACCGCTTTGTGGATGTTTACATACTCTAGTTATCTTTCTTTTATAGTTTATCATGTCAAATATCAACTCAATTCAAGTTTGGTTCAATTCTTGATTATGAAAAATTGAACAAATTTTCTTGATTCACAACGTAATTTGAGGATGGTCCTCAAATTATACGAAGACAAGGAAAATGTGTTAGATAACCACATCTTAAGATATCATTGAACAACTCAATAGCATGTTCGGGGAATATGCTAAGATTGAGCAGTTCTGAATTACCAAGGTCATCGCTTCAGCTAGGCTGAATAAGAGAAACCTATAGGGACCACATGTGCAGCAAATGATTGGATTATTTACTTTAAGTGATCTCCTAATTTTTTTTAAGATGATGAGTCGTGAATTAAAAAGGGACCCTGAGAGGGATATTCTTATAAGGGATGAGGTATTCAAAAGAGAATGGGCAAGAAGGCTACTAGGGTTCCTAGGGAATCTGAATGCATCTACTGCAAAAGGTGTTGGTCACTAATTGCAAATATGTAGAAGATCATATTTTATTCAATTTCAAAACAAATGCCTAATTTGTCTTTCATATGATGGATTCTAAAGTTAGGATTATTTTCACCTCGGGGAGTGATCTAATCCAAAACACTTAGTTCATTAATGACACAAATTAGAGACTTTCGAGCCATGTGATGGCGTGATTCGATTTTCTGGTTGGCTCCCTCATATTTTATGAGAGATAGAGCTTCAATTGCATGATAATATCGCTGGTTAGAAAACTTCGACTTTTCACTTACGATTTATCAAGTTTTGATATTGGGATAATTTTGAACGAGATTTCGAATAAAAATCAATTATTGGGAATAATTGAACTTGCCCAAAGTTCAAAGAAGATGTGAAGAACGGGGTTGCTTCATCTTCATGTATTAATGTTATAGACATTAGATTTCGCAAATTTTACTTCTTGGGTATTGGATGACATTTGTGGTTCTCACTATTGTAAGTGAAGGAACTACACAGAAGTAGGAGTTTGGAAAGTAGAAATGTCGTATGATCATATGATGTTGTTATGCCTTAGGGCCTTGTTTTAAGTATTATAACTATGTATTTTTCGTACCTTCAATAAACAATGAATATTGGTTCAGTATTGGATACTGATGGATTAGTTTTTCACTATTTAAATAGTTTGATAACTATTTTAATTGTGAACTATTCTTTGTTTTGGTACGATTATTACATTATTTACGTATACTTTAAACTCAACAAATCATATATAACATTAACACCAAAGTCCGAATCGAATAAGTCTCAATGAGACATAACTGTAACATTGTTGATTAGATCAAAATCTAAACATGTAACGAATCTTCTTTTAGAAGGCATTCTAGAATCATTTGACTTGGAGTCATTTGATACATGTGAATGATGTTTGATGGACAAAGATAACAATGTCATCTTCCTTGGAGAAAGGAGAACATGTGAGTGATTAATTAGGGATGATCCATACTGATGTATGTGGAACCTATCAGTTCACATGCACATGAAGGTTATGTTTCGGAAAAGAGAAAACAAACTATATTAGATATAGTTCGACCATTCGATGAGAGGTCTAAATGAACTACTGGTCTCTTTTGGGAACACTCAATTCTTGACTTCAACTTATACACTGAATAGGACGCTGTCAAAAGCTGTTGATAAGACACCATACTTAGGTTTGGAAAGGGAGGGTCCCTAAATTGTTTTCATCGAAATTTGAGGTTCTAAAAGCTTCTCTGACGAGATTTATCTCTATAGAGCTTGAAATCAAATGGGATAAAAGTTTCTTTATGGTATCCATAAGAAACTCGAGGGTACAACTTCTACGATCTATTTGAGAACAATATTTTGTTGCTCGAGATAGTGATTTTCTTGAAAAGAGTTATCTTTCCTAGAAATTCAGTGGGAGCTCGGTTGTCTTGAACGAGGTTCAAGTGAAACAACCAATGATGAATACTAAAGACTGGGTTGGGAGTATTCTTATGGTTTTGGAAGCCATACAGCCCTCGTAGGTCCTAAAGGCATAAATCTATCTCTATTATTCAAATACTTAGATATTGTGACCAATGAGAGATATGAATTCATACTTTTGGAAAGCGGTGAACCTTCGACCTAATTCCAAGCTATGACGAGTCCAGCTACTGAAAATTGGCAGGGTGCCATGAAATCTGAGATGATATCAATATCTGATAATCAAGTTTGGAACTTGATATATTTGCATCACGGGGTTAGACCCAATGAATGCTAATAGATCTTTAAGATCTAAACAGACAGATGGAAAATCTAGGGTTTTCAAAGTAAGGTTGATGGTAAAAGTTTTATTCACGAGGTGGATTATGGAAAAACTTTCACCAGTTGCTTTGGTTAAATCATTCAGATTATCTTAGCCATTGCTACTCATCTTGATAATGAGTTATGGTAATATTGGATGTTAAAACTAACTTCTTGAATTGGATTCTAGAAGAGAATGTGTTTTGACACAGCTAAAGAGTTTTATCGATCCTAATAAGGCTGAGAAATTATGCAATATTATAATTCCATTTATGGAATAAAGCAAATCATATCGGAGTAGCAATCTTCAGTTCAATTAATCCATACTGGGTTTTGGATTTCAGAGGAACTCGGAAGAGTCTTTTTTTACAAGAAGAACAGTGGGAGTTACGTTGTATACATTTTGTTATATGTCGATGACATACTCCTTATTGGAAACAATGTTTCTATGCTTAATTCTATTAAAGAATGGCTTGGAAATTATTTTTCAATAAAGGATCTTGGAGAAGCACAGTACATATTGGGCATCAAGATCTGTCGGAACAGATCGAAAAGGATGTTTGGACTTAGTAAAGCGACTTATATTGATAAGGTGCTTGATAAGTTCAGAATGAAAGACGCCAGAAAGGGTCTCATTCCAATAACTAATGACACGTCTCTTAGCAAGATGCAATGTCCTACGGGACCTGATAAGCAAAAGAAGATGGAAAATATTCCTTATGTTTCGGCAATAGGATCTATAATGTATGCCATGATATGTACACGACTGGACGTATCGTATGCTTTGAGCATGACGATTCGGTTTCAAGGAAACCCAAGTGAGGCGCATTAGACTGCGGCCAAGAATATTCTTATGTATCTTAGATGGACTAAAGAATATTTTGTTGTCTTTGGAAGACAAAAGGAGTTGATATTAACAAGCTGTTTGAATGCTAACTTCAAAATAGACTAAGATAATTTCTGATTTTAATCTGATTATATCTTTTGTTTGGTTAGAGGTGAAATTTGCTGGAATAGTTCCATGCAATGCAATATAGATGATTAAACTAAAGAAGCTGAGTACAGTATTGCATTGGATGAAGTAATGTTGGCAGTTAAGATTTGAAAGTTCTTGAATGAACTAGGTGGCGTAGCTAGCTCAGTCCATCCGATAGTTCTCTATTTATAGTAGAGTTATTGCACAAGCCAATGAGCTAGGAAGAACCACAAGTCTAAAACTGGTGCTCAGGAAGTTCCACATTATATGGGAGATAGTTTTGTGGAGACATCGAGATAATAAAGTTGCAACTTTTGGTAAGGTTGCAAACCCGCTTTCTAAACCTCTCAAGCAGTTTAAGCTTGAGGCTTTCACGACTGCAATAGAGATCAGACATCTTAGAGACGAGTTGTGATTTCTATTACTGTATTAGATACTTTTGGAGATTTGGTAAACATTCACTCATATGTATAATACATATTTCTTCATATAAATATGGTTTAATTTATATGAATTGTCCAAATGATTAAGTGATATCAATTGGGTTATGAGGTCGACTTACCGCATAATGAAGTCCCAATGGTTGAACTGATATACTTGAATCATATAGTTGTTCCTGGTTCGTATAATCGAGTATGGACAAACCGATAATACAATGAACTAGATTGTAATGTGTGCAATAGCTCCGCTTCATGGGCTAGTGATGTGGGACATCAAGTACAATTACATAGATATTAGCTGGGAGCTAATGATCGAACATACCCGACTGGAATAGTATTTAAGATTTCGAGTCATAATATTATTTCATTGACTGTCGAGCAATTTCCTCCGACCTAAGTAGTCCAGAGTGACTCCATTGTGAAATGGTATACTTTGATACAAGTAAACGCCTTTCGTAAAAGGAGGTTATAAAACTTGTTATTGGGTATATCAAGAAGCAAGTGGGAGATCTTGGATTGACAAGATGGGATTGTCCTCCATTTTTATAATGGGATATATGTCTTACCGGCCACTTGGAGAGTCGAGACTGTGGAAAATACGTGGCCACGTCCAAATTCGTATCATAGTGATAAATCTGGTTTTACAGTCTGTCTCAAAGTCCAAGAAAGGTTTGAACCGATTGAGGATGACTCGAGTCTTGCCTCAAGTTCGAATTTAGACATAAAGTGACAACAGGAAATTGGCAGCACACTGGCTCTGAAGGCCAAGTGGGAGATTGTTGGTATATGTCCTTAGATCCTACGTGTGCAATCGATAAAGTCATAAAGTCGTCAATTGGATGTTAAATGATTAGTCGATAATATTGTTTATTGCTATGAGCAATATAATATTGTTCGATAATCATACCTACAGGGTCACACACGAACTTGATGGTGTACTATGTAGCTTGTTAATTATATTGATTTAGAATCAATATTTACGTGGATTAATACATGCATGGGATGCATGGCTTGCATGGAATAAATGTCACATAGTGTGTCATGGCATGCCACACAAGCAAGTGGGACCACATGTCATGATTTGGCATGATTATGTGGAGGTGTCTTTTTATCTCCCCATTAACCACCATTACTTGTGCATTATGATGCACATAATGGGGGGTTACATGGAGTGGTAAATGGACATGAATATAGACATGAAAATCTGATTTTCATGTCACTTGATGCTTACCCACGAAATTCACACCAAAAGGAGAGAATATAGAGTGTTCTTGGAGAATCACTTCAAGCAAGCAAGGTATTCATCATCCGGGTTCGTGTGCAACACTTAGAGGCCAGGTCATTTGTGCGGCTTAAACATCCGGACGATCCAAAGGCGTGACGAGGTCATTCACAAGGAGAGCATCTAGTGGCTGATCCATTAAGGTGGTTCAATCAACTCAACACCACCTTAATCAACATCAACGAGGCACGCTACACCGGTTGTAAGTGTTCTCGTTAATCCTTATATATACATATATATTGGATGTATATATATACATATAAATATGTGTCTATGCATATATATGTGTGCACTAGATCTTGTTGTTCGTGTTTACTCGTTTTACACGCTTCCGCACACACGAACGAGGTAATCATGCGATTGGATCGGCATCGAAAACCTTCACTAAGTTGAATAATATTTTCACCTTAACAAAGTTTTTAAAGTGTTATTGATTAAATTTCAACATATATTGTATCATAGTAGCAAAAAGCAATGATGAGTGTTTTAACAGACAAAATTTATGTTCCGTCCAAATATGACACATATGCTCACAAGTAGAGCCGGCGAAATTGTGTATGCTCTTGAGATGACGTGTTATATATTTCATATCATTTCGATAAAAAATCTTGAACTCAAATATAAGTATATATTATGACCACATTATCATTTTAACAGAATTTTGATTCCAATATCAAATTAAATAATTTTATTATTTTAAATTTTTTAAAAATATTATTGACTAAACTTCAACTAAAGCATTCATTCTATCACAAAATTATTCAAAGTGTGCTTGCTACTAGGATATAGTTTCCGCATTCTCAGTAACTTTGATAACATTCTTATTGATCGAAATATATTTTGTGCAATTTAGTTGTCAATTGGGAGAGTCCTAAATATTTACTTACAATAAGCCTATAGTTTTTCTTCTTTTTTAGAAAAGTTTTGCTATTTGTTTTGGCACAAATTTTTTTTATGGTATCTCATATTCTCTTGTCTTACAACAATGATCATATGTGATCGAACATCAAAATTATAAAAATATTATTTTATTAATTTTTATGACAAAAATAGAAATTAATTTAATTAATTGTATTGGTGTTGTGAGAGGTGGATACCATCAGAATTATAAGTCACATGAATTCCTAGAAAGAAATGTAGGGGCCAAGGTCTTTGAGGGCAAAGGATTTGGAGAGATCAAGAATCAAAGTGTTAATGGCAGTGGGAGAAGAGCCAGTGATGATGATATCATCAACATAGACCAGAACAAAAATGGTCAGAGAAGGAGTATGTTTGATGAATAGGGAACTGTCAGCTTTGGAGCTACAGAATCCCAATTGAGAAAGGGCTCCATTGAGCTTATCAAACCAGGCCCTTGAGGCCTGTTTTAAACCATAAATGGCTTTATGGAGTTGACAAACCATATGTTCTTGGCCAGGGACTTCAAAGCCTGGTGGTTGTTGCATGTATATAACGTGATCATAGGCAAGGGAACCATTTAAAAATGCATTATCCACATCAACTTGCCTAAGGGCCCATCCTCTAGAAATGGCAATGGTTAAAATAATTCTGATGGTAGTGGGTTTAATGACTGGGCTGAAGGCATCTTGGAAATCAATTCCAGGTAATTGAGTATACCCTTTGGCTACAAGCCTAGCCTTGTGTTTACAAAGGGAACCAGAGGCATTCCTCTTGAGTTTGAAAACCCATCTAGAACCAATTATGTTTCTGTTGGCAGGAGGTGACACAAGGATCCAGGTTTGGTTTTTAAGGAGAGCTTGATATTCTGAGTTCATGGCCTGCTTCCAAAGGGGCTGAAGAAGGGCCTCAGAATAATTGGAAGGTTCATTAGCAGAGGAAGAAGCTGCTATATAGATTTTAGGTTTGTAAATACCTCTTTTGGCCCTGGTTTGCATGGGGTGAGAATTGATGTCTGGAACAGGAGGTTGAATCACATGGGGTAAAACTTGTTGATTATTATCTTGAGGTAAGTCAGGAGAGTTATTTGGAGGAGAAGGGTTCTGTGGAGAAACATGAGGTGTGGGAATATGGGGACTGTGATTCTGTGGTGACTGCTGTGGTGAGTTATGTGGTTGTGGACTTTGGGGAGGTGAATCTAGTGGTGGGGTAGGGTTAATAGGAATCTGAAGTGGAGCTATATGAGGTATGACATGACGATTGATGAAATTTTGGGTAGGAATATAAGATTCAGGTGAGTTAGCCACGGTAGGAAAAACATTCTCATTAAATGTAACATTTCTGGTTAAGATAATTTTTTGAGAAGGGAGTTGAATTTTATAGCCCTTATATTGAGGATGATAGTCAAGGAAAATAGAATGTAAAGATTTTAGGTCAAGTTTATCCTGGTTATAGGGTTTAAGAAATGGAAAAGCCTGACATCCAAAGACTTTAAAAGTGGAATAATCTGGACTTTGGCCAGTGAGAAGAGTGAATGGGATTTTATGAGCCATGGATTTGTGAGGGATCCTATTGAGCAAATGGACTGCAGAACCAAAAGCATCTTCCCAATATGGTTTGGGGAGACCAGAGTGGGATAAAAGGCTGAGCCCTGACTCAACAATGTGCCTATGCTTCCTCTCCACAACACCATTTTGATGTGGAGTGTATGGGCAAGATTTCTGGTGTATAATACCAGAAGAGGCAAAAAGTTTGGATAGAGGAAAGAAGTCACTGCCATTATCAGATTGAACCACTTTAATTTTGGTGTTCAACTGGTTTTCAACTTGATTTTCGAAGTGAATGAAAGCCTCAGTGGTAGCAGATTTAGAAGCTAGGAAATAAATCAAAGTAAACCTGCTAAAACCATCAACAATAGATAAATAATAAAGATTACCATGCACTGATCTTAAAGGAGCAGGGCCCCACATATCCATATGAACTAAAGCAAGAGGTTGAGTAGCCCTCACATGAGAGTGAGGGTAAGGCTGTCTATGAGCCTTGGATTGTGCACAGTCATTGCAAAAGGTGAAAGTACTGTCATTGACAAAAGGAATGTTACACAAGGATAGTGTTTTCTTGGTAACATCAAATGAGGGATGGCCAAGCCTTTTGTGCCATAATTCAAAAGTTCTAGAATCTTTAACCATATAAGAAAAAGATTTAACAGAAATTGGGAATGCAGTACTTGAAGCTTTACTGGAATTCTTGACTGGAGGTGCAACAGTGGAGAGTTGAAACTGGTACAAGCCTTGCTTAAGCATCCCTGTGAGAAGAACCTCCTTTGTGGCTTTGTCCTTGACAACACAAAACAAGGGGTGAAACTCAAAATACCCATTGTTGTCCTTTGCAAACTGAGCCACACTTAAAAAGTTTTTTGTAATGTCAGGTACATGTAGAAGCTTGTTTAGAGTGAACAAGGTATTGTGATGGAAATGGAGGGTGGGCTTGAAAAATGTCTTACCAATATGAGAGATGTCCAAGTTCATACCATTTCCAATCTGAAGCTTGTTAGGGCCCTCATACTCACTGGACATACTGAGGTTTTGATACGTACCTCGATTGATAGAAGAAGGAATAGATACGAAGAACACGGAAATTGGATACCTTGGTAGAGATCTCAAACCTCTGGGTTAATTCGTGGAATGATTTAGATAGAAACCTAAACCCCAACACGCGATTGACTCAGCAATTCGAAGAACGATGAAGACACATGACGAAGTATGGATGCTTCGTAGATTCGCCGGTTGATCTCTTTGGATAATCGAAAAGAGAACGAATTCGAGAGAGAAATAACTCACATAAAAATAATATAATTGTTCAAAGTTGTATCTAAAACAATAGGGTTCAAAGCCTTTATATAGGCTAACCTAAAAAGTCACAAAAGAAAAGGAAAATACGGAATAAAGTCTCAAAATCGCGAAAACGCGATTTCCATAAAAACGTGGACACATGTCGTCCGACACAAAAGTGTGTCGTCCGACATTCCTCTTGTCGTCCGACAAGAAATACTGTCGGCCGACAAACCACCGTCGTTCGCAGGCTCATCCTGCGAATGCCGTCTGTACCGTCCCTACTTTACACTGCATGTCGTCCGACAACCTATAGGTGTCGTCCGACAAACCACTTGTCGGCCGACAACTTCCCATGTCGTCCGACACACGGTCATCTTTGCAGCCAAAATCAGCGGCGCGTCCTCGGCTCCCGTCTGACCTCCGTTCCAGCGTCTTCTCTGTCGATCCAGTCTGAAACTCCATGTTCTCTGATGGATCGGCCTCCTCGTACATAAGTAAGTTGACAAAGCTCGGCTTCTCCTCCTCCCCAATGGATTTCTTCAACAGCTCTTGCTCCCAGACTTCTTGGATCATCACCATCAAGCTCGCCTTGAATTTCTTGGCTCTCGAACGCGTCACTGGTCCAACAGGAACTCGCACCGGGTCTTGTATCAACGACGACTCTTGGGCTGCATCATTCCCCTCCTCTTGAAGAGGATTTGTCCTCAAATCCAAGTCGTCACCTGCATCGAACAAACTCAAGTCAGTAACATTGAAAGTAGCACTAACATTGTACTCACCTGGAAGGTCTAGCTTGTATGCATTGTCGTTGATACGCTCTAACACTTGGAATGGTCCATCACCACGAGGAAGTAACTTCGATCGGCGCTGCAATGGAAACCTCTCTTTGCGCATATGCAACCACACCCAATCACCAGGCTCAAATACTACTTTGCGACGTCCCTTGTTCGCTTGTTCGGCATATTGCTTGGTTCGCCTCTCTATGTTCATCCTCGCCGTCTCGTGTATCTGTTTCACAAAATCAACCCTTTTCTGGCCATCAAGGTCAGAATGCTCATGCACAGGTAAAGGAGATAAATCCAAAGGAGTCAACGGATTAAAACCATACACAATCTCAAAAGGCGAAAATTTAGTAGCAGAATGAACACAACGATTATATGCAAACTCTACATGAGGCAAACACTCTTCCCAAGACTTAATGTTTTTCTTTATAATAGCACGTAGTAAAGTAGACAAAGTCCTATTTACTACCTCAGTTTGACCATCAGTCTGGGGATGACAAGTAGTAGAGAATAGCAATTTCGTACCTAGCTTACACCACAATGTCTTCCAGAAATAACTCAGAAATTTAGAATCCCTGTCAGACACAATAGTTCTAGGCATGCCATGTAGTCTAACAATCTCTCTAAAGAATAAACCAGCCACATGAGATGCATCATCAGTTTTATGACATGGAATGAAATGTGCCATCTTAGAGAAACGATCAACTACCACAAAAATAGAGTCACTACCCCGCTTAGTCCTAGGTAAACCCATCACAAAATCCATAGAAATATCAATCCAAGGTGATGCAGGAATAGGCAAAGGTGTGTATAATCCATGGGAGTTAACTCTAGACTTAGCCTGTTTGCATATAAGACAACGACCACAAACTCTCTCAACATCACGTTTCATATGAGGCCAAAAGAAATGCTCATGCAGAACAACCAAAGTCTTAGCAATACCAAAATGTCCCATTAATCCCCCACCATGAGATTCAAGCAACAATAAATCACGTAAAGAGAATCTAGGCACACACAGTTTATTTTTCCTAAACAGGAAGTCATCATGTTTAAAATAATCTCCACTAGCAGTTTGCTCACATGCTTTAAAAATCTCACTAAAATCATCATCATGCTCATACAGACCTTTAATATGCTCAAAACCAAGTAATTTAGCATCTAAAGTCGAAATTAGAGCATACCTCCGAGAAAGGGCATCAACCACCACATTCTCCTTACCTTGCTTGTATTTGATGACGTAAGGAAACGTCTCAATAAACTCCATCCATCTCGCATGGCGCTTGTTCAGCTTGTTCTGCCCCTTGAGGTGCTTCAATGACTCATGGTCGGTGTGAATGATGAACTCCCGAGGCCAAAGATAGTGCTGCCACGTCTGAAGAGCTCTCACCAGGGCATACAATTCCTTGTCATACGTCGGATAGTTCAGCGTAGCTCCGTTAAGCTTCTCGCTGAAGTAGGCTATCGGACGACGTTCTTGCATCAACACTGCACCAATACCAATTCCAGAAGCATCACATTCAATCTCAAAAGATTTAGAAAAGTTAGGAAGAGATAATACCGGGGCGTGTGTCAGCTTGTCCTTTAGTCGCTGAAATGCTTCGTATTGTGCCTTTTCCCACTTGAACTCCACGTTCTTCTTGATCACGGCGGTTAAAGGTGCCGCCATGCTGCTGAAGTTAGGCACAAACCGTCGATAAAAGCTGGCCAGACCATGGAAACTCCGCACGTCTCCAATGTTTGTTGGCGTTGGCCACTCTTGGATAGCTCGTATCTTTTCCTCGTCAACCTGTACACCCTGTGCACTAACAACAAAACCAAGGAAAACGACCCTATCTGTGCTAAAGACGCACTTCTTACGGTTAGCATATAATTTCTCCTGCCTAAGTGCAATCAAAACCATCCTCAAATGAACCACATGCTCATCATGACTTTTGCTATACACTAAGATATCATCAAAGTATACCACAACAAATTTTCCAATAAAAGCACGCAAAACATGATTCATCAATCGCATAAAAGTACTAGGAGCATTAGTAAGTCCAAAAGGCATAACTAACCACTCATATAAACCAATTTTTGTTTTGAAAGCAGTTTTCCATTCATCTCCCTCCTTAATCCTAATTTGATGGTATCCACTACGTAAATCAATTTTAGAAAATACGCAAGAACCATACAATTCATCAAGCATGTCATCAAGTCTAGGAATGGGATGTCGATACTTTACTGTGATGTTTTTAATAGCTCGGCAATCGCAACACATCCTCATCGTGCCATCCTTTTTGGGTACGAGAAGTACAGGTACCGCACAAGGACTCAGACTCTCCTTCACGTGCCCTTTGGTTAACAGCTCGCCAATCTGCTTCTCCAACTCCTTTGTTTCCTCCGGGTTGGTGCGGTAAGCCGGGCGATTTGGTAGCACAGCTCCAGGCACAAAGTCGATCTGATGCTCTATCCCTCGGATGGGTGGTAGACCAGGTGGTGTATCCTCCGGGAAAACATCATCGAACTCCTGTAAAACAAACTGAATAGAAGGGGGTAGAGGGGGTAGATCGTTAGTAATAACCAAGTTCCCCTTCCACAACAACACGAACAGTTGCCTCTTCTCATTCACCGCCTCCTTCACTTCACTAGCCCGAGCAAGATAGGCTCTTTGAATCAAGGCATTCTCCTTCTTGGGTAAGGGTTGCTCTTTGGGAGTCGCCCTTGCTGCCTCCTTTTGCATCTGCACTTGATCCTCATAAACTTGTTTAGGAGTGAGAGGAACAAGTGATACCTTTTTATTATTATACTCAAACGAGTACTTGTTGGTGAAGCCGTCGTGCATGGCTCTCCTATCGAACTGCCACGGTCGTCCCAACAAGATGTGACTCGCTTGCATCGGAATGACGTCACACAACACCTCATCCTCATACTTCCCAATGCGGAAAGGTACCTTCACTTGCTTGGTCACCTTGATGACGCCGCACTCATTCAACCACTGCAGACGATAAGTCTTCGGATGTTTCACCACAGTCAATCCCAATCGCTGAACCATGGTAGCACTAACCACGTTCGTGCAGCTCCCTCCATCAATGATGACACTACACACCTTATCATGCACATGACATCTCGTGTGGAAAAGGTTCTCTCGCTGCTCCCTCTCAACGGGCTGTGTCTGGGCACTCAATACTCTCCTAGCTACAAACAGTTGTCCATCAATGGGAAGAATCTCCACCTCCTCCTCGGAATCCACTGTAGTTGTAGGTGCCGGTTCCTCGTCCTCACCATCAGTCACGACTTCTCCGTCGTCTCTCAAGATCATGAGTCGTCGGTTAGGACACTCACTCATAATGTGCCCAAATCCCTGACACTTGAAGCATTTCTTGTCTCGGTTGCGACTGTCAGGATTTGATGGGCTGACCTGAGTCGCTGGACTTGCTCCCTCCGAACGACCTTTAAAGAAGGTCTTCTTCTCATCTCGAGGTGGAACCTCTCTCTTCCACTGGTTCCCTTTAGGTGTAGAACCACTCGGGCCTTGGGGTGATCGCCAGGAAGACTGATTCGGCTTTGCACTGCTAAAACTACCCCTCCTCTTGTGCTGATTCTCAATCTTTATCGCCATGTGAACCATGTCCTCCAATTCGACATACGGTTGCAACTCCACCGCATTACGAATCTCCCAATTCAATCCAGCTAGAAACCGAGCCATGGTAGCTTCTCGATCCTCCTCAATGTTGGCTCGAATCATAGACACCTCCATTTCCTTGAAGTACTCATCCACACTCTTCGACCCCTGTCGTAGATTCTGCAACTTGTTGTACAACTCTCGATAGTAATGAGTAGGAACAAATCGCTTCCTCATCACAGCTTTCATCTCGGCCCACGTTTCAATAGGTTGTTCTCGGTTCCGCCTCCGACTGGTAACAAACTGATCCCACCAAACCAGTGCATATTCAGAGAACTCTATCGCTGCCAACTTCACCTTCTTGAGCTCAGAATAGTTATGACAGTCAAACATCAGATCCACTTTTCGCTCCCACTCCAGATACAACTCAGGATCGTTCTTTCCCAAGAATGAAGGAATATTCATCTTGATGTTGCCCAAGTTGTCATCTACCTCAGGAGCTTCATCATCGTCGGAATTAGCGTCCCTGTGTCGGCCATTTTGACGATGCTGTTCAATTCGACCTACGTTGCGCCGTGCGACTCTCCGATGTTCTGTATTCTCTCGACGAGAGTTTTCCTCTAGGGCAAGTAGTCGATCATGCACCACATCCATCTCAGTTGAGATGATCTTCCCTAATTCAGTACGCAATGCTTCCATGAGGAACTTAACATGAAGGTTTTCAGTAGACCCCTCCATCGTCTCCTTACTCTTCGATTCTTCAGACATCCTGCACAGAAAAGTTAGTAATAAAAGCAATAAAGTAAAAGAAACCTCACCACCTCACAAACGCTCGTGTATCACTCAAGATGAAATTCACTCAGCACTCGTGTTTCACTCAGGTATGGCTTTTTTCACTCTAATGTTCTCACACACTCTGCCTTTTACCACTCGTATACTCTCTCAATATATCGAACTCCTCGACCTACCAAATGAGCTCAGACTCGACAAGACCCACAAAACACACAACTACGACGTAGAATAGAACAAAAAAAAAATCGGAAAATTCCGGAACGAAAAAAAAATACGATAGCACCAAATTAGCTCAAAACGATGCCGAAAAACTCAGGAATCAAACACAAAATTTTGGTTGAAGAAAATTTTTCCCGCCAAATTTTTTTTTTTTTTTTATGGCTGGGAATACGAACAGCGACAAGAATACGAAAATCCCCAAAAAAAAATTCGAGAAAAACGGAGTAGAAATAATTTTTATATGATTTTTTTTTTTTGTGCTTACGGATGAAAGAAATCCGATTCAGCGAAGATGGAAGAAAGATGAACGAAAAGAAAAGATGAACGAGGTAACGTGATCAGAAATTAGAAGCCCTAACCTGGGCTCTGATACCAGATGATACGTACCTCGATTGATAGAAGAAGGAATAGATACGAAGAACACGGAAATTGGATACCTTGGTGGAGATCTCAAACCTCTGGGTTAATTCGTGGAATGATTTAGATAGAAATCTAAACCCCAACACGCGATTGACTCAGCAATTCGAAGAACGATGAACACACGACGAAGTATGGATGCTTCGTAGATTCGCCGGTTGATCTCTTTGGATAATCGAAAAGAGAACGAATTCGAGAGAGAAATAACTCACATAAAAATAATATAATTGTTCAAAGTTGTATCTAAAACAATAGGGTTCAAAGCCTTTATATAGGCTAACCTAAAAAGTCACAAAAGAAAAGGAAAATACGGAATAAAGTCTCAAAATCGCGAAAACGCGATTTCCATAAAAATCTGGACACATGTCGTCCGACACAAAAGTGTGTCGTCCGACATTCCTCTTGTCGTCCGACAAGAAATACTGTCGGCCGACAAACCACCGTCGTTCGCAGGCTCATCCTGCGAATCCTGTTTGTACCGTCCCTACTTTACACTGCATGTCGTCCGACAACCTAGAGGTGTCGTCCGACAAACCACTTGTCGGCCGACAACTTCCCATGTCGTCCGACACACGGTCATCTTTGCAGCCAAAATCAGCGGCGCGTCCTCGGCTCCCGTCTGACCTCCGTTCCAGCGTCTTCTCTGTCGATCCAGTCTGAAACTCCATGTTCTCTGATGGATCGGCCTCCTCGTACATAAGTAAGTTGACAAGGCTCGGCTTCTCCTCCTCCCCAATGGATTTCTTCAACAGCTCTTGCTCCCAGACTTCTTGGATCATCACCATCAAGCTCGCCTTGAATTTCTTGGCTCTCGAACGCGTCACTGGTCCAACAGGAACTCGCACCGGGTCTTGTATCAACGACGACTCTTGGGCTGCATCAGGTTTGACAAATCATGGGTGATGTGGTGTGTAGCTCCAGAGTCTGGGTACCATCCTGCTTCTGACCCACCTTCAGTTGATGAGTAATGAGCTGAGCCCTGATATGAACCTTGATAACCACCTTGCTGATGAGGTGGTTTGGAACCTTCAACATTTGCTGCCCTCTGATTCTGGTTTGGGATAAAGTCAGAATTGAACCTATGGTGGCACTTATCTGCTGTGTGGTTATTATAACCACATATCTGACACTGGATTTTTGGAGAATAGCCATTGAATCTACCACCTCTGCCCTTGTTGTTGGTGCCTCTGCCTCTGTAATTGGGGTTTCCTCTACCCCTATTTCCAGTAGATGCACCTCTACCCCTATTAGCATAATTAGCAGATGGCATATTCTTTTCAGCATTGATTAAGTTTGAAGGTACCGGTATACCGATCTGATCGATATACCTGCTGGAAATCGATATCCCGGGGTATCAAAAATTGCGGAACCGATAACCCCGACCGAAATCCCGTCGCCGGAAACCGATCACGAACGCCACAAAGAACCGGGCTCGACAAGAGTATCGCCGCGGGATGAACCCGCGGCTAAACCCTAGCCGAACCCCATCGCGGGGTTCGCGATCGCGCACGAGGCGATCGCTAGGGCTGCTCCGGCAGCCCCGGGCGGTGAGTCCGGCGACTCACCGCCACCACCGACAGGAGGGGGGACCACCAGTCGCGGCGCGAAGCCGCGACGGTCCCCGGCGATCAAGCTAGGGCTCGATCGCCCCAGCCGCGGCGTCCAGCCGCGGCGTTCCTTCGATGCTCACCGGCAAGCGAAGCCCTAGGGCTCGACCGCCACCCCTCGGCTCCCAGCCGAGGGTCCTTCGAACGTTCGCCGGGGATCTCGAAATCCCCGTCCCCGAAGTTCGTCGTTTTACCCGGATCTTGTGTTCATGTATATGTCACAATTTAATTCACATAAATTCACACGAAGGAGTTTATGATTGTACCTTTTGATTTGTTGTGCGGAGAAACAAAATCAATTGAACACCTTTGAATCTTCCCACGTATTCCTTGCACTCCGTTCGAACGTCGGGTGGGCGACGATCTATCGAACTCCTATGGATCTCCTTCAACTCTCTAGAATATCAAGTATGATAATCTTGTCTTATTCAAGTTATGAATTATGAAGGCCATGTAGTGCTTTTATAGGCTACGTAGGGGATCTAAAGGAGGTGGAATATTGGGCTTCCAATATTGAAGATTAAATTGAGCCCAATGCTCAAGTCCATTAATCCTTATCAATATTAATTAATTTATTTTCCACTATATAAATTAATTGCACTCCCAATATTAAACCATATTATATCAAATAATATTTCTCCGGTAGTATTATTTATTCCGTGTATTTAAGATTTAAATATCCATGAATAAAATTAATTTATTGCTAATTAATTTATTCATCTCTTTAATCCGAGACTAGTACCATTCAACCTTAATTATTGTGCGGAACGAATCCACTCATGAGGTTTACACAATAATTCCTTATGAACTCATCTCGGGGATATTATCAACCCTTACGGGATACACTGTCCGGTCAATTATTCACGGCATGTCATATATGAAATATAGTGACCCAACTTAACCGGAAATTAACCCAATAATTAAATCGGTTAATTCCTTTGGTAAATCAAAGTCACTTATATTAAATATACACACCCGCAATAATATCGGGGATTAAGAATAAAATACACTGAGACTCGAATCGATTATCGCCGGCAATCCTAATCGATGAATCTCGACGATCCGCTCAATACACCAAGTGTACAAGTGTGATAAAATAATTAAGACAAATTATTTTCTCTCTCACACAACGACTATACCGATGGATTGGTCCGGGTCCATCTAGGTCGTGAGCCACTGTTTGATTAAATACGAGTACCGATAGTATGATCTTCTGTGTGGGCCCGACACACCATACTAACTACAACGTATAAAATCTAGGACTATGATTTGCATATATTTAATTAATAAATAATTAAACGCAAACAATTTTTTATTAATTTAATAGATTAAATGCTATGACGGGGAGTTTACCGTTACTTAAATCTAGACATTAAGTACACAACTCCAAAAATCTCCCACTTGTACTAAGGTCTAGTCATTTCCTCCAAACTCCCGGTTCCCATACTCATCACGTGCTTAAAGTGTACTTCCGAGAAGTACTATGTGAGTGAGCAATCTAGGTTGCCGCTCTGAAGTTATCTTGGTGACTACTACGTCGTCTCCCTCGACGATGACTCGTATTAGGTGGTACTTGCACTATGTGTTATCATCACTTTTAGACTTATGACTTCTTCCGGTTTACCATGCACCGCTATGTAATAGCCTTTGATAAACCAAGAGTCATATCCAAGTCTTAGAGGTTATCCCGGAACCTAACCAAAACTTTCGCTGCCTCTGAGGCTGCTATTCGGTTATGAGAGAGTCCGAGAAGCGTCCTGCTTATCACTCTTTCATATTAAAAGTTCCACCTCTCCAAAAGTGAACACATAGCCTGATATCGACTTACACTGGTCCTTCTCTGATTTGGGATCTGAGAAAATGTAATCTAAGAAGATTTCGTCTTGCTTAATAATCCAGTACTTTGCAAGTACCATTACAGCATTTGAAATTCTCTTGTCAAGATTTCTTTGATATCCTCCCACTACGCAAACCGCATAGTTGATATCAGGTTCTTGTTTTCCAACAATGCATTTAAGCTTTCCACACAAAGTGTAGGAAACTGCTTTGTATTATCTATCTCCTTTATGTGTTCGAAACACACGACATTAGATAGATATACTTATTCTAACCTTTCTCAGAACTTATGCATGTTAAAACAAACCATAATCGTATAAGATGTCTAGGAGAAGTACAATGTTCTTATCTCTAGATCATAAGATCTTAAGAACACGCTCTAACTTCTACTCAATCTTATATCCCGATTTATTTAGACAACCATCATTTTATGTCTGACAACATCTTTACATTGTTGCCAATGATAAAAAGTTATCTACATAAAATCTCCGAGAAACACCACCTTGTTTCCATTACGTCTCTAATACACCTATCGTCTCTGCCTTTTGATCGAATCCATCAGATGGACTATCCCATCAATTCGCAAGTTCCACGATTCTCAGCTTTGTTTCAATCCTAAATGGATTTACTAAGCTTGTACTCTAAATGATCTAGCCTCTTAACAATAATTCTTATTGTTCCAAGCAGGCACATTTAGATCTAGTACCGCCCTTTTGCAGAGCTAGGGTTCGATTTCATCTTTACTAGATCCAGAGTCCGAACTCCTCTAGTCTTATGAATATCTCTGGTTGTCCGACAACCTCCCACTGCAATGGCGTCCCGGTGTATAACAGTAATAACAATAGGTGCAGTATGTGGTGTACTTCTACTCGGTTTGGCTGGTTCTCAGTCTTTTGTCCTTTTTCTCATTCCGAGGTATTTCTTCAGTTCAGGCTTTGTGGTTCGTCTAATAGTCTTCCTCTAAGAACCGGGCGATACACGTCCTTCTGGTTCATAGTACTATAGAACACACAATACTTTGTTCATCTAGGATATCCTACAACCATATTGAATATGCCGTTGTATCCAGGAATATCCATAGAACATAGGTAGTTCCGAACAACTTGTTCTTTTACTATTAGATCTCCATTTCTTATTTACAACGCACCATCTCTACACGTAAGTGTATGGCGCGGCCCTTTGGGATTGAATCCCAATCTTTGATTATGCTATGTGTTATTTAGATAAGTGATGGCCTCCGCGACCGAGTCGCAGGCTCCTAATGGATATACTTTGATGGTTCCCCATAATAGCTTATGTGTCCATTGACTAGTCAAAACACTTTGCTTTTATGGCACATCAAGTACTCTAATCCATCATCGCGTATTCTTGAAAGAATTACTCGTACCTTTCTAATTTACACATATGTCTGCATATCTAATCATTTCTAACACTTGTCCGAATTCTATCCTTTACCCAAAAAGGTTTGCTTAGATGTATTATCCTCCAAATTCAATCCTTAGGTCGGAAGGTCCATTCCTTCAACTATAATTGATCAAATCAATTTCGACCATTTGAATATTATTTGAAAATACTACTAAGTATAAGAATTCACAAGTATAATGATTTAACAAAGAAATATATCTAACAAGTAAAACAAGTTATAGAACGGTTTGTTGCATTGTGGTAGACTTAGGATCTATCATTCACATATTGCCATCTAATGTACCAGAATAGATAATACCCATTATTTCTTCTCAAAATCATCCAATGATTAAAGAAATAAAATATCCATTCATAAATAATAGAAATCCAGAACAAAACGTTCTTTCTAAAATAAAGGGTACATAATGCAATAATCTTAAAATGAAATCCTATTTTAACTACTAAAGTAGATAAATTTCTTCCACCGCAACAGCTGCCTCCTCCACAGCTTTTGCCCGTGTAGACTTGAACTCTTCTTCTTTAAGTCGCCGGGTTTTCTGGAACCCTTGCATTCAAAATGCACATACCGTCAGTGGTTCCATATCTACACACCAGAATTCTGGTAGATAATACCGCTGACTATGTTTTTACGACTAAAGAAAAATTCGTACCTCTGAGAGGACATTCAGACTTCCAGTGTCCAGACTTGTTGCATCGGAAGCACTTGCCCCTTGGCTTTGCAGCCCCCACTCGTGGTACAGTCTTCTTGACACCACTGGGTTTCCAGGCTTGCTTCCTCCTCTTGCCCCTACCTCCGACAGGCTTCAAGCCTTTGGAATTGGTAGCTACAAGCGCTAGAGACTTGCCCTTCTTGTAGATCCCCTCTGCCGCCTTCAGTTCAGTCAGGAGTTGCGCAAGAGAATAAGATAGTTTACCCATATTATAACTCATGCGAAACTGCTCAAAACTAGGGGTCAGAGACTGGAGTATGATGTCGACTTGCGTCTCAGCATCAATTTGAGCTCCTAGGATCTCAAGCTCATTCAACAGACCCATCATCTTAAGAACGTGCTCCCCTACGGGCGTTCCTTCAGACTGAGTAGTTGTCATGAGGACTCTCATGGCTTCTTGCCTTGCCGCACGATCTTGCTCCCCAAACATCTCCTTGAGGTTAAACATCATATCATAGGCAGTGTCCATCGACTCATGTTGGGTTTGGAGTACATTTGACATGGAAGCCAAAATATAACACCTAGCCATTTCATCAGCCTTTTTCCACTTCCGATATGTCAGTTTTTCCTCATCAGTCGAGGCAGCCGTGGGCTCAGCAGGGCACACTTCATGGAGTACAAACTTGTACTCCTCCGAAGTCAGGACAATGTCTAAATTTCTCTTCCAATCAATATAGTTGGGGCCAGTGAGCTTATGCTCCTTGAGTATCATAGAAAGTGGGTTCATAGCTATTCTCTAAACCTATAAGCACATTTAAACAAACAATCAATTTAATATCCGATATTATCTCCCTCAAATAATATCATTAAATTACTAATCACATCTAAAATCCCATCAGGTAAGGCAAGCCACGTTGTGTGGACGTTTACCCACCCAAATGATTTAACAATTAGATTTTCTTTGGTCATACATCACTTATAGCGTAACCTCGTTGGGAGGAATACTATAAGGCGTATCTAAGTGTAAACCATTACTCAGCACCAAAGTGAATCGTTTGGAATTGCTACATCACCGCAAGCCACGTTGTGTGGACGTTTACGATAACCTCACAATTCTTCACAATTCCTTACAACTGTCTACATCAATTAATCCAAAATCCGTCAGTATAGCAAGCCACGTTGTGTGGACGTTTACTACACTAAGAGACTTTTATAATTGACTCCCAGTTACAAGATCCATTCGATTTCGTAAATCAAGACGCGGAGAATCATAAGTGAAACTCGAAGTTTCTAACCAGTGATTCACCATGTGAACAACCCTATCTCTCATTAGATGAGGGAGCCGAGCAGACAAACGATCCATCTTCAAAAAGAATGGTATGAATGTCTCTAATTTGTGTCATCCACATGACCAAGTGGCTCTGTCTCCATTCCACTCCCCGGGGTGAGAATGAGTCGACTTGAAGTCAGTTTCAGAAAGACAAATTAGGCATTGTTTGATAAACTTAATCAATGTTTCTTGTAAAAGGAATTACAAGAATTCTCCTCCAATGACACATCTATACGAACTTCAAAAGTCCATAAGAGTCACCAAGAGAACAGTAATGGAGACCATGGGAATGTTTCCATCCCCTCTCCCACTTAGCTTTTTATAACAAAGGGATACGCTATCTAATGCATAATTAAACACATAAGCATGCATACAAGCAATAAAGCACATAGCACATAGTCAAAATAATGCTAGAAAAATTATTTTCCAACTATCATGGCTTTATTCCATCTCCGTATGCGTCTTCTAGTCTTCAGTCTTCGTTCTTGAATGCTCCATGTGACGAGAATATTAATCCCAATATTTAAATCTATTTATTTTTAATAAATCCAAAAGATACTCAATTCGAAAATTAAGTCAATCGAATAAATCAAAAATAAAATTAAATATTTATTAATATTTTTTATTTATTTATTTTCCTATCTAATTCTATTAAATCTCTAGAATAATCTATCCAAGTAAAACTTGGAATACTCTAGAAGACTTCTATAATAGAATAAGGAAATAAAATAAATTAGGACTCTTCTACTTTCCAAGATTAATTAATTTCCATTACTATGAAAATTCCCATAAAATAGGAATAATCAAATAGGAAATAAATCAATTCATTAATTAATTATTTTCCTATCTAATTCTATTAAATCTCTAGATTCCTATTCCAAGTAGAACTTGGAATATTCTAGAAGACTTCCATAATAGAATAAGGAAATAAATAATATTAATTAATTCTTTTCCTATCTCCATGAGAGTTCCCAAACTTAGGAATACTCAAAATAGGAAAACTTGAATCAATTAGGAAAGTGAATCTAGGTAGGAGTAGCATGGGTTTGGGATCCCCACACCACCCCCACCGCCGACCACCACCATCGCCGGGCACCACCGCCGCCGCCTCCTAGCCATGCGCCACCACCACCGGTGGCCGGCGTTGCCGGAAGTCCTAGCGGGCAGCCCCCACGGTGGGGTCGATCGATCCTCATGGGGATCGATCATGGGGATGATCGACCCCCCCGGTTTTTCGTCCTCTTCGTCTTCTTCGTCACACGTGTTCTCTGGCGGTCGTCTCGGCATCGATCCAACGTAAATAAATTACAAGAAATAAATTTACAATTCCGGTATCGATTCTATACATGAAATCGACCCTATACACTTTCCGGAAAACATAGAACAATAATAATAAATCTAAATTCGGTCAACCCCCGAATTTTTACTATTACAAGCATTCATCCACACAAAACGAATCTCGACATGTCCGAGAGTTTAATAACGAATAATCATGGTAAAATTAAATAGCAATTAATTAAACGAATAATTAACAATTAATTTAAACCATGATAGTCGGAATCCCTGCAAGGTAGAACACAATTGAACACATACATGAACACGAAACCAAACGCTCTGATACCAATTGCTGGAAATCGATATCCCGGGGTATCAAAAATTGCGGAACCGATAACCCCGACCGAAATCCCGTCGCCGGAAACCGATCACGAACGCCACGAAGAACCGGGCTCGACAAGAGTATCGCCGCGGGATGAACCCGCGGCTAAACCCTAGCCGAACCGCATCGCGGGGTTCGCGATCGCGCACGAGGCGATCGCTAGGGCTGCTCCGGCAGCCCCGGGCGGTGAGTCCGGCGACTCACTGCCACCACCGACAGGAGGGGGGACCACCAGTCGCGGCGCGAAGCCGAGACGGTCCCCGGCGATCGAGCTAGGGCTCGATCGCCCCAGCCGCGGCGTTCCTTCGATGCGCGCCGGCGGTCGAAGCCCTAGGGCTCGACCGCCACCCCTCGGCTCCCAGCCGAGGGTCCTTCGAACGTTCGCCGGGGATCTCGAAATCCCCGTCCCCGAAGTTCGTCGTTTTACCCGGATCTTGTGTTCATGTATATGTCACAATTTAATTCACATAAATTCACACGAAGGAGTTTATGATTGTACCTTTTGATTTGTTGTGCGGAGAAACAAAATCAATTGAAGACCTTTGAATCTTCCCACGTATTCCTTGCACTCCGTTCGAACGTCGGGTGGGCGACGATCTATCGAACTCCTATGGATCTCCTTCAACTCTCTAGAATATCAAGTATGATAATCTTGTCTTATTCAAGTTATGAATTATGAAGGCCATGTAGTGCTTTTATAGGCTACGTAGGGGATCTAAAGGAGGTGGAATATTGGGCTTCCAATATTGAAGATTAAATTGAGCCCAATGCTCAAGTCCATTAATCCTTATCAATATTAATTAATTTATTTTCCACTATATAAATTAATTGCACTCCCAATATTAAACCATATTATATCAAATAATATTTCTCTGGTAGTATTATTTATTCCGCGTATTTAAGATTTAAATATCCATGAATAAAATTAATTTATTGCTAATTAATTTATTCATCTCTTTAATCCGAGACTAGTACCATTCAACCTTAATTATTGTGCGGAACGAATCCACTCATGAGGTTTACACAATAATTCCTTATGAACTCATCTCGGGGATATTATCAACCCTTACGGGATACACTGTCCGGTCAATTATTCACGGCATGTCATATATGAAATATAGTGACCCAACTTAACCGGTAATTAACCCAATAATTAAATCGGTTAATTCCTTTGGTAAATCAAAGTCACTTATATTAAATATACACACCCGCAATAATATCGGGGATTAAGAATAAAATACACTGAGACTCGAATCGATTATCGCCGGCAATCCTAATCGATGAATCTCGACGATCCGCTCAATACACCAAGTGTACAAGTGTGATAAAATAATTAAGACAAATTATTTTCTCTCTCACACAACGACTATACCGATGGATTGATCCGGGTCCATCTAGGTCGTGAGCCACTGTTTGATTAAATACGAGTAACCGATAGTATGATCTTCTGTGTGGGCCCGACACACCATACTAACTACAACGTATAAAATCTAGGACTATGATTTGCATATATTTAATTAATAAATAATTAAACGCAAACAATTGTTTATTAATTTAATAGATTAAATGCTATGACGGGGAGTTTACCGTTACTTAAATCTAGACATTAAGTACACAACTCCAACAATACCGTGTGTGCGGAAGCGTGTAAAGCGATAGATCTACTATGCCATGATCTTAGTGCACACAAATATGTATAGACACACATATATTTATATATATATACATCCAATATATATATATATATATATATATATATATATATATATATATATATATATATATATATAGAGAGAGAGAGAGAGAGAGAGATCAACGAGATCTTACTTTTGGTGATGAAGTGATTCGTTGATGTCGATGAGGTGGTGTTGAGTCGATTGAACCACCTCAAATGGATCAGCCACGATTGTTCACCTTTGGAATGACCCCGTCACGCCTTTGGATCGCCCGGATGTTGAAGCCGCACAAATGGCCCGGCCTCTACGTGTTGCACACGAACCCGGATGACGAACACTTTGCTTGATCGAGTCGGTTCTCCAAGAACACTCTCTCCTTTCTCTCTTTTGTGTGGATTTCGAAATATGTGATTAAGTTGTGTGAAAAATCTAATTTTCACCCTCTTATTCATCTCATTATGGTCACATAATTGTCCCATTATCAACCTTGTAACCCCCGACCTTAATGTGTGTCATAAACACACATAATGGGGTGGTTTATGGTGAATATGAATGGTCATACCACATCATCATGCCAACTAGCATAAGACATGGTCCCACTAGCTTGTGTGGCATGCCATGTCACACTATGTGACATGCATCCATGCAAGCCATGCATCTCATGCATGTGAATTAAATCCACGTAAATATTGATTCTAAATCAATATATTTATCAAGCAACGTACATCATCTTTGAGTCCGTGTGTGACCCTGTAGGTATGATTTATCTATCAATATTATATTGTTCCCAACAAATAATATTATCAAATAATCATTTAACATCCATAGACGACCTTATGACTTTATCGATTGCACACGTAGGATCGAAAGACATATTCCAACAATCTCCCACTTGGCCTTCAGAGCCAGTGTGCTGCCAACTTCCTGTTGTCACTTTATGTCTAAGTTTGAACTTGAGGCAAGACTCGAGTCATCCTCAATCGGTTCAAACCTTTCTTGGACTTTGAGATAGACTGTAAAACCAGATTTATCACTATGATATGAATCTGGACGTGGCCACGTATTTTCCACAGTCTCGACTCTCCAAGTGGCCGGTAAGACATTTACCCCATTATAAAATGGAGGAAAATCCCATCTTGTCAATCCAAGCTCTCCCACTTGCTTCCTGATATACCCAATAACAAGTTTTATAACCTCCTTTTACGAAAGGCGTTTACTTGTATCAAAGTACACGATTTCACAATGGAATCACTCTGGACTACTCAGGTCAGAAGAAATTGCTCGACAGTCAATGAAATAGTATTATGACTCGAAATCTTAAATACTATTCCAGTCGGGTCTGTTCGATCATTAGCTCCCAGCTAATATCTATGTAATTGTACTTGATGTCCCACATCACTAGCCCATGAAGCGGCGCTATAGTACACATTACAATCTAGTTCTTTGTATTATCGGTTTGTCCGTACTCGATTATACGAACCAGGAACAACTATATGATTCAAGTATATCAGTTCAACCATTGGGACTTCATTATGCGGTAAGTCGACCTCATAACCCAATTGATATAACTTAATCATTTGGACAATTCATATAAATTAAACCATATTTATATGAAGAATTATGTATTATACATATGAGTGAATATTTACCAAATCTCCAAAAGTATCTAATACAGTAATAGAAATCACAACCATCTCTAAGATGTTTGATCTCAATTGCAGTCGTGAAAACCTCAAGCTTAGACTGCTGGAGAGGTTTAGAAAGCGGGTTTGCAACCTTACCAAAAGTTGCAACTTTATTATCTCGATGTCTCCACAAAACTATCTCCTAGATAATGTGGAACCTCTTGAGCACTAGTTTTAGACTTGTGGTGCTTTCTAGCTCATTGGCTTGCGCGATAGCTCTACTATAAATAGAGAACTATCGGATGGGCCTAGCTAGTTACGCCACCTAGTTCATCGAAGAACTTTCAAATCTGAACTGCCAACATCACTGCATCCAATGCAGTGCTGTACTCAGCTTCTGTAGTTTAATCAGCTAATGCATTGCATGGAACTATTCGAGCACATTTTACCTCTAATTAGACAAAAGATATAACCAGATTAAAATCGGAAATTATCTTAGTCTGTTTTGAAGTATGCATTAAAATAGATTGTTAATATCAACTCATCTTGTCCTCCAAAGACAAGATAATATTCTTTAGTCCGTAAACGGAACTTTAGAACATTTTTGGCCACATCCAATGTGTCTCACCAGATTTTCCTCGAAACCAATTCGTCATGCTCAAAGCATAAAATATTTTGGGTGATAATCAAACAACATAACTCCCAATGATCTTCTTTTAAAACAAGATTCTTCTGTGTTCCTCTGAAATCCAAACCCTGTATGGATTCATCGAACTGAAGATTCTAACTCCGAGATGTTTCCTTTAATCCATAAATGGATCTATTAAGCGTGCATACTCTCACAGCCTGATTAGGATTGATAAAACCCTCTGGTTGTGTCATAAACACATCCTCTTCTAGAATCCCATTCAAGAAGGCGGTTTTAACATCCATTTGCCATATCTCACAATCATAATGAGCAGCAATGGCTAAGAGAATCCGAATGGATTTAATCATAGCAACTGGTGAAAAGGTTTCATCATAATCCACCCCGTGAATTTGATTAACTCCTTTTGCCACCAACTTTGCATTGAAAACACTATGTTTTCCATTCATGTCTGTTTTTATCTTGTAAATCCATTTGCATCCAATGGGCCTAGCCCCTTTAGGCAAATCGACCAAGTTCCAAACTTGATTTTCAGACATTGATTCCATTTCGGATTTCATGGCACCCTGCCATTTCTCGGAATCTGGACTCGTCACAGCTTGGATATAGGTCGAAGGTTCATTGTTTTCTAAAAGCATGACTTCATAGTTCTCGTTTGTCAGAATACCTAAGTATCTGTCAGGTTGAGTTCTAATCCTTCCGGACCTTCAAGGGTTAGGTGTGGTTTCTAAAACCACGGGAGTACTCTCGACCAAGTCTTGAGTCTCCATCTCAGTTTGTTCTTCTTGAACCTCGTTCAAGTCTTCTTGAACTTCGTTCAATTCAACTGAGCTCTCACTTACTTTCTTGGAAAGATATTCCTTTTCAAGAAATACACCATCTCGAGCAACAAAGACTTTGTTCTCGGATTGGTTGTAAAAGTGGTACCCTCGTGTTTCTTTTGGATAACCCACAAAGAAACATTTATCCGATTTGGGTTCAAGCTTTGTAGAGATATTTCTCTTCACATAAGCTTCACATCCCCAAATCTTGATATAAGACAAGTTAGGGACCTTCCCTTTCCATACCTCGTATGGTTTCTTATCAACAGCTTTTGACGGTGTCCTATTCAGTGTATAGGCCGCTGTTAAAAGTGCGTGTCCCCAAAAAGATTTTGGTAGTTCACTAAGGCTCATCATCGATCGAACCATATCTAATAAGGTTCTATTCCTCCTTTCGGAAACACCATTCATCTGGGGTGTTCCTGGTGGAGTGAGTTGATATAGTATACCACAACTCATAAGATGATCATCGAATTCTTGGCTAAGATATTCACCACCTCGATCCGATCGAATGGCTTTTATCTTCTTACCAAGTTGATTCTCAACTTCATTTTGGAATTCTGTGAACTTTGCAAAGGCTTCCGACTTATGCCTCATTAAATAGACATAACCATATCTACTTAAGTCATCGGTAAAAGTTATGAAGTAGAAATAACCTCCACGTGCTTGTGAGCTCATTGGACCACATACATCAGTATGGATTAAACCCAATAGGTCACTTGCACGTTCTCCTTTCCCTAGAAAAGGTGACTTTGTCATTTTGCCCATCAAACATCCTTCACATGTATCAAATGACTCCAAGTCAAAAGATTTGAGAATGCCTTCTTTAAGAAGTTTCTCTACACGTTTAATGTTGACATGACCTAATCGACAATGCCAAAGGTATGTTTCATTGAATTCATTAGATTTGGCCTTTTTGGTATCAATGTTATATATATGATTGTCAAGTTGAAGTATATATAAACCATGTTCTAATCGTGCCGAACCATAGAACACTCCACTTTTGAAATAGTAAACAAACCATTTATTATAGTGAAGGAAAATCCTTCAATATCCAATACTGAAATAGAAATGATGTTCTTGGTAATACTTGGTACGAAATAAACATTATTAAATACTAAAACAAGGCCCGAAGGCAAACACATATCATAAGATCCTACGGCTAATGCAGCGACCCTCGCTCCATTTCCAACCCGCAGATCGACATCTCCCTTTGCAGTCCCTGCACATGAGAAACAATGTGAGCACCGCATCCGGTATCCAATACCCAAGAAGAAGAATTTGTAAAGTTTATGTCTATGACATAAATACCTTAAGATGAAGGAACGACACCGTTCTTCACATCTTCCTTGAACTTAGGGCAATCTCGCTTGTAGTGTCCAACACTCTTGCAGTAGAAACACTCAGATTCCCCAGGAACCTTAGAAGCTTTCAAGAACCTTTTGGAAGGAGCTGCCACAGCTTTCCCTTTCCCTTTGCCTTTTACTTCTGGTTTCTTAATCCCCTTGAACTTTCTGGTACCTCCTTCCCGAATCATAAGAACTTCCCTCCTAGGGTCCTTCTTAATCGCCGGCTCAGCAGCCTTAAGCATCCCATGGAGCTCATGAAGCGATTTCTTCAGTCCATTCATGTGGAAATTCAGCCTAAAGGCGTCATAACCATCATGAAGAGAATGGAGAATGAAATCGGTATCCAACTCGTCATCATATGCAAAACCGAAGCGAGCACTTGAAGCAAATAATCCAATCATTTGATGCACATGTGGTCCCACGGGTTTACCATTTTCCAGCCTAGCTGTTGCTATAGCCCGGGTGACACCGAAGCGCTCAATCCTAGCATGTTCCCCGAACATGCTCTTGAGCTCTTCTATGATGTCATAAACTTCCATGAACTCAAATTGTTTTTGCAACTCGGGTACCATGGATGCCAACATCAAACATGTCACCTCATTCGAGGCTTTCTTAGCAAGGGCATATGATGTCTTTTGGACATTCGTGCCCCCATCAGCGGGAAGCACGGGAAGGGGTTTGTCCAACACACTTTCCTTTTCTTCGTATTTGAGGACTATCCTCAAGTTACGTTGCCAATCAAGGAAATTGGTGTTGTTCAACTTTTCTCTATCCAAGATAGAGTTGAACTTGAATTGAGTTGAGATAGACATATTATACTACAGAAGAAAGATAAATAACGTAAGTAAACATCCACAAAGCTTTAAACAAATAATGTTGTCTAGCAAAACTACTTTATTTGTTCAATTTTGTTCATTCGATATCCAATATCGTCGTTCCCAATTATTTCAATGTCAAAAACGTGATAAATCGTAAGTGAAAACTCGAGGTTTTCTAAACAGCGATCTTATCATGCAATTGAAGCCCTATCTCTCATTAACATGAGGGAGCCAACCAGACAATCGATTCACGCCATCCAATGGCTCAAAAGTCTCCAATTTGTGTCATTGATAAACTTAAGTGTTTTGGATTAAATCACTTCCCGATGTGTAAATAATCCTAACCTTATAATTCATCAATGAAAGACAAATTAGGCATTTGTTTTTGAAATTTTAATAAATTATAACAAAACGATCCCAAGACCCTCATCTTGTGAATTCTTAAGCCGATTGAGTCCGCACTTAAGAACTCCAAGATAGGTAGACAACCCATGTCAATGACATCTAATGTCACTCTCGGTCGATGAGAGTCCCATTCTCATCTCATGTCTCGATAGCCACGCCTGCAGTGGATCTATCGATGAGAAAACCAAACTCACGTGTAAAGGTCTAACCCTTACTCCCACTTATCCCAAGATAACAAGTAGTACCCCGCTGAGGCGAACCTACCAACTTATGATCGAGGGCTTCATGAGTGTGATGTTTTTGGACAAGACATTATACTTATTATTTAAGGAACTTGCATGCATAGGTGTTTATATGTAAGTTGAACATTTATAACATAAAACATCATATAACTAGCAAAGCAATTAAATACGTAATCGAAAGGCCCCTAGAACCTCACAACTCTCAAAAGAAAAGATAAAGCAACAAAACAGGCCTTGAACATCTTCTGGGCTGGTCCGCGCCCGCCGTTTCAGTTTCGTGCCCGCCGATTTTGGTCAAACCTATTCCGTACCCAAAAAACCACGAACGGCGCCCGCCATTTCACAAACGGCGGTCGCCGTTTCCAAAACGGCGCCCGCCGAAAAGGTCCGGGAAAAATCTGCCGAGAATCAGGCCTTTCGGCGGTCGCCGTTTCAAAAACGGCGCCCGCCGAATCAAAACGGCGCCCGCCGGAGCTAAAACGGCGCCCGTCGTTTGGCTCCAGCAACCCCGGTTTTGCCCGCTTTGCTTCGTTTTGCTTCGTTTTGCTTCGTTTCTTCTCGTTTTCGCTGGAGAGCCGAGATCCTCCATCGAACCATGGACCAAGTCCATCGCTTACAAGTAGTACAATACAAAATAATAGAAAAACCTATCTATTACAAATGATTCCAAGGGACGCAGCCCTCAAATACTACGGCCAATCGAAACGTAAAAAACGACAAAATCATTCACCCGACCACTAACGGTGGCCGGCCTTACATCTAATCACATAATCACAATTAAACATATAATCCAATTTTGTTGATTTAAACTTCTTGTGTCTAACACAAAAGTGTGCACGAGCCCTAGGCTCTGATACCAATTGAAGGTACCGGTATACCGATCTGATCGATATACTGTGTGTGCGGAAGCGTGTAAAGCGATAGATCTACTATGCCATGATCTTAGTGCATACAAATATGTATAGACACACATATATTTATATATATATACATCCAATATATATATATATATATATATATATATATATATATATATATATATATATATATATATATATATATATATATATATAGAGAGAGAGAGAGAGAGAGAGAGAGAGAGGTATCAACGAGATCTTACTTTTGGTGATGAAGTGATTCGTTGATGTCGATGAGGTGGTGTTGAGTCGATTGAACCACCTCAAATGGATCGGCCACGAATTGTTCACCTTTGGAATGACCCCGTTACGCCTTTGGATCGCCCGGATGTTGAAGCCACACAAATGGCCCGGCCTCTACGTGTTGCACACGCACCCGGATGACGAACACTTTGCTTGATCGAGTCGGTTCTCCAAGAACACTCTCTCCTTACTCTCTTTTGTGTGGATTTCGAAATATGTGATTAAGTTGTGTGAAAATCTGATTTTCACCCTCTTATTCATCTCATTATGGTCACATAATTGTCCCATTATCAACCTTGTAACCCCCCACCTTAATGTGTGTCATAAACACACATAATGAGGTGGTTTATGGTGAATATGAATGGTCATACCACATCATCATGCCAACTAGCATAAGACATGGTCCCAATAACTTGTGTGGCATGCCATGTCACACTATGTGACATGCATCCATGCAAGCCATGCATCCCATGCATGTGAATTAAATCCACGTAAATATTGATTCTAAATCAATATATTTATCAAGCAACGTACATCATCTTTGAGTCCGTGTGTGACCCTGTAGGTATGATTTATCGATCAATATTATATTATTCCCAACAAATAATATTATCTAATAATCATTTAACATCCATAGATGACCTTATGACTTTATCGATTGCACACGTAGGATCGAATGACATATTCCAACAAAGTTTTCATAACTGAGCAGAAGTGAAGTAAGCTCCTTCATACCATAACCTTCTCCTTTAGCTGTCACAGTAACAACCATAACATCATATTCATTTCCCAAACCACTGAGTACATAAAGGATTTGATCCTCCTCTTTCATCCTCTCACCAGTGCTTGCTAAAGCATCACACAATCCCTTCATTTTATTGAGATATTCTCTCATGCTAAGGGCACCCTTTTTGAGGTTCTGCAACTGTATTTTATACTGCATCTTTCAAGCAGTAGAGAGGCTAGAGAAAGACCCTTCAAGATTCTGCCAAATTTCAAAAGAGGTGTTGAACCCTACTACAGATATTAAGATGGACTTTGAGAGGGTTGACAAGATCCAAGAAGCTAGGAGCTGATCCTGCCTTTGCCATAGCATATGCTCCGGATTTGGTACCAATATACCTTCTTCTCCAGAGGAAATAAATCTGGGAGGCTGACCTATGGTTCCATCAAGAAAACCATCAAGACCATGCCCTTTGAAAACAATGAGGACTTGTTGCCTCCATACCAGAAAGTTTTCATCATTGAGCTTCACAGAAACTTGATGGTGGCTCAGCTGGATTAGACCTTGTTTGTTGACGGAGGTGATTTCACCTCTTTCAGAATCCATTTTGAGAAGCTCCGTTTGAAGACTTCACAAATCAATTCCTGCGCTCTGATACCATATTGAGTTTCTAGGTTTTTGCAGGTAAGAAGAATGAGGAAGACGATATTGTTTATTCACTGCTTGGGGATTGCGGCTCCCTATGGATGGGACTTAAATACCGCAAATAAACCCTAGCTACTATGTCCGTACAACGGGAGCTAGAATATTCATTACATAAATACATTAATTAATAAACTAAATGAACAAACGAAACGACGTCGTATACGAACTAATTAGGTCTGAAATTAGGGCCAAGGAACGACGTCGTATGCTGCATATTTGGGAACGAAATTAGGTATGAGAAACGTCGTATGCACGGTGAATTGGGGAAAACGGATGAATCTCAATAATATTGTTCAAAATTAAATAAAATAATTATTTTTTAAATGAGATGTGATAACCATTAACATGACACTCAAAAAATAAAGTGTCACTATTGATTTTTGAGATTTCATATTATTCACATTTAAAATAAGAAGTAATTTTTTATTTTTTATTTTTAAAATACAATTTTACTATTATATTTCAACTTATGTTTTAAACATTATTCAAAATTATTTATTTTCAATTTAGAAATATATTTTTACTCATAATTTTTTTTTAGGGTGTTGCTATTCGCATCCCTCTTCTTTATAAGTACACCGCTTTACTTAATACACCTCTACATAAAATATAAATTTTATAATTTTTACTTAGTACACCTATCAATCTACCTAATCTACCCTTATATTAAAAAACAAAAATACATTACTTTTTTACAAAATAAAATAAAAATCTACTATAAAAAAATAAAGCGTTATAAAAAAATCAAACAAATTCGCGAATAATAAAAATAAAAATTGAAAAACATTAAAAAAATGAGACAAATCTCTTATTTTAGAATAAAAATAATTATTAATAAAAAGACAATAAAAAGATTAAAAAAACAAAACACATCAAAATTAGTTGGAAAAAATTATAATAAAAAAATATCATAAAAACAAATTGAAAAAATCATGATAAAAAAAACACAATAAAAATAAAAAATAAAAGCTGAAAAAATTTGAACTTGAGGAAAAAAAAATCCATTAATAAAATGACAAAAAAAATAAAAGAATAAACTTTAAATTTTTACAATTTATATTTCAATAAAATACTTTTGAATTTGGATATTTTAATATTTTTAAACTAAAAAATTAGTTAGACATAACTTAAACTTAAATGTATAACCAAGATGAAAAGAAGAAATATAAAAAAATGTGCGCAAAATATAAAGTTATAAAAAAAGTTGTTTGCGCAAGTAAAAAAATAAATAAAGGGGTGTATGATAAGTAAACTATGTAATTAGATTAGTAAGGTTATAATTGTCTTTTAACTAAATGGCATTATTGTAAATAAAATTAAATTAGTGTACTTATAACTTTTGGGGGTGTAAATAGCAACTCCCTTTTTTTTATCAAAAAATTTAAAAATAATAATGTTATTAATTTTCATGCCTAACAATACTAAGTTAGGATAAATGAGTAATATAACATTATATCACTATCTTTCGCTACAAGATTACACTTTCATTTTTATATCAAATTAATAAAAAAATATAAAAAAATTAAGATATTTACAGTATTTAAGAACCTGTTCTTGTGGACTTAATTTCAATTAATTTTAATTTAGTTTATATCACTTCAGTTCTAAGTTCATTTCAAAATAAAATAAATAAAATAAATAAAAAATAATTTAAATTAATAATTTTATGTATACAATTTAGTTAATATCACAATATTATTAATATTTTAAAAAAATATTTAATAATTTAAATAATAATAATAATTATTATAAAAAAAATCAATTCAATACCGTTCAAATACGTTTAAGTTTAAGTTTAAGTTGAGCTTATTTTTGTCGAGGGTTGTTAGCTCAGTTGGTTGACCACTTGAATTGGGAACTTGAGGTCCTTGGTTCAAATCCCAAGACATGCAATTGACATAGACAAAAAAAAAAAAAAAAAATCAGTTGGTCTTATTTAGACCGATTTTCCTCAAAATATATTTATGTACTGTAATTGATTTTTGTGTAACTTTAAATACATGTAAAATTTATGAGCATGGGAAATTGGGTGTTGGTTGAGCAACGTCAAGTCTACGTCTGTCTGCTACTGCCTTGTCGCGACGCGGAGCAAAAGTTCTTGTTAGTTTTGAAATCTTGCCGCTTGCAGTGATTGCAGTTGAATTCCACTCGCGGATCTGTTGGCTGGATTTTGTACACGTTTCGTATAGATGCGGCGAGTGATTTACCACAATACCAACGAGAGTGGACTTCCTTCAAATCATAACACACGTCAGCTTACTCGGCGGAAAAATATTAATTCATCAAATTTTCTTCTTTTTTCTTTTCTCGAGGGTTTGGGTCAAACGAATCCCTATAATGTTAGGGATCTAATTGAATTTAAGTTAAAAAATAACATTTGTTTGTTTTGTCTCAATTAATTATGTTTTGTTTTAAAATTACAAAAGAGTATTGTATAATTAGTTTTTGTTGATACTAGTAGTAATTAAAATGTTAAAGTAATTGAAAGAAAAATAATGAAACAACAAAATGATAAAATCATATTTAAAATTCAGAATAATAAAATTTATTTTTTGAAATGTGAGGAACATTGTGAAACGCTCAATTTTTTTTTATCATAATCTATAACAAATTATTAATATAATCTACGTAGTATAACATTATTCTAATTAACGTAATGATTTGAGCTTGAACCATATACTCTACATTATTGCTAATAATAAAAAATCAACACTCTATGATAATCCATAACAAATTATTAATATATAAAAAAGCACATAATTTCTTGAGAAGCCAAAATATATACTATTATTATCTTTAAATTAATTTTTCAAATTAAATTTTTTTAATCATTTTATTAGAATAATTATTTATTTATTTATTTATTTTCATTTTATTTTCATTTTATTTTACTTTTTAAATTTTATGTAGCAATAAATATAAATAAATATTAAAATAATTATAATAGAATATTTTGTGGAATAGATATAGATAAAATCTAGTTAACTTAAATTTGATAAAACACTACAAAAAATCGATTCCCTACGGATTAAGGGAGCATTCGGTGCCAAATTGCACCGGATGTTATATGCTGTGTATTCTCCACCTTAGATTAAGTTGTAATCAAATGAATCCAACGATTAAAAATTACTATGCACATTTATTTAAAAATATAATTTCTTATATTAAATATATTAAAAACATAATCATATATATATATATATATATATATATATATATATATATATATATATATATATATATATATATATATATATATATATATATTTAATATCATGCACATTTAAAAATATAATTTTTTATATTAAATATATTTTTCATAATTTTTTATATTAAATATATTTTTCAAGCTTATGTTTCAAATTAGTTTATTTTATTTATTATTGTATATAATTTTTTTATACTATTTAACGTATAAATATTTTATAAATACGGTTATTAACATTACAATTTTTAAAATAAAGTTAATAACTTTTTTTTTTTTTATTTACCAACGTTCTAAATAACTTAGTATAAAATTTATTTTAAAATTTAAAAAAATAAAAAATATTATATACTTGTATAGAATTATTAACCTATAATAACTATTAAAAATTTTATAAGCTTAAAATAAGTTTTGTGAAATTCTTTAAAAAAATTAATTATTTTATATATATTTTAATTATTTATTTGCTTAAGTAACTTACAAATCAAGAGTAAATAATATTGTATATATTTTAATTGTTTATTTGCGTTAAGTAATTGTTGTTTATTTGCGTTAAGTATTTAATTTTTTAATTTGCGTTAAGTAATTGTTTTTATTTGCGTTTATAATTAACGGGCACGGGCAACGCGAATTTATAATTTGATGGGCAGAAGACTAACCGTTAGATTGAATTAATTACAATCTAACGAAGTAGAATGCACAGCATAACATCCGGTGCAATTTGGCACCGGACGCCCCCTCGATCCATTCTGTACGGCCTTTTTTTCATAAGGGTTTCTCTACGGGTAGCATATTTTGAGATTCTCTACCGCTACAACTGTAGGGGTGATTCCCGTAGGGGATTCCCGTAGGAGACTGCATTTGCGCGCTTACCTTCCCTCCAAGAGGCCCTACGGGGCTAGCGGAACTTGTCGCTACCGGCAAACCCCCGTAGGGAAATAATAAATCCCTACGGGTATTATTACTGTAGGAGAGTATTTTTTTTTTTTAAACTATACGCAATTAAAGAAATCGGGTATTTCGCTACCGGCAAACCCCCCGTAGGGAAATAATAAATCCCTACGGGTATTATTACTGTAGGAGAGTATTTTTTTTTTTAAACTATACGCAATTAAAGAAATCGGGTATTTTTTCCGTAGGGGTCCCATACGCCATTTGCCGTAGAGAGTTTTTTTTTTTTTTTTTTTTTAAACTATTAATTTATATATTAATAAATTAATTAAATATTATTATAAAATTAGCTAAATTATTTTACATTTTTTTAAATTATTATTTTACTAAATAATAAAATTACTATTAAAGTTTTTTTAACTTTTACGCAATTATGCAATTACAATTTTATAAAAATAATTAATTAGATTAGGCAAAACATTACGCAATTTTATAAAAATAATTAATTAAAAAAATATTGCAATTACACAAGAAATAATAAAAAGTTATTATAATCTAAACAAATTTCAAAAACTACTACGTAATATTTAAATCTATGTAAAACTTATAAACGCAAAAAAGTTAAAAAACAATAGCCCTAAAATATTAATAAAAAAAGATTCAAAGTTCTATTTAATTTAATATATTAAAATACCCTTTTATTTAAAATTATATTTTTTTAAACCACTATTTATATTTATAATTTAATATATATATATATATATATATATATATATATATGTATAAGAGGCTTCTACAGTGCAGTCAAGGCACGGTACTTTGTTTTTTATTTCAACCATTAGATTTAATTAATTAATGTGAACCAACCATTAGATTTCAGATTTATTACAGAATACAATAGTTAGCGTAGAGATTACAACACACAATTATTATTCTATATATTGACTAACCTGTTAACCGGTAATATACATAAATATTTTTCAGAATTAAGAACAAAAATTTGGCGGCGTGTTTCAAAAATAGGTGTTTCAAAAATAGAGGGCGATCTTTACTCACGATGCCGACAGTAAAATTTTCAAATCTCAATTGAGTTTCTCTATAATTTTTTTTATTGCGGATCAAGGAAGAAGATATTAGAGTATCTCAAAGTTTTGGGTGATAAGTAGGCCACAAGTGCGCTAAATCATATTTTTACTACTTCTACCAAAAAAACTAGTAACCCATCCAACAATTCTACCCAAAAAATAAATTTTATAGGTCTCACCACTTACTTATTTTATAATTTTTATTTATTATTTATATTTAAATAATAATAATAATAATAATAATAATAATAATAATAATAGTAAACATAAAAAATGATTTTTAGATAAAATAAAATAAATATTTAATATTTATATAATTCATAATTAAATAAAATAAATATTTAATTAATTTTTATATAAATATAAAATAATTCATAACGCTAAAAATTTAATTATTTCAAAATTTTTATTTTTAATTAATTTTTATATAAAATAATTCCGCTAATATTAAAATTTTAATTATTTAACATTTTTTAATTTTAATTAATTTTTATATAAAATAAAAATTATTTTTAATTAATTTTTATATAAAATAAAAATACAAATAATCCGTTCAAATTTTAACTATTTTAAAAAAAATTAATTTTAATTAATTTTTATATAAAATAAAAATACAAATAATCCAAGTTAAAAATTTAATTAATTCAAAATTCTTATATTTTATTAATTTTTATATAAAATACAGAATAAAGTTAAAATATAAAATAATTTTTGACGCTGAAATAATAATAATAATAATAATAATAATAATAATAATAATAATAATAATAATAATAATAATAATAATAATAATAATAATAATTTTTATCTTTAGTTCTTTTACCCCAGAATTTTTAGGGACTTCTAATGTAAGCGCACCTCCAACGATTTCTACCTCTTTTTGGGTGAGAGGTAAAATTACACCTAGACTTCTACCTCTCCATTGGAAATGCTCTAAGGAGAAGGACAAAGATTTGCATGGACAAAAATTAATAATACAGAGTAGTACATGTTTCTTTTTCTAATCATTTTTTATAAAATATAATTATTTATTTATTTATTACATATAAAAATATTAATTCAAATCAAATTATTTGTATAATATATGAAGCAAATATTAAGTGATTCACATTTTTATTAAGTTTTTTTAATACGTATAATCAAAAGACTTAGTGAATCACAAATGATGTCGTTTTTTTTATTCTGCAACTCTATCGTCTAGTCTTCACAAAGTCGATTTTTGATGGAATCAGGCCAAGCATTTTACATCAAATATGAAGTCTCATCTAACTCAACTTTAAACTTAGTGACTATATCAATGATTCACACTTGTTTATTTCCTAAGTCGACTATTTTTGTATCAATTATAATCCCAAACAAGCTCATTTCATCAATATGCTTAGAAATTTTTATAGCCTCTTCAATAATTTTTTTTTTGTACACTGAGGTTGGTCCCTCTATTATGGGAACTTCTCTTTCTAGTATTCACATGGATCAACAAATTAAATGATCTATAATCTCTTTGATATAAGTATGATTGAAATTAATCGAATTGTTTTATGAACAAACGAAAACACAACAATTTCTAAGTAACTAGAACAAAATTTACAAAACAATATAAATATTTTAATTAGTTTCCGTCAATGAACACTATTTTTTTTTTTGTAAAAATGTGATTTTTTATCAAGCTTCACTAATATCTATTGCTTCATTTGTTCATTAATTTTGCCTCATCTATTCGGTAAAGAAAAAAATTGTTGAACTCAAACGAATACGTAGCTCTTGGTGGGTCATTTCGGGAACAAACAATTCTATTTTAAAATTTATTTAAAAATCAAATATGTTCAAAAATTAATTTATTGTGTTTTTCATAGTTAATAATAAATTATTTATTTATAAATATTAAACGATATAAATTAATAATTATGTGAAATAAATTAATTGCATTGTGTGTAATTTTAAGTTGTTTAAAAGAAATATATAAAAATAAATATTTTATTTTTAGAAAATTATTAGTCAATTATAAAATATTTTTTTAGATAAATGTATTATTAAGTGTATTATTTAATGTAATTTTTTTTGTTTTAAATAATTTAATTTAATTATATAGGAATATAAAAATATTGTTTATTATATTAATAAAAAAATAAAAAAAATTGCTATAGCAAGTAACAGGTCATAATTGTTTTTAAAGTTGTAATCAGGTGCATGCTAACAAAATGAAGTGTCAAATTTTAATTGGTTAAAAGATAAATGTACGGTACATTCAATATTAACAAATGTACTGTAGTATTCTCCTATATATATATATATATATATATATATATATATATATATATATATATATATATATATATATATATATATTGTATTTTATCTTATTATTATATTATATTACATAATAAATATAAGTTAATGATACATATATAATATCTTTTAAGAATTGTACATATAACTCACTCACATAGCCGTTATCATCCTCCTCTTCATTCATAAGGTCAAGGGTTCAAACTTTGGACTATGCAAAACACATTAATAATTATTATAAAGCCCTCCGGTCAATTATTATAATCAAACTCTGGACTATGCCCTCAATTGAGGGCTGAGCTTTGGACTATGCCCTCAATTGAGGGCTGAGCTTGTTGTGGGATGATAATCAAACTTATAATCAAACTCTGGACTATGCCCTCAATTGAGGGCTGAGCTTGTTGTGGGATGATAATCAAACTCTGGACTATGCCCTCAATTGAGGGCTGAGCTTGTTGTGGGATGTTGTCGGGCCTTGTGTTGTGGGTCGGGCAAAACACATTAATAATTATTATAAAGCCCTCCGGTCAATTATTATAATCAAACTTTGGACTATGCCCTCAATTGAGATTATAAAGCCCTCCGGTCAATTATTATAATCAAACTCTGGACTATGCCCGATGTTGTCGGGCCTTGTGTTGTGGGTCGGGCAAAACACATTAATAATTATTATAAAGCCCTCCGGGCAATTATTATAATCAAACTCTGGACTATGCCCTCAATTGAGGGCTGAGCTTGTTGTGGGATGTTGTCGGGCCTTGTGTTGCGGGTCGGGCTGGTGGCTCGAGCCCTATGGAATTCACATTTTAAAATGAAAGCTGGCCTTGTGTTGCTGGTCGGGCTGGTGGCTCGAGCCCTATGGAATTCACATTTTAAAATGAAAGCTTATTCCCTACGGGAATAAGCCGTAAGGGACCCCCCTACGGGCGAACCTACGACTACACTGTAGGGAATCCCTACGGGGAATATAGGGGACGGAAACTTATCCCCAAGGGATTTCCCTACGGCACCCCGTAGGGGTCACCCCTACGGCTCCAAAAATCCCGTAGGGGATCTGTTCCCTACGAGCCAGCCCCTACGACATGATTCTCGTAGGGGATCCGTAGGAAATCCAGTTCCCTACGGATTTTTGCGAATTTCCCTACGGGAATGGCCGTAGGGGATTCGCAAATTTTTTTTAGTGAAAGAAAAATCAAAAGATTGTGTAATAGAGTTTATAATTTAGCTCTTTTAAACATGTAGTACAACTTTAGTTTTTAGAACTTATTAATTATTACAATTTGTTTGGTATATAATAAAAAAAAAATATCATAAAATGTAAAATTAAGTTTTCTAACTGATTATAAGCTGTTTAAAAAAATAAATTTTGTTTTTGAAGTTTATAAGTTTTTGTAATTTTAATTAGTTTGATTTGAAAAAGGGTATAAGTTCAAATAATTGGTTATAATTAAATGAGTTAGGACCAATTCTTTTGGATTTAATTTCAGTATAGTTCAGTTTAGACCGTTTCAATTCAATTCAGTTTGGATCGAACCAGCTGTACTCTTTTTTCTGTTAGTTCAAATTCAGTTCAGTTCGCATTTCAAAATAAATTAAAATAAAATAAACTAAAAATAATTTCAATCTATAATTTTAAATATGAATTTAGTTACTAAGTTTTTATAATTTTAATTAGGTTGATTTTGAAAAAGGGTATAAGTTCAAATAATTGGTTATAATTAAATGAGTTAGAACCTGTTCTTTTGGACTTAATTTCATTCCAGTTTAGTTCTATTCAGACCGCTGTAATTCAAAACGATTCAGTTCAGTTCAGTTCATTTCAAAATAAATTAAAATAAAATAAAGTAAAAATAATTTCAATTTATTTTTAAATATGAAAACTAGTTACTGTCATAATATTATTAATATTTAAAAAAATATTTAATAATTTATAAAAATTATTATTATTTTTATAAAAAAAATCAATTCAGTTCAGTTTGCAGTTTAGATCGCTTAAATTCAATTTAGTCGGTTTCAGTCCAATAGAACAAATCCTTAGTTTTTCTTAATTATAAATTTAAGTAAAAATTTTAAAATTTTATTTTTTATTTAAACATAAGTGTTGGTTATATATTAACCATGGATGGCAGAATAATAATTATTTGGGTTATTTTTATTTAAGGTGAGTTCTAATTATATTTATATAATTAGGTGTAATAGTTTATCCCAATTATGAATAAGAGCAAACTTCTAAATTTAACTTTTTTAATATATATATATATATATATATATATATATATATATATATATATATATATATATATATATATATATATATGGGAGGGTAAAAGTATATTAGATATGTTATACCATAGAAATCCGCCACCTACACGTGTCAAGAAGACCAGTGCCACATCATCAAAGAAAGAGTCAAGGAAGACCAATCAAAGCCAAAGCAAGAATTATTATCCAAAGAACACAAGAAATTGGACAGGAAAGATCGCACGGGGAAAGTAAGACCTTTTCCTGGGGCAGGACTATTTCCCGGTGAAATAGCTGGAAAGTAACCAACAAAGATAGTGGGTTAGTTGGTCCACTGCATGTTTTACACATGGCGAATGCATGCTGAATAGTTGCCAATAAAGCTAAATATGTGGCTGATAGGTGTCATGAGAATAGAGAAGCATCACATGCATAAAATGCCTATAAATATATGCTCTTCATATGTAAAGGAAAAGAAAAAGAAAAGAGAGAGAAAAACACTTGTAAAAGGAATTCACTTCCTAAAATGGCTATGGCCTAAATACTCTATAAGAGAAATAAAGACCTGAAAAGGAGGCATTGATGCCTAGTGATCGTGTCATTTTCGTTATCGTTTTTATTAACCTTTATATCTTAAATTACCAAAGATGCATAAATATATTTCTAAATTGTCTAAGTATGGATATATGAATGAAGAGGAGCTTTGAGCTTCCATTTCCATTACTTATAATTTCTGCATATAACTCGATCTGTTTGTTTCTATATCATATCATATTAGTTTTTGTGTTGTTTGCTAACCCTCCGATACCAGCGAATTTCACCGTCAAAGCAGATATTACCGAAAAAGCATAAAACAACCCAAAACAGATGGCGCTAGAAGGACGGAGCATCAAGAATCGAGTTGCAGAAAAGCTTCTAAAGAAACAATGGTTGATGAAAAAAGACCAGCAGATCGCCATCAGATTCCACAGGAAAGGGGGAAGGCCACCATGCACCCATAGATCGAAAAAACGACATTGAGGTAAGACATGCAGCCCTTCATCCTCATTATAAATGCCAAAATAGGCATTCTCATGCATAGAGAGATCTATCATCGTTGATAACTTTGGTGCATGTACCTTTTTTATATTGGATACGCCGGAGAAAATCGATGATGCAATTTCGAAACTCCTACATAGTGTCAATGTTGGGCCAATAACACCTTAAAAGGCCTTGTTAAGGTATTAAGGTTGTCCAACTTATATTTGAGCTTTAGGATCTATATCCAACCGATGTGGGATACTTAACACGCCCCCTCACGAGTAGGCTCGGTTTTGTCGGCTCTACTCGTGGATATAGTGCCATCTTTGGGCAAACCGGAAATTTCATCGGCTGGGGCTCCATCATCGTGTTGGGCCTGCTCTGATACCATGTCAATGTTGGGCCAATAACACCTTAAAAGGCCTTGTTAAGGTATTAAGGTTGTCCAACTTATATTTGAGCTTTAGGATCTATATCCAACCGATGTGGGATACTTAACACATAGAAAATATATGTTGACTAATCTAGTTAGACATGCTAATAATGCATGCACACCAAGACGACCGCCCGGAGGAGCCTCTGAAAGAGGCCCCGAGAAATTCCAGTGAGGCCTCGGGAAACTGTATTGAGGGCCCGGGAAAGTCCAGATATTTCCCGGTGCAGTACAACCAGGGCCCAGGGAAGTCTAGTTGCGTTCTTAGATCAGATCGCCGGCGAAGGCTTGATTTAGATCAGAACCAAAAAGTTGAATATGTTGCCACTTCATCTTATGATTGATATATCGAACTAACACAAAATGAAAATATTAAAATAAACTTTAAGATAAAATGCAATTTAACGCCGGACGAACACGGTGAAAAAGGAAACAAGAATTCCAAATGACTTAAAGAAACTTTACAAACAAAACCCCGAGCTTGGGGCCCGTAATATCCGTGAGCACCCGAAGCCCAGGATGACTACCGAGAACGGTCGGGGCAAGTAACCCTGATCGGACGGTGTAAGTACTCCTGATCGGCCGGGGCAAGTAACCTAGAAAGGTCAATCCTCTACCAATCGGTCGGGAAAAGGCTGGGGCCGATGCCCGGGGATGAATACCTAGATCAAAAGGTGAAGGCCCGGGTGAAATATAAAGTTGTGATCGAAATAAACAGAGACCTTTGAGAGCCAAACTAACATTTCTTGATAGGATACCATCAAATCCTGGAGCACCTAGGCGACGTCGAGCAAACTTCATTCTACACGAAGTAGATGATGGGATGCATGTCACGAATGCTTTTTGGACTCAAAAATACTGGTGCTACAATTCAAAGGTTAGTAAATACTATTTTTGGAAATTATATTGGTAAAACTATAGAAGTTCACATTGTCAATATTATCGTAATAACTAAAAATGAATATTATCATGTGAAAAAACCTAATTGAAATCTTTGAGATTCTTGAGCATTATAATACGATATTAATTTCGAAATATGTAATTTTAGAATATAAAGAAATTTTCATGGGATAAATCCCACACATCATACACGTGAAAATACTATGTTTATAAAAGACAAACAAAATTTCCTTATCTATTAGCGTACTTGAAGAATCAAACATGTTTCTTATGTGCTTGAAGTAAATTATTCTTATCATGTTTAAACATATTTCTTATTTCGAAATCTAATCGAGTCTTACATATTGCGAAATATTTTATACACAAGAAAATATGTTTGCAAATAGCAACACAACTTATAAAAATTATCTAAGGCTTGGTCCAACGAAAATCTTCCACAGAACCTCTCGGGACGAGCAAGACATGATCTGCCCGGTACCCAAAAGAGATGGTTCCTCCGGGGAGTGAGTTATACTCCCCAACACCTCTCGGGACGGGCCAGACATGATCTTCCCGGTACCCAAAAGAGATGATTCCTCCGGGGAGTGAGTTATACTCCCCAACACCTCTCGGGACGGGCCAGACATGATCTGCCCGGTACCCAAAAGAGATGATTCCTTTGGGGAGTGAGTTATACTCCCCAACACCTCTCGGGACGGGCCAGACATGATCTGCCCGGTACCCAAAAGAGATGATTCCTCCGGGGAGTGAGTTATCCTCCCCAGTACCTTTTTGGACGGGCAAGACATGATCTGCCCGATACCCAAAAGAGATGATTCCTCCGGGGAGTGAGTTATCCTCCCCAGTACCTTTTTGGACGCGCAAGACATGATCTGCCCGGTACCCAAAAGAGATGATTCCTCCGGGGAGTGAGTTATCCTCCCCAGTACCTTTTGGGACGGGCAAGACATGATCTGCCCGATACCCAAAAGAGATGATTCCTCCGGGGAGTGAGTTATCCTCCCCCGGCGCCTCTCGGAACGAGAAGACGTGTTATGCCTGGTGTCTTTAGAGATGATTCTTCCGGGGAGTGAGTTATCCTCCCCCGGCGCCTTTCGGGACGAGATGACATGTTCTGCACGGTACCTCGATGAATGATTTCTACGGGGTTTGAGTTATACTCTCCCGGAACTCTCGGGACCGACACAACATGCTCTACTCAATACCTTGAAGAGACGATTATATTGGAGTCTGATTTATCCTCCTTCGAAACCTCTTTAAACCGGCACGACGTGATCCACTCTGTTCCTTGAAGAGATGTTTACATAGAATTCGGAGTTAACCTCCTTCGAAGCCTCTCGGGACGGGCATGAGTTTTTCAGTCCATACCTTGACGAGTTGATGATTCCCAAAGCTTCATGTGCGTTAGCACCCTCTGCTTATGGCAAAGTTCTTATGTTATAAAAACAAAATCTTATAATCTTATATGACAAATTTCTTATGTTTTAATAAACAAAATCTTTAAAGCCTATGAGCTAAGGTTAATTTTGGCTTTTTGTAAAAATATTATTTTTGTAAAACCCTTTTTTACTACTCTTGTAAATCTTTCTCAGTATTTACTAAAAATACTTATATGGTTCTTGAAGTTATATTATGCCTATAACATGGAAAAATATCACCCCGGGAAATAGAATAAATTTCCCGGTAAAAACAAAGAATATTGAGTATTCCTAAAGAATACTAAGGTCCGGTAAAGACCCAAAAAATCTGTAGATTATGGGGCCGAACACTTCGTTCAGCGTACGGATTCAACAGAGTAAAAGAAACTCAAGAATCGCGCGGGAGGAAGATATTGGTCCGAAGAAAATCCTAAGAGGTATTCATAGAGAACAAAACCACAGGATCGGTCAGTCCTTGTAAAAGGAGAGATGGAGGAGAAAAATGTTACTTAGAATCAGAGAGAATTCCGAGAGGTAACTAAATCCGAAAATCACTTTTGCAGGACAAAGAACTCACAAAGAGTCCCAACAAAGTTTTAAAATAAAACTTGGGTATGAGCCAAAAGTTATCTATTCACAAGAATTACGATTCACCAAACAAGCTAAACTGACTTGTAAAGTGATAGATAATTGTGGTAAAAAGAAACTTAAACAAAACGGTGGAAGGGCCATTAGTAAGACCCAAAGGATAACATCCAAAAATAACTTACTAAGTTATTACACACTAGCAAATATTATAATTTGTCCCATGTTACTTAGAATCAGAGAGAATTCAGAGAGGTAACTAAATCCGAAAATCACTTTTGCAGGACAAAGAACTCACAAAGAGTCCCAACAAAGTTTTAAAATAAAACTTGGGTGTGAGCCAAAAGTTATCTATTCACAAGAATTACGATTCACCAAACAAGCTAAACTGACTTGTAAAGTGATAGATAATTGTGGTAAAAAGAAACCTAAACAAAACGGTGGAAGGGCCATTAGTAAGACCCAAAGGATAATATCCAAAAATAACTTACTAAGTTATTACACACCAAGCAAAATATTAATATTTGTTCCAGGCAAAAACTGCCTTTAAAATCCAAAACAGGAATACCAAACATTGTCTTATGGCCTAAACCCAGATCTTAAACATTAGACACCGTTTCATCGGTGCAATCTTAAACATAATTCACCGTTTTATCGGTGTAAACTTAAATGTTAGACACCGTTTCATCGGTGCAATCTTAATCATAATTCACCGTTTCATCGGTGTAAACTTAAACGTTAGACACCGTTTTATCGGTGCAATCTTAAACATAATACACCGTTTCATCGGTGCAATCTTAATCATAATTCACCGTTTCATCGGTGTAAACTTAAATGTTAGACACCGTTTCATCGGTGCAATCTTAAATCATAATACACCGTTTCATGGCGCAATCTTAATCATAATTCACTGTTTCATCGGTGTAAACTTAAACGTTAGACACCGTTTCATCGGTGCAATCTTAAACATAATACACCGTTTCATCGGTGCAATCTTAATCATAATTCACCGTTTCATCGGTGTAAACATAAACGTTAGACACCGTTTCATCGGTGCAATCTTAAATCATAATACACCGTTTCATCGGTGCAATCTTAATCATAATTCACCGTTTTATCGGTGTAAACTTAAACGTTAGACACTGTTTCATCGGTGCAATCTTAATCATAATTCACCGTTTCATCGGTGCAATCTTAAATCATAATACACCGTTTCATCGGTGCAATCTTAATCATAATTCACCGTTTTATCGGTGTAAACTTAAACGTTAGACACCGTTTCATCGGTGCAATCTTAAATCATAATACACCGTTTCATCGGTGCAATCTTAATCTAAATTCACCGTTTTATCAGTGTAAACTTAAACGTTAGACACCGTTTCATCGGTGCAATCTTAAATCATAATACACCGTTTCATCGGTGCAATCTTAATCATAATTCACCGTTTCATCGGTGTAAACTTAAACGTTAGACACCGTTTCATCGGTGCAATCTTAAACATAATACACCGTTTCATCGGTACAATCTTAATCATAATTCACCGTTTCATCGGTGTAAACTTAAACGTTAGACACCGTTTCATCGGTGCAATCTTAAATCATAATACACCGTTTCATCGGTGCAATCTGTTAGGGATCGTGCATGTATACGCAGCGGAAAACAAAAATTTTATGAAAAACCGTTTTTCATTAATGTAAACATTTTACATTATATTTATTTTATTTTATTGAAAATCATATTTTCAATATTACATGCATTAATTGATTTAATTCAAATCTATTAGAATCAATAATTCACCATTTAATTTAATTATCAAATAATTAAATATTTAATTCATGCATCCCATACTACACAAATTAAATCTAGCGCAATTATATTTATCATATTAATATATTACAATTAATTACGCAGACATAATTAATTTGCGTCAAATTGACAATTAACATAATCTTATTATTTAATTCTAATCAACTTGAGTTTATGTACACATTCCCACATAATTAATTTGCATCAGATTGACAATTAACATAATCATATTATTTAATTCTAATCAACTTGAATTGTGCAATTAAATTAATCAAATTAATTAATTACACATATATAATTAATTACGTAAACATGTGCACATAATCAGTTTGCGTCAAATTGACAATTAAGATAATCATATTATTTAATTCGAATCAATTTGAATTTAATTGACATTTAAATTAATCACAATTAATTTTTCTTTATCAATTAAAAATCCCCAAACATTAACAGTACATAGAGCAAACATTTAACGCAAACAATTAAATCTAAATTTAATCGTAAGTACCTCAGGGATTCATCGGACGAAACGAGGTTCGTCGGAAGTCGCGCGGATGCGACGCAGGGACGGCACAGGTCGTGTGCGGGGAGAGCCGGGCGAGTGGCGGGGCTCTAGGCTGGACTCCTGTGTCACGGCTGGAGCGCACGGGCGCGACTCGGGCTGTGCTCGGACGTTCCTTCGGCGTCTCTCGTCTAATCAGGTTTCACCTCGTATAGGTAATCCAACTTACGTATTGCACTAGAAACACGTAAGGGAGAATACGACGGGAAAAACGAGCCGGAAAAACGGTGCCGGAATCGGATTCCGGCGAGGGGAGGCGGCTGCCGGCGGCGGCACTAGGCGGCGGCGGGCGGCGGCTCCGGTTGTCGGCGGTCCTCCGAGGGAGGAGCCGAGGGGGCGGACGAGAGGGAGAGAGGAGAGGAGAGAAAGTGAGGCTAGGGTTTTGAGCTCTTCACTTTGGTGTGTTTATTCTCATGCCTATGGAGCTCCTTTTATAGGTGAAGAAAGGAGCTTGTTGGGCTCAAACCCTAATGGATCGGATCCATTAACCCTAGCCGGCCCAATACATTAGCCGTCATTACGTTTCTCCAAAATTGACAATCAATTTCATCTCCGAAAAATATAACGATTATATTTTATTTCTCGTTTTAATTTTCTCATCAATATGAGATAAAAATAAAATTTTCCAATTTCACAAAATCGGAAAGCCCATTTCAGGGGTACTGCTAAATCGGGAAATTTCCCAAAATAGAAAGTGTACACCATCGTGTCCGTTTTCTTTAGCTCATTATTATTTCCAACTCATAATCACAATTATGAATCTCGGATTCAATCATATTGACCTCCGACTATATGTACTTAATTAACAGTTAATTAATACATGATCGTATTCAAGGATCGGTTTACACGAGAATGTGACCCTCAATGGTTCAGGTGTATAACTAGCCGTGGGCTCACAACATATTGTGATTCGAACAACATATTGTTCTTATTTCAACTACTCCCAAGAGTTTTAGATTAATAATCATATTATTTAATCTCCGAACAAGTCGGTGCCCAACGAATCAGTGACGAGCGTCTAGCAGCCACGCTTCACTAATTCCCTAGATACAAATGAAGTGCCTGCAAGAACCTTGTAATATAGTTAGCGTACAGTACGATCCCTCCGATACATATGTCCCGATCAAACTAGAGATATTGGTTAATCGAGATCTCTTGTTGAGTTTGATAACTGTGCGTACGTTCTAGGTTTCGTAAAATCCAGTCGTGATTGATTCAGAGAAACACATTTCTCTAATCACCTCACTATTCAACTCTGGCCAGAGATTCCGGGACTACGAACCATCAGAACACACAGGACATCCATGATCTATATCAAGCGATCAGATCCCCTACTACCATGCACAGACTTCACATCAGATTTCGAACTGCACGAACATTGTCTCCTTTTTCGACTTACTCCCTTTCCAGGGAATCAGAGACACGTCACGATACAGCTAGTCCTCTGATGAAGTCACGGTGATGTCTGGGTCTTAAGGATTAATTGTGTACAACTATATTATGGAATTCTCTACTCGATCAGTGATAACCACTTAGAGATTCCAGGGAGAGGGGGTTCAGTGAACTCATCAACAGTGAGCACCCACTCAAGTATGTCGATGTCCCAACACCGAGGCTCGAGATTAGCCCACATACACTAAGTGCTAGTCTCAAGGGGGAAAGGCCGGGTATCCTTGTTATTGGCGTAACCCATCGACTAGGAACTGAGTTTGACCAGTTACGTTGCGTTAACAGAATTATCTCTCGGTTTCCACAAAACCGAATTCATACAACATGTGTAACCGTACAGGACTATATCTATGATTCAACATTGGGAGCAGATATAGTATATGCCATTAATAAAGGTTTCATTAATTAACGAAATAAACCGTTATATAACGGAATACGGTTAACCGCTCGGCCAACCGTTGGCTCGCCGGTCACCTATTCCAACAATCTCCCACTTGACCTAGAGCCAACTATCCATGAATCTTAGTCCCATCGACTCTCGATGTTTCTCGCAGACATATTCAGATAAAGGCCTGGTACAGGGATCTACAAAGTTATCTTCCGAAGTGACACTCTCGACTCAGACGTCACCTCTGTCATTGATCTCTTAGATCACATGATATTCTCTCAAGTACATGTTTGGACTTCTGATGAGATCTCGGTTCCTTAGCATTCGCTACAGGACACCGTATAATCACAGTACAAGTTACTTGATTATTTGCGTCCGGAACTATAACCAACATTTGGATAAAGTTCCGTGTCCAAAACAGTCTCTTTTACAGCTTTAGATGCTGCAACATATTCAGGTTCTCGTGGTAGAATCATTAGTCGTTGCAGGAACCATTCCAGCATACGACACCACCTCTAAGCTCGAATATGAATCCCGATATCGACTTTTAGTCATTCACATCCAGTTGAAAACTAGAGTTCGTAAGTACCTCTAAATTCAACTCGGACCTCCCATAGACTAAGAACAATTCCTTAATGCTTTTGATTGCTAGTGCTCAAGGATTTCGTCCTTCACGACTTCAAATAAGCCGGTCTTGGGTTCGACTGATATTCACTTGTGACACTCACAACATTTATAATATCACGTCTAGTACACAGCATGCCATACATAATGCTCCCTAGTGCGGAGATATATGTGTTGTCCATTTCATCTCCTCGAATTCCAGCAACATTACAGTCACACGAATTACGAGAGATGAACCCCATGGGACATTGGCAAGAATCTCTTCAGGATTCTTCCATGCTAAACCATTTCAGAAACAGTTTCTATGTACAAGGATTGAGAAGATTTTACATCCTTCTAGATCTATATCTATAGTGACGTATCACAATACGTAAGATGCCTCTCCTCAAATCCTTTATTCGAGAAACGTGTGGATAACCGTGCTTTCGTTGACTGCAACATCACTCAATCATGCCTATGATTAGTATGTCATCAACGTACAACACTTAAATTTCACTGCGCTCCCACTAACCTTCTTGAATACAAGGTACCTTTAAGTTTTATACCAAGTCAACGCTTTGACTATTGTATTTAAAACACATGTTCCATTTTAGGGATGCTCGTTTCAATCCATAAATGGATCGCTGGAGTATGCAAACCTTTTGCTCCTTTCCAGAAAATATGAAGCCTTCCGGCTGCGCTACAACTCTTCCATAATATAACATTCAAGGAAAGTAGACTTCATATCTATTTTCCATATCTCATAGTCGTACTATGCAGAAATGGCCAGCAAAATTGTAATGGACTTAAGCATAGCGACTGATGGAAAGATTACCTCATAAACAACACATTGTCTTTGAGTAACTTCTTTCGCCATCATCCTTGCTTTAAAGGTCACACCTTTCTATATATATACTCTCACATCATAATTAATAGATCAATATGCAGCCTTTGGGAACGATTCCCTTTGGTGGATCTACCAAGGTCAAACCTTGTTGGAGTACATACAGTCCATTATGAATTTCATGGCAATAAGCCAATGTCCCATATTCGTATCCAATACGAATCAGTTGAAGTTTATTGGATCATATCCATCGTCAACTTTATCTTGATCATTATCAAGTTGGAACAGTCTATCAGGTACCTTCCGAACACTTTCGGATTAACGAACTGATAGATGAAGAGGTATATTAGTGGTTTGTTGAATTGGTTCATCTCCAAGTACTTGTGTTTGAACTTCATAGTGTGGTTCATATTCTCGAACTATTTCGAGATTTACTATATTGCCTTTTCTATCGAATAGAAACTTCCTCGCTAAGAAGGCAACATTTCTTTAGACAAACATTTTGTTTTAGAAATATAGTAGAACAGGTATCCTTGTGAATGTTCAGGATACCCCACAAAATGGCATAAGCCGGATCTACTATCCAACTTATCTCCCACTAGCCGCTTCACGCAAGCAGGATACGGGAGTGCCCAAGTTCATATGGTGTGGTTTTAACTGCTTTGGTGGTAACACTATTCGGCAAATGGACGACTGTCAAAAGTGCAGGACTTTTACAGTTTCGTCGACAATTTGGTGAACCCCTTTGTGGATCGAACCATGTCCAACAAAGTTTGATTCCATCATTCGGACACTCAATACAATTAAGGAGTTCCAGACGGAGTCCATTGCCAGAGAATCGTATTCTCTTTTAGATAGTCAATAAGCTTGGTGCTTAAATATTTATTACCACGATCATATCGTAATATAACAACCAAGTTGGTTTCCTACTTTGATGTCTAAAATTATTGAACACTTCAAAATTAGAGACGTGTACTTCATAAGTACATTTGGTAGTTGAAAACCACCCCCACCAGTAACACATTAGTGGATCACACATCTCCGTTTGGATCAAATCCAATAGATCTTCAACACACTCAATTAGCGTGCTAAAGTTGTGCGGGGTTTTGACTTCTATCCATTGCTGATATTTGGGTTTAGTTCATTCTTGTTTATTTGTTTATCGTCTTTAGCAAATCATATTTGCTTTCTTTTGTATAAAGGAAATCGGATTTCCAAAACAAAATTAAAAACCTTTACCTTCCATATCAAATATAGAAGTAAGATCTAATAATAGAACATTTCTATTAACAGCAGGTTTCTAAATTTAGACGAAACAAATAATCAATTGTTCAAAACAATAGAATAACTATAACCCAATACGAACCTTTGTCAGAACGTTTCTGCCTAAGGTATTTTAGCAGTTATGGCCCTATGGCCTTTATTCACACAACGATGACAAGCGTCATCAACTCATTTGTTGACCTTGTTCTTAGTCGCCCTTCTAGTATCACCTTTATCCATCTTTACACTTAGACCGAAAACCATTTCCGTCATTTTCTTCAAGAAGAACACTTCTTTCATGAAGAAGCAATAATGAGAACAAATTTCTCGTATTGATGGTTGACTCTTTGATCAACATCTTGAACAACTTATCCATTGAAGGATCGAGCTTTGTTCATGTTGTAGTTCATAATGAACGATTCATAAGAACTAGAAATCCACTTCTCATAAGTGGCATTCCTCAGCAGTCAAAGGTTGAGTGAGATTATCAAATAATCTATTCTCAAGTACATAGAGGCACTCATCATTTTAAATCACAAGATTGAGATTCCAATTCAAATGGTTTGGGCCAGTGAGTTTGGATTGGTCGAGTATCGATGTTACGGGATATCTTAGAGAATATTACTGAGAAATATTAAGAAGATTAACATTGAGATAATTCGTTATTAATGATTACAATTAAATGTTTGGTCTTTATCATTTAATTGCCTCCCACTAAATTTTTCGAATTCCGCTATCCTCTAGCAGACAGACGGGAAAACTTATTTTTCCTTAGTTGGGCTTTAGGTCCAATAGCGTGAATATAACCCGTAGTTAATATAGCCCGATTACATTCACCTAAAGGTAGAAACATTTTCAATCACATCTCTATGTGACCCTAAAGATTGCTTTTCCTCACCATGACAATGAACTACGTTAATCGTACCCTTCAAAGTCAACCATGTGTCAAGACCGACCTACCGATGTGAGAAGTGAAAGTTGGACTCCAATAAACATGTGTAAGCCCATAGTTAATCTATCCGACCACACATATTTAAAAGAATTGTAGCTAACACCTCTCCATCTTATGTCAATAAATTACAGCTTAACTCACAAGCAGTACTCCCCGCTAACACGGCATACCATACTACTTGTAAGTGGCTTTCACATAATTTATTGTCGGTAGAAGGAAAGGAGAAAGAACGACACATCGGTTCTCCTTTAAGGCTTGATATACATTCTCGGGAGAGAATGGAGGAGTATAGGATTGGTTATCTCATCAGAATAATCGTTATACATTCTCAGGAGAGAATGAAGTGAGTGATCGATTGTTGATTCTTAACAACTATGTCCTCTATAGGTCATCCTAACGAGCACATACGATCATAACATATATCACAATATATATCTCACATAATTCACATAGCATTTAATCACAATTAAAACGAGGTATGCAAATTAAATATTAACTTGATTTAACAATTAAATCAATTAATTAATCTATCACCTTGTTGATCGAATATTTAAATCTATTATTTAATTGATCAATAAATAATTTCACTAAATTAAATATTGATACTTCCTTTCTATTTCAATTTATTAATATCTTAATAATCAAAACGTGATGTCTCGTAAGTGAAACTCGAAGTTTCTAACCAGCGATTCATCATGCGAGCGACCCTATCTCCCATAAATGGGGGAGCCGAGCAGACCATCGAATCATGCCATCATATGGCTCGATGTCTCTAATTTGTTTTAACAGAAACAAGTCTAGATGAATCACTCCCCGAGGTGCATTCATGTTCGACATTGAATTGTTACTTGATAACAAATTAGGCATTGTTTCAATCTATTAGATAAAAATAAATATCTTAATAGAAACAACTAAGTCCCAATTAAACAACATTAAATCAATCAATTCAACAAACATCATGCTTAAGGCGATTATATTCATAGACAATTAATCAATTTCAGAACCTACGCTCTGATACCACTGTTAGGGATCGTGCATGTATACGCAGCGGAAAACAAAAATTTTATGAAAAACCGTTTTTCATTAATGTAAACATTTTACATTATATTTATTTTATTTTATTGAAAATCATATTTTCAATATTACATGCATTAATTGATTTAATTCAAATCTATTAGAATCAATAATTCACCATTTAATTTAATTATCAAATAATTAAATATTTAATTCATGCATCCCATACTACACAAATTAAATCTAGCGCAATTATATTTATCATATTAATATATTACAATTAATTACGCAGACATAATTAATTTGCGTCAAATTGACAATTAACATAATCTTATTATTTAATTCTAATCAACTTGAGTTTATGTACACATTCCCACATAATTAATTTGCATCAGATTGACAATTAACATAATCATATTATTTAATTCTAATCAACTTGAATTGTGCAATTAAATTAATCAAATTAATTAATTACACATATATAATTAATTACGTAAACATGTGCACATAATCAGTTTGCGTCAAATTGACAATTAAGATAATCATATTATTTAATTCGAATCAATTTGAATTTAATTGACATTTAAATTAATCACAATTAATTTTTCTTTATCAATTAAAAATCCCCAAACATTAACAGTACATAGAGCAAACATTTAACGCAAACAATTAAATCTAAATTTAATCGTAAGTACCTCAGGGATTCATCGGACGAAACGAGGTTCGTCGGAAGTCGCGCGGATGCGACGCAGGGACGGCACAGGTCGTGTGCGGGGAGAGCCGGGCGAGTGGCGGGGCTCTAGGCTGGACTCCTGTGTCACGGCTGGAGCGCACGGGCGCGACTCGGGCTGTGCTCGGACGTTCCTTCGGCGTCTCTCGTCTAATCAGGTTTCACCTCGTATAGGTAATCCAACTTACGTATTGCACTAGAAACACGTAAGGGAGAATACGACGGGAAAAACGAGCCGGAAAAACGGTGCCGGAATCGGATTCCGGCGAGGGGAGGCGGCTGCCGGCGGCGGCACTAGGCGGCGGCGGGCGGCGGCTCCGGTTGTCGGCGGTCCTCCGAGGGAGGAGCCGAGGGGGCGGACGAGAGGGAGAGAGGAGAGGAGAGAAAGTGAGGCTAGGGTTTTGAGCTCTTCACTTTGGTGTGTTTATTCTCATGCCTATGGAGCTCCTTTTATAGGTGAAGAAAGGAGCTTGTTGGGCTCAAACCCTAATGGATCGGATCCATTAACCCTAGCCGGCCCAATACATTAGCCGTCATTACGTTTCTCCAAAATTGACAATCAATTTCATCTCCGAAAAATATAACGATTATATTTTCTTTCTCGTTTTAATTTCTCATCAATATGAGATAAAAATAAAATTTTCCAATTTCACAAAATCGGAAAGCCCATTTCAGGGGTACTGCTAAATCGGGAAATTTCCCAAAATAGAAAGTGTACACCATCGTGTCCGTTTTCTTTAGCTCATTATTATTTCCAACTCATAATCACAATTATGAATCTCGGATTCAATCATATTGACCTCCGACTATATGTACTTAATTAACAGTTAATTAATACATGATCGTATTCAAGGATCGGTTTACACGAGAATGTGACCCTCAATGGTTCAGGTGTATAACTAGCCGTGGGCTCACAACATATTGTGATTCGAACAACATATTGTTCTTATTTCAACTACTCCCAAGAGTTTTAGATTAATAATCATATTATTTAATCTCCGAACAAGTCGGTGCCCAACGAATCAGTGACGAGCGTCTAGCAGCCACGCTTCACTAATTCCCTAGATACAAATGAAGTGCCTGCAAGAACCTTGTAATATAGTTAGCGTACAGTACGATCCCTCCGATACATATGTCCCGATCAAACTAGAGATATTGGTTAATCGAGATCTCTTGTTGAGTTTGATAACTGTGCGTACGTTCTAGGTTTCGTAAAATCCAGTCGTGATTGATTCAGAGAAACACATTTCTCTAATCACCTCACTATTCAACTCTGGCCAGAGATTCCGGGACTACGAACCATCAGAACACACAGGACATCCATGATCTATATCAAGCGATCAGATCCCCTACTACCATGCACAGACTTCACATCAGATTTCGAACTGCACGAACATTGTCTCCTTTTTCGACTTACTCCCTTTCCAGGGAATCAGAGACACGTCACGATACAGCTAGTCCTCTGATGAAGTCACGGTGATGTCTGGGTCTTAAGGATTAATTGTGTACAACTATATTATGGAATTCTCTACTCGATCAGTGATAACCACTTAGAGATTCCAGGGAGAGGGGGTTCAGTGAACTCATCAACAGTGAGCACCCACTCAAGTATGTCGATGTCCCAACACCGAGGCTCGAGATTAGCCCACATACACTAAGTGCTAGTCTCAAGGGGGAAAGGCCGGGTATCCTTGTTATTGGCGTAACCCATCGACTAGGAACTGAGTTTGACCAGTTACGTTGCGTTAACAGAATTATCTCTCGGTTTCCACAAAACCGAATTCATACAACATGTGTAACCGTACAGGACTATATCTATGATTCAACATTGGGAGCAGATATAGTATATGCCATTAATAAAGGTTTCATTAATTAACGAAATAAACCGTTATATAACGGAATACGGTTAACCGCTCGGCCAACCGTTGGCTCGCCGGTCACCTATTCCAACACAATCTTAATCATAATTCACTGTTTCATCGGTGTAAAATTAAACGTTAGACACCGTTTCATCGGTGCAATCTTAAACATAATACACCGTTTCATCGGTGCAATCTTAATCATAATTCACCGTTTCATCGGTGTAAACATAAACGTTAGACACCGTTTCATTGGTGCAATCTTAAATCATAATACACCGTTTCATCGGTGCAATCTTAATCATAATTCACCGTTTCATCGATGTAAACTTAAACATAATACACCGTTTCGTCGGTGCAATCTTAATCATAATTCACCGTTTCATCGGTGCAATCTTAAATCATAATACACCGTTTCATCGGTGTAAACTTAAACGTTAAACACCGTTTCATCGGTGCAATCTTAAATCATAATACACTGTTTCATCGGTGCAATCTTAATCATAATTCACCGTTTCATCGGTGCAATCTTAAATCATAATACACCGTTTCATCGGTGCAATCTTAAATCATAATACACCGTTTCATCGGTGCAATCTTAATCATAATTCACTGTTTCATCAGTGCAATCTTAAATCATAATACACCGTTTCATCGGTGCAATCTTAATCATAATTCACCGTTTCATCGGTGTAAACTTAAACGTTAGACACCGTTTCATCGGTGCAATCTTAAACATAAAGACATCGCCTCGGTGATGCAATCTTTAAACACCGCCTCGACGGTATGATCTTAAAAACAGGAAGGGAAACTCCCCGTTGAGGAGTTGGATACCCAGGGGCCATCCAAAGAAATGGCTTACAAGACCATAAAGTCGAGGATCTTTATGCTATTTGGCACACTCAATCTTAACCTGCAATAGAGTCGAGGATCCAGTGGGAATTTGCCCACTGATTAGAGTCGATTCAGACATCACAATATCAGAGGAGATGACCGAGCTCTTTATAAGAGTCCACACCATCTAGACCCCCAGTGGGACGCCCTGGGTGGAGAAGATGTGGGACCTTGTGCGGAATGCGGGAGTGCCAGTCACCCCGCCCCGAGTTCTTACGGAGCCCTTTCCTCTTCTGGTTGATGAGCTTGTCTTGGATATGCGTGTTCTAGAAAGAGTCGACGGTCCGATGAGATCGAGGCACCGGAACTCTCTGGTATTCTCAGACGTATCGCTAGGTTTTACTTTGAACATTGTAGGATAATAATCTGCACAGAGCAAGTTTATATCATTACACCGGGCGAATTGATAATTTGCCCTGGGAAGTATAATGAGAACAAATAATTTTACCTAAGTAGGGATGGCCTAAAGAAGGCAAAACAGTCCTGCTACGTCTCTAAATAATATCTTCATTCCGGAAACAAACAATCTCAACAAAAGACACCGTTTCTCCGGTGCAATCTTTAAACAACAAAGACACCATCTCATCGGTGCAAACTAAAAGACACCATTTAGACGGTGCAAAACTCAAATAAAAGAGACACGTGGTGGTTACACCTATATCGACTATGAAAATAATTACATCAAAGACCTTATAAAAGGAATTGAATAAACACAGTCCGTGAGACTTGATATATTAGATGAAACGCCCGCAGGCAATTACATTTATTCCCGGAGCATCCAAGTTAAGAACCCGGAGAAATATAAAAATCCCTCACAGGGAAAAAATGAGAAGAGACTCAAAAGTCAATATTTATTCCCCAGGGAGTATACAAGATGAAAATACATCTATGAAAAATCCAAAAACTTTGGCATAGTTCTACTAGTCACGGGGAATCTTTTAAGACTCCCTGGGTCTAACACAGAGAAGGTGATTCCCTAATTTCGGAATGAGATGATCAATCTTCCTAACAAATTTCAATATCAATATTATTTACTAGATAAGACCAATTTAATTGGCACCAATTAATTAACTCTGTGTGACAGAACTCGATACATCTATGTCTCAGGAGACTGATAAAATATTGCCCGGGGAAATCCTGCAATAAGTCCCCGAAAAATATAGAATCAAATTAACAAAAAATTCAGAAATCCAAAAAGGACTAACTAAGTCCAATATATTACAGTAGTATCTAACAGGAAAAATATTCCAAGATTTTTATCTTATGCAGGTAAAAGACTCGAATCATATCTAATCGAGCAAACAAAGAAGATCAACTTCAAACTACAGGGAAATCGATGGTATAATCCATCAATTTTCCTGGGGGCCTATGTTATACCATAAAAATCCGCCACCTACACGTGTCAAGAAGACCAGTGCCACATCATCAAAGAAAGAGTCAAGGAAGACCAGTCAAAGCCAAAGCAAGAATTATTATCCAAAGAACACAAGAAATTGGACAGGAAAGATCGCACGGGGGAAAGTAAGACCTTTTCCTGGGGCAGGACTATTTCCCGGTGAAATAGCTGAAAAGTAACCAACAAAGATAGTGGGTTAGTTGGTCCACTGCATGTTTTACACATGGCGAATGCATGCTGAATAGTTGCCAATAAAGCTAAATATGTGGCTGATAGGTGTCATGAGAATAGAGAAGCATCATATGCATAAAATGCCTATAAATATGTGCTCTTCATATGTAAAGGAAAAGAAAAAGAAAAGAGAGAGAAAAACACTTGTAAAAGGAATTCACTTCCTAAAATGGCTATGGCCTAAATACTCTATAAGAGAAATAAAGACCTGAAAAGGGGGCATTGATGCCTAGTGATCGTGTCATTTTCGTTATCGTTTTTATTAACCTTTATATCTTAAATTACCAAAGATGCATAAATATATTTCTAAATTGTCTAAGTATGGATATATGAATGAAGAGGAGCTTTGAGCTTCCATTTCTATTACTTATAATTTCTGCATATAACTCGATCTGTTTGTTTCTATATCATATCATATTAATTTTTGTGTTGTTTGCTAACCCTCCGATACCAGCGAATTTCACCGTCAAAGCAGATATTACCGAAAAAGCATAAAACAACCCAAAACAAGATATTACATATTTTAATAACTACTTTATAAAATAATTAAAATAATTAAAAGTTGAGTATTAAAATAATTAAAATAATTAAAAGTATTGTGTAATTTTTATTTTTTAATTTAACAATTTAAAATTCAAATTTATTGTTAAAACTTAACAATTTAAAATTTAAATTTATATTTAGTTGAGAATTGCGTGATTTTGTTTTTATATTTAATAATTTAAAATTTATATTTTTTGTTAAAATTTATCAATTAAGTTGATACTGTTTTTTATTTAACAATTTAAAATTAAGATTTTTTGTTAAAATTTAACAATTAAGTTAAAATTGTGTAATTTTGTTTTGTTATTTAACAATTTTTTTTATTTAACAATTTAAAATTAAGATTTTTTGTTAAAATTTAACAATTAAGTTAAAATTGTGTAATTTTGTTTTGTTATTTAACAATTTAAAAAATTCAGATTTATCGTTAAAATTTAACAATTAATTTGATAATTGCATAGTTATATTATTTTAAGTAGATATATTTACAGTTTAAAATTCTAGTATTAGTTTGTAAGGGTAATATAGTAACTAAACTTTTATAAATATATCTTTTATTTTAATTATTTAAATTATACTACCCTAATAAATAAATAATTTAAAAAATTTTTACCCTTAAATATAAAATGTATTTTATGTGATTTAACTAGTAAATTAAAAAACTAAATTATCAATTTTCCTAAATATACCTAATTATTTTACTCTTCTTACAATTATAAAATTAATAATATTCTAAATAATAATAATAAAAAATTATCCTTAATTAAAAAGTATATTTTATAAAATTTAATATGTAAATTAATAAATCAAAATACTCATTTTTATAATTACTTCTTTAATTAAGATAGAATATATAAATATTCTTAAAATTATTACTTTATATATATAAAAACGTTGATTGCAATTTTTTTTCACACAATTATTTGTCATTTTTTCCATAAAATATTTTTTCTACTAATAATGTTTATACAAGACTAAATTGTCAACAAAAATTTAGTCTATTTCAGTGAAATTACAAAAAAGAAGAAGTAAAATTCAATTTAAACCAAAGAAACTCAGGTCAATTCAGTTTAAACTAAAAAAAAAATCAATATGATATAATTTAAAAATTGGGAAAAACATTTTTTCAACATTTTTTCGGCAATAAGGCTTTCGAGAAATTACTCATTTAGGCCGGAAAAAATGTGTAAAGACCGTATTAACCTCTTCTCTCTTTTCTCTTCCTCATACGAATAATCGAATCCCTAATTTTGTGCGCTTAGGCAAGTGGCTGAAATCGGAGATCGAGATACAAGCATCGTCTTCTTCCCGCCGGTCAATTTTCGTCCGACAGGGCCAAGTACTCTGATGGCCAGAGCCACGAGAGGTGACGAAGGCGGGCGTTTTCGCGGAGAGGTGTCGACAGAGGTCGTCGAAGGGCTTGGAGTCGGTGATGTGATCGGAGAACCCGCCGCCGTGGAAGTAGACGATCAGCGGTAGGGATTTATCCCGGATGGGCGGCAGTGCCGTCGGTCGGGGTGAAGAGGTGAAACTAGAGGGGTCGATGTGGACGTCGGTGGAGGAGACGAGGGTGCTCGCGTCGGGGACTGTCAATGGGTGGTTGCGACGGCGGTGAGCTCTTCGACCGCGTCTCCTCCGAGATCAGGATCGGCGCGGAGAACAACAACGATTCGCCGGATTTGTCGAGGCGAAAGTGGTGGCCGGGTGCTGTTAGACGGCGAGAAAGAAGCTATTTAAGTGAGGTCACTTTCTTCACGGTTCGCCTTATTTCGTGGAAAACAGAGTAAAGGAGTACAGACCTTGGGGACGATCGAGTTATCGAGGTCGATTACGAGAGCGGAATACTACTGAAGAATCTCGCAAAGGTCGTGATGAAGGCGTACGTGGGAATGGGAATCTGACGATTCGATAAATCGGCGATCGATCGAGCTAGCTCCGACGATGAACACCCACGGCGGAATTGAAGCCCAAATCGAGGCGGCGGAGAACTAAGGGTGGACACGGTGAGACTCAGGAGTGGCGGAAGTAGAGTCGATGCGGCCGGCGTTGTCGGAATCGAGCTTGGCGTGGATGTATTTGGCCACGGAGCACAGAGATTTGGGATATATGTTTGGTACACGCAAATAGGAGGAAAAGAAGGAAGAGAATATTTTCCTCCTTCCGGATACATTTTTTGTTCCAATTGGAACAAAAAAGCCTAATTGACACATTAATTGGAATTTGACCTTATTTGTCAAAAAAAAAAAAAGGCATAATTGCCATTTTTCTTTTTAAAAATTTTCATTTTTAATTCAATTCAAACTAATTTTCAGCTCGAATAATATTTTTTAAAAATATTTAATAATTTATAAAATATATGATTTCTTCTAGTTCACTAAAAATTAAATACTTTTTGTGAGTACGGAAATTAAGAAAAATGTTTAATTTTTATTTTTTACTAAAAAATAAAAAGTAAAAATGTATTTTTAAGTTAAAAAATAAAATAATTGTAAATGAAATTTAAAAAGTAAATGAATAAAGTAAGGTCGAAATAATATTTTAAAGTGAAAAAGTTAAATTTTTTTTGAAGTGTATTAACTATTGTGAAAATCTTAAAAAAGAAAGTGTTACAATTTTAGGAGTTAAGAAAATAGTATTTTAATAAAAAAAATCAAATTCATTTAATTCACTTCAAATTCATTGAATTCATTTCAACTAATTTCAAACTAAAAATAATAGACCTTTGTTCACTCTTGAAATAAACGTTTGCCATTTAAAAGATATTTTTATTTTTAAAAAACATTGTACTGGTAGTACAGTTAAATCTCTCTAGTAAATGGAAAAACATACGTACTCAATAAATTAATAACCTTTTAAATATAATAAAATTTAACGGGTCCAAAACTATTAATTTATAGAGGTTTTACTATACTAATATACCCACTTTTATAATACTGTGCAGTGGTCCGGTGAGAAGGTCTTTGATTGTCAATATTCTGTGGCCCTTTTTTTTTACCACAGTTGCAATGGAAGCGAAGCAGTAATTCGGAAACGGGTGGGCTCTTCGGCGGAGTGCGTCGGCGGCGGGTACGTCGGTCTTTATGCTAATTTTTGCTTTAATCGTTAATTATCCCTTTGAATTTGATTATAGCTTAATTAACGGCAAAAAGCTTTAGATGAAAAAAATGATTTTGGCATAAAAAAACAGGAATCTTTATCCTAAATCTTAAAAAAGCAATTCTGTAGAAACTCCAATGTCAGATTCACCACCGAACAAACGTGTTGAGGAGATTCCGATCGATAGGCCGAGCTCGTTGCCTGACGGCGTACTTATTCTCGTTCTCTCGAATCTCGGCGTGAAGGAAGCCGCGGTAACGAGCGTGCTCTCCAAAAGATGGAAATTACTGTGGAGCCAATTGCCCAAACTTGAATTCTGGGAAAATAGTGACAACATCGAGAAGATACGCCAGTGCGTGTCTATGGTCAATAGGACCCTCCTCATTCGCGGCGGAGTGCATCTGGAGAAGCTTGGGGTTTCTCTCCGCTTCGACGGGAGTCTTACTCCCGATTTCGACTACTGGGTTGGCTTCGTCTTACAAAACAAGTTGAAAGAATTTGGTTTGCGGCTAATGACTAAGGGAGAAGATGACCTCTATGCGCTTCCCGATGCAATGTACTCCAATTCGTCATTGACGCGTTTGTCACTGAAAGGATGCCTTATGGTTTCCGCGAGATCAATCGAGTGGCGGTCTTTGACTTATTTATGTGTTGAACATTCTGAGTTGTCTCAGCATATGATTGAGAACATATTGTCCTGTTGTCCAGTTTTGCATACTCTGCTTCTAGAGGAGTGTTGGGGCTTTGACTGTTTGGAGGTCAACTCTAGGTTTCTTCATCACCTGGAGGTGCAGGACAGTGAGGACGAAAGAAATGGGCCTTCGCTGAAAATATCAGCACCGTATGTACAGGAGCTGGATATTATGTTGTTTCTGGAAGGAAGAACTTTGCAGCTCAGAAAAATGACATCTCTTGTTAAGGCTCGAATTAACTTCTGCGATTTTTGTTTCCCTAATAAGGAGGAGCTTATGAATGCCACCAAGGAGATTTTTGAAATCATTCAGCACGTGAAGGATCTTCATCTGGGACCTCATTACTTTAAGGTGTGTATGATCTTGCTTATTTTGTGAAATGAGTTTTAAAGTCCACAACTCGATGCATGACTCTTGCCTCCTGGTAATAATATCTTTCTTTCAAAAGTCTGAGTTGGTGTTTTTCTTATATTATTATTTCAAGTTCATTGATCTTTTACTTCTACAGTCAGGAAACAAAATCTTACAAATGTCAGAGAACCTGTAGTAACCAACACTTGAAATCTTCAATTTAGGGTCAATGGCCTGTAACAGCTCTCCTGGTTCTGTATCTGCTATTTGTTTGTTTTGTTACATAAATGTGGTATGAAATGGTTGAAGTGAGAGATATTTTCCCTCTTCTTGGAGATGTAGTGGAGTTCATAGAATAGATTCCTTTTTTATAAATAAATTTTGTTTTAATATTCGGGAAACTTGGCGCAGTATATTATTTGGAACAAGGAGTAGATTAGTGGAGTGAAATAGGAGATCCCAGTGCCAAGAAGACATTTGATTTTGAAACGGGTACCATAATGGAATTTGATTCTCATTTTTCTATGCAAACAATAAAAGTAATGAACCAAATTGATTAGAAGCATATTGGTTTGTAAAATTTTTGTAGTGGAGCTGGGGAGAATAGTCTTTATTTTAAATATATTTCAACCAAGTGATAATTTTTGTGTTTACAAACTGCAATTCATTTTATGTTTTCAGAAAACCCGTTTCGTGTCATAAAGGTACGGCGCTTTTAATCTTCATTTAGGATCAGTTTTGAGGGCGTGTGATTACTTTTGGCTGTGGAATATGAAAATGAACCTATAAAGAGGGACCAATATGTGTGCAAAAGTGAATGGTTTTATAAAAATCAATCGCGCCCATTTCCTTCATTTTCTTTTTTGTATTTACAAGTTGAGGAGTTAACTAAATTACAAATTATATGTAGCAGAAGTAACATTTGACACGTGCTCATTTATGTAATGGCTTTTACCATTAAGAATCAAATTTTAACTACTAGGGAGAGATTACAAAACAATTACATGCACTCATTTCCTTCTATTAGCAAGTTATTACACATTGATCGATTACATGAACTACCAGGAAGAGATTATGTGAAATATGTAGTAGTTTATATGCATATGTATAGGTGTTTTGTGGTATCTGTAATTCTTATTTTGGATCTTTTTAGATGTAACAGACAAAAAAGTAAAAACAGAACAAGAAGTCTCTAGTTAGAGTCCTATATTTTTTGTACTTGCACAATGAAGAAATATGTATTTTACATGTTCGAACAAGTGCTGTTAAATTGTTTGAAATGTGTGATAAATAGATTATATCGTATTGCGATTACGGGCATTTGCATGTTGTCTTATGTATTATATTTATATTTTTTCTGCACTATGTTTAACAGGCTATATCAGAGTTGGTGGTAAGTGGTTGGAAGATTCCAGTATCTAGGCGAAGTTGTTTGTCAATACTTACTTTCAGTGAAGACGAGCCCAACATTACTGGCATTATTGCATTGTTGGAATCTTCTCCAAACCTTGAGAAGTTTGTCGTAGAGGGTTATGAACCTGGGGGGGTAAGTTTTCACTTTTCATGTCCGATTTATCAACATTTCTTGATCACAATCTGCTGAAACTATATATTTTTGTATTTTTTTTTGTACATGGAAAAACCGTTTGCTTATCATTTTTTGCTTGACAAACACTATTCACATGAAGCAGGGGGCAAGGTTTGAGGTTTCTCATATATATATATATATATATATATATATTGTGTAAATTAAGTTATGATCATTTAAATATATTCATCTTTTACTAAAGAATACATCAAAATAATTTATTTGATCAAATTTGTTACTAATATGAAGGTTTTTATAAGTATGCAAAGTATATTCTTACCCAATTTTTGTACGAGTAAATTTATATTCCTTAATATCACTGTTTTCTTAATTGCTTCTGACAACAATTCTCAACAAAATGTTGGAGTTCCATGACTTCTGTCAAATATCAATTGATTTAGTTATATATACATATATACACACTGACACACACATATAAAAAATGCAATTAATTATAATTTCAATCTTTTTTCGAAAAATGGACTCCGTTTGTTTACAATTAAATACTAGGGGTGGGCGTTTAGGTCCGAAAGCCCAGACCGAAAACCCGAAAAAAACCTGTTGTGGGCCAAGCCCAATTTTTTTTGGGACCGGCCTGCCAAGGGTTCGGACCGAAAATAAAAAGTCGATCCGGGCCTGGGCCCAAAAGCCCGGACTGGCCCGGTTTTTAGTTTTTATATAATTTTTTTAAATAAATATTATATATTTTTATATAATTTTTAATATTTTAATTAATAATTCAACTTTAAAAACTTCAATTATAAATATGGTATACTGTATTACTTAAAATTTAAAATTTTATTTTATTTATAAAAAAATTAAAAAAAAATTATTTTTAATTATTAAAAATAAAATTAAAAATTAAAGAAATTGGGCCTGAATAATCCAAAAACCCGGCTCGTTCCCAATCCGGGCTTTCATTTCAAAAACCCGGTCCGACCCGGACAGACAAAATCGGGTTTTTGGCCGGCCCCTGAAAATTTGACTACTGTCAAGTTTCATTTTTTAACGACCATAACATGCTTATGTAGGTTGGATCACAAGAAAAGGTAGTTGAAATTAACTTTTGAGTTTCTCATAAAAATTTGAAAGTTAATTGCAAATAGTTAGGGTAATATTGAATAATTAACCGAAATATTCTTGCATTTATCAATTGGGTCCACTAGATTACATTCCTAGCTCGTTGCTGACATGACTTATGATGCAGATCGAGTCATAGTGTCATTAAGTATGAAGTTGATACTTCAGGTTACATGGCACTAGTGGCTTATTCTAGTCCCTGCTATAAGGTGATGGATGCATAATATAGATTTTTTTTAGTTGAGAAATAGTCTTGTTGCAGATACTTATCTATATATGGTTTTTCATGTAAATATTGTTCCCAGAGCTCCACCTCATATGATCACATCTGCCATGTGTTAAGAATACAGGTTGCGTTGAACTTGGCTTTGACATAAATTCTTGCTTTGTTTGTCATTTCAGGAAGTCTGGGATGAGACTGCGAAGGGTGATTTAGATTGCGACTTATTGCATCTAAAAAGTGTCAAATTTATTCAGTTTGCAGACCCGGTTTTCGGAGGTGAGCCAATGCTAACAGTGGCCCGAGCTCTCCTCAAGAGAGCACCGGTCCTGGAAGAGATGGAGGTTGTTCTAAGAATTGGAGAAATATGTGACTATGTTAAGATTGGTCAAACGCTACTTACTTACCCAAGATCCTCTGGAAAGGCAGTAATCCGACTTTATTAATCAACTTGCCATTGTACGATTTTGGTGTTCAAGAGAAGTGCTGGTGAGGATTTCTCAGACTAACGCGGAGAATGTAACCTTATTAAATTCCGTTGAGAGATTAGAATCTTTAAGCACTTGTTTGTTCTTCCTCCTGTTGTATGTCTTACCCGGAAGAGAATCTTGTTTTTGTTGTTGTTGTTGTGACAATATTTCAATCTTCAAGTAGTGAGGAACTTGGATAACTTTCTTGTTTCAATGTTTCTTTCTCAAATTATAAATGTTACTAGCAAGAGTAGCCGACTTGGTGGAGCAGGCGTTACTTCACGAGCAGGAGAGCGCGTTACTTCAGACAATAAAAAAAAAGTGAAGTATGACTTTTTTTATGGGTAAAAAAAGTGAAATGTGACATTTTTTGAAAAATTACATTTTTATTTTTTTTAAGGGTGATTTTATTTGCACTCCAAAACAATAAATAACTACGAGAATTTTAAAATATTACAATTATTTATTAATATTATTATGTCAAAATATTACAATTATTTTTCAAAATTAATAATAAAATGTAAGAATTAAAAAAAAATACTTATAATAATAAGAATGAAAAAAATTTGATAAAATTTATATTAATAAAAAAAACTGATAAAATTTATATTATATATATAAATATAGCAAAATTTTATTAAAAAAAATAAACAAATAAAAATGATTTTAAAATATTACAATTATTTATCAAAATTAATAATAAAAGTAAAAAAAAAAACAATCACCAATAATAATAAAAATGAAGAAAAATTTGACAAAATTTATATTATATAATACATATAGCAAAATTTTATTAAGAAAAATAAAAAACAAAAAGTGTTAAAAAAATTCAAAATAAACAAAGATTATAAAAATAAAAAATTGAAAAAAAATACAATTAAAAAAATCTAAAAAATCAATATAAATAAATAATATACGTTGAAAAAATAAATAATAAATACAATAATTTATATTGAATATGAATTAATATTTTAAATTGATACTCGAATTATTTATTAACATAAAATAATTATTAATTAATAAAATAAGAAAAATTTATTAATTGAAAGATAAATACATTATTTTATATATTAATTATAAATATTTTTATTTAATTATACGTAATATTTAGTTTTGCGCTAGATTTATTAATAAATAAATATAATAATATTAAGAATATTTTAGACTTTTAAGTTAGTAACTTAGTGATTTATATCTAAATATAAATATGGGAGTGATTTATATCTAAATATAAATATGGGTGTACTTATAAAAATTAGATATGTAAATAAAATTACCCTTTTTTTTAATAAATAAATACTGTACACACTTATAATGCTGGTTACTTGGGTTCAGTGAGTAAAGGTATGTCTTTGATTGTCAATATTCTGTGACCCTTCATTTGACAACAGTTGCAATCGGAGCGAAACAGTAATTCGGAAACTGACGGAGTGCGTCGGCGGCGGGTACGTCTGAGTTTATGCTAATTTTTGTTTCAATCGCTAATTATCCTGTTGAATTTGATTATCGCTTAATTAACGGGGGAAAAAGGTTTTGGTAAAAAAATGATTTTTGGCGTAAAAAACAGGAATCTTTATCCAAAATCGTAGAAAAGGTAGAAACTCCAATGTCAGATTCCTCACCGAACAAACGCGTTGAGGAGATTCCGATCGATAGGCTGGGCTCGTTGCCTGACGGCTTACTCATTCACGTTCTCTCATTTCTCGGCGTGAAGGAAGCCGCGGTAACGAGCGTGCTCTCGAAAAGATGGAAATTATTGTGGAGCCAATTGCCCAAACTTGAATTCTGTGAAAATAGTGACAACATCGAGAAGATACGCCAGTTCGTGTCTATGGTCAATAGGACCCTACTCATTCGCGGCGGGGTGCATCTGGAGAAGCTTTGGGTTTCTCTCAGCTTCGACGAGAGTCTTACTCCCGAAGTCGACTACTGGGTTGGCTTCGTCCTGCAAAATAAGACTAAAGAATTTGGTTTGCAGCTGATTGGTAAGGAAGAAGATGTCCTCTATGAGCTTCCCGATTCAATGTACTCCAATTCGTCATTGACGCGTTTGTCACTGAGAGGATGCTTTATGGATTCCGCGAGATCAATCGAGTGGCGGTCTTTGACTTATTTATTTGTTGAACACACTGAGTTGCCTCAGCAGGTGATTCAGAACATATTGTCCTGTTGTCCAGTTTTGCATACCCTAAGTCTATGGGAGTGTTGGGGATTTGACTGTTTCGAGGTCAAGTCTAGGTGTCTTCATCACCTGAAGGTGAAGGACCGTGAGGACGGAAGAAATGGGCCTTTGCTGAAAATATCAGCACCGTATGTACAGGAGCTGGATATTGTGTTGTTTCTGCAAGGAAGAACTCTGCAGCTCAGAAAAATGACATCTCTTGTTAAGGCTCGAATTAACTTCGACGATTTTTGCGTCCCTAACGAGGAGGAGCTTATGAATGCCACCAAGGAGATTTTTGAAATCATTCAGCACGTGAAGGATCTTCATTTGGGACCTCATTACTTTAAGGTGTGTGTATGATCTTGCTTATTTTGTGAAATGAGTTTTAAAATCCACAACTCGATGCTTGACTTTTGATAATATCTTTCTTTCTAAAGTCTGAGTTGGTGTTTTTTTTTTTTTTGTATTATTATTTCAAGTGTATTGGTCTTTTATTTCTACAGTGAGGAAACAAAATCATGCAAATTTCAGAGAACCTATAGGAACCAACACTTGAAATCTTCAATTTAGGGTCAATGGCCTGTAACAGCCCTCATGGTTCTTATCTGTTATTTGTTTGTTTTGTTACATAAAGGTGGTATGAAATGGTTGAAGTGAGAGATATTTTCACTCTTCTTGTAGATGTAGCGGAGTTCGCAGAAGAGATTCTTTTTTTTTTCATAAATAATTTTGTTTTAATATTCGGAAAACTTGTCGCAGTATACTATGTGGAACAAGGAGTAGATTAGTAGAGTGAAATAGCCAAATAGGAGATCCTAGTGCCAAGAAGACATTTCATTATGAAACAGGTATCATAATGCAATTTGGTTCTCATTTTTCTATACAAAAAATAGAAGTAATAAGCCAAATTGATTAGAAGCATATTGGTTTGTAAAATTTATGGAGTGGATCGGGGGAGAATAGTTTTTTTTTTCAACCAAGTGATGATTTTTGTGTTTACGTTGCAATTCATTTTATGTTTTCAGAAAACCTGTTTCATGTCATAAAGGTACGGCCCTTGTAATCTTCATTTAGGGTCAGTTTTCAGGGTGTGTGATTACTTTTGGCTATTGAATATGAATGAACCTATAAATAGGGATCGATATATGTGAAAAAGTGAAAGGTTTTATAAAAATCAATCGTGCCCATTTCCTTAATTTTCTTAGTATTTACAAGTTGAGGAGTTAACTAAATTACAAGTTATATTTAGTAAAAAATAGTACTACATTTTACACGTGCTCATTTCTGTAATGTCTCTTACCATTGAGAATCAAATTTAACTACTACGAAGAGATTACAAAACAATTACATGCACTCATTTCCTTATATTAGCAAGTTATTACACATTGATCGATTAAATTAACTACCAGGAAGAGATTATGTGAAATATGTTGTAGTTTCTATGCAAATGTATAGGTGTTTTGCGGTATCTCTATTCTAATTTTGGATCTTTTTTAGATGTAACACAAGAAAAAAAGGGAAAATAAGAATAAGAAGTCAGAGTCCTAGATTTTTTGTCCTTGCACAATGAAGAAAACTGTATTTTACATGTTCGAACAAGTGTTGTTAAACTGTTCGAAATGTGTGATGAATAGATTATATCGTATTGCAATTACAGGCATTTGCATGTTGTCTTATGTATTACTCCATATTTATATTTTTTCTGCACAATGTTTAACAGGCTATATCAGAGTTGGTGGTAAGTGGTTGGAAGATTCCAGTATCTAGGCGAACTTGTTTGTCGATACTTACTTTCAATGAAGATGAGCCCAACATTACTGGCATTATTGCATTGTTGGAATCTTCTCCAAACCTTGAGAAATTTGTCATAGATGGTTATGAACCTGGGGGGGTAATCTTTCACTTTTCAAGTTCGATTTATCAATATCTCTTGATTTTAATCTGCTTCAAACTATACATTTTAGTTTTTTTTTTTTTTTTTTTGTACATGGAAAAACTGTTTGATTATCATTTTTTGCTTGACATACACTTTTCACATGAAGCAGGAGGGCAAGGTTTCTGATATACTGTGTATATATATATATATATATATATATATATATATATATATTGTGTAAATTACTAAATTAAGTTATGAGCATTTCAGTATATTCATCCTTAATCCTTTACTAAAGAATACATCAAAATAATTTATTTGTGAACATTTTTTTTACTAATGTGAAGGTGTTTATAAGTATACAAAGTACTGTACATGTTTTTACCCGAATTTTGTCTGAGCAAATTTAAATTCCTTACTTTGTGTTTTCTATATTGCTTCTGACAACAATTTTTAACAAAATGTTGGAGTTCCACGACTTCCATCAAATATCAATTGATTTACTTATATATACATACACACACACTGACTAGCATACACATAAAAATGCAATTAATTATAATATTAAAAAAAGGCCTCCATTTGTTTACAATTAAATACTACTATCAAGTTCCAATTTTTAACTACCAAAACATGCTTAGGTGGGCTGGATCACAAGAAAAGGTAGTTGAATATAATTTTTGCATTCTCATAAAAATCTGAAAGTTAAGTGCAAACAGTTAGGGTATTAATGTTTTATTGGATAATTAACTGAAATATTCTTTGCATTTATCAATTGGGTCCACTAGTTTACATTCCTAGCTCATTGCTGACATGACTCATGATGCAGACCGAGTCATATTGTCATTATGTATGAAGTTGATACTTGATACTTCAGGTGACATGCACCTAATTCTATAAGGTGATGGATGCATGATATAGTTTTTTTAGTTAAGAAATAGTCTTGTTGCAAATGCATATATATATATGGTTTCATGTTAATATTATTCCAAGAGCTCTACCTCATATGATCACATCTGCCATGTGTTAACAATTCAGATTGCTTTGACATAAATTCTTGCTTTGGTTGTCGTTTCAGGAAGTCTGGGATGAGACTGCGAAGGGTGATTTGGATTGCGACTTATTGCATCTAAAGAGTGTCAAATTTATTCAGTTTGCAGTCCCGGTTTTCGGAGGTGAGCCAATGCTAACAGTGGCCCGAGCTCTCCTCAAGAGAGCACCGGTCCTGGAAGAGATGGAGGTTGTGTTAAGAAGTAGAGAAATATCTGACTATGTTAAGATTGGTCAAACACTCCTTACTTACCCAAGATCATCTGGAAAGGCAGTAATCCGACTGTATTAATGATCTTGCCATTGTGCGATTTTGGTGTTCAAGAGAAGGGCTGGTGGGGATTTCTCAGACTAATGTGGAGAATGTAACCTTATTAAATTCCGTTGAGAGATTTGAATCTTTAATGCAATTGTTTGTTTCCCTTCCTGTTGTATGTCTTACCGGGAAAAGAATCTTCTCGTTGTTGTTTCATTCTCAAATTTCAAATGTTTCCCTGGCCAATGGCCCAATGTTTCAATCTCAAATTTGCCCTAGAAATTTAGGCAACTTTTTTATACCATTATTGCGGTCTTTAACGTATTTGTCTCAGTCCATAAGAATTTTTATACCATACTCTACGAGAACTCTATGAGAGAGAATGATTACACTTTCTCTTTTGTATTGAATGGTCAGGCTACGTTTGGATCCCACGATAAATACAAGATAGTTGCGGACTAATTAGTCCGTGTTTGGTTTGATCTTGTTCGACCCGCTAGACATAAATAGCACGCTACAAACTATTGTTTGCCTTTAAAAGAATTATCAGCCCAAAATGGGAAGTTGTCTGACCCAATTGAATAGTAACTAAGTTAATTATGAAAATTACTGAATTGCCCTCATATATATAAAGCATAAAAATTACACTTTCCTATCAATTTTCTCATTTCACTCTCCATCTTCTTCCATAAGCGATTCTAATGTTTAGGTTTTTACTATTCATCTCTTCAAATCACAAAATTATAATACGGAATTTCATTATAAATTATTTATATAAAGCTTGGAGAAGAAGAAAATAGATTTTGGTAATCTTTGTCTGTTCAGGCTCAACGTCGGTGACGACGCGAAAACTTTGTCGTAGAAGCTAACGCGGTCAAAATAAATTTATAAAGTTCCTAAACTAAACACAAGATAACAAGTGATAAGTATAGAGTCGATCCCACGAGGAAGCAATTACAATTTAGTTAATCTCGACTTTGCCCAAATAGTGTCACAATAAAAAGGTTTTGAGTTGGTTATTGTGGTCACAACGTTTTATCAAACTACTAACTAACAGAAATAAGAAATCTAATTAACCCAAACTAACATGCAGAAATAATAAACTAAACACTTTGTCCAAACTGTAAACAGAAAATAATTAATCAAACTGAAATCAAATAAAGGAAAGCAGGCTTCTGGGCTCACGGCTTCTCTCTGGGTTATCTGGGCAAACTACCGATCCCTGGCACTAATGGTTTTAACTGATGGTTTGTCAATCGATTATAGGATGTCGAACAAAGTATAAGTAAACCTATTAAGTCACGCCTACAGTTACCCCACCCCAATCCGTCCTTACTGGGTAAAAAAGGCAAGGTATACTTATGCCTAATCCCCTGAGTCTAGTCAATTCGATACCTATGTGGTCGCATGGATCTAGTTTTCCCAAACTCGCATTACTCTCTCGACGAACCCAATTCGGCCAATAGCATTTCCGGAAATCTGAATCATACGATCGCAAAGCTCCAACACGTTCTAGCGCTATGCCCGGGATGGAGTTGTATACTTAATGTCTAGATTTAAGTATCGTAAACTCCCGATCATAGCATTTAATCTATTTAAATGAATAATCGTTTGCTTTTAATTATTTATAATTAAATAAATGCAAAATATAGTTCTGGATTATACACGTTGTAGTTAGTATGGTGTGCGTCGTCACACGGAAGATCATACTATCAGTCACTCGTATATAATCAAACAGTAGCTCACGACCTAGATGGACAAGAACTAATCCATCGGTATAGTCGTTGTATGAGAGAGAAAATAATTGGTCTTGATTATTTTATCATACTTGTCACTTGGTGTATTGAGCGGATCGCTTGAGATTTATCGATTAGGATTGCCTTGGATAATCGATTTAAATCTCTGAGTATTATATTCTTAATCCCTTATATTATTGCGGGTGTGTGCATTTAATATTAGTGACTTTGATTTTCTAAAGGAATTGATTGATTAGAATAACCGATCAATTACCGGCAAAGTTGGGTCACGGTATTTTATGTATGACATGCCGTGAATTCTTGACGGGAAAACGTGTCCTCGAAAGGGTTGATAATATCCCCGAGATGAGTTCATAAGGAATTATTATGTAAACCTCATGAGTGGATTTGTTCCGCATAATAATTAAAGTTGAATGGTACTAGTCTCGGATATAAGAGATAAATAAATTAATTAAGCAATAAATTAATTTTATTCATGGATATTTATATCTTAAACACATGGAATAAATAATACTACCGGAGAAAATATTATTTGATATAATATGGTGAATATTAGGAGTGCAATTATATTTATATAGTGGAAGTAATTATATAATTAATATTAATTGATTAATAGATTTGGGCTTGGGCTCAATTTAATCATTAATATTGGGAGTCCAATATTCCACCTCCTTTAGATCCCTACGTAGCCTATAAAAGCACTACATGGTCTTCACAATTAGAACACAAGACAAGAATATCATTAGTTGATAGTTCTAGAGAGTTGTGAAGGAGATCCATAGGAGTTCGGAGGATCGTCGCCCACACGACGTTCGAACGAGGTGCAAGGAATACGTAGGAAGATTCAAAGGTCTTCAAATCAATCTCGTTTCTCTGCACAACGATATCGCAGGTAAAATCGTTAAACACCCTTGTATGATTTTATGTGATTTAAAATCGTGATATATACATGAACGAAAGATCCGGAAAACGTATGAACTTCGGGGACGGGGATTCTAGATCCCCGGCGAAGCTCGAGAGAAACCCTCGGCTGGGAGCCGAGGGTGGCGGTCGGCCTAAGGCACGACCTCCGGCGTGCACGAGGGAGGCCCCGGCTGGAGCCGGGGCGAGCGATCGACCGTGAGGTCGATCGCGGGGCTGCCGCAGGCTGGTGCCGCGGCTGGAGCCCCTCCTCCCGTCGGATGGTGGCGGTGAGTCGCCGGACTCACCGCCGGGGGCTGTTCCGAACAGCCCCACGGGGATGCACGCGCATCCCCGGCGATCGCCATGCACGGCGATCGCGAACCCCACACGGGGTTCGGCTAGGGTTTAGCCGCGGGTTCATCCCGCGGTGATGCTCTCGTCGAGCCCGGCTCGTGCGGCGTTCGCGATTGGTTCTCCGGCGAACGGATTTCGGTCGGGTTATCGTTTCCGCAATTTTTGATAGCCAGGGATATCGATTTCCAACAATTGGTATCAGAGCGTTGGTTCTAGTTCATGTATATGTTCGATTTTATGTTCTACCTTGCAGGGTTTCCGACTATTATGGCTTGTTAATTATTTGTTAATTATTTTCATAATTTTTTTTAAACTCTCGGACAAGTCGAGATTCATTTTGTGTGGATTTATTATTATTATTATTTGTAATAGTAAAAATTCGAGGGTTGACCGAATTTATGATTTATTATTATTGTTCTATGTTTTCCGGAAATTGTATAGGGTCGATTTCATGTATAGAATCGATACCGGAATTGTAATTTAAATTTGTAATTTAATTTTACGTTGGATCGATGTTGGAACGATCGCCGGAGACGAGGTGTGACGAAGGAGACGATGAAGAGGGAAGGATCGGGATCGATCAATCCCCATGATCGATCCCATGAGGATCGATCGACCCGGGCTGCCCGCGGGAGTTCTCGGCCACGCCGGCCACCGGAGGTGGTGGCGCGTGGGCTGGGGCGGCAACGGCGGTGGTGGTCGATGGTGGGGGGGCGCGGGGATCCCCACCCCGTGCTTCTCCTACCCTAATCCGACTTTCCTAATTTAGTTCGGTTTTCCTATTTTGAGTGTTCTTTTTTTTTTTTGAACTCTAATGGATAAGGAAAAAAATTAATTTGGAATTAATTTATTTCCTAATTGATTATTCCTATTTTATGGGAATTTTCATGGACATGGAAATTAATTAATTTGGAAAGTAGAAGAGTCCTAATTTATTTTATTTTCTTATTCTATTATGGAAGTCTTCTAGAATATTCTAAGTTTGACTTGGATAGGATTCTAGAAATTTAATAGAATTAGAAAGGAAAAATAAATAAATAAAAATATTAATGATATTTAATTTAATTTTTGATTTATTCGATTGACTTAATTTTCGAATTAAGTATCTTTTTGATTTATTAAAAATAAATAGATTTAAATATTAGAATTAATATTCTCGTCACATGGAGCATTCAAGAACGAAGACTGAAAACTAGAAGATGCGTACAAGGATGGAATAAAGCCATAATAGTCGAAAAATAATATTCTAGTATTATTTTGACTATGTGATAATATTTATGTGCTTTAATTTCATGTATGCATGCTTATGTGTATTTAATTATGCATTAGATAGCGTATCCCTTTGTTATAAAAAGCTAAGTGGAGAGGGAATGGAAACATTCTCATGGTCTCCATTACTGTTCTCTTGGTAACTTTTATGGACTTTTGAAGTTCGTATAGACAAGTCATTGGAGGAGAATTATTGTAATTCCTTTTACAAGATACATTGATTAAGTTTATCAAACAATGTCTAATTTGTCTTTCTGAAACTGATTTCAAGTCGACTCATTCTCACCCCGGGGAGTGGAATGGAGTCAAATCCACTTGGTCATGTGGATGACACAAATTAGAGACTTTCGTATTTTTGGATCGATCGTCTGCTCGGCTCCCTCATTCTATGAGAGATGGGGTTGTTCGCATGGTGAATCACTGGTAAGAAACTTCGAGTTTCACTTATGATTTACCACGTCTTGATTCACAAGATTAAATGTTTCGAGTAATTGGGAGTCAATTATATAAATCTTTTGGTGCAGTAAACGTCCACACGAACGTGGCTTGCTATACTGATGGGATTTTGGATTAATTGATGTAGACAGTTATAGGGAATTGTGAAGGATTGTAAGTTATCGTAAACGTCCACACAAACGTGGCTTGCGGTAATATAGCAATTCCAAACGATTCACCTTAGTACTGAGTAATGGTTTACACTTAGGTACGCTTTATAGTATTCTTCCCAACGAAGTAACGCTATAATGATGTACGACCGAAGTAAATCTAATTGCGAAATCGTTTGGATAGGTAAACGTCCACACTAACGTGGCTTGCCATATCTGATGGGATTTTAGATGTGATTAGTAATTTAATGATATTATTTGAGGGAGATAATATCGGAGATTAAATTGATTGTTTGTTTATATGTGCTTATAGGTTTAGAGAATAGCTATGAATCCACTTTCTGTAACACTCAAGGAGAATAAACTCACTGGCCCAATTATATTGATTGGAGGAGAAACTTGGACATTGTCCTAACTTCTGAGGAGTACAAGTTTGTACTTCATGATCAATGCCCTGCTGAGCCCACGAATGCCTCAACTGATGAGGAAAGAACGACATATAGGAGGTGGAAAAAGGCTGATGAGATGGCTAGGTGCTATATTTTGGCTTCAATGTCAAATGTACTCCAAAACCAGCATCAGTCAATGGACACCGCCTATGACATGTTGTTTAACCTCAAGGAGATGTTTGGGCATCAAGACCGTGCGGCTAGGCAAGATGCAATGAGAGTCCTTATGACAACTACTCAGTCTGAAGGAACGCCCGTAGGGGAGCACGTTCTTAAGATGATGGGTCTGTTGAATGAGTTGGAGATCCTAGGAGCTGAAATTGATGGGGAGACGCAAGTCGACATCATACTCCAATCTCTGGCCTCTGGTTTTGAGCAGTTCCGTATAAGCTATAATATAGGTAAACTATCTTATTCTCTAGCGGAACTCCTGACTGAACTGACAGCGGCAGAGGGGATCTACAAGAAGGGCAAGTCTCAAGCACTTGTAGCTACCAAGTCCAAAGGCTTTAAGCCTAATGGAAGTAGAGGGAAGAAAAGGAAGCAAGTCTGGAAACCCAGTGGTGCCATGAGGCAAGGACCGCGTGAAGGGACCAGCAAGCCTAAGGGCAAGTGCTTCCGATGCAAGAAGTCTGGACAATGGAGGTCTGATTGTCCTCTCAAAGGTACGAATTCTTCTTTAGTCATTAAAACATAGTCAGCGGTATTATCTACCAGAAATCTGGTGTGTAGATATGGAACCACTGACGGTATGTGCATTTTAAATGCAGGAGTTCCAGAAAACCCGGCGACTTAGAGAAGAAGAGTTCAAGTCTACATAGGCAAAGTTGTAGATGAGGCAGTTGTTGCAGTGGAAGCATTTTATCTGCTTTTAGTAGTTATAGGATTTCATTTCAAGTTATTGTTTTTATGTACCCCTTTTATTTTAGAAAGAACTACGTTCTGGTTTTCTATTATTAATGAATGGATATTTTATTTCTTATAATCATTTGGTGGTTATTGAGAAGAAATGATGGAATTATCTATTCTGGTACATTAGTAAGCAATATGTGAATGATGAATCCTAAAGTCTGCCACGATGCAACAAACCGTATTATATTTAACTCGTTTTAACTATTAGAAGTATTTCTTTATTGAATCATTATACTTGTAGATTTTATGCTAAGTAGTATTTATTCAAATAAGATTCAAATGTCGAAAATTGATTTGATCAATTAAGTTGAAGGAGTGGACCTTCCGACCTAAGAATTGAATTTGGAAGATAATACAAACTAAGCAAACCTTTCTGGATAAAGGATGTAGAATCCGGACAAGTATTGAAATTGATTAGCACTGATTTATGCAGACCTATGTCTAATCAGACAAGAGAGGTATGAGTACTTCATTCGATGAATACTCAAAGTATGGATTAGAATACTTGATATGCCACAAGAGTAAGTGTTTTGACAAGTCAATGGACACAAGGCTATAGTGGAAGAACTATCAAAGTATATTCATAAGTAGCCTGCGATCTGATCGCAGAGGCTAGTACCTGTCTAAAGACATAGCATAATCAGTAATTGAAATTAGATTCCAAATGACTACACCATACACTTCAAGTGTAGACATGGTGTATTATGAATAAGAAATGAATTTCTAATGAAATGGTAAAAGAAAGAGTTAATCGGAAATACCTATGTTCTATGGATATTTATGAAAGACAACGGCGCATTTCGATGTGGTTGTAAAATATCCTAGAAGAACAAAAGTTATGTGTTCAATAGTACTATGAACCACAAGGACGTTATAAGTTCTAACGCCCGGTTCTTAGAGGAATAATATTAGATGAAACACAAAGCCCAAAGTGACAAGATACCTTAGAATGAGAGAAAAGGACAAAGACTGGAAACCAGCCAAACCGAGTAGCGGTACACCACTAATTGCACCTACTGTTATTACTGTTTGTACACCAGAACACCATTGTAGTGGGAGGTTGCTGATCAACCGGAGATATTCATAAAGACTAGAAGGGTTTAGAACTCTGGATCTAGTAGACATGAAATCGATCCCTGGATCTACATGGAGGCAGTACTAGATCTAAATATGTCTTCTTAAGAGAGACAAGATCATTTAGAGTACAAGCTTAGTTGATCCATTTATGGATTGTAACAAAGCTATAATTCATGGTACTTGCGAATTGATGAGAAAGTCCATTTGATGAATTCATCAAAAGGCATGGACGAATAGTGTGTATTGGAAACGTAATGGAAACAAGGTGGTGTTTCTCGGAGATTTTATGTAGATAACATTTCATCATTGGTAACAATGTAAAAGCGTTGTCAGACATAAAATAATGGTTGTCTAAGATAAATCGATATATAAGATAGAGAAGAAGTTGGAACGTGTTCTTAAGATCTAGGATCTTGAGAAAAGAACATTATACTTCTCCTAGAAATCTTATACGATTAAGGTTTGTTTTAACATGCATAATTCCAAGAAGGGTATGTTACCTTTCAAACATGGAATGCATCTATCTAAAGGCATGTGTTTTGAACACATAAAGGAGATATAAGCAGTGAAAGCAATTTCCTACACTTTGAGTGTGGAAAGCTTTAAAATGCGATGCTAAAAAACGAGAACCAGATATCGACTATGCAGTTGGCATAGTGGGAGGATATCAAAGTAATCCTGGAAGGAATATTCGACTGCTGTAAAAGTACTTTCGAAGTACTGTTCTAGACTACGAAGCAGACGAGCTCTTTTCTTTGGATTACATTTCTCAGATCTCTAATCAAATCAGGATCAGTGAAAGTCGATATCAGGCTATGTGTTCACTTGTAAAAAGAGGTGGAGCTTTAAAATGGATGAGTGATAAGCACGATGCTTTTTGGACTCAACCATGGGTAACCAAACAGCAGCCTCAGAGGCAGCGGAAGTTGTGGTAAAGCTCTGGGATAACCTCTGGACTTGGATATAATTCTTGGTTTACCAAAGGCTATTTAGATAGTGGTGCAATGGCAAACTGAAAGAAATCATAAGTCCATAGTGATGATAACACACAGAGCAAGTACCACCTGATACGAGTCATCGTCAAGTGAGACGACGATGTAGTCACCAAGATAACTTCGGAGACGGCAACTTAGAATGCTCATGCACGAGGCACTTCTTGAGAAGTGCAGATCAAGCACGTGATGGGTAGGGAGTCGGGAGTTTGGAAGAAATGACTAGACCTTAGTATAAGTGGAAGATTGATGGAGTTGTATACTTAATGTCTAGATTTAAGTATCGTAAACTCCCGATCATAGCATTTAATCTATTTAAATAAACAATCGTTTGCTTTTAATTATTTATAATTAAATAAATACAAAATATAGTTCTGGATTACACACGTTGTAGTTAGTATGGTGTGCGACGTCACACGGAAGATCATACTATCAGTCACTCGTATATAATCAAACAGTAGCTCACGACCTAGATGGACAAGAACTAATCCATCGGTATAGTCATTGTATGAGAGAGAAAATAACTGGTCTTGATCGCTTGAGATTTATCGATTAGGATTGCCTTGGATAATCGATTTAAATCTCTGAGTATTTTATTCTTAATCCATGATATTATTGCCGGTGTGTGCATTTAATATTAGTGACTTTGATTTTCCAAATGAATTGATTGATTAGAATAACCGATCAATTACCGGCAAAGTTGGGTCACGATATTTTATGTATAATATGCCGTGAATTCTTGACGGGAAAATGTGTCCTCGAAAGGGTTGATAATATTCCCGAGATGAGTTCATAAGGAATTATTATGTAAACCTCATGAGTGTATTTGTTCCGCATAATAATTAAAGTTGAATGGTACTAGTCTCGGATATAAGAGATGAATAAATTAATTAAGCAATAAATTAATTTTATTCATGGATATTTATATCTTAAACACATGGAATAAATAATACTACCGGAGAAAATATTATTTGATATAATATGGTGAATATTGGGAGTGCAATTATATTTATATAGTGGAAGTAATTATATAATAAATATTAATGGATTAATAGATTTGGGCTTGGGCTCAATTTAATCATTAATATTGGGAACCCAATATTCCACCTCCTTTAGATCCCCTACGTAGCCTATAAAAGCACTACATGGTCTTCACAATTAGAACACAAGACAAGAATATCATTAGTTGATAGTTCTAGAGAGTTGTGAAGGAGATCCATAGGAGTTCGGAGGATCGTCGCCCACACGATGTTCGAACGAGGTGCAAGGAATACGTAGGAAGATTCAAAGGTCTTAAAATCAATCTCGTTTCTCCGCACAACGAGATCGAAGGTAAAATCGTTAAACACCCTTGTATGATTTTATGTGATTTAAAATCGTGATATATACATGAACGAAAGATCCGGGAAACGTATGAACTTCGGGGACGGGGATTCGAGATCCCCGGAGAAGCTCGAGAGAAACCCTCGACCGCCGGCGTGCACGAGGGAGGCCCCGGCTGGATCCGGGGCGAGCGATCGACCGTGAGGTCGATCGCGGGGCTGCCGCGGCTGGCGCCCCTCCTCCCGTCGGATGGTGGCGGTGAGTCGTCGGACTCACCGCCGGGGGCTGTTCCGAACAGCCCTACGTGGATGCACGCGCATCCCCGGCGATCGCCATGCACGGCGATCGCGAACCCCACACGGGGTTTGGCTAGGGTTTAGCCGCGGGTTCATCCCGCGGCGATGCTCTCGTCGAGCCCGGCCCGTGCGGCGTTTGCGATTGGTTCTCCGGCGAACGGATTTCGGTCGGGGTATCGTTTCTACAATTTTTTATAGCCCGGGATATCGATTTCCAACAGCTAGGTACTTTCTACTCGGTTTGATCAATCTCTGGTATCTCAAAGTGTAAGGTTTTCCTAACGACCAAATTAGTCCGCCCAAACCTGCAAGAATGTAGTTAAGCCTCAACTGTGTAATCGGGAACAAACCCCAGGCAGTTAACTAAGCCCTATCAACCTCACGGTTCTATCCTAGCCCAGAGTCCCCCGTTGATCAGCCCTTTGCCCTGTCGCCCTGGATATTTAGCTACTCATATGCAAGAAAATAAAACAAGAAATAATCTGGAAAACGAAACTGAAATTCATAAGAACTGAAATCGGAAATTGTTCAAACTAAATAAATAAAAACATAAATTAAAGCCATAAAGCATGTAAATTGTTTTTATCCCTTAGGCACGATCAACTTCAAAAGAAATAACTTGGCCGAAAATCTCCAAGCTCTTCAATCGCCGGAGACTGCTTCGTGAACGGGGTCGTGAATTGGTGTTCTCTCTTCTCCAGCTTCTCTTCCTTATATAGGCTCGAATTAGGGTTGCGGGATCGCAGTTGCATGGGCCGCTGCATGGGCTTTCCTTTTCCGGCGCCGCTAAGTACTTTCCATCTTTAGCTCCAGCCGCCTTTGCCTTTGCCCTGCTGGCAATCCGCTTCCCAAACTCTTCACAGGTACTTCTCTCCCACAAGTGGTCGGACCAGGCACGGTACTTGGTAATCGATCCGGGTCTTTAGCTTCATGACTCTGCCCAAACTGGCTGGTTTGCCTGACGAGGCCAAACTGTTCGGTCACTACACGCTCCAGATCGTTGTTTGCCCAAAGAAAGGGGTTTTCTTGCCTCTTTTGCCCAGTGCGCCACCTGCTTCCTGTTTGCCTGCATACTCTGCCCAAACACTCTACTGTGCCCTCCCATACACATAAAACAGACTCAAACTGACTCAATAAAGGGCTCAAGATGAGCAAATAAAATGGCTCATCAGTCGGATTCCACGCCCTCATGGTCCACTGGTTATTTTCGATTTTTAGCCATGGATTGAGGAGTAATGGGATGTTTATGTATTTATGTGATTATTTATTTATTTTTTTTGTTTCGAATTTTTAGTTAACTTTTGTGCCTAAAAAATCAAAAGTAAAATTAGATTTCTCGTTTTTCTTGAGAAAAATGTATGGGTGAGAAAAAAAAATATAGAATTAAAAATACAAATAGAAGATATTTTTTTCATTTTATTTTGAAAAGGGTTAAACCTAGTGTAATAGTGATAATACGCCAATGTACACCAAACACTCGTTTGTGAACAATACATGTAGGTTAAGATTCTTATTTTTTTTAGATAACTTATCACCCGTTTACTAGCTTGGACTACCAAACAAAGCCTTAGGCCCCGTTTGGTAGCCAGGTTAAATGTATGTTAGATAGGTTAACAAAATAAACTTGTGTTTGGTTTCATCTTGTTGGGCCCGTACCCGTGTTAGATAAGGGGTGAATTTATTTACACCTCAAACTTTACTATACTCACCCCTTTTATTACTTCACCTTCCTCTAATTATAATTTTGATAATCCCACCCCCCTTCTAATGTCTAATTTACCCTTTTAATATAACACAAATCTAACTTTACTAAATACGAAGAACGAATTCCATTCACAAACTGGGTTGTGCTTCATCTCTTCTCCGACGAGGGTAGCGGCTCCGACAAAGAGGGGTTATGGCAGCGGGTGCTCGGATGGCTTGAGGTCAACTCGGCGACTCAATTAGGTAAGCGGCGGTGAAGTGTCGTGGTCTCACGCACTCTAGCGGTGGCGAGTTTCGTAGGGTGGAGGGCAATCGAGTGCCGACGACCGGAGGGATCTTCAGCATCGTGTTTGAGACTAAGGGGTGGAGGTTAATTGTGCGGCCGTGATCTTGGCTACATCCTCGTAACGTGTTCAGGAGGTTGAAGGCATTAGATCTCTGTTGGGGTTTCGGGGTGACGTCACGACTCACAAAGGAGCCTGGACTTTTTCTTCGATTCAGTACCGGCAGATCTCGAATATGGCGTGACAGGGGTGTGGCGAGAGAGGTACGGCGAACTCCGGCCATCTGAATTTTCGTCTTCTCGCGTGCGCCTGATTTTTTTTTCTCAATTTTTTTTTTCAATTTTACATGTAAGGGTAATATAGATAATTAACATCTATCAAAAAATTTAAAAAATAAAAAAGGGGTGAGTTTAGTAATGTTGGAGGTGTAAATAAACTCACCCTTAGATAAGTAGCCCTCTATTAATTATTGTTTACTTTCAAAAGAATTATCAGCTCAATATGGAAAGTTGGGCTGTCTTAGTTATACAGTAACTAGGTTAAATGGAGAAATTACGAAATTACCTTCATGTATATACAACCTCAAATCACATTCCCTTTCATTTTTCCAATTTCATTCTCCTTTAGCCGATTCAAGGTTTAAGTTTCTATTCTTCATCTCCTCAATTCACATAATTAAAATACAGAATTTCACTATAAATATTTCTATTATCACTGATGGAAAAGAGAACGATATATTTGGAAATTTTTGTATGCTCTGGCTCAACGCCGGATTCCACGGGCATCATGTCCCGCCTCTAATTTTCGATTTCCAGCTATGGATTGAGGGAGGGAGGGAGAAGGTCCGACTGTTAATAATAATTTTGGCACTTATTTATTGATTATTTTAAATTCCTTTTCTTAAAAAATTCTCATAAAGAAAAGATTGAGTCTCCTTAAAAATCCAGTGTTTTTTTTAAGTAGTGCAAATGATAAATCCAAGTTTTGTTTTCGAGTTAATTTTTGTTTTTAAAAAAGCAAAACCAAAACTGGATTTCCCGTCTTCCGATTGAGGAAAGATTGTGAGAGAAAAAGAAAATGAAAAAGGATTGAGAAAAAAATTGTGAGAGAAAAAGAAAATGAAAATTGTTAAACATACCATAACAGTGATAACACAAACATGTACACCAAACAACAGTTTATTGATACCGTTGTAAAATTACGATTGTTATTTTGTTAGATAACTTATCATTGGGTTTATTAGTTTGGGCTACAAAACGGGGCCTTAACGTAGAAGAATGATACCATATTCTTTTTTTTCTTTTTGTAATTTAAAAAGATATTATATTTTTTTTCTTTTGTAATTTACAAAGAAAGTGTAACTAGTCTTATGACAGAGAATGATCGGACTTTCTTTAATTTACAAAGAAAGTGTAATTATTTTTTAATTTATAAAGAAAGTGTAATTATTTTATAAAACAGAATTCATATTTTAAGATTTGTCAAATTTCTTTTGTAATTTACAAATTAAGAGTGACTATTCTTATGAGACAAGTAATAATTTTAAGTTACAATTTTCATAAAATGATTTTTTCAAATTATAAATCCAAAATTTGCATTTGTCGAAATATAACTCGAATCGAAATGAAAAACTAATTAACGTAGTGGCCGTCTGTCCAATATTTCTCAAGACTCTCATAATTAATTAATGGGTGATGTATATATATATATCACCATCGAATTAATAAGTGCCGCAAGATAATGTGAGAAAAAGGGACCGGCCGTGATCAGGGTCTATTAGATTCTACACTTGGTGTATTACTCTGGTAGCATCTTAACCGTTGATGCATACACTATACACGTCGGTGTGTGTGATTGTGTGTGCACTTGTATAAAATAATATTAAATCAACGGTTATTAAATGCATGATGTACTCCACCGGGTGTAGCATAGATAAAACCCGTGATCAATCCTCCCGCGGGTTGACTTTGGAGGTGAGATAATGTGAGAAAAAAGGACCGGCCGTAATCAGTCCTCCCGCGGGTTGACTTTGGAGGTGAATGGTGTATTCCTTCAAAAATCTATAGGAGTTTAATGGACATTTAAAATCTTCAAATATTTAATTTAAATTTTAAGAGTCCATTAAAATTCTAAAATATTCAATTAAGATATTAAAAAGTCTTAAAAAATTTATAGGTATTCAACACCATTTTAATAGTTTATGGATTGTAATAGATTCTCTTTCAAAATTATAACTAAATATGACTGTTCAAAATTTCACATAATTAGAAGAGGTTTCGACGAACTTTTTTCCAACAATAAAACTCAAACATGAAAAAAAAACATCGTTATTTAAAAAAAATTCTATTTAAAAAAATTGATCTTATCATATTTTCGTTAAAAATAACTATTTATATAACATATTAATAATAAATTATTTTGTACTATTTATTATGTACAATAATATGTTTTTAATAACAATCCAACTATAATAAATTTATATTATTAATATTATTATTCAGTTTAATTAAAAAGTTATTTATGATCTTTTATTTACAATATTGTATTGTTTAATATTCCATAGAATATAATCAAAATTCACCACGTAACATCAATGGAGATTTTTTTTTTAATTTGATATTTCAAAATCAACAAAATTGATAAATGAAGAACAAATATTGCTAAAACGAAGGAAGTAGACAATGAGTTCCAAGTATAAAAGTAATAGTAATAAAAATAAAAATAATAATTTTTTATTTTATCTTTCTAAAAAATTGATTTTTTTGCATAAAAGTATGTTTATATACATTTGTATCAATAGTTGAAATCTTTGAACGTCCACATAAATCAATAAAAAATATATCTTACAATTTTTTTATCTATAAAAATATATGAAAATCAATGTTAAAGTCAGCCAGACTCTGCCAAGAGTCTGTGGGTTTTAAAAATCTATAAATTTTTTAAAGTCCATTAAAATTCTACGAATTCCTAAACGAATAAACCCCCTTAATTTTGTTCCGAATTGATTTGTTTATTGTTTAGGAAGATTATAATTATATTGAAAATATAATTATACCTTTTTTTATAGGATTTAGAGTTATATTAAGAAATGAATTTATTCTTAATTTTAATTGTTTCGAATTTGATAGGTTTACTACGTCTATAAATTGATATTCTCAGGTAGGGGTGTGAACCGGTCCAAGACCGGACCGGACCGGACCGGAACCGGTTTGGACCGGGATCGGAATCTTAAAATTTCAAGGACCGGAGACCGGACCGGTATTAATCCGGTCCGGACCGGACCGGACCGATAAATTCCGGTCCGGTCCGGGTTTAGACCGGTTTGGACCGGTTTTATTTATTTAATTAAATTTTATTTATTTTTTAAAATTATTATATTTAATATTAATTTAAATCGAAATAGTAGTTCAATATATTAATAAATATACATAGGAAATATGAATAAATTAAATTGATAAATAAAAATAATTAAATTAGACAAAATATTTCATATTAAAAAAATAAAATTCTAAATTTTTATGTATTATTTTATATATAAACACATATTTATATATATAATATATATATAAATAATAATATATATATTAAAATTTCGGGTTTCCGGTCCGGATCGGAAAATTCCGGGTTTAGACCGGACCGGACCGGAACCCGGAATCTCAAAAATACTCGAACCGGAGACCGGACCGGATGCAACCGGTCCGGTCCGATTCCGGTCCGGTCCGGACCGGTTCCGGTCTTTTTTCCGGTCCGGTCTTATTTTGCACACTCCTATTCTCAGGTAGACAAAAATCATAGAGTGAATTATTGTAAGTCTCGACGATGTAGTGAATTTCTCAACAATCTCGTGGTTTTTTCCGCACTTTGGGTTCCACATAAATTTTTGTATTCGTTCTTTTTCGTTTATCTTTTTCTATTGCCATCTCATTTATATTTTCGAACGGTGCACGATTTGTATTTTAAATCGCAACAAATGGTATCAGAGAGTATCATAGAAGAGTATCGTAGAAAGCTAACACACTCATTTTCATGAGTTAATTTGAATTATTCATTTTTATTATGTAAAGAGATTCAATGATTTAATAAAAAATAAATAAAAAAATTTACTGTAAACAATTATTAGTATTTATTTATTTTGGTAAAGGTCAACATAGGAAAATAAAAAGTATAATACAGTACTGCGCATAGGGAATGAAACCCCACCTCATCACAGAGCTAACATGGTAGCTCTCCAACCAACCAACCAACAAAAAAACATATAACACTAAAGTACAAACACAATCACCAGGCTATATATCATACCCTCTTCAATGCCCGTGCCTGAAGAGAATCAGGTAGTCGTAACGTGAGTATCCTCTCTCGTATGATAGAGATAGCCTGAGAAACCACCACTCCAGACGACACCGACCGAGCCTCATATAACCTCGTGTTCCTCTCGAGCCAAATATAGTATATCAGAGAAGCGAGAATTCCACGATACGCACAAGATATCAAGTGCCTCTCACGCCATCGACTAGCAGCCGGTAGTACAACATAATGCCAACCTCCACGTGGCCATAGAAAACCCACCTCCACGTGTAATCTCTGCAGACAGCCCTCTGACTAGGGGCACTCAAGGAAAAGGTGGGAGTGTGTCTCAATGCTCTCACCACCACATAGTACACACGAGTCGTCTCCCCGACCAATCCAACGCTTATCACGAGTCGGCAGCCGACCTCTGATAGCCATCTAAAGAATGAAGCAATGACGTGGTATACGTCCTGGTCCAGTCAAAAGGGCAGCCCACGGCACCCTGGGACCCTCTGGGCGAAAAAGAGTATATGCCGAATCGGAGGTATAGGGCCCTGATAGATGCAATGTCCACCGCACTGTATCTGTCCTCACCTCTATACCCGGCAAGCCATCCATAAGATCAACGAACTCCGCCGCAAAGTATGTTGGCCATCTCCACACCCCATCAACTATGACCATACTCAACGACGTAGCCCTAGGTAGCCTCCTAAGACACGGTCCCAACTGACACACCTCCTCAAATCGACCACGGGGATGCCACGGATCCCTCCAAAGATAAAACTGTGATCCATCCCCGACCTGCATCTGTATAGCTGGTAAAACAGCCGATCGTAGCTTAAGAAGCTGTCGCCAGCTCCAAGAGCATGCCCTCGGCACCTTAGCACTCCAAAAAGAGTGTCTCATCAGTCGATTTTCCCGTATCCAGCTAACCCAAACGGATTCCAAGTCCTGACTCAAAATAGCCCAAATGTGTCTGGTCATAAGTGCCCTATTCTGGGAAGTGAGATCCCGGATACCCAAACCACCCTCACTGGCAGGGTAGCAAATGTCAACTCATCGGACCTTGGCATATCCCTTGTTGCCCAACCCAAACCAAAGAAATATCTTCAACCTCTTCTCAATCTCCTCGATAATCCCCTGGGGGAGGATGAATACACTGGCTCAGTAGATATGTAAGGTACCAAGAACTGAACGGATCAACTTTAATCGCCCTGCATAAGATAGAGTACGAGAAGTCCAAGAGCCCAGTCTAGCATCAATCCTTTGTAGCAGGGGGGCACAATCCCTCAGACTCAACCGAGAAGTGATCAAAAGAACTCCCAGATAACGCACCGGAAGGGTCCCGAACGGGAAATCAAAAACGGGCAGGAGTATCGACACATCATCCTGCGCCTGGAGGGAGAGATAGATATTACTCTTATCTACATTCTCATGTAGACCCGAGTAAGTAGAGAAAAGTTGCACTCCCCGTCTAAGTGTAGCGATGGACACAGGGTCAGCGTGACAAGCAAGTAGTAGGTCATCGGCAAAACTCAGCATATAGGTCTGGGTCCTCTCACATCTCCAATGATACTGGAACTCCGGCTCAACCGAAATCTGCCACTCCAACATCCCATGTAGGACCTCCATCACTAGAAAAAAAAAGGGTGACATCGGGTCCCCCTACCTCAATCCCCGAGCACCTCTGAAATAACCCTCAGTCGAACCATTGATGTTCACCGAGTAGGCCGGATTAGTGAGGCACTCCATAATCCAACTGATGAACACCTGTTGGAATCTCATGGTCTCCAACGTCGCCCGCACAAAACTTTACTCAACTGTATCATAAGTCTTCATTAGATCGACTTTCAGCACTCACCTAATGAATTAAAATCGTCTGAAAATTATTTATGTAAGAAGTTAATTATAAAAAAGATGAAATATTCTTATCAAATAAATATGAATAAAAAAATAATAATTTAAATAAAAAATAATTATTTGTTTTTGTATTTTTTATAATATAACATAAAAAAATATTTTATTTTTTTATAATTTTGTTTCTATATATAAAACATGAAATTTTATAGTAATAAGTCACTAAAAAAAATTGTGGATCCCTACGGCCATTTCCGTAGGGATCACCTTTTCCTACGGCTACCCCTACGTAATTCATCCTTACGGCTATCCCTACGTAATTCAGCCGTAGGGGCTAGCCTCGTAGGGAACAGATGAAGTATTTTTTTAACATTTTCTATTTATTACAAATAATATATTATTTTAATTAATTTAAAATTTTAATAAACTTAAATATATTCAAAAATATTATAACATTATAATTAATTAAAAAAAACTTTGATTGTAATTTTATGATTTAGTATATTTTGTTGGTGAAAAATATAAATTTAAAAATATATTTTTATAATAACATTTAATTAATTTATTATTATATAAATTATTGGTTTTAAAAAAAATCAAAACAATTCTCCTACGGGAACTGCCATAGGGAATACATTTTAATACTCCCCCTACTGCAAATAGCCGTAGGGTCCCTACGGGTAGTCGTAGGGGATTTATTACTCTTCTACGGTTAGGAGAACCCGTAGGGCCTTTTGGAGGGAAGCTATGCGCACGAATGCGCGCTTAGTCCCCTACGGGAGTCACCCCTTACGATTGGGGGAGTAGGGTTTGTCGTAGGGGAACTCAGAATATGATCACCGTAGGTAATGCCGTAGGGGAACTACTCCTACGGGAAAAAAGAGTGTAAAGAATCTCCGTAGATGTTGACTGGTTTTCTTGCAGCGAGTACTCACTGTCACAAAGAAACATGACAACTATATGTACAAAACACAAATGAAATGATCATATTGCTTTGAAACAAATGAGTATTAAGATGTGTTTCTTAGTAAATCTTTAAGATAACATAAGCTGATTAAGATGCCTCAATCACACACTCACACTACCTGGTGCAGCGACTTTTTCTATCGTGCATTTCGCCCTAGTCACCACCCATATATTAACTTAAGAGACCTTGCGCGTCTCATAGTTTTTAGTGCTATATGTTTAGTTTGACTGGTTGGAGAGTTAGTCTGTTAGCTCGGTTATGCGGTGGGGCTTTTATTCCTATGCGATTTACTGTATGATACACTTTCTCTTTTCTATGTGATTGACTTTTAAAAAAAAAACTATGACCAGTTGGCAGCTACATCCATGCGCCAGCAGCGCCACCCCTAGCTGTGAAGTTCTCTACCTGGTCCATGGACGGATGGACCTATATATAAATATGTGTTCTAGGAATGATTTTTAAAAAAAAATTTTTTTCAGTATATTTAAACTGCTTTTCTGCTTTATGTTTGGCTTGAAAATTTAGATTCCTCCTTATTGGTGACACTTTATTCTTTTATTTTCACTGCTTATAATTCTTTTTATGTATGAATTTTATGCCAATTTATTTCGGTTCTTCCAATAAAATTATTAACTAATTAATTCAACCGTTTAGGTTAATTAAGATTAGAATGATTTGAATCTTGAAATTAATAAGGGGTTAATATTGGACATTATATAGGCCTTAGTCGACTCATGGACTGTGCATGGGCTTTGTGACCTAAGTTGTACTATTTAATAACTTCTTTGTATGCACGTTTGAAACACAGAAAAATAATTATCAGATTCTTATCATGGTATCAGAGCCCTATAGCAAACCCTAAAAATCACAAACATCTGTTGAGTGTGAAGGTCGATTCACGCCGGAGAGGACGAAGAAGACGATCGTAGAAGACGATCGGGGGAAGTCGGTCAAAAGAGGGGTAGCGGTCGCTACCCCCAGGGCAGCGAGCGCTGCCCTTGTCCAGTCGGAACAGCTCGTCCAGGAGCTAAGTAGCGATCGTCGAGCCAGCAAGGTAGCGCTTGGGGTAGCGCTGGGGTAGCGGTCGCTACCCCGGGGGTAGCGGTCGCTACCCCCCTATTTTTCTGCCAGCGGGTTTTTATCTTGTCCTCCAAGTTTCCCTCCCCTATTTATACCCTATGCGATTTATTAATTAGGGTTAACACCTACAGCTATTAGAATTGATATTATAGAGTTTACAAGCTTGTAACGGAGATCTATAATTGTTCTAATAAAACATTGCAGCCGGAGAACCACTAATTATAAGTGGACGTAGCCCTCGTTAACGGGTGAACCACTATAAATTTCTTGTGTCTTTTATTTCGTTTTTTTCGTTTGTGCGTTTCGTGTTGCTTTTCGGGAAGGGAATTCGGTCGCGAATTTCCCAACAACTGGTATCAGAGCGCTAGGGTTATAGCGATCGGGGAAAAGCGATGACGGACACCACCACTTCGTTCGGGGTTACGAAGTTCGACGGAAACAACTATGGACACTGGAAGATGCAGATCGAGGACTACCTTTATGGGAAAAAGCTCGGAATTCCTTTGAAGGGTAGACCGGAGAAGATCAAGGATGACGAGGAATGGGAAAGCCTCGACAGGCAGGTGTTGGGATTGATACGTTTGTCCTTGGCTTCAAACGTGTCATTCAACGTGCGCTCAATTACCACAACCAAGGATTTGATGGCTGCCCTATCAAACATGTACGAGCAACCTTCAGCGAACAACAAGGTGTATCTCATGAAGCAGTTGTTCAACCTGAAGATGTCGGACAATGCAAACGCAGCCAACCACATCAACGAGCTGAATTCCATCTTGGATAAATTGAAAGGAGTCGGGGTGAATTTCGATGATGAAATTTACGCTTTGATCCTACTTGCGTCTTTGCCGGATAGTTGGGAGCCCATGCGGGCAGCTGTTAGCAACTCTATGGGGAAGGAGAATCTGCAGTTCTCCGAAGTTAGAGATAAGATCCTAGCCGAGGAAATCCGGAGAAAGGATTTCAAGGGAAAGTCTTCCAGTTCGGCCTTGAGTGTGGAGAACCGGGGGAGAAACTCGGGTAGGAATGCTAACAGGAACAGAGGGAGATCCAAGTCTAGGATTGGAAGAGATAGCTCGAAGTCCGAGGATAATGAGTGTTGGAATTGTGGGAAGACGGGGCACTTCAAGAGGGATTGTCGCTCTCGGGGGAAGAATGACAACAAGAAGAAGGGAACCGCCAATGCGGTAACACAAGAGGATGACGACGATGGGGACGTCCTTCTCTGTTCGGTCGACTCACCGATCGATTCCTGGGTGCTGGACTCAGGGGCTTCTTTCCATACTACTGCACAGCGAGAGGTGATGTTGAATTACGTCTCGGGTGATTATGGAAAGGTATTTCTTGCAGATGACGAGCCACTCGATGTAGTCGGGATGGGAGATATCAACCTAAAGATGTCAAATGGGCAGACTTGGAAGATTTCCAAGGTCAGACATGTGCCGGGGTTGAAGAGGAACCTGATTTCGGTGGGCCAGCTTGACAGTGATGGTCACCGGGTGTCATTTGGAGATGGGTCGTGGAAAGTTTCGAGGAACGCCATGACCATAGCTCGAGGTCATAAGACGGGCACACTTTACATGACGACGAGCTTGAGGGACTCGGCTGGTGTTGTTGATAACACCAAGAAGACCGAATTGTGGCATTGCAGGCTGGGGCACATGAGTGAGAAGGGGATGAAGATCATGGCAAAGAACGGGCTGCTGCCCGAACTCAAGGCGATTGAGTCTCACGTGTGCGAGAGCTGCATTCTTGGAAAGCAGAAACGAGTGAGTTTTTCCAAAGATGGAAGGGAGCCCAAGGCGGGGAAGCTGGAACTAGTACACACGGATGTTTGGGGTCCAGCTCCCGTCGCCTCACTCGGAGGATCACTCTACTATGTTACCTTCATCGATGACTCCACAAGGAAGGTATGGGTGTACTTCATGAAAAATAAGAATGACGTGTTCTCTGTTTTCAGGAAATGGAAAGCCGAGGTTGAGAATGAAACAAATCTCAAGGTGAAGTGTTTGAGGTCCGATAACGGAGGTGAGTACGTTGACGCCGACTTCAAACAATTTTGTGTCGAGAGTGGGATCAAGATGGTGAAGACTATTCCGGGGACCCCACAACAGAACGGAATAGCAGAGCGAATGAACAGGACGCTAAATGAGAAGGCCCGGAGTATGCGGTTACACTCGGGGATGCCTAAGATGTTTTGGGCATATGCCATCGACATGGCAGCTCATTTAATCAACAGAGCACCGTCGGTTCCTTTGGAATATCGGATTCCTGAGGAGGTTTAGAGTGGGAAGAGGCTGAATCTGTCCTACTTGAGGGTGTTCGGGTGTCTGGCGTATGTCCATATCGACGAAGCTGCTCGTAGCAAGCTTGATCCTAAATCCAAGAAGTGCTTCTTTCTTGGATATGGCGGCACGGAGTTCGGGTACCGATTTTGGGATGCCGAAAATCATAAGGTAATCCGAAGCAGAAATGTGATCTTCAACGAGGCGGTCTTGTACAAGGGTAAAGACGAGGTTGTTGAAGAAGGCGTTGATCCCGTGGGAGAAACGGAGGAGATTCCGGTGAAGGTCGTGGAGACCGAGGAGATCGAGGAGGGAAACACGAGCAGCGAGGATGAGCAAGATGAGAATGCCCATCCCAACATCGATCCAGTTACACCGAAGCCGTGGAGGTCGACTAGGGTAAGAAGACCTCCTCATAAATTTTCACCTTCCCTTAACTATATCTTGTTGACTGATAGGGGTGAGCCGGAGAGCTACACCGAGGCTATACAAGCGAGGGATTCGATCAAGTGGGAGTCTGCCATGAAAGAAGAGATGAGCTCATTGATGTCGAATCAGACTTGGGAACTAGACGAGCTTCCGAAGGAGAAGAAGGCCTTGCACAATAAATGGGTCTTCCGGGCAAAGGAAGAACACGATGGGAGCGTTCGGTATAAAGCAAGATTAGTGGTGAAAGGATTCCAGCAGAAAGAAGGGATCGACTACACGGAGATCTTCGCTCCGGTAGTCAAGATGGTAACCATCCGGGTGGTGCTTAGCTTGGTGGCACAAGAGAACTTACATCTTCAGCAAATGGATGTAAAGACCGCATTTCTTCACGGAGATCTAGATGAAGAAATTTATATGAAGCAACCGGAGGGTTTTGAAGTCCGAGGCAAGGAGAAGCTGGTGTGTAAGCTTCAAAAGAGTTTGTATGGGTTGAAGCAAGCTCCTAGGCAGTGGTACAAGAAGTTCGACATGTTCATGAAGCGAGTCGAGTTCACGCGGTGCGAGGCGGACCACTGATGCTATTTCAAGAGTCTTGGAAAAGGTAACTACATAATTTTGCTCCTTTATGTAGATGACATGCTGATAGTCGGGGCGAGTTTGGCGGAGATCGACAAACTCAAGAAGAGTCTATCGAGGGAGTTCTCTATGAAGGATTTGGGTGCTGCCAAACAAATCCTGGGGATGAGAATCACGAGGAGTAAAGAGGGTCTTGAGTTGTCTCAAGAGGAGTACTTGAAGAAGGTACTGGCAAGGTTTAACATGGAGGATGCTAAACCGGTTGGCACTCCTTTGGCTAGTCACTTCCGGTTGTCAAAGGAGGACTCGCCGACGAGCGAGAAGGAGATGGAGCATATGGATAAGGTCCCTTACGCCTCTGCGATTGGGAGCCTTATGTATGCCATGGTGTGCACGAGGCCTGACATTGCCCATGCAGTGGGAGTTGTCAGTCGATTTATGAGTAATCCGGGGAAGCAACACTGGGAAGCCGTCAAGTGGATCTTTCGATACTTGAGAGGGACTTCCGGTTTTGCTTTGAGGTTCCGAAAATCAGATATGGGGTTACTCGGGTTCGTGGACGCGGATAACGGAGGTGATGTGGATAGTAGGAAGAGCACTACTGGGTACGTGTACACTTTCGGGGGTACCGCGATTAGCTGGGTGTCGAGGTTGCAGAAGATAGTAGCACTATCGAGTTGTGAGGCGGAGTACGTTGCTGTGACGGAAGCCGCGAAGGAGATGATGTGGCTACAGGCATTCCTGCTAGAGCTGAGGCAAGATCACTCGGGGAGTATCTTGTATTCTGACAGTCAGAGCGCCATTCACTTGGCGAAGAATCCGGTGTACCATGCTCGAACGAAGCATATCCAGCTGAGATATCACTTCATTCGATCAGCCTTGGAGGAAGGCGTCTTGGTGTTGGAGAAGATTCTTGGGAGTAAGAATCCAGCCGACATGTTTACGAAGGTGGTACCGTGTGATAAACTGAAGTTGTGTTCGACTTCAGTTGGTCTTCTGGGATGAGGACCGGGAAGGCGGCTGCAATGGGAAGAGACGATAGGGGCTGTGAATCTGCTTCAAGTGGGAGATTGTTGAGTGTGAAGGTCGATTCACGCCGGAGAGGACGAAGAAGACGATCGGAGAAGACGATCGGGGGAAGTCGGTCAAAAGAGGGGTAGCGGTCGCTACCCCCAGGGCAGCGAGCGCTGCCCTTGTCCAGTCGGAACAGCTCGTCCAGGAGCTAAGTAGCGATCGTCGAGCCAGCAAGGTAGCGCTTGGGGTAGCGCTGGGGTAGCGGTCGCTACCCCGGGGGTAGCGGTCGCTACCCCCCTATTTTTCTGCCAGCGGGTTTTTATCTTGTCCTCCAAGTTTCCCTCCCCTATTTATACCCTATGCGATTTATTAATTAGGGTTAACACCTACAGCTATTAGAATTGATATTATAGAGTTTACAAGCTTGTAACGGAGATCTATAATTGTTCTAATAAAACATTGCAGCCGGAGAAAGTGGACGTAGCCCTCGTTAACGGGTGAACCACTATAAATTTCTTGTGTCTTTTATTTCGTTTTTTTCGTTTGTGCGTTTCGTGTTGCTTTTCGGGAAGGGAATTCGGTCGCGAATTTCCCAACAACATCTTCCTACGCCGCTCTCTGCACCACCAGCGTGTTCTTGCAGGATTCGACCATGACGGAAGACGAAAAGATTGAACCTACCTCACCATATTATCTCGGGTCTCGAGATCAACCCGGAAATCTGATCACACACGTGATTTTACACGGCGAAAATTATGTGGCGTGGGCACGGGCGATTACTTTAGCCTTAAAAGCTCGTCGAAAATTCGTGTTTGGTGATGGGACGATCAACAAACCCACAGAAAAGAAAAGATTACTTGACTGGGACACAGTCAATTCCATGCTCGTTTCATGGATGTTACGGAGTATCGATCCTAAGGTTGTGGTATCTATTCCTTATCACGATGATGCAAAGCCATTCTGGGACTATCTCGCGAAAAGATTTTGCGTGGTTAATGGTCCTCGTCTACAACAACTGCGAGCAGATATCACCGAATGTAAGCAGTCTAAAACCATGTCTATTGAGGATTATTATAGTCGTTTGATGGGGTTGTATGATGAACTTGCTCCGGTAAAACCTTTACATGCATGTGAGTGTGGTCGATGCACATGTGATGTAGCTGGAAAATTCGCTCTTGATCGGGAGGACGAAAAATTTCATCAATTTTTAATTGGGATCGACGATGAGTTATATGCTATGGTGTGCACAAACTTGTTATCTTAAAACCCTCTCCCAGATATCGATCGTGCATGTCAAGCGTTTCTCCAAGAGGAACGCTCTCGAAATATTGCACGAAGTAAGGCTGTCAAGGAGGATCTTCATGCTTTCGCCATTCAAGCCGCTCGAGGTCCACTGAAATTTGACAAGACTGACAAATCCAAATTATTTTGTAGTCATTGTTAGCAAAAGGGCCATGACACTGGAACATGCTTTAAATTGCATGGGTACCCGAAATGGTGGGAGACGCGGAACCGTGGTGCAAAAGGGTCTGGTTCGGGAAGAGGAGATGTACCCTCAACTCCATCTACTACTCCAGGTCAAAACACCATACCCACTTTCCAAGCTGCAGCGGCTGGTCGTGGTCATGGCATGCGCGCTAACGCGGTAATCGAACCTAGCAGTGCGGTGTCTACTAATACACATCCTTCTTTGGCAGATTTGAACTCGGAGCAAGTTCGGATTTTACTGAAAATGTTTAATACTGAAAAACATTCTGGAGATCACGATCGGATGACCGGTGAGTGTTCTTCTTTAGATTGAATTATTGATACAGGGGCCTCCCACCATGTGACGGGAAATCAAGCTTGTTTACATGATGCTCGATGCATCCTTGATTGCCCAGTCGGACTACCTAATGGTCAACGCACTGTTGCGACTCTGGAGGGTCGTGTTTATCTCCCTCGGGGATTAGTTCTTGATCACGTTCTATTTGTGCCCCAACTGAATTGCAATTTAATATCAGTATCACAATTGATAGATGCCGTTAATTGTCATGTTCGGTTCACTGATTCCTACTGTGTTATACAGGACCTACGTTCGGGGAATCTGATTGGAGCCAGTGAACGACGGGATGGACTTTATTTTTTTCGAGAATTCCCTACAGTACAAGCGGTGACAGTTTCAAGCCTCACCGATTTTGAGTTATGGCATCGTCGTTTGGGTCATCCTTCAGATCGTGTCGTCAAGTTATTGCCTACGATTCGTTCTAGTACTTCTCGAAAGAAATTGAATAAAGCATGCGTTATTTGTCCTCAAGCAAAACAAACTCGTGATTGTTTCCCTATTAGTGTCAATAAAGTTTGTAATTGTTTTGAATTAATCCATTGTGATTTATGGGGGCCGTACCGCACACCCTCTTCATGTGACGCTGTTTATTTTTTGACAATCGTTGATGATTTTTCTCGAGCTGTGTGGGTCTATTTGCTTCGCAATAAAACTGAAGTTCAGAATGTCTTTATCTCATTTTTTGCAATGGTTGAGCGTCAATTTGATGTGTCGATTCGAACTGTCCGTAGTGATAATGGTACCGAGTTTGCCTGTCTACGCGATTATTTTACTGAGAATGGTATTCTCTTCCAGACCTCATGTGTGGGTACGCCACAACAGAATGGCCGTGTTGAACGTAAACATCAACACATTCTTAATGTTAGTCGCGCTTTGATGTTCCAAGCTAGTCTTCCTATTACTTTTTGAGGGGAATGTGTTGTAGCTGCAGTCCATTTAATTAATCAGACTCCTTTTGGATTATTGGAAAATAAAACACCATATGAAACTCTCTTTGGCCATCCACCTAATTTTGACGAATTACGCGTTTTTGGGTGCTTGTGTTTCGCCCATAATCAAAAGGCAAAAGGTAATAAATTTGCTACGAGAAGTCGTAAATGTGTTTTTGTCGGTTATCCCAATGGAAAGAAGGGCTGGAATTTATATGAACTCGACACCGGCGACTTCTTTGTCTCACGTGACGTTCAATTTCATGAAGACGAGTTTCCGTTTACAACAATCCACAGTCCAAGCACTTGGGTTGAAGCTCCGAACGCCACGGGCACCTCTCACAATTTGTTGGACTCGGAATTGATCCATGATGAAACAGAAAATATATATAGTCCATCTTCAGCCCCTGCTACAACTATTGCACCAACACCAGGTTGTCCATCTTCGCCCCAAAATATTTTCGAGTCCAGCCCCACCTCAGAGTCTCTTATGACCAGCTCCTTTGCATCCGACTCTCTTACTACTCCATCTCCGCCTCCGAATATTAATGACAGTGTGTCTATTCTCGGTCGTGGCATGCGTGAGAAACATAGTTCGGTCCTACTACGTGATTTTGTTACAAACACTATACAAAAATTAAAGTCATCCTCCAGTTTCACACCGTCGAAGAATTCTTCCCAGTCCACTGGTTCTTTATATCCTTTAACACATTATATGACTTGTAATAAATTCTCCTTGCCACATCGCATTTTCTTGGCGGCTGTTCTTGCATGCCATGAACCTCGTAGTTTTCGGGAGGCGATGCAAGATGTCGGGTGGCGCGAGGCCATGACAAAAGAAATATGTGCTTTGGAGGCCAATGAGACGTGGGTCATGGCTGATCTTCCGCCTAACAAAAAGGCTCTTGGATGTAAATGGGTAAATCGAATTAAATATCATTCTGATGGTAGCATTGAACATCTCAAAGCTCGGCTTGTTATTTTTGGAAACCATCAAGTTGAGGGCATCGACTATCATGAGACATTTGCACCCGTAGCTAAAATGGTCACTGTCCGTTTATTTCTTGAGGTTGCCTCGGCTAAGAAATGGGAAATCCACCAAATGGATGTTCTTAACGCTTTTCTTCATGGCGACCTAGACGAGGAGGTTTATATGAAACCGCCCCCTGGATATACTCCTACTCGACCGGGCATGGTGTGTCGTCTGCAAAAATCCTTGTACGGTCTACGTCAAGCTCCAAGGTGTTGGTTTGCAAAATTGGCTGCTTGTTTGAAGAATTATGGCTTTATCCAATCACTCTCTGATTATTCCCTTTTTGTTCTCTCTCATGAGCATGTCCAGCTTAATGTCCTCGTCTACGTCGATGACTTGATTATCTCTGGTAATGACCCGTCTGCTATTGCTACATTTAAAACATATTTAGGAACATGCTTAGTCGACTCATGGGCTGTGCATGGGCTTTGTGACCTAAGTTGTACTATTTAATAACTTCTTTGTATGCACGTTTGAAACACAGAAAAATAATTATCAGATTCTTATCAGTTAATAACTTAGATCGTGCCAATTTATTCAAATAAAATTAAATTTCTTTTAAACGAGGCGACGGTTGTTTAATCACACATAAAATACTATTAAAAAAAGTGAGAACGATTATTTGAATAACTTTATGATTACTTGAAAACGCATGATCAAGTGAATTTACACATCTCGTTATAAAATTCAATTAATATAGTAAATCTAAATACGGGATTCAATATAGTTTTTATATTATCAATATCGTGTGCGTGAAATTTACGTTTCTTAAATCGAAGCAGAGATTCGAGGATCTCGAACTCCATCTTTCACTCTTAGATAAAAATCAACTTCTTTCAATTATTGTTAGATTCTTGAATTTGTTCTTGGTTTTTTTTTTCTGTTTTTAAGTACTAATAAAATCCTAATACACTTCTCCATCTTGTTCGGTGGGAGGAACCGCACATGCACTTTTGTATGATACTATATTTTATAGGTGTAATTATTTAAACAAAATATATAAAATAAGACACTTTTAACTAGACAATCTAGACAATCAAGTTAAAAGAAAAATAGTAGTAATATTTTATAGTGTAATATTTCAATCCAATTAAAAAAATAGTATGCAATGTTTCTTTTGAATGTGAAGATTAAAATGATACTACTCCATTAATTCTTGTGGTCTCAAATATAATTTTATAGGAGTAAAAGATATTTTGACATGAAAATTAAAAAAAAAAAAAAAAATTGTTTGTGGTATGCTGACATTTGTTTTTTAAAAGAATTGTTTTTAAAGGTAAGAACTTAAAAATAGCTGACTAAAATAAGATAAAAAATAAAATTGAAATTATATTTTAATTTTATTTTATTTTTAATTTGAAAATATAAAAAGAGCAAAAATATATATAAATGAGAGAGGATTATGATTTGAATGTTTAGTAAATTTACTTAAATAATTGCATATTTACTTAATAGTAACTTTTTAAAATAATTCAAAAAATAAAAAAGTAGGAAGATTATTTTCCAATTCAAAATCTATTTATTATCGTGAAGAGGCTGATAAAGAAATTAATAAATGCCGATTCTAAAATGGGAAATTAGGATTGCGTACAGCTGCTAATAAGATGGCGATGATGTCTTTGTCAATAGACCCTGACCCTAATTTTAACCAAGCAGAGATTTCTGAGAAGGCGGAGAGCATCGGCGGCCGGCGACTACGGTCAGTGTTTCTTCTTATTGCTGTTTGAATTAATCATCTCTTAGTTTTCGTCGAAAAATCGTAGTAGATGAGAAAATGATGTTTTTTTTGGAATAAAACAGGAATCTTTCTTACTCCGAAAACGTAGAAAAAACCCATTCCAATGGCCGGTTCATCGTCGAACAAACGTGGTAAGAGTATTCCGATCGATAGGCTGAGTTCGCTGCCGGACGTAATTCTGATTCACATTCTCTCGTTTCTCGGCGTGAAGAAAGCTGCGATAACTAGCGTGCTTTCCAAGAGGTGGCAATTCCTGTGGAGCCAGTTGCCGACTCTCATCTTCAAGGAAGAGAGCAAGGATGCTGACAAGATACTCAATTTCGTGTCAATGGTCAGTAGGACCCTCCGCATTCGCGGTGGGGTCCATCTGGAGAAGCTCGAGGTTTTGCTCAGGTTCGACGAGAGCCTTGCTATGGATATCGACTCCTGGGTCGAATTCGTCTCGCAAAGCAAGACGGAAGACTTTAGTTTGAGGCTGATGTCCATTGAAGACGACGTCCTCTATGAGCTTCCTGAGATGGTGTATTCCAATCCATCGTTGACTCGTTTGTCGTTGGAAGGATGCATCATGGAGGCAGCCAGAAAGTTCGAGTGGCGAGCTTTGAATTTTTTATATATCGAAGGCACGGAGTTACCTCAGCATGTGATTGAAAATGTGCTGTCCTCTTGTCCAGTTTTGCATACCCTGCATCTGGAGGAGTGTTGGGGATACAACCAATTGGAGATAACCTCTCCGCGTCTTCATCACCTCATAGTGCAAGATGTAGATGGCGAGGAAAATGGGCCCTTGCTGGAAATATCAGCTCCGTTTGTACAAGAGCTTGATCTTTTGTTTTTTCCGGAAGGGAGAAAGTTGCGGCTCAGGAACGTGAGATCTCTTGTTAAGGCTCACGTTGAATTTACCGAGTATGGCTATTCTGACGCCGACAATTTTATGGTTACCGCCACGGAGATTTCTGATGTCATTCAGCATGTTAATGATCTTTCTTTGGGTCGTAACTATCTTATGGTACGTATTTGATGTTCTTTTCAGAGTTTCCGAAACGAATTTCAGTTAGTAAGCTTCACTATGCTATGCAGTTTTGATATGCAAACTTTTCTTCATAACGTTGGTATGTATCATGTATGGTCGTGCTTATTTTGTTTCTTAATACTCTTTTTTTTCTTTTCAAAGATGTGCATGCATGGACATTATGACTTGGTATTCTTCTTCGGTTCGGCTCCTATTTTTTTATCTGCAAGATAAACACGTGCTTCATAATCCATGTGAAAAATGAATATTTCATATGGAAATAATTGAGTTGATATCTATATATTTTCAAATCTGACGTTAGGTCTCTTATGTTATGGTAGTTGAAACAACTATCCTTAACTGAGTATGTGCAATATGTCCAATGAGTAATTTCATTGGACAATGTCACCTATTGACATAGAGTGTGATACATATACTTTTTTTTTTCAAGAAAATTATTGAACCAAATATGTTGGAATCAGTATGAGTTGCAAGCAGTACGGAATAGAGGTAGGGTGATTGGGAGAATAAATGTCTCTTCACTAATCTCAAGATTTTCATTAACTCAACGACGTTTGTTGGTACTGTTTTATACTAATTAAGTAAAACTGTTATGAGTTTTTTTATGTCTACATCAGAAAACAATCATTTACATTTTCAGAGAACACGTGTTTACGAATGATTAATGAACAAATGATTTAATTATAAGGATGCGATAATATGAAGTATATAGCCTTTATAAGAAAATGTATAGGTGTATCTTTGTACGTGTATCTAATTATGTGTCCTTTTTAGACGTAAACTAAATCAACAAAAAATATAAGAAATTAGACTCCTAGATGTGCTATCTGTAAAATATACACATACATTTCATTTAAATCACTTACTAAAGCAAAACATATTGTACAGTACATCTTCCAAAAAGTGCTGTGAGCGGTGCTCGGAATGTGTGAGAAATAGATGAATATTTGAAATCATATTGCTATGATGTACATTTACACTGATGTCTTATGTGGTTGAGAAATACTTGAGTAGTTTCTCACTGAAGTTGGTAATTTGGTATATTTGAATCTAAAATCATTTGGATCATTCCAGCTTGACATAAATCATGTGTGCATAAAGTTAACTCTGCTATCTGGTTTCGTGTCATAATTTATGGTCCTGTAACAGTACGACTAATTCTGTATCTGTTATTTGTTTGTTTTGTTAATAATGGTGATATGAATTGGTTGAAGTGGGAGATGTGTTTGCTCTTCTTGTAGATGTAGCGGAGTTTGAACACGAAATTCCATTTAAAAAAACATTTTAATATTCGGAAACTTGTCGCTGTATATTATGTGAAACAAGGAGTGGAATAGCGGAAGTTAAATAGGAGACCCCAGTCATCTAAAGCCCTTTATGAGTGCCAAAAAAGACATTTCATTATGAAACGAGTATCATAATGAAATTTCCCCATCGTTCTTCTATGCAAACATTAAACTAATGAACCAAATTGATTAGAGGCTTATTGGATTGTAAGAATTATGTAGTGGAGCTGAGGAAGACAATGCTTCTCCAGCTTGTACTTTATTTTTAGCTAAACCTGTTCTTGTCGTAAGGGTACGACATATGTTTATTTTTCATTTAGGGTCAGTTTTCATTGCATGTTAAAGGTTTTATAAAAATTGAAAAGTTGGGCTGTGAAATATGGAAATGAACCTAGAGAGGGACTGAGGTAGTGAGGTGTGTGCAAAGTTAAAGGTCTTATAAAAATTACACGTGGTCATTTCCATAAATTTCCTAGGATTTACAAGTTGAGGAGTTCAAATAATTAAGGAAGAAATTAGACGTAGGAGTAATAAATTAAATTTACACGCGCTCGTTTCTCTAATAGCATTTACCAATTGAAATCTGATTTAATTAGTAGGGAGAGATTATAAAATAATTACATGCACTCATTTCCTTAAATTATTAAGTATATACTCCATGTTGAGTGATTAATTAAACTACACGAATTATGTTTGTGTAAGTATATATGGTTTATATGCAGATGTATAAATGTGTCGCTTCATGTGTATTCTAATTTTAGGTTTGTTTTAGATGTAATTAATGTCAATGGAAAAGGATAAAAAGAATAAGAAGTCAGACTCTTAGATTTTTGTATTTACACCATGAGGCTAAATTATATTTTGCATCTTCAAACAAGTGCTGTTAAACTGTTTGAAATGTGTGAAAAATAGATGATTATCATATTGCAATGTTTGGCATTTGCAGTTAAGTCATGTATATTCCTAATCTGATTCTACCCCATGTATACAATAGGTTATATCAGAGCTGGCGGTAAATGGTTGGAAGATTCCAATATCCAAGGCAAGTTGTTTGTCGATAAATACTCTGACTGAAGATGAGCATAACATTACTGGCATTATTGGCATGTTAGAATCTTCTCCATTCCTTGAGAAGTTGGTCATAGAGTGTATTCCAGCCGAAGGGGTAAGTTTTTACTTTTCACATTCCGAGTTACCCATATCTTTCAATTGCAATATATTGCTTCAACCTCTAAGTTCTCATATTTTTGTATATGAGTGTTCTTGTGTGTGTGTGTGTGTGTGTGTGTGTATGTGTATAATTTTATAAATTCTGAAAATCTATTTCAATATTCTAATCCTTTAATAAAAAATACAGCAGAATAATTTATTTGATCAAAATTGTTTCTAGTGTCTAGTTTTTTTCTGAAGTATGCCTATTGTGTATATATATTTACACAAAATTTTTGTATAAGCACTTTTATATTCCTGACTTTAGTGTGTTTCTAAATGGCTTCTGACAGCATTCACGACAAAAATGTTGGAGTTTCCATGAATTAATTTCCTTATAAATATAAATAATAAATTGCAACTTTCAATATGCATTTCTTCCTGAATTTCATTATCTACCATTAAATACTCTCGAGTTTCATTTTTTTAAACGGCATCTGATGAGTGATGACCCAGTGATGCTTATGTGGCTTAAAGAAAAGGTCACAAAATTCTTTTTATCCTCTTAAATGAGAAAGTTGAATTCATTTAATTACAAATTTAAAGGTTGAGCTAGAAATTCGAATATGCAAAAAGTGTGGGTATTATTGGATAATTAACTCGAATAATCTTATTTTTATCAATTGTGTCTTCATCACTCGTCGCTGAAACCCCCTGTCTCCGAGTCATGTTATCATTAAATATGAAATGTTGATACTTCAGGTTACATTCGTAAGTGGCTTATTGTAGTCCCTGCTATAAGGTGATGCACGATGCAGAGTTTTTAATTAAGAAAGAAAGAGTCTTGTTGCATTATTTCTCCATTGCCCCACCTCATACAATCATACAGGGCTTGAGTTGAAATCAGTTCTGACCTAATTTTTTTTTTTTCTTTTTGCTTTGGTTGTTTTAGAATTACTGGGATGAGACAGCAAATGGTGATTTGGACTGCGACTTGTTGCATTTGAAGAGTGTCAGACTGATCGAGTTTGCAGACCCAGTTTTCGATGGTGAGCCTATGCTGACAATTGCCCGAACAATTCTCGAGAGAGCACCGGTCCTGGAAGATATGCTGATTAGGATCAGCTCTAATGAAGCCAGTGACTATTATGCTAAGATTGGTCAAACGCTGCTTACTTTCCCGAGATCCTCTCCTAAAGCAGTAATCCGACTTTTTTAAAGACCTGGAGTATGTGACCTTATGTTTGTTTTCCATCCTGTTGTATGTCTTACCGGGAAAAAGAATCTTCTTCTCGTTGTTGTTGTACGTCAAGTTGCTCAAGTTATTCAAAAGTTCGAACTTTTAGATGATGCTACATCTATCATGATCTCTTTATTCTCTGCGACTACCAAATGAAGTGTTAGTGTATAGTTTGATCGCGTTCAACATAGAGTGCTAACTTTTTGGTGAACTTAACTATAAACTTGGTTTCGAAGACCAGGAGGAAGATTTTGAATTTTGCTAGCAGTAGTTATATCTTGCTTTAGGAGGTCATGTTCTTAGACTCTTAGTGGAAGAACTAAGATAATAATATTTTAGTTCCATAATAAAGTGTTTAAAAAAAGTTAAATAAGTTTATTTTGGTTTTTAAAAAATTGTTGATAAACTTATTTTAATTTTTATATCACGCAACAACAAAAAGAAACTATTTTTTATAAGAACTATTTTGAAAAAAAGTGTAATTTGAGTGATGATATTATAACTTGAACCCCACAAATTTCAGTTTATAATTTAGTGTTCAATCTTTTTATATGTTTTATTAATCAGTGTAGTTTTAATATTTTAATTATAATAAAAGGTAATAACCGTATAATTAATATCATATAATAGAGTGTAAAAATCGTAATGTAAGTTTATAAAATTGAAATAAATTGAAGTAAACAACTTTTATAAAATCGTCATGTAAGTTTATAAAATTGAAATAAACTAGTACCACTGTTCGTGCGATACACATGATATATTTTTTTTTTTTGAAAATTAATCCGTATGAAATAATTTAAAAATTTTAACCGATCCGCAATGTATTACGCTAAAAGTTTTTAATCCTTTAAAAATTTATTTTATTTCATAATTGAACCCTCACTCAAATTTGTAAACTCGTATAGAATCTCGTTATCAATCTATGAAATGTTTATTAAAATTGAAAGGTCATGTTTGTTCGAATTAATCAATAATACGAAATGTTTAATAAATTGAAAAATTCCAACGTTTGATGAATATTACCCATGATTTTAATTAATAGTGATAACATATTATACGATAATTTTATTTGTGAGTGTTTCATTTTCACGGTTTACTTAAATCATACTAACTTGTGTCGAATACTTATAAAGATTCAATGATTATATAGCCCGATAACATATAAAGATTGAATAATTTTATAACTATTAAAATTAAATTACTTGTAGAAATGCATTTTCTTAGTACTTTGTCTTATGACTAATTGTATTCAATTAATTTATCATAAAAAAAACAAAAATGTTTTTCCTTTAATTTTATTTTAATAATAATACTGTTGTATTCAAGTATTAAATATTTAAATAAATTTTAATTATCAACTCTATATTTATATTTAAATATTTAAAATTTAAAAGTAGATTAAACAGTAAATAATTTTTTGAAATAGAGCATTTTCACTTTGTTGTTTATTAATTATTATATTAATTAATTAAAACATATTATTAAATAATTTCAAAAAAGAATAATAGTACTACTATTATTATTATTTATTATGACACTCAAAATCCTATAATTAGACCTTTAAAACATAGATGAGTTTTAAGATTGAACTATGTAAAAAAACTACCTTCATAAATTTTAAACTTCAACTAAAAAAAATTATAGTACTCTATGCCAATTGAGAGTTATTTATATACTGTATTCGAAAAATAGATAAATATGATGCTAAAAAGTCTTAAAACACATTTTGAATGCAAAGTTTTTTTTATAAGCATAAAATAATGTCACAATTAAATTTCATTGATTAGCATAAGTTCAAAATGCAAAATTTAAACAATCTTTACACAAATGTCGTACAAAATACGCACTAAAAGCAACAAACTAAACAAATACAGTTTAGATACACAATTCAAAACAACTGTCCTCAACTGTAACGCCCCGCTATTTAAAACTCGTTATAATATAATAATTTGAAAAATAAAGTTTTTATTTTTTTTATACTATATTTTAGTAGAAAAAAAAATATATCAATAAAAATGGTAAGTAATATGTTATAGTAAAAGTCGAGATTTTAAATCTTATTAAAAAAGGATAACATTTCACAATTTTCCGTGTCGTACTAGACCGGAACAAAACATAATCGGTTCAAGTCATTATAAATACACCGAATATTAATTCATAATATATATCACATTACCGCAGTCGATGAAAATGTAATAATTAAACATAATGGTTTGGAAAGGTTTATTTCATTGCCCCGTCGTCTCTCCCATGAGCATCCCCTGTCGTACCTAAAAGAAAATGTATTGAAGGGATGAGCTCAATGACTCAGCAGGGAAAAACTTTATCAGGTCTAATGTTCATAAATCAAACAAGTCAAACGTAAACATATCCGTAATGAGAAAACATTAACGATAAACATGAACATTTACTTGAAACTTGGTGCGCACATAAAACACGACGGGATTCCCCCGATGACCCTTAATTCGATCACTGACCCCTCACGGGATCACAGGTTCTATTAACTTAATATCGTTCAATCACATCACAAATAATTCACGTAAAACACATTTAATTTTAAAACATTAAAAGAGATAAGAAATTCCCTACCTTAATTAGGCGTGCAAAGTTCTTAACCCAAAATCCGTAACGTGCAAGATCCTATATGTTCTCGAGTAATTCGTTACCTACACACAAATTCTTTTTATTATTATATTTATTATTAAATTTTTATAAATTTAATAAGTTAATATACGTATGTATAAATATATATAATATTGTAAGTAGGACATGAGCTTGATGGGCTTTGGGAGTAAAATGGGTTTGAGAAAAGTGGGCTTAGAAGGAGTAAAATAGGTTTATGGGAAAATGGGCTTAGGAGACTTAGGAGCAATGCTTGATTAAGTAGCCCATTTCTTCTTTGGGGAAAGTGAACGGGAAGAGAAAAAAATTCCCAAATTCCAATCACTTTTATTTTGTACAGAGAAACAAAAGAGGGGAAAACGATGGCGATAAAAAAAGAAAATGGGTTCACGGGTCTCTTCTTCCGTAGGCAAGAGAGTTTTGATTAGATGAAAGCTTAATTGGCAAGGGCTTTGGAAGAATTTGGGCTCGGCTACAAGGATTATTTGGCTGGGGCGAGGTGAGGAGTAGAGAAAGAGGAGAAGTAATTACCTCTTTCTTCAAGCTTACTCAGGTGTGTTTGATCAAATGATTTCTCCAAGTATTTATAGGCAAGGTTTTGAGCAGTGATCCCGTAAGATCCGGGCTTCATAAATTCATACAGTAGCTGAATCTATTTTTGGAAAAGAAAAAGATTTTGGAAATGATGGACGCACGTGGAGAGGTGGGTTCTTCTTGTGAGAAGAGGCCCGTAATTAATTGGTTGCAGGTAGTAGCCTAGCTAGTAGCTGATAGCTAATATGTACAGGCATGTAGGGATGCACATGCAGCTCGTGTGAGAGCATGTAATTTATGGTAGTCAAGGTTCTAAAAAGCGCTAGGCGCTAGTCGGACGGTGACTAGGGGTCTAGCGCCTAGAAGGATTAATCGGGGACTAGGCGGGGATTAATCGTTTTACATTTTTATATTTAATTAATTAATATTATATTTTAAAAATATTTTTATGCATAATAAATCAATATTTTGAACAAAATAATCAATAAATAATTTAAATATAGTATTAATCACAAGTTTAACATAGTAAAATAATAAAAAATAGTATGTAAATTTAATATTTTAGATTATTTTCATTATATATTTAATATTTTTTTTCAAATTTTGGTCTCGTATCTCAAAATTTATCATAACATCATTTATTTTATTTAATTTATCAAAATTTGCATCTAATTGATTATTCAGTTAAATCTGCTCGAGAACCGTCTAAGTAAGTAAAGACGAAATCAATTGAACTTAGGCGGTCCAAAGCGGATTTAGGCGGGTTTAGGCGGGGCTTAGGCGGGTTAGGGGCCTAGAGCCTAAAATCGAGGCGGTCGAGTACAGCCTAGGGCCTAGGCGGGGATTAATCGGAGCTAGGCGGGGATTTTTAGAACAGTGATGGTAGTTGGTTTATAGAGAGTAGCTGTGTCAGAGTGTAGAGTCATCATTCTTTAAAATGTGGCTGAACGTATTTTTGGCAAGAAGGCACGTGAGGGAAAAGGGGATAGCTATTAGTTGATAGTAGTATAGCAGGGGCTACACCCTTTTAATTTATTTGGAGGCAATATCTCCACGATCTTCGGGCCAATAAGAACAACTTGTAATATTAACTTAATTTAGTTATGAATATTTAGTTTTGGGAACTTAATTAAATTATAATATTTACTAAATTGTACTTATTATTATTATTATTATTGTTAATATTATTATGTGAATAAGTGAATGTGATAAAGATTTAAATATTTTGAATTAATAGGGTGAGTTGCGTAAAGTAGATTAAATGTTAAATATTTGAGAAACGTGATCGAAGCATCACATCCAAGGTTCTAAAAGGCGCTAGGCGCTAGTCGGGCGGTGACTAGGGGCCTAGCGCCTAGAGGGATTAATCGGGGACTAAGCGGGGTTAATCGTTTTACTTTTTTATAATTAATTAATTAATATATATTTAAAAAATATTTTTATGCATAATAAATCAATATTTTGAACAAAATAATCAATAAATAATCTAAACATAGTATTAATCACAAGTTTAATATAGTAAAATAATCAAAATAGTTTGTAAATTTAAAATTTTAGATTATTTTCATTATATATTTAATATTTTTTTTTCAAATTTTGATATTGTACCTCAAAATTTATCATAACATCATTTATTTTATGGTCAAGGTTATTTACACCTCCTCAATTCATCTTCACACCCCTCTTTTTAATTAAATTTTAAAAGTTAATAAATTGCTAAGTACACCCTTCCCAAAATACCTTCAATACCCTTGATTAAAAAAAAAGCTCATAAACCCTCTTATTGATCAATCGATTATCGATCTCAGTACCAATTCTAGAACAAAATCCATGAATTTATTCAAGATCGTCCACCGTTTCTACTTGAAATGAAGGACCGAAAGGTACCCAGACGTTGCCCAAACACCTCAACAACTCGGTTGGGAAAAACGGCAAATTGGTCGGCAAGACCCCAGTCCGACATGGATCGAGGCTCCAACCCCGCCTTCGGCTCTCGACCTCAGATACGCCGCCTGCGGTTGCCAGAGGACACCTTCTCGGACCGCAGGCAGCGGCTCCTCCGCCCCTCTCCCGCCAGCACTCTCTTCTCCGGCGGCGCTTAGAGCCGCCTTTGGCATTACCTGTTTCAACAAAACTTGGGATGAAAGGAGACGGGTGGGTACTGGGTAGTAAAAGGCTTTTTAGAGGGGTATTTTGGGAATTTTCAGAGGGGTGCTATTAATAATTTATAAAGAATTGAAAATAAATTAAAAAGGGTGGTGTACAAATAAAACATGGAGGTGTAAATAACCTTAACCTTATTTTATTTGTATTATCAAGATTTGCATATAATTTAATTGTTCAGTTAAATCTGCTCAAGAACTGTCTAAGTAAAAACGAAATTAATTGAACTTAGGCGGTCCAAATCGGATTTAGGCGGATCTGGGCGGGTTTAGGCGGCGCTTAGGCGGGTTAGGGGCCTAGAGCCTAAAATCGAGGCGGCCGAGTACAGCCTAGAGCCTAGGCGGGGATTAATCGGAGCTAGGCGGGAATTTTTAGAACCATGATCACATCAACACACCACTAAAGCAATATAAATCGCCTACGGCTCAGACTACTAAAAAATGGGCCCAAAGAAATCCCCATGAAGACTACCAACCGCCTCAAAATAAAATACTTCATTAAATACTAACCCTGATCGTCACAAAGAACCAAAAACCGCATAAACAATTGATGAGTCTAACATAATACTAGTTAATTTATCTTTTACTAATATCAAGCGGCAAATTGACCGTTCTCAAGACACAGGCAGAAATCACACCCACATAGCATAAACCCATACATAATTAGTATCACTGCCCGTACGATGCACGTGATTTATTTGTTTGAAATAATCTAAAATTTTATTTAATCTCCAACGTATTTGGTCAAAAATATATTAATGGACTAAGAAATTATTTTATTTAATAATCGAACTCTCACTTAAATTTGTAAACTCGTATTAATCTCATTATTAACCGTTATCTCAATTATGAAAATTTTATTATGTTCAAAGATTACGCTTGTTTAATGTAATTTATAGTATGTAAGCTTTTTGGGGCATAATCGAGTGGTAAGGTATGTGGTGATGTTGGTGTAATTCTACGGCGACGCAAAGTTCGAATCTCGGATATGACAAATTTTTCATTGAAATATTATGAAGTTAGCATATCCCTCGATTTACATCATACCCGATCGAGGAGCCTCTGATCTGGTGGGAGAGGAGTTTCTCGTCTCTGCATTCCTCGAGTGTCAAATGCATCCAACAAATACCTAAAACCGGTGGGGAAAAAATCAAAATAAATGGAAAATAAAAATTATAAAGCTAAAAAATAAATAGAAATATAAAAAAAAATCAAATTTACTTGGTAAACAGGGATGAGATGACACAAATACAATTATATTAATATAACTTACTTTAACCTATAAAACAAATTTTACAGAACTTAATTTTTGGATAAACTAAAAAAAAGCCGAACATGGAATCTGCGAAAAAATCATAATTAATACATAAATTTAAAAAAATCAAGGAAAAAAATGAATGAATAGAAGAACGTATACATGTAAATGGATTCAATGTTAAGAAAAATAAAAAAGGACATGAGAAAATAATATACCTAAAAAGTTTGATTAATTTTTGTTAACTCCGTTAAATGAATTCAATATTAAGAAAAATAAAAAAGGACATACAAAGCAGATTACAACAAGAAAAAATAATATACTTAAAAAGTTTGATTAATTTTTTTTATCAGGTGGATTGGAGAATAGGAGGAGATCAATTTTTATGAAATATGATTAATTGAAATTAAATTAATATTAATGGAATATAGAAGAGAAATAGAAACATATATATTTAAGATGATAATTAATTATTATTACTAAAAATATATAAATTTTAAATTACTATTTATAATTTATATATAATTTAAACATGATTAATAATATTACTATTTATAATTTATAATTTTTTTTTTTATAATTTATAGTGTGAACACAATATTATTATTTTTTTTTATTAATCCAAGCATTAGTGGATCCAGAAATTATAGATGTATAGATTTAAGTAAACAACTTTTATTTATTACTCCTTATTAAAAAAACTAAGTGGTTTAATTCTAAAAAAACTTTAAATACTCCCCTTTATCCAATATTTCTTTTTTTATAATAATATTTTATAGGTGCAATTACTTAAAAAAAATTGTATGTTGACCAAAAAAATTCTTTTAAAGTAAAAAATTAAAGTTAACTAATAAAAAAAGAAAAAATGAGAATGAAATTATATTTTTAATAAATTTTTTAAGTTGAAAATATAAAAAATGAGTAAAAATATATAAATGAGAGAGGATTATGATTAGAACGTGTAGTAAAATTACTTATTGCAAATTTGTAATAGTAACTTTTTAAAATAATTCAAAAAATAAAAAAGTAGGAAGATTATTTTCCAATTCAAAATCTATTTATTATCTTGTGAAGAGGCTGATAAAGAAATTAATAAATGCGATTCTAAAATGGGAAATTAGGATTGCGTACAGCTGCTAATAAGATGGCGACGCTGTCTTTGTCAATCGACCCTGACCCTAATTTTGACCAAGCAGAGATTTCTGAGAAGGCGGAGGACGGAGAGCATCGGCGGCCGGCGACTACGGTCAGTGTTTCTTCTTATAGTTGTTTGAATTGATCATCTCTTAGTTTTCGTCTAAAATTCAAATTCCTAGATAAAAAAATGATTTTTTTGGAATAAAACAGGAATCTTTCTTACTCCGAAAACGTAGAAAAAATCCATTCCAATGGCCGGTTCATCGTCGAACAAACGTGGTAAGAGTATTCCGATCGACAGGCTGAGTTCGCTGCCGGACGGAATTCTGATTCACATTCTCTCGTTTCTCGGCGTGAAGAAAGCTACGATAACTAGCGTGCTTTCCAAGAGGTGGCAATTCCTGTGGAGCCAGTTGCCGACCCTCGTCTTCAGTGAAGAGAGCAAGGACGCCGATAAGATACTCGATTTCGTGTCGATGGTCAGTAGGACCCTCCGCATTCGCGGTAAGGTCCATCTGGAGAAGCTCGAGGTTTTTCTCAGGTTCGACGAGAGCCTTGCTATGCACATCAACTCCTGGGTCGAATTCGTCTCGCAAAGCAAGACGGAAGACTTCAGTCTGAAGCTGATGTCGATTGAAGACGATGTCCTCTATGAGCTTCCCGAGATGGTGTATTCCAATCCATCGTTGACTCGTTTGTCGTTGGCAGGATGCATCATGGAGGCAGCCAGAAAGTTCGAGTGGCGGGCTTTGAATTTTTTATATATCCAAGGGACAGAGTTGCCTCAACATGTGATTGAGAACGTGTTGTCCTCCTGTCCACTTTTGCATACCCTGCATCTGCAGGAATGTTGGGGATACAACCGATTGGAGATAACCTCTCCGCGTCTTCATCACCTCAATGTGCGAGATGTTGATGGAGAGGAAAATGGGCCCTTTCTGGAAATATCAGCTCCGTATGTACAAGAGCTTGATATCTTGTTTTGTCCAGAAGGGAGAAAGCTGCGTCTCAGAAACGCAGGATCTCTTGTTAAGGCTCACATTGAATTTACCGAGTATGGCTACACTGAAACCGGTAATTTTATGGTTACCGCCAAGGAGGTTTATGAAATCATTAAGCATGTGAAGGATCTTTCTTTGGGTCGTCACTATCTTAAGGTACGTATTTGATGTTCTTGTTAGAGTTTTCGAAACAAATTTCAGTTAGTTAGCTTCACTATGCTATACAGCTTTGATATGCAAACTTTTCTTGATAAGGTTGGTATGTATACTGTATGATTCTTAGTACTCTTTTCTTTTCAAAGACGTGCATGCATGGACATTATGATGTGGTATTCTTCTTCGGTTCGCCTCCTATTTTTTATCTGGAAGATAAACACGTGCTTCATAATCCATGTGAAAAATGAATGTTTCATATGGAAATAATTGAGTTGATATCTATATATTTTCAAATCGGAAGTTAGGTCTCTTATGTTATGATAGTTGAAACAACTATCCTTAACTGAATATGTGCAATATGTCTAATGAGTAATTTCGTTGGAAAGTATCACCTTTTGACATAGAGTGTGATACATATACTTTTTTTTCAAGAAAACTAATGAAGCAAATATGTTGGAATCAGTATGAGTTGCAAGCAATATGGCATAGAGGTAGGGTGATTGGGAGAATAATTTCTCTTCACTCATCTCAAGATTTTCATTAACTCAACGACGTGAGTTGATACTGTTTTATATTAAGTAAAAGTGTTGAGTTTTTTTATATCTACAACAGAAAACAATCATTTACATTTTTAGAGAACACGTGTTGTAAAGGGGCAACACTTGTATTCTTTAATAAAGGGTCAGTTTTAAGGATGTGTGCAAAACTGAGAAGTCCTTTTTATAGTTATGTTGAATAACTATTGGCATTTTTTTTAAAACATTCGGCTAACTTGGGGTGGTTTATGGTCCTGTAACAGTACTCCTAATTCTGTAGTAGTATGTGTTATTAATTTATTTTGTTACTAATGGTGGTATGAATTGGTTGAAGTGGGATATGTGTTTACTCTTCTTGTAGATGTAGCGGAGTTTGAAGACGAAATTCCATTTAATAGAAAAAAAACATTTTAATATTCGGAAACTTATTGCTGTATATTATGTGGAACGAGTGGAATAGCGGAAGTTAAATAGGAGACCCCAGTCATCTAAAGCCCTTTATGAGTGCCAAAAAGACATTTCATTATGAAACGAGTATCATAATGAAATTTCTCCATCGTTCTTCTATGCAAACATTAAACTAATGAACCCAATTGATTAGAGGCATATTGGATTGTAAGAATTATGTAGTGGAGCTGAGGAGGACAATGCTTCTCCAGCTTATACTTTATTTTAGCTAAACCTGTTCATGTCGTAAGGGTACGACACTTGTTATTTTTCATTTAGGGTCAGTTTTCATTGCATGTTAAAGGTCTTATAAAATTGGAAAAGTTAGGCTGTGGAATATGGAAATGAACCTAGAGAGGGACCAAGGTAGTGAGGTGTGTGCAAAGTTTAAAGGTCTTATAAAAATTACACGTGTTCATTTCCATAAATTTCCTAGGATTTACAAGTTGAGGGGTTCAAATAATTAAGGAAGAAATTAGATGTAGGAGTAATAAATTACATTTACACGCGCTAGTTTCTCTAATAGCATTTACCAATTGAGAATCTGATTTGATTAGTAGGGAGAGATTATAAAATAATTACATGCACTCATTTCCGTAAATTATTAAGTATATACTCCATGTTGAGTGATTAATTAAACTACAAGAATTATGTTTGTGTCATTGTGTGTGTATATATATATGGGTTATATGCAGATGTATATGTGTCGCGTCATCTGTTTTCTAATTTTAGGTTTGTTTTAGATGTTATTAATGTCAATGGAAAAGGAAAAAAAGATTAAGAAGTCAGATTCTTAGATTTTTGTATTTACACAATGAGGCTAAACTATATTGTGCATCTTCGAACAAGTGCTGTCAAACTGTTTGAAATGTGTGTAAAATAGATAATTATCATATTGCAATGTTTGGCATTTACAGTTAAGTCATGTATATTCCTAATCTGATTCGGCCCCATGTATTAAATAGGTTATATCAGAGTTGGCGGTAAATGGTTGGAGGATTCCAGTATCCAAGGCAAGTTGTTTGTCGATAAATACGATGACTGAAGATGAGCACAACATTACTGGCATTATTGGCATGTTAGAATCTTCTCCATTCCTTGAGAAGTTGCTCATAGAGGGTTTTGAACCCGATGGGGTAAGTTTTTACTTTTCACATTCCGATTCGCCAATATCTTTCAATTACAATATACTGCTTCAACCTCTATGTTCTCATATTATTGTATTTGAGTGTTCTTGTGTGTGTATAATATTATAAATTCTGAAAATCTATTTCAATATTCTAATCCTTTAATAAAAAATACATCAGAATAATTTATTTGATCAAAATTGTTTCTAGTGTGTAGTTTTTTCTGAAGTATGCCTATTGTGTATATATATTTACCCAAAATTTTTGTATAAGCAGTTTTATATTCCTGACTTTTAGTGTGTTTCTAAATGGCTTCTGACTGCATTCACGACAAAAATGTTGGAGTTCCATGAATTAATTTCCTTATAAATATAAGTTATAAATTACAAGTTTCGATATGAATGTCTTCCTGAATTTCCTTTTCTACAATTAAATACTCTCAAGTTTCATATTTTTAAACGGCTTCTGAATCTGATTAATGATGCCCCAGTGATGCTTACCTGGCTTAAGAAAAGGTCACAAAATTCTTTTTATCCTCTTAAATGTGAAAGTTGAATTCATTTAATTACAAATTTAAAGGTTGAGCTAGAAATTCTGAGTATGCAAAAAGTCTGGGTATTATTGGATAATTAACTCGATTATTCTTATTTTTATCAATTGTGTCTTCATGGCTCGTCGCTGAAACCCCCCTGTCTCCGAGTCATGTTATCATTAAATATTAAAAGTTGATACTTGCTTATTGTAGTACCTGCTATAAGGTGATGCACGATGCAGAGTTTTTAGTTAAGAAAGAAGGAGTCTTGTTGCATTATTTCTCCAAAGCCCGTTGAGTTGAAGTCAGTTCTGACCTAATTTTTTTTATTTTTTTTGCTCTGGTTGTTTTAGGATTCCTGGGATGAGACAGCAAATGGTGATTTGGACTGCGACTTGTTGCATCTGAAGACTGTCAAACTGATCGAGTTTGCAGACCCAGTTTTCGATGGTGAGCCTATGCTAACAGTGGCCCGAACAATTCTCGAGAGAGCACCGATCTTGGAAGAGATGGAGATTACGATCAACTCTAATGAAGACAGTGACTATGCTAAGATTGGTCAAGAGCTGCTTACTTTCCCGAGATCCTCTTCAAAAGCAGTTATCCGGCTTTTTTAAAGACCTGGAGTATGTGACCTTATGTTTGTTTTCCATCCTGTTGTATGTCTTACCGGGAAAAAGAATCTTCTTCTTCTCGTTGTTGTTGTACTTCAAGTTGCCCAAGTTATTCAAAAGTTCGAACTTTTAGATGATGCGACATCTATCATGATCTCTTGATTCTCTGCGACTACCAAATGAAAAGTGTTAGTGTATAGTTTGGTCGCGTTGAACGTAGAGTGCTAACTTTTTTGTGAACTTAAATATACACTTGGTTTTGAATAACTTTATAATGGAAAGAACTATCATAATGAAGCACTACTTATGAAGTTGACTTTAAAACGGAGATAATGTTAGGTCATGTTTGGTAGACATATTTCTAATCTAAATAGTGAACTAGATAACTATCCATTAATTACTGTTGAGACGAGACAACTCAACTCTCCAATTTATGTTGTCAACTCTACTGAAGAGAAACAGTATTTAGTAATGGGATATAGTTAACTAAATTAACATAGTTTTAACTAGTCTACCCAACATGCCCTCAGTGTATAGTATGGTCGAGTTCAACGTATAGTGCTAACTCATTGTTGAACCAAACTATACACTTTATTTTGAATAATTTCATAATGTTGGGATGGATTTACAACGATGAGACACTACTTATGAAGTTGAGCCAAAAAGCGGGAGAATTGTGGTGTATAGTTCAGTCAAGTTTGTCGAATAGTTAACTTAAACTATACACTTTGTTTTGACTCATTTCATAGTATGGTGGACTTTGATGCTAAACTGAGGAAGACTTTGATGACGAGAAGAACGTCCTGTTGGGAGAACGTACTACTAAGAGAACGTCCTGCTGGGAGAATGTAGACTTTAACCCAATGAAACTAAGATAACAATATTTTAGTTTCATAATAAAGTGTTAAAAAAGGTTAAATGAGTTTATTTTGGTTTTTAAAAAATTGTTGAAAAACTTATTTTAATTTTTATATCACGAAAAAAAAAACTATTTTTTTATAATAATATTTTATAGGTGCAATAATTTAAACAAAATTTTGTATGTTGACCAAAAAGTACTATTAAAGTAAAAAGTTAAAGTTAGCTGATCAAAAAAAGAAAAAATGAGAATGAAATTATAAATTAATTTTTTAAGTTGAAAATATAAAAAATGAGTAAAAATATACATAAATGGGAGAGGATTATGATTAGAATGTATAGTAAATTTACTTGATTGCAAATTTGTAATAGTAACTTTTTAAAATAATTCAAAAAATAAAAAAAGTAGGAAGACTATTTTCCAATTCAACATCTACTATTTATTATCGTGTGAAGAGGCTGATAAAGAAATTAATAAATGCGATTCTCAAAATGGGAAATTAGGATTGCGTACAGCTGCTAATAAGATGGCGACGCTGTCTTTGTCAATAGACCCTAATTTTAACCAGGCAGAGATTTCTGAGAAGGGCGGGAGAGCATCTGCGGCCGGCGACTACGGTCAGTGTTTCTTCTAATTGTTGTTTGAATTAACGGTTATCTCTTATAGTTTTCGTCGAAAAATCATAGTAAATTAGAAAATGATTTTTTTTGGAATAAAACAGGAATCTTTCTTACTCCGAAAAAAACCCATTCCAATGGCCGGTTCATCGTCGAACAAACGTGGTAAGAGTATTCCGATCGATAGGCTGAGTTCGCTGCCGGACGTAATTCTCATTTTCATTCTCTCGTTTCTCGGCGTGAAGAAAGCTGCGATAACTAGCGTGCTTTCCAAGAGGTGGCAATTCTTGTGGAGCCAATTGCCGAAACTTGTGTTCACGGAAGTCAGTAAGGATGCCGACAAGATACTCGATTTCGTGTCGATGGTCAGTAGGACCCTCCGCATTCGCGATGAGGTCCATCTGGAGAAGCTCGAGGTTTTTCTCAGGTTCGACGAGAGCCTTGCTACGGATATCGACTCCTGGGTCGAATTCGTCTCGCAAAGCAAGACAGAGGACTTTAGTTTGAGGCTGATGTCCAGTGAAGACGACGTCCTCTATGAGCTTCCCGAGAAGGTGTATTTCAATCCATCGTTAACGCGTTTTTTGTTGGAAGGATGCATCATGAGCTACCCCAGAAATTTTGAGTGGCAGGCTTTGACTTTTTTATACATCGAAGGCACGGAGTTGCCTCAACGTGTGATTGACCATGTGTTGTCCTATTGTCCACTTTTGCATACCTTGCATCTGGAGGAATGTTGGGGATACGACGACTTGGAGATAAATTATCCGTGTCTTCACCACCTCAAGGTGCAAGATGTTGATGGCGGGGAAAATGGGCCCTTGCTGGAAATATCAGCACCATATTTGCAAGAGCTTGATCTTTTGTTTTTTCCGGAAGGGAGAAAATTGCAGCTCAGTAACGTTGGATCTCTTGTCAAGGCTCGAGTTGAATTTACAGAGTATGGCTACACTGACGCCGACAATTATATGGTTACCGCCAAGGAGGTTTATGATGCCGTTCAGCATGTGAAGGATCTTTCTTTGGGTCGTAACTATCTTAGGGTACGTATTCGATGTTCTTGTCAGAGTTTCCCAAACAAATTTCAGTTACTTAGCTTCTCCATGATATGCAGTTTTGATATGCAAACTTTTCTTGATAACTTTGGTATGTATCATGTATGGTCGTGCTGATTCTGTTTCTTAATACTCTTTTTTCTTTTCAAAGATGTGCATGAATGGACATTATGACGTGGTATTCTCCTTCGGTTCGGCTCCTATTTTTTATCTGCAAGATAAACACGTGCTTCATAATCCATGTGAAAAATGAATATTTCATATGGAAATAATTGAGTTGATATCTATATATTTTCAAATCTGACGTTAGGTCTCTTATGTTATGATAGTTGAAACAACTATCCTTAACTGAATATGTGCAATATGTCCAATGAGTAATTTCATTGGACAATATTACCTTTTGACATAGAGTGTGATACATAAGAAAACTAATGAACCAAATATGTTGGAATCAGTATGAGTTGCTAGCAATACGGAATAGAGGTAGGGTGATTGGGAGAATAAATGTCTCTTCACTAATCTCAAGATTTTCATTAACTCAACGACGTGAGTTGGTACTGTTTTATACTAATTAAGTAAAACTGTTATGAGTTTTTTTATGTCTACAGCAGAAAACAATCATTTACATTTTCAGAGAACGCGTATTGTAAGGGGCAACACTTGTGTTCTTTAATAAAGGGTCAGTTTTAAGGATGTGTCTAAAACTGAAAAGTCGTATAAAATAATTAAACCTACTCACTTCCTTAAGTTGTTTAGTACTTACAAGTTGAGATGAGGAAAATGATTACATTTTACACGTGTACATATTCTTTAACACGTGTTTACGAATGAACAAATGATTTAATTATAAGGATGCGATAATATGAAGAATATAGCCTTTACAAGAAAATGTATAGGTGTATCTTTGTACGTGTATCTGTATTTATGTGTTGCGTCATCTGTATTCTAATTTTAGGTTTGTTTTAGATGTAATTAATGTCAATAGAAAAGGAAAACAAGAATAAGAAGTCAGACTCTTAGATTTTTGTATTTACACAATGAGGCTAAACTATATTTTGCATCTTCGAACAAGTGCTGTTAAACTGTTTGAAATGTGTGAAAAATAGATGATTATCATATTGCAATGTTTGGCATTTGCAGTTAAGTCATGTATATTCCTAATCTGATTCTGCCCCATGTATAAAATAGGTTATATCAGAGTTGGCGGTAAATGGTTGGAAGATTCCAATATCCAAGGCAAGTTGTTTGTCGATAAATACACTGACTGAAGATGAGCACAACATTACTGGCATTATTGGCATGTTAGAATCTTCTCCATTCCTTGAGAAGTTGGTCATAGAGTGTTTTCCAGCCGAAGGGGTAAGTTTTTACTTTTCACATTCCGATTCACCAATATCTTTCAATTACAATATACTGCTTCAACCTCTAAGTTCTCATATTTTTGTATATAAGTGTTCTTGTGTGTGTGTGTATGTGTATAATTTTATAAATTCTGAAAATCTATTTCAATATTCTAATCCTTTAATCAAAAATACATCAGAATAATTTATTTGATCAAAATTGTTTCTAGTGTGTAGTTTTTTCTGAAGTATGCCTATTGTGTATATATATTTACCCAAAAGTTTTGTATAAGCACTTTTATATTCCTGACTTTTAGTGTGTTTCTAAATGGCTTCTGGTAGCATTCACGACAAAAATGTTGGAGTTTCCATGAATTAATTTCCTTATAAATATAAATAATTAATTACAACTTTCATATGCATGTCTTCCTGAATTTCATTTTCTACCATTAAATACTCTCGAGTTTCATTTTTTTAAACGGCATCTGATGAGTAATGACCCAGTGATGCTTACGTGGCTTAAAGAAAAGGTCATAAAATTCTTTTTATCCTCTTAAATGAGAAAGTTGAATTCATTTAATTACAAATTTAAAGGTTGAGCTAGAAATTCGAATATGCAAAAAGTGTGGGTATTATTGGATAATTAACTCGGTTATTCTTATTTTTATCAATTGTGTCTTCATGGCTCGTCGCTGAAACCCCCTGTCTCCGAGTCAAGTTATCATTAAACATATGATACTTCAGGTTACATTCGTAAGTGGCTTATTGTAGTCCCTGCTATAAGGTGATGCATGCAGAGTTTTTAGTTAAGAAAGAAGGAGTCTTGTTGAATTTGATACATGGGCTGAGTTGAAGTCAGTTCTGACCTAATCTTTTTTTTTTTTTTTTTGCTTTGGTTGTTTTAGGATGACTGGGATGACACAGCAAATGGTTATTTGGACTGCGACTTGTTGCATCTGAAGACTGTCAAACTGATCGAGTTTGCAGACCCAGTTTTCGATGGTGAGCCTATGCTGACAGTGGCCCGAACAATTCTTGAGAGAGCACCGGTCCTGGAAGAGATGGAGATTAGGATCAGCTCTAATGAAGCCAGTGACTATGCTAAGATTTGTCAAACGCTGCTTACTTTCCCGAGATCCTCTCCTAAAGCAGTTATCCGACTTTTTTAAAGACCTGGAGTATGTGACCATATGTTTGTTTTCCATCCTGTTGTATGTCTTACCGGGAAAAGAATCTTCTTCTTTTCATTGTTGTTGTTGTTTATCATCTACTTGCTTGTAGACTATTTCGAACTAAATTTTACCAGAGGGACTCTGGGATAACTTTCTTGTTTTTGCAATTATGTCAGGATTTGAAAAACCAGAAACTTGAATTTTTGATTTTTGATTTTTGAAATGAAGTGTTTTTCTTCATTTTTAATATTTTGTTGCTTGTAGTGTGTATAAGATCTTTCCAGACCAGAAACAGAGGACCCCACTTACTCAAAAGCCAACATGAGAAAATCTTCAAAGAAAACATGAAAACGATTGCTCTTAATCATACCATCATTTGCTTTTAATCATTTTTAATCATTGATTAATTTTCTATAAATAGATTAGTTGCTACAGCTAAACTTCGTATCAGTCGTTATCTCCTATGCAAACCACGAAAAGCAAAAGAAAAAAAAAGCAGAGAGATAGCAATATAGCATATGCCCTGTTTTTTTTTTTTCTTTAGGTAAACCCAAACCTTTTTTAATTCATATTAATAATTACTATTATTATAATGAACCAAGATTAATTTTTTCTTAAAAAATAAATAAAAAACCAAAGCTTTTTCAATTCATATTAAATAATAATCATTATTATAATGAACCGAGATTAATTTTTTCTTAAAAAATAAATAAAAAACCAACACATGATGTAAATTTAACTCAATGCTTTTTCTTGCCGGAAACCCTACCGCCGCCGGAAAAGAAGGATCCCAGCCCGAAGAAGTTTGCCGGAGGAACATGCAACAGCGGATTGAATCGAATCCCACTTCCGTTCGAGGCATGGTGATTCTTCTTCAACGGCGGCCTCCCGGCCGTCTGCGTTTGCTTGGACGAATTGCCCCTGAGAAAAGTACTCTGTTTCGTCTGGTTACCGGAAACAGAGGGCCGCTTGCCGCTGGCGGCGGACCCTGTCGAGTTGCTCCTCGACAGCAGCGGCAGCGGGCATAACGTCCGCCCGTACCCGCTCCCGCAGTTCAAGCTCGTGCTGCGCTTAAACCGCCAGAAAGACTTCTGCTTTTCTTCCGATTCCGCGGTTTTCGGAGGAGGAGCCGCCGCCCGGAGGGCAGCGGCGGGCGGCGGCGGAAGCGGAGGAGGAGGCCTGGTCGGGGCGAGGCGTTTCTTGATTTCGATGGGGAGGATCTTGCCGTCGAAGAAGAGCTCGTCGGCGGAGGAGTGGTCAAAGTCAAAGCTCTCTCGAAAAACGCAGAAATCGAAGTCGGAGGGTGAGCTCGTGCGGATGTACTGCTCGATCGGGACAACTTCGGATTGTTGGAGATCGTGGGAAAAAGATATCCGAGGGCTCATGCCGAGACTCGGGCTGTCCGGGAAGATTTCGATTGCCATTTTCTTGTTTTGTGTTTGTGTTTGTGTTGTGTTGGTTTTTGAGAGAAGGATGTGAAAAGCATTTAAAAGAGGGCTTTAAAAACCGTCAAAGGGAAATTGAATAAGAATTGGCGGAAGTTAAATCTAAGTAGTTGAAACTTGAAGAGCCAACCGTCAAGTCAAAGTAGACCTAGTTTTTGAGTCAAGTAAATTTTTTTCTTGAAAATTGTTCAATCAATTTATAGTGGGATTTTGAAAGGATTTTTAGATTATCTTTGAATTTCAAGTTTCGTATTAGTAATTTCACCGATGTGAAATTTGTGAAAATGATAGTAGTACTAGTAGTGTGATTTAGTTAGGGGGGGGGGGGGGGGGGGGGGGGGGGGGGGGGGGGGGGGTTATGAAATACTTAAAGGAAGAAGACATGTTTGTGACAGAAGTTGACACATAGAGAAGCCCACTTTGGTTTCCAGAATGATAATGATATAACTCTATACATATATTAGATATAATTAAGATATATTTCTGTGTGGTTCAGGAACATAGGACAATACAAAATTATAGGCCAAATTATTCATGCCTCATGGGGCCAGGATCATATATATACTACTACTAATTACTAGTAGTTAGCTAGGAACAATTTATTATAACAAATCTTGAAAAAAATATATTGCTTCAAAGTATGACAAAGAAAAGGTGCGCGTGGTACGTGGTGTTGGAGTAGAGATGAAACAATTCCAAACCAAGAAAAAATCAATTGCATGCCTGTGTGTGTGCTTATAACCAAAGTGGGCCTAAGTGGATTCACAAGTAAGTAGGTCATGATTCACTATTGACTTATGCCCAAACTAATTACTTGTGAATCACTCGTATCAATGATGTTGTGTGTACAATAATATATACTCTTTTCATCTCACACTGTTACATTTCTTTTGTAATTTGCAAAAAAAAAAAATGTAACAACTATAACAAAAAGAGTATATATATATATATATATATATAATTATACATAAGCATTTGTTTCTAAGTCCGAAAGTAGGTCGTAGGTTGTAGTTTGCCATGATCTGCTTGACGCTCGTTCAAAGGTTTTAGTGAGACAACATTGTCTCTAAATCTGAAAAAATCTCATATAGACATCATGACCTGCTCATATAACACTCTTGGAATGACCTCATATATAGGTCGATCACGATTGACTCGTCGCCTGAACTCGGAAGGACCTCATAGTCATAGGTCAGTGTCAGCATATTTTGTTCTATGAACATTTTTCAGAGGAACTTTTATTTTTGTGTGATTTTTAGGCACTGCACTATGATCCGTCTCCCGAAAATCTTTCATTAACAATATATAAGCAAATTCATAATATTAATATTTGATCGTAGCATGCTAAAATCGTCATCAATTAGTAGTAATTGATATGAAGATGAATCTACTTAAAATAAAAACTACAGTACTAATAATAATAATAATAAAGTAGTTTGTGGTGGCCCAAAGCAAAAAATGAAAATGAAATTAAAGGGCTTTTTATTTTTCCTTTATGATTTTGGTGTTGATCCAATCCAATAGAATAAGGGTCCATGAAGTATTAATAATACTAATTTGTCAACTTTAGTTCTCCCTTTGCTTTTCCCATCTATCTATCTATCAATCCATCTGTAACCACTTGCCCATGTGATCACACACTTAAAAAAAGAAGTGACTCACACCTCAACATTCGCAACATCTTCCACTTCAGTGTCTCCCTCAATTATATACTGTATATGCTCTTTGTGTTCTCATCTTCAGATATTCTTTCTTACACAACTTTTACTTCATTCATTATGTTTCTTATTTTCAAGCCAAAGGAAAACAAATATATATCCAATTAACTTAGAAGGATTTTAGATTCAAATCACTTACACGTCGAAATACATTCGTTGATCAAAGCGGGTAGTCTCAAGAAAACCGGGTTACTTTTGCATCGAAATGTATGTACATTGAGATCCCATCGACTTGTTTGCTTTGCATATAGACAACAATGTTCAAACTAACTTGAAACAAGTTAATTTGATGTGTTCACTTCAATACTAATTTTTTTAAATGTCTTATTCATTTAGAATTGAATATATTTCATAAGCTACACAAACGAAAGTAAACACACTTAACTAAAAATACGAACGTAAAATTGATAAGAACATAAATTTGAAATTAAGCAGAAAACTCCGCTGCTCAAAGCTTTCCGGCTATCTTAAGAAAAATTTAAGATATATATGAATCGAAATTGTCGTGCCAAAACAGTACAATTCTTTTGGGCAGCTAATTGCTCGAACCAATAGCTTGTCAATTGGGCTGAGCTGGCCCGAGCTCGGTTCGTTCAGCCCTAACAAAAAAATCGGTTGTTTTATTTTTTTAAAATCAGAATCGGGTTTGATCTTAAAATTTAAGCTCGAATGATATATTTAGTCGAGCTTGAGCTTTGCTAAGCTCGGCCTTATATAAGCCTGACCCATTTTATAATAATTATAATACTATAATTTTAATCATATTATTTTATTAATTTATTCATATAAATATGAATATTAATAAAATAGTAATTATTTATATATGATTATGATTGAAAGTATTAAAAATATATTTTATTATTTTGGATTTTGATAAATTAATTATTTTAATTTCATAAAATTGTATGAATGAGTTTGTTTAATTTATTTTATTTGTAATTTATTTTTCTCACATGATGATCAACATTTAAATAATATTTTAAAATATAATTTATTAATTTTATTTTAAATAATATTGTATTATTTATGTATTATTTATAAAGAATGTAACAAGATAATTACAATAATACTTTACAGAGTGTATATATACATCTGCTCTAAGAATGTAGTTTAGACTATTTTCAATGTGGGAGAATTAAATATACGGGAGATGGCAAATTTCCTTAATACGCCCCCTCAAGATGGTGGTCGATTGACAACACCAATCTTGGCCATAAGTAGTGAAAGACGATTCTGAGAGAGGGGTTTAGTGAGGGCATCAGCAAGTTGATCAGACGAGGAGACATGAGAAACACGAAGTACAGAGTTCTTAACTAAATCTCGAACGAAGTGGTAATCAATGGCGATGTGCTTCATACGAGAGTGGAAGACCGGGTTCGAACAAAGATATGTAGCCCCAATATTATCTGTGTATATAGTGGGGCACATAGGCATAGAAACAGCAAGTTCTGAGAGTATTGATTGTGTCCATTGCAACTCAGCAGCGGCAGCCGCAATGGCTCGATATTCCGCTTCAGTAGAGGATCGAGCTACCGATCGTTGTTTTCGAGAACTCCAGGAGATTGGATTGGCGCCGAGAAAAACCACGAATGCACTAGTGGAAGTGCGATCATCGTTATTACCCGCCCAATCAGCATCAGTGAAACAATGAATGGACAAAGGAGAGTCCTGACGAAGATTGAGACCGAAATGGCGAGTACCATTTAAGTATCGGAGGAGACGCTTAACAGCACCCCAATGAGTCTCTGTAGGAGCATGCATGAATTGTGATAGTTTGTTGACAGCATATGCAATGTCCGGTCGGGTGAGAAGAAGGTATTGTAGACCGCCAAGAACTCGACGATAGTTAGATGCTTCAAAAGGTTTACTCCCATCAACAAGAGTAAGGGAGGAACCCATGGCCAGAGGTGTTTTGGCCGGCTTAGCATTTAACATATTGTGCTTGGATAGGAGATCAGTGATATACTTGCGCTGTGAGAGAAAACAATTAGATGGTGAGCGAAGGACTTCAATTTTCCAAGAAAGTATGATAAAGACCCAAGATCTTTTACAGAGAATTTGGAAGCTAAAGTAGCGACCACTTGCTCAAGGAATGGAATATTATTGCCTGTGAGAATAAGGTCATCAACATATACCAAAAAATAAGCAATGATATTGTGATGATTGTAGACGAAGAGAGACTCATCCGACTTGGTGCATGTGAAGCCAAGAGATACCAAAAATTCACGCAGGGCACTGTACCAGGTACGAGGAGCTTGTTTCAACCCATAGAGCGATTTTCGGAGCTTGCATACAAAGGAGGGAGAATTCTTGTCAATGAACCCGGGAGGTTGAGTCATGTAGACCACATCTGACAAGGTCCCATGCAAGAAAGCATTGTTGACGTCGAATTGTCGAAGCGGCCAGCCCCGAGAAACGGAAATGCGTCTGAAAGAGTCTCAGAAAAATCAATGCCAGGACGTTGATGGAATCCCTTGGCAACTAGTCGAGCTTTAAATTTATCAACCGATCCATCTGATTTGCGTTTGATGCGAAATACCCACTTACAACCAACAAGATTTTGAGAAGCATCGGGAGGAACCAAATCCCAAGTTCCATTATTTTGCAAGGCATTGAATTCAGAGGACATGGCAGCACGCCATTGAGGGTCTGGAAGAGCCTGTGTAACAGTAGTAGGCTCAATATCAGAGAAGTGAAGAAGTAAGACAATACCTCGGATTTGGTTTGGAAATATTATTCCGAGATCTAGTCGTGATCTGATGGCGCAACGGCGGAGCGATCGGTGGATCCGGGGGCGGTGAAGGAGTCTGTCGGGGGGGCGAGGGCGTAGGCAGCGACACGACAAGTGTGGGGATAACAGGCATGGAAGTATGTGGTATAGGCGATGGTTTAGGAATATTTAAAGTTTCAGATGCATCTACAGTAGGCAAAGGAGATGGGATAGATTCCGGAGTGGAAAAAGGAAAGTTAGTTTCAACAAAGGTAACATGTCGAGAGGTGAATATTTTGTTGGAAGTAAGATCCAAGCAAAGATAAGCACTTTGTGTTAGAGAGTAACCGATAAAGACACAAGAGCGAGAGCGATCATCTAGTTTGTGGTTGCTGTAAGGACGAAGCCATGGGAAACATTGACATCCAAAGACACGAAGTTTAAGTAGATTTGGAGGTTTGGAGAAGAGTTTTTCATAAGAGGAAGTCATGGAGAGGTGAGCCTTGGCTAGGCGATTTATAAGGTAAGCAGCGGTTGTGAAGGCGTAGGACCAGTATGTGAGAGGCATGGAGGCACGATGTAATAAAGCGAGACCGGTGTCAACAATGTGACGATGACGACGCTCCGAAGTACCATTATGTTCAGGAGTATGGGGAGGAGTGGTGAGATGACTAATACCACTTTACGCAAGGAGAGTGCGAAGGGCAAGAAATTCACCCCCGTTATCCGAGTAAAGTGTTTGAATTTTGGTTTTGAAATTTTTTTCGACAATAGACTTAAACTTAATAAAAGTGGAAAGCACGTCAGATTTTCGTTTAAGTGGATAAATCCAAACATATTTTGTGAAATGATCAATGAAAATAACGTAGTATTTAAATCCATCAATCGATAAAATAGGTGATGTCCAAACATCCGAATAAATTATTTCCAAAGGTGCAGAGGAGGATAAAGATGATTCAACAAAAGGAAGTTTGTAACTCTTTACACATTTGCAAGACTCACAACTGAAGTTATTAGTTTTATGAAATGGTAAATTGTGCATGGACAAAGCTTGATCTAAGATCTTAACGGAAGGGTGACCGAGTCGAGCATGCCAAATAGATTGAGATTGTTTGACGGAGGAAAAGGCAAATGGAGTAGGAGGAGTATGAACACTCGCCGGCCATAAGTAAAGCCCATTAACGCGTGGTCCCTGAAGGAGAACGCCCCCGTAAGACAATCCTTCACCTGAAAACCAGAATCAGAGAAAAAAACGATCACATTATTTGATTTGCACAGTTGAGCAACTGAAATTAAATTCTTGGACATTGATGGGACAAGCAAGGTATTAGAGAAATCAAGATGAGTTAATCCAGAGAAAACAAGAGTTCCAACGTGAGTTATGCGCAAACAATTACCGTCACCGATCACCACATCATCAGTACCCTCATAAGGGTAATGTAGAGATAAATTTGCTAAATCACTAGCAATATGGTGTGAAGCCCCAGAGTCGAGAATCCAATTTGAGGATGGCGGAGCCGAAGTAGCTGTGTGGGCTGTTGGCGTGGAGAAGGACTGGCCGTGAGAAGGACGTGGTTGATGGTGGTTTGTAGCATGGGTTTGAAGATCTGGACAGCGCCGAGCGGAATGGCCTTGCACACCACAAAGCTGACACTTACCTTGATACCCAGTACGCTATTGCTATGAGGATGAATCAGACTGCGGGTACGGAGATCGTGTAGGGGGGCACACGTTTTGATTGTAGCTTTGGTTGTATTGTGTGTTTGGAGATGGGATATTCGGCTGCAATGGAGTGGACTTCGAGTGCTTAGATCGATTTTGGTTGCGTTGTTGATGCACTGCTTGGAAGGCTGTGGTGGGAGAGTTAGAGATAGTCGTCGAGCGAGATTGCAGTTGAGCTTCAGCACTCAACAATTTTTCATGCAGCTCATCAAACAAAATAGGAGTTTCTCGAGCTTGAATGGCGTTTGAAAGTTCCTTGTATGAATCGTCGAGGCCATTCAAAACCTTGAGTGCCAAGTCTTCCGGATCTGTGGAAACTCCAAGAATGGAGAGTTCATCGACAATACTCTTAATCTCAATCATGAATTCAGTGATGGATTTGGATCCCTTGGACGGGCTGTGAAGCCGATTTTTTAGAGCAAGGATACGCCCCCGTGAAGCCTTTCCATATGTAGAGGCAAGAACATCCCAGGCTTGACACGAGGTTTTGGACGATGTTATGAACGAAATAAGAGAGGGAGTAATCGAACCAATGATGGCGCTGAGAATTAAATGATCTTGACGGATCCAATACGCATAGAGGGGATTTGGTGGTGCAGTAGTTGCGGTGGCTGTGGAAATAGTGGGCGAAGGGCACAAGTAAGAACCATCAATAAAACCAAGTAGATCATACCCGATCAACAACGTTCGAAATTGAAAACTCCATGTTGGATAATTGACAGAAGTCAATTTGAGAGGAGCTTGCGCAGTGATGTTAAAGACGACCAGAGATGGTACGCCATTGGAGGAGGATTCATCCATTGTGACTGTGTGATGGACGTGAATAATGGAAACAGAGATATGGCAATATTGGACCAAATCTGAGGAGAAAAAAAAAGATATGTATGATCGTGAGGATCGAAAAGAGGCGTTAGCCTTATATTGCTCTTGATACCATATAAAGAATGTAACAAGATAATTACAATAATACTTTAAAGAGTGTATATATACATCTGCTCTAAGAATGTAGTTTAGACTATTTCCAATGTGGGAGAATTAAATATACGGGAGATGGCAGATTTCCTTAATATTATTTGTCGAATTGATATATTTATATTTAAACAAAAACTATCTAATAAATTAGAGTTTAACTCATTATCGGCTTGAAACCCATATTTTTATATAAGCTCAACTTGAACTTGAAATTTCCAAGCCCAAAGATCGTAACCCGAATCCCATAACCCTTAAAATTACATAAGTCAAGTTAGGGGCAATTAAAGTCCGACCCATATAACTCTATTGACAGCCCTGCGAACCAATATTCTCAGTTTTAGTTAAAAGCAGGATCAAATGGTCCATTCAAAAGCATTAGTTACCCTTTATACTAAAGTAAATTAATATTATGTTACTTTATACTCTTTTAATCTCATAATAGTTTCAACACTTTTTTTTTTGTAAGTTATCTCATAATAATTGATACACTTCAAAAAAAGTCTCTCTGACCTTAATAAAAAAGGATTGAGTAGTTTATTCCACTCGATCAATCTTGAGCTCTTGGAGGCTTGAGCCGCCACTAACCCTATTAATTCTCATTTTTGTGTTAATTTTGTGTTATTATTAGTTTAATGTGTAGTTTAGCCCTTACTAATATAAGTTAATACTAAAAGTATGTAAAATTAAAAAATAGTTCAACCCCTATAACAAAAAAATTCTGTCGCAGCTAATCCTGCTTATACCATCAAGTTCTCAATTAATAAGAACTTCAAAGTTGAATGGAAATTGGTGGGTAATCAAGTTGTGAAGAATAATCCATTATGTTGGTATTTGGGCTGTGTTGAAAGCCCAATTAAATTGAGAGTAGAGATTTTGGCCCAATAAGAAGAAGAGGTTTGTCTACGAAGAAGTCACTTTCAGTAAATGACAATGAATGCTTTGTTAGGGTAACTGCGATTACATATATAGCAGCAAGAAAAGCAAGCAATAGCCATACCCCGTTTCGCCAGTTAGGACACCAACTCCGCGTACCATGGACATATTCAAACGTTCAAATTACTTAAATTAATCTCAAGATTTATTTTTTCTGTGTCCCCTCTTCTAATTGGACTCTGGATTTTCCACCCCTATTTTTCTTCTCTCTAGCATTTATTCTGCAAGAATCTTCTTCTTTCAGATTGTTTTTTTGTTTCCCTCTTTTTTTGGGGGTGAAAGAGGGAAGAAACAAACCATGAATCCGAACTGGGAACTGAGTAATTGTTGTCAGCACGAACAAGTTGTTTTTCTTGCCACCATTGGCGTCTTCACCGTCGTGATTCTTGCCGTTAAGTATTTTCTTTTTTGTTTTTGTTTTTGCAGAGTTTTTTTTATAAAGAACCCTTTTTTATTTACTATTTCTTGGAATTGAATATACCCTTCTTTTCTTTGAATTTCTTTAGAAAGAAAGTGTATATTCTTAGCGCTGTGGATTCCTTTTATTGATTGGCTGTCTGGTTTTCGAATGGGCTTGTTTATTTACTCTATTTGGGATCGATTCAGGTTTATAGATTTTATTCATTGATCAACATGAGCTCTATTTTAATGGTTCTCGTGTTCCATTACTCAGAAACAAATTAGATTAGGACATATTCTTAAACTCGTTTCTCCGGATTGAAATGTCAAAAGAACGAATGGATTAATTAAAGAGGCCATTGTATGCTGAATCTTTGCTTGTGATTGACTCATTCGAAGCTTAGCTTCTCTTTTATATGACTTGTGAATTAATCGAGACGGGCTTGAATTATAGATCAAGCTATCTTGGGTTTAGATCTCTCTGCTGCTAGGTAGCTCAGGTGAAGTTATTATTGAGCAAATGTTACAAAAGATCTTCTGGATTTCCTGAAAACTCACGAATGTGCTAGCATTACCGTTTCTGTTTGTTTTAGCGCCTTTTATAAAGTTACGACGAACACTTGTGACTGAAGTCTCTTTGTTTTCCTTTTGCATATGATATGAGGAGTTTATTCACTTTATTGTTTGCACTTTATATGACATTGGTCTTTGTCGTTATCTCTTTAATCTCTATTATTATTATAATAACAGCTATGGAGGACATTTATACTGACGCCTTTTAAGCTCATCACTGTGTTTCTACACGAAGCAAGCCATGCAATTGCTTGTAAACTTACATGCGGTGAGGTACAATAAGTTTTTCGCTGATATTTGTTCTCTCTGTGGACTCAAAACCTCTCGCTGAAAGCTCACCTACAACTATAATATATGCAGCTTTTTTTATACTCTTTACGAACTATATTATATATGCTCATATTTCCTTCCGGTGCATCGGCATCAATGTATATAAATAAGGATTTCCTGGTTCTGATTTTTACAATTTAGAAGGTAACTAATGTGGAAGTATTAAACTGATTTAGCATCCTATATTCGAGCCTAAAAAACTGAATCTTTGATCATTACAACTGTACAACCAAGATTTGACTATAGATAATGAACCGTTAATGAGGGCACTTCAACCATTATGATACATGCAGGTAGAGGGCATCCAGGTTCATGCAAATGAAGGTGGGGTCACTCAAACACGCGGTGGTATATATTGGTTGATCTTGCCAGCTGGATGTAAATACTCTTTTTTTTCTTCCTTTTAAGGATCATTTTATTATTTTTCTGTTTTAGATAATACGGTTGGACTGTCTCTAAACTACCTCTTCATTCACTTCGATTTTCTTTATAAGTTTATCTAAATATCAATACTGTTTCATCACTCTGAAATATTGGTCCCTCAATGTAGATCTGGGTTCATCATTTTGGGGTATGGCTCTCATACTTGCTTCGACCAATCTTCTTACGGCAAGGATTGCTGCTGGTGGTCTCATTCTTTCCCTTTTTATTGTCCTCTTCATTGCCAAAAATGTAAGAATCTTGAATAACGGTCATTTATAAAAAAAAATCTTGAAACCATCACGTGCATCTATTTTCTCGAGAACTTACATGTTATGATGATTGTTCTGATTTGTGTACAGTGGACACTACGAGGGCTTTGTATAGGTTAGTTACTTCACTTTTAGGTCTGCATTTATTCTTAGTAATTTGTGCTGAAATCAAGGATGATCCCTTCATTAATTTTAAAATAATTTTTTCAGGATTTATAATTTTCATCGGTGTTGTTTGGCTGCTGCAAGAAATGACTACCGTTCGTATCCTCCGATACATTATTCTCTTCATCGGTATGTATTTGTTTTGTGTTTATACTTTTTAACTTCTCCTTTCCCCATTTTATATTTTCTCCATTGCTTATTGCATTTTCATCTGCATGGCAGGTGTTATGAATAGTTTGTTCTCGGTCTACGGTACAAACTATACCTTTTTTGTTACTTTTTCATTTTTCTGTCATAACAAGTGATTAAGTGAATGAGGCACCAAGTAGGAAAACTCGAATGTAACTAATCCTGTTTTATGATTGCAGATATATATGATGATTTGATTTCTCGGAGGGTTCATACGAGTGATGCTGAGAAGTTTGCGGAACTTTGCCCATGCCCGTGTACTGGAGTTGGATGGGGAGTTATTTGGTATGTACTTAAATTTTTGTTCGAGATTGACGAATTGAATCTCATGTTATTTATGACTTGCTCCTTTTTGCAGGGGAATGATATCCTTCATATTTCTTTGTGCATCAATATATCTTGGACTTGTCATTTTGTCTTGAGGTACTTTGTATACTTGAACAGCATTTGTTTTTGTCCGGAGATACTTTCCCACGCATTGATTATTTGACAAACTTTATTGCATCAATCAGGGGTTGACGGACATGGTTTGCTTTTATGTCTTGAGTTCTCAGACTCGAGAAGGGAGATGTTAGCTTCATTTTCTCTTGAGACCACTGACTCTTGATTGATATGTAACATTCATTTTTGGCCGTCTGGTCACATTCTTTCGCTTGTTGATTGAAAATACTTGCAAATTCATAACGGTAGATTTATGGAGGTAGACTCGCTTGTGCTGGTGAGTTATACATCTTGAGCACTGTGAATGGTTTTTTGTTTTGGAGAATAGTTTGTAAAGAAACAACGTACTTCCTTTCGATTCATAATAACATGACCACTTTTCTTAAATGGATAATATAGAATAATAGGACTCTCAAAAAGAAAATAAATATTTTTACTTTTTCACTTTAAAATACAATCTTATTCTTACTTTATTTATTTACTTTTTCAACTCAAAACTATTTTACTTTTTAATTTACTTTTTTAACTCACAACTACTTTACTTTTTAACTTACTTTTTCAACTCACAACTAATTTACTTTTTAACTTACTTTTTCAACTCACAATTAATTTACTTTTTAACTTAAAAATACATTTATACTTCAATTAATTTACTTTTTAACTTAAAAATACATTTATACTTGCTTGTAAAAATAGGGTAAAAACCAAAAACAACAAAAATCACAGGATTTTTTAGTTCAATTTCACAAAAACGAATACCATTGATGTCTTTCAAATTCTTATAAAAAGTACGTAGTGTTATAAAATAGATAGAGTAAATATCTATTGATATGCTTATTTAATGAATAATACCTGTTAATGAAAAAAAGTAAGATCTAAACCATTTGGAAAATAATTAAATTGAAATAAAATTAAAAAGATATGCAAATGTCACAAATTTCTCTTGCCAAAAACGATTGGTAAAATTCTTGTAGCAGATACATAGTTAACTCAAACAAAAAAGTAAATAATAAAACAAAACAGAAATTGTATCAAGGAACAGGCATAGCACACATCCAAATTCACATGGTCAAAATTTGGAATCAGCCAAACTACTTGAAATATATACATATATATTTCAAGCTTCAGTTATCGGAAACTCAAAGACGACTTCTTTCCCAGAAAGCTTCTTGTAGACTCCGGCAAAAGTCTCCAGCTTATTCTCAGTGTCGTTCTTTGCCTTGGGATCCAAGAAGATCTGCAATACCAAAAATCAACATTACCTATAACATCGTCACATACAAGAATCATAATGCAGGAAGATAAATGAAGCAAAATCAATCACCTTCATTATTTTTGACCCATCAAGCCTGAATCTGATACGCTTTCCAACAATCTCAGCAGGATAAACAATATCCTCAAGTACAGCCTCATGCACAGAAGTTAGTGTGCGGGTTCTAGGCCTTTGTGCAGCGGAACCCTTCTTTGGTGGCCTCACTATCCTCCTTGTTGCAATGATAACAACTTCCTATATACCCAATATAAAATTATTTAATATATAATGATAAAAATCAATTTCCAAGACAAAATATATTGTAAAAAACTGTAGGGGATATAGAAAAATAATCAGAGGTGTAATGGATGATAGTGTAGGATAATATTAATTATTAAAAAACAATTTACCTTTCCACTGAATTTCTTCTCAAGCTCTCTCACCAGCCTAGGATGAATCTTGCGGAAAGCTTTCCTCAATCTGTAGGGGACATGAACCACAACAGCCTTTTTCCCTCCAGCAACATCAATCTGCCTGCAGAGTATTTAAAAAAATAATAATATTAATATTAAAGTATCATAGGAGGAAAGATAACTACATGAGACGAAAAAGTAAAAACTTACAGGGCAGAGTTGATGTATAGGTCTTTCAAGTCGCTCTTAATATCCTGGTTTGTGTTTTCCAAATCAAACAAAGCCTGCAAAGAGAATTTCATAGTTCTATGAGCACACTAATTAACCTTGATTCTTGAGCAACAACTAAAAGATCAACAACATTCATAAGTTCAGTCATTCACCTGAGCGACATTTTCCTCAAATTCAGAGGGCTCAAGACCCTTGTCCTTGTGAATTTTTTGTGATGCAGTATACATCCTGAAACTAAACATTTAACCACACAATGTTAAATTTTATCGAATAACACTGGAGTATAATCAAACAATTAGGTTATTAAAGGAGACATTATTCAGAGAACTATTCAATGAATTAAAAATAGGAAAACTGATAGATGGCAGTGAGATACATTTTTTGGTCAGGTTTCAGATTAACAGATAAAATGAGCTTAAGAATACAGTAGATAAATTCATTCAACGCGAAACCCAAATCAATTTCAAAATCAACAGAGATTTTTTTAAATCCAAAAATAACTCATTTCCATCAGCAGGAAGATCTGATAAAACAGTTCGCATTCTATGATTTCTAGAAATTCATATTGATCAAAGCAAATGTGTATGGAAACAATAATCATAAGGTTCCATCTAGTTAGAATTTCAACGGATAATATGATAACAATTTTATATAAATAAAAATGAAAAAAAAATTACAGACGATCAAACAATAATAAAAACAGAGATGAATACAATGGAAAACAAAGAAACGGGTGAGCGAAAAGTACCTTCCGGAAATTGAGCTTTCGACTCCGGAGGCCGCTCACTGAATATGCAGGGATTTTCTAAAGTGTGAGCTAAAATAAAAATAGGGTTTTAAGTATATGTTACAGAAACCCTAGCTGGTGGACGGCTCAGATTAAGTGACTGATAAGTGACTAGATCTGGACCGTGAAACTAAGTAATGGGCTTCTATGGAACTCGACCCCCAGCATAAGTTGATAATGGGTTTGTATGCAGCCCACTTCACAGCCACACGCAAACAAATAAAAATGGTTTTACCTCAAAAATAACTTTAGCATTTTTTTACTTGAAAATAATTATGTAATTATTAATTCTTTTTGTCCAAATACACAATTTGATTTCCATTAATTATTTTATTAATTTATATTTTATTTTAACTCAATCACATTTATTAAAATAATAATTAATTATGATAAAAATAATTTATATTTTATTTTCAATCAATCACATTTATTATCAAAAATTTTACAAAATTTTTACATTAAAACTTATTACTGTATAGTATAACATTTTTAAAAAAAATTCAATCTCATTATTTTATACCAAGTATTATATATCATTTGAAAATATATACTCCTTTTGTTCTAAACTTTTATAGCCACATTTTTTTAAATACAACAAAAAAGTGTTTATAAGTTTATGAGAGAGGAAGTTTGTTTATAAGTTTAGGAGAGAGGAAGTAGTGTAAAATTTATACTCCTTATCTTTTAAATATCTATTGGAATATTGTAAATGTTAAACCACTTGTCAATTTTGATATATTATCTTATATAAAAAATTATAAATTTAGATTTATTTTTTCTTTTCTTGATTTTAATTTAGTTTATAATATTTATTTAGTTTTTACGAATATATATATATATATATATATGTGTGTGTATGTATGTATTTACATATTTATTTAATAGTTACAATTTTATTAATAAAAAAGTTAGACAAGTATAATAGTATTAATTGGCATTGTTAATTGATTATATAAATTTTGTTAAGTGTATATTTAGTTGATTATTTTAAAGTGTTTAATAATAAAATTCAAATAAAAGAAATAGTTTTATTAAATTGAATATTGACTAGTAAGAAGAAAAAAAATCCTATTAATATTGGGTGAGGAGTGTAGTTTCATAAACTTTATGTTAAAATTTTATAAATATATGTTAGTCTTTTTAATTAATAGAATTATTGTAAATAAAAAATAATTGTACTTCGAAGTTTTATGCGTACAATTTTAATTAATGGAAAAATATTAGTAAAATATTTGATGGGCCTACAGATTTTTCATATAGTAAAAATTAAAGGAAAAAAAATTATTTAGCTGATCATCTTCTCTAACTTTGGATACTGGTGAGCATGTTTGAATGAGGGTAGACTAGGGGTAAACGAATCGAATCGAGTCAAATATTTTACTATTCGATTCGTATTCGTAAGTATGTTCAAGTATTCATATTCGTATTCAAGGCGAAATATTTTCCTTATCATTTCACAAGAATTTCACATACAATATATACTAAACTTCCTACCCCTAATACAACTCTACTGCGTGAATAATGAGATAGAAATTTCTGTGATATATTCTAACTCTATCACTTATCTATCGATATTATATACGGAAAATATATTTACACAAAGTAATTAAGAATATACTAAATATATTCTAATATTCTAACACACCCCCTCAGTCGAAGCGGGAGGTTTCTGAATACTAAGACTGTCTCGAAAATCATCAAATAAAATGGACGGTAGACCTTTCGTGAATATATCGGCGATTTGATGTCTAGAAGGAACATGCATCACACGAACCTCGCCACGAGAAACTTTCTCACGAACAAAATGGCTGTCAAGTTCAATGTGTTTTGTTCGTTAATGTTGTACGGGATATCCAGAAAGATATAGATCGCACTCACGTTATCACAATAAACTAAAGTGGTTGTAGTTATCGGACAATGGAGCTCTAGTAATAAATTTCGTAACCAACATGATTCTGAGACGACGTTAGCTACCCCACGATACTCAGCTTCAACACTAGAACGTGAGATGGTAGGTTGGCGTTTGGCAAACCAAGAAACGAGGTTATCATCGAGGAATAAACAATAACCCGCAGTCGACCTTCGTGTGTAAGGGCACCCCGCCCAATCAGCATCAGTGTAGGAGACTATAGAGGTCGTGGAAGATGGATAAAGATACAAGCCGAAGTCCAACGTACCACTAATGTACCGAATAATTAGCTTCAATGCATTCATGTGAACCTCACGTGGATCATGCATAAACAAACAAATTTGTTGCACTGCATACGATATATCGGGACGTGTAAACGTGAGATACTGCAAAGCCCCATCTCAACTGCGGTAGTGAAAAGCATTAGTAACAGGAGGACTAGATGAGGCACTAATTTTTGGTTTAGTGTCCACAGGAGTTGCTGAAGGTTTGCAAGATGCCATACCAGCTTTTTCAATTATTTCGGCGGCATACTTTCGTTGAGAAAGGAACAAAAAATCTGGTTGTCGAACAACTGCAATACCCAGAAAATAGCTCAAGGGACCTAGATATTTTATGTCAAACTCGGAATTGAGACGAGACATGATAGAATTACGAAGCAGATCGGAGGAAGCAGTCAAAATAATATCGTAAATATATAAGAGAATGTAAGCTATGTCGCGTTCATCCCGATATATGAATAATGAGTGATCCGATTTACTATGAGTGAAACCCAATGAGGATACATAATCGGCAAACCGTTTATACCATGCTCGGGGGGCTGCTTGAGTCCACACAAAAACTTTTTGAGTAAGCAAACGTGATCGGGACGTGTCTTGTCTCGAAACCCCAACGGTTGATACATGTACACTGTCTCACGTAAGTGACCATGCAAGAACGCATTTTTAACATCTAATTGATGAATTGTCCACTTCTTTGACAAAGATAAGCTAAGAATAGTTCGGATGGTGGTCGACTTCACAATCGGGCTAAAAGTTTCCCCACAATCGACACCAACTTGTTGAGTTTTGCCATTGACAACAAGTCGAGCTTTATGTCTCTCAAAAGAACCATAAGCCCTGTGTTTGTGTGTAAATATCCACATAGAACGAATCACATTAATTCCAGACGGGCGGGGTACTAATTCCCAAGTCCCATTTTCAATAAGAGCATTATATTCGTCGGTCATGGCCATTTTCCAATTCGGGTCATTTAGTGCCAATACAGGAGTCCTAGGAAGAGGTGATTTGGTAACAATAGTATTTAAATTAAACAAAGTTTTAGGTTTATGATTAAGTCGTTTTGTAGTGCGTCAAAAATCAAATAAAAATAACCGAACTTATTGCCGAAGCAATTCGCCCGAGTCGATCTCACGAGGAACACTACTATCGGCCCGTAAAAATGTTTTTATGTTTGCAACGAAGAAAAGAGGAAGAAGTGTATAGCATAATGCGTGATTTGGTTGGTTTTGTTTTAAACTAAATTAACTAAGAATTAAGAAGTTGAAATTAAACAAGAAGCAATTAATACGATTTAATGAAAATAGAGAAAGACTAGGATTTCGGGTTCAACAAACATAAATTTCGGGACGTCGATTTACGAGAAACAATTATACTAAAATGTCCGTCTCCGGTTGATTTTAGTGAGTTCGATTAACCTAAGTCATGTAATTGCTCATAAGCCTCATACAATTATTAAAAATCAAGTTGAACACCTAATCGAACACCTAAGTTGCACTCGTAAATCTCTAACCCCTAATTCAAGTTTGGATTCCCCTAACCCTAGCAATAGATTTAACTACTCATGATCGTGTTGAAATCGATAACAACGTGTTGAAAATTCATATTGAAATAAGAACAAGGGAAAACTAAACAAGTAGAGAGAAAATAATAAAGCAAGAAATAAACTAAAACAATAAATAAGAAAAGATAAAAACAACTTACTAGTTACTTGTTCAAGACCAAAACAAAATCGGTGCTAACCCCAATTGAATCCACGAATCAAAAGCAAAGAAAAAAGACGTTTAAAACCTAGGGAATAGCGTCTAAGAGTTCTCCAATCGTGCGTGAAAAAGTGTGTCAAAACCTAGATTCAAAACCCAACTAATAGTATGCCAAAAACGGAAGTCAAACGCGGTCAAATCTGGACGAGGAGACGAAGCGAGCGCCTGGGGGAAGGAAGCGAGCGCCCGCGCTGGCCGGCAGGCGCCCGCTTGGCAGGGAGGCGGGCGCTTGGTGGAAAAAACTGGTTCTCTGAAAGTGGGGACAGGCGGGCGCCTGAAGGTCAGGCGGGCGCCTGGTGGCCGTCGCGGGCGGGCGACTGGTGGTCAGGCGGGCGCTTGGATGGCTGGGCCATGTAGAGTACTCCAAGGGCTTTCCGTAGAGGTATAGATCAACGGTATAGGTGGTCTGAGTTGGGAGACCCAAGCTCTCCAAGTTTGCTGCGCATACACTCCGGGTAGCTGCGTACTGGTCTGGAAACTCAAGTACCGTGACTATATCACGGGGATATATGATAATAAAAGTGCAGGGCCTCGTACAACTCTTCGAGAGCTTTCCGACAAGGTATGGACCATGCATGTATGTGGTCGGATCTGGGAGAAACAAGCTCTCCAAGTTTGCTGCACATACACCCCGGGGCAGCTGCATACTGGGTTGGAAACCCGTGAATTCCGGCTTTATGACGGGGAACCATGACAACAAACTGGTAGGACCATGTAGAGGATTTCAAGATCTTTCCGACCATGTATGGATGGTGTTTTTTGGTTGTCGGAGTTGGGAGAACCAAAGTGGCCAAGTTTGCAGCGCAATCACGATAGGTGGTCGGTCAAATCACTTTACCGTTTTTCAACTCGTTTTTGCTCGTTTTCGCATTGAACATGATCATACACCTACACACTCCATAAAACGTCAAACCTACCGATAATCATGAGAATGATGCACAAGAATGACACAAAATGGCATGAGACGACACAAAACATCATAGAAAAAGTAGCACAAAAACATGTAAATCAACTCCCCTACACTTAGCTCTTTGCTTGTCCTCAAGCAAACAATCACGGTATACAATACGAACAAAGCATCGACTGAGCTCAAGACAAACAATCAACCATAAGAGAATTCAAGACATTCACATTTGAGAAATCAAAATCAACTAACGAGTGTCCCTCAAGTATTCAAATTCCCACAGTTCGAACCATGATTCCACTCCACCAATATCAACAACGAGCAAAAGTAAACAAAGCCACCGAAATGTCTAGTCAAGTTAATCAAGTGAGGCAATATTCACTAGGTGTAAACAGTCGAGGGTCACTCGAGTATCCTAGCGTGGTTTCCCATACTCATCGTTCTCGTAGAAGCAGTGTGGCTGCTTTACTAATACTAATATAATACTACTGTTTTTTTTTCTTTTTTTTTCTTTTTTTTCTTTTTATTTTTATTTTTATTTTTTATCTCGACAACCGTATTTTTCGAACCTTTTTTTTTTTAGTTCGGTTGTCGGCCCTTTTTTCACATACACAACTAGCTTATTCGAACGTCTTCTGTTTTTGCGTTCGGTTGCGAATAATACCTATATATAGCTAAGCCACACTATTAATAAGAGAGACGATCAAAGTAGAATCCTCGTGTATAACCCGGCCAAATAATCAATGAACTAGATCCACTTAATACTCGTGCCTAACCGATGTAATGAAAAACACAGCTCTCCCTATGTAGCAAATCCTAAGTGTAGGACCCACAATTAATCAACTCGTCATTATCATCCTGATGAAGCCCTGAATTCAATTATGTGTAAACCGAAGCCTATATTGCCTAGAACATGATTCTAACAACTATACCGCAATTGTACCAAATGGGGAGGGGTGATCAACAAGACAAAACATAGCAAAAAACATGACATAAGCGACGTTTGAAGACTACCATAACCCCAACAAACCTCGCGAAACAACGGGTTACCCTAAGAACATGCAAAGCTACCCCCCACACTTGAAAGACACATTGTCCTCAATGTAAAACACATAATCACGTAAATCTCAGGCAAGGAAGTACAAAACATGTTCAAACGAAAAAGAACAAACTAAAGATTTATAATATACAGAACAAGCATAAAAAGAGGAAGGGTAAGAAGGTGCAAACAGTGATGTTGGCTCCTTTGGTCTTCTCGATCCAGCCCGTATGAAATCGTGGGAAGGCCCCCACGTGGCGCTCATTTTGGGAACCGAAAGAGCAGCACGGTCCGTGGACTAGTCTCCACGCGACGCCCACTTATAGTCGAGAGCTCGACTTTTTCATTCTTCATCCAAGGTGCATTTAATCCATATAGACATACTTCCATTGTTTCGATAATCCCTTGATCTCTAATTTTGGTGGAGGTAGTTCTTTTTCTTCACCGCTCTCGAGTATCTCAACCCCCCCAATACTATCTTTTACATGAATGTCTTGCTTGGCTTCAATGTTGGGATGTAAAAATATCGAGCTCATTTTCTGCAAAAACATCATCTCGGCCAAGAGATCAATAGAAAAGAGGTAAAAATAATTTATAGAGCGTGAAGCAAAATTAGTAATCCGTACCTCAAATAACATATCATCCACTCTTCTTACATTAACCCCCAAAACACAATTAAATCTTAAAATACCTGGATCATGCGGCTTGGGTGGGTGATGATCACATATCATATTTGACTCCTCAACAACCATAAGATAATTCATGTCAAGTGAGGGAGGAGGGTGTCCAAAATTCTTATCCACCAAATCACTCGGAGAGGAATGAGGTGATTCGGTCATACATTCATGCTCAGGAAACATATCCTCAACCTCCTTGCCCCTGTCTCTCGTTTCATCGATATTTGAGCTTTGAGACTCAAGAGCGATATCTAGCATCAATGACTCCTCTTGCAAATTCACCCCCTCGTGATTGTCGACTACTGTATTGATACTCAATATCTCTTGCTCTAGTTCTATAGGGGGTGAAAAGGACAACTTGTATGGGTTTTCGTCTCGGTGCGACACTTTTGGTGTAATCTCCTCCAACACCATACTCGCAATCGTCTCTTCCTCATCATCTTCCTCCAAATTCAGGTCATTGTCGTACATATGCTCCACTTTAGTCTCGACCTCATTCGGTGCAACTTCATCATAGTCGTAGTCACTTTGGAGATTCTCTTCCTCGTGTACCCACTCGCTTTGATTGCACGTCTTATCGATCATATCTCCTATGACCTTAGACCTCGCTTCCGCTTCGATACTCTCTGCCAATCTAACTTCATTCGCCTTTATTGATGCTTCGTTTGCTTTCATGACTCGTTCGGCCATCTGCATGAAATCCTGGAAAGTGTCCTCCAAAGATGGCTTATATGACGGCTTTGGTTGCATCGAATACGGTGGAGGGTATGCCAAATTTGCTTGAGCATTACTGGTCATCATCACTTAATTCGCTTTGATCGACGCTTCATTTGATTTCATTATCTGGTTGGCCGTTTGCATGAAATCATGAAAAACGTCATCCAGCGACGGCTTGTATGGAGGCTCAGGTCGCATAGAATATTGTGGAGGGTACACCGTGTTCTGAGGATGCCATTGTTGTTGAGGCCATTGTTGTGGATCCCATTGTTGTTGAGGTGGATCAACATAATAACTCTGATGAGAATGCCACTCCGGATTGTATGCTTGAGACTGAGAGCCAAAATGTGTTGTCGTGTCATATTGGGAAAGCTCGTAGTAAGTGCTCGTCTGAGGCCATGTGTTCTCCAACATATAGTTATTAAATGTATTCATCACTGCTAACAAAAACACTTGACAAAAACATTAAACGCACCGGTGGGAGAAATAATAATCATAAATAAAAAAAAAATAAAAAATAAAAAGTTGCAAACACTCAAACACTAATACTTGTGCCTAAAGTGTTCCCCGGCAACGGCGCCAATTTGATTAAGTCGTTTTGTAGTGCGTCAAATCAAATAAAATAATCGAACTAGTTGCTAAAGCAACTCGCCCGAGTCGATCTCTCGAGGAACACTACTATCGGCGTTGTTATACCCAAGAAAACAGTCACCGACACGTGTCACGAATCAAAGGGCCACGTCATCAAGAGAGAAATTCAGCCAAGACAATCATGAAAGACCTTCAAAGGCATAACTAAGAAGAAGATGAGGAGCTTGGACAGTAGAGAGCGCACGGTCGAATCAGACTCCTTTCACAGGGGAATCGCCTGGGGAGACTCCTGGGACGCCAGTCAATGAACTGGGACTTCACGGGGAAAGAGGCAGATTAAGCACTAAGGGAAATTAGTGGATATTTAATGCTTCATATTAGTGGACTAGAGGTCCAATGAGAAGCCGATATGTGGGCATTAGGTGGCATAATTAAGCCATGCATAGAGTATTATAAATAGAGGGTATGAGAGAGAGGAAAAGGGACATGCAACCTTGTATTTTAATTATGAATTCTAAGTATGAATATATGAATAAAGAGGTGCCTTGAGCATCCATGTTCTTACTTATGATTTCTGCTATAACTTAATCCTCTTGCTTTCTTACCTATAACAAATTTACCATTTTGTGTTGTTTACCAAAACCCTCAACTACCAGCAAATACTACCGACAAGTACAAAAACAACCAAAACAGTTGGCGCTAGAAGGACGAGCATCAGGTATTTAAGTTGCAGAAAAAGCTCGATTAAAATCAGAAATGGTGAACGAAGGTGAAGGCACTACAGTGTCAGGTGCATCCGGCACAAGCGGCAGGTGGCGGGCTGTGATGGGTAAGGCCGTGATGGTGGAACCCGAGGTTCCATCTCCGCCTAAAAACGCAGAACCTGAAAATAAGGAACAGCCGCCGCCTACCCACATCAGCTCCGATGAGCACAATAGCAAACGTGCAGAGGCCGATGAGCCCACTGACAGTCAGGCAGATCAACGACAACGTCGACTTCGGTCACGACGTCGGAATCGCCGTCTTCATCCTTACGAGATCGGAGGGCCGTCGACGCCTATGGCTCCACCTCCGATTAGATTCGCGAGTCTTGATACTCCACAGAAAATTGATGAAGCAATGGCTGAGTTGATGTCTTTAAAATATGTGATGACAACCCCTGTGATCCCGGTGAGGGGCATGCATGCACCCGCCGGGGAAAATCCAGGGAAGGGCCCTGAGCGAACTGCCCGAGCTCCCCGGGGGAACCGCAGAACACGCCGGGCTTTAGATCTAAATAAAAGGGCCGAATCAGTAGCTACTTCTACGGATCCTCATCGACAGGCAAGTGACATGCACGGTCAACGTGTGAATTTCTCACCGACGAGGGCCCGCAGAGCCCCCGGTGCTGATCTTGAACTGGCCGATTTGAGGCAGAAGTACTCTGAACTGGAAAGGCGATTGAACGAAAATCAAATTCTCGCCGCCCCGACAGGTCGTCATAATGATCCCTTGGCTCCCGAGGTTGAACAAGCTCCCATGCAACTGGAAATTCAGCCCATGCAAACTACTTTGTACAGCGGCAAGACTGACCCAGAGGTGCACTTGAGCAGATTCAGGACGTACATGTCCGGCCGAGGAGCCACTGATGCTACTCGGTGCAAACTATTCCCACTCACCCTGGGCGATATTCCTCACCAATGGTACGTCAGCTTACCTACACATTCTATTAAGTGTTTTGACGACTTGGTGCATAGGTTTGTGTCGTATTTTGCATCCAAAGCTTCCTATATGGAGTATAGTCAGAAGCTGCTTGGGGTCAAACAGGGTGAGAACGAAACAGACGAGTCTTATGTAGATCGCGTGGAGGAACTACTGATGGCGGGCGGAGAAGAGATTGGCGATAACCTCAAACTTCACACAGTGTTGGCAGGTTTGAGAAGAAATTCTAAGTTGTTTAAATCTGCAATGTTGAACTATCCCCGATCGTATGAGGATTTTAGGAGGAAAGCTGGGGCCCAAGTGGCCTACCAGCGTCTTGTTGCTGGCGGGGGACACTCCCCCGAGCAAAAGAAAAAACCTCCTTTTTCCTCCGATCGAAGGCCAAACTATATTGGCAAAAAACCAGGCCCTAGGCCAAATGACCCACGAGTGGATGAGATCCGTGAGTGGGAAGTAAAACTCACTGCTCAGACTGGTCATACACCAACAGATATCCTGAATATCATGGTGGTACAAAAATCCGATCTGTTGGAAAAACCACCACCAATTCTAACTTCCCCGGACAAGTTGAATCCCAACAAATGGTGTGCCTTTCATGAAAAGATTGGTCACAACACCAGCCAGTGCAGACAACTGGTACAACTGTTGTGGAAACTTTTCAAGGATGGGAAACTATGGCAATTCTTGCCCAGGCCAGGTGCCGGGGGAAATCCGCAGGGGCCTCCTCCCCGGGAAGTACCCGCACCAGCTCCACCACCGCTTCCTCCGGCTCAGGATCCCCCAAGAGTGGGTCAGATCATGATGATCGGTGGTTTAAAGCTGGTGAACGAGGAGAGCCGCCGCAAAAGGAAAAGAGACTTTCAGATGTGGGAAGTTTGGTATGAAACTACCCCATCAAAGGAAGCAGCAATTAATGAAACGGCGGTGATAACTTTCACCCCGGAAGATCGAGCCGAGACAAAGTTCCCGAAGGATGTGCCTTTAGTGATAAAGGCAAGAATCCTCGGTCTGGACGTGTCTCGCACGCTGGTAGACAATGGCGCGCATCTTAATGTTCTTTACAAAAAGACCCTGGATCTGATGGGGAAGCTGGCGCGCTATGTCAACCCGTGCGATATGGTGCTGAAAGGTTTTGGTGACGACGTAGTCATCCCCTACGGAGAAATAATCCTCCCGGTGGAAATGATGGACGCGAAGAATCCCGAAGTCGTGATGGTTAGGAATCTTAAGTTTGTAATAGTTGATAAGGTTAGTGGCTATAATGCTTTGTTAGGCAGGCCCTTTCTGGACGCTTTTGAAGCAGTCGCCTCGTCCTATTACTACTGTATCAAGTTTCCAACACCCTCCGGTGCAGTTGGCACCGTCAAAGGGGACCTAGTAATGGCTAAGAAGACTTTGATGTATTTTCGCGATCTTGATAAAACCAAAAACAAAGTAAAAGCTAACATTCCCCAAATCAATTTGGAGGAAAGCAACATAAAACAAATTGATCACATAAAAAATATCATTAAAATACCCGAGGAAGGAATGAGCTCCCCCGGGAAAAACCCGTGCGGAGAAGTTCTTCAGATCCCCTCGGATGACATGAATAATCCCCCCGAAAAAGAACCCAGTGAAGACTTAGCATCTCCTGGGGAAAAACAGCCTAAACTCAAAACAAACTTAGAGGATTGGGGCTCACGGGGAGGATATCAATGCAAAAAAGCACCCGGTGTAGAGATGGTTGAAACTCTGGACTCTATAATTATAGATCCAGAGCAAACCGAAAAACAAATACTTGTGGGGTCTCATATGGAATCCACTGTCAGAAGCGACTTGATAAAATTCCTAAAGGAGAACATCTCCACTTTCTCATGGTCCAGTGCGGATTTAGGAAAGATAGATCCTAAACATGCCTGCCATCGATTGAAAATTGATCCCTGCAAAAGGCCAATTGCGCAGAAGCGCAGGAAAATGGGCCCCGAGAAGTGCCAGGCACTCGCCGGGGAAGTAGATAAACTAATTGAAAGTAAACTGGTCAGGAAAGCTTCGAGTGATGTCACTTGGCTTTCCAATGCGGTAATGGTGACAAAAACGGCCGGAGCATGGCGTTTGTGTATAGATTTTACAGATCTAAACAATGCTTGCCCGAAAGACCTTTTTCCCATGCCACACATCGACCATGTGGTTGATAATTTGACAGGTCACGCGATATTCTCGACATTGGACGCTAAGGCCGGATACCATCAAATTCCCATGCATCCAGATGACGTTGAACACACGGCTTTCTACTCAGAGAAAGGGATCTATTGCTGGGAAAGAATGCCCTTTGGCCTAAAGAATGCTGGGGCCACCTATCAAAGGTTGGTAAATCTAATGTTTTCTGAATTAATTGGTAAAACCATGGAAGTGTACATTGATGATATTATTGTAAAAAGTAAAAACGAATCAGACCATATCAAAGACCTCGAAGAAGTTTTCAAAATTCTGGGGCATTATAATATGAAACTGAACCCCAAGAAATGTAACTTCGGAATCAAAAAAGGGATGATCCTGGGGAATGTGGTTAGCGAGAAAGGCATTGAGCCCAACCCTACCAAAGTCCAAGCTATCTTGGACATGCAAGAGCCCCGGGACGTAAAAGGCGTACAACGACTCACGGGTCGTCTAGCCGCCCTGAACAGATACATTTCTTGCCTGGGAGATAAAACTCGACCGTTCTTTGCCTCCATTAAAGGACAGGAATTTCACTGGAAGAAGGAGGCCCAACAAGCTTTTGTACGGATAAAGGAATATTTATCCAATCCGAAAGTAGTTGTGGCACCTAAACCAGGAGAAAAGTTGTATTTATACCTGGCCGCCTCAGAACATGCCATCAGTGCAGTCTTGACGAGAGCGGAAGGAATACAACACTTCCCGATCTATTTTGTGAGCCAAGTATTACATGAGGCCGAAATTAAATACACTCCACTGGAAAAATTAACATATGCTTTAATAGTGTCAATTAGAAAACTCCGGGCGTACTTATTCGAGCACCCCGTCGAAGTCTTGACTACTATGCCTTTAAGGCAAGTATTGCACCGGTCAGATATCTCCGGGAGACTCCTGCGTTGGGCGTTAGAAATTAGTCAGTATGACATAACTTTCGCCCCGAGGACAGCAATCAAAGCACAAGCCCTGGCCGATTTCATTGTGGAATTAACTTTCCCTGAGAAATCCCAGAATCAACCACGCGCCTGGCAGCTGTTCGTAGATGGATCATATACCACCGCGTGCTCGGGGGCAGGAGTGGTATTACTCAGTCCCGATGGAGACTCAGTAACCCATGCGGTAAAGTTTGAATTCCCCACATCTAACAATGAAGCAGAGTACGAAGCTCTCATTTCTGGGTTGGAATTGGCTATAGCCGTCGGGGCAAGAAAACTCCATGTGTTTATGGACTCCCAGCTAGTAGTAAACCATGTAAGTGGGGACTACGAAGCCAGAGGGGAACAAATGATAAAATACCTGAAACTGGTATGGGAACTTTGTGAAAAAATCCCTGAAGTTCTAATCGAACAAATCCCACGGGAACACAATTCACAAGCTGACGCCCTGTCGAAATTAGCATCAGCTGAGGGCTCAGCAGACTTCTCAAATATTGTTCTGACAAAATTAATGTCTCCATCAATAGAACAAAGAGAGATACAAATGCAAATACTTGCCGGGGCCGGAGAAGACTGGCGAATTCCCATTCAACGGTACATAGATACCGGGGAAGTACCAGCAGATAAAACCGAAGCAAAACAACTCCGATCCCGAGCAGCAAAGTATGCTTTAATAAACACACAACTTTATCGAAGAAGTTATTCCCTTCCACTACTAAAATGTGTGTCGAAGGAAGAAGGATTTAAAATCCTGGAGGAAATACATGATGGTGTGTGTGGAAATCATGCGGGGGGAAGATCCCTGGCACACAAAACCATGGGGCAAGGATTTTACTGGCCAAGCCTGAGAAAGGACGCAGTCGGATATGCACGCAAATGTGTTAAATGCCAGACGCATGGGCCTAACATCCGCATTTCCCCAGAAGCCTTGAAATCCATTTACAGCCCGTGGCCATTTGCTCGGTGGGGTATCGATTTGATCGGACCACTAGCAACCGCACGGGGCGGAGTGAAATATGCGATTGTAGCAGTCGACTATTTTACCAAGTGGGTTGAAGCAGAGCCATTGAACAAAATTGATCAACCACAGGTTATCAAGTTCATATGGAAAAACATTATATGTCGATTCGGTTTGCCCGAGTCAATCATTTCTGACAACGGAAAACAATTCGATGGGGCTGAGGTGGAGGAATTCTGTGAAAAATGGAAGATCAGAAGGTTATTCTCTACTCCTTACCACCCCCAGACGAATGGTCAGGTTGAAGCAGTGAATAAAATACTAAAGCACACCATCAAATCAAAATTAGAAAGTCGCAAAGGAAAGTGGGCGGATGAACTTCCAGAGGTCCTGTGGTCGTACCGTACCACAGCCAGAAATGCCACTGGAGAAACCCCCTACTCTTTAGCTTTTGGAACAGAGGCGGTAATTCCAGCGGAAATAACGGTGTTATCACATCGGACCGCTCAGGAAATCTCCCCGGAGAATGAAGTAACCATCCGGAAAGAGCTGGACCTTCTTGAAAAAAGAAGGTTAGCCTCGGATTCTCTAAATGCCATGAACAAACAAAGAATTGCAAAACTATTTAACTCTAAAGTAAAAGCACGAGAATTCCAAGTAGGAGACTTGGTGTTGAATAAAATCTTGGGGACGCACCAGGGAGCACTGGGGCCGAACTGGGAGGGACCGTTTAGAGTGAGCCACTGCCTCCAAAACGGAGCGTACGAGTTAGAGCTTCTCGACGGGACCAAGGATCAGTATCGGTGGAATGCGTTGCACCTAAAGAAATTCTATCACTAAAACCGAAAGGTTAATTTTGGCTTTTTTGTAAGAGTATTATTTTATAAAAACCTTTTTACTATCTTATAAATCTTCTCGGTATTTAAAAATACTTGTATGATTTCAAAGTTATATTTTCTCTATAATAAAGAAAAACATTTTCCCGGGAAAAGGAATAAATTTCCCGGTCAGAATAAAGAATGTTGAGTATTCCTAAAAGAATACTAAGGTTCGGTAAAGACCCAAAAGATCTGCGGATTAGGGGCTGAACACTTCTTTCTGCGTACGGATTCAACAGAGTAAGAGAAACTCAAAGAATCGCGCGGGAGGAAGATATTGGTCCGAGGACTATCCTAAGAGGTATTTCATCATGGACTGAACCTCAAAAGGGTATTCATGATGGACAAACCACAGGATCGGACAGTCTTTGTAAAAGGAGAGATGGAGGAGAAAAATGTTACTCAGAATCAAAGAATTCCAAGAGGTAACTTAATCCGAAAATCACTTTTGCAGGACAAAGAGCTCACGAAGAAGTCCCAACAAAGTTTTAAAATAAAACGTGGGTGTGAGCCAAGAATTATCTGTTCACAAGAATTACGATTCACCAAACAAGCTAGAATAGACTTGTCAAGTGACAGATAATTATGGTAGAAAAAAGCCTAAACAAATGGTGGACGGGCTATGTGTAAGACCCAAAGGATAATATCCAAAAGTAACTTACTAAGTTATTACACACCAGCAAAATATAAAAACTTGTCCAGGCAAAAAACTGCCTCTGAAATTCAAGCAGAAATAGCAAATATTGTCTTATGGCCTTGGGCCCAAATAAGAAATAAAACATAAAAACCCCTGAGCTTTTTACACTCAGGGTAGGGTTCATCTTAGCAGACTCCTGAGTTGTTAAACTCAGGAGGTGGAATTACCATCACCAGGGGGGGTTACCAGAGGATCTTTTGGCTTGCCATCAGGCCCAACACCAAGTAGATCCACACCCTCATCATCAAATTCATCCTCATCAGCAGGAGCATCATCAACTAACTTTGCAGGTTCACCAGGCATAGAGAGGAGACTGTATGATGGCCACCATGTCATGTCAATCCCATGGACAACTTCCAGATCCATGAAAGGTTGAGGAACTCTGGAATCCAGAGTGCATCCCTTCATGTGATCCTTGAGGAGTTTGAGTCCATACTCTTTGGCCACATCATTCTCCTCCTTTGCTGCAGACCTAATGAGATCAGCATATGCAGTTACATAGAGGAGGTTAGTCAATACCCTGGGATTGTGAGCAGGAGAATCCAGTAGAGTTTCAAGCTCCACCACTCTTTCCATGGACTGTGCAAAGTTATCCTGGACCTGCTTCAGCTCTTGGGTGACCTTGACCACCTCATCCTTTAACTCTTTCTTTTCCCTGACAAAGCTGTCCTGGGCATCCTCAATCTGTTCTTCTTTTTCCTTGATAGTTTTCAAAGCTTCCTGCATCTCAGACTTCAACTTCCCCATCTCTGCCCGTGCAGTATCTGCAACCTTCTTCCATCTATCCCTGTCCCCTGCTGCGGCTATGTAGGCTGCATTGAGCTCCTTCACTTGTGTTTCTTGACCAGTGCTGGTGATGCGTAGCTTGGTAACCTCAGCTCTGAGTTTCTCAGCCATGGTATGAGCACCAGAGATGGCAACTGCACTTTGACTGGCCAGTTTAAGGGCTAGGGAAAAGGCATGTTCCTCATGGTCCATCAGGTCATTGAGCTCTGAGGTCCAGCACCTCCCAACTGCATCAATTGAATCACCAACAGGATTGCCCAGGGTAGTGACAGGGTCAATGGGGCCTTTGCCAGAGAAGAAGGGAAGGAGCACAGATGGAAGTTTTTCCTGGGAAAACCTAGCCGAGAAATAAAATATAAGGATAAGGTTGAATATTTTGTAAAGATAAAGAAAGAGTATAAAATTAATAAAAACTTACTTGTCAGAGAGAACTTTCTCAACTCCAAAAACAGACTGACTCATGTCAGCACGGGGAGGGGATTCAGTCACATCGATTATTCCCCCATCAACTTTCTTCCTTTTCTTGTCTCCTTCGAGCTTGACTTGTAGAAGAGTGGATGACCCAGAAGGAGGCAAACCCTGGCTAGGAACAACATCAGTCATCACAGCATCAGCGGGGGCCGGGGAATCTTTGTAGGAGTCCACCACCTCCATGATCCCCAGAGAATCTGTCTCACCGCCCTGGGCGGAGACAGTTCGGGATCTGGTCCGGGAAGCCGGGGCACCTACTGTTCCACCCCGAGTCTTCACAGATCCTCGGCCACCTATGCTGGTTGAACTGGTTTTTGCTTTACGGGCTTTCCCCACCTGGGATGGATCCACAAGTCCAAGTCTCTCAAACAATCTGTTATCCGCCATCTCTGGGGGTTTCACGTCAAACACTGTAGAGAAAAATTCTGCACGGGGAAAAGTAAAGATATTACACCCGACAAAATTGACAATATTTCCCCGAGGGATATGTCCCCAGGGAATAAGACAAAACAAAAACTGTAGAAAATACAGGACTTTACCAAAACAAGGTTTATCTTCAACGAATGGAGGACAGAACAAGCCTGCTGCGTCACGAATACTGTCGTCGTTAAGGTACGTCGAATCCCTCTCAGTAGTAGGAGTGCACTGGGCCAAAAGATTCGCTGTAGCCAAATCCCACGGGATGCTATAGTCAGTTTTGGAGATCCGGGCACCTACAAACATAAGAACAATTTTAGATCAGTCAAAACTGTAAAAAACTTAAAAGTATAACTTACTTTCATCTTTAACGCCATAAGTTAGAGGAATTTCAATTTCTCCCTCTCGGGTCTGAGTTCTCCATCTCCCCGAGACATAATACCATCGATCCCAACAAGTAGGATCTTTAACATCCGGTTCCTTTATCTTCACCATGTTTTTCCTGCATCGAACTGTGTAATCACCCAACAATCCTTTCTGGAAATTGACCGGACTAAAGAACAAATGGAATTCATCCCCCGTGAGGGGTCGAGAAAATCCCACTTGTCCTAGAACCGTCAAAACCCCATACAACTGAGCCCACCCGTTCGGATGAATCTGATGAGGAGCCACACCCCACCGGTTCAACAGGCCTGAAATCGAAGGATGCAGAGGAAACCGCAGGCCTTGATCCATCGCGTCGACGCCGATGGCCACCATGCCTGGAGGTGGACAACAGGCGGATTCTCCCTCTTCTGGCGCATGCAAATGCACGTTGAATGGAATCCGCCAGTCATCCCTCCAGTCGGTGAGTTCGTCCGTCGTCACCGTGCTATCTCGGCCGTGCGCACCCCACTCCTGGTGGTTTGGATCTGGTTGAACCGAAGTGATGGTCCTCTCAGCGGGAACGTAGGGATGGGCCGCGTCTAGTTCGTCCAGTCGGAATTCTGGCAAGGCCGGCTCCGCCTTGTCCATGAATTCCTTGTACTGACGAGCGAGCAGGACGTGAGGCTCTTCGTCCACCTTGGGGCGAATGACTCTCGTGTATTTTGGCATAATGGTGAGGGTTGTAGGAAGAAATTTACACTACAAACTAAATAAATTTACACAGTAAAATTGCAGGGGGAAGGAGATTCTTACCGATTTTCAGATTGGGGAATCGAAGAGAGATGTGAATTTTCAAAATTTGAAATGGGTTAACTTGTTTTAAAAGTATAAACCTGCAACATGAATAGATCAACGGTTGAGATCAAGGAAGGGGAAGAGAGGGCGGTTACCGATAAAAAACGTACTCAAGTATCCCCCCACTACCCCGTAAAACCTAAAATACTTGGTCAGGATAATGCCACGTGGCAAATATTTACTGACAAAATCCAGGTTAAGAAGAAACCTCTCTTTTTACATTCTTTTATTATTTATTTGTGAATCAGGTTATTGATTTATTAAGAAGATAAGTTTTCTGATACTTATCATGATTTACGAATATAAAGAATCCTTCAAAGACAATAACTCTTGTTTATTTCACCGGGAAAGAAACCTGGGAAACAAAAATTGGGGAATTAAACCCCGAAAATATTATTTTACAAAGAAAAGACTAATTTTCTATATTTTGGATAAATCTCACGGGGAAATACATCCCCAGTTATCTTTTACAGGACAATCTTCAGGTTTGGAATCAACCGAGCTGTCTTCAGAATCAGTTCCCAAATCAATGATCTCCTCTCCATCTCTCCCAAATACCCCAATACTGAAAGACTTTTGCCCACGCAACTCCAGAAAGATGGTCACATCCACCGAGACAAAACGGCGTTCACAGAATTTGTCCCAACCGTCACTCAGAGCGAGACGTCGACCATCCTTCTCTACCTTAACTGTCCAGACCCGTTCAAAAGCATCTACCAAAGCAACATCCTGTCCATCGAGCTCCGGAAACTTCTGAGAAAAAGACAAAGAAAGAGGCAACTTAGTTTTCATCGACCGATTCCTGATCCGAGAAGAAAAGCTGGTTATTTGATTCGGGTACACCTCTCGGTTCCAAATAAAAGCCATGATATGAAGACATAATCCAGAGTCGAAGAGCCTTTAAAGGCGTAAAACTCAGTATTGAATGAAGTCTCAACCACCAACAGAAAGTCAGAATGCAATTTCCGAGACAAGTCAACCGAGGAAGACGACCATAAACTTCAGGGAAATCAGAGTTGAAAGCTCTAATTTTCCTAGGGGCCTATGTTATACCCAAGAAAACAGTCACCGACACGTGTCACGAATCAAAGGGCCACGTCATCAAGAGAGAAATTCAGCCAAGACAATCATGAAAGACCTTCAAAGGCATATCTAAGAAGAAGATGAGGAGCTTGGACAGTAGAGAGCGCACGGTCGAATCAGACTCCTTTCACAGGGGAATCGCCTGGGGAGACTCCTGGGACGCCAGTCAATGAACTGGGACTTCACGGGGAAAGAGGCAGATTAAGCACTAAGGGAAATTAGTGGATATTTAATGCTTCATATTAGTGGACTAGAGGTCCAATGAGAAGCCGATATGTGGGCATTAGGTGGCATAATTAAGCCATGCATAGAGTATTATAAATAGAGGGTATGAGAGAGAGGAAAAGGGACATGCAACCTTGTATTTTAATTATGAATTCTAAGTATGAATATATGAATAAAGAGGTGCCTTGAGCATCCATGTTCTTACTTATGATTTCTGCTATAACTTAATCCTCTTGCTTTCTTACCTATAACAAATTTACCATTTTGTGTTGTTTACCAAAACCCTCAACTACCAGCAAATACTACCGACAAGTACAAAAACAACCAAAACAGGCGTAAAAGCGTTTATTTGTTTGCAACTAAGAAAAGAAGAGAAATAGCATAATGCTCAAGTTTGTTTTTGGGGTTTTTATTAATTCTAAGAGTTAACTACGGAAATTGAAAGACGCTAAAACAAGTAAAAAAGCAAGAAATAATGTTTGTGAATAAATTGGGAAAAATCTAGGGTTTCGGGAATCACGATCATCTTAATCGAGTTAAAGTTCAATTTCATAAAATAGTACTAACACGTCCGTTACCGGTTGGTATTCATTCAATAATGAAATTTAAGTTCAAACCCTAGTTGGAAAAATCGATCATCCCTAGCCCTAGGTAAAGAGATTAGCTACTCATACTCTTAATCAAAGAACAATTGGATTTTAGAAAAGTAGAATTCATGTAAGCAATTTGAAAAGTAAAGAACGTAACAATGAATCTAACACGGAATTGAAGAGCGAACAAATCGAAAGAAGAAATAAAACTTACTAAGTCAATATTCAAATCCAAACCAAAGTACCCGTCGGCGGAATCTCCGACTTTTACCGAGTTTCAATCCAATCCAAGAAAAAAGTAAAACGAAAATCAAAGCTACGTGATGAGTTCCAAGTGTTCTCTCAAAAACGAAAATTAAAGTCTGGGAAGAAGTAGTAGTGTCCTGAAAACTAGGTTAAAAGAACCCTTAAGTAGTCTCGAAAATCGGAGGTCAAATCGCGAGTCAACTCCAGAAAAAGGGGGGCAGGCGACCGCTTGAGGCAGGGAGCGATCGCCCGCGTCAGAGGGCAGGCGACCGCTTGGGTAGGAGGCGGTCGCCTGGTGCTGAATTTTGAGTCTCTGAACTTGGGGGCAGGCGACCGCTTGGGAGGCTGGCGAGCGCCCGCGTCAGTGAGGGAGCGATCGCCTGAGGCTAAGGCGATCGCTTGGTGGCGTTTTCAGAGCCTCTGAAATTGAGGCAGGCGAGCGCTCGAGGGGCTGGCGGGCGCCTGGTCCTTGGTGAAGGTACCGATATACCGATCCGATCGATATACCGTGTGTGCGGAAGCGTGTAAAGCAATAGATCTACTATGCCATGATCTTAGTGCACACTTAATGTGTATAAGAACACATATAAACATATATATATACACATCCAATATATATATATATATATATATATATATATATATATATATATATATATATATATATATATATATATAAGGTTCAACGATTACTTACTTTTGTGACGAAGTGATTCGTTGAAGTTGTTGAGGTGGTGTTGAGTCGATTGAACCACCTCAAATGGATCAGCCTCTCGAAGCTCTCCTTGTGAATGACCTCGTCATTCCTTTAGATCGTCCGGATGTTGAAGCCGCACAAAAGGCCCGGTCTCTACGTGTTGCACACGAACCCGGATGATGAACACCTTTGATTGCTTGAGAATGGATCTCCAAGATCACCTCTTTTCTCTCTATTTGTGTGGATTTTCGTGGCTGATGCTTGTGTGTGATGAAAATCAGATTTTCATCTATATAAACACACCATTATTCACACCATTACACCTCTTTGTAACCTCCATCTTAATGTGCATAAAGATGCACCATTAACATGCAAAAGAGGTTACAAAGGAGGTGAAATGTCATGCCACATACACATGCCACTATGCATTGTATGTGGTCCCACTTGCTTGTGTGGCATGCCATGTCACACTATGTGACATGCATCCATGCAATCCATGCATCACATGCATGGGAATTAAATCCACGTAAATATTGATTCTAAATCAATATATATATCAATCATCGTACATTATCTTCGAGTCCGTGTGTGACCCTGTAGGTATGATTTAATTGATCAATATTATATTGTTCCCAACAATTAATATTATCAAATAATCATTTAACATCCATAGACGACCTTATGACTTTATCGATTGCACACGTAGGATCGAAGGACATATCCCAACACTTGGGGGCAGCGGCTTTGTCTCGTCTCGACTCGCTTATGTTCGTTTCTTTGCCCTTTTCGACTCGTGCATACTCAAACACCTGCACACTCGATAAACACGTCAAACACACCAAAGCCACGAGGAAAACACCCATAAACGACTAAACACGACACAACTCACACACAAAAAAACACGGAAAAACGGCACAAAAACACACGAATCAGTTTAAAAATACCATGTTGACTCCGAGTCGTAGGACGGTGAGATGGAACTATAATGGCCTGAGATTGAGTATGAGCAGGAGGGGGAGAGTTAGTCAAAGTTTGGAGAAACAAGAGGTGCCTGCCCAACTGAATTGGTTGGTTGAATAGGAGAAGTGGGATGCGGAGAAGAGACGAGCGGCTGAATTGAAATTGACAAATTAGAGGAGTTGAAATCAGCCCACTGTCCATTGTAGTAAGTATGTGTATCAACATCTAGAAATTTCTATGATTGGTCTGATCATGTGTGAAGATATGCAAATGAAAATTTTGTCTCATCAAAAATGACGTGACGATTAATAATAGTTTTACGAGACGTTAAATCATAACACTTGTAGACGCGATGATTCGACGGATATCCTAGGAAGACACAAGGAGTAGATCTTGCTTGGAGTTTGTTAATTGACTTGGTTGTTTTTGTTCGTATTTCCTTGGTGTCTTTGTTTGGTTTTGAGTCGTAGTTTAGATGTTTTTCTTTAGTTTGTTTTATATTTTGTCGTTCTTTTGGTTAAACAATTACTTTGGTAGTTGTGATGTTTTGTAGGTTGATTGAGGAAATAACGAGGACTTTTGATCAAATCAACCTTAAAAGTGAATGGAGAGAAGAGATCGAAACAACAACAAAAGACACACGAGGATAATTGAAGAGGATGTCGACTTGGAAATTGCTGCCACGTTCAAAGGCTGATAACTTTCACCTCGAGCATCATTTCTGAATCTTGACCGTTCATATCGAAGAGTAGGGAGTCGGGAACATACAGTTCAAATTTCAAGACAATCCGACGGTGAGCGAAGACGTAGCAGCCGATGTTCGGAGACTACGTCGTGCAGGAAACACCTAGCGACCAGCTGGGGATATAGCGCCTAGTTAGAGGCCTAGCGGATCGCTAGGCTTCACGCTAGGCCTAACGGGAAATCACCAGGGCTCCTGGAACTTTGAGACTCGATCCTAGCGACCAGCTAGGTATCTAGCGAGTCGCTAGGGTCCCGCTGGGCTTTACTTTGACCAATTTGACCGCGGGTTTTGATGCATTTTTCAGAGGGTTTCGAACCTAGTTGGACACTTTTTTCATTATCTTCGAGTCCGTGTGTGACCCTGTAGGTATGATTTAATTGATCAATATTATATTGTTCCCAACAATTAATATTATCAAATAATCATTTAACATCCATAGACGACCTTATGACTTTATCGATTGCACACGTAGGATCGAAGGACATATCCCAACAATCTCCCACTTGGCCTTCAGAGCCAGTGTGCTGCCAACTTCCTGTTGTCACTTTATGTCTAAGTTTGAACTTGAGGCAAGACTCGAGTCATCCTCAATCGGTTCAAACCTTTCTTGGACTTTGAGACAGACTGTAAAACCAGATTTATCACTATGATACGAATCTGGACGTGGCCACGTATTTTCCACAGTCTCGACTCTCCAAGTGGCCGGTAAGACATGTATCCCATTATAAAATGGAGGACAATCCCATCTTGTCAATCCAAGCTCTCCCACTTGCTTCCTGATATACCCAATGACAAGTTTTATAACCTCCTTTTACGAAAGGCGTTTACTTGTATAAAAGTATACCATTTCACAATGGAATTACTCTGGACTACTCAGGTCAGAGGAAATTGCTCGACAGTCAATGAAATAGTATTATGACTCGAAATCTTAAATACTATTCCAGTCGGGTCTGTTCGATCATTAGCTCCCAGCTAATATCTATGTAATTGTACTTGATGTCCCACATCACTAGCCCATGAAGCGGCGCTATAGTACACATTACAAACTAGTTCATTGTATTATCGATTTGTCCGTACTCGATTATACGAACCAGGAACAACAATATGATTTAAGTATATCAGTTCAACCATTGGGACTTCATTATGCGGTAAGTCGACCTCATAACCCAATTGATATAACTTAATCATTTGGACAATTCATATAAATTAAACCATATTTATATGAAGAAATATGTATTATACATATGAGTGAATGTCTACCAAATCTCCAAAAGTATCTAATACAGTAATAGAAATCACAACTCATCTATAAGATGTCTGATCTCTATTGCAGTCGTGAAAGCCTCAAGCTTAAACTGCTGGAGAGGTTAAGAAAGCGGGTTTGCAACCTTACCAAAAGTTGCAACTTTATTATCTCGATGTCTCCACAAAACTATCTCCTAGATAATGTAGAACTTCCTGAGCACCAGTTTAGACTTGTGGTGCTCCCTTGGCTCATTGGCTTGCGCGATAGCCCTACTATAAATAGAGAACTATCGGATGGGCCGAGCTAATTACGCCACCTAGTTCATTCAAGAACTTTCAAATCCTAACTGCCAACATTACTGCATCCAATGCAATATTGTGCTCAGCTTCTGTAGTTTAATCAGCTATATTGCATGGAACTATTCCAGCAAATATCACCTCTAACCAGACAAACGATATAACCAGATTAAAATCGGAAATTATCTTAGTCTGTTTTGAAGTTAGCATTCAAACAGCTTGTTAATATCAACTCTTTTTGTCTTCCAAAGACAACAAAATTCTTTTGTCCATCTAAGGTACATAAGAATATTCTTGGTCGCAGTCTAACGCGCCTCACCTGGATTTCCTTGAAACTGACTCGTCATGCTCAAAGCATACGATACGTCTGATCGTGTACATATCATGGCATACATTATAGACCATATTGCCAAAGCATAAGGAATGTTTTCCATCCTCTTTTGCTCATCAAGTCCCGTAGGGCCTTGCATCTTGCTAAGAGATGTGCCATGACTCATTGGAATGAGACCCTTTTTGGCGTCTTTCATTCTGAACTTATCAAGTACCTTATCAATATAGGTCACTTGACTAAGTCCAAACATCATTTTCGATCTGTTCCGACAGATCTTGATGCCCAATATGTACTGTGCTTCTCCAAGATCCTTTACTGAAAACAATTTCCAAGCCATTCTTTAATAGAATTAAGCATAGAAACATTGTTTCCAATAAGGAGTATGTCATCGACATACAACACAATGTATACAACGTAACTCCCACTGTTCTTCTTGTAAAACAAGACTCTTACGAGTTCCTCTGAAATCCAAAACCCAGTATGGATTCATTGAACTGAAGATTGCTACTCTGATATGCTTTGCTTTATTCCATAAATGGAATTATAAGATTGCATAATTTCTCAGCCTTATTAGGATCGATAAAACTCTTTGGCTGTGTCAAAACACATTCTCTTCTAGAATCCAATTCAAGAAGTTAGTTTTAACATCCAATATTACCATAACTCATTATCAAGATGAGTAGCAATGGCTAAGATGATCTGAATGATTTAATCAAAGCAACAGGTGAAAGTTTTTCCATAATCCACCTCGTGAATAAAACTTTTACCATCAACCTTGCTTTGAAAACCCTAGGTTTTCCATCTGTCTGTTTAGATCTTAAAGATCTATTAGCATTCATTGGGTCTAACCCCGTGATGCAAATATATCAAGTTCCAAACTTGATTATCAGATATTGATATCATCTCAGATTTCATGGCACCATGCCAATTTTCAGTAGCTGGACTCGTCATAGCTTGGAATTAGGTCGAAGGTTCACCGCTTTCCAAAAGCATGAATTCATATCTCTCATTGGTCACAATATCTAAGTATTTGAATAATAGAGATAGATTTATGCCTTTCGGACCTACGAGGGCTGGTATGGCTTTCAAAACCATAAGAATACTCTCAACCCAGTCTTGAGTATTCATCATTGGTTGTTTCACTTGAACCTCGTTCAAAACAACCGAGCTCCCACTGAATTTCTAGGAAAGATAACTCTTTTCAAGAAAATCACTATCTCGAGCAACAAAATATTGTTCTCAGATAGATCGTAGAAGTTGTACCCTCGAGTTTCTTATGGATAACATAAAGAAACTTTTATCCCATTTGAGTTCAAGCTCTATAGAGATAAATCTCGTCAGAGAAGCTTTTAGAACCTCAAATTTTGATGAAAACAATTTAGGGACCCTCCCTTTCCATACCTAGTATGGTGTCTTATCAACAGCTTTTGACAGCGTCCTATTCAGTGTATAAGTTGAAGTCAAGAATTGTGTGTTCCCAAAAGAGACCAGTAGTTCATTTAGACCTCTCATCGAATGGTCGAACTATATCTAATATAGTTTGTTTTCTCTTTTCCGAAACATAACCTTCATGTGCTTGTGAACTGATAGGTTCCACATACATCAGTATGGATCATCCCTAATTACTCACATGTTCTCCTTTCTCCAAGAAAGATGACATTGTTATCTTTTCAATAACACATCATTCACATGTATCAAATGACTCCAAGTCAAATGATTCTAAAATTCCTTCTAAAAGAAGCTTCGTTACATGTTTAGATTTTGATTTGATCTAATCAACAATGTTTCAGTTATGTCTCATCGATACTTATTCGATTTGGCCTTTGGTCTTAATGATATATATGATTTGTCAAGTTTAAAGTATACATAAACAATATAATAATCGTACCAAAACAAAGAATAATTCACAATTAAAATAGTTACCAAACTATTTAATAGTGAAAAACTAATCCATCAGTATCTAATACTGAACCAATATTCATTGTTTATTGAAGGTACGAAATTACATAGTTATAATACTAAAACAAGGCTCTAAGGCAAAACAACATCATATGATCATACGGCTAATGCAGCGACCTTCGCTCCATTTCTTGCCTGTAGATCGACATCTCTATTCACCAAACTTATACTTCTATGTAGTTCCTCCACATAAAAATGTGAGAACCACATTTGGCATCCAATACCCAAGAAGTAGAATTTGTGAAGTTTAATGTCTATATCATTAATACTTGAAGATGAAGCAACTCCGTTCTTCACATCTTCTTTGAACTTTGGGCAAATTCAATTATTCCCAATAATTGAGTCTCATTCAAATATCCCATTCAAAATTATCTCAATGTCAAAACGTGATAAATCGTAAGTGAAAAATCGAAGTTTTCTAACCAGCGATATTATCATGCAATTGAAGCCCTATCTCTCATAAAATATGAGGGAGCCAACCAGACAATCGATTCACGCCATCCAATGGCTCGAAAGTCTCTAATTTGTGTCATTGATGAACTTAAGTGTTTTTGGATTAAATCACTCCCCGAGGTGTAAATAATCCTAACCTTATAATCCATCAAATGAAAGACAAATTAGACATTTGTTTTGAAATTGAATAAAATATGAACTTTTACTTGTTTGCAATTAGTGTCCTACACTTTTGCAGTAGACGCATTCAGATTCCCTAGAACCCTAGTAGCATTTTTGCCCATGCTCTTTTGAATACCTCATCCCTTATCATAAGAATATCCCTCTCAGGGTCCTTTTTAATTGACGACTCATCATCTTAGAAAAATTTAGGAGATCACTTAAAACAAATAATCCAATTATTTGTTGTACATGTGGTCCCTATAGGTTTCTCTTTTCCAGCCTAGCTGAAGCGATGACCCTGGTTATTCAGAACTTTTCAATATTAGCATATTCCCCGAACATGCTATTGAGTTGTTCAATGATATCTTAGGATGTGGTTATTTAACACATTTTCCTTGACTTCGTATTTGAGGACCATCCTCAAATTACGTTGTTAATCAAGAAAATTTATGTTGTTCAATTTTTCACAATCAAGAATTGAACGAAACTTGAATTGAGTTGATATTAGACATGATAAACTACAAAAGAAAGATAAATAAAGTATGTAAACATCCACAAAGCGGTAAACAAATAAGGTTGTCTAACAATTGTACTTATTTATTTCATTTTGTTCAATTGATATCCAATATCATTGTCCCTTAGAACAAAACGATCCCGAGATCCTCATCTGGTAAATATTTAAGCCGACTGAGTCCGCACTTAAGTATTTCAAGATAGGTAGACACACCCATGTCAATGATATCTAATATCACTCTCGGTCGATGAGAATCCCATTCTCATCTCATGTCTCGATAGCCACGCCTGCAGTGGATCTATCGATGAGAAAACCAAAGTCACGTGTAAGGGTCTAACCCTTACTCCCACTTATCCCAAGATAACAAGTAGTACCCCGCTGAGGCGGACCTACCAACTTATGATCGAGGGCTTTAGGGGTGTGATGTTTTGGACAAGACATTATACTCATTATTTTGGGAATTTGCATGCATAGGTTTGTTTATATGTAAGTTGAACATTTATAACATAAAACAACCTATAACTAGCAAAGCAAATAAATACGAAATCGAAAGGCCCCTAGAACCTCACAACTATCAAACGAAAAGATTAAAAGCAACAAAATAGGCCTTGAACATCTTCTGGACTGGTCCTCGCCCTCCGTTTTAGTTCCGTGCCCTCCGATTTTTGTCAAATCTATTCCGTACCCATAAAACCACGAACGGCGCCCGTCGTTTCACAATCAACGGTCGCCGAACACCACCGGCGGTCGCCGTTTCCAAAACGGCGCCCGCCGAAAGGGCCGGGAACAATCTGCCAAGAAAAAGGGCTTTCGGCGGTCGCCGTTTCCAAAACGGCGCCCGCCGAAACAAAACAGCGCCCGCTGGAGCTACAACGGCGCCCGCCGTTTGGCTCCAGCAGCCCGGTTTTGTCCGTTTTGCTTCGTTTTGCTTCGTTTTGCTTCGTTTTGCTTCGTTTCTTCTCGTTTTCGCCAGAGAGCCGAGATCCTCCATCGAACCATGGACTAAGTCCATCGCTTACATGTAGTACAATACAAATATAATAGAAAAACCTATCTATTACAATTGATTCCAAGGGACGCAGCCCTCAAAAGACTATGGCCAATCGAAACGTAAAAAACGACGAATTCATTCACCCGACCACTAACGGTGGACGGCCTTACATCTAATCACATAATCACAATTAAACAATTAATCCAATTATGTTGATTAAACTTCTTGTGTCCAACACAAAAGTGTGCACGAGCCCTAGGCTCTGATACCAATTGAAGGTACCGATATACCGATCCGATCGATATACCGTGTGTGCGGAAGCGTGTAAAGCAATAGATCTACTATGCCATGATCTTAGTGCACACTTAATGTGTATAAGAACACATATAAACAAATATATATATATATATATATATATATATAAGGTTCAACGATTACTTACTTTTGTGACGAAGTGATTCGTTGAAGTCGTTGAGGTGGTGTTGAGTCGATTGAACCACCTCAAATGGATCAACCTCTCGAAGCTCTCCTTGTGAATGACCTCGTCATTCCTTTAGATCGTCCGGATGTTGAAGCCGCACAAAAGGCCCGGCCTCTACGTGTTGCACACGAACCCGGATGATGAACACCTTTGATTGCTTGAGAATGGATCTCCAAGATCACCTCTTTTCTCTCTATTTGTGTGGATTTTCGTGGCTGATGCTTGTGTGTGATGAAAATCAGATTTTCATCTATATAAACACACCATTATTCACACCATTACACCTCTTTGTAACCTCCATCTTAATGTGCATAAAGATGCACCATTAACATGCAAAAGAGGTTACAAAGGAGGTGAAAGGTCATGCCACATACACATGCCACTATGCATTGTATGTGGTCCCACTTGCTTGTGTGGCATGCCATGTCACACTATGTGACATGCATCCATGCAATCCATGCATCACATGCATGGGAATTAAATCCACGTAAATATTGATTCTAAATCAATATATATATCAATCATCGTACATTATCTTCGAGTCCGTGTGTGACCCTGTAGGTATGATTTAATTGATCAATATTATATTGTTCCCAACAATTAATATTATCAAATAATCATTTAACATCCATAGACGACCTTATGACTTTATCGATTGCACACGTAGGATCGAAGGACATATCCCAACACTTGGGGGCAGCGGCTTTGTCTCGTCTCGACTCGCTTATGTTCGTTTCTTTGCCCTTTTCGACTCGTGCATACTCAAACACCTGCACACTCGATAAACACGTCAAACACACCAAAGCCACGAGGAAAACACCCATAAACGACTAAAAACGACACAACTCACACACAAAAAAACACGGAAAAACGGCACAAAAACACACGAATCAGTTTAAAAATACCATGTTGACTCCGAGTCGTAGGACGGTGAGATGGAACTATAATGGCCTGAGATTGAGTATGAGCAGGAGGGGGAGAGTTAGTCAAAGTTTGGAGAAACAAGAGGTGCCTGCCCAACTGAATTGGTTGGTTGAATAGGAGAAGTGGGATGCGGAGAAGAGACGAGCGGCTGAATTGAAATTGACAAATTAGAGGAGTTGAAATCAGCCCACTGTCCATTGTAGTAAGTATGTGTATCAACATCTAGAAATTTCTATGATTGGTCTGATCATGTGTGAAGATATGCAAATGAAAATTTTGTCTCATCAAAAATGACGTGACGATTAATAATAGTTTTACGAGACGTTAAATCATAACACTTGTAGACGCGATGATTCGACGGATATCCTAGGAAGACACAAGGAGTAGATCTTGCTTGGAGTTTGTTAATTGACTTGGTTGTTTTTGTTCGTATTTCCTTGGTGTCTTTGTTTGGTTTTGAGTCGTAGTTTAGATGTTTTTCTTTAGTTTGTTTTATATTTTGTCGTTCTTTTGGTTAAACAATTACTTTGGTAGTTGTGATGTTTTGTAGGTTGATTGAGGAAATAACGAGGACTTTTGATCAAATCAACCTTAAAAGTGAATGGAGAGAAGAGATCGAAACAACAACAAAAGACACACGAGGATAATTGAAGAGGATGTCGACTTGGAAATTGCTGCCACGTTCAAAGGCTGATAACTTTCACCTCGAGCATCATTTCTGAATCTTGACCGTTCATATCGAAGAGTAGGGAGTCGGGAACATACAGTTCAAATTTCAAGACAATCCGACGGTGAGCGAAGACGTAGCAGCCGATGTTCGGAGACTACGTCGTGCAGGAAACACCTAGCGACCAGCTGGGGATATAGCGCCTAGTTAGAGGCCTAGCGGATCGCTAGGCTTCACGCTAGGCCTAACGGGAAATCACCAGGGCTCCTGGAACTTTGAGACTCGATCCTAGCGACCAGCTAGGTATCTAGCGAGTCGCTAGGGTCCCGCTGGGCTTTACTTTGACCAATTTGACCGCGGGTTTTGATGCATTTTTCAGAGGGTTTCGAACCTAGTTGGACACTTTTTTCATTCTGATTTTTTTGGCACAAATTCCCAGACCTTAGACTCAAGTCCCGAGAGATTTTTAGCTTTTGGTTTTCTCGCTTTTGAATCTCGGTAAAAGTCGGAGTTAGCCGCCGATAGATGCTTGTTTTCCGTTATTAATTCTAGTAAGCTTTTCTTTTCTTCTTGTGTTCTTGCTTTAATTGTTTTCCGTATTCGTTTCTTATTTAATTCTCGTAATCATGTTTTCATTTATACCAAATTGTTTGATTTCAATTCAAAAGATGAATAGCTAAATTAAATTCGATTAGTGTAGGGGGTTTCTATTCTCAAAAGAAAAGGTTTAATTTTAAGGCGTTTGACAGGTGTTTGATAAAATGTCTTTGAAGCATCACTTGAAATTAATCAAACCATAGTCGAGCCAACCGGGAACGGGCGTTCGCTTATGACTTGTGCAAATAAAAATTAAACTTTGACTTCGAGAGTCGAAGCTCCCGATCCCTAATCCCCTCTTTCTTTATTTCAAAACACTTTTCACTAGCTCTTGACTTTTCTTTTAAATTAGTTAATTCTTAGTTTTTAACAAAAACCCAAAAACACTCAATGCATTATGCTATTTTTTTCTTTTACCTAGTTGCAAACAAATAAACATTTATACACGCCGATTGTAGTGTTCCTCGAGACCGACTCGGGCAAGTTGTTTCGGCAACTAGTTCGACATAAATTTAATTGATTTTGCCGCTATAAAAACGACTTGTCATGTTAATCATAGACGAAGGGAATAACGGATAACAAAGACAACCAAAAACTCGCAAGTGAGTATATGAGGGAGACTTGCGATAAAGAATACTAAGAGGTGACTGAAACTTGAGAATTTTACTGGGCAAAATGTTGGGAAAGTATGTGGCCATTTGGAGGGCGTGATGCCAAAATGAAGGAAGTACCGATGCATGAACCATCATTGTTCGAATAATATTATTAATTGAACGAATTTTGCGCTCGACTTTTCCATTTTGTGCTAAGTGTAAGGACACAATAAACGAAAAGATAACCAATTTTGATGACAAAACGTTTCAAATTGACCATTGTCAAACTCCCCACCATTATCATACTGGAAGGTCTTAATTTCTCTTTCAAATTGAGTACGAATGTAATTTCTAAAGGTTAAAAAAGAAGAGTAAACATCCGATTTACGAGCTGAAGAAAAAGTCCATAAATAGTTAGAGAAATCATCCAACAAATCAAATAGTAATGATAACCCGATGAACTTAAAATAGGAGACGTCCAAATGTCACTATGAATAATATCAAAGGGTAACGATGTACGAGAAGTTGATAATTCAAAAGGTAATCTAGTATGTTTTCCCAAAGAACATGCATGACAAACAGTAGACATATTCATAGGATTACATTTTATTGACCTATTTTTTATAAGAGAATTAAAAGCAAGTGCTCCCGGATGACCCAAGCGATCGTGCCATACGGAGGAAGACAAAACAGGAAAAGCATAAAAGGTAGTGGTGTTGAGAGAATAGAGGTCTCCTTTACTCTCACATCTCATGAGATGTCTCCCCGTCTTAAAATCCTTTACAGAAAAACCAAACGAGTCAAACTCAATTGAAACAGAATTACCAGTAGCGAATTTTCGAACAAAAACCAAATTCTTAACAATTTAAGGCACATGTAGAATATTCTTTAGAACGAGTGGAGGATGAGGAGAATCTAATTTTGAATGTCCATAACCGTTAATAGGAATAGATTGACCATTACCGACAATAACATTTCATGAAGTGCTCGTTTTGAAATAGGGACGAAGGATACCTGAGTTGGAGAACATATGCGATGTAGCCCCGTGTCCATATATAGGTTATGATCCGGAGGAGTCAAACTCATCGTATGCATGATGGCCTCAATGTCAGTTGGACAAGATTGAGATGTAGCTGAGTACGCTTGTTGTTGTCGTTGTCCGAGAAGTCCGGGCTGGTGTCGTGGTTGAGAAGGACCTGATCTAGGCCATAAACCATTTGAGGTTAGATATGGACACGGTGGGATGGCCCAAGGCCAAGTCCATGGTGGTTGCTGAGAGGGTCCTCCTACCCCCCATTGTTTCCAACAAGATGGAGCTTGAGTAGAAGGATAAGCACGACCACCACCACTTGAATTCTGACCGCCGCCGCTTGAATTCTGGCTCTTGCCCTTGTGGTTATTACGATTATTGCTAGCCGACTTATTACCTGATTTATTTTGAGATTTATTACCCCTATGTGGTGAGGATCCAGCAGAAGACTTGGACACCGCATTTGCGACAGAGGAACCCGATTCACGAGCTACCAACCCCAAAATTGTCGCAGCCTTCTTAGCCAACCCCGCCTCCTCTAAGGTCACCATAGAGTGTGCTTGAGCAAAAGTAGGAAGGGGATCTCGCTATTGTAGGAGTGTAGCAACACCGTTATACGCCTCGGACAACACATCCACCATTTGTAATACCAAACGATCGTTGGACACTGGAGCCCCCACGTTCTTGAGTTGATTAGAAAATCGCTTGAGTTGCTGACAATAACTCGAAGCAGACGAAAAATCTCCTATAATGGTGTGGGAAAACTCCTGTTCAAGAGCAACGGCACGCAAATGCTTGTTGTCTTGAAATATATCTCGAAGACGATCACATGCTTGCATCGCCGTGCAACCCGGTTCGAGAATCGTACTCAGGAGGTCATTTGAAATGGTGGTATAAATCCACCTGAGCACAGTTGCATCTAGAGTTTACCAAAGATCAATTTCCTCATCCGTGGTAGGCTCTTTGACCTTCTCTTTGTCAGCTGGAATTGTATGATGAAGAACCCGAGTGGAACGTGCATGGAATCGAAATAACTCAGCCCAAGTAGCATATTGTCCGGTCTCCAAATCCAGAGAGATAGCAATGTGATTCTTGATATTTGAAACGGCAAGAGCCAGATGGTAGAAAGGTTTGAAGAAGATATGGAGAAGAAAAAAAAATCAAGAGAGGGGCGCAGCGGAAGAAGAGATCAAGAAGAAGAACTCCAGTCTCGTGATACCATAAAGGCGAAATATTTTCCTTATCATTTCACAAGAGTTTCACATAAAATATATACTAAACCTCCTACCCCTAATACAACTATATTGCGTGAATAATGGGATAGAAATCCCCGTGATATATTCTAACTCTATCACTTATCTATCGATATATACGAAAAATATATTTACACAAAGTAAATAAGATTATACTAAATATATTCTAATATTCTAACAGTATTCGTATTAATTCGAATATTAAATTTCGATTCGTATTCGTATTCGTCCAATATTCGAATATTCGTTCGAATATTCGAATATTCAAATATACGTTAAAAAAATATGAAATAAACAATATATATTATTTATTTTATTATTAAAACATTAAAAATCTCAATTATAAACTTTAAAATAAAACTAAAATATTATACATATTTGCCATACAGTTCTTCATCAATATATCTATTTTCATTAAAAAGTTCTTAAAAAATAGAAAGTAAAAAACGATCCAAAAGGCTAAAAAATAGCACTCTTAGTATTTATTATTATGAGTATAATAAATACTAGGAGTATAATAATATATTGAATCGAACTATTCGTATAATATTCAAATCGAATAATACAATATTTATATTCGTATTCGTAAATATTCGAATATAAAAAAAAATTCAATAATCATATTCGTAAATATTTGAATATAAAAAAATATTCGTATTCGTATTTGTTATTTGTCCAATTTAAACGACCCAACACGATGACGGAGTCTCAACCGATGAAATTTCCAGCTTGCCTAAAGATGACATTATGTCCACGAGTAGAGCTGACAAAACCGAGCCTACTCGTGAGGGAGCGTGTTAAAGTATCTCACATCGGTTGAAATAACTCAAATAAGGTCTCAAAGCTCAAATATAAGTTGAATTACATTATCATCTTAATAAAGCCTTTTAAAGTGTTACTGACTCAACTTTGATAGTATTCGTATTTATTTTTTTACGAATCATCAAAAGTCGAATCGAATCACGAATAAAAAAGTTCGTTTCGTTAACATCCTTGTGATTCGAGTCAAAAAAGTTAAATTCGTTTACATCCTTACGGCAGAGTAGTGAATTTTCTTACAATTTTAATATCACTATTTTTAATAGTAAAACAATACAATAATTAATTAAATAAAGGAAAAAAAATTTATTGAAACGTATAAAATATTTTTGGAAAGTAAAAAATACCGATCGAACAGTAACTAAATGAGTCGGAACTCGGAAGTATCCCAAAAAAAAAAGATTAAAGTATTTGATTAATTAGGAAATAAATAAACTTAAGGGGCACGTAATCACCACTCCGACTCTTGAAATTAACATGATGATCAACGAACTCCTGAAATTAATTTGGTAATTCCTCAACGGCTACTTATATCTATAAATACAGATCCAAAAACCCTAGCTGCTACTTCACAATTCAATCCACGTAGAGAAAACAGCAAGAAGAATTATTGAAGAAACAAAGAATGGCGATTTCGTTTACGTTTACTCCGCGCCGGCGAAAATCCTCATGCCCGCCCAGTCCCATTACTACTCAGCCGCAGCCGCTCACCACCACCACGCCTTCCGATGTTCAAGAAAGCGATCTCAGCCTCTCCCCCATGAAGATGATCACAGCCGTTGATTTTTCCAAGTTCCGTTCGGAAGTTCCTTCCACTTTTCTCGGGTTAAGGGTTAATCTTCAAGAAGATCCAGCTATTCCTCCTGAAAGCGATCTCGACAAAACCCAGATCATCACAGCCGGCGACGACCACCACCATGCCGCCGTTGATTTGTCCAGGTTCCGTTTGGAAGTCCGGTCCACTTTTCTGGGGTTAAGTGTTCTTGATCAAGAAGATCCAGCTATTCCTATTCCTATTCCTCCTCCTCCTGCAGAAGAAAGTCTAGCGCTCGTCCCCCTCAACCTAAACTCTAAAAGAAAGTCTCCAACAACAACATTCGATGATGAGCCGAACAAGAAGAAGCAGAAGAGGAAGAAGGATATTAATTCACAACCGCCCATTGATCTCTCAGCCGAGTTTCTGAAGATAATAGAGGCAGCAGAGCCCCCCGTTTTCCTTTACAGGAAATGCTTGACTCCCACCGACGTCGACAGGGATCAGAATCGGCTGCGGATTAACGATACAGAGAATGTGAGGCGCTTTATTACCCGCGACGAGGAACATGAGATCTTCCGTGGACCCAATAATTTTATCGAGGTCGTTGGGGTTGATTGCAAGGGCAGAGGCTTTGCTCTGCGACTTTCTATTTGGGGAGACAGAGAACGAAAACAGGAAGAGGCCTCTACTAGTTACTCCATTAATAATACTAACAATACGAAAAAGAAGAAGCCGACAAGTATTGTCTTCAACAGGCAGTGGTGCGACTTGCTGGAGACGAATGGAGTCAAGGCAGACGACATTGCTGAACTATGGGGATTTCGAAGGGAGGGCAGATTCTGCCTCGCTGCCAACTTCATTCATCGTAGTCCACGTACCTAAGATATCCAGCAGGGTTTAGTTAATCGAATATCATATATAAATACAGTATATATATATATATATATATATAGTGTAGTAGTTAATACATCGATCCACGATTTTAATGACTGTATGTACTTTGTTCGATCGATTTAATATATAAATCAATTTCTCTTTTTATACGTTCGATCGATTTTTATTCTTCATGATTTTGACATAAATATGGTTTGTGGTTTGTTTGCATATATAGTAATTATTTTAGCAGTAGAGAACAAAAAAACAAAAAACATAGACGAGTACATTATGCATGGTACTACTACATTACAAGCTTTTTTTAATTTGAAAGTTTAAAGGGTACTGGTCGATCCATCAATCTAATTTCAATGTCTCTTGTCAGCAGGGAGTTGATCTTGTTCTGTATTTGATCTTCTGTGTCGGGTAAGAGCTTTGGTAATGAAATGAGAAACAATCCCAACCGGACAAAACAGGAGGCAAAGAGAAACCGAGTGTCGTGTCTCTATGTTTTCTACTACTCCGTCACGATAAACATGCCTGCACTTTCAACGTAATTAATTTCATGCAATTACGTACACTCTTAATAGTCGTGTTAATTACTACAACAAAACACAGCCATCTAACTTCAAAAGTACCTCAGATTAATTAATATATATGACGACCTTGCAATTAAGAGGGAGTTCGAGAGCTATATATTAATTATACCTTGCAGCAAAAAGATCCACAGCCAACAAATGAATCCAAGCTGAAGCCAAAGTCATCTCACTAGAAAACATCTTAGCTATACCTGGCAGCTGATCGATCATCAACAAATTGTTTCTTCACTCGGTATATATGTAACTAAAAATGTATTTCAAAGTACGTAATAAACGTGCACACGTACCTCGGGCAACCAGTATTTACTCGCAAACATAAGCCGTATTGTATCGGGTGTCCATGATAGATACAAGAGATACGCGTATAATGCACCAAGAACCGCAAACGGTGCACTGCTTTCCACAACTTTCTTCGTCTGCAAAACAGGAAAAATTACATAAATATGCAAAATAATAAAACAGGGAAAATTACATAAAAATGCAAAACATTTGGAGATGCGGGGTATCGATCCCCGTACCTCTCGCATGCTAAGCGAGCGCTCTACCATCTGAGCTACATCCCCGAGTTGTTAGAAGCAACAGTTAGGTGCTTTATGTTTAAATGGTGTTTTCAATTTCTATTTTGAGAGCTAGTAGATTTCTTTTCATCAAATGATGAGGCATATTGCTTGAAGAGTTCGATGAATAACTTATTTTTAAGATAGACCGGGTAATAATCAAGCTCGATGTCAATATTAACCGTGTGGTGGTTGACATATATAGTGAAAAAGAAAACGGTTTAAGGATGAAATAAGAATCGAAACAAACAGTAGTTTTAGAGTTACTTACAAGCTCAGCCTTAGGCGCTACAACCATGAAGGTATATATGGGAAGAACAGCTGCCGTTCCCAATGTGAAAGCACCACTAGCAATCTCTGAACTTGATAGCCCTGAAAGAATACGACAAAACCATACAAGCTTATTTCAGATCCTCTAATTAAGAACAATATCAAGTGATCGATTTCCTAAAACGTTATATATAGTTCAATCTTGGTAACATTCAAGAGAAAGATGGAAACTCAAAGAGATCGAGTCGAGCTGGCATCACGAAAGAGTGATTAATTACATGAGGCATGTACCGCTGAACTTCTTCTTTGCTCTGCATTTCTGATAAGGCTTGTTCTTAGTAGGCATATGCCTTGTTTGCCGAAAAGTGATGAGGTTTTCTTGCTTTCAAGAGAAGATGTAGTACATATTCGGCTTGCGATGCTTCTACACGAGGTGTTCCATATTATCGGACGGTCAACCTGAGAAAAAAGATAGATACATAAAAGAATTGTCTAGTGTCCAATTTCTTCATGAAGTGCAACAATTTCATAAAGTTGAATACACACACACTTCACTATGATCTAACCAAATTATGTAAACCCGGAGTGTGCATCTTCAATAGGGGCAGTATTTGTAATTTTAGAAAGACAAGTGAACGATTATCACAATTAGACTGACTGACATTAATAGCGCAAAACACGAGCAGAAACAGGGGAGACTAAGATGCATAACTCCAATTCTTACTAGTGGGACTCAATATAAACCTCAAATTTAGAACTAATAATTTAATTAATTAACATGTCTCTTATTAGCGATGGATCGAGAGGTCTTGTGATCATAACATGTCATGTTACTTAAGTTTCTCATCTTATCAAACAACTACTGATTCTAAACTATATTTCTATCGAGACTAATGATGCGAAAGCGCCTAATATATATATATGCTAGAAATTAAAACAAGATTCCACACACCAAGAAATGAACAAATCATATTGAATCAATTACCTTGATAGAGAAACATGGTTGAGAGGTGAGTAAACAAGAAGACAAGGCCATGTTTGTTTAGGCAGCAGCATATACTATTCTCACACAGAGAGAGAAATATGAATTATGACTTATGAGAAGAGGGCATTGCAAGGACTGTACATGTGATTCAATGACTCATTTAATTAATTAAAATACTATACTGTATCATTTAATTAAAAATAGAAAAAGGAAGTGTCATAATCTTTTCACGGTTTTTCTAAAGGAAATATAAAAAGATATTGCGACCAACATTCAGAGTTGGCCACATCCAAAACGACAACGTTATTGGACGGAAAAGAGTGTCTCTCTCAATTTCCTTAGCTTTAATTTCACTGATTATTTATGTTATCCGCCAATACTGACACGACACGTGTTTGATTACACGTGGCGCACATGCAAAGGACGGTGCTTGGGGCACTCAAAACTCTAATAAAGTCAACACTAGTACTCAAACTCTCAAAGGCCTTATTACAAAAGACTAATGTGCATAATTTTTTAAAATAAAAAAATAAATTATTTTGTTTCGTTGAAAATGATTCGTATTTTATTTTGAATTACATTGCATTGTGTTTGTGAACTTCTGGGTAAAATTACAAAGAAGTTGAAAACACTTTCTAGATTGAGAAATTAATAAATTAACATTGTGGTGCCAACAAATAAAAGCGCTAATAAATTAATAATACTGTACTACAACTATCTCACCATACTCCACTACACAAATTAAATACTACTAAAATAATTGTAGCAATTAATTATATAATCTAACCGTTGGAATTAAATTTTGGTGGTGGCATTTCAAAATAAAAATGTCCAGACAAATCTGGATCATATAACATAGTTTTTGGTATGTGTGAGGTTTCTATATATATATATATATATATGTAGCCCATATGGCTTTATTCATCAAAAGCACATTATTGAGAGTACAATAATTTTGAAAATGAAAATGACTAGTTGCAATCTTCACATACTGAAGAATATGCTTGGATCGATTACCAGTATTAACAACAATGCTGGTCGAGCCAATCGATGATATCACCCAAAACTCGGAGTATCATCTCGTCGGACTCCCCTTCCAGAAGAGCGTGCCAACAACCTTCGTAGAGGTTGAGTTTCTTGTCTTGGCTACTTGCCTTCTCGTACAACGCCTTACTCACAGAAGGATCCGTCACTTTGTCATCTTCTCCATGCAAGATCAACAATGGCAAACACACCTGCAAATCAAAATATATAAAACTGATTGTAACTCTGCATATCTTTTCTTGACTTAATTACCCTCCATGGATCCTAAATACTGTATAATAGAATGTATGTACCTTTTCTAGCGACTGCTCGATTTCTTTTGAGGCCTTCAACAACTCCGAAGCCGTTGCCAAGCGCGGTTTGTCCTTGTAAAGTGTAATATTATAGGAAGCCTGACCAAAGAATAACACAAATTATCCGTATATGAGTCGGTCGTACTCAACCAACTGAGCAAACAACCTTTGACATCTTTTATAAGAAGAATTGAAAAGAAAATATCAACCTGTTTTCTCTTCTTCAAATCCCTGTAAGCTGCCTCGGTCAAATCCTTTTGAGGAACAAGCTTCGATTTCGGAAGCAGTTTCGACATCCCGATTAGAAGCAGGGTCAGTAGCCTCGGTGGGACCAGATCATCTGCAATCTACACAGACGACAAACTTCATTAATCATTAAATTTTAATTATACTTCAAAACAAGTCTTGAAAGAATAAGTATACTACAGATATATATACCTTGCACATGGGTGCAACAAGAACGGCACCGTCCCAAGAACCGGGGTGCTTTAGGTGTGCTCTGAGTGAAATTGCTCCCCCCATAGACTGCCCGAACAGAAAGCTCGGCAATTTCTTGAGGTCTGGCTTTTCTGCATTTTACCAATCATATAAATTAAAACCGATTAATCACGAATAAGATATACGATAAGCAAGTGATATATACCTTTGACTTTTGAAAAATGTTCCACAACATCATCGACCATGTTGTCGAAGTTTGGAATGAATCCGTGCAGGCCTTCTGATAGACCGAATCCAGGGAAGTCCATCGCGAAAACTGCATAACCAGAACTCGCTATCTTTCTCGCAACGCCTTCGAAGAAAAAAGTGCAGGTATCTCCATAACCATGACAAATACAAACGACGGCTTTTATTGAACCGCTCTCTGGAATCCAACTTTTCGAGAAAATCTCCAGCCCTCTAGAATTCACCTCGTACGACTGCCAACAGATATGGAAATTCGAAAAATCAAGTCGAGCTGCATAACACAAAGTAATTATACTACTAAAAATAAGAGAAAAAAAATATATATTTATACCTCTGTCATCTTCAAACCGTCATGTGGCGTCTGCAAACGACATAAGAACATATATAAGCTAGAAGTTTGAACTACAAAACCATGAAGAATGAAGAATCCTACATTTGTACACATATCCTCTAATCAACCGATAACTATTTCAACGAAGCATAACATAAATAAGTTTCGACCAAAAACCTTATAAGCCCAATTTTAAGATGCACAAAACAGAACAATAAAAAAGGGATCTTTGGATGATACCTTGAACAAGATGTGATCAATAGAGAGTTGAATGTGCTTGAAGGCCTCGCGGGCCCGGCGCCTGGGGCCCACCTGGTCCATGTCGGCATCCAGAATCTTCTGCAACTCCTCGCTCACACCCTCGAACTTGACCGTGTTTCCCATCACTTATTTGATCGAACAATCGGAACAATCTCTTGAAAATCGGACAAATGTTTGAACATGGGACAATAAACCTGAAATAAAGTTTGGATTTTTATACCAAGAAAGGAAAGAGTGTTGTGTGGGTTTTTCGTATACACCCCTGAATATTTCAACGACATGCATATCTCAATTTATTTTGATTTCATGTAATTTGTACGTGTAATTACGTCATCAATACTTATTTCCGTAGTCAAAGTAAAAAAGCATAGCTCAAATTCAAAAAGGTGATCAAAACATCAATAAAATTTTAGTTAAGCATGGATTGGAATTAAAACTACTACTAATAAAGTAGTGCAACATTTATTTTCTTCTAGTCAATGGACGACTTGTTTGATTTTTCCTTTGAAATTCGATAAAAATATATGTTTGATTTTTCCTTTGAAATTCGATAAAAATATATGAGAAGACTTACTTGTCTTCGATGCGGAAACGTAAATCGAACGGATCGAATCCTCCTGTTGTGATGCAGCCCAAGAGTCGTCGATGATACAAGACCCGATGCATGTTCCAGTTGGACCAGTGACGCGCTCGAGAGCTAAGAAGTTCAAGGCAAGCTTGTTAGCATTGATCGAGGAAGTATGGGCGCAAGAGCTGATGAAGAAACCCATTGCCGAAGTGGAGAAGTCAAGCTTTGTCAACTTGATTATGTACGAGGAGGCCGATCCATCAGAGGACATGAAGTTTCAAGCTGGTTCGATAAGGAAGACGCTGGAACGAAGGTCAGACGTGAGCCGAGGACGCGCCGCGGAGTTCGGCCACAAAATTGGCAGGGTGTCGGCCGACACCATATACCCGTCGGCCGACAGCTTTGGAAAAGACCCGGACTTGCAGACTTCTGGGATTGCGTTCGAAGGAAAATCCGTCTGACGAAGGCTAGATGTCGGGCGACAGGATTTCCCTGTCGGGCGACAGGGTGGTGTCGGGCGACAGCTCCTGCATGTCGGCCGACAGGTGTCCAGATTTTTATGGAAATCGCGATTTCGCGATTTCGAGACTTGGCAGCATATTTTCCTTTTGTTTTTGTGACTTTTAGGTCAGCCTATATAAAGGCTATGAACCCATTGTTTTAGAACACAACTTTTATGATAATTAATTACTTTGCGAGATTATTCTCTCTACTCTTTTCGTTCTCTTTTCGATTGTGCCAAAAGAGATCAACCCGACGAATCAACGAAGCATACATACTTCGTTCGTGTGTCTTCATCAATTCCAAGTAGCTGCGTCAATTCCGTTTTGGGGGTTAGGTTCTTCAATCTAATCAATTCAACGAATTAGGTTCAGAAGTTTGGGATCTTCATCTACCCAGGTATCCGAAACCCGAATTCCGTGTTCTTTGTATCAATTCATCTATCTTTCCAACGAGGTACGTATCATCTGGTATCAGAGACCAGGCTAGGGTTTCTAATTTCGTTACCTCGTTCATCTTCTCGTTTCGTTCTTCTTTTCTTCTTGCTGAATCGGATCTCTTTCATCTGTAAGCACAAAAAAAAAAAAAATTCTATAAAAATTATTTCCACCCCGTTTTTCGCGAAATTTTTTTTGGGAGTCTCGTTTCTGGTAGTAAGTCGAATACTCAGCCATTAAAAAAAAAAAGAAAAAAAAAAGAGTATTTTGGCGGGAAAAATTTTCTTCGACCATATTTTTGTGTGTGATTCCTGAGTTTTCCGGCATCGTTTTGAGCCAATTTGGTGCTATCGTATTTTTTTCATTCCAAAATTTTCTGATTTTTTTTGTTCCTTTCTACGTCGTATTGTGTGTTTTGTGGATTTTGTCGGTTCTGCTCTCGTCTGGTAGATCGAGGAGTTCGATAAATTGGAGGGAGAATACGAGTGGTAAAAGGCAGAGTGTGTGAGAACATTAGAGTGTAAAAAGCCATACCTGAGTGAAACACGAGTGCTGAGTGAATCCCATCTTGAGTGTGATACACGAGCGTTTGTGAGGTGGTGAGGTTTTTTTTATTTTATTGCTTTTATTACTAACGTTTTCTGTGCAGGATGTCTGAAGATACGAAAAATAAGGGGACAGCTGAGGGATCTAATAACAACGCCCAATTCCAGTCCATGTTAGATGAGATTTATGGACGAATGGAGAGGCTCTTACACACTGAGATGAATGTGGTACATGACCGACTACTTGCACTGGAGGAAAAATCTCGTCGAGAGAATCCAGAGAATCGGAGAGTAGCATGGCGTAACGTCGGTCGAAATGACCAGAATCGTCAGAATGGGCGACACAGGGATGCCAATCCCGAAGACGACGAGGCTGACGAAATGGATAATAATTTGAGCACCATCAAGATGACTGTTCCTACATTCATGGGGAAGAACGATCCAGAGTTGTACATTGAATGGGAGAGAAAGGTCGAGATGATGTTTGACTGCCACACTTATTCAGAGCTCAAGAAGGTGAAATTGGCGGCAATCGAATTTTCTGACTATGCCTTGGTTTGGTGGGATCAGCTGGTTGCCAGTAGGAGGAGGAACTATGAGCAGCCTATTGAAACATGGGCCGCGATGAAGTCTGTGATGCGAAAGAGATTCGTTCCTTCTCACTATTACCAAGAGTTGTACATCAAACTGCAGAATCTACGACAGGGAACGAAGAGCGTAGATGAGTACTTTAAGGAGATGGAGGTGGCAATGATTCGGGCCAACGTTGAGGAGGATCGGGAAGCTACCATGGCTCGGTTCTTGGCTAGACTTAATTGGGAGATTCGTAATGCGGTGGAGTTGCAACCGTACGTCGAGTTGGAGGATATGGTTCACATGGCGGTCAAGATTGAGAACCAGCATAAGAGGAGGGGTAGTTTTAGCAGTACAAAGCCGAATCAGTCTCCTTGGAGATCACCCCAAGGCCCGAGTGGTTCCGCACCTAAAGGGAACCAATGGAAGAGAGAGGTTCCACCTCGAGATGAGAAGAAGACCGTCTTTAAGGGTCGTTCGGAGGGAACAAGTTCGGTGACTCAGATCAACCCATCAAATCCTGATAGTCGCAACCGAGACAAGAAGTGCTTCAAGTGCCAGGGATTTGGGCATATTATGAGTGAGTGTCCTAACAGACGACTCATGATCTGTAGAGACGACGGAGAGGTCGTGACTGATGATGAAGGCGAGGAACTGGCACTGACAGCTACAGTGGATTCCGAGGATGAGGAGGACATTTTACCAACCGAGGGCCAACTGTTTGTAGCTAGGAGAGTATTGAGTGCCCAGACACAGCCCGTTGAGAGGGAGCAGCGAGAAAACCTTTTCCACACGAGATGTCATGTGCAGGACAAGGTGTGTAGTGTCATCATTGACGGAGGGAGCTGCACAAATGTGGTTAGTGCTACCATGGTTCAGCGATTGGGATTGACTGTGGTGAAACATCCTAAACCATATCGTCTGCAGTGGTTAAATGAGTGCGGTGTCATCAAGGTAACCAAGCAAGTGAAGGTACCTTTCCGCATTGGGAAGTATGAGGATGAGGTGTTGTGTGACGTCATTCCGATGCAAGCGAGTCACATCTTGTTGGGACGACCGTGGCAGTTCGATAGGAGAGCCATACACGACGGCTTCACCAACAAGTTCTCGTTTGAGTATAACAATAAGAAGGTATCACTTGTTCCTCTCACTCACTCCTAAACAAGTTTACGAGGATCAAGTACAAATGCAAAAAGAGGCAGCAAGGGCGACTTCAAAAGAACAGCCCTTACCCACGAAGGAGAATGCCTTGATTCATAGAGCATATCTTGCTCGTGCTAGTGAAGTGAAGGAGGCAGTGAATGAGAAGAGGCAACTGTTCGTGTTGTTGTGGAAGGGGAACCTGGTTATTACTAACGATCTACCCCCTCTACCCCCTTCTATTCAGTTTGTTTTGCAGGAGTTCGATGATGTTTTCCCGGAGGATACACCACCTGGTCTACCACCCATCCGAGGAATCGAGCATCAGATCGATTTTGTGCCCGGAGCTGTGCTACCAAACCGCTCGGCTTACCGCACCAATCCGGAGGAAACGAAGGAGTTGGAGAAGCAGATTGGCGAGTTGTTGAACAAGGGGCACGTACAAGAGAGTCTGAGTCCTTGTGCGGTACCAGTCCTTCTAGTACCCAAAAAGGATGGCACGATGCGGATGTGTTGCGATTGCCGAGCTATTAATAACATCACGGTAAAGTATCGACATCCCATACCTAGACTTGATGATATGCTTGATGAGTTATGTGGATCCTGCGTGTTTTCAAAAATTGATTTACGTAGTGGATATCATCAAATTAGGATTAAAGAAGGAGATGAATGGAAAACTGCTTTCAAAACAAAACTTGGCTTATATGAGTGGTTGGTTATGCCTTTTGGTTTGACTAATGCTCCTAGTACATTTATGCGTCTTATGAATCATGTTTTGCGTGCTTTTATTGGGAAATTTGTTGTTGTATACTTTGATGATATCTTAGTGTATAGCAAAAATCATGAAGAGCATGTGGTTCATTTGAGGATGGTTTTGATTGCACTTAGGCAGGAGAAATTATATGCTAACCGTAAGAAGTGCGTCTTTGGCACGGATAGGGTCGTTTTCCTTGGTTTTGTTGTTAGTGCACAGGGTGTACAGGTTGACGAGGAAAAGATACGAGCTATCCAAGAGTGGCCAACACCAAAGAACATTGGAGATGTGCGGTGTTTCCATGGTCTGGCCAGTTTCTATCGACGGTTTGTGCCTAATTTCAGCAGCATGGCGGCACCTCTAACCGCCGTGATCAAGAAGAACGTGGAGTTCAAGTGGGGAAAGGCACAAGACGAAGCCTTTCAGAATTTGAAGGACAGGCTGACACACGCCCCGGTACTATCTCTTCCTAACTTTTCTAAATCTTTTGAGATTGAATGTGATGCTTCTGGAATTGGTATTGGTGCAGTGTTGATGCAAGAACGACGTCCGATAGCCTACTTCAGCGAGAAGCTAAATGGAGCTACATTGAACTATCCGACGTATGACAAGGAGTTGTATGCCCTGGTGAGAGCTCTTCAAACGTGGCAGCACTATCTCTGGCCTCGGGAGTTCATCATTCATACCGACCATGAGTCGTTGAAGCACCTCAAGGGGCAGAACAAGCTGAACAAGCGCCATGCGAGATGGATGGAGTTCATTGAGACGTTTCCTTACGTCATCAAATACAAGCAAGGTAAGGAGAATGTGGTGGTTGATGCCCTTTCTCGGAGGTATGCTCTGATTTCAACTTTAGATGCTAAATTACTTGGGTTTGAGCATATTAAAGGTCTATATGAGCATGATGATGATTTTGGTGTGATTTATAAAGCATGTGAACAAACTGCTAGTGGAGATTACTTTAGGCATGATGATTTTCTCTTTAGGAAGAATAAACTATGTGTGCCTAAATGCTCTTTACGTGATCTATTGTTGCTTGAATCTCATGGTGGGGGATTAATGGGACATTTTGGTATTGCTAAGACTTTATCTATTCTGCATGAGCATTTCTTTTGGCCTCATATGAAACGTGATGTTGAGAGAATATGTGGTCGTTGTCTTACATGTAAACAGGCTAAGTCTAGCGTTAGTGCCCATGGTTTGTATACGCCTTTGCCTATTCCTGCATCACCTTGGATTGATATTTCTATGGATTTTGTGGTGGGTTTACCTAGGACTAAGCGAGGTAGTGATTCCATTTTTGTGGTAGTTGATCGTTTCTCTAAGATGGCACATTTTATTCCATGTCATAAAACTGATGATGCATCTCATGTGGCTGGTTTATTCTTTAGAGAGATTGTTAGACTACATGGCATGCCTAGGACTATTGTGTCTGACAGGGATTCTAAGTTTCTGAGTTATTTCTGGAAGACATTGTGGTGTAAGCTAGGTACGAAGTTGTTATTTTCTATTACTTGTCATCCCCAGACTGATGGTCAAACTGAGGTAGTAAATAGGACTTTGTCTACTTTACTACGTGCTATTATAAAGAAAAACATTAAGTCTTGGGAAGAATGTTTGCCTCATGTAGAGTTTGCGTATAATCGTTGTGTTCATTCTGCTACTAAGTTTTCACCATTTGAGATTGTGTATAGTTTTAATCCGTTGACTCCTTTGGATTTATCTCCTTTACCTGTGCATGGGCATACTGATCTTGATGGCCAGAAAAGGGCTGATTTTTTGAAACAGATACACGAGACGACGAGGATGAACATAGAGAGGCGAACCAAGCAATATGCCGAACAAGCGAACAAGGGACGTCGCAAAGTAGTGTTTGAGCCTGGTGATTGGGTGTGGTTGCATATGCGCAAGGAGAGGTTTCCATTGCAGCGCCGATCGAAGTTACTTCCTCGTGGCGATGGACCATTCCAAGTGCTGGAGCGTATAAACGACAATGCCTACAAACTGGACCTCCCATGTGAGTACAATGTTAGTGCTACTTTCAATGTTACTGACTTGAGTTTGTTCGATGCAGGTGACGACTTGGATTTGAGGACAAATCCTCTTCAAGAGGAGGGGAATGATGCAGCCCAAGAGTCGTCGATGATACAAGACCCGGTGCATATTCCAGTTGGACCAGTGACGCGCTCGAGAGCTAAGAAGTTCAAGGCAAGCTTGTTAGCATTGATCGAGGAAGTATGGGCGCAAGAGCTGATGAAGAAACCCATTGGCGAAGTGGAGAAGTCAAGCTTTGTCAACTTGATTATGTACGAGGAGGTCGATCCATTAGAGGACATGAAGTTTCAAGCTGGTTCGATAAGCAAGACGCTGGAACGGAGGTCAGACGTGAGCCGAGGACGCGCCGCGGAGTTCGGCCACAAAATTGGCAGGGTGTCGGGCGACACCATATACCCGTCGGCCGACAGCTTTGGAAAAGACCCGGACTTGCAGACTTCTGGGATTGCGTTCGAAGGAAAATCCGTCTGACGAAGGCTAGATGTCGGGCGACAGGATTTCCCTGTCGAGCGACAGGGTGGTGTCGGGCGACAGCTCCTGCATGTCGGCCGACAGGTGTCCAGATTTTTATGGAAATCGCGATTTCGCGATTTCGAGACTTGGCAGCATATTTTCCTTTTGTTTTTGTGACTTTTAGGTCAGCCTATATAAAAGCTATGAACCCATTGTTTTAGAACACAACTTTTATGATAATTAATTACTTTGCGAGATTATTCTCTCTACTCTTTTCGTTCTCTTTTCGATTGTGCCAAAAGAGATCAACCCGACGAATCAACGAAGCATACATACTTCGTTCGTGTGTCTTCATCAATTCCAAGTAGCTGCGTCAATTCCGTTTTGGGGGTTAGGTTCTTCAATCTAATCAATTCAACGAATTAGGTTCAGAAGTTTGGGATCTTCATCTACCCAGGTATCCGAAACCCGAATTCCGTGTTCTTTGTATCAATTCATCTATCTTTCCAACGAGGTACGTATCATGTTGTGTGTTGCTTTTGGTGCTACGCAGTGTCTACAACACTCTCACGATCGGAGTGTTGAATTATTATTCACGAACTAAGAACCCCAAATGATATTATTATGTTTTGTTTCTGTGCATATTTGTTCTCAGTTCTATGCATTTCATTTCATTAGGATAAATATTTATAATATATATTTTATTACACAAATAATATATATATATATATATATATATATTATAAAATAAATTAAAATACTTTTATTTTAATTATTTCACGGGTCGGGTCAAGCCTGCGGGACGACCCTAATCCTAACATCCTTGAATATATTTTGGTTCAAAATCAAAACTGAAACAGTTCGATTCAGATCGTAATGAGATCAACGAATTCGATTTCGGTCTACTTTTTCGCCACGATCAAAAATCGCAAACCTTTGATTGAATTACAAGAAAGCTTAGTTTTGTTCTTTTCGATTTATTTTTTTAATCCACTTCAGTCCAATTCGATTCATTCCATTATTTTAATAAAAAATATAAAAACTTATAATTTTTGAAATATATATATATTTCTATAAAAGAATAAAAATAATTTCTTTTGATATTCAATCAAACTCAATTTTTATTTTTAAAAATAATGGTATTTTATGTGTTTAGTAGGACTATATTATTGTAATAATATTTTATTGTTATATATAGAATAAATATTTCGACAAATACTGAGATAAATTCATTAGTATTATATATTAAACTTAAAATTTGTGATGTGAGTCGTGAAACCATTATATTTATATCGGACAAAGATAATACTCGATGTCCCTAGGAGTAGCTGAGTAATAAGGTTTATGATGATTTCGGTGTAATTTTTTGGCGAGATTTGAAGAAGATATACAATATTTTCTTATTTTTAAAAACGTAAAATTTGTAATGAATCGTTTGAGACAGAACCAAGAATATTGTAAAACTACGTGCTTTTGCATTTAATTTTGAACATGCCATTTCAATATAAGTATATAACCTTTTAATGAACAGGACGAAACTCATATTTTTATATATTATTAAATATATTTTTAAAAATTATGAATAATTATGCCCTTATTTACATGATTTTGTTATAATTTTGGATTGAATTAAACTAAAATTAATAAAAATAATTTAAGTCCAAAAGAAGATGACAGACGTGCTTCGCTTTAGTTGTTTTTTCATCTATCTTTATTCTTTAGTCAATTTCAACAAAGTAAAGAAAGCATCGTGAAGCAGTCAAATTCAAAAAAGTAAAACGTAAATAAAATAAAGTACTGATACCAAGCATGAGATTGATATTCAAATTCTTAATCAAGTAGTGCAATATTTTTTGCTAGTCAATGGACGACTTTGATGCTTAATTTTCCATTGAATATATTTTGGTACAAAATCATAAATAGAACAAAAAAAGGATTTTGTATTTTACTCCGATAAATTACCGAATCATTTCTATTCATAACCGATTCAATTTCGATCCAATTTCGATCGCTTTTTTCTTTCTTTCATTCAAATTATTTCACACCACGTGAGAACTTGCAGTCGCTACTCATTGAGTGAGCTCTAAGATGAAAATCAATCGAAATTAGGTTTACTCGATTAATGATTCAATTCGACTTTTGATTATCCGAATTCGAAAAAAGGAATATAAATACGAATATACATATTTTTTTATATTTCGGATAATTTTAAATATAATTATAAATCGCGTATTATTCGATTCAAAATTATGAGAATTGTTCGATTCGAATTATAATAAATTGGGACCGCAGGGCAAACATACAATATTAAAAAAAATTACAATTATAAGTAAAATTGTAATTTTAAATTAAAAATTAAAATTTTTGTAAGTACAATTTAAAACATATTTGAAAATTTTACCAATAAAATTGTATTAAAAAAAAGTGAATTGATTATTTCCTTTTAAGGATCTATGTATTAGGTTGAGACTTAAAATGTGCCTAAGTTTTTATGAGAGAGTTAATTAGTATATATAGAACATTTCTATCAGCTGACAGTCACCTTCGACGGCTGTCAGTCACTTTCGTCGGTCGACAAACACTGTTGTAGCTTTAGAAGTTTTCTACATGCTGTGAAAATTTGGAGATGATCCAACAACTTTATTATCGAGAATGATCATTCTCCTATGAATGCGCAAATTAAGCTCGATACCGGTCTGACCTTCTTCGTGCATTTTTTTAATTTTTGCTCAATTCTCAATTAAACCCTACCAAACCAAAATAACATACACACATAATAACATGAAAATAATGAATATAATCACAAAAACAATACAAGAAAAGTCACACAAATAATAATAAAAAACTCAAACAAAGTATATATATGTATAATGATAAAATGAAAAAAATATGTATCGATCATTTTGTGTATTTGCATTTTAAGTTTTAATAATGTTTTTTTTTATAGAATAATATATCTTTGTTTATTTGTGTTGCTCTCTTTATTTAATAGAAAATGACACATTTTTTATAAATTACAAAAAACATATGTTATATAATTTGAAATATAGTTTGTATTTTATTTTTGTTGAGGATTCAGACGATAAGGTCTAATCAACCGAATAAATCCGATCAAATTATACTTTCATAAACCACACGACATGAACAACTTAAAACCGAACGAATATGATTTGACTCTCCAGCTCACAATCACTCACGAATATGTGAACTCACAAGAATATAAAAGCACGATAAACAACACACACAAGACAAGATTTTACGAGCTTCGGTATCGCGCTGCCTATGGTGAGGCAGCTGCTACCTACGTGCTCGGGGAGATGGGTGTTTCTTCTTTATTAAACATAAACGAGATTACAATCACTCTTGATAATCCTGAGCCAACAAGGCGTAAGCGATTATCGATCTAACCTCACGTCTAATAACAAGTATTGAAACCCTAATACTTTCGCCATGCCTCTCTCTCACATCTCGCTGCTGTGCTCGACGTGAGTTATATAGGCTTCCTGGACGTCGCTTTATGGTAGGAATAGGTTCTTTGTCCTCCAAGGATTCCGCTGCCTTTTGAATCACCTCAATCGGATAAGTATGGAAAGAGATATTCAATTTTTGGTCTCTTACCAAAAATAGGAGATTATGCCTCCTGCCAGGGAACCGGTTTCTGCCTTCGCACTGCGGCAGACTTAACGCCTTCGTCCTGCCGCATGGAACTGCCTTACATAAATTTAGAATTTCGAACATATTTTCACAAATCTCCACCTTGTTCAAACTTCTAAACACATGTCACCGATCTTGCAGTAGTGATCAAGTACTGCTCATCCCTGCCGAGTCAAGAAATCGAGCAAATCCTTTGCAACCACCTTATTCACCAATCCATGATCCAACCTGACCATCCGACTCCAGTCCCAGCATGATTTCAGATCACGCTGACCTTCATATGATCATACCCTATCATATTTCTCCTAGTATTGTCATTAGGCTTCAGCCTGCCATGTCCAATACTACCGCAGCTCCTGCCTTAGGCTCTGCATTCCCAAATTCTTCAACACCATCTCGTGGCTTCAAGAATTTGCATATGACATAAGTCATATAATCCGAAAGTAGATGTCACTCCACCTTTCCGCATCTCCTCCAGAGACGACTTCATCAAGTTAGCAACTCACAGCTGTGTCTGCCGCAGCCTGAATCTTGTTGCCTAACCTGGCCCCTGTGGCAGCATGAGAATGCCTACCACAGCCCGCATATGACATAAGTCATATAATCCGAAAGTAGATGTCACTCCACCTTCCCGCATCTCCTCCAGAGACGACTTCATCAAGTTAGCAACTCACAACCCTGCCTGCCGCAGCCTGAATCTTGTTGCCTAACTCGGCCCCCTGTGGCAGCATGAGAATGCATACCAAAACCCTGCAGCATCACGAAAGTGCCTACCACAGTCCCTGCGGCACCACGAAAGTGCCTGCCGCAGCCCCTGCACAATTTCAACATTGTGAGGTTGTCCTCTTGGGACTTGATGCAAACATGCATCTCCGACATGAAATATGGAGCGCGATCCATTTTCATATCCCGGAAAGTTGATGTAGATCACCTTTCCCCACCTCCGGATATCACCAGAGCGTGAATCCTCCAAGTCAACAACTCACAGAACTCCCTGCCGCAGCCTGAGTCTTGTCGCTGCCCTTGAACCTTGCAATAGCATCGCAATGCCTACTGCAGCCCCTTCAAATTGCTCGGAAGCTTGTGAAACAGTCCACGTGGGACCAGATGTCGATGCACGTCCCTACTGGTACTCTTTGCCGCAATCGCCCTTGCGTAGTTGCTACCGTAGTCGCTATCGTAGTCTCTGCCTGCAGTCTCTTCCATAGCCAATGCCTCCACCTCGAGAAGCATTATATCTTGTTGAAGTATCTCGAACGAGTCTAATCAACCCCATGCACCACATCACCATAACAAGAGTCTTAGCATGACTGCTTCATCTTGTTATATCCGGCAGAAGATCGTCGTCTCTGCCCCTGCCATGCCATATGGCAGACCCTGCCATGCCTGTAACTTACCACACTAACAGCTGAATGCTTCAATGTTGTGCTCTCCGGTAGTTACACCACATGGCTACCTGTAGAGTTCGTGCAGTAGTACATACTGCTGCCGTGGTTACCACTTGTGTGTACAGCGGTTGTTCCTACTTAACCAAGCCTTTCCAAGAAGTTCCTCTGCCTCTAAGCTTGAACAAGCATTACTAAGAAGAAGTCCATCTTCTCTGCTTGAAACAAACTGAATCATCACGTATCTATAAGCAACGAACAACTTGACACCAAATCCACCTTCAAATGTCACTGCCTTGACACTTGGCTCTACGGTAATCCCTATTGCCTCTGCCTAGGCAATAGTAGTCTCTGCCTCCACTTGAAATAGCGGAAACCATCTGCCTCTTTCCCGGACAGATACTAGGCCTTGTTGCTTTGTCCCTAAGTAGATTAATGATGGTTGGACCAGAGGTTCCATCCCATCCCCTTGGTACATCTTGCACCTCCTTCTACTCATGAGTATAGCCCGCAACAAATGCTGCCGCAGTTGCCGCTACACCAACAACAATCCTTGTTGATTTTATAGTATCAAGACTACCAAAATCAACATCCCCACATCCAATTCGAGTATCATCCCTGACCTCCATCTTCTTGGACGTGAAACCGTAACCAAATGTTACGTTGACATACCTCAATAACCTTCGAACTGCCACCAGTGACTCCCGCTCATACTCCTCGATATCACACCAATATCCTGGTCAATATCAGGCTTGCTATACACCATAGCATGTATGAGACTTCCCAATGCCCTTCCATTAGGCACTGCTGCCCTGGCTGCTGCGACCGTTCACCCTGCCGCAGGGCAATTCTCTAGAGAAAGTATTAAGTGCTGCCTAAGGGAAGTTGCGCAACTCCACCTCAAAATTAGCAACACTAACATGTCATTCGCACCTTCTTCCACCATTAGAGCATTATACACAACATACGATTGTGCAAACCCCTTAGGTTGATGAATGACATCATTCGCACCTTCTTCCACCATTAGAGCGTTTAACACAAATCAACTTGTGCAAACCTCTTAGGTTGATGAATGATCCCCCTTTCTGCATAACTGGACAACCGATACACTCCCGATCAGTTTTATGTTGAGTATTATCAATCAAGTAGTCGCTCTGCCGCAAACTACTTCATGACAGTCGCTCTGCCACAGCCATTCGCGCTGCCGCTGCCCTGTCATTGCCATCGAAGATGCCTTGGCCATTGTCTCCACCTTCAATGATGTCACATCTTGAAGTTTGGTAATATGGTAGTCGATGAAGCGAACTACCCCAGCGCAAATGCTGCCGAAGTCAATGCCACTGCCCTGCCTCTGCCGCTGCCTTCGACAATGCCTCCGCCGCTGCCACGAGCGACCCATTCGACGATGCCTTCACCTCTAGCGATGCCTGAACAACCTGAGGCTATTTAATCTGGTAATCGCTGTTGCGATTTACCCCAGCGCAGTTGCTGCCGCAGTCCTTGCCACTGCCTGCTGCTTCTGCCGCTGCCAGACATGATGAACAAGATATACTTTCCATCATCCCTTGTCCCTGTTCTAGATGGGCCCGGAGATCAGAATGAGTGTAATCCAAGTTCCCTTGTCACCCGAAGTGACGGCAGACTCTACCGCAACTACTCCCGTAGCTACTGCCATAGGTGCTGCCTTAATTCTGCCGCAGGTTTTGCCTACCTGCTGCTGCTACCACAATACTGCCTGCCACAGTTACTACAATGCCCTCAGATAACACACTTCATTCTTCTACTCTCCTTCCAGCACTAACGTGCTACCTCTCTTTCCTTGGAAGAATCCTCCATTAGAACATGAACAATCCTTGGTTAAAAGTTTCGACAAGCTATAAACCAATCTTCAGTATAGAGTCGAACCACCTCAACTTTACAAGTTAGGTTAATTTCCAAGAATGATAGAACCTCCATCCATCTCCTTAAAACCATCAAACCACTGCCGCATGAGTCTTATGTGAACCGTGCACCCTGAATCTTTGATCCACATTGCCCCCTTCCTTGAAGTGACAATTGAAGGCCTGCTGCAGTTCCCTCTGCCGCAGTTGCTGCCTCAGCAACATCATCATCGTGATGTGCTAGATCAATCCTCGATTCAGCTACTTCTTGAAGACAAGATAATCTTTCTTCAAGAACCTCAAACCACTGCCTCATAGGTCTTATGTGAACCGTGCACCCTGAATCTTTGATCCACCTTGCCCCCTTACTTGAAGTGATAATTGAAGGCCTGCTGCAGTTCCCTCTGCCGCAGTTACTGCCTCAGCAACATCATCGCCGTGATGTGCTAGATCCATCCTCGATTCATCTACTTCTTGAAAACAAGATAATCTTTCTTCAAGAACCTCAAACCACTGCCTCCTAGGTCTTATGTGAACCGTGCACCCGGAATCTTTAATCCACTATGCCCCCTTCCTTGAAGTGACAATCGGAGGCCTGCCGCATAACCCTGCCGCAGTTGCTGCCACAGCAACATCATCGTCGTGATGTGCTAGATCCATAATCCACTATGCCCCCTTCCTTGAAGTGAAAATCGGAGGCCTGCCGCAGTTCCCTCTGCTGCAGTTGCTGTCTCAGCAACATCAGCTTCGTGATGTGCTAGATTCATCCTTGATTCAGCTCCTTTTTAAAGAGATGACCCCTCCTTAAGAACCTGATTTTGTTACCTTGAAAAGCACCCTGTGCCTTCATGAGATGATGCCTTGTTCTTCACTCTTCCGACTCCTCTTCTGAAGTTACCTTGAGTACTAACTCTCCAAATCCTGCCGTGACGTCTCGACAGCCGGCTCTTTGGACACAACAATAATTAACGTGCCTCCAAGACACCTAATCATCGTCGTAGTGCCCCTGCGAACAACCCTTGCCTTCTGGTTCTGCCATAGTGCCTGCCTTTTCAGTTCCTGCCGGAACTTCGTCCTGTCGCAGAGCCTGCCTGAGTACCTGCTGACGCAGCATCAGCTGCATCATCCATAGGTTTATCAGTTCCCCTTGCCTGGAGAATGACAGTGCTAGCAGAAACCTCCTGCTGTGATTTCATCGCCTTGCCTTTGATCGCCAAGGACCAAAGTTATTCTTGTCGACACCTTGTCCTCATCATCCTTCTTCGATCCAAGCTTCAGCATCTTCTCGTGATTTATCTTCCCACAGACGGCACCACTTGTTGAGGATTCGCACAATAAGGTCTAACCAACCGAATAAATCCGATCAAATTAGACTTTCATAAACCACACGACGTGAACAACTCAAAACCGAACGAATATGATTTGACTCTCCAGCTCACAATCACTCACGAATATGTGAACTCACAAGAATATAAAAGTACGATAAACAACACACACAAGACAAGATTTTACGAGCTTCAGTATCGCGCTGCCTATGGTGAGGCAGCCGCTACCTACGTGCTCGGGGAGAGGGGTGTTTCTTCTTTATTAAACGTAAACGAGATTACAATCACTCTTGATAATCCTGAGCCAACAAGGCCTAAGCAATTATCGATCTAACCTCACGTCTAATAACAAGTATTGAAACCCTAATACTTTCGCCATGCCTCTCTCTCACATCTCGCTGCTGTGCTCGACGTGAGTTATATAGGCTTCCTGGACATCGCTTTATGGTAGGAATAGGTTCTTTGTCCTCCAAGGATTCCGTTGCCTTTTGAATCACCTCAATCGGATAAGTATGGAAAGAGATATTCAATTTTTGGTCTCTTAGCAAAAATAGGAGATTCTGCCTAGATCCTGCCTCCTGCAAGGGAATCGGTTTCTGTCTTCGCACTGCGGCAGACTTAACGCCTTCGTCCTGCCGCATGGAACTGCCTTACATAAATTTAGAATTTCGAACATATTTTCACAATTTTGTACTATTTTTAATGGGAAATTTTGGATAAAGTGAAATTTCTAAAGTTTTCTTAAAATTAAATAACTTTCCTTTTTTTAATTATTAATAACTTTCTTTTTCTATTTTAATTTAAATAACGGTTATTAATTATTATTGATTATATAAATTACACTGTTATTACAATATTTTTTAATTATAATATTAAAATTACTCTAATTAATAAAAAAAATCTAAAAAATTAAAGCGGAAATTCATAGGGTGTAAGTTATAATATTATAAACTATAATACACTTTTTTCTAAAAATTTCTTTTTTAATTATTTACATTCTCATAGTATTTTAAAAAATTATATGATATAATTAAATTTTAATATTCTAATAAATATTCTACGAATATAAATACTTGAATACACAAAATGAATACAAATCAAATAATAAAATAAGATATTGGATTCAATTTGTTCCATTTGCAACCCTAAAACCTATACTAACTAATGCTAACAATATGATACTATAAGTTTTTGTCTTCATGCATTATATTGTTTACATTAATTATTTTAGTTAAAGGTAAATAAATATGAGAAAAAAATAGTTTATTCTTAAAAAAGACTGTATATAGGTTTATTATTTACTATTTTTTTTAATAGAAAAATAAATTTTTAATAGGCTAAAAGGAAAATAAAATAAAATAAAATAAAGAAATATCATTTAAAATCATTCAAGTTCCAAATTATTACAATTAATTTTATGTAAGGTGGAACTCTGCAAAAGAGGATACAAAAGTTTCTAGGGAAATAGTGAGTTCTCTCTCTAAAAAAAAAGAAAAAAGAAAAAAAATTATTAAGGTACAAAACGTCTAGAATTAAAATGAACGATGACAAAAATTATTCTTCACGCGATTTTTTGAAAAGAGGCTTCGAAGTGTCAATATCTAAAATTATAAAAGGAGACAAGAAAACAAACGAATGAGTGAGCCAAATGGGCTCAACGGAATTTACAACTCTAAAATTTTAGATAGATATTTATGTGTAAGTAAGAAGACAATTTCAGTATATAGGAGCAAATACTAAACACTCACAGAGAACATAAACAAATAAACAAATAAAGGTGAAACAATCCACTGACTAACAACACACGTAGAGTCGGCAATGGACGTGTCCGACTCTTAGTATCATCTCCTGCTTACCGAAAGGTGACACACCTATATAGGTCGAAGTCATATGTACCCTTATCCCTCCCAAGTGGCACGACGTCCATTTCGCTACGGGTTACAACCGAAGGATAAACATATTGCGGAATACACCAACTACGACCCAAATTTCGTCGTCGACTCCGACCCGACCAAGAAAAAAGGGAATAGACCACGTGCATTTGTTTCATTAATCATTGTCGAACTATTCGATTAATGACTCAACTACACATGCCGACTAATAGGCCTGTCAATTTCGACACAACTCAATAACACGACTCGAAACCCGCACACAATAAAGTGGGTTGAACCCGCACGATTACAAAGCACGACTCGAAACCCGCACGAAATAAAGTGGGTTGAACCTGCACGATTACAAAGTGACGTAGCGGAAGCGTAAACACACGATTAAAACTCGTTGATTCTAAGAATACCCGAGAATTAAAACATCAAAGTATCGTTGATTCCGAAGAATACCGAAACCTGATAAAAAAACCTCAACAGAGGAACTTTTATTTCATATAAAAAACGACTATTGAATTAAATGACATACGGTAAATATAAATAGTATTAAAACCCTAATAAAATAAAATAAATTAAAATAAATAAAATACTAATAACTTAGAGAGCAAGACACAATCTTTGATTTCTTTTTATCCACATCATTCTCCCCCTCTCGGAAAAGGTTCGACCGCGAACCTAAAAGCTCAAGCAAGGAGCCGTCGGGGTCAAACACCAAACGTCGACGACTTTGAAGGCACGACTCAAGCGCAATGGCAGCGACACATTGACGTGGCGCAAGGGCAGTTAATTTTTGAGGCGACGCAGGAGTAGTGACAGGAAGTACCGAAGCATGAGCAATAAATAGAGGAAGAGATAAAAGGGCATCAACTTTAGGAAACGACACAAGGACAGCGCCAACGACATCAGGATGCAGCGCAAGGGCAACGACATGAGGATGCGGCACGGGGACATCAACTTCAGGATGTGGCGTTGGGGCACTGGTCTGAGGCAACGACTCGTCGTCCCAGATCGGCTCAGTATCCCAAATCGGGTCGGCATCCCAGATCGATTCGTCGTCCCAGATCGGATCGACGGGCTCGACGAGCTCGGCGTCCCAGATCGGTTCGGCGGGCTCGGTGTCCCAGATTGGCTCGACATCCCAAATTGGAGCATCATCATATGGATCGAGTTCATCACCAATGGTGCGCCCAAGTACGAGGATGGGTTGGTGTTGAGCTTTCGGTAGAACATCGGCGAGAGCAAGTCGAATTTCTTCTAATTCAACAGTAAGGGCCGTTACTTGGCGACTCAAGGCGGCGACGTCAGCGCGACGACGGGCTGCGGCTTCAGCGGCGGAGTCGGCGATTGGTAGATGACGAGAAGGCATCGTCTCTGATACCAACTGACGTAGCGGAAACGTAAACACACGATTAAAATTCGTTGATTCTAAGAATACCCGAGAATTAAAACATCAAAGTATAGTTGATTCCGAAGAATACCGAAACCTGATAAAAAACCTCAACAGATGAACTTTTATTTCATATAAAAAACGACTATTGAATTCAATGACATACGGTAAATATAAATAGTATTAAAACCCTAATAAAATAAAATAAATTAAAATAAATAAAATACTAATAACTTAGAGAGCAAGACACAATCTTTGATTTCTTTCTATCCACATCACAAAGCGGGTCAACGGCGGGTCAACCCACCATGACCCATTAATTAAACGGGTTAACCGCGGGTCGACCTACGAACTCGAAATTAACCCGCTTAACCCATTTATTAAATTTATTTTAATTTTTTATTTTACAATAATAAATTATCCAATAAATAAATAAAAATAAAAAATAATAATAATATATTACTGGTTTAGAATGATCGATTAATTGTCTCTGTCTTACAATTAGGGTTATCATGACACTCACTATCTCTTTTAAATTTTGTGTGTTTATGTGATTTGTGATATGTATTTTATTTTTATTTAATTGAGTAATTATTCATCAAATAAGTGTCATTCATCAAATGAAAGTTTGTGCCATTAGAATGATCACACTTCATTTGTAATAATATGATCATTCATAGGAGATATAAAGAGTATATAAAACACAAACATATTAAGTTGTATGATGGTACATAATATACATATCAGTATTTTTAGTTAATTAAATTATTTTATTGTATTATTATTTTTTTTTAAAATATAAATTTTAATTTTAATTATTCAAATAATTTTATTTTTTTCTTTATTTTACTTTTAAATTGATTTATTAATATTTTATTTTTATATTATTCAAATGAAATAATTTATTTATTAATTAAATGAGTTAGATGGGTTGAAAATGGGTAACTCATTTAAAAATAGGTTGGGTTTGGGTTTAATTTTTCGACACGGTTATTAAATGGGTTGGGTTTGGGTTTATGTTTTGTGACCCGCGAATAGCCTTGACACGACACGAACCCGACCCGACACGACTCATTGACACCCCTACCGACTAAATAATTCACAAATAAAAAAAGTTAAAACAATGTAATTAGAAACAAGTAAGAGAATCATAGGGTTTAAATTACAAAAACAATGTAAAAACTTATTTCAACACTTAATTAAGAGTATTGTTCATATTTAAAACTTTCTTTTAAAAAGGACTTATGATAACTATGAAAAAAATAGGGTTATAGTAAAGAACAATTAGCAAATAATTTGAAAGTATGAAAAATCAGTTAATTACACATACAAAATATATATATATATATATATATATATATATATATATATATATATATATATATAATATTATAAGGTTTCTACAAAACCTTAGAGAGAGAGAGAGAGAAAGAGAGAGAGAGAGAACAATTAGTCCATATTCTATAATGGTGATTTTAGAATCAAACTACGCAATTCTTAAATTAGGTTTTTGTCTTATGACAATTATATAAATTACTTTATCCACTTAAGCGACAATGACCGATAAAAGCTTCCCAAAAACTCTCTCGATCACCAAGCTCTTAAGATCCCACGTCAATGCACTATCAAATTTGAGTTTTGAAATGAACTGGTGGGATGAAGGAGACGAAAGGAGTTCTAAGTATTTATACCCACAAAAGTCCCTAGATAACCATATATTAAATGCAAACTACCTTGCTTTTGTCGTTTATTTTTCCTTTAAAATAGTGGACGATTTAATTATTTTTTACGGGAAAATCAGAATTGTTTTACTATAATAATTATTTAAATTATAATAATTAATTTAAATAATTCATTTCATAATTAAATGAATATATAGAATAATAAAATTTATTTGTTGCTAAAATAAAATTACCTTAGTTCTAAAAATAATACTTTATATAGGACATAATTTTGGAATATATTATTTCCGTCTCAAATTAATGATAACATTTTTTTTAATTTGTAAAATAAACATGACCTTTAATTTAAAATGGAGGAATTATATATTTCTATAAAAAAAATTTTTTTTTTTTTGGTATTCAATCAAACTCAATTTTTATAAAAATACGTAATTTTTTAATGTCATAAAGCCCCTGATTTTGCATTTAATCCCGAACTTGCCCTTTCAATATAACCGTTTCCATTTTAACGCAGATATCTTTCCATCGTCAGAAATCGGCCACCTGCCTTAATTATCTCCTGGAGAATTTTTCTTCCTCGATTCGAATATCACGAAATCCAATTTCTCAAATGTTAGAGATTTGAAGACATGGATTTCTGCGATAACTCTGTGGCGATGGGCCGAGTTGTTTGCCCTAAGCCCCGCCGGGTCGGACTATCCAATTTCAACTCCGTCATGCCCACGAGATTTCATATACGGTAACGCGATTGATTCAATTGATTATTATTACCATTATTTTCTGATTATTTTCTGGTTGAATTGTCCATAATATCGTGTTTATTAATGGAGCAGTAATGATGCTGTGGCGTTTGATACGAAACCCGTGTCTGAATTGCTTGACCTAATCCTTCGCAAGGTATGCCCTGTTTTCTGATTTTATCTTATTTTATCATTTTTTTCAAGTTATGTTATGTTAGGGTAATATGCACGGTGTTGATTATTGGTTGAAAACCCCACGAAATTGAAAAATAAAAGTTCGTTCTTAGCCGAAAAGCTTCATAGTTAAGGAGCCCGAATCGTATTTGGTTAGCACTTTGTTAGATTGCATATTGTATTTTCTTGCCGGTGCGTAATGAACATATTTAGTGTTCTGCATACTTGTAGCTGATATTAAATGGGTTGTAACATAATATGAGTTGGATTTTATGCTTAGATGGATAAATGAGGTATCTGTTCATGATAGACGATAGACGTGTAAGTTCATAATGCATCTGCATAACAAAGTGATAAGCTGGTTGAAACTTCTGAAGATTTCACGGGAATTAAGGATATAATTCTGAGAACCAATCCAAGTGGATCAAGACTTCATTCATCATAGGCTAGTTTGGTGAAATCAATTTAGGAATTAGCATACTTAATTGATTCTTGAATTGGATTGATAATTTAGGAGGATTATTATACCTAGTACTCTGTTACATTTGCTCCTTTCTTTGTGAGTGACCCTTGTTAGTTGTTAATTTGTTATGTTACCCCTCCGTTTCCAATTTGTATAATTGGATCATCAGTATAATTACTATTAATTATATCCATATACACCACATTATCATGAATTGCTCGACAGGAATTAAATAGAGACACTGATTCTGTTGGCTGTTTCTGATTAAATTTATCTACTCATGTCATAAACAATTGATAAAACATTTTTGGGGTGAGATTCTCGGCCAAAACCCAACAAGATTTTCTCCACAATATATATCTAAGATTACAAGTCTAAATTATTGGTTTGCGACAAGATTATCCTAGTTTAGTGTATTTTTAATTTTTGTAATGTCAGGATACTTGTTTAATTTTGTGTGAATTATTTGAAGTAGAATCTTTTCAACAAATCATACTTCTATTATATTGATATAAAAGAGAGAAGGAAAAATCAAGTATAGATATGTAGATGGAATTCGGATATAAAATCAATTAGAAGATTTAAAAATGAACGGGATTCTCTTTATATAAATTGTAATGAGTCTCATTGTTGTTTGTTTTTCTCTCTGTATGGTTTGACGTGTCGGACTTGTAACTAAATGTGGGCCCCTTAACTTTTAACAGGAAAGTTATGAATCAGAAAGATGTATGAGTGGGTCATCATCTCCCCCGTTTTTCTTTGGGTCTCCTCCATGCAGAGCCCCAAATTCATTAGTACAAGATGCCCATTTCAGGGTCGAACATATTACCACCACCACCACAATTTCATCCCTTTCCGATTCAGCTACAGAGCCGGCAGCACATTCCAAGGTTAAGCTTGGCAACAAACAAGAACCTGTGAGAGTAGAAGGTTTTGATTGCCAAAGTTCATGTCTTGCTGAGGAAAGGGAATGAAAGGGGAAATGAGGGAGCCACTTGAAGTGGAAATCGTGAAATTTTTGACTGGATTTGTTTTAAGATTAATTATGTCTTGCTTAAATTGTAAATAGATGCATATTTGATGAATAAACATTTTTAAACAAATGTGTCCGAAGAGAGGCGTAGTCGGGAAATTTTGATGCTTGTGAGGTTGAGGTGCACTCTGTAAATATACCAGTATGAGCTTCCTTTTTATAGTCATTCGTATATAATTCCTTGATTTCATGCTTTTGTGTGAGATTATTAATTGTGTAATGGTTTTAGTTTTGGAGTTACTACGAAGGCAGAAAAGGTGTAGCGTATGTATCGTGCAGGTGCTTGCCGCTTCAACGTGGCTTCAACGAAATCGTCGAACTTTGCTTCCGTCGAACTTTGCTTCCGTGAGAAAGAATCAGTTAACCTTTTTCGCGAGTGCAAAAATTTGGCCTAGTAATCGTCGCACTTTGCTTCCGTGAGAAAGAATCAGTTAACCTTTTTCGCGAGTGCAAAAATTTGTCAATCGAAAACATAAAAACATTGAAATACCTTAACCTCAGAAACACGAGTAAATAAATCATAGTATAAATACTAATTATACTTTAAAATATTCAATAAATTATTAAAATACTAAAACGAGTTTCGAGCATTACACACTTTGAAGCCGTTAACATTTTTATATGTTAAAAAAATTGATTACATTAAAAATCAAATAGGCAATTTTTTTGAAATCCATTTAAATTACAAAACAAACTTACACTAACATATTTTTCAAAAAAAAAAAATGAAAAAATAATTTTTTTAGCTTGTTTTTCGGGCTCTTTGTCAGTCTCAAATTGATCTTTACATTGTTGTGCATTTTTTTTTGGTAAAGTTTGTTGTGCATTATTGTTGTGCAGATAATTGTATAGATCCATTTGTTCTTTAAATTGTAACTCTAAACCATATGCGGATGAGTCTCTTCTTTTGATCCAGTATTTCGATATCCACAGCACTGGATGATAGTCGGATCTCATGTGCAACTAAAATAAAAGTTATAGTTATTATCTGTATAAAATACATAATAAATTATATAATAAAAACCACGAGTTTTTTTTTCTTACCAATATTCAATGATTATAATTGTTCACGTGCTCTAACACCACCCTTGCGCTCGGAAGTGCTCGATAGGGTTTCAAGGCTACAGGAGGACATAAATATCCGTCAATTTATCCAAATGTCATTACGAAGATATTATATGTGGTTGCTGATTAAGTCGTTTTAGTACGTCAAAAACCAAATAAAAATATTTCGAACTTACTGCCGAAGCAACTCGCCCGAGTCGAACTCACGAGGAACACTACTATCAGTTTGGTAAAAGTATTCAGATGTTTGCAACGAGAATTATAAGTGAAATAGCATAATGCATGTGTTGGTTGATTTTTGTTTTTAATAATCTAATTCTAAACTAGTAAAATAAAACAAGCAAATTGAATAAGCAATAATAATAATGATTTTTCAAATAAGGATCGGGTTTATCAATTCTCGACTTCAGAATTAAATCTTAGTTTGAGAAATTACATTAGCACGTCCGTTGCCGGTTGGTACTAACGCGGTTCGATAATCTAAATCACGAGATTGCCTGACAGCCTCAAACGTGAACTTTAAATCAGAATAGCATTTTATCGAATATCTTGTGTGCAAACTAAAACCCGATTCCTAAGTCGAAAATTAACGCACCCTAACCTTAGTGTAGGATTTAGCTACTCATGATTGTGATCAACATTAAACATGAAGCAATTAACGAAATCATAATCAAGATTTAAATTCACAAACTTCCAAGGAAATAATAAGGAACAAGAACAAAGAAAAAAGAATTAAAAACTTACTAATTTATTAAAGTGTTAAACACCAGAATCTATACCGATTGAATCCATGAATCAAAGCGAAGAAAAACAATGTTGAGAACCTAAGGGAGCGAGCCCCTTGTGTTCTCCAATTGTGAGTGAAAAATAATGTAAAAGAAAGTGTATGTCAAAATCTGTCTGAAAACCCTTTTTAAACAGGCTGGACGCGATTTTTATGAATTTTCGCGACGCTGTCAGTCGACGGTAGAACGATGTCGGCCGACGGCCTGATGTCGGCCGACAAGTCCACTTTCGGCCGACGGTAAATACATGTTGGCCGACACTTCCTCTTCGTCCGCGAGATTTTTCTTCGAGCGAAGACTCGATTCTCTGCACAACTCCAATTTGACGCTCTCAACTTCTTGTTGTCGCCCGACAGCTCTTCGGTGTAGGATGGCAGTCTGATATCGGCCGACAGGGGTCTTCAAGTGCTAAACTGTCGCCCTCCAGCAGGTGTCGGCCGACATGTCCCATGTGTATTTCTTCTGTCGGCCGACATGTAGTGTAATTCGCCCGAAAAGTCCTCAATCGACCCCTTTTCAGCTGAATGCCTGCACGCTCAACAAAACGTCAAATCTACCAAGAATCATGAGAATGACACGCAAGACGACACAAAATGGCAAGAGACGACACAAAATTACATAAGAAAAATAGCACAAAAACATGTAAATCAGTTGCAGCCACGTATCCACAGTCAGTACTGAGAAATAGTTAGCCGTGCTGCATGGACCATCGAAGTGATTAATAGTTTAGTCCAAGGATGACATGGTTGTAAGACCACCTATAACATAATCATATAATTCTCTTCTTTCGCAGAGATCATGTAGCATATCACCTCTTATTGTACGCCATTAATCTTCAGTTCCGAGGACTACGAGAGCAACAACTCTAAAACCGCAATTACCGTCTCCAACCACATCCATGTATGATTCAATATATTCTCTTATGTAGGGAAGAAAATATTTCTACATCTTAGAGCCTCGTAATGCTACAATTATTCACTCTGGCGAACGCTACTGTAGCGTGGTGAAACCTGTTGAGAATTTGAGAAACTTGAAGGTGGGGAGTTTGGAGAGGGCGGTATCGGTCCGTGTGAAAAGCTCGCACGATGTTGATTCCCTTCAGGAGAGCTCATCCAAATCTCTTCTGATGTGCTATATCTATGATGAGTTTCACATAAATAGCATTTCTGCACTTTTCGCCAGTTTGATTCTGCTTTCCCCCTCACGTGTCAGCTTCCGAAACCCTACCCCACCAACACCCACACCCATCTCTCTATAAGACTACTTACAATAGAGGTGTTGAAAAAATTATTAAGTAGTTGAATTGATTTAGTGGTTGTGTTGAATGAAAGTTGAAAATGAGGTGGAGTAATTGAAGTTGAAAAAATTAAACATGGTGAATTTTTGTTCTGTGGGGCCGATTGTAACACATGCCAAACATGAGAGGCCAAAGCAAGGCAAGTTGACGACACTCTCTAACAAGGTGGGTGAGACAGCTCACTCTAAGAGAGAGAGAAAAAATATTAAAAAACACATGTATTTATTTTATTTGTTGATTTAAATTTTCAGATTTTTATTATCATTTAATTTTGTGATTAATTATTTTGTGGGTTTATTTGAATTTTAAAATTTATTTTTAATTTGAAACGTTTAAATAAAAAATCAAAATAAAAAATATAAATATTTTATTTTACTATTAATTGATATTTTTATTTGTTTATTGAATTTTAATAAAAACAAAATTATAAAAAAAATAAAGATGAAATAAAAGTGGTGTGGTAAAGTGTTGAATTTTATTAAACTAGTAATTTAATCCCTGTGCATATTTAATGTAATTTTTTTAGTTTTAAAAAAATGATACCTAGATTATCATATTATTTTGTTTTAGTATCACTTAATATTTATTAAAATATAATTTAAAATATGTAAACAAATTTATTATATTAGTTTATTTATAAACAAAATTAGAAATAATAAGTTAATTTTTGTAATTAATTATTTCTGTTAATTATTAATGTATTTATTATATATATTATTTTATAGTTAATTTCAAAACACAAAGATTATGGGAACTGGAATGTTGTTTAATATTGTATATATATAGAAATGTATTATTGTTTAAATGGAAATATTGTGTAAATAATTGTTCTGATTTGAATGAGAATTTGAATTATTATGAAAAATTAAATATTGAGAGATAATTAAGGGAGAGTAATTTATGGAAATGTTAATTTTATTTATTATTTATTATTTATATTTTTTATTTAGAAGCCGGTTGATTTGAATTTGACTTTTAATGGTTAATAAAAATTGGAAGTTACTAACTGCCTCTTGAATTGTTTTTACAAAATAAAATAAATATATAAACACAAATAAATTTGTAGAATTGTAAATGAAAATAATTGTAAAACAGATAAATATGAATTATTTATAATATTTTTTTTTATTAAAATCAATTTCATAATAATTAATAAAACAAATCGTAACATTAATTTGCATGAAACTGAAAATCAGTTTAAAAAAACATGTCCTTAGTAATGAATATCAATAATTATTTAATTGCATTTATTCTTTGAAGTAATCATTACAACAATTTATAAAAGATTATTACACTATTTCTTTTGTATATAATTCATTATCTATTAATATATATATATATATATATATATATATATATATATATATATATATATATGAATAATAATTAATATTATTAATATTAAATATATTTAATTTTTGAAATTTTATCAGCTTATTATATTTTTTATGAAAAATGTAATGTGAGAATGGTTATCTCCTATTAAATTAAACTATTTTTAATACGAATTTAAATTATATATATTAATTTATAGAATTCATAATCTATTTAAAGAATATGTGAAAATTTAATGAAATTCTGAAATATATTTTCATTATAGATATTAATTGTATTTAAACACTTTTTCATATTTTAGAATATAAATATGGGAAAGTGAATGTTTAGAAGAAATAAATGGACCGTAATTTTTTAAAACATCTTATATATGCAAATCTTTATCTAATTTGAAAGTATTTAATTATTTAGTATTAATTTATTAGTGTAATATTTAAAATTATTATTATAAATATTTAATTTCTTAAAACAATGATAATATACTTTATTTTGCGTTTAAAATATTTAGACTTAAGGAAGTAGATTAGAAGTTTATTTAAAATATTTTTGAAATCAATAAGAATCTAAAAAAAATATTGTATATAATTGACACATAGTATATTAAATAATAGTAGATAATTAGATATTATCATTGTGGGAAAGAATAAAATACTTAAAGAATTGAACGAATAAAGTTCAGCAGCCATGAAGAAAGGCCGCAAGATCATTCATAAAGATAAAAGATGTAAAGTCTTGTCCATCATGAACTTGAACACGGATTTTAAACTTGGCATGAGGAATGAGATCAAGACAACATGAAGAACACATAAATCTGAAGTCATGTGGAAGATTGCACGCCATGTGGCTGTCGTAGAACAATCTAAAGTCATGTGGAAGACAACATGAATGTAATTTGAGTATTCCACTCTATGAACTACATAGAACAATCGTTTCTGACCTCGAACATCATATAAAATTGTCGTAGTATCGAAGGGCGAACCACTTGCCGAGGGTGGAGGCGATTTGAAACAGCCGGCGGAGAAGAAACAAAGGCTTCTTCTGATATATCGCTGAGATTTTCGATATGTTGTACGCCATCAAGAAGAGAATAATGTACAAAAAGATAAATAACAATGTGGAAGAAGATAAATAAATGTAAATACTTACGAAGAGAGCTCTAAAAAAGAAACATTACATCATAACAATGTGTAAAAAATAAATATAAATTAAACAAATTGTGAGCTCAAGATCGTTAATAAATTACGTACCTCATGAATACTATATGAGGGCTACAAAAAAAAAATACAATTAGAGAGAATATATAAAATGAATGTGAGAATGAAGAAGAAAGAAACCATTTAAATAGATTTTCAAACGACAATAAATTAAATTATTATATTAATATTTGCTAATTAATTTTGTAAAGATTATAAGGATTGATTTGTTTATTATGTATAAATGATTTTTTCTATATTGTTATTTTTATATATATATGGTAAGAGATGTTATAGAATATATAAATCAATTAGATAAATTATTTATAGTAAATCGTCAACTAATTTAATTATATAATTGAGAAAATTAAAGAATTGATATGGAATTAATTTGAAAATCACAATTAAAGAATCATATATATGGAATACTTGAGACCGATTCACGTGGCCAGCTCTTGATTTATCAAAGACCGATTCATATACCATCATTATTAAGAATTAATTGTAATTTTATGTGGATAATTAAATACAATGTGGATATATATGGAAGTATTACATGACCAACCAATATTTATTGATGGAATATGAAAATTTTACTAAATATGAAATTATTATGTAAATAATTAAATTAAAAACCACGTCATAAATAAATATAAAGCCACATAAGAATAATAAAGCCACATAAGAATGTCTCGACCAATCAAAGTTTTGGCCGTACACGTAGTGTAAAAATGCTCATTTTTTGTAGTGTATTTTTTTGTGTTCACACTGGCCACGTGGAATCAGCAAAGTCTGGATTTATATATTAAATAGATAAAACTATTATAGAGCGTAAAATTTGAATGTGTGTTGAATTATTAGGTAAAAGAGAGAGAAGATGAGGTGGGGTATTAAAGTATTAGATAGTATTGTAACTCCACCATCAGAGTTAGTTAGAGCATGTGCATCAACTGTTCCCCCTTATTTCACTCATCTTCCCTTCTCTCCTCCACATCATATTTCTCTCTCCTCCACATCATATTTAATTCCCCTCATTAAGACCATCTAGGAAATATTTCATCCCTTACATATTATTTGCCACATCAGCTTATTCCACTTCACACGTCATCAAATATCTTCAATTATCTTTCAAATATCTCATACTCTACAATAGAAAATATTTCAAAAGATATTTCATTGTCTCTTTCCTCCACATCATTATTCCACTATACCTTAGTATATATTATTACATGTTTGTTAAATAATAATAATTTATTACATGTTTTATAAAATTTAAATTAATAATAATATTTGTTAAATAAAAATTGATATAAAAATACTTAAATTATTTATTTATTATTTAATAAAAATAATATAATTAGAAAATATCAAAATAAATTATATTATTAAAAAAACGAAAAGAAAAAAACATACACAAATTATTTAAGTAGTACAATAATTTATTCAAAACACACAACATTAAACAAACTCAAACGTTTTAAATCTTAAACACATAATTTAAATCTAATTTTGGGCAGCACCAAACTTTTGCCAAATGTGCTCCACAAGATCTTTTTTCAATTGAATATGTTTGGCTCTATCACGAAGTTAAGATCTAGTATGAATGTATGATTTTCGGATCTAGCTTGAACATGTATTTCAAACTCTGGTAACACATGATTTGATCTCACAAATGATGAGTTCGGGCCAGTAGAGTCAGATTGATCTGAAGCGGTTTTTTCCCAACTTAAATTATACGTCTCACGTTCATCTTCCACAATCATATTGTGCAATATGCACGCCTTCATAATTTTTTATAAGGCATCCAAATCTCATAGTCTTGCTGGTTGTCGAATGATACTGAATCGTGCTTGCAGTACTCCGAATGCACGTTCCACATCTTTTCTACAAGATTCTTGAACTTTCACAAACAATTTAGTTTTCTTGCCTTGAGGGTAGTGAATTAATTGAACAAAGACAAGCCACTTAGGATAAATTCCGTCGGCAAGATTGTAATACCCGTTTTATTTTACAGTATTAAAATATAATATTTTATGTTGATCGTTGACTTCATAACCGACATATCAATTTATCGGTCATGGAGATATTTATAAAATAATATTTGCAGATCAAGATTAATTGATGTGTATTTTATAAATAATTTTGGTGTAGAAGAACCAATATATAAGAGGTATATTTTATATCTATTATATACATTATTTACTATTTGTAGTAATAGTAAATATTGATATGTAGTATTTATATATTTACGGATTGGAGAGGCGGTTTAAGGGAGAAGTTGATAAACATCAATATATATACTACTACACGTGCCTCCCCTCCCCTTAATTTCACAAACCCACACACACTAACACACACACACATACTGATCTACACAACCTGGAGAGAAGAAAGAAGAACAGAGATCGAAGAAAAGAAAGAAAGAAATTTCAAAGAGAGGAGGAGGCTGATCGAGCAAAAGAGAAGGAAGGGAAAAAGAGAGCAGCTGTAGCATTTCCCCCTTGTTATCAAGCAAGAAGAACAGAGACAAAAAGAGAGAGGAAGAAATTGTGAATCAAGCTTGGAGTCGTGATATTCTGGAAAACAAAATAGGAGGAGAGCAAGCCAAACATCTTGTGAGTTCGTACTTCTATACGGAACAGCTAATCAAGAGGCAAGTGAATTGTTTAGGATTTTCGTTGTTTTCGATATCGATAATGTTTCGTCTACGTTTCGATTTTGTCTTATTACTTGAATTATATACCGTTGGATAGCTCTCGTTGCGAGGATCGTTTCGATATATAGAAATCTCGTTTTCGCCTGTGGAATCAAAAGTTATCGCCGTTCGAAGTTGTAGTTGTCATGCAGCCCGCCGGAGAGGACAGCGGGCAGCGACCGCTTCTGGTGGACCAGCGACCGCTGGTCTCCGGCGACCGCTTCCAGCGGGCAACGGGCGCTACCCCTCGTCGTGTCGACCGATTTTCGTTCCGTACTTCAGAAACTCATATCTTTTGACTCGTAACTCCGTTTGACTATTATAATATAGTTCCGGAATCGTCTTTCTGCGTACTTAGACATAGGATGAGTTTCAATTGATTTCGTGATTGTATAAAGAGGATGATTTTGGTAATTAGCTATCATATATGATTTATATGTTTGTGTGATATGATTTATATGTTTGTGTATGTAGACCTTGGTTATTAAGCTGTGATATGCCTGTTGATATATATTATACTTGTTGTGTATGTGCATATGGGTATATGATACCGATGATGGCTGGTATAGCCGAGGTGGATATCATGTGATATATTGTTGATTGGGATCAGGTGATCCGTGATTTTATAATTTACTCGATTTGTGTCTTTTGATCTTTCGAGTTTTGTGATTGACACGTGTTGGCTTTTGTTGCTGTTTATGCACGTACATCGGTGACGACCGATAGCCCTACGGGAGGCGAACATGGATGTAGATGCGCAGCCTCACGCGCGCTTTTTGATTGGCATCTGGGATGTCAGAGGTGCGTAGTCTAATCCATGTAGACCGAGGTCTGTAGTGACGAGGTCACTATAGGCGAGAGTGGTCTAACCAACGGGTAGTGACAGAGGTGTTCGCCTGTAGTTTGGGTCGCGCCCTTCTGACAGCTTCACGGTCTGCTTACCCGGATGACATTTAGAATCCGTTGTGTGCGATCGACGTGATTCTATTGTCGACCCCATCAGCGACATTTGTTATGTTCGTGTGTATGGGTTTAGACTTCGTGAGTGAGTGTCACTGGGGATGGACCACGAGTGTCTCCCGGGACCAGTGAACTCGTCACTTAGTCTGTATTCGGATCCTGTCGTGAATAGACCATGTACAGGGATTTGACTTCGTAGGAGTGTCATCAGGGATAGACCGTTGGTGATCTATCGGGATTGATGAACTCATGACTACTTAGTCGAGAGGGATGTGTAGTGATCATTTTACGATCTTACACTGATCCTTATATGCTGATGGACAGCATGAGTGGCTTTCAGGCCAGTGTTTCTTGTGTGTGCATGATATGTGATTACATTCATTGAGGTCGAGCGGCCTTCGTTCAGTTGAACGTGGGTACGGGTGATCTGACTAGCCAAGATTGTCATCAGTACGATGGACAGCGCGATATCGTAAGATGTATTACTCTGGCTAAGTAGTGAGTCATCGTTACTGGTGTTACATCTCAGGTTGAGGAGGTGATACTTGTATCATACGGGATACTGCCTATAGGGTAGGCATGATGTGCACGAGTAGACCGTGTCAAGGACACTGGAGGACTTGGTGTAGTCCGTGGATAGTGGAGACACGACGGTTCTAGGATACCGGAGGACAGTGTGTCCGAGGATGGTTGAGACCGGATGGTCATTATGTGTTATATGATTGTATGTTTGTGTGGTACATGGTAGGGGATTATAAATCTTGCCAGCGTATTAGACGCTGACCTTGCCATGTGTATTTCTCTATTTTGTAGGTACTTGTGGTGCTGTTTTGGGTTGGACAAGAGACGACGCAGGCTTTGTGATCATGGATAGGGGCCACCACGGTATTTTAGTCTCTGATGTTTAGACACTAGGTTTATTGTTTATACTTTTATGTATATTATTATTTGGTATTTGAGGTGAGGTGTCAGCGTGAGTCCGGTTATAGGTAAGGTTTGTAAAAGTTTTAAATTTTCCGCTGTTTTTAAATGAGATAAATAACCGGGCGTCACAGTATGTCAAATTATAATTGCGATCATTCACAATATAGTTTACCTGTGGGGCTTCTCCTGTTTCTATATCGTCGGAGACTGGGGACCTAGATAATACATTGATATCATTTAGAGTACCTGGTAACCCAAAGAAAGCATGCCATATCCATAGATCATACGATGCAACTGCTTCAAGGATTACTGTTGTTGTACCTTTATGTCCACTAGTGAACTGTCCTTGCCAAGCTTTGGGACAATTTTTCCACTGCCAATGCATGCAATCAATGCTCCCGATCATGCCAGGAAAACCACATTCTTCAGCAACTCGCATTAGTCGTTTTAGATCATCCTCATTTGGCCTTCTCAAATAAGTAGGCTCAAATATTGCTATGACCCCTTCACAAAATTTTAGTAAGCACTCAAGGGCGGTAGTTTCTCCAATCTTCACATATTCATCACAGACATCCGCAGCTACTCCAAGCTAACATGCGTACAACTGTTGTATACTTCTGAAGTAGGGATAAACCAAGCTTGTCAGAAATGTTGCGCCTTTGAGCGAAGTAGACGTCGTAAGGGGATAGAGACTCAACAATACGTAGGAACAGTTTGTTTGATTTGGATCCATAACGTAAGTACGTTTTGTGAACACAAATCAAAAACACAAATTATACAAACAAAAGTGGAAAAAATTGTAAAAAAAAATTGGTATCCAAATCAAACAAACTTGGTATCTATTTATAGATCATGAAAAATAAAAAAATATTGATGTAAAAAAACGAAAAATTATTGTTAATTATATTTAAAAATCTCATTTGAAAGATAAGATAAACGAAATATAGATATTCAATAAGAAATTAACATGTATTATTTAATTATTCAAAAACTATACTCCACCCATATGGGCACCCACCAGCATCCACCATGCGTAGATTGTGTCAGAATTATTTCAAGAATTATTCATTAATTCTTTGGAAAATAGAAACAAAGATACACACCTCACTCCCTATTTTGGACACAAATACTTCCTCAATTACGCGCTACTGGAGATGGTCTAACACCAAAAAATCACTCCACATCAATGGGTACCCATCTCACTCAATGTATTACTTTATCATACCCTACTTATTTCTTTATTTTCAAAATATATTTCAAATAATTTTATTATAATTTTATAAATTAATTCATTGATATATTTGTAATACATAATAATAAAAGAAATATTTAAATTAATAAATTTGTTTTTTATTTTAAAAATATATTTTTCAATAATTTATAAATACGTAATTATATAATTTCACAAACTATTACAATATATTTGTAAATTTATCTATACATATATAATTTCTGAATCTCTCAATCTAGGTTTAATATTGTTGTGTTCACACTATAAATTATAAATAAAAATAATACAAATATTTATAAAAATCCGTTTAAAATTCATAATTAGTATAAATTATAAATAAAATAATACAAATATTTATAAAAAAAATATGAATTTTAAAAGATTTTGAATTTTAAGAGATTTCATAATTAGTAAATTTTTATTTTTTTATTTTTGTTTAGTAGTATAAGATTTTATTTCTCCTTGCCTAAAGGGCTTTAATAATTCCCAACTTCTGCACAATTCCATTTTGAATAAATGTCATTTATTGCTTATCTTCTCAAATACATGACGGCTCTTCTCAAATACATCGCCGGCTCCTCCTCTCAAATTAAACGACGGTGATTCATAAAAAAGAGTCGGTCCCCTCCGGCCTCCGTGCAACTTGAATGTTTTACATCTTTCGAATTTTCCAGACCTTTATTTCTTTATTTTCAAAATATATTTCAAATAATTTTATTATAATTTTATAAATTAATTCATTGATTTAATTTTAAATATATATATTTCAATAATTTATAAATACATAATTATATAATTTCACAAACTATTACGTTATATTTGTAAATCTATCTAACTATACATATATAATTCTTAAATCTCTCAATCTCACGTGTACTAATAAGAGATATTTAATATTATTGTGTTCACACTATAAATTATAAATAAAAATAATAAAAATATTTATAAACATGCAAATATTTATAGAAATCCTGAATTTTAAAAAAATTCATAATTAGTATAAATTATAAATAAAATAATACAAATATTTATATAAAAAATATGAATTTTAAAAGATTTTGAATTTTAAAAGATTTTATAATTAGTATTTTTTTTTTGTTTAGTAGTATAAGATTTTATTTTTCTTTGCCTAAACGGTAGGGATGTCAATCGGGCCAGCCCACTCGGTTTCGGGCCAGCCCACTCGGGCTATCGGGTTACTTCGGTTAAGGCTGATCGGGCTGAAAATTTTTCGGGCTGTAAATTTATAGCCCTAACCCTAAAATCTTCGGTCTCGGGCTAGCCCGTCGGACTAGAAAAAAATAATATTATATAATAAAAAATTAATTTTAATACCAAATTAAATTTAATATTAATAAAATATTAATATTTAATAATAATTATTATAATTCTAATATTTAAATTGCCCAAATTATCAAATATTCATTCTATAATATTTAAAATTGTAATTTTAGTTGACAATTTTCTTTTATTTGAATATATTATTTTATTTATTTAAAATATTTTTATAAATAAAATAAAATAAAATAAATTATAATATATTTAAATAAATCGGGTTGTCGGGCTAGCCCACGGTTTATCGGGCTAGCCCACTCGGGCTATCGGGTTATTTCGGTTCGGGCTGATCGGGCTGAAATTTTTTCGGGTCGAAAATATTCGGCCCTAACCCTACATTTTTTCGGGCGGGCTTCGGGCTAGCCCACCGTTTCGGGTTGGATTGACATCCCTACTAAACGGCTTTAATAATTCCCAACTTCTGCACAATTCCATTTTGGATAGATGTCATTTATTGCTTCTCTTCTCAAATACATCGACGGCTCTTCTCAAATACATCGCCGGCTCCTCTTCTCAAATTCAACGACGGCCGATTCATAAAAAAGAGTTGCTCCCCTCCGGCCTCCGTGCAACTTGAATGTTTTACATCTTTTGAATTTTCCAGACCTTGAAAATCGTTCTCCTTTGTGGCTATAGTTGTAGGTAACTTCTTTTTCTCAATTCTCTTAAAGTTTTCAATATGCTATTTTCTGGAATTCAATATTTTTGTTAAATTTATACAGTTTAATTTGTGAAATAATATTTATTCTTAACTTATTTTTTGCGACTTAATTAAACTGACTTAATTAATTATATTACCTAATTAATATTTGTTCCATTATTATTTATATTTCCTAATTATCATCTATTTAGAGTTCTATATTAATATTTTTTCCATTATTATTTATATTTCCTAATTATCATCTATTTAGAGTTCTATAAGTTTGTAACTACCCTATCGTTTATAACTACTATAAATTATAACCTTAATCCATCGTTTTAGTCATCAGAGCAATGACTATAAACTTTACTCCTTTGTCTCAAATTAACAAGGATCGAATTGATTGGAAGTTTCAAGTTCAAATATGTAGAAAGTGGAGAACTCCAAGCATTGGCAGGATTTCAGAATCTTTGGATTTTTTTTTCGTTGATCTTCAGGTACTTATATATTTTTATTTTTAGTTTATATTATAACAAAACTTTTATCTACCATCATTTTTTATTCATGCATTAATTTGGTATTGAAGGACTCAAGGATTCATGCATCGGTAAAAAAGATACACATTGCCAAATTTGAATCTAAAGTTAACGAAGGCGACCTTTGTACTGTGATGCAATTTTATGTTGCTGATCGTAAAAAATTCCCAATTGTTGACTGTCCCTATAGAATATGGTTTCATGCAACTATGATTCTTGGTTTACATGAGAATCCAACGTTTTCAAAGTCAATATTCAATTTATGTGAATTTCAAGATATCAGCGATGTTACAATCAAAGACGACGATCCATTAATTGGTAATAGTTTTCTTTATAATTATTTTTGTGTTATATAAATTATGGGCTCAAAAATAATTTTAACATTACTTTAGAAATTAAAGATATCCTGAAATTACGTCTTCGACGTAGGATACCAACTTTGAGCTAAATTGGCCTTAAAATCGAACTTCAGAGATTTTCGTCCAAGTGCCCAAAAACCAGCTCCGGAAGTCGCTGGTTCCGTTTTTGTGCACACACCAATAAAAACACAGAACTGGATCCAAGAGTCGCTGGATCCAGATTTCACACTCGCACACTCATGTTCGTAAAATGAAAAGTGGATACAAAAGTTATGTAATATATTTCAATTCATTGAGAATAAAATGAAACTATTACAATGTGGAGTATGGTAGGCAAAGTGATCAAAGGCTGTGTCCCAAGTGTCGCAACACTCCAACAAACCAGAGATCTAGCACTAATGCACCTAAAGTTAAATCTCCTAACTCTACTATCGGCGCACAGCGCAAAAGCTACTACACAAACTATAAACAAGGCTCAGAGCCAACAAACTACGATTCTAAAAATCTGATATCTAATACTCCAAATCGTCAAGTGACATCTCGAAAATCCATGGGTACATATAGGTGAGGCCGCACGTGTGAACTTAAGGCGGTTGCATTCTGATTGGTCACACGATTGGCTGACGTCAGAATTCCATGGATTACGTCACTTCTAAAATTTTCGAAATATTTGATTCTCGAATCTTCGAATCTTGAATCTTTGATTCTTGATTATTCGAATCTTGAATCTTCAATTTCAATTTCATACTTCAACAAAATCTTGGCTCCATCGATCTCAATACTTCATCTTCAATTTCATTTTGAAAATCTCTAAGTGTTGAATCTTCAGTATTTCATCGTCTTCACGGCCATAAAAAATTGTTGTAGTAGCAAACTTGGATTTGATCAACATTAGTCTCGAATCCAATGTTGATGATTTTTGGCGTCGGAAATTGCAAGTTGTTGATTTCTCCGAATCCGGATCCAAGAGCAGCTGGATCCGTATTTGTGGCAATGAGGCAGTTGAGGCAGAATCCGGATCCAAGAGCAGCTGGATCCGGATTTTTGACATTTGCTGTTGATGTCGCTGAATCCGGATCCATGAGCGTCCGAATCCAGATTTGTGGCTCTAAGGAGTAGAATCCGGAATTGAGAGTTGGCAGTAGTTGGATCCGGATTTGAAAGTTGGCTGCAGCTGGATCCGGATTTTAGAGTTGGCGTCGCTGGATCCGAAATTGGATCCTGGCGTCGCTGGATCCGGATTATGCTGTTGGCGCCGAATTTTCATTTCTACTTTCAACCCTGATATCAAGAATCAAACAACCATAAATATGAAGTCGCCAAAACCAACATTTACATATCTTCTTTGTAATGTCTATTTGTAGATATTATTGGAAAAGTTGTGGATGTAATGATTCGAGGATGATATCAGATGAGACTTATAAAGAAATTAAGAGCATCCACATCTTGCTAGAGGATTCAAGATACCGATTTATAAATTACCCTTTTATTTATTATATTATTTCAATATTATTTTCGATTATTTATGTTTTCCATACTTTGTTATATATAAACAACAATCAAAGATTGAATTGTGTTCTTTGGGAACCATACTGCCACGAGTTTAAAAAATATATTGATGCCATTACATCCGTCAAAGATTCTGAAGTTATTATACTTCAGCTATGCAGAGCCAAGGAATTTAAAGGTTTTTGAAATAAGAAAAAACTATTAATACTTTCAATATATTTTCTGATTAAAAGGTTATTAATTTATTTATTTCGCTAACAGGTAAAGTGAGCATTTCTAACACTTGTCATGCAACAAGGGTCATTGTCGACAAGAATTGTGAAGAAATTATTGAATTCAAGAACAAGTAAGTTAGTTTATGATTTTACCAAGTTTTAAATTTTTACGTTTAAACTTTCTTTATTAATTCGAAACATTTTTTTACAAAGTTACTAACGTCAACAGTCTCAAACTCATTTGATGGCTCAAAACTATCATCTTCCTCTTACATTTTGTAAAGGATGCATTATTGAATGACAACAAAATATTTTCAACCATCAAAGAATTGAAAGCGGCAGTTTCGGTTAGAATATTGTTTCTTTTGTCATAACTCATCATTTGATTGTTAGTGCATGAATTAATTCAATGTTAAACCTATTGTTTTATAAATGGATCAATACATATATTATTTCCGATTCATGCTAACTTTCTTATTTATTTTTCAGTCTGTTAAGATTTTGTTGGTTACATCCATAGCTGAGGCTGAGTTTGGGTGGTCTTATATTGGTTGCCAAAAATGCAATAAAAAGGTTAAGGAAGAAGATAATAAGTTTTTTTTATGATGCATGCAAAAAACATGTTGTCGTCGTTGAACGATTTAAGATTCATATGAAAGTGGTTGACGGATCCTCTAATGTTACATTTTTATTGTGGAACGAAGTAGCCAAGTCAATTATTGGAAAAAGTCCTCTGGAAGTTTGGGAAACTTTGGAATTGGTATGTTCATAATTTTATAAATAATTCATTTGTTTTGTAATTTCATACATGGACTTCTATTCCAGGCTTTGTTTTTTGCTTATCTTTGAATCTTTTATGTTCTTATTTCATAGGAAGAGGCGAACAACAACGGCCCTGATGAAGCATTTGTGAAAGACGTTTCTAAATTTCAGATGCCTCAGCCGATCGAGTATTTGATAGGAAGAGAGTATTTGTTCAAGGTTGGAGTTGAAAATAAGCCCATACAAGGAAGTGACAAAGTGTACGTGGTTGAGAAGTACTGTGCGGATGAAGAAATGATCAAAACACGCAGGAAGACAAATCACGAAATTCTAAGTTCTTCTTCAACCCACCACAATGATGTCATGGATGAAACAAATTTTGTCCAAACCCCCGAGTTTCCGAAGACAAGAAAAAAATTCCTGGAAGTTTCGTCCAAAGATGGAGAATTTTCTTCTTCCGAGAAGGAAAACAAATCTTCCAGATCACTTTTAAGTTAATTTGATGGATTAATTAACTTATTACTTATTTTATTTTCACATTGAAACTCTTTCCGTATTTTATAAATTAAGTTTGAGATGTTTTGATCTATTCTTCTCATATGGATTAAATAATTTTTTTTACTATTTAATAACTATTTAATATTATTAATTTTTAATTTCTTAATGATTCTTTATGCACATTTTCATTATATTTAATCATAAATTTAAACAAACAAGTATTTAAATTAATAGAGAAATTGAATTAAAGAAATATAATGCTACAGTGGCGTATTTGTTTTATCCGAGCTAGCACGTGGAGTGGGGTGACGGTTGCACGTGCAATTTTTTTTTTTTTTTTTGCTCTTTAATTTCTACTACGTAATAATTAAATCCCTTTTCTCATCTTCATCTTTAGTACCACAACTTTGATTGTTGGGGAGAGTTCACAATGTTCCTCAAGCGGACGAGGTTGCAGCTTTGATTGTTGGGGACATTGAAGATCTTGAAAACCATATAGATATTATTGTCGAAAGTCGATCGCATGGGTTGCAGTGTATCAATGAGTTGCACTCGGACTACTTGCCCCTGCGATATCCGTTATCGTATTTTTACGGTGAAGATGGTTTTAGAGATGACGTTAAACATTGTAAAACTGATCGGAGTTCAGAAACCAAAGAAAGGAATGTTACGATGAGGGGACTACTTTGCTTATATTTTGATGGAGAGGGCTGCCCATTCAAATAATATACTGTTCGGATGACGATTGTTTCAACAGTTTATTGTTGATGCATATACAATGATAGAGGCCTACATAAATACTTATATGAGAAATCATCAAAAATAGTTCAGGTGTGGATCTTATTCTTCGTTGGGAGATGCTTTACATAGAGGTGAAACTGATACTTCAAAAACAAGAAAGCGTATTATTGTGCCATCTTCATTTGTCGGTGGAGCCCGTTACATGATACAAAACTATCACGATGCGATGGCCGTCTGTAGATGGGTTGTATATCTTAACATCTTTATTACTTTCACATGCAATCCTAAGTGGGATGAAGTCACAAGATATCTTGAACCAAGAGGTCTGACCGCAACCGACAAACCGGATATATTAGCTCGGGTTTTCCACAAAAAATTGGATAATATGTTGAGGGATATTCGACAAGGGAAATTATTCGGAGAAACGTCTGCCGGTGAGTACAAAAAAATCTTATTTGTTATACCATTTTATTCTCTAATCAATTTAATATTTTCAAATATTGATTAAGAATATTATGAGTAACTAAATGTGATTTTTTTTTCTATTTAATGTAGTTATATATACTATTGAATTCCAGAAACGAGGACTGCCGCACGCACATATTCTTCTCTGGATAAAAAAAATTCCGACCGCTGCACCTTCGAATGTGGTGGATAGTTTCATTTATGCAGAGATTCCAAGTGCAGAGCACGACAAAGAGTACCACAGCGCCGTGATGGAATTGATGATGCACGGTCCGTGTGGACATGCTAATTTGAAAGCTCCGTGTATGAAAGGAACTCGTTGCACAAAACACTTTCCCAAAAGGTTTGTTGATATCTCAACTGTTGATGAAGATGGTTATGTTGTGTATCGACGGAGATTCAATGGTATTACAATAGCAAACGGTGGAATCGGACTTGATAACAGGTAATGCCCTGTTGATTGCATTATTATTTTTTTTTTTTTACTATTATGTAGTCTTAGTAAATTGAAAAAAAACTTACTTTGACCAATGTATTTTTTTTACTGGCAGGCACGTTGTTCCACATAATCGCTCTCTTTTGGTAAAGTACCATGCGCATATTAACGTTGAGTGGTGCAATCGATCACGTTCTATCAAATATTTGTTTAAATATGTTCACAAGGGAAATGACCGTGCCACGATTGTGTTCTATCAATCCAATGGAAACGGAGAAGGTGCACATGAAGTAGATGAAATCAAATAGTATCTGGATTGTAGATACATATCTGCTTCAGAAGCAACTTGGAGATTATTAATGTATGAAATACATTTCAGGGAGCCTAATGTTGTCAGGCTAAAATTTCACTTGGAGGGCGAACAAAATATTGTGTTTACGGAAGAAGAATTCGTTGATGACGTTATGTCGAAGTTTTCTTCGAAGGAATCCATGTTCACTGCTTGGATGATTGCAAATCGGGATTTCGAGGAAGCTAAACTATACACGTACGCTGAATTTCCAACAAAGTTTGTTTGGGACGCTCAGTCGAGATCTTGGCGACCCAGGAAAAAAGGTTACGATGTAGGGCGATTGGCTTATGTTTATCTGGGGTCAGGAGAAACATATTACTTGAGAATTTTGTTGAACATGGTACGTGGTTGCACTTCTTACGACGATATATATCATTTTAACGGTGTTCGTCACAAAACATTCGAGGATGTGTGTTATGCTCGCGGCTCGCTGGATGACGATAAAGAATACATTAAAGCTATTTCCGAAGCATCGTATTGGGGATCTGAATCAATGCTTAGGTCTTTATTCGTCAATATTCTAGCATCCAACTGTATGGGTCGGGCTCATAATGTATGGAAATCGTGCCATCACAAGTTGACGACAGGCCTTCTAAGAAAGTATCGAGAAGAATTGAGACGTCCTGGTATGTCTTTAAATCTAAAATTGCTTTCTTACGTGCATTTAGGGAAAATACATTCATTAAAATTAATGAATAATTTAATTAAACAATAATTATTATATTACATATTAATAAATAAGAAATAATATGCACAGTAAAGTATATGCTTAATTTTTTGAAAGTTATTATACAATACTTTTCTAATTTTGTATTTGTGCAGAACTGATTTTGACCGATGATCAATTACAAAATTTGGGCTTGCAAGAGATCGAAAAACTTTTGCAGAAAATAGGAAAATCTTTGAAAGATTATAAATCTATGCCCTACCCCGAGGATGTAGATATTGCATTTCTTGGAAATTCTCTGATATATTGCATTACAATCGCGAAAGTCTTCAAAAAGATCATAAACGTGTTTTTTTTTCATGTTGAATGACCAACAACTATTTGCTTACAATACCATCATGTATTCCAAGGTTCTAGGAGGAGAATACAAAGACAACATTGTTTATATTCCAAGATTGTCACTAACTCCATCTGACTCGAGATTGCTATTTCGATTTCAACGTCGACAATTCCCTATTATTGTATCGTACGCTATGACGATAAATAAAAGTCAGGGACAATCTTTATCAAAAGTGGGCATTTGTTTAAGAAGACCTGTTTTCTCTCATGGGCAATTTTATGTTGCAGTTTCAAGAGTCACTAACAAAGCAGGTTTGAAAATTTTATGTTGCGATGAGAATGGAATGCTCACCAATAAAACCACGAACGTGGTTTATAAGGAGGTATTTCGGAATTTGCGATGAGACGTCGAATTATATCCGTACATTGTCTTAATTATCTTTTTCATTAGTATTTTGTTTTACGTAATAAATTTTTTTAAATAAAAATTTTATGAGTTATTTATTGCGTGTGTATGAAACTTTGGATTATATATAATTATATAAATAGAAAGGACTGTGTTAAATTAATAAATAAGTTAGCTATGAAACTAAGTAATAAATACATTATGATAAGTCACACGCCCGCAAAAGGAATCATTTAATTAACAATTCCTCCATTCTCGATATAAGAATTTTTTTCCAAACACACACACACAAAAAAAACAAAACAAATAAAAGGTAAAATAAAAAAATTAATTAAAAATAAATGTAATTATGAATAAAGTTACAAAAGTAAAAAAAAAAATTTAACAAAAAAAGAAAGACGTAAAAAGATAATTTAAATTAAAAATAAATATAAATATGAAAAAAAAAGTAAAAGCTTAAGTTGGATCATAGGTCCGAAACAGGGATGATACATAGTATTTTCTTATTAAAAGAATCGGTGAGAACGAAAACCTCCCCGTGCATCGCACGTGCGATGAATAGTAGTACTATTTTTAATGCAAATGTTGTATTCATTTATAGAAAAAATAATAGTAATTTTTATTTTAATATTTATAATAATATTTTATTATTATTTAATAAATAAAAATTAAATAAAATCTAAATATAATGATATCAAAATAAAATAAATACATATCTTCACTATCTCACTACCTACCCGGTCCCACACAATTACCCTTGTCAGATTCTATAGAAGGGGAATTCCCATTCCTTCCACAAATGCTATTTGCACATCGATGCGACGGCATCGATGTGACAAATAGCATTCCTTAATTTCTTTTTTATTTTTTATTTTTTATATTTTAATTATTTAATATAAATATATTAATTTTATAATAAAAACACTTTTTTCGAAAATATTAATTAAAATTCATTTTTACCAAAAGTAAATATTTTTACATTTTTGAAATCTACAAAATGCGCAGGTAATATAAACATCAATTTTAAAAATCAATTAATTCATGCTTTTCTACTTACTCGTACACGCAATTAAATTCGTCCCGATTGTGAAAACATATTAATTTTTTAGTTTCTGAAAATTGCGCAATAAATATAAACAAATACAACGAAACTTCAAAGTATAAAATTGTCATAAAAACTTTCAAACACCTTAATATAAATAAATTATATTATAAAATACTTATTATATTTTAAAATATTTAATAAATAATTAAAATACTAAAATAAGTTTAGCGCCGTTACACACTTTGTTTGCCTTAACATTTTCACATGTTAAAAAAATTGATTACATTAAAAAACAAATAGGAAAAAAGTTTGATATATATTTAAATTAGAAAACAAACAATAATTATACTAATAACATATTTTTCAAAAAAAATTGAAAAACTGATTTTTTTTTTTTAGCTTGTGTTTTGGCATCTTTGTCAGCCTCAAATTGATCATTCTGTTGTTGTGCATTATTGTTGTGCAGATAATTGTATAGATCTGAAATTGAAACTCTAAACCATATGCGGGTGAGTCTCTTCTTTCCATCCAGTATTTCGATATCCACGCACAGATCTCATATGCAACTGAAATAAAAGTTATAGTTATTATCTGTAAAAAATACATTATAAATTATATAATAAAAAACATGAGTTTTTTTTTCTTACCAATATCCAATGATTATAATTGTTCACGTGCCCTAACACCACCCTTGCGCTCGGAAGTGCATGATAGGGTTTCAAAGCTACAGGAGGACATAAATATCCGTCAGTTTCTCCGAATGTCATTATGAAGATATTATATGTAGTTGCAGCCACGTATCCACAATCAGGTACTGAGAAATAGTTAGCCGGACATCATGGACCATCGAAGTGATTAATAGTTTGGTCCAAGGATGACATGGTTGTAAGACCACCTATAACATTATCATATAATTCTGTTCTTTCGCGGAGATCACGTAGCATATCACCTCTTATTGTACGCCATTGATCTTCATTTCCAAGGACTGCTAGAGCAACAACTCTAAAACTGCAATTACCATCTCCAACCACATCCGTGTATGATTCAATATATTCTCTTATGTAGGGAGGAAAATATTTCTCCATATTAGAGCCTCGTAATGTTACCCGTGACTCACTCTGGCGAACGCTACTGTAGCGCGGTGAAACCTGTTGAGAATTTAAGAAACTTGAAGGTGGGGAGTTTGGAGAGGGTGGTCTTGGACCGTGTGAAAAGCTCGCCCGATGTTGATTCTCTTCAGGATAGCTCGTCCAAAGATATGATGTGCTATTTCTATGATGAGTTTCAGGTGGAATATCCTGATATGCATTTGTGGCCGCCACTCTTCCCTTACCCTTTGGATTTTTAGAACTCTTTAGTCCGACAACTTTACACCATTTCTCCCATCCTGAAGGTTCACGGTCGGTGCTTGGAGGCTTCTTATAAGGTTCAACTACCGCAGGTGCACTAACGTATTCTGTGTCTTTGAATAGTTTTTTCCTCATGGTAGTACCACTTGAAAAATCTATATTCAATGTTCTCCAGTAAATATCAATATTATCTAAAGGGATACTCTGTCCGCATGACATGTACTGGAGAAGCCTGCAATTGCACGGAATACCGTGTGTCCTCCACAGATAACACCCGCATTTATTTTGACCTAGATCTCTTGCCCCTTCTGCGATTATCAGTTCGAAAGCCTTAAACGTGACGTTGCGAACTAGATTCCTGAACAATTTGCAGTTTAACATATCAGTCCTCGTCTTGTTGGCGTTAATCATCGATTGTTTTTTTATCTCCCCTATTTGCAACTCCATGACTTGATGAATTTGGTCGAACACATAGTCAAATGTGCAATTACTGCCGTCGAGATTGGCTTTCACCCTGTGATGCTCTTGTTCAGCCCTGTAATTCAAGTACAAACAGGTTTCACATAAGAACTCGTAATATTTTAAATATATATATATATATATATATATATATATATATATATATATATATATATATATATATATATATATATATATATATATATACACATATATTTATATAAACAAATATATTTAAAATAATTGTAGGTTTACCTGTTTTTCGTGTAGTTTCCATAGTTCAGTTGATGATCGATATGCGCACTTAAAACTCTGTGTGCATGCTTCGAAAGCTACGTCTTTTCACAATAGCGAATTAGTCCAGGATAGTGCTCGTATTGTTCCTTTACCCACTCCCATCTAAGCAAAAATTCTTCATGTGTAGCTGCTTCAATTGCCCAATTCCATCGATGTTTGAAACATTCAGCAAATTCTTTATTGAAACCTGGTTGTTGTAGAGCCCTTGTTAGAACACATTGCTCTATGTGGCGCCTGCATAACTGTTTCTTAGAATTTGGAAATATTTTATCCATGGATTTCATCAACGCGATATCCCTATCCGTAAGGACAATTGTAGGTTCAACACTCTCATACAATCCCCGAATAAATTGCATGGCAAATTCAAAGTGTTACTGTGTTTCATACTGCATAAATGTGTATGCTATGGTGAACGTCTTGTTTGTGCTTGTTGCCCCAACAGCCTCAAGTAATGGCATATCGTACACGGTCGTTTTGTACGTGTTATCGATAATCAGTACTTGCGGGTATGTGTTTATCATTGCGTAAGAGTCTGGGTGGCTGAAAGCAACATCTTGTAGTTCGTTACTGCCATCTACCGTTCGAAAATCGTACCTAATTTCCACCGCCGTACAAACATTTATTTAAGTGAAATGAATATTTTTAAAATATAAAGTGTGCTAATATGTTTACCTGTAATTTCGCTTATCCAGTTCGTGGAAGTAGTTTTGTGTGGGGGTTCTCCCTTCCCGTATTTCAGTCCTTATATTGTTGATGGCATTGTTCACCCTCTTAATATCTGTAACATTGGTTGGATCGCGTCTCTTTATATCGGCCAACATGTTGCGTGGACTTATATGAAGCAGTTCATGACATTGTATCTCCTTAAGTTGGCTGGGAGTTAAGGTACCCAATCTCGATCCCTCTGCAAATTCCGGGAATGGATGATTGTGTGTCCCGGTCTTAACATCGATGCGCCAAAGATCCTGATCGGTATCATATTGCCTAACAACTAAACAAAATCCACACAAATTTCTTTGTGTTTTCGTGTTTCTTTCATTATTTCCTTGAAGAAGGTCTATATAGTCCACCTTGACTACATACATACCTTATCTTATGTGCTTTAGAATCGCGAATGGCTAAAGTGATATTTCGCATACCCGCAATCCACTGAACATATGACTTCACTATTTCTTTCCCTTTTATACCCTCTGCCGGACTTAAAAAATCGCTCGTGATATCCTCAAATACATAACCCGCATCATAAAAAGAACTCATTTCAAATTGCGGTCGCTACCCCTCGTCTACATTAAAAGTGGAAATTTTGTATTAATAGTCTGATACAATATTATGATCAATAACAATAAATTATAATTTAATTACTCCCTCTCATTTTATATAATTGATGTTCTGAAAATGTACACTAAAATCTAACTACTGACTTCATTGTTTTAGAATTTAAAATAAAAGAATTTTAATTTTTCAATGAATTTGCTGTTACATTTTTTATTCAATAAGAGAAGTTATTTTGTAAAAAAATCACAAAAATTAGGGGAGGAGGTTAGAGAAAAATATGAGAAATTACATAATTAATTTTAGGGTGGACCTAAACATCCATATTCTGGATGTCCGGAATTTCATATTTTCATGTACAATTACGTGTTTAACTTTTATAATTAAAAAATCACTAAGTAACAGAGATTTGTGAACATAATGAATTAAACAAAAAAAATAGAAAGCAATATCCATGACAATTTATATTTGATGTATATAAATATTATTAGACAATATTATTATGATATTGTTGTATATTAATTTACTATGTGTAGTGTAGTTATAAGTATGTGATCACGGTACTCTAAGTATATATTGTGAATACAATTACTTGGGATAAACATCTAATAAATATATTATTTTTATAATATATCAAGAAGTATATGTATATCAAGAAAAAATTAATAATACATTATATGAATATTAGTATGTAAAAACTAATTCAGAAAAATAAAATATGAACTGTAAATTTTTACCCAACCTAAAATTATGATTATAACTAGCATACATATATTAAAAACTGTGCAAAACTCAATAACGACAATTAAATAAATGAGAAGGGATAATTAAAATGATATATAAAGTAAACAAAAAAAGTATATATACACAATATAATACACTAACTACTCATTAAATGGTAAAAATTGATAACGAAACAACGAAAAACATTCAAACCACTTGCCTTTGATTTGTTGTTTTTGTTAGAAATATGAAGTTTACGGGCTGATTTGCTAGCTCTCCTCCTTAATTGATTTTCAGCAAAATTAAGCTTTCTTCTCTCCCTCTCTTTCTTTGTTTGATGTTTATCAATTAATTTTATAAATGATCTCCCATCAGTTGTTGTTTTTATAGACGGTCGGACGGACTGCAGACGGACGACAGTTGTTTTATAAATTGAAGCGGATTGCAGTGACTTTATAAATTGAAACTCGTTTTTATGAAAATGTAAAAAAGTTAGATTTTTGAAACCTACAAAATGCGCACATAATATAAATATCAATTATGTCATGTGTTTATACTTACTTGTGCACGCAATTAAATTTATCCCAATTTCAAAACATATTACGATTTTTTGTTTCGGAAAATTGCGTAATAAATATAAACAATTACATTTTTTGTTAATGACTTAAAAGCGTGTAACGGCGCTAAACTTATTTTTGTATTTTAATTATTTATTGAATATTTTAAAGTATAATAAGTATTTTATAGTATAATTTATTTATATTAAGGTGTTTGAAAGTTTTTATGATAATTTTATACTTTAAAAGTCTCGTTGTATTTGTTTATATTTATTGCACAATTTTCAAAACTAAAAAACTAATATGTTTTGACAATCGGAACGAATTTAATTGCGTATACGAGTAACTAAAAACGTATGAATTACTTGATATTTAAAATTAATGTTTATATTACCTGCGCATTTTATAAATTTCAAAAATGTAAAAATATTTAATTTTGGAAAAAATGAATTTTAATTAATATTTTCGAAAAACGTGTTTTTATTATAAAATTAATATATTTATATTAAATAATTAAAATATAAAAAAGTAAAAAAAATAAATAAAAAAGGTCACATCGATGCCATCGATGTGCAAAGAGTATCAGAGCATCTCTAATGCAGCCCATTTGGGTGCATTGGGCCAAGTAAAATGGACTTGAGCACTCAAAATTCATTTTTTTTTAATTGGAGCAAATATGAAAATAGTAGGCATGTCCACTATCTTGGCCATGCCCATTTCTGACATGTGGGCCACAATTAATTTTTTATTTACTTTTTGTATGTGTTAGTAATAGTATTTAATTAATAAAGTTGGAATTTAAAAATGAGAAGCTGAGCTTTTGCATTGAAATTGGAGTGAATTGCCCATTTTTTTAGGGTAGCGTTATTCGCACCCTCATTTACTCTAAGTACACCCATACTTGTTTATAATTTTAATTATTTATTATTTGTTATTTGTACACACCTGAAGTCCAGCAACTGATGACCCGAATCCCTGAAGTCCAGCAACTGATGACCCGGGAAGGAGCTCGATCTGGAAGAGCACCAACCCGGTCCCCGACGAGGCCGTTGTATACGGAGCCATCGACGTCCAAACCGCTATCTTGACGGAAAAGCCGAAAAGGTTCGGGAGCTAGCTGCTGCTGCTATATCTGTCGCTGGGCCTCGAGATGGCTTCACGATGGCCTTGGCAGTGATCGATAATTAACAATAAAAAAAAATCGAGAAATAAATAAAAGGTCATCGGATCTGAATCCTCGGTACGCTAAGCTACGCCTTCGGTTATAACGTGAGCTGCCTCAACGATTCTCAATTATTATTTATTTATTTATTTATTAATTAGGTGGAGTGAACTGGCGAGCATACCACGATCGCATTGACACCGCGAAGCAGCACGAGACGGATGATTTGACCAGGGCGGTGCATATCCCTCCCTCCAATGTCTGCTTCGATTACTCCGATGTCCACGTTGCATACAACAGGCAGGAAGGAGCAGTTCGTTCGTGTGAATAAAAAAAATTGTACGCGGAGGAAGGAGCAATTCGTTCGTGTGAATAAAAAAAATAAAATTTGTATTCAGAGGGTTAATTAGGAAGATTAAAGTGATGTATCTAGTAAAAATAATAAATAATTAAACTAATAAATAAAGGAGGTGTACTTAGAGAAAATAAGGGTGCCAATAGCGCTACCCTTTTTTTTATTTGTCCACTTTCCTATAATGTGCCAATAAACCAACTAAGGACTAGTAATGATTAACAAACCCTCAATTCTAAGTAATATTTTCTTTTCCCGGGTTAAAAAAACAGTGTGCGGGCGCGTGTATGTGTCTTTCATAAGAAGCGAAATCAAGGACCTAAACCAAACTCGTCGGTACGGACTTCGACTCCTTTCTCTCCACCTCAGTTGCTCTTTTTTACCAGGTCAGTCGGCTCTCTTTTTTCTCTTACTAATAATTATTATTTTTAGTATTATTTTCTCCGTTATTTTTGTTTGCGTTTTGCTTGTATTCATCGATTAGATTTAAGGATGTATGTTATTGCGACTGAGCTTAATTTTGCGTTGCTGGGATTTGGGAATGGGTTCGATACTCTCAATTTGAGATTTTTTCCCCTTTAATTATTTGGAAGTTTAGCTACTTTGGGGAATGAAAGAATCGTATTTTCAAAGGTATAATCGTGCAAAAATTCGTGTGAAACCCTTAACAATTACAGTAATTGGTAGCGGGGCAGCGGATATTGTTAATTTGTTACATATAATGGAGAGGATTCTATAAAAAACAATTTACAGGATAAGGTGTGTTTTCTAGTCGGCATGCCTTCTATGGTTGGGATTACCAACAAGAAACTATTTGATTGGCATTTCCGTGGGGGGCTATTACCAATTTACACGAGGGTATTTTAGGCTCGGTATTCATGTAACCCGTAATATCGGTTATGGAAATTACATTAAAGCCCCCTCGATGGCATTTTTTTCATTCATATTAGTATTCTTATAACAATATTTAACCAATTTGAAGTGCACTGATACTTTGATTTACGTTTCTATTGTAAATAATGATTATGCAACTTTCATTATCATACACCAACATCTTGTTAATGTATGATAAATTTGATTATCTAGCCAGTCTCTGACGAGTAAAAATTTTTCCATATTCATGTCATACATATTTGACATAAATTTGGACCATAAAATGTTAGTAATTCGTGGATTCTGGAAGGGAGTTCTTGCCTTGGTCAACTCAAAATTACCCTAACATAGTTGGGTGAGGATTAAATAACAGATAAGAATAGAGTCTAATCAAGTGGGGAGTAAGTATTAGTAAGAAATTTTGGGTTATTTGACTACCAGATCCAGATGAGGACTCTACACCCAGGAATTTCTTTCTTTGGACTTAGAGGTTGATGGTGCTGTGAGTGAGACACTGAGAGTAACTTTTTAGAGTTTCTCCCATTTGAGAATTATAAGACACGAATTAGGAGAGTGCGTAATAGTATGAATCAAGAGCCCCAACTTTTCCTAGGGCAAAGCACAACATTCTGGGATTAAAAATTATGTGTGTTAGTTGATGCATAGCTCAACAAGTCTTTTGAGACCAGCTTTCATTGCATATGACACATTTTTGGAGTTTATTTGTATCTAAGTCATGTAGCATTAATGTGCAGCTGCCTATAACTATTTCTGCTTGTATCTTGAGGAAGCTTTACTTGAGTTGACCTATAACTATTTCTGCTTGTATCTTGAGGAACAAGAATTTGAGTTGATTGTGCAAAACTTCGCTAGAGAGAACCGAAGCTATTCCGACTATCTGTTCGCCGGTAAGTTCCATGATTAATTTCACTATGCAACCGCCGGCGCCGCTTACAATATATTAGGGTTTAAAGAGTTAAAGCTGTTCATTTTACCTTTGTGCTTGTTCGTTTTTAGGGTTTAAGTAGTTTATTCCGCGAAAAATTCTTTGGTTTATGCTTGGTATTAGGGTTATTGTACTTGTTGAAAATTCTCTAAAGTAGTTTCGGATTTTCAATTTCTGGGCGATGACGGCATTGTCATTCGGATGGTTTTATCTGCTGGTTGGTAGAATTTTTTTTATGTTTATTTTGTCGACACGTCTTTGTTCATCAATTTCTCTATAGGGAACTAAAAATGGGGCAGGATAAATTATTGGTGGTTACGGATCAAGTAGCCGTATCAGTTGCTTCGGTACTTGATGCTACTGAGGTGTTTAAGAAGGAAGGAGTTGAACAGATTGACCCTCTTATCATTACACAAGCTTCTTCAGACAGTAAGCCTCTCTCTCTCTCTCTCTATTTTTTTTTAAACTTGTTCATTTTCATATTTGTGATTTAGAATGTAACAATTTATAAAAGTACTTTGCATCGATATAATCCGATTTTGTGGGAAGAATTCGTTGAGTGTGTAGTAAAGTGTTTGTAGCAAATATTCACGATGATATCACCTGCATCCATATAGTAAAGAGGTGATGCGGAGGGCATTTCAGATATGACTATTCATTCAAATTCCAAGTATAACATGTATTTTTTTCACACAAAAACAATACGTTGTTAATACTACTAGAAACTGGAAATTAGACATCGTAACATATACTCACAAGCCCTTAGTGTTGTAGGATTTAAGGTGGAGTTGCATACCTTTACGCAACGGCTTATAATTTACATGCTATTGAACATTTCATGTCCTATTGCAGGTCTAACCTCAGTGGAATCTTCATCTATTAACGATGTTGTTGCTATCTGTAAATCATTGGACTTTCCCAGTGACCAAATGCTTACGAGCATCTCAGGAATTCTAAAACCTGGTGGAACCATCTTTCTTTACTCTACTTCTCAATCTTCTCCGGTAATTTGTTATTCTGCTCTCTATTCACGATAAATCTACTAATCAGTTGGGCAAATAAAATTAATATATGTGGTGGTTTATCTCGTAGAAAAACTCTTCTCTTGAGCGTAAGTTACTTCTGGCTGGATTCCTGGACATAAAACCTTCTGGTAGTCAGCCTTTTGGGGTAACTTTCTCCCTTAACTTAAATTTCAGTGATTGCCATTCAAATTTATTGAAGATGCTCAATTTTTGAAACTTTGGGTGTGATTGCATATAGTTTCAGTTTGGAAATTAGTTTTGGTTAGGTTATATTGATTTTTTAAAGAAGAATGAAACTTATTGAGTGTTGGATGGATATGAGATGTAAATAAATTGATTAGCGACTTTTTACTTCGAAAAAAAATAGAGTTGAAGTTATTGGTAGGGGAAAAAGTGGGACCGGAATAATCGTGTAAATATGATTTTTGTTTCGAAAAAAATAAACTATTTATTATAAGTGAAATAGCTTTCAAATGCCTACTCAACTCATTAGTCATTAGATCAATTAACAATCTTTTCAGTAGCTGAAGGTTTTGATTTGAGGAAGTAGATGTGTTAAATTGTGATCCAAACTAATACTGGATTGATACGTATACCAATTTTTTTTCCCAACCAATCTACAATTGGTATGAAAAAATCATCATTTATTACCAATATTACGTAGGTATACCAAGTACCAACTAATTAGTGCGGTAGGCACTCAGTTGGTATGGTTGGTATTGAACTTGTACTAATATATTTGCAACCCACAAATTTAAATAGGATGTCCAAATAAGTAACAATAAATAACAATACAAATTCATCGTTTTTAATATTATATCTCTAACTTATCAAATAAAAAGTTACAACATGAATGTCTAAATCTAAAAAGTCAAACACCCAATTTTCCAATGATATTTTACAATTTCAACATTGTGTGTACGTGTGTGTGTGTTTAAGCAGATAGTGGGAAAGAAGCCTTCATGGAAGATCGGTTCATCCTTTTCAATTAAAAAAACCTCAAAAGCCCTACCCAAAGTTCAGATTGATGATGATGTGGATCTGATTGACGAGGATAGCCTCCTTACTGAAGAGGATCTGAAGAAACCCCAACTGCCACCTGGTTATTAGACTTTCATCATTTTATAGTTTGTTCTGTCCTATGAATAATCTTATGAGACATAGTTGAAAATATACTGCAACAGATGATTGTGAAATTGGAAGCACAAGGAAAGCATGCAAAAACTGTACTTGTGGTAGAGCTGAAGCAGAGGAAAAAGTAGAGAAGCTTGGACTTACAATGGACCAAATTGATAATCCTCAATCTGCCTGTGGAAATGTACGTATCGTTTATGTGCTGCAGTGCTAATTTTCATTGTGGACATAAGAATTAACAATTTCTTTGTACGTACTCGTGTTATGTAGTGTGTGCACAACTTCTCGTGATTAGTGAATTATTATCTACTTTTAATTTTGCTGACTTTATTTTTTGAACTATTTGTTTTTTTAATTTCTGTGTTTTATTATAAATTTTTTTCTACCTTTCTTTTTGGAGAACACACTAATATTTTGATTGTGCATGCGCAGTGTGGTCTTGGTGATGCTTTCCGGTGCAGCACTTGCCCTTATAAAGGTCTGGCTCCATTTAAGCTAGGCGAGAAGGTATGTGCAATTATCATAACCCCCACCCCCCCCCCCCCCACCCCCCCACACTTTTCTTTCTTGGTGGAACTAGTGACAATTACTGTGAGATTAAGAGACCTGTAGGAAAATAATCTGGTTTTCAAAAAAATTGGTTCTGACCAAGTGATTTTACTTGGCAGGTTACTATATCAGGAGATTTTCTTGCAGCTGACTTTTAACTACAAAGGAACTGAAGATTACAAATCTCAAATAGTTGGGTTTATTTTCTATTGTTTTTTTGTGGATTAATTTATTTAAGACTGGCTCCTTGGAGGAGACGTTGGGACCTCGTCTCATATTTTTGTGACAAAATTATCGGGTTGAAATACAGTAAACTAGTTTTAAACATATTTAAAGTAAATGGAGATGAAGAAGGTAACAGTGGTGCGTTAGCTTGATGCTCTGAGTCGTCAGTTAGTTGCCTGAGATTAATTTTGAAAACGGGCACATTGTATGGTTGTGTCCTTTGTTTACCTTGTCTCAAATTCTGATCAATACATTACCTTGTCCCTTCCTTTTGATAATGCTACACTGCTTGGTTTTGAGTTGTGAAATCAAGTCGTGAAATTCTCAATTATTTTGTTCTTATCAATACAAATTTATACCTCAAAAATTGTTTGGTTTTGTACATGTACATGATTTTAAATTGCTCTATCATAATTTTTCAGAATTTAAGGTTATTTGTTTTTGAGTCCTGGGGATTTTTGGGAACAAATATAAGAAAGATGAGAATTTTAACACACCTCAAAAAAACATAAGTATTTCATACACTTTGTACATGAAATGTCTAAGTTACCTTCACCTTTTTAAAAAACAAAACAAAAGAATTAAAATACAAGAAAAAAACAAAAAAAACATTAAAAAATCGGTCTCCACCCCTAGTTTTTTTTTTCTCTCTTCGGTCCCCCCCAACACCAAAACCGCCGCCGAAATCGAGAATCAAAGAAGAAGGAATCCGGCCAATAATTCCGGCGACTAACAATGGCTGACAACAATGAACAACATGGCGAGCAACAATGGCCGATTCAAGCCCCGGTAAGTGCCGAAACCCTACTTTTTTTATTTCGAAATTTTGAATTTTTTTCGATAATGTGTTGAATTGGATGTGTTAATTGCTAGCCATTGAGTGTATTTAAGTTCCTTATTGCGTTTTAGTTGATTTAGAATTGAAATTCTGTGTTAAATTGGTCTTTGAATCGCCTGAAATTTCTGGTTTTTGGTCGGTGTTTATGGCTACACGGTAGCGCTACACGGTAGCGTTTATAGAGCTGACCGTGTAGCGAGACCACCGTGTTACCGAGCAGCGACCGAGATTTTCTCGGTAACATGGTCAGATTTCTCGGTCACCGTGTTATCGGTTATCCGGTTACACGGTGACCGTTTTACCGGTAACACGGTACACGGTGACCGTGTTATGACAGTGTTACAGAATAAATTTTTTTTTTTTTTTTTTGAATTTTGAGTTTTGTTATTTAATTGAATGTCATATTTATTTTTTTTAACTTCATTTTTGCAGGAGGGCTTCGATTGGAAGAGGCCAGAGCTCATAAAGTTGTCGAAGAACCTCAATTTGTACGATCGGTTCGAATTACTAAAGGAAATCAGAGACACGCTGACGTCCGTCGACCCTACCCTAGCAGCTTTACGGACATTTAAGGAAAGTTGTTTCGGGTATTTGCTCTGGCTTAAGAGGGACGGAAGGTCCAATATGGCGATGCACCACCTTCTAGCTCGGGAGATCGTGAGTCCGACGATACCTCCATTCGAGCATTGGTTTTTCGTCGGGGGCCAGACTATTCGCTTTCGAGCACAGGAGTATGCCCTGATTACCGGATTTCGATTTGGTGGTCACGCATTTGATCCTTCGGCCACCACGCACACGATTTCTGAGGACTCTGTTTACTGGAGACACTTCAGACAGACGACGAGCCTTAAAGATCTTCGTACGAGATTCACCTCTCTGAGTATGGGTCAGGACCCGGCCGACTACTTGAAGGTGGCCAACTTGTTGATCTACTATTTTTTCTTGTTGGGCCGAGACGATGCCAAGATCGACACTTGGGCTTGGGCTTTTGTGGAGGACGTTGCCGGATGGGATTCGTTTCCCTGGGGATCCTACTCCTGGCAGATCATGTCGCACTACATCTCCATAGCTGCGACGATGCCCGGTCAGGTTCACTCGAGGGGATACCACGTTTACGGCCCAATTTGGGCCTTTCAGCTATGGTCGTACGAGGCGATACCGAGCCTGGGCCGTGTCTGCGGAGTGCAGATGGAGAAAATTGTGAGGCCTCGGTTTTTGAACTGGAAATCGGTTGGATGCACCCTCAATTTCACTTATTTCTTCGAGGACGATGAGGTAAATTTTGTGAAATTAATGTTTTAAATTATTTATTTCCTTTAATTAATGCTTAATAAATTAATTTTCATTTTTTTTCAGCTTGTGGTCCTCTCGACTCTAGAGCCGACACGCAAGGAGGCGAGGACTGAGTACTACACTTCGTTCCTCAACAGAGGAGCAGACGAAGTGAGGTACGTTGCTCCTGCTAGGATTGGACATGCTCCGAGAGGAGCACCGGCTGCAGTACCGGTGAAGAAGAAGAAGCCGAGCTTGATGGAACGCGTGGCCGGACGCGTGTCCAAGATGACGGGCGCTGACCCTCAGACTAGTCGACGCACGCGTGATGACAGGACACCCGATTCATCTGCCGAGCGGCATGCAGCTGAGCGTGCGTCTCACCGTGCCCGACGAGAGTCCTCTCCTGCAACTGAGGCACCTGAGGCACCTGAGGCACCCGAGGGTTCAGATGACAGTACTGATCGGCGCATTGATCGACGGCTCCACAAGATCCTCAGCGATGAGTCTGAGACTGGATTTATGGGCCGATTGACTGCCCGGGTGAGGAGGGTACATAAGGAGGGCAACGATAGTCTTATGGAGCAGATTCGGGGCTTTTTCGGTCGCAGGCGATACTCCCGGCCTCGCCCCTGCCCTTCTGATGCATCTCAGGGCGGTTTTCCGGCTGCTCGGCATTCTATCAGCGCGCCTCCTCGCTTTCAGGACTCGGAGCCCGAGTTAGTGGACGTTGATGTCAGGGTTTCGTGTGGGGATTGGCCACATGATTATCACTTTCAGGATGGTTATCGCAGGTCGCCACTTGTCGAGCCGACCCATGCCGAGTCTTTCCATGCCGAGTCGACCCACGTCGAGCAGCAGCCTCAGGTCGAGCAGCAGGAGCCCCTGTACGAGCATGTGCCCCAGTACGAGCATGTGCCCCAGTACGAGCAGCAGGTCGTTGGCGATAGCTATCGCACACCGACCCAGATATTCTCGACCGTTGGAGATAGCGGTCAGTTTTCGCCACCGAGGGGGCTGCGTGATTTCCAGGCTGTCTTCGCTCCCTTCCCACCGATTCACACCGACAGCATCTTCGGTCCGACTCCTGTTTATCGGCCAGAGTATGTTCGGCCAGAGGATGATCCTGGTTTTATTGTACCGAAGGGGGCTGATGAACCGCAGATTATCGTTGATGAAGAGACTTATTTTCCTCCTGAGTCGCAGGTCCAGTTGTTCAAGCTGACATCTCCCGTGGAGGATGAACACGAAAATGAGATTGCATTGTCGGAAGAGGAGGAAGAACTTGGGGCTGATGAGGAGGAGGATGATGTCGCCGAGAGTAGTAGTCTCGGACCCCGTGTGAGGAGGCCCTCGGCAGCTCTTCGGAGCCCGTACGTCCAACAGTTCCGACGCACTGGCAGCAAGAAGGTTAGGGGGCTCTATTCGATGTTCCGTCGTGACGGGCATGGAATGAGTGTCAAAATCCCTTACAACGGACTCACTCTGGACCAGGACTACTTCGACCGGATTGAGTCACTACATCATTGGTACACGAGCATGGTAAGTTAATTTGTATTTAAACTTTGAAATTTATAATGTTTATTAAATTGTGCTTAACTCTAATATGTATATTTTTCAGGAGATTGACATGTACATTTTGTACCTGCAAGACAAGATAAAACATAACAGGGCTTTAAAAGATGGAGTCTCTCCAAAGAAGACTATACTCTTGTGTACCGAGTTCTTCGTAAGTTCCAATCATCCTATCAAATACACGTTTTTTTTTTTTCATTTTCCTAATACTAATCGTTTAAATTTATTTTTAATTAACAGAACGCTTTGAGGACCCAGTACGCTAGGGTTAAGATTCCGGCACAACACGTAAAGAGAAAGAACTTGGAGAGGAAATATGAGACCTGGGCACCGCCGGACTACATGCTGAAATACATCACGGGAGACGAGAGACACGAGAGTTGGGAACTCGCACGAGAGGTAATTTAAAGAACCGTACATTTTTATTCGATTTTAATTCAACTTAATATTTTAATTTAATTGTAAATAACGTTTTTTTTTTTGTTTTTTTTAAGGTGATAACGGTGTGTAATTCCGGGGAACATTGGATCGTGATACGGATTGACCTGGACCACTGAACTGTACAGTTGTACGACTCGTTGTGGCACCGTTCTCCGGATCTATCTGTCAAGTCTCTTGTACTGTCTCCGTTGTTGGAGTTGTTGCCTCGTCTCTTGGTGGCTGCAGGATTTTGGGACGGTATAAACCTTTTCCATCGAACCCACAAGAAGACTCCTATCCAAGTCGAAGCCCCGGTAGATCAGTTTGTCCAAGTCGACAACAACAACTGCGGCCCTTACGTGTGCATGTACCTGGATCGTCTCGTCAACAAGCACCTCAATCACCGGGATAGAGACATCGACGACGGGTACTTGGTGAAGTATCGCCGATATGTCGCTCGGAAAATCTTCAGTTTGAGTCATCGAGTCGATTGATTTGTATTTTGGATGATTTTAGACTTTTTCGTGTGCATGTGTTTGGACAGAGTGGTATGTGTATTGAGATTGATTTGCAGGTTTAGCTTTTATATTAACTAAATAAATCCCGTCAAAATTTTTTAAAATTATTTATAATATATTAACTTATTAATTTAATATAATTTGTAAAACAATTAAACTATTTTAGGTGTGTTTTGATTGATTTAGGTGAAATAGGTGTGTTTTGATTGATTTTGGTGTAATAGGTGTTTGTTTTGATTGATTTAGGTGGAAAGAAGGTGAAAAAACGATTTTTGCCTCTGCTACACGGTGGTACCGGTAACACGGTCACCGTATCACTGACCGTGTAGCCAAGAACTGCCCGGTCAGTTTTCTGGGCAATTACTTGATAACACGGTGTTACCCGGCTACACGGTGGTGACCGTGTAGCGTAGAACAAGTTTTGATTTTTCATTGATTTTAAGGCATTTTTCGATTGTTAACTTGTTCTTGTAGTGTAAAACATCATTTTAATAATCAAAATGATTCAAAAAACATGATCAATTATTGAATTTGACGAATTAAGTGATTACGCACGAACAATTTATTACCTATGTTGATAAGATTGTGACAATATTAGTAGAAAGTTCGAAAAACGGTCAACATTCAAAGCATCTCATCTTTGTAGTCCTATATTGGTTGTTTTGTGATGTTTATTGGATGTATCTAGTGTTTAAAATGATGTTTCATGCTTAACGTAACAACAAAAATGCTCTAGAAATGCTTCAAATTCATAAAAAACCAAATCTTTTCTAAGCTACACGGTGGGCTACACGGTAGGCTACACGGTAGGCTACACGGTGGAAGGTCCAACACGGTAGAAGGCATTTTCTATTTGTAGTCCTATATTTGTTGTTTTACGATGTTTATTGGATGTATCTAGTGTTTAAAATGATGTTTCATGCTTAACGTAACAACAAAAATGCTCTAGAAATGCTTCAAATTCATAAAAAACCAAATCTTTTCTAAGCTACACGGTGGGCTACACGGTAGGCTACACGGTGGAAGGTCCTACACGGTGGAAGGTCCTACACGGTAGTTTTCAATTGCTCGGTTTATTTAAAATTACTCGGTAACACGGCTAACACCGGTAACACGGCTAACCGGGTTACCGTGTAACCGGTAAAAGCCGTGTAAAAAGAAAACAAAATGGGGCTCAAAGAATTCGAACCCCTGACCTAATGGATTTAATTCGATTTTTCAAATGGGGCTAACCAGTTGATCTAGAACTCTTCACTGAATATAATTAGAAGAAGTTTATATATATACCTGACAAATATTCTATACACTTAACCTAAACCTTTTTCAAAACACAATAAAATGTAAAAAAAACAAAAAATCGTACATTTTTTCTCTCTCTCTCTCTTCGCCACCCCTACCGCCGGCCGTTTTTGAGAATCAAGAAAAATCCGGCCACTTCAATTCCGGTGAATCTCAATGGCAGACAACAACGAACAACAAGAAGAGCAACAACGGCCGATTCAAGCTCCGGTTAGTGTGGCCGAACCCTAGTTTTTCAATTTCGAAAATTTGATTTTTTTTTTCAATAATGTGTTCAATTTGATGCGTTAATTGCTAAGATTTGAGTGTATTAGAGTTCCTTATTGTGTTTTAGTTGATTTAGAATCGAAATTCAGTGTTAAATTGCTCGTGAAAATTCTGAAAAATCTGGGTTTGGGTCGCTGTTCTTGGCAACACGGTGGCGCTACACGGTGGTGATTTTCTCGGTCACCGTGTTGCTTGCCTACCGTGTTACCGGGCAGTGACCAAAAAATGCTGGGCTTCTATCCGGTAACACGGTCCTAGTTATCCGGTAACACGGTCCCGGTTATCCGGTAACACGGTGACCGTGTTACCGGACAGAAGCCTAAATTTTTTTTTTTTTTTTTATTTTTTAATTTTGAGTTTTGTTATTCATTTTTGCAGGAGGGCTTCAAGTTGAGAAGAATAAACATGGATATGCTAAGCGGATTACCAGATGAGATCCTGCATCATGTCCTCTCTTTCCTACCGACCAACCTCTCCGTGCGCACCAGCGTTCTCGCGAGACGATGGAGGTTTTTGTGGGCCCTCGTCCCAAATTTAGAGTTTCGCAGCTCTACGCATTTGGACATCATAGACAGGGTTATATCGATGCACGAAGCAAAACCCCTGGATACTTTTAGCATCTCCAATGTGGAGGGCAGCTCGTATCGACTGGAGACATTGATTATCCACGCCCTCAAGCGCAGCGTCCGAAATATGTACCTTAATTTCGATGATATAGACTACAAGGAGTATATCGCGTGCGGTTTGCCAAGAATTCTCTTCATGTGCAAGACCCTCGTCGACTTGAAGCTAAATAATTGTGGAGTGATCCCCTCTAGTGGGGAGGTGTTTTTGCCTTGCCTCAAGAAGCTTGATCTCAGTAATGTCGATTATGAGGATAAGGATTCCCTCCCTCACTTGCTTTCTGGTTGTCCTGTGATTGAGGAGCTGATCATCGATGATTTCTACAGGGAGGAAGAAACGAACTTGGGTTGCTTTATTATATCTTCACCCACAATAAAAATGCTGAACATTGATTTCTCCTCGAGTCGCGAAGTATACTATGATGATGAGATGTTGATAATAAATCTTCCCGCCCTCGTATATCTTAAGGTGAATGGTTGTTATTTGGAGTATGCCAAAAGTTCGAGGAAGACCATGCTCTCCTTAATTGAAGCGGATATTAAGTTGAATGGATATTGGCATGACTGTCACATTGATTGCATCGAGCATGACTGTTCGAGAGCATTTCTTAGTTCTCTTTGCCATGTGAGGTACCTAAACATCTCAAGCTATTTTCAAGAGAAGGTACGTTTTGATTTTTGAATTGTTCTAATTTTTTTTCTTACTTAATTATATACCCTGCTTGTGGTTTTAAATATAATTTTTTTTGCAGCTGGTTGACATTGTAGGAACGAGTTCAATGCCAAAGTTTGTTAATTTAACCAAACTCGTACTTAATATGAACGCTCAGTGGCATTTTATTGCTAAGTTCCTCGAAGTTGCTGATAATCTTGAAGATCTTGTTGTGAGTGGAGTTAGCTTTTGCAATTTATCTTTTTACATATTTTGCAACTCTATATGTTTTTTATTTGTATCCTTGTTTTTTTCATCAGCTTCGCTCAACCTTGATGCCCTATAGAGAGCCGGAACGAGTGCCTTTGTGCATCTTATTACATCTAAGAACTGTTAGAATTGATAAATTCGGTTTTCGTGATGATAGCAGTTTTGACATGGTGAGATATATTTTGAGGAATGCTTTTGTACTTGAGAGGATGGACATAGACGGATTCCCCCGTTATAGTTTATCTGAGCAGGAAAAGCTTGATGCGCACCAAAGAATCTCATTGTTTGAGCGAGGATTCAAGTCATGCCAGATTTCCTTCAACTAGTAGACCTTTGATTTGTATTTTGATTGATTTTGTACGTTTTTGGATTGATTTGGTATCTTTTCGGATTGATTTGGTTTCTATTTGACTTTATTTATGTGTGTTTTGATTGATTTTGGTGAAAAATGGTTTATTGGTGTGTGTTTTGATTGATTTAGGTGAAAAGCAGGTGAAAAAAGGGTTCTGCCGGACTGCTACACGGTGGTACCGGTAACACGGTCACGTGTACCGGTAACACGGTCACTGACCGTGTAGCACTATTTATTGAAAAAAATATCGGTAACACGGCTTATACCGGTAACACGGTTAACCGGGTAAAAAAAAAAAAAAAAAAAAAGGGGCTCTTAGGATTCGAGCCCCTGACCTATTGATTTCAACCCGATTATTCAAATGGGGCACACCAGTTGGACTAGAACTCTTCACTGATGTTATTTGGCAAATTATTATATATTTACCTTACGAATATCTTTTAAAATCGACCCGCCCTTCCCCCGAGAACCTATTTCCAACCTGTTTTTTCACACATTTCACATTCAAGAGATAAACAAACTCCAAAAACACGTACAATAATCTAAAACAAGCACAAACACCTAAAACACACCAAATATCCAAAATCCAACGAGAGTAGACGAAAATAAAACAACCCAGGTCTCAAATAATTCTAAAACTCCGATAAATCAACCAAACCCAATTTAGATCTCTGCCTCCGTGCTCATTGGACATTTTGTTCTCGTGTGTCCCTCGTTTCTGCAGATGCTGCACTTCTTCTTCTGTCTTCTTCGGCTCGACTCTTCTGCAGGGACATTTAAATCAACAGCCCCCCCAGGTGGGATAAAGACCGTGCACTTCCGTCTGTTGTGACCCACGCCCTGACATCTCGAACACACCTGCACACGACGACACAATATTAGAGGTTTAAGCCACGACATACATACGATGTTCCTTCTGGATGAACAAACCTGATCACGTCGTGCAGAGCTCTCAACTGCGGAACGAGCACGACTCATCCTCGGACGTCCAGCCTGGCTAACCGCTACTGGAGGATAAACTACGTACGATGCTACATCCGGCGGGACCACCCAATCATCATAATGTGGCACCGGCACAATAGGCGTCGCATACATCTCGACATGGCTGCTCGTCTTGAACCAGGGGCTCACGAAATCGTACGCTGAAAATCTGGCTCGTCTACATAATATCAACAAACAAGTTAGTGGAATGAGCACTTTAAAATTAATTTTAAAGGCAAAATGATATCATACCTTAAAGCGGCACAAGCATGACGACACGGTATTAGGTCCAAGTCGAACTCCCGACAATCACACGTGCGATTCGCGATATCCACAAGATAAGATCTGTCATCCTCCTCAACTCTGTAAAGGGTATCCGCACTGACCTCCCGAATGGTAAAATAACGGCTCAACATATCTTGATTAGACAACTTGAGGACTGCCTCCTCGGTCAGCTCATGGTCATTCTGTCTCTCGTTAGCTTTCCTTCGTTTCTCGTCAAACCATCTCTCAATCATCGCACGAATGGCCTCGAGCATCGCACAGACAGGTAATCGCCGTGGCCATTTGATAGCAGCGTTGAAGACTTCGGCCGCATTCGATGTCATGAAACCGTATCGTCGTGCAGCACACTTTGACCTCGCCCAATGCTCAACCCCGATATCAGTAAGACGCCTATAAGCACCCTCTCTACTAAGAGTCTCCACATTCGAAAAATGCCTTTCAAACTCATCCACCCGATAACTATAGGCAGCACAGTATACAGCTTCGACCACCTTATGGCCGTACCGTGCTAGATTCTTCGAGAGGTGGTGATAGCACAACGCACGGGTCGCGTGGGGATAAACACTCCGAATAGCATTTGCTATGCTCTTATGCTGGTCGGACACAATGAGGAGATCATCGTCGTCTGTATCGTAGCATTGCCTGAGGTGCTGTAGAAACCACAACCACTCCTCGTCATTCTCTATCGGACCGATACCAATGGCAAGCGGGAAAATATTTTCATTCCCGTCTTTTGTGACTGCGACAAACATCACACCAGTGTTTTTCCCTTTCAAATGGGTGGCGTCGACTACTATCACAGGCCTCAGAGTGCGATGCTGAAATGCACTAATGCACTGCCCAAGTGCAACAAACATGTGGCAAAACACGCCCTCGCTGGTCGTCTGAATATCATACCGAATCCCGGGATTATGTTCTCTCAGCATGTACAGATATGACGGGAGCCTCTGATACGATTCATGGTAGTTGCCGTATGCTATCTCAAGCGCCAAGTTCCTCGTCCGTAGGGCGAAGCTGTAGTCGATGTGAACTCCGTACAATCTCCTCAAATCCTCAACCATATCTTTCGGCTTCAGTTCCCGATTGCCGACTAACTGGCGTGCAAAGAAAGTAGCTGCAACCTTGCTAGACACCTGTCGATCAGTAGTCCGCCCCAAATTGTTATGACACTCGTGATTCAAGTTCAGCTTCGTAATCCTCCAAAAGGTGTCATCGGAACCCGTGGAACACAATTTGAACGGGCAATTTTCACTCCCCTGCTTGCACTCGTACGTCACCCGACCAGAGCTAGACCGAGTAGTTTTGCACTCCACCCTATTCTCCATGTGATACATCCCCACCGACACCTTCAAATCTGATTTCTTTCGGAACGTGGCCCCGACTACCATCTGACCATAAATCGGTTGGGGTTCGATGGAACGCAACGGAACAGCGGGATCAAAGCTCGGTAGTGGAATGATCCAATTGCGCAGCGGATGATTCTGTGCATTCTGAGCAGCTTCGGGTTGCTCGCTGGCTCCCGCAGTAGAACTCGAGGACATATTACGGTGTGACATAATATTTGTAATGACGCGCGGCTGTCTAATCCATTCTGTCCATTCAGTGGTCAACGACTCCAATAGATCGGCCTGACAAGCTTCTTCGTCGTCCTCGGAAGTCTCGACTGCCTCGTGCTCCGACGGTACACCTTGATCACGATTTTCTCCTCCAATATTCACCTCCGGCGCAGCTTGTTGTGCCTCTGTTTCGACGACAAACACAAAGCACTCATGTATTTGCTCGTCTAACATACGGGATACATCTTCGTCTCGAAGCAAAGGAGCACGCACGCTTCTCGCGTCAATGCCTCGTGTGAAGAAAGACAACATGTACTCGATATTGGGCGGAGGGCGCAAAGCAGTACGAATCCGGCTCACAAGAGTGTCGAGCGTAATTTCATCCCTATTAAAGAAGAGGCACATATCTACTCCGTCGACGTAGCCCGCTCGATCCCAACGACCGCCGTAACGTACCGTGATTCTTCGATCCGACATCTACGATAAATAAACACGATTGAATTAAGTTAGGGAACCCAAAATATCCATCCAAACGTGCAAAACGATCCATAATTCGAAATTTAAAAAAAAAAAAAAAAAACTGGTCACTGTACACGGTCACTACACGGTCACTTGACCGTGTAGTGTGTCACCGTGTTACCGAGACACCTCTCGGAACACGGTGACCGGGATTACCGTGTAGTGCCCTGCTGTGTTACCGGGCAGTGACCGGATAATCTTCATAGCTACACGGTGGCTACACGGTGGAAGCTGCCCACCGTGTAGCCACCGTGTAGCTATGAACTCGAACAGAAAATCGAAAAAAAAAAACACAGAAACGGCGATTTTCGACGTACCTTTCGGCCGGCGAACCCAGCTCTTCCCACGTATATTCGGACGGAGCTTTCTTGTAGAAGTGTGTTGTGTGAGGATTTTAGAGAAATTGGGTTTTTGTGTTTTGAAAAAAATGTAGGTTTTGAGGGTTTGAGAGGGTTGATATGCATGAATTAATGCATGTATTTACATCTTCACCAACTCAAAAATTTGATTTTTGTTAGATGTGGGCCCCACTTATTTTTTATTTATGTTTTGTTATTTATTTTGAATTTTTATTGAATTTTTTGAGTGGAAATAAAAAGTAAGGGTGTTTAAGAGATTTCAAGTGTAGTTTGTATAGAATACTCATGTTTTTATTTGGTGTGTCAAAATTCTCATGTTTATTATTTTTGTGCATGAAAAGTTACATTCCCACTTTGTTTTTTTCCTGCAATTATAAGATGCACAATTATCATAATCATAAAGACATCTGTTTTTGTTTTATATAGTATTGTGTTGAAGCCTTTGTAAATTGTATTTTCTTGCCTGTGAGTAATGAACATATTTAGTGTTCTGGATACTACTAGCCGTGTTGATATAGTATTGTGTTGAAGCCTTGTATGAACATATTTAGTGTTCTGGATACTATTAGCCGTGTTGATATTAAATGGATTGGGTTGTAACATAATATGAGTTGGATTTTATGCGTAGGTAAGTGCAAAAATAAAGTGATGCTGCCCAGGATCGAACTGGAGACCTTCAGTGTGTAAGACTGACGTGATAACCACTACACCACAGCATCTGTTACGTTAATGAAATGATATTTACTGACTATATACAATATTTTTTGTTTATAACAAGTCAAATTTAGGAAACAAGAATCACCGATTCTTAGTTCTTACCAAACCAAACATTATTAAATACAACTAGCATATAGTGTATATTGAGCCCGTTTCGACTAGTTTATGTAAACCATACCAAACATTATTAAATACAACTAGTATATAGTGTATATTGAGCCCGTTTCGACTAGCTTATGTAAAAGAGCGAGTTAATATCACAAATGGTCCTGATCTCTATAGTCGAGTTCATTAGTATTCCTTTTATTTTGAAAATTTTCAATTTTGGTCTTTTTGCTCCAAAATTTTGACATGACATCTTATGTGGCACCTAGTCATTATGATCATGTCACAACATTGAACTTATACACGCCACGTCATATTTTCTAAAATCAAAAATTAAAAAATGTTACTGAAAAAAGAGGGATCGATCCTACAACCTCACAAAAAGACTATCAAATAACCCCACTAATTGATATAACATCAAAATAAAAATTAATTAATTCAAATACTAATTTATTAATACTCATTTTGTCTCAAAAACGTTACTTGCTTTTTTTCATTCATTTTCAAATTTGCTCATTCATAAATTGAATTATTTTTTTACATTTTATTCTTTCAAATAAACATTTATTTACATTTATAATATTATTATTTTCACCTAATTTAATATTTAGATAATTTAAATTATTTTATAATTAAATTATATAAGTACTTACTACATAATTAATTATCTAGTAATCAACAAAATAATTAATTATTTTCATGTTAAACATTTATTCAAGAAAAAAAATGTATTTGAATTAATTAAATTTTGAAACAAAATGAGTATTAATTTGTATGTAAATTAATTAATATTTTATTTTGATGTTTTATGATTAATATTTTTAAATTGTAAGAATTGAACATAAAAAATATTATAAAATATAAAATATTATCTTTAAAAGTAATTACTAGATGTATTTTTAATAATTTATTATTTTGTTAAATAAATTTTTAATGATATTTTTTAAAATAATTTTTTCATATAATAATAAAATAATTGATTTTTTTTATAAAATACATATTTAAAAAAGTTTCATTCATAAGCTATACAAGCTGTTTTTTTGTGGTGGAAAATATGACGTGACAGGTAAGAGTTTAAGGTTGTGACATGACTATGATGACTAGGTGTCACACAAGCTGTCATGACAAAATGTTGGAGCAAAAGGACTAAAATTGAAAATTTAACAAACAAAAGGACTATTAATGGACTCGGCTGTAGAGATCAGGACCATTTGTGATATTAACTCGAAAAAGAGCTTATGAAATATTACGTCTTATAAAATTGTTTTAAGAGCTGATAAGATGTTATGTCTTATTTAATAAATAAGTTGCTAAATAGTTTGAATAAAAAATATATATATAAACTTATAAAATGTTAATTTTTTTGTCAAATTAAAATCTTATATATATAAAATTATCAAAAATAAATTGTTCTATATGAAAAAAATAATTAAAAATAATTATATTAACTAAATAATAAATTTGGATTTTTTTGTATATATATAAAAGATAATAATTTTTAGAGTATTTTGCTCTTGTTTAAGTTAAAAGGGCTTATAAGTTATTTAAAAAAGGTACATCCTCCTTACTTTTTTTAAAGAACTTATTTTTAAGTTTTTTAAGATCACTTTTTAAAAAATTACCAAACAAATTTTAAAATCTTATAAGGTCATCCATAGTACAGTAATTAAAACAATATATTAAAAATAAAAATATTCACCGATATTACTGACAATTTAATTATAACAATATTACAAATAATTTTTTACTTGTATAATTATAAATCTAACGTTTTACTTATTGTTCTTAGGACCTGTTCTTTTGAACTAAAACCGGCTGAACTGGACTGAACTGGACTTAAGCGATCTGAACTGAACTTAAGATATATGAACTGAACTGAATTGATTTTTTATAAACATAATAATAATTTGTATAAATTATTAAATATTTTTTTAAATATTAATAATATTATGACGGTAACTAGATTTTATATTTAAAATTATAAATTTAAATTATTTTTTGTTTATTTTATTTTAATTTATTTTGAAACGAACTGAACTGAACTGAAGCGATCTGAACTGAACTGAAATGAAAAGATCTGAACTAAACTGAACTGGACTGAAATTAAGTCCAAAAGAGCAGGTCCTTATTTTACTTATAATTATTTTTAGGGATAATTTTAGTTTACTACCTAAGCTATAGTCACTTTTTGAATTTCATGCCCAACTTTTAAAATATCACCGGTCAATACCTGAGCTTTGGGGAAATATTAATTTACTACTTCATTTGATCAGAATTCGGCGCACGTGCAAAACACGTGACTTTTGAAGGGCATTTAGGTATTTTTCTGTGTCTATTTGCGTCTAATTATAAATTTGCCCTCATATCAGTTACTTATATCAAAAGACTGAAATGAAAAAACGTATTTTCATCCCAATTCAAAAAAAAAAGAATAAAACGAAACCCTAATTTCATCCTCTCAAACTCGAATTTCTCTTCGATTCTCTCTGCGATTATGGAAAATCGTTGTCGCTGTGGGAACCCAATGGTGAGGCGGACTTTCCATAATCGCAGAGAGAATCGAAGAGAGATTCGAGTTTGAGGAGGATGAAATTAGGGTTTCGGTTTTTTTTTTAATTGAGGATGAAAATACGTTTTTTCATTTCAGTCTTTTGATATAAATTTATTTGATATAAATAACTGATATGAGGGCAAATTTGTAATAAGCCGCAAATAAACACAGAAAAATACCTAAATGTCCCTCAAAAGTCACGTGTTTTGCACGTGCGCCGGAATTTGCTCAATTGAGGTAGTAAATTGATATTTACTCAAAGCTCAGGTATTGACCGGAGATGTTTTAAAGGTTGGTCATGAAATTCAAAAAGTGACTATAGCTCAGGTAGTATACTAAAATTATCCCTTATTTTTATTAATTTTTACTTTAAAATGCAATTTATTTTTAATTTTTAAAATCAATTTCATGAAAATAAAAAATAAAAATAAAAATAATTTTGGTTGTGCATGTACAAGTGTAAAAATATTTATGAAACTAAAAATTAATTTAAAGTTTGTATTTTTTTTTTTGTCATTTAAATGTTTGCATATTTTAAAAATATAAAGTTTCTTTTTTTTAAATTTTATTAATTTTATACTTAATAAACAAAAGATATTTTTTTATCATTATATTTTTTCTAAAAATCAATATACTCACTCAGACTCACAATAATAGTCACATGTGATCGAACATGGAGATTATAAAAATATTGTTTTCTTGACTTATTAACCAAAAATCTAAGGATATATAGATAAATTAATAAAGTAGTTGAGAGTAAATTTTAAAAAAATAGTAGGTGAAATATAAGCGTATACATATTTTAAATTAATTAAGTAGTTGAGAGTAGGTTTTAAAAACGAGTTGGTGAAAATATAAGCGTATATATATCTTTAAAAATGAAAACGTATAAATAATTATTTCTTTAAATGAGATGTGATCATTAATATAAAATAACTCCTAAAGAAAAGTGTGACCATTATTATGAAACGGAATGAGAAAAGTGTGACCATTATTATGAAAGGGAATGAGAAGTAAATACTCAATTTATTTCAAAATAATAGGATTTTTTTTAAATGGATGTGTTACTATTCCAAAAAATAAATATTTTTATTTTTTCCCTTTTAAAAAAATTTACTTTTATTTTATTCTCTTAAACATTACTTACAACATTTTATTTTATTTTTCAACATAAAAAATATTTTTACCTTTTATTTTTTTTGTCAAAAAATAATATTTTTTTTAATCTTCTAAAAAGTGAAAGTGTAACTTTTTTTAAATATTCTTGCCGATGATGTATGTATCTATCATTAGTACTCTCTTCATTTTATGATAAGAGCATTCCAATGGTAAGTACAATTCTTACATAGCATGAAATTGTACTTAAGTACACGAGGATGTGAATACAAATCATGTGAGTGAAATTTGAATATCAATACTATATATGATACTAGGTATAAATTCAAAAAGTAAAAAAAGTGGACTCAAATGTTATGTTTTTATTTTTTTATTAATTCCTTTTCAATATATGTATATAAATAAAATGAAAATGTATATAGCGGTGACACCTACACATATATAAATGGGATTATTACAGAAACCTGCACAAGGTTTCGCGTTTTTGGCACTTACCTACCCGACCGGAAAACTGTTACACTCACCTACTTAATCTTTTCTCCGTTTTACACATACCTATTTTTTTTCCGTCTAATATTCCGCTACCTCTATTTTTAATAATTTTTTATGATTAATTACTAAATTACCTTTTCTCATAAATATTTATAAATCACTTTTCATCTTTCCCAAATCACTTTACTAACTTTAAATTCAATTTGCTTTAATAAAAAATGTTATTAATTGGTCAAAATTAAAATAAAAAACTAAAAATAATTCATTAAATAAAAAGAAAAATTAGAACACAGATGAATACATACTAACAGTTAGAATACAGGTGAACAAAAAAACCCAAATTTTCAAGAACAAATAGAGTTTTTGAATTAAAAAAAAAAATAGGGCAATGACTCTCCCGACGATGCTCAACGAGAGGAAGAGATAAATGACATCGACTTTCTCCTCGACGAGAGCAGAAACCTTCAACAGCGTCTAAGGAGGGGGAGAGCGGGCAGCCTCCTCCACCTCCACCAGGTAGAAGGACCTTCCTGGAGTTCTTCTTCGTCGCCCCAACCTCCTCCTTCTCGATCCATCACCACCCCGAAGCCTCCCTACGCCACCGTCTACTTTGATCCGCATTCACTCAACGCCACCAACTTCGGGGGGATCCCTCTCTGCCTCGGCACCTCCGGCGATGCGCGAGGCCGAGCCTTCGCCGGCAAGCTACTTGAGGAAACCCTCGCTCATGACCACCGCGAACCATCACCCGGATCTCTGGCTGCAATTCTCAATGCCTTTTGAATCTGGAGCAGCAAAATCGATTAGGTTTCAGGACGGATGAATCGATGCTAAGGATTCGGAACTGCAAATGTAATTGAAATATTAGGATGAATGGAAGATGTGAATTCTCTATTAGGGTTGTAGCAAGATTGAGTTTTTTTTTATTTTGCCGAGAGAGAATTTGGTAAGAATATTCTCTCGTCCCCAACTATTTTTTGTTTTTTTAATTAAAAAAAAGTAATACTACGTGTTAATACAAAAATACCCTTATAGTCATACTTGTATTTGACTAACCTGCAAGTGAATAACACGCTCCCAGAATATTCTAAAGAATATTCTGATCCGGCAAAAATAGTAAGTTAGTGTCTAACGGTGCAAAGTTGAGGTAGTCGGGTGTCACAGTTTTCCGTTCGGGTGGGTAAGTGTCAAAAACGCGAAACCTTGGGCAGGTTTCTGTAATAACCCCTATATAAATTGTACTTTGCATTGTTTGAGAGTGTATATATAAATTGATAGGTATAATTTACTTTTGACGTGGTCCATGACACAAATTTTTACCCAAAGAGAAGTACACTATTGGAAAAGCTCTAATATAAACACTTTTTTAAGTTAATGTTTTACACTAATAAAATTTTAATTTTGAACTTAAAAATATTTTCATATCCTTGATTTTTGTAATTTTTAACTTAAAAATACATATTTTAATTTTTGTCTAAAATTACATTCATACCTTTTAATCATTTGTTCAAAAATGTTATATTTGTTATAAACTCAAGAGAATTGAGAGAGAATAATATAGTAGAAAGAGAGACAATATGAGAGGAGAATAGAATTGTTATTTCATTCATATGGGGAGACCCCTTTATATAGGATACAAAGTAGGGTTTCTGTCTTGTTCACCAAGAAAAGGTAAACTAGTCCTTCACTAATTAATAATATTTATAACACTCCCCCTTGAATGACTATTTACATGATTGTTGCCTCGTTAAAACATTGTCAGGAAAACCCAGTGGGACAAAACCTCGACGAAGGAAAAAGAGTACAGCTTGCTCCCCCTGATTGTAATCACCGATGATCTTTGACTTTGAAAATAGTTATTGGTGATCAATCCATCTCATTAAAACCTGTAACTAATAAAACCATATAGGAAAAACATAGTTATTCAAATATAAATTTTGGTCTTCAGGACCCAACCTTCGAATTGTTGAGTTTTACATTCATTTGTATTATTGTATATTTTTCGTCCTTCAGGGATATGCCTTTACCAGACATCTATATTGACTAGAGCATTCGAAATTGCTATAACCGGTCGGTAACTCTTCTGGAGTATATTAAATGCGTCTAGTGTTCAATATACATTTCTTGACAAATGAACAATAATGTGAACTTCAATTAACAATCATTTGAACTTCAAGTTCAATATCTCAGTGTATCTCATAAACAAACTCATATGGAACATTCTGATTTCCTCATTAATTATTATCGAGTGATGTACATGCCTCGTTAAAAACCTCGTTATAAAACCTTGTAGGAAAAAATACTCGAGAAAAAGAGTACATGACATTTCACATTTATATTGTGGTGATTGTCACGTTAAAAACCTATAACTAAGAAAACCCTGTGGGAAAAACTTAGTAGAGGGTAAAAGAGTGCAATCACTGGTCTTCAGGATCAATCACTAGTCTTCGGGACCTTGTCTCAATATTAATTTTTGTCCATAATGACATATGTAATATGATATTTTACTTGTTCTGATTTTCATTTCCTTTCATATTAGGAATTTTAAAATACATCCAGAATTTTCATGGTCAAATCATACATTTATGCATATCTATATTTATCGTTGTTGCTGCCATAAATATTAAGTAGCGAAACTTAATGTCATCTTTAAAAATAGTCCTTCTGGGATAATATTTTGAGTTGTGTACTATAGAGTTAAAATATCTCTTTATTTAGCGAGTCATGCTCAACCTCAATTGTTCGTTTCTTATTTTTCGATATTCAATGAGTACTCACATAATAAGTACATTTGTTATAGATTTTCAAAAGATATCCTTCATCGATAATTCATATGTAATCATTGTTTCAACGAGAACAATGATGTTTCACTATAAGTATCATATTAAAAAAAAAAACATTTACTGTTTGAACTTTGCTTCTTCGAGAGCAATCAATAAAAATATTCTTTCAAGAATATTTTGCATTATTTCTTATGAATATCAATATCAATTTTAAATATTTAATGTTTAATTGTTAAACCAGAAACAATTTGATTTGATATTTCTGCGGAAATATCATATCATATCATGATGTTTTCCAAGAACATTTAAAATTTAATTTTGATATTTATTCATGAATATCATATCATAATGTTCTTCGAGAACATTTAAAACTTATTGCTACTACCGGAGCAATTTAATTTGATATTTCAAACTTATTGCTACTACAGGAGCAATTTAATTTGATATTTATCGAACAATATCAAATCATGATTTTCTTCCCGAACATCAATATAATACACTACAAAAAAACCAGGAAACCCCTACGGGGATTCCCTACGGCTTTTTTCCCGTAGGGGTTTCCCTACGGCATTCCCTACGGGGATCATTTTCTGAGTTCCCCTACGGCATTCCCTACGGCCCAGCCATAGGGGTGACTCCTGTAGGGGATCCCCGTAGGGGACTGCGCGCGCATTCGCGCCCTACAAGAGGCCCTACGGGGTCCCCTACGGCTAGGCGTAGGAAAATACTCCCTACGGGCATACCCGTAGGGGAGTAATAAATCTCCTACGGGTAATTTCCCCATAGGGGAATTGTGTTTTTTTTTTAATATTAATTTATATAATAATAAATTAATTAAATGTTATTATAAAATTACGCTAAATTGTTTTAAATGTATTTTTTAAACCACTATTTTACTAAATAATAAAATTACAATTAAAAATTTTTTAAGTTTACGCAATTATGCTAGTCACTTACAATTTTATAAACATAATTTTTGTACAATTTTATAAAGATAAATTTTATAAACATAATTTTTGTAAAATTTTAAATTATCTTTTTTAAAACCACTATTTATATTTATAATTTGATATATACATATATATATATATAATCTTATTATTAGATTTTTACATAATAAATATAAGTTAATGAATACATATATATATTATCTTTTAAAAATTGTACATATAACTCAGATTGCCCAGCGGTTATCTTCCTCATCTTCACTCGTATAACTCAAATCCTGGGTTATGCAATACACATTATTAATTAATACGAAGAGGGTTGGGCTTGGGTCGGGCCTTGGATTGTGGGTTGGGTTGGGGGCCCGAGTAACATATGGGCCACATTTTTGGATAAAAACGTATTCCCTACGGGCCTAGCCGTAGGGAATTCCCCTACGGACCCGGGATGCCGTAGGGTTGGGTTATGCAATACACATTATTAATTAATACGAAGAGGGCTGGGCTTGGGTCGGTTTTTGGATAAAAACGTATTTCCTACGGGTCTAGCCGTAGGGAATTCCTCTACGGGCCCGGGATGCCGTAGGGAACCCCTACGGGGAGAAGGGGAGGCGGAAACGAGTTTCCCAAGGGGCTCCTCTACGGCATGCCCGTAGGGATGGCCCCTACGGCTCCAAAAATCCCGTAGGGGATATGTTCCCTACGAGGAATCCCCTACGGGTGATTCCCGTAGGGGAATGCCAGTTTTTTTTGTAGTGATATTTTAAATCGGAGTATATGTTCTTTAGCAACATTCATGTTAATTGATATATTAAAAATAATTGATTTGATAATACTTCAGGAATATCAATTTTTCATGGGGATTCAAACTCATGTTGCTATCCCAATATTGAAGCAAATAACCATCGGGCTATTCAACAAGATTTGGATTTTTCCTAAAGTTTCACCCACTTTGGAATTCAAAAAATACCTCAATTGATTCATGGGTCGAGTTCGCACATGACTCGATCACGAAAGACTCGCACGATGTTCTTCAGAAACCTTTAATTTTGATATTTCTTCAGGAATATCATATCATCTTCTTCAAGAACATTTAATTTTGATATTTCTTCGGAATATAATATCATAATATTCTTCAGTAATATTAAATTTTTTAATTGATTTACTAGGCATAATTAATTTGATATTACTTCAAGAATATCATATTATAATGTTCTTCAGGAACTTAAACATAATTAATTTGATATTACTTCAAGAATATCAGATTATAATTATTAATTTGATATTACTTCGGAAATATCAGATTATAATGTTCTTCCGGAACATTAGACATTTACTTGCTTGAAGATGAGCAATTTATGAAGAAGTTCATGAATATCAAATTACAATGTTAGACATTTACTTGCTTCAAGATGAGCAATTTATGAAGAAGTTCATGAATATCAAATTACAATGTTCTTCGGGACATTTGATATTACTTCAAAATATCATATTATAATATTTTCAGGAACACGTTATTTTGTGAAGAAGAGGAAAAGAAGTAGATATATTTGTAATTATTAATAAATATAAAATATAAATATAAATTTTTGGTTCGGATTTTGGATGAGTAGAACTTCGATGAAAAACGTTGAGCTTTCTTGCTGATAACGTGTTATAAACTCAAGAGAATTGAGAGAGAATAATATAGTAGTAAGAGAGAAAATATAATATAATTGTTATTTTATTCGAAGACCCCTTTTATATAAGATACAATTTCTGTCTTGTTCACCGAAAAAATAAACTAATCATTCACTAATTAACGATATTTATAACAATATTTTAATTTTTGTCTAAAAAAATACATTTATACCTTTTAATCATTTGTTCAAAAATTAAAAAACATTATACTTCTAAAACGGAGTATCTGTATTGGTTGTCTAGTCATGCCTATCTACTCACTTTCCGCCAGTTGGATTCCGCTTTCCCCCTCACGTGTCACCTTCCGAAACCCTACCCCACCAACACCCACACCCACACCACACCCACCTCCCCCAACACTGTAACTCCACCATCAGAGTTAGTTACATTACCAGAGAGATACACAGAGTGCGACGCAGATTAACAAGTAATTTTTTTTACCGGGTAAAAAAAAAAAAAAGTGCGCGTGTGTTTGGTAGTATTTCATAAGAAGCGAAATCAACGACCTAAACCAAACCTCGCCGGTCCGACTCGGACTCCTTTCTCTCCACCTCAGTTGCTCTTTCTTACCAGGTCAGTCGGCTCTCTTTTTTCTCTTACTAATTCTTATTATTTTTAATATTATTTTCTCTGTTATTTTTGTTTTGCGTTTTGCTTGTATTCATCTATTAGATTTAAGGATGTATGTTGTTGCGACTGAGCTTAATTTTGCGGTACTGGGATTTGGGAATGGGTTCGATACTCGCAATTTGTGATTTTTCCCCTTTAATTATTTGGATGTTTAGCTACTTCGGGGAATGAGAGAATCGTGTTTTTCAAAGGTATAATCGTGCGAAAATTCGTGTGAAACCCTTAAAAATTACAGTAATTGGGAGCGGGCAGCGGATATTGTTAATTTGTTTCATATGGGGAGGATTCTATAAATATCAATTTATAGGATAAGGTGTGTTTTCTAGTCGGCATGCCTTCTATATTTGGGATTACCAATAAGAAACCATTTGATTGACATTTCGGCGGGGGGCTATCACCATTTACCAATGCCCACGAAGGGTATTTTAACCCGTAATATCGGTTATAGAAATTACATCAAAGCCCCCTTGATGTTAGCCAATTTGAAGTGCACCGATGAGCTCATCCACTGTTCATGGACTTCCACTTTACGGTGCTACCCTTGAGGCCTCGACAACTCACTTTGAGTTACGTTTCTATTGTAAATAATGATTATACACCTAACATTATCATACACCAACATTTTGTTAATGTGTGATAAATTTGATTATCTAGCCAGTCTCTGACGAGTCATACATATTTGACATAAATTTGGACCATAATATGTTAGTACTTCATGGATTCTGGAAGGGGGTTCTTGCCTTGGTCAACTCAAAATTACCCTAACATAGTCGGGTGAGGATTAAATAACAGATGAGCAGAGTATAATCAAGTGGGGATTAAGTATTATTAAGAAATTTTGGGTTATTTGATTACCAGATGAGGACTCTACACCCAGGAATTTCTTTCTTTGGACTTAGAGGTTGATGATGTTGTGAGTGAGAGTAACTTTTTAGAGTTTCTCCCATTTGATAATTATAAGACACGAATTAGGAGAATTAGGAGAGTGCCTAATAGTATGAATCAAGAGCCCCAACTTTTCCTAGGGCAAAACACAACATTTTGGAACGTAATGTATATGGGATTAAAAATTATGTGTTACTGTTAGTTGATGCATAGCTCAACAAGTCTTTTGAGACCAGCTGTAACGCTCCAGAAAATTACAAAGTCTTAAAGGAATTGAATATGCTACTCATACCAACAGATACATCTTCTTTTCTGGGCATCCTCCTATAAGAACTCCAAAGTTAAGCGTGCTGACTATGGAAAAATTCTAGGATGGGTGACCTTGGGAAGTGTCTCGGGTGCGCACGAGTTAGGACAAAGAGCGCTGAAATAGACAAGTGTTGGTACAGTGGGCCACAATATCACTCCCGACGGCAATCATTGGTAACCGAGCTGGCCCATTAGGGTCGGGATTCGGCCCTTCAACGGGCTGGGGCGTTACACCAGCTATCATTGCATATGACACATTTTTGGAGTTCATTTGTATTTATGTCATATAGCATTGATGTGCATCTGCCTAGAGAAGGGTGATCATAATATCATAATATTCTATGGACAATTGACCTATAACTATTTCTGCTTGTATCTTGAGGAAGCTTTACTAACCCAAGAATCAGAATGAATATATCCCGGACTAGGCTGAGGTCATCTGCTTCTTTTTTTTTTCTAATTTGGAATTACTTTTACCAAGTGAGGTTGCTGATCATGTTCAAATTTCATTACTGCCAAACTACACAAGCCTAATGTGGATGTTTGATAAGACAGAGTTTGCTTTTGCGGTTTCGTCTATGACGGTGGCATGGAAAAAATATAAATCAGTTTTGCATTTTTAACGGTATATGCTTTACTAACTATTGACCTTTTGCAGTTAATTAGTTTGTCATTACTTGGATATAGTTCTATCATTTTAGCTCCATAAGAGATTACACATCCATGATTTTTGCTTCCATTACTTTTTTCAAGCTGTGATATTTAATTCATTTCGTTATCGTCTGTCTATCCTTATTTGGTCAAATCTTGATTTTTCGGTCGATAAATGGTATATTTATTGGTGTGGAAAAAATGCTCTTACTTTAGCCTTTAGGACATTATTTTGGAAGACTTGGAAATGACATTAATGTCTCTTTAGAAATAGATGATTAAAAAACATATACTTGTTCCACAATTTATAATTTATCCAGTGTTGCGGAAAATTAAATACCTATATCACTCCCAACACGTGAGCATACCAAGCAGATGACTACAGAATACAGATGATTGTGAACATCTGTGTGGGAGATCTAATTGACCAACGTAGGCCTTGAGATTTGAAGATCTTGTCATTGCTCTGGCCTATTGAGTGTTGAATGCTAATTAATGCTGGTGTAAGGGCTAATTTTCCTGGAAGTCAATTCAAATATACATTTGTATTTTGATTCATTTTTGTAAAGCACTATAAAACACTATGTCGAATTTCGTTTATCGCCATCAGAAATCTAGTCATTAACCAGATTGGAACTTTTGCTGTCAACTTTTTCCATCATTCAATCTCATCAGGCGATAGTCCTGATTAACAGTACATATATCCCTGAAACGAAGAATAAGAACTTGAGGAAGAAATTGAATCTGCTGCTTTAATGGGGGCTGGGGAAGAGAGTACTCCTACGAAGTCTTCCAAACCTGCATCCTCAACACACGTACCATATTTTGTTTTACACGCCAAATATCTAATATATCTTCTCTATTTTTTGTGGGCTGAACCCAACTAATTTATTTTCTTGTTAATGGAATTTACAGGAAGCACCCATTACACCTGCTATGCCTGCATATCCTGATTGGTCAAGCTCTGTGCAGGTTTGATATGTTCTGTTGTTGTAAATGCCTTGTTTTTTACGGGAAAAAACAATATTTTTAGTAAAAATATATATATTTATAGAACTTCATATTTCTAGGCTTTTTACGGTGCTGGAGCAGCTCCGGGCCCTTTCTTTGCTTCAACTGTTGCTTCTCCTACTCCCCATCCCTACATGTGGGGAGGCCAGGTGATTTATTTTAGCATATTGATCTTTTCACCTGAATCTTCTGAATATCTTCGGTTTGTTGTGATTTTTTACTTCTTCATGTATCAGTATTTGACATCTTTATTCGAATTCTTTAATACAAAATTTCAGCATCCTCTGATGCCACCTTATGGGACCCCAGTTCCATATCCAGCCTTATATCCTCCCGGGGGAGTTTATGCTCATCCTACTATGGCTACGGTAATCAAGACCTTCAAAAAATTAATAGTATGTATTGATTAAATAAACTCATAAACCAATGTTACGACGCCTGTCATTTATATGATTATCAGCAGCAGTTTTGACCATACAAAAAAAATTGAAACTGAGTTTTTGTTGCTGGAGTTGCCAACGATTTTCATTTAGCTTTTTTTTTTGTGTGTGTGGTCTGTTCTCTTTACTACAGCCGACAGGTGCTGTACACGGAACCACTGAACTGGATGGGAAAACCACTGATGGGAAAGATCACACTCCAAGCAAAAAGACCAAAGGGACCTCAGGAAATCATGACAAGATTAGTGGAAAGACAATAGATGCTGGAACTGCTGCGTCTGGCTCTGGAAATGATGTTGGTACGCAAAGGTGGGTTGAGACAGATTTGATGTCAGAACTTCTAATACATTTATTTTTCATATTCGCCAAGGTTCATTTCATCTTGACATCTACATTCATGCTCTGACCGTAAATTTTGCTCATTGCAGTGGTGAAAGTGGTAGTGAAGGTTCTTCAGATGAAAGTGATGATAACCAAAACCAGGTCATTTGCTCATCTTGTACGGGATTTTAATGTTTTTATTTGATTCGTCTCTTCAATATACGTGAAATACTGCAAATACATGTGAACCTGCTATTTCGCTCATGGGAAATTGTTAGTATTGAATCAATATCTGGTTTTATGTTGTAGGAATCATCCAGGGCCAAGAAAGGAAGTTTTGACCAAATGCTTGCTGAGGGTGAGGATTTTTTTAATGCCCTTGAGCGTAACCTTATTCAATCCAGATTAATGAGTCTGTCGTTGAAATATCATCAGGCGCAAATGCTCAGAATAATGGCGTGGCAACTAATTTCCAGTCTCCAGTACCTGGGAACCCTGTAGTCTCTGTACCCGCAACTAATCTAAATATTGGCATGGATTTGTGGAATGCTCCTCCTGCAGGTTCTGGGGCCATGAAGTCAAGACCAAATCCACCTGGTGTGGGCTCATCTGGCATGAGGAATGATCAGTGGGTTCAGGTTACTTTTTTTTCTCCTTGAGTTGGCATGGTTGATTTCAATATATATAGCTGCAGTTGTTTTATGACCAAATTGTTTCTCAATCATTACTAGCGGTTTTCTGTTTATTTGTTTGTTCTTGTTGTTCTTCCTCACAGTGTGTGTTATTTTAGAGATGCTCCGACACTTACAGTGAAAAAAAATCCATGTTTGATTGTATTGTTTGAAAGAATGCAATAAGTAAATCAAATATGATAATCGTCTCATTGTGGCACATCCAGAAAACTTCTCTAGTTGGGTCGATAGATTGATATGATAATATTTTACACATATTTCTTGTCAGAATATATTTGCGCATTAATAATTTGGGAAATTTGAACAAGAAATTTATAAAAACAAAGCATGTGCAGGTTAGATGTCCATAAAATAAGGAGTTAGTTAATTAGTCACAATGGTGGTATGTTTTCAAATAATGTTTCCCTAGTGCTGATATGGATCAAATCCGCATATGGCTAACTTGATTTCTGCTTGATGTAAGAAATGGGTCCAGATAATTGCCTCATTTAGTCAACTAGTCAACCGGGGCAGAATTTTTTTGGATCCCATGTTGGTCTCTTTCCTTTTATCTCACCATATCCATAAGGACATTTAGTTTGGCTTCTAGAATGATTATATGGTTTAAAATAATGTTTCCCTAGTGCTGATTTTTATCATACTTGACAATAATACAGTACTGTATTAATTATTAAGTGAAATATATCCTAAATTTGAATGAAAGAGTTCTTAGTGATTTTGGAGTTAAATGAATATCAAGTATCATGTTTTGAATCTTTTGATTCCAAATTTGTGATGGACCTGAATTTATAGAATATGATTATATGAAATAGCGTTGGCCTGGGTTGGACTTGGAACAAGTGAACTAGCAAGGGTGCGACTAAATTTCTCTTATTTGAACAAGTGAACAAGCAAGGGTGAACTAGTATAAAGGATTTGGATTAGGAATACAAACACCGATTTTTCCCCAATAAATTCATGCACTGCAAAACCTGTTTGCTGATATACTGTGATTTACTTTCATATTATTTTCATCTTGTTCAAATTGATTAAATAGTTGTAGTTAGTTATGATAGTTTTGGATTTTATTATCTTTTGTGTATAAAATTCGTGGCTGTATTATCGAATTCATCCTTAGTTAAAGGACTTCGAACATTTTGATCTTACAGGATGAGCGTGAATTAAAAAGGCAAAAGAGAAAGCAATCTAATCGGGAGTCTGCTCGGAGATCAAGATTACGGAAACAGGTAAAAATAGGCTTATTAACTAACTCCATATCTACTGTGCTTGATTTTTGAATTTCATGTAGAAGGATGCCCCTCTTATTCCCATTTTTCAGATGATGTAAAAATAAGGGATACTCGTCACCCATAATCTGAATGATGCCCAATGAGGTGCCAAGAAAAAGAAATCGGAGTAGAAAATTGAGTAAAATTCATTATCAAGTAAATGAGAGGCGAAATACAAATACATAAAATTCAAATTTTGTAACAATATCTAAATTTAATTGATTTGGGATATCTAGACATTTATTTTTTGGTCACTAGACTCTAGAGTCTAGAACACATCTCCATGGCTGTTTTGACATAATCGATCGTAGACGACATTTTCTATGGGGAAAAAACATGAAAAAATCTAGACCCTTAATAAGACCATTCATCAGCATATTTACCCAGTAAATATATATATACACATCATTTGCAGGCTGAGTGCGAAGAGCTACAACAGAGGGTGGAAGCATTAAGTAGTGAAAATCTCACTCTCAGAGACGAGTTGAAAAGGATTTCAGAGGAATGTGGGAAACTCACATCTGAAAATAACTCCATAAAGGTTTTTCTGCGCCCCCCCTTTCCCCCACCCCATCATGTGCATTTCTAGCTTTAATCAGCAATGATCAATATATTTTCTTAGGAACTGAGATATCTATATTGCAATTTGGCAGCCGTGATTTACTCTGATTGGTCCTTATTTGCTTTCCATCTCATTACAACAAAAGATCATTTAAAATAATAGATACTCCTAAACCTGTTCTAAATAAACTATATTAGGGATAATTACAAAACCAACCCGAAGGCTTAACTAAATTACAGAAACAAAAAACTTCTTTAGAAAACTACATAAGACAGTCATCAAATACCTTTTACAGTTATACCTCAACTTTCTAAACAATACAAATTATCCCAACTTTTTGTCTTACTTTTTACTCTTAGACCCTTCTTCAGTTTTCCTAAATAATTCAAAGTTGACATCCTCAGCAGCATATTCAGTGAGGTCAATTAACAGTTTGAGCAAAATGTATGATGAAATCAAGCTTCAACTTCAAGTCATCAAGAGTGGTTTTGTAATTTTCTCTAAAGGGTAATATTTGTAATTATCCCTAAAATATGTTTCAAAGATAACTCAGTTTTGAAACTTAATGAAGGGTAATTTTTTACTTTATCCCTGAAATAATAGAAACACGTTAGTCCGGGTGTTGTTACATCCATCGCCTTGCGATCTTTAAGAACATAGCTTTTGTTGTTGAATCAGGAGGAGCTAACCAGGTTGTGTGGACCTGAGGCTGTTGCTAAATTAGAGAACAACTCTTCTAAACGTACTCAGCCTCGTGAGGATGAAGAAGGTGACTGTTAAAAGTTAAAAACAGACTTCTAAACAAGTGTAGATTATGTTGATTGCGACCAATGGAGGATTTGAAGTTGTGGACAAAAATTGTTTTCAAGTTCAACGGGGCCAAGCCGGATAACCGGATAACGATTGTTGTGCCTACTACTAATCCATAACATATAACTTAGTATTATTGTGATATGTATTTAGTCTAACGACATTTAAGTATCTAATTCCATGTTTCTTTTAATTGAGAATTATCATGGCTTCTGTGTGTCAGTTCCAAATGTAATTCTTTTTTGTTTACTACTTTGTGCGGCTGAATTCACTATATATAATTATTGAAAAATGGTTATGCCATATTTGTGGTTGTGCTAGGTCTTCAATGATGCATAAGTTTGTGTTTATTTTGTTTTTAAATTACCCATATATTAAAGTATAAATATTAAATATGATTACTAGTATAATTTTTTTAAATAAATATAATTTAGAATATTACATATATAAATAATTAACAAGCATTCAGATTTTAAATTCTTGACAAAGTTTATAAGCTTTTAAAATTTATTTGGTAATTTTTTTTCAAAGTTTTTTTTATAAATTGGTAAATTTTTCAAAAAAGATTTTATAAATTTTAAAAATAATCCGATTAAAAGAGTTAATAAGATAACTTTTTTTTTAAACAACAACTTATAAACTCTTGTTACTCAAACAATAAAAAAATAAAATATCTCTAAAATTACAAAAATTCCAAATTTATTATTTTATTTATTCAATTTTTTTTATTTTTTTTTATATAACATGTCTTTTTTATAATTTTATTTATATAAAATATTAAATTGTTAAACAAATTAACATATTATTAGTTTACACATCTATTTTATCCAAACAAATTAACAACTTATGCACGTGTGTTTAATTCAACTTTCTATTACTCGAGTAGTGCTCTTTCTACTTAATTTAATGTTTAACATAAACTCATGGTAGATGTAGACATTGATAATTGACAAATAAACATTAAGTGAATTATGTAATTGAAATAGTACAATAAAAAAATCACAATGATATTACAAATAATTCTTTATAGATTACATTTAGTTCAAATAATTCTTTATAGACTACATTTAGTTCGATTTATATTTAATAGAATTGATATTTTTCTTTAAAAAATAGTTTCGTTAATAAAGTCATTATTAATTAAGTCTGATTTATATTTAATATAATAGATATTTTGCGTTAAAAAATAGTTTTGTTAATAAAGTTATTCTCAAATTATACGTATATAAAAGTCTATTAATATTAATATTGAAATAATTAAGTATCATTTCATAGTATAAATCAAATTTACAAACCAATTGGTTCAACAACAATGAGTTTAGTTCCATTTGAAAATTTCATATTAACAAATAAGTAAAAAAATTGACAGTAACTCAAATCAAAATAAAACATGAACATAAAATAAGTAAATAATTAGTTTTTAAAGTTAAAAACATAGTTAAGTACAAATTACAAATTACATAAACAATGATCATTTTTTCATTGGGCATGCATTCTATCACTCGATCAATTGTATGTCATCCTGAATTAATATTGATTGAATAATTGTTATATTTATAAATTTTAATTATTTTTTGTTACTAACTACTTTATGAACGGAAATTTAAACGAAACGTTATTAATAATCTGACAATTCTAATACGGCCACATTGAGTATTGAGTATTGCTTGTCGATCAATTTTTTTTAATGATTGTTTTATTTATTCTTATAAATATAATAATTTACTTTTGCTTTTAAATATAATAATGTCTATTGTTTTATTTATTCTTATAAATATAATAATTTACTTTTGCTTTTAAATATAATAATGTCTGACTTTTTCAACGTTCACATCGGTGATATATTGCGGTGAAAAACTTTTTATTTGATTTACTATATAATTTTTTTTGGTGTTTTAGAATATTTTTGATTTAATATGAGTTTATTGATATTTTTTTAACCTGTAATTTAATTTATCGAGTTTCTTTACATATTTCGTATATTTGCTCAAAAAATAATACACAAAATTTTAAAATGTTTAATTATAATTATAGAAGCAGTATGCAACAGGAATGAGGACATTTTATGGTTCGTCCAATGTTGAATTCTAATTTTAGAAATGGTAGTCAATAGAATTGGGGGAATTTTAGGAAGCTTAGTATAATTTAGTGTATAAAAGGTAATTTGTTAAATAAAGATATTCAATATATAATTTGAGATACAAAATTCAAAATATTCACAAAAAATTCAAGAGTTACATGGAAATTTTGATTAAGCAATCAACAATGTATATTATTTAATTGTACATGAATATAATAATTATTATATAAAAACATCATTTATTATTTATATAAAAAAGGAAGAGAAGAAAAAAAAACATTGTCAATAATAAATCTGATAAAAATGAGACGACATGATTTTATAGCTTTATTATGGTATATTTGGTGGTATAAATAATATTTTTAATAAGCAAAAAACGTGTTAAAAATAAATAAATACATTAAAAATGATTTATTTATTATTTAAAATTTATTAAAGTCAATATTTACTATTATAAATGTATAAATAATATTATCTTTAATAGACGGATTTAAAGGAAATTAAAAAGTAAAAAACGTGTTGAGACTAAAAAATTATTTTTGTAATTTATTACTTTAAAAAACAATTTTAAAAAAAAATTGTATTATTGACTGTTGATTAATTGATTAAATAATTATTTTTGTAATTTATTATTTTAATAAATAATTATTTTGTACAAAAATAATAATGATTGTATTATTGTCTTTTAAATTATTCGGAATAATTATTAAATACAATTTTATTTCATTAACTTAATTAATTATTTTAATTCTATTTGAGTGATATTTTTAAGTAATACAAATACAAATATTGTTCTTAAGTTACAAAATAAACAAAATTAGAATGAAGTTAAATAGAATTATTGTAAATTGTAAGTTTTATAAATTACATTAAATTGAGTAATTTAAATCATAAATAAAATTAACACATACATTTAAATCTCTATAAATTAATACTCGATACATTAATAACCTATTTAAACTAATAGAATCTTTGGGTTCGATTTGGTCTTTTAAATGAAAAAAATACCTCAATAAATTAATAACCTCTATAAATTAATAACATTTCACGGTCCCGAGGCTATTAATTTGTAGAGGTTTTACTGTACTACTCTAATCTTATTAGAAAACATAAACAAAAGTTTGGTTCCATTTAAAACTTGTGCAATCCAATATTTGATCTTTTTTCGTGGACTTCTAATTGTTCGATTTGCAGAGTTTTTTACTTATAAAGAAACCTACAAAATAAACAAAGTCTTTTACTTATAAAAAAACCTACAAAATAAAAAAAAAAAGTAAAAAATACAAAAGTTCTACAAAAAAATAAGGGATAATTGTAGGTTAGTAGTTGAACTATAAGCACTTTTGTATTTTGATTACCCAACTTGCATTCTGTACAACCGAGTAGCTGAACTTTGACGAATTTGCACTTTCGTGCAAAAATGAGTTTTTTTCCGGCGACACGTGAAATTTACGTGATTATGTTCTCCAGGTGTCGCGATTTCAGTAGCTAGAGAAGGGAAATTACTTTAATAACCCTAAGGCTTATTAATTATATTAATTATAAAATCTTATATGGAGTATTAAATTATTAAAACTTATATATTAAATTATTAAATTATTTCTCACTCATCCCCAATTCAATCCACCTGCGCCTACTTCTTCAATCTCGTCTTCGAGAGATCGCTTTCAAATTTAAATTCCAAATTAGTTTTAGTACAATATTTAATTGTGATTCAATGATGAAAACATTTGATTCGTTTTTCAATCGGAATTCGCCGCCGTATCCGAATCGGAAAAATTCGACGATGAAGATCTGGACAAGCTATGCGGCCGGTTTACGGCTTGGTAGATTTTCAGCGCCGGGAAAGTGGAAGACAACTTCGGATCTAAATCGGGCGAGTCGAATTTGAACCCCAATTCGAAGCAGGCGCGGAGCTCTTCGAAGTCATCGTCGGTGACGCTGCGGCCGCGCCTCAGGCGGTGGTTTCTCCGGCGATTCGTCCACGCCTCATCGCGGAGTATATCCGGCGACCACGAGTGCTGCTTGTACAGAGGCGGTTGGCCTCCTCCGAGGCGGAGACGCGGTTCCGCTCTAACATGGATACGACACAGGAAAATGATTTTTTGATTTAACTTTTATTTTCATTTAGTAATGAGGGGAGAAGGAATTTTTTGATTAAACTTTTATTTTTATTTATTAATAAGGGGAGAAGGATTTTTTTTATTGAACTTTTATATTTATTTATTAATAAGTGGAAATGTCAAAATTACCCTCTCTAAGCTGATACAAAAAAATTACTGATCACGTGCATCTCACGTGTGGCCGAAAATCGCTTATTTTTAAATGAAAGTGCAAATTCGTCAAAGTCTCAAAGTTCAGCTACTCGGATGTACAGAATGCAAGTTGGTGATCAAAGTACAAAAGTGCCTATAGTTCAGCTACTAACCTATAATTGGGTGATCAAAGTACAAAAGTGCCTATAGTTCACTACTAACCTACAATTATCCCAAAAAATAACTATTAAAAAGCATAAAAAATCTAAAAAAACATGGAAAAAAAATACGAAAATCATTACCAAATAAATTGTTATATTTACAATACAATTATAATCAACAAAATATCAAAACTAAAATTCGAATTAGTAAAAAATACTTAAAAGCGGCAAAAAGATATAACTATTAATGATCAAATAATAATATCAAAACTAAAATTCGAATTAGTAAAAAATACTTAAAAGCGGCAAAAAATAAAAATATTAATAATTAAACGATAATATTAAAATTAAAATTCGAATATACTTAAATTTGAAGGCTACAAAAAATAAAAACATTAATTATCAAACAATAATTTATAAATTAAAATCGAATTAGTAAAATAATGCTTACAGGCTTCAAAAAATACAAAAAAACAACAAAACTTATATAGACACGGCTTTGAATTATTGATGATTATAGTAATATAAATATTATTGATGATTATAGTAATATAAATAGTAGATAATATCAAATTGATTTAGTTGCTTAAAATAAGGAGTAGATTTATATAATATAAATTAATTAATTAACATTAAATATATTAATAAAAAATGCAAATTCTATCATCATTAATTACGCTAATTAATTTTAGTACTATAAATAAATAGTAGTATAATATAATAAACATAATTAAATAAATAGTAGTATAATATAATAAACAAATGAGATAAATAAGGAAGAAATGTCAATATTTCAAATCAATATTTACTATAATTAAAGGAGATAAATAAGGAAGAAATGTGATATTTAAGATTATAAATGTAAATTATATTATATAAATAAATAAATAATTACGCTAATTAATTAAAAATAATTACGCTAATTAATTATGAACACAAATTTAATATGGTTCTGGATTATTAATAGGTGTGAGCTAATTAATTATGAACACAAATTTAATTTGGTTCTGGATTATTAATAGGTGTGAACACAACAAAATCTAACGAGTAAAAATAGCTGAATTATATATTATAAGGATAAGATAAAGTTTACAAATTTATTTTATCAAAACAATTTAACAATTTAACAATTTATTTATTAAATAAGATATAACAGTTTATAAACTTTTAAAACAATTTTTAAGACATACTTCCTCTTTCCCAAAGCTATGCACGTTGACTTTTTTATGATAAACAATATAGAAAAATTATGAAAAAATTACTAAAATAAAATTTAACTATTAAATATTATTTTAATATTTTTTCATAATTTTATTATACTGTTTATTATAATTAATAAGCTCATTCCAAGTAATAATAAATAAAAAAAGTAGTAATAATGTAATGTGAAATTCATATTAATTTTATCTTGATCATTATTAATATATTTTAAAATTATAAAAAGCAGTTTTTATTTTAATTCAATACAACAAAAAAATTACAACCACGTACTTACAGAAATCAAAAGCTTTCAATTCTACATTAACAACAAAGTATTGTACTAATATTACACCAGAAAATGAATACAAATATTATTATTAAAAAAAACATTATCCATCTAATTGAACCTCAACATGATTACATGAACTACATACAGATGATTAACCAGTCAGCACACAATATATAGTTTACAAATACCAATTTTCATTAATCACGCGATTAATTGAGATTAGATTAAAATATGTTTTCCCCGCTTAATACCTCCATGCTGACGTGGCAACAAGTGGCCTATCATGCCAGCAAAGCAGCATCTCCGCCTGTCGTTTGGCCACGTGGAACCCTCTAATTTGCACTCTCCTGAGTAAGCACACTGCCTGAAACTCGGAAAACTGGCTAAGCCCCACCTGCCTCAGCCCCGCCGCCGCCAGCGCCTCTCTCCACCCCATCCCTCGCCGCCCTCCGGCAGCCTCCACCACCTCCGCAATCTTCGGATACACCACGAACGTCTCGATTTTTCTCGTCCAATCCCCGCCGTTAAAGTTAGCGGCCTCCAGAGATTCAAGCAGCGTGGAGTAAAACTCCAACCCATCAATAACCGCCTGCCTGTACGACGCCGTCCCGTACCCGATCTGCCCCTCGGCGTCCACGTGCACCACCACGTGCGGCGAAATTCGCCGGAGATCGCTCAGGAACCCCGCCCCCACGTGCCCGAATATCGCCGGAGACAGGACAACCGCCACCCTCTCGCCGTCCGCGAATTTGAACGCCTCGAACGATAAATACTCGAAGGTACGAATCAGAACGAATTCGATGTCAAACCTCACATTCAGATCTCGCGCGAACACGGCCAGATTCTCCCCGACGAGCCGCGACTCCGCCGCGTACCCCTCCTGAACGACCGCCGACACGCGGAGCGACGGCGGCGGCTGCGCTGCGTCCTGGCGAGATCCGGCTCGCTCGGCGAGATCCTTCATGAACGAAGCCCAGTGGCCGCCGAGCCCGACGTCGAAGTCGATGACGTGGACGCGGTCGTAGCCGCCGTCCAGGGCCTCGAGCACCGCCTGGTTCGCCGCGAAGCCGGCGAACATCGGGATCGGGGAGACGCTGGAGAACGTTTTCTGAGCCTTGATGGTCTGAACGATCTCGAAGGTGTCCGCGGCGCGGTGGGCGGGCCGGGCCGAGCCGGTGGTGAGCAGGGACTGGAGAGCTTCCTTGAAATAGAAAGCGGCTCGCTGGAGTGGCTTCCCGGCGGGAGATCCGAGCCGCTGATTGAGCCGCGCCAGTATCTCGTGCCCTAGCTGGAGCGAGTTGGTCTCGAGGCACTCGGCGAGTCGAATCAGCTCGTCGACGTAATCGAAATTATCGAAGGAATCGGCGCAATTGAAATTAGGGTTGATGTTGATAGGTGGAGGAGGAGGGGGAGGAGTGTAAGCAGGGATTTCAGAGTGAAGGCCGCCGTAATCAAACCAACTATTTGGGGGAAACTCAGAGAGATTATTATTAATAATATTATTATTGTTGTTGTTATCGGTAATCGGGATATCGGAGAAGTCATCGGAATCTACGAGTTCAGAAAAGGGTTTAGTAGGATCGTCGTCCTGGAAACTCCACTCTCTCATAAGAGAATCGAAATCGTCCGATTGGGAATCGAGAAGAGTGATGGAATCGGGATTTGGATGAGTAACCGGGCTCGGGCTTCTGCGGAGGTCGAGGACGGAATTGGGCTCGCTGATAATCTGAATAATGTTGGTAGTGGGAAATGGGACCTTCATTTTCTATTTCATTAAGGACAAAGAAAGAGGAGAGCAAAGGAAGGATTCCCCACTATCTCCAATTTGGGCTAATATAAATTGGGCGGGAGGAGTAATATATAGTAGTAGTATACTTCATCCCATCTATTTCTAACAAATTGTCAATTTATTTATTTTTAAATAAAAAAGATATATGATTATTTATTCGAGACAAAAATAGTACTTCTTCCATTTTATAATAACGTGATTACATTTCACAATAATAAGAGACTTTTAAAAAAGAAAATTAATATTTTTATTTTTTCACTTTAAAATATAATTTTATCTTTATTTTATCATCTACTCTTTCAAATTTAAAATATAATTTTATCCTTATTTTATCATCTACTCTTTCAAAATTACTCGCAATTAGTTTATTTTTTAACTTAAAAATACATTTATACCCTTTACTTTTTGTCAAAATTGACATTTTTTTAATTTCCGTGTCCGAAGAAATGATCTTATATTTAAGAAACGAATGGAGTATATATATATATTTTCTGCATCCCAAACTAATGATCACAATTTTTTATAATTTGTAAAAAAAATGTGAATATTGATGTGAGACAAATGTAATATATGTATATATAGTATTTTACTTTATATGGTTTGACCAAAGTCTATTTCATTGGAGCGATCGAATTTTTTTCGTTTAATGATAATAGTACAGTATATACAATTTAGAAATATGTATTGAAGTGATCGAAAATTTTAAGATATGGAGATTTGTATGCATGTATACCAAATGTTTGTCGGTTAACGTGTCGTGTTGAACATATGATTATTGTCTTTGTTATGCTTTTTTATCTTGAGAAACATGATGGCATGGTCCATGAACATTAATAAAAGAAAGATTGATTGTTGAAGAAAGCTTGGTGATGAAGCTTTTGGAGGAGAGACTAACTTTACTTTCTTAGATTCTCACCTTTCAATCGTTGGCCGATTTTTGGCTTTTGGTTTTTGCGATCACTTTTGGCTTCATTTTACAATTTCACCCTTTGCTGCAAATTGTAGTAGTAATTGTTTAAACCGAGATTATTCATCTCTCACAATTTAAATTGAATTATAATTGATTAAATTACAAATGCCTTGTTCGGAATTTCAAACCTCAATTTTCGGTTTAACTTTATTTCACTATACATTCGAGTTATTGAAATAAATTCATAATAAAATGTTATGCCCCTATTCTTATATGACTATGCATGACTCATTTCGACGTACAATGCACACATCATGAACTTGTTCTTGACTTCTCGTTACAGCGTCAATTTTCAACAAATGTTTATTTACAAAGTTTATTCAATGTTTTAGTGTGAAACTATTGTTCTAAAATTGCTGCAACATCAAGATTTTCCTTTTCTAACAAACTAACTCATCAACAAAATCCTTAAAAGGGTAGTCTACAAAATAAAAGTGGTACAGTATTTAGCTTTAGGTAAGGTGGGTGCGATCATGAGTGACAAAAGATGAGAGCCCATAGTTGGAGTGGAAAAACAACTTTTTATGTTGTAAAAAAAAAGGGGGGCTACTGGGGACTGACAATAATGTTAGAAAATCACACAAGTGAATAACTGAAATAGGCTTTGTTATTTTTTCTCACTAAATCAAATTAAAAATTAATAATATAAAGTTTTATCTTTTTCTCTTTATGACTACTAAAAGCAGAGAAGATGTGAGAAAGTAGCCAATATGGTGATAGTGAAATGGCTTTTTAATTTTCTTTTTATTTAAAAAATATTACTACTATTTATCATTATAATATTATTTTTATGGTTGTTCACTAATTTAATAAAAGTATACTCCATCAATTCTATAAAATTTAAAACACTTCGTTTATAAAATGTTGAATTTTTTATAGGACGGAAAATTAGAGACGATAATAGATAGTACTAGTTAAATAACAAAATAGCAATAATTATTCACTCATTTCGATATTTTTTTGGTGTAAGTTATATTGCTTTGCTTTTAATACGTCAATTCATGTATTACTATATGGTCCTCCATGGAATATATTTAGTGACTCGTGAATACTGAATACCTGATCCATTCAACACTCACATATAATATAATGTGGTCCGGGTGAAACCAAGAGATAACAACCATAGTTGTTGATCTACTTTTGAGCTATATTTCGTCTACATTCAAAGTACGACGACAAATAATGCAGTAGCAATGTCTCACAACGGCACTAATAGTTTGAAGATATATATAGCAAAACATAAACGATCCAAAATCAAAAGCTTCCGGGCCTCAAACCAAACCAAAGACTAACAAGAACAAAAATTACGCTGTCTTCATTTCCAGTGTATCGTTCCATGTCCAACAAGGCAACACTAATCAATAAACAAAGCGATCATACCTGGTTCTTTGAATCTAAGGAAAAATTTAGGTGATCAAACAAAACATTCTCCAACAAAATCATGTTCTTGTCCCACCTTAATTTTCCATATTGTCCTCTTTTTTCTCAGGGCATAGAGACGAAATATGGCCACGTTTTCCACACTCGTAGCATGTCCGTCTCCGTATTTTTGAACTGACAACATCATTGCCACTTGTCTCAATGCTAGTATTAACAGCATTTGCATTAGCTTGAGTTACAACATTTCCCTTGTTCGGCACTGGACGACTTATTCTCATCTGTTCCGATTTCAATGGTGTGTTCATAGAGGTGTCCCCAAAATCCACATGGCCGTATCCCTTGAACTCTCTCGTCTCTTTATCTACACCAAACCAAACGATTTTCAATAAAACGAAGTTAGACTCGGACCAGATTTCCTCATTTAGTGTGTATATTTAACTTTTAAAATACAAGAGTCTAAGATTTCATCATTATAAATGGTTTTAATTTTTTCAAAGATGGAACAGATTGGAGCTTCATTACAAAATCCATTTTAAACAAAAAAATTGCCAATATTGAATACAAAATCCCTTTTAAAAAAACAATTGCCGAGGAAGTCAATTTCTTATCATGATCAACCTATTAGCATGCGTCTTCTATGCCATAAGGTAAGCAACATATAAGTCTCAAATTTATAATATACTTTCTCAGTCCCACAAAGGATAGTCCTCTTTCATTGAATTGAGTAGTTAAAATATTAGTCTTCGTATAAATTCTAATTTAATTTGTATTGTTATCAACAAAAAGTGAGCAATTATCACAACGATGTAGTAGTTAACAAGTTAAAGGGTATATATGAAAACGGTCAGTTCAATATCACAACAGAATTTATGTTTTTATTACATTTTCCCAAATAATTTAACAAACGGCATCTTTGTGGAATGCAGGGAGCACATGATTATCATTATTATTATTATCATCTTGCACGATCATATGTTGTATTCACTACTCACAAGCATCTTATAGGATCGCGGAACTCAAAAGTAATCTGCCAAAACTATTCAAACCCAAAGACTCATTTTGCTGCTAAAGACCAACAAAAAAGAAAACTATACTTCGTGCAAATGTATCTATAAGAGACTCTAGTTGTCATTAAACCATTTAAACCATGCACCAAAATCAGATGATCAAATAAATAACCAATAAAATTAAGCCGCACCTGGATTTGTTGATTCATCAGTTTTTTTCTTCGGACATAAAGACGAAATATGTCCACGTTCTCCGCACTCATAACATGTTCGTCTACGTATTTTTGCACTAACAACATCAGCATTTTCCTCACTGCTAATATCCACTTTCAAACTACCAGCATTCGGATTCACTTGAGTGCCAACAACTGCACTTAGTTGGTCAACCTTGGGGTCTGTTATAAAATTGTTCACAACATTTCCCTTGTTCGGCACTGGACAGCAAAAATAAAAGGAAGTTACACTCAGACCAGATTTCTTCATTTACAGTGTATATTTATCTTTTAAAATATAAGACTCTAAATTTTCATCATTATAAATGGTTTGTAATTTTTCAAAGGATGAAACAGATTGTAGTTGATTACCAAAATCCATTTGAACAAATCAATTGCAAGTCAATTTTTTATCTAGATAAGAGAGAGACTTGTATCATGATCAACCTTTTAGCATGCGTCTTCTACGCCATAAGGTGTAAGTCTCAAATTTATAATGTACTCTCTCGGTCACACAAAGGATATAGTCCTCTTTCAGTGAATTGAGTAGTTAAAACATTAAGCTTCTTATACACACTACTTTCATTTGCATGGTTATCAACAAAAAAAGAGCCATAATCATAAAGGCGCAATAGTTATCAAATTAAAGGGTATGTAGGAAAATGCTCAATTTACTATCATAACAACATTCATCTATATTTTTATTACATGTACCCACATGATGCAACACATTATCTGTGAAATGGAAGGAGCACGTTATTTTTATAATCATCGTGCAAGATCATTTGTTGTATTAAAAAACATCTTATAGGATCACGGAACTCAAAAGATATCAGCCAAAACTATGCAAACCCAAAGACTCAATTTGCCAAAAAGACCAACAGAAAGAAAATCAACTTAGTTCAAATGTATCTATAAGAGACTCTGGTTTAAATTGAAGTTTAAACTTTAAACCATTTAAACCAAACACCAAAATCAGATAATCAAAGTAATAACCAATAAAATTAAGCCACACCTGGATTTGTTAAGTTGTCAGCTTTATTCTTCGGACATAAAGACGAAATATGCCCACGTTCTCCACACTCATAACATGTTCGTCTCCGTATTTTTGCACTAACACCATCATCATTTGCCTCACTGCTAATATTAACTTCCGCACTAAAAGCATTCGCCTCAATTTTCGCAGTAATTTGAGTTTCATCAACTGCACTGACTTGATAATCTTTGGGGGGCGTTTTAAAACTTGTCACAACAGTTCCCTTTGTAGGCACAGCATAGCTAATTCTCACGGGTCTCCCGCACACTACATTCTGATCCAATTTCAGTGCCTTGTTCAGAGAGACGGTGTCCCCAAAATCCACATGGGCATATCCCTTGAACTCCCCTGTTTCTTTATTCTCACCAAATCTTACAGATTGAATAGTGCAATCAGCAAAAAGATTCTTCAAATCATCCTCGGTCACGTCCCACGACAAATTACCAACGTATATTCTATTATAGCCTTCTATAAGGGTAGGGGAGAAGTTGGGCGATTTGCTTACTTTAGATGACTTGTACGGTAGAATTTTGAGGAAAAAACCACCCCTGAAAAATTGTAAGGAAACACAGTCATGATAATGGAGAATGGGAGGCTTCGTAAAATGTTCATGGAGTCATTTTCGAATCTTTTTTATTTCAATTTCCCACTATTCAGTAAGATTAAGTTATGTTTGTTAGTTAGCTTTTAAAAAGAAATTGGAGATTCAAACAGCTTACCAATCAGATTCCTATAACTACTATATATATATATATATATATATATATATATATATATATATATATGAAAACACAGTTTAATTAAACAATTTAATATATCATTCAGGCAACTTACCAGACATATTGTCATTTTTACAATAAAACCACTAACTTCTCAAGGTTCATTTACAAAACTAGAAATTGGGAATTCCAATAGAAACAATTGTATGCATGGCCTTAAGTTTTGAAGTAAGAGAAGCTTACATATCAGAACCGTCAAGTCCTAATCCTCTCTTAGCTGCTGCTTCAGTCTGCAAAAATAATAATATATTATACATGGCTCTATTTTAATTTGATGCAGTAATTATGCATTGAGTGGCAAGTTTCAAACTAAGCATAAAAAAATGTCATCCAGGATAAAACCATCATGTTAGTTATTGACAATTTTCACCATAATGTTAGTTATTTCAATTGTCAGTCACTTCCAACTTTCTAGGATGCTACTGATTAAGTATCAGAGTTTAAATGAGCTAGTGATCATAATTTTTAATCAACCTGCAGTGGAAGTTCCAACTTTTTTTATTTGAAAAGATTTATACTTACTCAAATCAACAAATATTATATGGGCAAAAAAAACCTACTAAAAAATACTAGCTCGATCTTATACCTACAAATTAATAAATTAAAAATATTACTATATGGACATGCAAATCAAAATCATACTCCGGACATGCAAATAACCTACCTTGAAAGTGACCATAGCAATTCCTCTGAACTTTCCAGTGTCTGGAAAAGTCAGACAATCAATCTCAGTAATGGTACCACAGCTTTCAAAGTAACTCCTAATATCATCCTCAGTGGAGTAGAATGGAATGCCTCCAACATATATTTTGTCAGACACTTCTACATCTTTTCTGTAAGACACAAGGAGACATGCAATAAAATCAAATAATTGAGATATATCGAAAAATCACGTTGTTTACAATGTAAACAACCTTTGTCAAAGTTTCACCTAAATTTTATTAATATAAGGCTTTCCAGGAAGAGTCACAAAAGAACATACAAGCATCACTATACATGAATCTTCATAAAATTTTGACAAAGTGGAAGTCTCTCTCACATTCCAAACTACACAAGATCTTACGTAAAGTCATAAAGTACATTTACCTTCCTAGGATCTCAACTAAATTATAATTATAATTTCAAGTGTGTAACCCACAAATATAGAACAAGATACCATAGTAAGCAAAATAAAAACTCACGTGGCAAGAATTTCACCCAGAAGACTACAACATCCTTACCAAAATAAAATAATACTATTAATGTGTGTATTGATAAGACCATTCACTATTTCTTGAAGCCCAATCTCCCCCTCGGATAACCATATAGCCAAGGGATATCATGAACCAGAATAGTAGAGCTTTATTACGTATAATAATACATCAACTACACATTCACTTGTCCTATAGTCCTAATTATGACATAGGCAAACATGGCAACAGTTCACTAACAAATGAATCAGCACAAAATATCATTCTTTAGTAATATAAAAAATAAAATTGAATCACATACGACATACCTTTCAGTGCTCTCATATGTCATGGACACAAGTTGCTCTCCAGTAGCTCCAGTCTCATTCTGTTCAACCCTTTCTTCCTTGACTTCACCAATTTTAGCCTGCTTCTTAGTTTTCTTCTTCATTTCATTCTTCATCCTAATCTTTCCAATCTTCATTCTTTCCAACTTCCTTGCATCCCTCTCCATCTTTAGTCTTTCTTGCTCACTTTTATCTCTTTTATCCCACCTTGGTTTTAATCTTATTTTCACCTTTGGCTTATTCTCCACCAATTCCACTGAAGCTTCGCTTTCATCTCTCTTCCTTTTCTTTATTTCCTTTACCTCCTCTGCATCCGACTCTGAATGGTTGTGTTTCTTTGCCTCGGTATCACCACCAACCTCTCCCTTTTCAATGTTGTCCAAACTCTCTTTTGGTGCCCTTTGTCTCCGTATTACTCTTTTAGACAGTCTGGGCTTTTGGGACACTGGACTCAGAATAGCCCTCAGATCAGGGGAAGCATTAGAATACACATCTTGTGAGTTTCCTGGATTCTTCTCAGCTTCTGAGACAACTATAATCTCAGCTTTAATGGCTCTTAGCCTTTGTTTAACCTTCTTGTTTGATAGAACCATTCTCTTTTATTCTTCCTTTTTTCCTTACGGAAATCCAAGAAAATCTGAAACAAGATATGTGAATTTCAGGTTTCAGACCAACAGGGCAATCGATCTTCAGAGAAACGAGACTCCAAAACAATGAAAATAACAATGTTTGAACAAGAGGTTCAATAATCAGAAAAGATGATGAGGGACAGCATTAAAACCTAAAAGTCACTGTTTCCATGTTCGAACAAATATATTGAATATGCAGTTCACAGCCCTCAGAAAATTGATTTCATCAACAACAAAAATAATACTAATATAAAAATGAAAATTACAATGCAATAGCATCTCGAATTTCATCTCTAGCTCTTTCTTTCTGAAATCGCAAACCTCGTAATTTCCCATTCACTAATACAACGCGCGAACTGAATATTGTATTATATTAGCGAGACGAAAAAAGGGATAACAGTGATCGTACCGGTAAATTTTGGAAAAAGGGCTGCCGCCGTGAATACCCAATCCGCCGCAGCCAAGAGCTCTGTGAATCTCTCGCTCTCTATCGTCTCCAAAAGTTTACCTAATAGAGGGTTTGCGGCGGAGGGCTTTTAGTACACGAATAATTTTTGTTTTGTTTTAATTTTGTGATTTATTAATTACTATCAATTTATACCGAGATAAAAAATTTATTGGTCTCATAAATGTTGTCTTTTTTGGATTTAGTGCCACGTACATATGCGTTTTCAATTTAGTCCCAAATAAGTCAAATTGAGTATCAATTTAATCCTTTTTGGCCGAAAAATTCAATTTCAGCCGAAATGTGCCCACGTGATTTGAGGGCCGACGATAGATGCTGACTCAACCACGTGTCAGCATCTCATTGGTCAACAACTTAAAAATAAAATACAAACTTAAATACATAAATACTTTAATATTTGGATTTGAAAAAAAATCTAAATACAGAACAAATACACATTATATACTGTAAATTAAAAAAAACAAAAAAAAAATGCATAAATGGAGGGCACGAAGGATTCGTTGTGCCGTCGTGCCCCAGTACCCGGATTCGTTTGCGGCCAGAGGTTTCACAATTAACATAGACCCCAACGTGATTAGAACTGATATCGTTCAGATCTTGGTTCTGGAAGACGTCGAAATCGACGACGAACAGGCGGTTTTTAGGGTTTCCGTCGTTGGCGGAATTCGTCAAGCCGAGGCGATTAGCCGGAGCGGCGCCATCGATTCCGGCAGCGGGGACGAAGATGAAGGCCATGCCGTGGCCGAGGAGGTGGGTTTTGTGCGTCGACGGTGTGATTGAGAACACAAATTCCGTCGAGAAGGACTGGATGTGTTTAGTGTGTGGTGATAACTTGAAGGAAATCGGGTTGGGCAAGAGAGCCCTGCCGACGGCGAAAGCGGCGGTGCTGTTCGTGAGAAGGAGCGCCGAATTTTTTTTTTAATTCAGTATATAAATAAAACGTATTTGTTATGTATTTAGATTTTTTTTAAATCCAATATTAAAGTATTTACGTATTCAAGTTTAATTTTTTTTTTTTTTAAGTCTGATCGCCAATGGTCTGCTGACACGTGTCGCTGAGTCAGCAGCCATGGCCGGTCTTTAGAGCACGTGCAGGTCACGTGGGCACATTTCGGCTGAAATTGAATTTTCCGGCCAAAAAAGATTAAATTGAAACTCAATTCGACTTATTTGGGACTAAATTGAAAACGCGTATGTACGTGGGACTAAATCGAAAAAAGACAATATTTATAAGACCAATAAAATATTTATCTCATTTATACCTTTCTCCCAATTTAAAATGCACATCGTGCGCTCTGGTCAACCGAGATATAATTCTCTTTAGAGTTTTTTTTTTCTAATTTTTTATTATCCTCACTTTCTCTTTTCTCAGCAAAACACACTCGCACACACCGACGCTGCTACCGTCGCGATTCACCAATCAGCGGCTCACTCTTTAGCTTCCTCCCAAAATTCATCTGATTTGTCGTCTCCAATGTCGATGTGATCCCCCTCTCATCGGCGCCACAACCTAAATCTGCTGGTGGAAGCGATCCACCAAGTAACCGCGGGCTCCGCTTTCGGTGTACCCTACATTCAGCCTCGTGTCACGATACGCCGGAGGAGGAGAAAATGGAGAGGATCGAGAGCCCAAACTTTAGGATCTTAGATGATGAGTTTCTTCTAGTAGTGAGTATTGTGTTTATTTATTCATACTGTATTACAATATTTATCATAGATTTTTTTTTGTATTAAATCGATCTGCTCTTGATTTATTATTGCTTCAAGATCAATGAAGAAATCAATATTTTGTTACATGAATTTTTTCCGTTTATTGAGTTCTGATTTGTGAAGAGTTCATTTGCACTACTGATTTTTCATAATTTTAAGTTCAAATTTCAATATTTTTGTTGAAGTTTTATGTACAAGATTGTAGCATTTGAGTTACTGCTATTTATTTCGGCTGCAAACTTCATTTCACTCAATCATGCATGATTCTTGGAGACACTGATATTGCCTTTCGAGAACAGAATGCATCTATCTAAGGTATGTGTCTTGAACACATGAAGGAGATAGATATGGACAAAGCAGATTCTTACACTTCGAGTGTAAAGGGCTTTGTAAATGCGGTGTTATAAAACAAGAACCTGATATCAACTATGCGTTTAGCGTAGTGGGAGGATATCAAAGTAATCTGGATAAGAAATATTCGAATGCTGTAAAAGTACTTGGAAGTACAGGATTACTGGCAATACGAAATCTTCTTAGATTACGCTTTCTCAGATAAAAATCAGAGAAAGGACCAGTGTAAGTCGATATCAGGCTATGTGTTCACTTTTAGAAGAGGTGGAACCTAAGAAACCGAATAGCAGCCTCAGAGGCAGCGGAAGTTTTGGTTAGGTTCCGGAATGACCTCTGAACTTGGATATGACTCTTGGTTCACCAAAGGCTATGTACATAGCGGTGCATGGTGAACTGGAAGAAGTCATAAGTTCAAAAGATGATGATAACACATAGAGCAAGTACCACCTGATACGAATCATCGTCAGAGAGACGACGCAGTAGTCACCAAGATAACTTCAGAGCGGCAACCTAGATTGCTCATTCACATAATACTTCTGGGAAGTATAACTTAAGCACGTGATGAGTATGGGAGTCGGGAGTTTGGAGGAAATGACTAGACCTTAGTACAAGTGGGAGATTGTTGGAGTTGTGTACTTAATGTCTAGATTTAAGTATCGGTAAACTCCCTGTCATAGCATTTAATCTATTTAATTAATAAACAATTATTTGCATTTAATTAATTATGCAAAATATAGTTCTGGATTTTATACGTTGTAGTTAGTATGGTGTTGCATGGGCACACAGAAGATCATACTATCGGTTACTCGTATTTAATCGAACAGTTGCTCACGACCTAGATGGACACGAACTAATCCATCGGTATAGTCGTTGTGTGAGAGAGAAAATAATTTATCTTAATTATTTTATCACACTTGTACACTTGGTGTATTGGGCGGATCAGCTTGAGATTCATCGATTAGGATTGCCGGCGATAATCGATTCGAGTCTCAGTGTATTTTATTCTTAATCCCCGAAACTATTGCGGGTGTGTATATTTAATATAAGTGACTTTGATTTACCAAAGGAATTAACCGGTTTGATAATTGGGTTAATTACCGGTTAAGTTGGGTCACTATATTTTATATATGGCATGCCGTGAATACTTGACGGGAAAGTGTATCCCGTAAGGGTTGATAATATCCCCGAGATGAGTTCATAAGGAATTATTATGTAAACCCTGCAGGTGGATTTAATCCGCATAATAATTAAGGTTGAATGGTACTAGTCTCGGATATAAGAGATGAATAATATTTATTGAGCAATAAATAAATTTATTCATGGATATTTAAATCTTAAATACACGGAATATATAATACTACCGGAGAAATATTATTTGATATAATATGGAATAATATTGGGAGTGCAATTTTATTTATATAGTGGAAAATAAATAAAATTTAATATTGATAAGGATTAATGGATTTGGGTTGGACCCAATTTAATCTTCAATATTTAGAAGCCCAATATTTATTCTCCTTATGATCCCCTACGTAGCCTATATAAGCACTACATGGTCTTCACTTTTCATAACACAATTAATTGACCTACGCCAATCATAAAGTCTTGAGAGTGAGGAAGATCCATAGGAGTTCGATAGATCGTCGCCCACACGACGTTCGAACGAGGTGCAAGGAATACGTGGGAAGATCGCAAGGTCATCAAAGGTGTTTGATTTCGTTTCTCCGTACAACGAATCGAAGGTAAAATCATAAACCCTCTTTTATGATTTCGTGTGAATTAATCGTAGTAAATACATGAACACACGATCCGGATAAACGTACGAACTTCGGGGACGGGGATTCGAGATCCCCGGCGAAGATCGAAGGACCCTCGGCTTGGAGCCGAGGGGGCGATCGAACCCTAGGGTTCGATCGCGGCGCGCGGACGGAGGAGCCCCGGCTGGACCGCCGGGGCAAGCGATCGACCGTGAGTCGATCGCGGGGAGACCGCCGTGGGCTGGAGCCACGGCAGCTGGTCCCCCCAGCCCCCTCGACCGGCGGCCAGGCGCGACGGAGGAGCCCCGGCTGGAGCCGGGGCATGCGATCGACCGTGAGGTCGATCGCGGGGAAAGCCGCGGCTGGAGCCGCGGCGGGTCAGCTGGAGGCTGACCGCCCCTCCTCCGGCGATGGTGGTGAGTCGCCGGACTCACCACCGGGGGCTGCTGGGCAGCCCCAGCGATCGCAAGTGCGCGATCGCGAGCCCCTCGCGGCGGGGGCTCGGCTAGGGTTTTGCTGCGGCTTGTCCGCGGTGGAGCTCTCGTCGGGCCCGGTTCCGTCGTACGGTGGTTCGCGTTCATGGATCCGAATCGTGGGAGAAAATCGGCTGGGGGCGGGCTGCGTGTCTTCGGGCGCGTAGTCTCCAAAGGTCGGACTCCTGCGGATGAGTCGGGGATCCAATCTCCGGCGATGAAGGATTTCGTTCGGGTTATTATCTTCCGCAATATTAATAGCCCGGGATATCGATTTCCAACAAATGGTATCAGAGCGTTTGGTTTCGTGTTCATGTATATGCTCGATTATTGTTCTACCATGCAGAATCTCCGGCTATCATGGTTGGATTTAATTAATTATTGTTTATTAATTAATTATCATGATTATTAAACTCTCGGACATGTCGAGATTCGTTTTGTGTGGATGAATGTTTGTAATAGTAAAAATTCGGGGGTTGACCGAATTTAGGATTTATTATTACGTTCTTTACTTTCCGGAAAATGTATAGGGTCGATTTCATGTATAGAATCGATACCGGATAATTGTAATTTAAATTTTGTAATTTTAATTACGTTGGTTCGATGATGAGACGATCGCCGGAAGACGAAGACGTGTGACGAAGACGAAGAGGACGAAAAACCGGGGGGGGGGGGGGGGGTCGATCATCCCCATGATCGATCCCCATGAGGATCGATCGACCCCATCCCGGGGGCTGCCCGCTAGGGCTTCTAGCCACGCCGGCCACCGGTTGTGGTGGCGCGTGGGCTGGGGGCGGCGGTAGTGGTGGTCCCGGGCGGTGAAGGTCGACGGTGGGGATGGCGTGGGATCTCCCAATCTCATGCTATTCCTACCAAGATCCACTTTCCCAATTAATTCGGATTTTTCCTATTTGAGTACTTTCTTGGAAACTCTCATGGTTTAGGAAAAGAATTAATTTAAATTAATTTTATTTTCTATTGATTTATTTCCTTCATGGAAATATTCATAGATTAGAAATTTAATTAATTTAGTACTAAATTTATTTTTCCTATTTGATTATTCCTACTCTTGGGAATATTCATGGATTAGGAATAAAAATAAATTTGGAAAGTAGTAAGTCCTAATTTATTTTTCCTTGTTCTATTATAGATATCGTCTAGAGTATTCCAAATTTTATTTGGATAGATTATTCTAGAGATTTAATAGAACTAGATAGGAAAATGAATAAATAAAAATATTAATAATATTTAATTTTATTTTTGATATATTCGATTGACTTAATTTTCGAATTAAGTAACTTTTGGATTAATTGAAAATAAATAGATTTAAATATTAGAGATTAATATTCTCGTCACATGGAGCATTCAAGAACGAAGACTGAAGACTAGAAGATGCGTACGGAGATGGGATAAAGCCATGATAGTCGGAAAATAATTTTCTAGCATTATTTTGACTATGTGATACTATGTGCTTTATTGCTTGTATGCATGCTATATGTGTTTATTTTATGCACTAGATAGCGTATCCCTATTATTATGAAAAGCTAAGTGGGAGAGGGGATGGAAACATTCCCATGGTCTCCATTGCTGTTCTCTTGGTGACTCTTATGGACTTTCGAAGTTCGTATAGACGAGTCATTGGAGGAGAATTCTTGTAATTCCTTTTACAAGAAACATTGATCAAATTTATCAAACAATGCCTAATTTGTCTTTCTGAAACTGACTTCAAGTCGACTCATTCTCACCCCGGGGAGTGGAATGGAGCCAGAGCCACTTGGTCATGTAGAGGACACAAATTAGAGACTTCCGTGCCATTCTTTGATAGATGGGTCGCTTGTCTGCTCGGCTCCCTCATTTATGAGAGATAGGGTCGTTCGCATGGCGAATCACTGGTTAGAAACTTCGAGTTTCACTTATGATTCTCCACGTCTTGATTTACGAGATTAAATGGATCGAGTAATTGGGAGTCAATTATAAAAGTCTCTTAGTGTAGTAAACGTCCACACCACGTGGCTTGCTATGCTGACGGACTTTGGATTAATTGATGTAGACAGTTGTAAGTAATTATGAAGAGTTGTGAAATTATCGTAAACGTCCACACCACGTGGCTTGCGGTGATGTAGCAATTCCAAGTAATTTACTTTGGTACTGAGTAATGGTTTACACTTAGATACGCCTTATAGTATTCCTCCCCACGAGGTTCCGCTATAAGCGATGTATGACCAAAGAAAATCTAATTGCTAAATCATTTGGGTGGGTAAACGTCCACACCACGTGACTTGCCTTACCTGATGGGATTTTAGATGTGATTAGTAATTTAATGATGTTATTCCAGGAAGATAACGTCGGATATTAAATTAATTGTTTGTTTAAATGTGCTTATAGGTTTAGAGAATTGCTATGAATCCACTTTTGTTGATACTTGAGGAAATTAACGCACTGGTTCCATACTGTATTGAATGGAAAGAAGAGTTAGACATTGCTCAGACTGCAAAGGAGTACAAAGATGTACTCAGTGAAACTTGTCCTCCTGGACTCACCATTAACTCAACTGAGGAGGAGATTTTTGACTTTGAAAAGTGGGGTAGTGCTCGTGCATTAGCCGCTAATCATGATGTCATGCTCAAACTCAAGTTGCTGTTTGGACATGATGAGAACGCTAGAAAAGAGGCGATGAGGATACTCATAAAGATCTGTTACTTCGATGAAACACTTGATCATGTTTTTGAGATGATGGATCTTTTAGACGAGTTGAAACAATCGCAAGCTCTTATAGCCAAAGCCAAAGGTTTCGAACCTAAAGGCAAGGGAAAGGAGAAGAAGACAAGGGGGTCCGGTGGTCCTAAGGGACTTGGACCAAAGGGAGGGATAAAGAAGCCTTCTGGCAAACATCCCCAAGGAAAGCAGTCTGAGTACTGGGGGTCTACATCTTGTCCTCTCAAAGGTACGAATTTTCTTTAGTCGTAAAACATAGTCAGCGGTATTATCTACCAGAATTCTGGTGTGTAGATATGGAACCACTGACGGTATGTGCATTCTAAATGCAGGGGTTCCAGAAAACCCAGCGACTTAGAGAAGAAAAGTTCGAGTCCACATGGGCAAAGCTGTTGAGGAAGCAGCGGTTGCAGTGGAAGACATTTATCTATCTGTTTGATAGTTATAGGATTTCATTTCAAGTTTATTGCTTTGTACTTTTTATTTTAGAAAGAACTTTCGTTCTGGATTTCTATTATTAATGGATATTTTATTTCTTTAATCACTTGGTGATTTAGACAAGAAATAATGGCGATATCTATTATGGTACATTAGATAGCAATATATGAATCCTTAGTCTACCACGATGCAACAAACCGTTATAACCTATTTTACTTATTGGGTATTTCTTTATCGATCATTATACTTGTGAATTCTTGAACTTGGTAGTATCTATTCAAAAGGGATTCAGAAGGTCGAAATTGATTTGATCAGTTATAGTTGGAGGAATGGACCTCCCGACCTAAGAATCGATCTTGAAAGGTGATACAACTAAATCAACTTTTCTGGGTAAAGGATGGAATTCGGACAAGTATAGAAAATGATTGATGATTAATGCGGTATGTGTGATTGGAGAAAGTACGAGTCATTCTTTCAAGAATACTCGAAAATGTATTAGACTACTTGTTGTGCCATAAAATCCATTATGGGGAACCCTCAAAGTATATCCATTGAAAGCCTGCGACTTGTTCGCGGAGGCTATCACCTATCTAAATAACACATAGCATAAATCAAAGGTTGAGATTAAGTCTCAAACGACTGCACCATACACTGATGTGTAGACATGGTGTGTCAGGAATAAGAAATGAGATTCTAAATAGTAAAAGGACAAGTTTGTTCGGAACTACCTATGTTCTATGAATATTTCTGGATACAATGACACATTCGATGTAATTGTAGAATATTCTAGAAGAACAAGTAATTGTATGTTCAATAGTACTACGAACCAGAAGGGTGTCTTCGCCCGGTTCTTAGAGGAAGACTATTGGATGAACTACAATGCCCTAATTGACAAAGTACCTTATAAAGAGGAAAGAGTAGACTGAGAACCAGCCTAACCGAGTAGTAGTACACCACTAACTGCACCTAATGTTATTACTGTTATACACCGGAACGCCATTGCAGTGGGAGGTTATTAAGCAACCGGAGATGTTCATAAGACTGGAGGAGTTTTAAACTCTGGATCTAGTAGACATGAAATCGATCCCTAGTTCTGCATAAGGGGCAATACTAATCTAAATGTGCCTACTTGGAAAGCAATGATATTGTTAAGAGGCAAGACCATTTAGAGGTACAAGCTTAGTGAATCCATTTATGGATTATCACAAAGCTGGAAATTGTGGAACTTGCGAATTGATGAGATAGTCCATTATATGGATTCATCAAAAGGCATAGACAATAAAAGGTGTATTAGAGACGTAATGGAAACAAGGTGGTGTTTCTCGGAAATTTTGTGTAGATAACACTTTATCGTTGGCAACAATGTAAAAGCATTATCAGACATAAAATAGAGGTTGTCTAAGTAAATCGAAATATAAGATTAAGATGAAGTTGGATCATATTCTTAGAAATCTTTCGATCTCTAGATAAGAACATTTGTACTTCTCTTTAGATATCTTATATGATTATGGTTTGTTTTAAACATGCACTATTCTGAGAGAGGTTATTGCCTTTCGAGAACAGAATGCATCTATCTAAGGTATGTGTCTTGAACACATGAAGGAGATAGATATGGACAAAGCAGATTCTTACACTTCGAGTGTAAAGGGCTTTGTAAATGCGGTGTTATAAAACAAGAACCTGATATCAACTATGCGTTTAGCGTAGTGGGAGGATATCAAAGTAATCTGGATAAGAAATATTCGAATGCTGTAAAAGTACTTGGAAGTACAGGATTACTGGCAATACGAAATCTTCTTAGATTACGCTTTCTCAGATAAAAATCAGAGAAAGGACCAGTGTAAGTCGATATCAGGCTATGTGTTCACTTTTAGAAGAGGTGGAACCTAAGAAACCGAATAGCAGCCTCAGAGGCAGCGGAAGTTTTGGTTAGGTTCCGGAATGACCTCTGAACTTGGATATGACTCTTGGTTCACCAAAGGCTATGTACATAGCGGTGCATGGTGAACTGGAAGAAGTCATAAGTTCAAAAGATGATGATAACACATAGAGCAAGTACCACCTGATACGAATCATCGTCAGAGAGACGACGCAGTAGTCACCAAGATAACTTCAGAGCGGCAACCTAGATTGCTCATTCACATAATACTTCTGGGAAGTATAACTTAAGCACGTGATGAGTATGGGAGTCGGGAGTTTGGAGGAAATGACTAGACCTTAGTACAAGTGGGAGATTGTTGGAGTTGTGTACTTAATGTCTAGATTTAAGTATCGGTAAACTCCCTGTCATAGCATTTAATCTATTTAATTAATAAACAATTATTTGCATTTAATTAATTATGCAAAATATAGTTCTGGATTTTATACGTTGTAGTTAGTATGGTGTTGCATGGGCACACAGAAGATCATACTATCGGTTACTCGTATTTAATCGAACAGTTGCTCACGACCTAGATGGACACGAACTAATCCATCGGTATAGTCGTTGTGTGAGAGAGAAAATAATTTATCTTAATTATTTTATCACACTTGTACACTTGGTGTATTGGGCGGATCAGCTTGAGATTCATCGATTAGGATTGCCGGCGATAATCGATTCGAGTCTCAGTGTATTTTATTCTTAATCCCCGAAACTATTGCGGGTGTGTATATTTAATATAAGTGACTTTGATTTACCAAAGGAATTAACCGGTTTGATAATTGGGTTAATTACCGGTTAAGTTGGGTCACTATATTTTATATATGGCATGCCGTGAATACTTGACGGGAAAGTGTATCCCGTAAGGGTTGATAATATCCCCGAGATGAGTTCATAAGGAATTATTATGTAAACCCTGCAGGTGGATTTAATCCGCATAATAATTAAGGTTGAATGGTACTAGTCTCGGATATAAGAGATGAATAATATTTATTGAGCAATAAATAAATTTATTCATGGATATTTAAATCTTAAATACACGGAATATATAATACTACCGGAGAAATATTATTTGATATAATATGGAATAATATTGGGAGTGCAATTTTATTTATATAGTGGAAAATAAATAAAATTTAATATTGATAAGGATTAATGGATTTGGGTTGGACCCAATTTAATCTTCAATATTTAGAAGCCCAATATTTATTCTCCTTATGATCCCCTACGTAGCCTATATAAGCACTACATGGTCTTCACTTTTCATAACACAATTAATTGACCTACGCCAATCATAAAGTCTTGAGAGTGAGGAAGATCCATAGGAGTTCGATAGATCGTCGCCCACACGACGTTCGAACGAGGTGCAAGGAATACGTGGGAAGATCGCAAGGTCATCAAAGGTGTTTGATTTCGTTTCTCCGCACAACGAATCGAAGGTAAAATCATAAACCCTCTTTTATGATTTCGTGTGAATTAATCGTAGTAAATACATGAACACACGATCCGGATAAACGTACGAACTTCGGGGACGGGGATTCGAGATCCCCGGCGAAGATCGAAGGACCCTCGGCTTGGAGCCGAGGGGGCGATCGAACCCTAGGGTTCGATCGCGGCGCGCGGACGGAGGAGCCCCGGCTGGACCGCCGGGGCAAGCGATCGACCGTGAGTCGATCGCTGGGAGACCGCCGTGGGCTGGAGCCACGGCAGCTGGTCCCCCCAGCCCCCTCGACCGGCGGCCAGGCGCGACGGAGGAGCCCCGGCTGGAGCCGGGGCATGCGATCGACCGTGAGGTCGATCGCGGGGAAAGCCGCGGCTGGAGCCGCGGCGGGTCAGCTGGAGGCTGACCGCCCCTCCTCCGGCGATGGTGGTGAGTCGCCGGACTCACCACCGGGGGCTGCTGGGCAGCCCCAGCGATCGCAAGTGCGCGATCGCGAGCCCCTCGCGGCGGGGGCTCGGCTAGGGTTTTGCCGCGGCTTGTCCGCGGTGGAGCTCTCGTCGGGCCCGATTCCGTCGTACGGTGGTTCGCGTTCATGGATCCGAATCGTGGGAGAAAATCGGCTGGGGGCGGGCTGCGTGTCTTCGGGCGCGTAGTCTCCAAAGGTCGGACTCCTGCGGATGAGTCGGGGATCCAATCTCCGGCGATGAAGGATTTCGTTCGGGTTATTATCTTCCGCAATATTAATAGCCCGGGATATCGATTTCCAACAACTGATTCCTTCCGGTTTCATCTACGTCGGCTGGAGCAGCTGGGGCGTGCTCCAGCCGCTGCAGCTCCTCTTTTTCGTGGTCGGAGAGAGACGAGATGGAGGAGGAGGAGTGGTGGAGCGGGGACGGCGGGCGGGCGCAACATGTCATCGGGGTGGGAATGTTATTTCTCTTTTCTGAAATGGGGTCTCATCTGTTGGGTTGTGTCCTTCAAATCCTACGTGTGCAATCGATAAATTCATAAGGTCGTCATAAGATGTTAAATGATTAATCGATAATATATTGCTAGGAGCAATATAAAATTGATCGATAATCATACCTACAGGGTCACACACGGACTCGATAATGATGTACATTGCTTGTTAATTAATAATATTGATTTGGAATCAATATTTACGTGGATTTTTGCATGCATGAGCTGCATGGGCTGCATGTCACATGGTGTGACATGGCATGCCATATATGATGCTGATTTGGAACTTCATCACATGGTGTGGCATGGGAGTTATGGTGTCCATTCAACTTCCCCATAACACCACATAATGTGTGGTTATGACCACATTATGGTGAGGGTTACATGTGAAGTTATGGAGGTGATTGTGAGTATGAAAATCAGATTTTTATCTCTCATTCCATCACATCAACATCATTTTCTAAAATCCACAAGAGAGGAGTTCTTGGAGAATCACTTGAAGCCACAAGCAAGTTCATCATCCGGGTTCGTGTGCAACACATAGAGGCCGGCCTAATTGTGCGTCTTCAACATCCGGACAATCCAAAGGCGTGACGGCCGAAGGAGAACATTTCGTAGCAGAGTTCCAGATGATCGAGGTTTGTCAACACCGCACCCTTCTTCACCAACGAGGCACACTACATCGGTTGTAAGTGTTCTCGTATCTCTCTCTCTCTCTCTCTTTATGTCTCTCTCTATGTCTCTCTCTCTCTCTCTATATATATATATATATATATATATATATATATATATATATATATATATATATATATATATATATATATATATATATATATATATATATATATATATATATATATATATATATATATTGGATGTATATATATGTGTGTGTCTATACATATATCGATGTGTACTAGATCTTATGTTCGTGTTTACTCGTTTTACATGTTTCCGCACACAAGAACAAGGTAATCAAGCGATTGGATCGACATCGAAAACCATCAATTGGTATAAGAGCATAGGGCTTGTTGGCCCATTCCTTTTATGGTGCTGACCCAATTGCACATTAAAGAGCCAGCCCAACAGCCCATTGAAGTGCAACCCATTTAACACTCTTGTGTTGGCCCATCTGTTCAGCCCAGCCCACTACTTAGCCTAATTGTTGAGTTGACCTAATCCTGGCCCTTGATCCATGTATGGTAATGGTGTGACTTAATCTGAACCGTTGTCTTCTCCTTTTGTGACCTGAATTCACCCCCACCCGTACTCACTTCACTCCTTACCTACTGTGTGTAAACCCAACCTTTACTGTATGCGATTTCTGTCCTCTTAACCTTCTTCACCTCCAGTGGTGTTTCTGTGGTGTAGATCTTGTTGGAGTTGTATACTTAATGTCTAGATTTAAGTGATATTAACTCCCGATACATTGCCACTGATCTATTTAATTAAATAAACAATTATTTGCATTTAATTATTTATAATTAAATATATGCAAATTATAGTCCTAGATTATATACGTTGTAGTTAGTATGGTGTGCGACGTCACACGGAAGATCATACTATCGGTTACTCGTATATAATCGATCAGTTGCTCACGACCTAGATGGACACGGACCAATCCATCGGTATAGTCGTTGTATGAGAGAGAAAATAATTTGTCTTAATTATTTTATCATACTTGTACACTTGGTGTATTGGGCGGATCGCTTGAGATTTATCGATTAGGATTGCCTTAGATAATCGATTTAAATCTCAGTGTATTTTATTCTTAATCCCCGATATTATTGCGGGTGTGTATATTTAATATTAGTGACTTTGATTTTCCAAAGGAATTGACTGATTTGAATATTGGGTCAATTACCGGTAAAGTTGGGTCACGGTATTTTATATATGACATGCCGTGAATTCTTGACGGGAAAATGTGTCCCTATAAGGGTTGATAATGTCCCCGAGATGAGTTCATAAGGAATTATTATGTAAACCCTGCAGGTGGATTTGTTCCGCATAATAATTAAGTTTGAATGATACTAGTCTCGGATACAAGAGATGAATAAATTAATTAGCAATAAATATAATTTATTCATGGACATTTCTATCTTAAACGCACGGAATAAATAATACTACCGGAGAGATAATATTATTTGATATAATATGGTATAATATTGGGAGTGCAATTATATTTATATAGTGGAAAATAAATATAATTAATAATAGTAAGGTTAATAGATTTGGGCTTGGGCTCAATTTAATCACTATTATTGGAAGCCCAATATTTTTTTTTTTTTTTTTTTTTTTTGGTCTATGTCAATTGCAATGTCTTGGGATTCGAACCAAGAACCTCAAGTCCTCAATTCAAGTGCTCAACCAACTGAGCTAACAACCCTTGACAGAAAGCCCAATATTCCACCTCCTTAAGATCCCCTACGTAGCCTATAAAAGCACTACATGGTCTTCTCTATTCTCATAACTTGAAGATCACAATTCAAGAGAGAGAAAGGAGAGAAGGAGATCCATAGAGTTCGGAGGATCGTCGCCCACCCGACGTTCGAGCTAGTGCAAGGAATACGTGGGAAGATCTCAAGGTCATCAAAAGATCTCGTTTCTCCGCACAACGAATCGAAAGGTGAATTAAATATTTCCGCTATTTAATTCATGTTTATTGAAATCAATTATCGAAAAACAAGATCCGAGAGTCGGAGATTCGGACCGGGACCAACCGGGGCGGTGGCGATCGAAGATCGCCGGACCGCCGGCCGGCTGGTGGTTCCCTGCGGATGGATCACCGAGGGAGGCCTCGGCTGGGCAGCCCACAGCCCGCCTTGGCGGCGGGCGATCGCCCCGCGGGGAGCGATCGACAAGTCGCGGCTTCGCCGCGGCTAGGGCTCGATCGGGAGCTCCTCGGGCGGTGGCTCCGGGCTGTAGAGTCGTGGTTTCCGGGACGTCGATCGGAGTCGGTTTTACGACGACTCCGGGTGATCGATTTCCAACAATTGGTATCAGAGCGTACGGTTACGTTTTTTCGTTAATTGTTTCGATAATCGATTTCGTTGTATATGGCCATAGATTAATTTAATTTTATTAAATTATTGTGCTATATATATTGTTCTACGTAGGGCTGGAAGTTCGGTTAACCAAAACCGAACCGAACCGAATGACCGGTTAACCGAACCGAAAAACAACGAAAATGACTAACCAAAACCGAACCGAATAATTTATTGGATAACCAATAACCGAACCGATTTTTTCGGTTCGGTTATCGGTTAACCAAAAAACCGATTAAAAAAAAGTAAACTGATTTTAAAAAGAATATCGTGAAAAAAAAAGAAAAAGAAAATCAAAATATAAACAAATTTAAACTAAAATCCAACTTATTCAACCTAAAATGCATAAATCCAAAAAAAAAAAAATCCGAAATAAGTAAGGGATCGTTATTATACAATCGTCCTTAAGGATATATATAATATGTAATATATATAATATATTTCGGTTATTCGGTTTTTAACGATCGGTTATCGGGTTAACCGATAACCGAATATATAAAAAATTTCTTACCGATAACCGAACCGAAAACCGAATTTCTTATATTTGGTTAACCAAAAACCGAAATTTTCGTGCACAGTCCGCCGAAGAAGACGATCGCTGTGATTTTACAAAGGGTGTCGGCCGACACCTTATTTGTCCACGGCCGACACCATGTGATTTCTTGTGCGTGAATTGCATGTTGGCTATGCTGAATGAATTAATTCATTCCTTTGCATGGCAAAGTGCGCAAGTTGATGTGCATGTCCGCATGCATGGCTCTGCCATGGTTTCGATGAGTTCGATTGGGTCGACCGGATTTTGTTTCGGTTCGTCCCGGTAAATCCGATCTTTCCGGAAATAATTTAATCTTTCTAATTTTATTTAATTTAATTTTGGAATTAATTCAAATTCTATTTGGATTAGATTTCTTAATTATGGAATTAAATAATGGAATTAGATGTAGATTGAAATTAGGAAAGAAAATCCTTGTTTCTCTAGATATCCTATACCTACTTGAATTAGAAGTCTTAAGAAGAATCAAAATTCGATTTTGATTAGGATTCTTGAAATCTAATTTAAATAGGATTGAGAAATTATTAAAATATTGATTTTATTTAATTAAGTATTTTATTTAAAATCATTAGATTAATTCAAAATTTATTTTGAATTGGAAAATCTTGGATTTTATTTAGAATAGAATTAAATATGGAAATCATTGGATTTTAATAAAATTGATTTTAGTTAATTTAAGTATTTTATTTAAAATCATTAAATTAATTCAAATTTATTTTGAATTGGAAATCTTGGATTTTATTTAAAATAGAATTAAATATGGAAATCAATGGAATTGATTTTATTTAGTTGGATTATTTTATTTAAAATCATTAGATTGATTCAAATTTATTTTGAATTGGAATCTTGGATTTTATTTAAAATTAAATTAAATATGAGAATCAAAGAATTTTTCCGTCGCTCGACAAAAGTATTCAAGACTTAGAATGAAGACTCAAGACAAGCATGCAGGAATTCATTAAGGTACGAATAGTCGAGAAATAATTTTACTTGAGCAATTATTTGATTATGTGTGTACGTACTTGCATGAAATGTATGTTTGTTATTATGCTTATGTGTATTTAATTATGCATTAGATAGTGTATCCCTTTGTTATAAAAAGCTATGTGGGAGAGGGAATGTAAACATTGCCATGGTCTCCATTGCTGTTCTCTTGGTGACTTTTATGGACTTTTGAAGTTCGTATAGATAAGCCATTGAAGGAGAATTCTTGTAATTCCTTTTACACGATACATTGATTAAGTTTATCAAACAATGCCAAATTTGTCTTTCCATAACTGATTTCAAGTCGACTCATTCTCACCCCGGGGAGTGGAATGGAGCCAAAGCCACTTGGTCATGTCGAGGACACAAATTAGAGACTTTCGTGTCATTTGATGACTAGATCGATTGTCTGCTCGGCTCCCTCATTCTATGAGAGATAGGGTTGTTCGCATGGTGAATCACTGGTAAGAAACTTCGAGTTTCACTTATGATTCTCCGCGTCTTGATTTACAAAATCGAATGAATCAAGTAATTGGGAGTCAATTGTAAAAATCTTTTGGTGTAGTAAACGTCCACACTATCGTGGCTTGCTACATTGAATGGGATTTTGGAACGATTGATGTAGACAGTTATAGAAGGGAGTAAAGGAGCGTATGTTAACGTAAACGTCCACACCATCGTGGCTTGCGGTGAATATGCGTATCCCAAACAATCTTCTTAGATACTGAGTAATGGTTTACACTTAGGTACGCTTCTTAGTATTCTTCCCATCGAAGTAACGCTAATGATGATGTACGGCCGAAGCAAATCTAATTGCTAAATCATTTGGGTAGGTAAACGTCCACACTATCGTGGCTTACCATATCTGATGGGATTTTAGATGTGATTAGTGGTTTAATGATATTATTTGAGGGAGATAATATCGGAGATTAAATCGATTGTTTGTTGTTATATGTGCTCATAGATTAGGAAATGGCTTTGAACCCACTTTATGTGATACTTAAGGATTTTAAACTCACTGGTCCCTAAATGTAATGATTGGAATAGAAATCTGGACATTGCCCAAACTGTTGAAGAGTACAAGTTTGTACTCAGTGAGCTTTGTCCTCTCGAGCTTTTCAGTGTCTCAACTGATGAGGAATGGACTGATTTTAAGAAGTGGAAAAATGCTTATGCAATGACCACTGATTGATATCATGTTCAAACTCAAGTTGGTGTTTAGACATGACATAGGAGGCTAGACAAGAAGCGATGAGGATACTCATAAAGGCCAGTCATTCGAGGAAACGCTTAAACACGTTTTTGAGACGATTGACCTTTTGGACGAGTTGAGACGAAAATCGCAAGCTCTTGTAGCCAATACCAAAGGTTTTGAACCAAAGGGTAAAATTGGGGGAAAGTAAAAGCAAGCAAAGAATCCCAGTGTTCCTAAGTTGCTTAGACCACGAGATGGGACGAGAAAGCCATGAGGCAAGTATTCTCGATGCAAACAGTCTGGGTACTGGTAGTCTGATTAACCTCTCAAAGAAGGTACGGAATTTTCTTTAGTCGTAAAACATAGTCAGTGGTATTATCTACCAGAACCTGGTGTGTAGATATGGAACCACTGACGGTATGTGCATTCTAAATGCAAGGGTTCCAGGAAACCCGACGACTTAGAAAAGAAAAGATCGTAGTCCATGTGGGCAATGCTGTGGAGGAAGCATCTGTTGCAATGGAGGACATATATAGGATTTCATTTTAAGATATTGCTTTATGTACCCTATTATTTTAGAAAGAACTTTGTTCTGGATTTCTAAATTTTAATGAATGGATATTTTATTTCTTTTAATCATTTGATGGTTATAAGAAGAAATAATGATATTATCTATTCAGGTACATTAGCTAGCAATATATAAATGATGAATCCTGAGTCCACCACGATGCAACGAACTGTTTTATATAACTCGTTTTACTAATAAGAGATTTCTTTATTAAATCATTTATACTTGTGGATTCTTATGCTAAGTCATATTTATTCAAATAAAAAGTTCAAAGGTCGAAAATTGATTGTAAGATCAATTAAGTTGAAGGAGTGGACCTTCCGACCTAAGAATCTAATTTGGAAGATGATACGACTAAGCAATCCTTTATGGATATAAGATACAAGATCCGGACAAGTATTAGAATTGATTGACTCTGATTTATGATCAGAGCTTGGGATTGGATCCCAAGTGACTACACCATACAGTCCTCTGTAGGATTGGTGTGTCGAAAATAAGAAATGGAACTCTTATAGAAATAGTAAAAGCATGAGTTAAACGGAACTACCTATGTTCTATGGATATGTCTTGGAAACAACAACGCATTCAAATGCGGTTGTAGAATATCCTAGAAGAACAAAAGATGTGTGTTCAATAGTACTATGAACCAGAAGGACGTTATATGTTCTAACGCCCGGTTCTTAAAGAAAGACTATATGATGAACCACAAGCCCAAGGTGACGTAATACTTTGAAATGAGAGAGAAAGATTAAGACTTAGAACCAGCCGAACCGAGTAGCGGTACACCACTAACTGCACCTACTGTTATCACTGTTTATACACCGGAATGCCATTGTAGTGGGAGGTTGTGGGACAACCGGAGATGTTCATAAGACTAGGAGAGTCTTCGGACTCTGGACCTAGTATACATGAAATCGATCCCTGGATCTACATGAAGGCCGTACTAGATCTAAATGTGCCTTCTTGGAGAGCAATAAGGATTATTGCTAAGAGGCGAGATCATTTAGAGTACAAGCTTAGTTGATCCATTTATGGATTGAAACAAAGCATTGAGTTCGTGGTACTTGCAAATTGATGAGATAGTCCATTTTATGGATTCATCATAAAGCATAGACGGATCGTGTGTATTGGAAACGTGATGGAAAACAAGGTGGTGTTTCTCGGGTTTTATGTAGAGAACATTCTTATCATTGGTAACAATGTAAAGATGTTGTCAAGACATAAAATGATGGTTGTCTAGATAAATCAATATGAAAGATATAGGAAGAAGTTGGACATGTTCTTAAGATCTTGGATCTCTGGGAAAGAACATTGTACTTCTCCTGGACATCTTACATATATATGATTATGGTTCGTTTTAACATGCAAGATTCCGAGAAAGGTTCGTTACCTTTCAGATACGGAATGCATCTATCTAAGGAAATGTGTTTTGGAACACAAAAAGAGATAGAAGCAATGAAAGCGATTTCCTACACTTTAGTGTGGAAAGCTTAATAAATGCATTGTTGAAAACGAGAACCTGATATCGGCTATGCGGCTAGTATAGTGGGAGGATATCAAGGTAATCCTGGAAAGGAATACTCGACTGCTGTAATGAACATTTTGAGTACTTTCGAAGTACTGTAAATTATGTTCTGGATTACGGAGCAGACAAACTTTTCCTTTGGATTACATTTTCTAAGATTTCTAATCAGAAAAAGGACCGCTGTAAGTCGATATCAGGCTATGTGTTTCACTATTCAAGGAGAAGGAGTTTTAACATGGAAGAGTGATAAGCACGATGCTTTTCGGACTCTCCCATGGGTAACCAAATAGCAACCTCAGAGGCAGCGGAAGTTTTGGTATAGCTCCGGGATAATCTCTGGGACTTAGATATGATTCTTAGTTTGCCAAAGGCTATGTAAATAGCGGTGCAATGGCAAATGTTAAGAAATCACAAGTCCATAAGTGTAAGATAACACATAGAGCAAGTACCACCTGATACGAGTCATCTGTTGGAGTTGTGTACTTAATGTCTAGATTTAAGTAACGGAAACTCACGATCCATTGCCATTAATCTATTTAATTAAATAAACAATTATTTGCGTTTAATTATTTATAATTAAATATATGCAAATCATAGTCCTGGATTTTATACGTTGTAGTTAGTATGGTGTTGCATGGGCGCACAGAAGATCATACTATCGGTTACTCGTATTTAATCGAACAGTTGCTCACGACCTAGATGGACACGGACCAATCCATCGGTATAGTCGTTGTGTGAGAGAGAAAATAATTTATCTTAATTATTTTATCACACTTGTACACTTGGTGTATTGAGCGGATCGTTGAGATTCATCGATTAGGATTGCCGGCGATAATCGATTCGAGTCTCAGTGTATTTTATTCTTAATCCCCGAAACTATTGCGGGTGTGTATATTTAATATAAGTGACTTTGATTTACCAAAGGAATTAACCGATTTAATTATTGGGTTAATTACCGGTTAAGTTGGGTCACTATATTTTATATATGACATGCCGTGAATACTTGACGGGAAAGTGTATCCCGGAAGGGTTGATAATATCCCCGAGATGAGTTCATAAGGAATTATTATGTAAACCCTGCAGGTGGATTCGTTCCGCATAATAATTAAGGTTGAATGGTACTAGTCTCGGATATAAGAGATGAATAAATTAATTAGCAATAAATTAATTTTATTCATGGATATTTATATCTTAAATACACGGAATAAATAATACTACCGGAGAAATATTATTTGATATAATATGGTTTAATATTGGGAGTGCAATTAATTTTATATAGTGGAAAATAGAATTAATTAATAATAGTAAGGATTAATAGATTTGGGCTTGGGCTCAATTTAATCACTATTATTGGAAGCCCAATATTCCACCTCCTTAAGATCCCCTACGTAGCCTATAAAAGCACTACATGGTCTTCACAATTAGACAAGACAAAATAATCATACTTGATTAGTCTAGAGAGTTCGTGAAGGAGATCCATGGAGTTCGGTAGATCGTCGCCCACACGACGTCCGAGCTAGTGCAAGGAATACGTCGGAAGATCTCAAGGTCGTCAAATTGAGTTCTTCGTTTTTCTGAACAACGAGAACGAGGTAAATCGTAAAACCCTCTTTATGATTTTATCGTTTAATTATCGTAAAAATACCTTGAACCAAGATCCGAGGAACGGACCCACGAGACGAGGTCGAACCGGGCGGTGGTGGTCGGACCACCGGACCGCCGGCGGCTCGACGACTCGGCTGGAAAGGGATCGCGCGAGGTGGATCGAGCCTAGGGCTCGATCACGCGGATCGGCTGCGGGTTTTCCCGTAGCGATCTGCTGCCAGCTACGGGTTTTCCCGCAGCGACTCGTAGCGCCCAGCAGCAGCGAGTCAGGCGACTCGCTGCGGGTTGCTGTGGGCTGCTACGGGGATTTCGCTGGGTGCTGTGGGATTTCCCGCAGCTGACCCGCAGCGATCCAGCAGGGTCCCAGGAGCAGCGAGTCAGACGACTCGCTGCGGGTTGCTGCGGGCTGCTGCGGGTTTCGCGGGTTCACGCGAGTTCTCTCGTGTTTTTCCCGCGTAACTTTTTCGTATGGTCATGTACATGTTCCGGGAGTCGATTGGAGTTGTCGGTTCCGCATTTTTGACAATTCCGGATATTCGATCTCCGTAGGATTTCGGTCGGAATTAATTAGATAATTTATTTATTTAAATTTATTAATTCCGGGATATCGATTTCCAACATCATCGTCAGGAGAGACGACGCTGTAGTCACCAAGATAACTTCAGAACGACAATCTAGATTGCTCTTTCACAAAGCACTTCTTGGAAGTGCATATTAAGCACGTGAAGAGTATTGGAGTCGGGAGTTTGGAGGAAATGACTAGACCTTAGTATAAGTGGGAGATTGTTGGAGTTGTATACTTAATGTCTAGATTTAAGTGATATTAACTCCCGATCCATTGCCACTGATCTATTTAATTAAATAAACAATTATTTGCATTTAATTATTTATAATTAAATATATGCAAATTATAGTCCTAGATTATATACGTTGTAGTTAGTATGGTGTGCGACGTCACACGGAAGATCATACTATCGATTACTCGTATATAATCGAACAGTTGCTCACGACCTAGATGGACACGGACCAATCCATCGGTATAGTCGTTGTATGAGAGAGAAAATAATTTGTCTTAATTATTTTATCATACTTGTACACTTGGTGTATTGGGCGGATCGCTTGAGATTTATCGATTAGGATTGCCTTAGATAATCGATTTAAATCTCAGTGTATTTTATTCTTAATCCCCGATATTATTGCGGGTGTGTATATTTAATATTAGTGACTTTGATTTTCCAAAGGAATTGACCGATTTGAATATTGGGTCAATTACCGGTAAAGTTGGGTCACGGTATTTTATATATGACATGCTGTGAATTCTTGACGGGAAAGTGTGTCCCGATAAGGGTTGATAATGTCCCCGAGATGAGTTCATAAGGAATTATTATGTAAACCCTGCAGGTGGATTTGTTCCGCATAATAATTAAGGTTGAATGGTACTAGTCTCGGATACAAGAGATGAATAAATTAATTAGCAATAAATTTAATTTATTCATGGACATTTCTATCTTAAACGCACGGAATAAATAATACTACCGGAGAGATAATATTATTTGATATAATATGGTATAATATTGGGAGTGCAATTATATTTATATAGTGGAAAATAAATATAATTAATAATAGTAAGGATTAATAGATTTGGGCTTGAGCTCAATTTAATCACTATTATTGGAAGCCCAATATTCCACCTCCTTAAGATCCCCTACGTAGCCTATAAAAGCACTACATGGTCTTCTCTATTCTCATAACTTGAAGATCACAATTCAAGAGAGAGAAAGGAGAGAAGGAGATCCATAGAGTTCGGAGGATCGTCGCCCACCCGACGTTCGAGCTAGTGCAAGGAATACGTGGGAAGATCTCAAGGTCATCAAAAGATCTCGTTTCTCCGCACAACGAATCGAAAGGTGAATTAAATATTTCCGCTATTTAATTCATGTTTATTGAAATCAATTATCGAAAAACAAGATCCGAGAGTCGGAGATTCGGACCGGGACCAACCGGGCGGTGGCGATCGAAGATCGCCGGACCGCCGGCCGGCTGGTGGTTCCCGGCGGATGGATCACCGAGGGAGGCCTCGGCTGGGCAGCCCACAGCCCGCCTTGGCGGCGGGCGATCGCCCCGCGGGGAGCGATCGACAAGTCGCGGCTTCGCCGCGGCTAGGGCTCGATCGGGAGCTCCTCGGGCGGTGGCTCCGAGCTGTAGAGTCGTGGTTTCCGGGACGTCGATCGGAGTCGGTTTTACGACGACTCCGGGTGATCGATTTCCAACAGATCTATGAGATCCTTGTGTGAGCCGAGGATTGTGAGTGAGTGTGTGTGTGGATTGTGCTCTGAGTGTTGTTGGCTTGGTCTCAGGCGGCTCCTCCGTTGTTTGGTGGTGCCGGCGACCTCTGTTGTGACTGCAGTTCTTCAATCCTGAGCCAAAAGCTCAATTCTCTCTATCTCTCTTTCTCTATTTTCTGATATATATATATATATATATATATATATATATATATATATATATATATATATATATATATATATATATATATATATATATATATATAATACTCTACTCAAGCCCAAAACCAGTGAAACAGACCGATTCTCCTCGGAGATTCGTTGACTGTGGGGTGTTGGGATCTTGCTCTGGAATTAGGGTGGATTACAGATCTAATTGAATTTGTTTGTGTTTCTTTTGCAGGTGTACGAGGCTCGCCTTAGAAGCTCGGAGAGACAACAGTGGTATCAAAGCTCTCATCCGTGCTCCAGTAACGACCGGCAACCGGTGAAGCAGGTCTGTACCCTAGGGTTTTAGATCTGCAAGGATCTACGAAGGTCGGCCCGAGCCCGACACCGCAGGGTGGCTTAGAGATTCGATCCGAAAGGAAACCGGGCATTGTAAAATTGGGAGTGACGCCCCCCTTGCCTGAGTTATCCCGGATCCGATCTCACTGCCGGTGGATCCTCTGAGGGTTGCTCACCATGCCCTCGACTAGTAAAATAGTTGTGACCTCTTGCAATTTCAGATTCTTAGTGCCTTGCCGGCGCATGGCTTGGGAACTTGACTGAATTTTTCAGGTGTGTGAACTGTGGTCCTTTGTGGCCTTGTACGCAAATTTATGTTATTGAATGCTATTTTCTGCTGCTACCTGATACCTGCTTTCTATGTGATTTGCATGCTACTTAACTTTGTGATAATTGCATGCTTATTAACTATTTTGGTTTGAAAATTTGTTTTTTCTGTGATTCTCCCTCTGTGTTGACTGCCTCTGTGTGATTGATTAATCAACTAGGGTTTTGTGTCATTGATTGAATTCTGTGAGTTTGGCTTTGTGTATTACCTGTGTGTCTACTGTGGTGTGGTCACTTTGTGTTCCCTCTGTGTGATTTTCTTGAGGTTTCAAAACTGGTAATCAACTTTTCAAAATGTCAGGGTATAACTTCCCCCTTTTGATGGTAAAAGTGATTTTGTGATTTGGATTCAGAAAATGAAGGGAATTTTGATTCAACAAAAAGTTTACAAAACTATAAGTAGCAATTATGCTACCAATGATACTGAAGATATTCAATCTGAAACTAATGAACTTGCCCACTCAGCCATTATACTTGGATTATCTGCTTCTGTGCTTAGGAAAGTTAGTTGAATTGAATTTGCAAAAGAACTTTGGGATAAACTTGAAGAACTCTTTACTGAAACCTCTTTAAACAGTAAGTTATTTCTTTTGGAAAAGTTTTTTAGATTCAAACTGGATATGAGTAAGGATATAAATGAAAATATTGACTCTTTCAATAAATTAATTCAAGATATCAAGATAACTGGTGATAAGAACATTGATGATTACTCTGCTATTATCTTATTGAATGCCATACCTGATTCTTATTCTGATGTGAAGTCTGCAATTAAGTATGGTAGAGATGTTGTTGAAGGTACCGGTATACCGATCTGATCGATATACCGTGTGTGCGGAAGCGTGTAAAGCGATAGATCTACTATGCCATGATCTTAGTGCACACAAATATGTATAGACACACATATATATTTATATATATATACATCCAATATATATATAGAGAGAGATAGCAACGAGATCTTACTTTTGGTGATGAAGTGATTCGTTGATGTCGATGAGGTGGTGTTGAGTCGATTGAACCACCTCAAATGGATCAGCCTCTCGAAGCTCTCTTTGTGAATGACCTCGTCACTCCTCTTGTCTAGATCGCCCGGATGTTGAAGCCGCACAAATGGCCCGGCCTCTACGTGTTGCACACGAACCCGGATTATGAACACCTTTGCTTGCTTGAGAATGGATCTCCAAGATCACCTCTTTTCTCTCTATTTGTGTGGAATTTCGTGGCTAATGCCATTGTGTGATGAAAATCTGATTTTCATCTATATAAGTGCATCATTATGCATCCCATTACACCACTTTGTAACCTACAACATAATGGGCATCATAATGCACCATAATCATGCAAAGGGGTTACAAAGGAGGTGAAAGGTCATGCCACATACACATGCCACTATGCATTGTATGTGGTCCCACTTGCTTGTGTGGCATGCCATGTCACACTATGTGACATGCATCCATGCAAGCCATGCATCCCATGCATGTTAATTAATTCCACGTAAATATTGATTCTAAATCAATATATTTATCAAGCAACGTACATCATCTTTGAGTCCGTGTGTGACCCTGTAGGTATGATTTAATTGATCAATATTATATTGTTCCCAACAATTAATATTATCAAATAATCATTTAACATCCATAGACGACCTTATGACTTTATCGATTGCACACGTAGGATCGAAGGACATATCCCAACAATCTCCCACTTGGCCTTCAGAGCCAGTGTGCTGCCAACTTCCTGTTGTATCTTTATGTCTAAGTTTGAACTTGAGGCAAGACTTGAGTCATCCTCAATCGATTCAAACCTTTCTTGGACTTTGAGACAGACTGTAAAACCAGATTTATCACTATGATACGAATCTGGACGTGGCCACGTATTTTCCACAGTCTCGACTCTCCAAGTGGCCGGTAAGACATTTATCCCATTATAAAATGGAGGACAATCCCATCTTGTCAATCCAAGCTCTCCCACTTGCTTCCTGATATACCCAATAACAAGTTTTATAACCTCCTTTTACGAAAGGCGTTTACTTGTATCAAAGTACACCATTTCACAATGGAATCACTCTGGACTACTCAGGTCAGAGGAAATTGCTCGACAGTCAATGAAATAGTATTATGACTCGAAATCTTAAATACTATTCCAGTCGGGTCTGTTCGATCATTAGCTCCCAGCTAATAACTATGTAATTGTACTTGATGTCCCACATCACTAGCCCATGAAGCGGCGCTATAGTACACATTACAATCTAGTTCTTTGTATTATCGGTTTGTCCGTACTCGATTATACGAACCAGGAACAGCTATATGATTCAAGTATATCAGTTCAACCATTGGGACTTCATTATGCGGTAAGTCGACCTCATAACCCAATTGATATAACTTAATCATTTGGACAATTCATATAAATTAAACCATATTTATATGAAGAATTATGTATTATACATATGAGTGAATGTTTACCAAATCTCCAAAAGTATCTAATACAGTAATAGAAATCACAACCCATCTCTGAGATGTCTGATCTCTATTGCAGTCGTGAAAGCCTTAAGCTTAAACTGCTGGAGAGGTTTAGAAAGCGGGTTTGCAACCTTTTCAAAAGTTGCAACTTTATTATCTCGATGTCTCCACAAACTATCTCCCAGATAATGTGGAACTTCCTGAGCACTAGTTTTAGACTTGTGGTGCTTTCTAGCTCATTGGCTTGCGCGATAACTCTACTATAAATAGAGAACTATCGGTTGGGCTGAGCTAGTTACGCCACCTAGTTCATTCAAGAACTTTCGAATCCTAACTGCCAACATTACTGCATCCAATGCAATATTGTGCTCAGCTTCTGTAGTTTAATCAGCTATATTGCATTGCATGGAACTATTCCAGCAAATATCACCTCTAACCAGACAAAAGATATAACCAGATTAAAATCGGAAATTATCTTAGTCTGTTTTGAAGTTAGCATTCAAACAGGTTTTTAATATCAACTCTTTTTGTCTTCCAAAGACAACAAAGTATTCTTTAGTCCATCTAAGGTACATAAGAATATTATTGGCCGCATTCTAATGCGCCTCACCTGGGTTTCCTTGAAACCGAATCGTCACGCTCAAAGCATACGATACGTCAAGTCATGTACATATCATGGCGTACATTATAGATCCTATTGCCGAAGCATAAGGAATGTTTTCCATCTTCTTTTGCTCATCAGGTCCCGTAGGACATTGCATCTTGCTAAGAGATGTGCCATTAGTTATTGGAATGAGACCCTTTCTGGCGTCTTTCATTTTGAACTTATCAAGCACCTAATCAATATAGGTCGCTTTCTAAGTCCAAACATCCTTTTCGATCTGTTCCGACAGATCTTGATGCCCAATATGTACTGTGCTTCTCCAAGATCCTTTATTGAAAAACAATTTCCAAGCCATTCTTTAATAGAATTAAGCATAGAAACATTGTTTCTAATAAGGAGTATGTCACCGACATACAACACAATTAATACAACGTAACTCCCACTGATCTTCTTGTAAAACAAGACTCTTTCGAGTTCCTCTGAAATCCAAAACCCAGTATGGATTCATTGAACTGAAGATTGCTACTCCGATATGCTTTCTTTATTCCATAAATGGAACTATAAGCTTGCATAATTTCTTAGCCTTATTAGGATCGATAAAACTCTTTGGTTGTGTCAAAACACATTCTCTTCTAGAATTCAATTCAAGAAGTTAGTTTTAACATCTAATATTACCATAACTCATTATCAAGATGAGTCACAATGGCTAAGTTAATCCGAATGAATAAATCACAAAAACTGGTGAAAAAGATTAATCATAATCCACCTCGTGAATATAAAACTTTTACCACCAAAATTGCTTTGAAAACCCTAGGTTTTCTATTCATGTCTATATTGATCTTGAAGATCTATTTGCATTTAATAGGTTTAGCCTCTTGATGCAAATCTATCAAGTTCCAAACTTGATTACTTGACATTGAAATCATCTCGGATTATATGGCACCATGCCAATTTTTAGTAGTTGCACTCGTCATAGCTTGGATATAGTTCGAAGGTTCATCGCTTTCCAAAAGCATGACTTCATATCTCTCATTGATCACAATACCTAAGTATCTGACTAAAAGAGATATATGCCTTTTGGACCTACAAGGGCTGGTATGGTTTCCAAAACCATAGGAATACTCTCAACCCAGTCTTGAGTATTCATCATTGGTTGTTTCACTTGAACCTCGTTCAAGACAACCGAGCTCCCACTGAATTTCTAGGAAAGATAACTCTTTTCAGGAAACTCACTATCTCGAGCAACAAAATATTGTTCTCAGATAGATCGTAGAAGTTGTACCCTCGAGTTTCTTATGGATACCATAAAGAAACTTTTATCCCATTTGAGTTCAAGCTCTATAGAGATAAATCTCGTCAGAGAAGCTTTTAGAACCTCAAATTTTGATGAAAACAATTTAGGGACCCTCCATACCTAGTATGGTGTCTTATCAACAGCTTTTGACAGCGTCCTATTTAGTGTATAAGTTGAAGTCAAGAATTGTGTGTTCCCAAAAGAGACCAGTAGTTCATTTAGACCTCTCATCGAATGGTCGAACTATATCTAATATAGTTTGTTTTCTCTTTTCCGAAACATAACCTTCATGTGCTTGTGAACTAATAGGTTCCACATACATCAGTATGGATCATCCCTAATTAATCACTCACATGTTCTCCTTTCTCCAAGAAAGATGACATTGTTATTTTTTTTTTCATCAAACATCATTCACATGTATCAAATGACTCCAAGTCAAATGATTCTAGAATGCCTTCTAAAAGAAGATTCGTTACATGTTTAGATTTTGATATAATCAACAATGTTACAGTTATGTCTCATTGAGACTTATTCGATTCGGCCTTTGGTGTTAATGTTATATATTATTTGTTCACTTTAAAGTATACATAAATAATGTAATAATCGTACCAGAACAAAGAATAATTCACAATTAAAATAGTTACCAAACTATTTAATAGTGAAAAACTAATCCATCAATATCCAATACTGAACCAATATTCATTGTCTATTGAAGGTACGAAATTACATAGTTATAATACTAAAACAGGGCCCTAAGGCAAAACAACATCATATGATCATGAGGCTAATGCAGCGACATTCGCTTCATTTCTCGCCCGTAGATCGACATCTCTACTCACCAAACTTACACTTCTATGTAGTTCCTCCACATACAAATGTGAGAACCACATTTGGCATCCAATACCCAAGAAGTAGAATTTGTGAAGTTTAATGTCTATATCATTAATACTTGAAGATGAAGCAACCCCGTTCTTCACATCTTCTTTGAACTTAGGGCAATTCAATTATTCCCAATAATTGAGTCTCATTCAAATTTCCCATTCAAAATTATCTCAATGTCAAAACGTGATAAATCGTAAGTGAAATATCGAATTTTTCTAACCAGCGATATTATCATGCAATTGAAGCCCTATCTCTCATAAAATATGAGGGAGCCAACCAGGCAATCGTTTCACGCCATCCAATGGCTCGAAAGTCTCTAATTTGTGTCATTGATGAACTTAAGTGTTTTGGATTAAATCACTCCCCGAGGTGTAAATAATCCTAACCTTATAATCCATCAAATGAAAGACAAATTAGGCATTTGTTTTGAAATTGAATAAAATATGAACTTTTATATGTTTGCAAGTAGTGTCCAACACTTTTGCAGTAGACGCATTGAGATTCCCTAGGAACCCTAGTAGCCTTCTTGCCCATGCTCTTTTGAATACAATATCCCATATCATAAGAATTTCCCTCTTAGGGTCCTTATCTATCGCCGGCTCAGCAGCCTTGAGCATCCCGTGGAGCTCAGGAAGCGATTTCTTCAAACCATTCATGTGGAAATTTTAGCCTAAAGGCATTATAACAATCATGAGATTGAAGTATGAAATCGGTTTCCAAATAATCATCATAGGAAAAATCTAGGCGGTCACTTGAAGCAAATAATCCAATCATTTGTTGCACATGTGATTCCATAGATTTCCATTTTTCCAGCCTAGCTGAAGCGATGACCCTGGTCATACCGAACCGCTCAATCTTAGCATATTCCCCGAACATGCTATTGAGTTGTTCAATGATATCTTAGGATGTGGTTATCTAACACATTTTCATTGTCTTCGTATTTGAGGACCATCCTCAAATTACGTTGTGAATCAAGAAAATTTATGTTGTTCAATTTTTCATAATCAAGAATTGAACCAAACTTGAATCGAGTTGAAATTAACATGATAAACTACAAAAGAAAGATAAATAAAGTATGTAAACATCCACAAAGCGGTAAACAAATAAGGTTGTCTAACAATTGTACTTATTTATTTCATTTTGTTCAATTGATATCCAATATCATTGTCCCTTAGAACAAAATGATTCCGAGATCCTCATCTTGCAAATCTTTAAGCCGACTGAGTCCGCACTTAAGTATTTCAAGATAGGTAGACATACACATGTCAATGATATCTAATATCACTCTCGGTCGATGAGAATCCCATTCTCATCTCATGTCTCGATAGCCACGCTTGCAGTGCATCTATCGATGAGAAAACCAAACTCACGTGTAAAGGTCTAACCTTTACTCCCACTTATCCCAAGATAACAAGTAGTACCCCGCTGAGGCGGACCTACCAACTTATGATCGAGGGCTTCATGAGTGTGATGTTTTTGGACAAGACATTATACTCATTATTTTGGGAACTTGCATGCATAGGTGTTTATATGTAAGTTGAACATTTATAACATAAAACAACCTATAACTAGCAAAGCAAATAAATACGAAATCGAAAGGCCCCTAGAACCTCACAACTCTCAAAAGAAAAGAATTAAAGTAACAACAAAAGCCTTGAACATCTTCTGGACTGGTCCTCGCCCTCCGTTTTAGTTCCGTGCCCTCCGATTTTTGTCAAATCTATTCCGTACCCATAAAACCACGAACGGCGCCCGCCGTTTCACAATCAACGGTCGCCGAACACCACCGGCGGTCGCCGTTTCCAAAACGACGTCTGCCGAAAGGTCCGGGAATAATCTGCCAAGAAAAAGGCCTTTCGGCGGTCGCCGTTTCCAAAACGGCGCCCGCCGAATCAAAACGGCGCCCGCCGGAGCTCAAACGGCGACCGCCGTTTGGCTCCAGCAGCCCGGTTTGCTTCGTTTTGCTTCGTTTTGCTTCGTTTCTTCTCGTTTTCGCCGGAGAGCCGAGATCCTCCATCGAACCATGGAACAAGTCCATCGCTTACAAGTAGTACAATACAAATATAATAGAAAAACCTATTTATTACAAATGATTCCAAGGGACGCAGCCCTCAAAAGACTATGGCCAATCGAAACGTAAAAAACGACAATTTCATTCACCCGACCACTAACGGTGGTCGGCCTTACATCTAATCACATAATCACAATTAAACATATAATCCAATTATGTTGATTAAACTTCTTGTGTCCAACACAAAAGTGTGCACGAGCCCTAAGCTCTGATACCAATTGAAGGTACCGGTATACCGATCTGATCGATATACCGTGTGTGCGGAAGCGTGTAAAGCGATAGATCTACTATGCCATGATCTTAGTGCACACAAATATGTATAGACACACATATATATTTATATATATATATACATCCAATATATATAGAGAGAGAGATATCAACGAGATCTTACTTTTGGTGATGAAGTGATTCGTTGATGTCGATGAGGTGGTGTTGAGTCGATTGAACCACCTCAAATGGATCAGCCTCTCGAAGCTCTCTTTGTGAATGACCTCGTCACTCCTCTTGTCTAGATCGCCCGGATGTTGAAGCCGCACAAATGGCCCGGCCTCTACGTGTTGCACACGAACCCGGATTATGAACACCTTTGCTTGCTTGAGAATGGATCTCCAAGATCACCTCTTTTCTCTCTATTTGTGTGGAATTTCGTGGCTAATGCCATTGTGTGATGAAAATCTGATTTTCATCTATATAAGTGCATCATTATGCATCCCATTTACACCACTTTGCAACCTACAACATAATGGGCATCATAATGCACCATAATCATGCAAAGGGGTTACAAAGGAGGTGAAAGGTCATGCCACATACACATGGCACTATGCATTGTATGTGGTCCCTGTTGGAGTTGTGTACTTAATGTCTAGATTTGAGTAACGGAAACTCACGATCCATTGCCATTAATCTATTTAATTAAATAAACAATTATTTGCATTTAATTATTTATAATTAAATATATGCAAATTATAGTCCTGGATTCTATACGTTGTAGTTAGTATGGTGTGTCGGGCCCACACAGAAGATCATACTATCGGTTACTCGTATTTAATCGAACAGTTGCTCACGACCTAGATGGACACGGACCAATCCATCGGTATAGTCGTTGTGTGTGAGAGAAAATAATTTATCTTAATTATTTTATCACACTTGTACACTTGGTGTATTGAGCGGATCATTGAGATTCATCGATTAGGATTGCCGGCGATAATCGATTCGAGTCTCAGTGTATTTTATTCTTAATCCCCGAAACTATTGCGGGTGTGTATATTCAATATAAGTGACTTTGATTTACCAAAGGAATTAACCGATTTAATTATTGGGTTAATTACCGGTTAAGTTGGGTCACTATATTTTATATATGGCATGCCGTGAATACTTGACGGGACAGTGTATCCCGGAAGGGTTGATAATATCCCCGAGATGAGTTCATAAGGAATTATTATGTAAACCCTGCAGGTGGATTTATTCCGCATAATAACTAAGGTTGAATGGTACTAGTCTCGGATATAAGAGATGAATAAATTAATTAGCAATAAATTAATTTTATTCATGAATATTTATATCTTAAATACACGGAATAAATAATACTACCGGAGAAATATTATTTGATATAATATGGTTTAATATTGGGAGTGCAATTAATTTTATATAGTGGAAAATAGAATTAATTAATATTGATAAGGATTAATGGACTTGAGCATTGGGCTCAATTTAATCTTCAATATTGGAAGCCCAATATTCCACCTCCTTAAGATCCCCTACGTAGCCTATAAAAGCACTACATGGTCTTCTCTATTCTCATAACTTGAAGATCACAATTCTAGAGAGAGAAAGTAGAGAGGAGGATCCATGGAGTTCGGTAGATCGTCGCCCACACGACGTCCGGGCTAGTGCAAGGAATACGTCGGAAGATCTCAAGGTCGTCAAATTGAGTTCTTCGTTTTTCCGAACAACGAGAACGAGGTAAATCGTAAAACCCTCTTTATGATTTTATCGTTTAATTATCGTGAAAATATCATGAACCAAGATCCGAGGGACGAACCCTGTTGGAATTCGATATCCCGGAATTAATAAATTTATTAAAATTAATTATCTAATTAATTCCGACCGAAATCCTTCGAATATCCGGATTGTCTAAATTGCGGAACCGACAATCCAATCGAAAAACCTTTCGCCGGAGATCACATGAACACCATCGCACGCGCCGGAGCAAGACCGAACGCACGACATGGCCGAAGCCATGCACGCGCGCCCAGCCGAGCCCCCGCGGCTAGGGTTTCATGCGATCGCATCTTGCGATCGCTGGGTTGCATCACAGCAACCCTACGGCGAGTCCGGCGACTCGCCGTTCGCACAGGAGGGGGCGGCTCGTCCCACGAGCCGCGGCGGCGCCAGCCCGCCACCCCAGCGATCGAACCCTTGGTTCGATCGCACCCCCAGCCGTGGGCTGGGGTCCCTCGATGCGCACGCCCCCGGTTCAGCCGGGGCGTGTTTGGTTCGATCCCCACGGGGATCCTTGAACCGCCGGCGGTCCGGTGGTTCGTCCACCACCGCCCGGTTCGATCCTCGTCCGGGGTTCGTCCTCGGATCTTGGTTCTACGGTATTTTCAATAATAATCGATTAAAATCATAAAGGGTGTTTACGATTTTACCTTCGATTCGTTGTTCAGAGAAACGAGATCAATCGATGACCTTGAGATCTTCCGACGTATTCCTTGCACTAGCCTGGACGTCGTGTGGGCGACGATCTACCGAACTCCATGGATCTCCTTCACGAACTCTCTAGACTAATCAAGTATGATTATCTTGTCTCTTATAATTGTGAAGACCATGTAGTGCTTTTATAGGCTACGTAGGGGATCTTAAGGAGGTGGAATATTGGGCTTCCAATATTGAAGATTAAATTGAGCCCAATGCTCAAGTCCATTAATCCTTATCAATATTAATTAATTCTATTTTCCACTATATAAAATTAATTGCACTCCCAATATTAAACCATATTATATCAAATAATATTTCTCCGGTAGTTTTATTTATTCCGTGTATTTAAGATATAAATATCCATGAATAAAATTAATTTATTGCTAATTAATTTATTCATCTCTTATATCCGAGACTAGTACCATTCAACCTTAATTATTATGCGGAACGAATCCACCTGCAGGGTTTACATAATAATTCCTTATGAACTCATCTCGGGGATATTATCAACCCTTACGGGATACATTTTCCCGTCAAGTATTCACGGCATGTCATATATAAAATATAGTGACCCAACTTAACCGGTAATTAACCCAATAATTAAATCGGTTAATTCCTTTGGTAAATCAAAGTCACTTATATTGAATATACACACCCGCAAAAGTTTCAGGGATTAAGAATAAAATACACTGAGATTCGAATCGATTATCGCCGGCAATCCTAATCGATGAATCTCAACGATCCGCTCAATACACCAAGTGTACAAGTGTGATAAAATAATTAAGACAAATTATTTTCTCTCTCACACAACGACTATACCGATGGATTGATCCGTGTCCATCTAGGTCGTGAGCAACTGTTCGATTAAATACGAATAACCGATAGTATGATCTTCTGTGCGCCCATGCAACACCATACTAACTACAACGTATAAAATCCAGGACTATGATTTGCATATATTTAATTATAAAGAATTAAATGCAAATAATTGTTTATTTAATTAAATAGATTAATGGCAATGGATCGTGAGTTTCCGTTACTTAAATCTAGACATTAAGTACACAACTCCAACAATCTCCCACTTGTACTAAGGTCTAGTCATTTCCTCCAAACTCCCGACTTCCATACTCATCACGTGCTTAAGTTGTACTTCCAAGAAGTACTATGTGAATGAGCACTCTAGGTTGCCGCTCTGAAGTTATCTTGGTGACTACAGCGTCGTCTCCCTCGACGATGACTCGTATCAGATGGTACTTGCACTATGTGTTATCTTACACTTATGGACTAGTGATTTCTTCCCATTTGCCATTGCACCGCTATTTACATAGCCTTTGGCAAATTATGAATCACATCTAAGTCCCAGAGATTATCCCGGAGTTATACCAAAACTTCCGCTGCCTCTGAGGCCGCTATTTGGTTACCCATGGCAGAGTCCGAGAAGCATCGTGCTTATCACTCTTCCATGTTAAAACTCCTTCTCCTTTAATAGTGAAACACATAGCCTGATATCGACTTACACCGGTCCTCATTCGATTAGAAATCTAAGAGAATGTAATCCAAAGGAAAAACTCGTCTGCTTCGTAGTCTAGAACAGTACTTCGAAAGTACTTTTACGGCAGTCGAATATTCCTTTCCAGGATTACCTTGATATCCTCCCACTATGCTAACCGCATAGCCGATATCAGGTTCTTGTTTTCAACAATGCATTTATTAAGCTTTCCACACTCAAAGTGTAGGAAACTGCTTTCATTGCTTCTATCTCCTTTTGTGTTCCAAAACACATATCTTAGATAGATGCATTCCGTCTCTGAAAGGTAACGAACCTTTCTCGGAATCTTGCATGTTAAAACGAACCATAATCATATATGTAAGATGTCCAGGAAAAGTACAATGTTCTTTCTAGAGATCCAAGATCTCAAGAATATGTCCAACTTCTTCCTTTATCTTTCATAATGATTCATCTAGACAACCATCATTTTATGTCTGATAACATCTTTACATTGTTGCCAATGATAAGAGTGTCATCTACATAAAACCTCCGAGAAACACCACCTTGTTTTCCATCACGTTTCCAATACACACAATTCGTCTATGCTTTTGATGAATCCATAAAATGGACTATCTCATCAATTTGCAAGTACCACGAACTCAATGCTTTGTTTCAATCCATAAATGGATCAACTAAGCTTGTACTCTAAATGATCTCGCCTCTTAGCAATAATCCTTATTGCTCTCCAAGAAGGCACATTTAGATCTAGTACGGCCTTCATGTAGATCCAGGGATCGATTTCATGTATACTAGGTCCAGAGTCCGAAGACTCTCCTAGTCTTATGAATATCTCCGGTTGTCCCACAACCTCCCACTACAATGGCATTCCGGTGTATAAACAGTGATAACAGTAGGTGCAGTTAGTGGTGTACCGCCACTCGGTTCGGCTGGTTCTAAGTCTTAATCTTTTTCTCTCATTTCAAAGTATTAGGTCACCTTGGGCTTGTGGTTCATCATATAGTCTTTCTCTAAGAACCGGGCGTTAGAACTTATAACGTCCTTCTGGTTCATAGTACTATTGAACACACGTCTTTTGTTCTTCTCGGACATTCTACAACCGCATTTGAATGCGCCGTTGTTTCCAGACATATCCATAGAACATAGGTAGTTCCGTATAACTCATCTTTTACTATCTCTATAAGAGTTCCATTTCTTATTATCAACACACCATTTCTACACAAGAGTGTATGGTGTAGTCATTTGGGATCAAATCCCAATCTCTGATTAGTATGCCATGCATTCCTCAAATAGGTACTTGCCTCCGCGATCAAATCGCAGGCTACAAATGGATATACCTTGATGGTTCTCCACAATAGCTTTGTGTCCATTGACTTGTCAAAACACTTGCTTTTGTGGCACAACAGGTATTCTAATCCATTTCTCGAGTAATCATCAAATGAAGTACTCGTACCTTATTGTCTGAGTAGACATAGGTCTGCATACATCAGAGTCAATCAATTCTTATACTTGTCCGGATCTTATATCTTATATCCATAAAGGATTGCTTAGTCATATTATCTTCCAAATTAGATTCTTAGGTCGGAAGGTCCACTCCCTCAACTTAATTGATCAAATATCAATTTTCGACCTTTGAACTTCTTATTTGAATAAACATGACTCAGCATAAGAATCCACAAGTATAATTGATAAAGAAATCTCTTAGTAAAACGAGTTTCATACTACGGTTCGTTGCATCGTGGTGGACTCAGGATTCATCATTTATATATTGCTAGCCAATGTACCAAAATAGATAATATCATTATTTCTTCTTATAACCATCAAATGATTAAAAGAAATAAAATATCCATTTATTAGAAATCTAGAACAAAGTTCTTTCTAATATGAAAGGTACATAAAAGCAATAACTCAAAATGAAATCCTATAAAATGTCCTCCACTGCAACTGCTGCCTCCTCCACAGCATTGCCCATGTAGACTACGATCTTTTCTTTTCCAAGTCGTTTAGGTTTCCTGGAACCTCTTGCATTTAAAATGCACATACCGTCAGTGGTTCCATATCTACACACCAGGTTCCGGTAGATAATACCACTGACTATGTTTTACGACTAAAGAAAATTTCGTACTTTCTTTGAGAGAATAATCAGACTTCCAGTACCCAGACTGTTTGCATTGAGAACACTTGCCTATTGGCTTTCTCGTCCCATCTCGTGGTCCAAAGAGAACCACTGGGTTCCTTTGCTTTCTTGTCCTTTCCCCCGATTCATGCCTTTAGGTTCGAAACCTTTGGCATTGGCTACAAGAGCTTGCGATTTCCGTCTCAACTCGTCTAAAAGGTAAATCATCTCAAAAACGTTTTTAAGCGTTTCCTCGAAGTGACTGGCCTTTATGAGTATCCTCATCGCTTCTTGTCTAGCCGCCTATGTCAATAGGCTCGGAAGGATAAAGCTCATTGAGTACAACCTTGTACTCTTCAACAGTTTGGGTAATGTCTAGATCTCTATTCCAATCATTATATTTAGGGACCAGTGAGTTTAAATAATCCTTAGGTATCACAGAAAGTGGTTCAAAGCCATTTCCTAATCTATGAGCACATATAACAACAAACAATCGATTTAATCTCCGATATTATCTCCCTTAAATAATATCATTAAACCACTAATCACATCTAAAATCCCATCAGATATGGCAAGCCACGTGGTGTGGACGTTTACCAATCCAAATGATTTAGCAATTAGATTTGCTTCGGTCATACATCACTTATAGCGGAACCTCGTGGGGAGGAATACTATAATGCGTATCTAAGTGTAAACCATTACTCAGTACCAAAGTAAATCGTTTGGAATTGCTACATCACCGCAAGCCACGTGGTGTGGACGTTTACGACAACTTCACAACTCTTCACAATTTCTTACAACTGTCTACATCAATTAATCCAAAATCCGTCAGCATAGCAAGCCACGTGGTGTGGACGTTTACTACACCAAGAGACTTTTATAATTGACTCCCAATTACTTGATCCATTCAATCTTGTAAATCAAGACGCGGAGAATCATAAGTGAAACTCGAAGTTTCTAACCAGTGATTCACCATGCGAACAACCCTATCTCTCATTAGATGAGGGAGCCGAGCAGACAATCGATCCATCTATAAAAGAATGGTACGAAGGTCTCTAATTTGTGTCCTCTGTTGGAAATCGATATCCCAGAATTAATAAATTAATTAAAATTAATTATCTAATTAATTCCGACCGAAATCCTTTGGAGATCGAATATCCGGATTGTCTAAATTGCGGAACCGACAACCCAATCGAAATCCCTTCGCCGGAAACCACCGCGAAACCACCACACGAACCGGGCTAGACCAAGAACACCACGCAGGGATAACCCCACGCGTGCCCTAGCCGAGCCCCGTGAGGGGCTCGCGATTGCACACGGCAATCGCTGGGGATGCATCGAGCATCCCCCGGGGCTGCTCGTAGCAGCCCCCCCCCCCCGGCGGTGAGTCCGGCGACTCACCGCCGCCGTCGATCGGAGGAGGGGGCGCCTGCCGCGGCTCCAGCCCGCGGCTGCCCCCAGCGATCGACCGAAGTCGATCGCTCGCCCCGGCGTCCAGCCGGGGCACTTCGACATGCATCGGCGGTCAAAGCCCTAGGGCTCGACCGCCACCCTCGGCGACCAGCCGAGGGTTCTCTTTGCGTGCGATCCCCGCCGGGGATCTCTCGGCCTCCGCGGTCCGGTGATCTTCGATCACCACCGCGAGGTCGATCCTCGTCCACGGGGTTCGTCCCTCGGATCTTGGTTCATGGTATTTTCACGATAATTAAACGATAAAATCATAAAGAGGGTTTTACGATTTACCTCGTTCTCGTTGTTCGGAAAAACGAAGAACTCAATTTGACGACCTTGAGATCTTCCCGCGTGTTCCTTGCACTAGCTCGGACGTCGTGTGGGCGACGATCTACCGAACTCCATGGATCTCCCTCTCTACTTTCTCTCTCTAGAATTGTGATCTTCAAGTTATGAGAATAGAGAAGACCATGTAGTGCTTTTATAGGCTACGTAGGGGATCTTAAGGAGGTGGAATATTGGGCTTCCAATATTGAAGATTAAATTGAGCCCAATGCTCAAGTCCATTAATCCTTATCAATATTAATTAATTCTATTTTCCACTATATAAAATTAATTGCACTCCCAATATTAAACCATATTATATCAAATAATATTTCTCCGGTAGTTTTATTTATTCCGTGTATTTAAGATATAAATATCCATGAATAAAATTAATTTATTGCTAATTAATTTATTCATCTCTTATATCCGAGACTAGTACCATTCAACCTTAATTATTATGCGGAACGAATCCACCTGCAGGGTTTACATAATAATTCCTTATGAACTCATCTCGGGGATATTATCAACCCTTACGGGATACATTTTCCCGTCAAGTATTCACGGCATGTCATATATAAAATATAGTGACCCAACTTAACCGGTAATTAACCCAATAATTAAATCGGTTAATTCCTTTGGTAAATCAAAGTCACTTATATTGAATATACACACCCGCAAAAGTTTCAGGGATTAAGAATAAAATACACTGAGATTCGAATCGATTATCGCCGGCAATCCTAATCGATGAATCTCAACGATCCGCTCAATACACCAAGTGTACAAGTGTGATAAAATAATTAAGACAAATTATTTTCTCTCTCACACAACGACTATACCGATGGATTGATCCGTGTCCATCTAGGTCGTGAGCAACTGTTCGATTAAATACGAATAACCGATAGTATGATCTTCTGTGCGCCCATGCAACACCATACTAACTACAACGTATAAAATCCAGGACTATGATTTGCATATATTTAATTATAAAGAATTAAATGCAAATAATTGTTTATTTAATTAAATAGATTAATGGCAATGGATCGTGAGTTTCCGTTACTTAAATCTAGACATTAAGTACACAACTCCAACAATCTCCCACTTGTACTAAGGTCTAGTCATTTCCTCCAAACTCCCGACTTCCATACTCATCACGTGCTTAAGTTGTACTTCCAAGAAGTACTATGTGAATGAGCACTCTAGGTTGCCGCTCTGAAGTTATCTTGGTGACTACAGCGTCGTCTCCCTCGACGATGACTCGTATCAGATGGTACTTGCACTATGTGTTATCTTACACTTATGGACTAGTGATTTCTTCCCATTTGCCATTGCACCGCTATTTACATAGCCTTTGGCAAATTATGAATCACATCTAAGTCCCAGAGATTATCCCGGAGTTATACCAAAACTTCCGCTGCCTCTGAGGCCGCTATTTGGTTACCCATGGCAGAGTCCGAGAAGCATCGTGCTTATCACTCTTCCATGTTAAAACTCCTTCTCCTTTAATAGTGAAACACATAGCCTGATATCGACTTACACCGGTCCTCATTCGATTAGAAATCTAAGAGAATGTAATCCAAAGGAAAAACTCGTCTGCTTCGTAGTCTAGAACAGTACTTCGAAAGTACTTTTACGGCAGTCGAATATTCCTTTCCAGGATTACCTTGATATCCTCCCACTATGCTAACCGCATAGCCGATATCAGGTTCTTGTTTTCAACAATGCATTTATTAAGCTTTCCACACTCAAAGTGTAGGAAACTGCTTTCATTGCTTCTATCTCCTTTTGTGTTCCAAAACACATATCTTAGATAGATGCATTCCGTCTCTGAAAGGTAACGAACCTTTCTCGGAATCTTGCATGTTAAAACGAACCATAATCATATATGTAAGATGTCCAGGAAAAGTACAATGTTCTTTCTAGAGATCCAAGATCTCAAGAATATGTCCAACTTCTTCCTTTATCTTTCATAATGATTCATCTAGACAACCATCATTTTATGTTTGATAACATCTTTACATTGTTGCCAATGATAAGAGTGTCATCTACATAAAACCTCCGAGAAACACCACCTTGTTTTCCATCACGTTTCCAATACACACAATTCGTCTATGCTTTTGATGAATCCATAAAATGGACTATCTCATCAATTTGCAAGTACCACGAACTCAATGCTTTGTTTCAATCCATAAATGGATCAACTAAGCTTGTACTCTAAATGATCTCGCCTCTTAGCAATAATCCTTATTGCTCTCCAAGAAGGCACATTTAGATCTAGTACGGCCTTCATGTAGATCCAGGGATCGATTTCATGTATACTAGGTCCAGAGTCCGAAGACTCTCCTAGTCTTATGAATATCTCCGGTTGTCCCACAACCTCCCACTACAATGGCATTCCGGTGTATAAACAGTGATAACAGTAGGTGCAGTTAGTGGTGTACCGCCACTCGGTTCGGCTGGTTCTAAGTCTTAATCTTTTTCTCTCATTTCAAAGTATTACGTCACCTTGGGCTTGTGGTTCATCATATAGTCTTTCTCTAAGAACCGGGCGTTAGAACTTATAACGTCCTTCTGGTTCATAGTACTATTGAACACACGTCTTTTGTTCTTCTCGGACATTCTACAACCGCATTTGAATGCGACGTTGTTTCCAGACATATCCATAGAACATAGGTAGTTCCGTATAACTCATCTTTTACTATCTCTATATGTAACAACCCAAAATTTTATTTACTAAAATCTTAAATTCACCAAATTAAATTTACAAATATATAAACTAATTTAATAAATTAAAATTACAAAATAGGATATATTTTAGTTAAACCTTAAATTTCATAAATATATAATAATAATTATATAATTAATATTTTGATTTAATCTAATATAATTATTATAATTTAAAATTTAATTATTAAGAGATGTCTTACCAAGCAAGAAATACTAATATTTAAAGCTTACTAAAATTAAATAAAAACCCTAATAGAATTATCCCTATAAATATACATCTACCCTTCTCCGCACACCACCATCTACATTACAAACAATACACGTTCTCTCCCATTATCAAGTAATCGTCTTCTTCCCCACCATCCAACATATATTATAAGTATTCCATCCATCAGCCAACATATATAAATATACAGAGAACTTTTGCCACGAGAATTCCTCCAACTCCACCAACATTGCCACCCGCTGCTCATGGTCCCTCTTTCAATCTCTTTGTGATTAACAACACCAATCCATGTCCAAGAAATTCACGAAGCCAAATTATTAAATAAGGAGAAATTGCAAACAGGTCATGGACTTTGAGGTAACTATTGTCCACTCCAATATTAAATCTTAATAATATTATTAAGTCCAAACTAAATCTTAAAACTATATATTCAGCCTCGGAAGTTTTGAGAATTTCTAGTTCGGCTCTAAAGCCTTAGACGCACTTTGGTTTTTCTCGTTCACATCCCAGCTCATCGAGGTAGGTGTCATGTTGTCGATTTACCTTGTTTACTACTTGTTTCATTATGTGTGTATCTATGTGTGCATTTATGTGAATTTATTAAAATACATTTTCCGTTGTAACCGAAGACCGGGGAAAAGGGTCGAAGGGGACCAACGCAATAGTTGGCGCAACTCGCAATATCCAGATTATTAAATGGATCTCATTTTTACTAAAATTACAATATTTTCATGTTATCCAGATTATTAAATGGATCTCATGTTTTATTATCGTAATATCCAGATTATTAAATGGATATCATGATTTATTAAAATTACAATATTTTCATGTTATGTTCATTGGTTATGCATGTATTTGATTCTGGTATTGGATGAGGTAATGACCCTATTGAGCGCGTTGAGCTCACCCTATCGACAACAACTATTTTTAGGTACACACGAGGATGCCGAGCGAGGAGAGTGATCAAGGATGGAGGATTTAAATTAAATAAATGACCTAGTTTAATTTGTGTTTTATTTATTATTAACAATTTATATTATGACATTGTCTATTCCTGACTTTCACGTATACATCTAATGACTTTCTCTTAATTTCTTTTATATTTATCTCAAACATAATTTTTGTATGCTATACGTGTCTCTATGTTCATATATATGCATGTTGTAATATTATTTACATATACTGAAACATACGAGTGTGGTATAAATATATGAGTAGACTATGTGTGTAAGTATATATATATATATATAAGTAGGTGTGTGTGTTTATTATATGTATGTTAACATGAGTATATATCTATTAACATACTTACAGTAAGATAAAATATGTAGATGCATGTTAATGTGTGTGGTCTATACGTGCTCAATAGATAGTACTAAGTATAAATATGTAATGTGTTTATTTGTTAAAGTGAAGTTCAATTTGTGGATATGAAAAGCTATTAATTTTCAGAATAAAATTTTGTGACGCCCGCACTTTATTGAAATATTATTTACAAAATTTAACACTTTTCGCTGTTTTAAAAATACGGGTCGTTACAGTTGGTATCAGAGCATTACGATCCTGTCGGGTAAGTAAAATTTGATAATTTCTCTTATGTGTACTATATGATAATTAATATTAATCTCTTCCATCCTCGTCATATCTCGTCGGCTCCTCAAGGTACGTCACACTTAAACCATTTACATTTTCAAGTTCACTTTACTTAATATTTTAGGTTGCTAGAGCCTTTAAACTAGATGCTGAAAACTTACACTAGTATAAGTATTGTCGGATTATTCATAAATCTAGTAAGTTATCCAATTTCGAGGACGAAATTAAAATTAAGGGGTGTAGATTGTAACAACCTAAAATTTTATTTACTAAAATCTTAAATTCACCAAATTAAATTTACAAATATATAAACTAATTTAATAAATTAAAATTACAAAATAGGATATATTTTAGTTAAACCTTAAATTTCATAAATATATAATAATAATTATATAATTAATATTTTGATTTAATCTAATATAATTATTATAATTTAAAATTTAATTATTAAGAGATGTCTTACCAAGCAAGAAATACTAATATTTAAAGCTTACTAAAATTAAATAAAAACCCTAATAGAATTATCCCTATAAATATACATCTACCCTTCTCCGCACACCACCATCTACATTACAAACAATACACGTTCTCTCCCATTATCAAGTAATCGTCTTCTTCCCCCACCATCCAACATATATTATAAGTATTCCATCCATCAGCCAACATATATAAATATACAGAGAACTTTTGCCACGAGAATTCCTCCAACTCCACCAACATTGCCACCCGCTGCTCATGGTCCCTCTTTCAATCTCTTTGTGATTAACAACACCAATCCATGTCCAAGAAATTCACGAAGCCAAATTATTAAATAAGGAGAAATTGCAAACAGGTCATGGACTTTGAGGTAACTATTGTCCACTCCAATATTAAATCTTAATAATATTATTAAGTCCAAACTAAATCTTAAAACTATATATTCAGCCTCGGAAGTTTTGAGAATTTCTAGTTCGGCTCTAAAGCCTTAGACGCACTTTGGTTTTTCTCGTTCACATCCCAGCTCATCGAGGTAGGTGTCATGTTGTCGATTTACCTTGTTTACTACTTGTTTCATTATGTGTGTATCTATGTGTGCATTTATGTGAATTTATTAAAATACATTTCCGTTGTAACCGGAGACCGGGGAAAAGGGTCGAAGGGGACCAACGCAATAGTTGGCGCAACTCGCAATATCCAGATTATTAAATGGATCTCATGATTTATTAAAATTACAATATTTTCATGTTATGTTCATTGGTTATGCATGTATTTGATTCTGGTATTGGATGAGGTAATGACCCTATTGAGCGCGTTGAGCTCACCCTATCGACAACAACTATTTTTAGGTACACACGAGGATGCCGAGCGAGGAGAGTGATCAAGGATGGAGGATTTAAACTAAATAAATGACCTAGTTTAATTTGTGTTTTATTTATTATTAACAATTTATATTATGACATTGTCTATTCCTGACTTTCACGTATACATCTAATGACTTTCTCTTAATTTCTTTTATATTTATCTCAAACATAATTTTTGTATGCTATACGTGTCTCTATGTTCATATATATACATGTTGTAATATTATTTACATATACTGAAACATACGAGTGTGGTATAAATATATGAGTAGACTATGTGTGTAAGTATATATATATATATATAAGTAGGTGTGTGTGTTTATTATATGTATGTTAACATGAGTATATATCTATTAACATACTTACAGTAAGATAAAATATGTAGATGCATGTTAATGTGTGTGGTCTATACGTGCTCAATAGATAGTACTAAGTATAAATATGTAATGTGTTTATTTGTTAAAGTGAAGTTCAATTTATGGATATGAAAAGCTATTAATTTTCAGAATAAAATTTTGTGACGCCCGCACTTTATTGAAATATTATTTACAAAATTTAACAATTTTCGCTGTTTTAAAAATACGGGTCGTTACACTATAAGAGTTCCATTTCTTATTATCAACACACCATTTCTACACAAGAGTGTATGGTGTAGTCATTTGGGATCAAATCCCAATCTCTGATTAGTATGCCATGCATTCCTCAGATAGGTACTTGCCTCCGCGATCAAATCGCAGGCTACAAATGGATATACCTTGATGGTTCTCCACAATAGCTTTGTGTCCATTGACTTGTCAAAACACTTGCTTTTGTGGCACATCAGGTATTCTAATCCATTTCTCGAGTAATCATCAAATGAAGTACTCGTACCTTATTGTCTGAGTAGACATATGTCTGCATACATCAGAGTCAATCAATTCTTATACTTGTCCGGATCTTATATCTTATATCCATAAAGGATTGCTTAGTCATATTATCTTCCAAATTAGATTCTTAGGTCGGAAGGTCCACTCCCTCAACTTAATTGATCAAATATCAATTTTCGACCTTTGAACTTCTTATTTGAATAAACATGACTCAGCATAAGAATCCACAAGTATAATTGATAAAGAAATCTCTTATTAGTAAAAAGAGTTTCATACTACGGTTCGTTGCATCGTGGTGGACTCAGGATTCATCATTTATATATTGCTAGCCAATGTACCAAAATAGATAATATCATTATTTCTTCTTATAACCATCAAATGATTAAAAGAAATAAAATATCCATTTATTAGAAATCTAGAACAAAGTTCTTTCTAATATGAAAGGTACATAAAAGCAATAACTCAAAATGAAATCCTATAAAATGTCCTCCACTGCAACTGCTGCCTCCTCCACAGCATTGCCCATGTAGACTACGATCTTTTCTTTTCCAAGTCGTTTAGGTTTCCTGGAACCTCTTGCATTTAAAATGCACATACCGTCAGTGGTTCCATATCTACACACCAGGTTCCGGTAGATAATACCACTGACTATGTTTTACGACTAAAGAAAATTTCGTACTTTCTTTGAGAGAATAATCAGACTTCCAGTACCCAGACTGTTTGCATTGAGAACACTTGCCTATTGGCTTTCTCGTCCCATCTCGTGGTCCAAAGAGAACCACTGGGTTCCTTTGCTTTCTTGTCCTTTCCCCCGATTCATGCCTTTAGGTTCGAAACCTTTGGCATTGGCTACAAGAGCTTGCGATTTCCGTCTCAACTCGTCTAAAAGGTAAATCATCTCAAAAACGTTTTTAAGCGTTTCCTCGAAGTGACTGGCCTTTATGAGTATCCTCATCGCTTCTTGTCTAGCCGCCTATGTCAATAGGCTCGGAAGGATAAAGCTCATTGAGTACAACCTTGTACTCTTCAACAGTTTGGGTAATGTCTAGATCTCTATTCCAATCATTATATTTAGGGACCAGCGAGTTTAAATAATCCTTAGGTATCACAGAAAGTGGGTTCAAAGCCATTTCCTAATCTATGAGCACATATAACAACAAACAATCGATTTAATCTCCGATATTATCTCCCTTAAATAATATCATTAAACCACTAATCACATCTAAAATCCCATCAGATATGGCAAGCCACGTGGTGTGGACGTTTACCAATCCAAATGATTTAGCAATTAGATTTGCTTCGGTCATACATCACTTATAGCGGAACCTCGTGGGGAGGAATACTATAATGCGTATCTAAGTGTAAACCATTACTCAGTACCAAAGTAAATCGTTTGGAATTGCTACATCACCGCAAGCCACGTGGTGTGGACGTTTACGACAACTTCACAACTCTTCACAATTTCTTACAACTGTCTACATCAATTAATCCAAAATCCGTCAGCATAGCAAGCCACGTGGTGTGGACGTTTACTACACCAAGAGACTTTTATAATTGACTCCCAATTACTTGATCCATTCAATCTTGTAAATCAAGACGCGGAGAATCATAAGTGAAACTCGAAGTTTCTAACCAGTGATTCACCATGCGAACAACCCTATCTCTCATTAGATGAGGGAGCCGAGCAGACAATCGATCCATCTATAAAAGAATGGTACGAAGGTCTCTAATTTGTGTCCTCTGTTGGAAATCGATATCCCGGAATTAATAAATTAATTAAAATTAATTATCTAATTAATTCCGACCGAAATCCTTTGGAGATCGAATATCCGGATTGTCTAAATTGCGGAACCGACAACCCAATCGAAATCCCTTCGCCGGAAACCACCGCGAAACCACCACACGAACCGGGCTCGACCAAGAACACCACGCAGGGATAACCCCACGCGTGCCCTAGCCGAGCCCCGCGAGGGGCTCGCGATTGCACACGGCAATCGCTGGGGATGCATCGAGCATCCCCCGGGGCTGCTCGTAGCAGCCCCCCCCGGCGGTGAGTCCGGCGACTCACCGCCGCCGTCGATCGGAGGAGGGGGCGCCTGCCGCGGCTCCAGCCCGCGGCTGCCCCCAGCGATCGACCGAAGTCGATCGCTCGCCCCGGCGTCCAGCCGGGGCCCTTCGACATGCATCGGCGGTCAAAGCCCTAGGGCTCGACCGCCACCCTCGGCGACCAGCCGAGGGTTCTCTTTGCGTGCGATCCCCGCCGGGGATCTCTCGGCCTCCGCGGTCCGGTGATCTTCGATCACCACCGCGAGGTCGATCCTCGTCCACGGGGTTCGTCCCTCGGATCTTGGTTCATGGTATTTTCACGATAATTAAACGATAAAATCATAAAGAGAGTTTTACGATTTACCTCGTTCTCGTTGTTCGGAAAAACGAAGAACTCAATTTGACGACCTTGAGATCTTCCCGCGTATTCCTTGCACTAGCTCGGACGTCGTGTGGGCGACGATCTACTGAACTCCATGGATCTCCCTCTCTACTTTCTCTCTCTAGAATTGTGATCTTCAAGTTATGAGAATAGAGAAGACCATGTAGTGCTTTTATAGGCTACGTAGGGGATCTTAAGGAGGTGGAATATTGGGCTTCCAATATTGAAGATTAAATTGATCCCAATGCTCAAGTCCATTAATCCTTATCAATATTAATTAATTCTATTTTCCACTATATAAAATTAATTGCACTCCCAATATTAAACCATATTATATCAAATAATATTTCTCCGGTAGTATTATTTATTCCGTGTATTTAAGATATAAATATCCATGAATAAAATTAATTTATTGCTAATTAATTTATTCATCTCTTATATCCGACACTAGTACCATTCAACCTTAATTATTATGCGGAACGAATCCACCTGCATGGTTTACATAATAATTCCTTATGAACTCATCTCGGGGATATTATCAACCCTTACGGGATACACTTTCCCGTCAAGTATTCACGGCATGTCATATATAAAATATAGTGACCCAACTTAACCGGTAATTAACCCAATAATTAAATCGGTTAATTCCTTTGGTAAATCAAAGTCACTTATATTGAATATACACACCCGCAAAAGTTTCAGGGATTAAGAATAAAATACACTGAGACTCGAATCGATTATCGCCGGCAATCCTAATCGATGAATCTCAACGATCCGCTCAATACACCAAGTGTACAAGTGTGATAAAATAATTAAGATAAATTATTTTCTCTCTCACACAACGACTATACCGATGGATTGGTCCGTGTCCATCTAGGTCGTGAGCAACTGTTCGATTAAATACGAGTAACCGATAGTATGATCTTCTGTGTGCCCATGCAACACCATACTAACTACAACGTATAAAATCCAGGACTATAATTTGCATATATTTAATTATAAATAATTAAACACAAATAATTGTTTATTTAATTAAATAGATTAGTGGCAATGGATCGTGAGTTTCCGTCACTTAAATCTAGACATTAAGTACACAACTCCAACAATCTCCCACTTGTACTAAGGTCTAGTCATTTCCTCCAAACTCCCGACTCCCATACTCATCACGTGCTTAAGTTGTACTTCCAAGAAGTACTATGTGAATGAGCACTCTAGGTTGCCGCTCTGAAGTTATCTTGGTGACTACAGCGTCGTCTCCCTCGACGATGACTCGTATCAGGTGGTACTTGCACTATGTGTTATCTTACACTTATGGACTTGTGATTTCTTACCATTTGCCATCGCACCGCTATACACATAGCCTTTTGGCAAATTAAGAATCACCTCTAAGTCCCAGAGATTATCCCGGAGTTATACCAAAACTTCCGCTGCCTCTGAGGCCGCTAATTGGTTACCCATGGCAGAGTCCGAAAAGCATCGTGCTTATCACTCTTCCATGTTAAAACTCCTTCTCCTTTAATAGTGAAACACATAGCCTGATATCGACTTACACCGGTCCTCATTCGATTAGAAATCTAAGAGAATGTAATCCAAAGGAAAAACTCGTCTGCTTCGTAGTCTAGAACAGTACTTCGAAAGTACTTTTACGGCAGTCGAATATTCCTTTCCAGGATTACCTTGATATCCTCCCACTATGCTAACCGCATAGCCGATATCAGGTTCTTGTTTTCAACAATGCATTTATTAAGCTTTCCACACTCAAAGTGTAGGAAACTGCTTTCATTGCTTCTATCTCCTTTTGTGTTTTAAAACACATATCCTTAGATAGATGCATTCCGTCTCTGAAAGGTAACGAACCTTTCTCGGAATCTTGCATGTTAAAACGAACCATAATCATATATGTAAGATGTCCAGGAGAAGTACAATGTTCTTTCTAGAGATCCAAGATCTCAAGAACATGTCCAACTTCTTCCTTTATCTTTCATAATGATTTATCTAGACAACCATCATTTTATGTCTGATAACATCTTTACATTGTTACCAATGATAAAACGTTATCTACTTAAAACCTCCGAGAAACACCACCTTGTTTTCCATCACGTTTCCAATACACACGATTCGTCTATGCTTTTGATGAATCCATAAAATGGACTATCTCATCAATTTGCAAGTACCACGAACTCAATGCTTTGTTTCAATCCATAAATGGATCAACTAAGCTTGTACTCTAAATGATCTTGCTTCTTAGCAATAATCCTTATTGCTCTCCAAGAAGGCACATTTAGATCTAGTACGGCCTTTATGTAGATCCAGGGATCGATTTCATGTATACTAGGTCAAGAGTCCGAAGACTCTCCTAGTCTTATGAATATCTTCGGTTGTCCCACAACCTCCCACTACTATGGCATTCCGGTGTATAAACAGTGATAACAGTAGGTGCAGTTAGTGGTGTGCCGCTACTCGGTTCGGCTGGTTCTAAGTCTTAATCTTTCTCTCTCATTTCAGAGTATCATGTCACTTTGGGCTTGTGGTTCATCGTATAGTCTTTCTCTAAGAACCGGGCGTTAGAACCTATAACGTCCTTCTGGTTCATAGTACTATTGAACACACATCTTTTGTTCTTCTAGGATATTCTACAACCGCATTTAAATGCCCCGTTGTTTCCAGACATATCCATAGAACATAGGTAGTTCCGTATGACTCATGCTTTTACTCTTTCTATAAGAGTTCCATTTCTTGTTTACGACACACCATTTCTACACAACAGTGCATGGTGTAGTCATTTGGGATCAAATCCCAATCTCTGATCAGTATGCCATGCATTCCTCAGATAGGTACTTGCCTCCGCGATCAAATCGCAGGCTACAAATGGATATACCTTGATGGTTCTCCACAATTGCTTAGTGTCCATTGACTTTTCAAAACACTTGCTTTTGTGGCACATCAGGTATTCTAATCCATTTCTCGAGTAATCATCAAATGATGTACTCGTACCTTATTGTCTGAGTAGACATAGGTCTGCATACATCAGAGTTAATCAATTCTTATACTTGTCCGGATCTTACATCTTATATCCATAAAGGATTGCTTAGTCATATTATCTTCCAAATTAGATTCTTAGGTCGGAAGGTCCACTCCTTCAACTTAATTGATCAAATATCAATTTTCGACCTTTGAACTTCTTATTTGAATAAACATGACTCAGCATAAGAATCCACAAGTATAATTGATAAAGAAATCTCTTATTAGTAAAACGAGTTTCATACTACGGTTCGTTGCATCGTGGTGGACTCAGGATTCATCATTTATATATTGCTAGCCAATGTACCAAAATAGATAATATCATTATTTCTTCTTATAACCATCAAATGATTAAAAGAAATAAAATATCCATTTATTAGAAATCCAGAACAAAGTTCTTTCTAATATGAAAGGTACATAAAAGCAATAACTCAAAATGAAATCCTATAAAATGTCCTCCACTGCAACTGCTGCCTCCTCTACAGCATTGCCCATGTAGACTACGATTTCTTCTTTTCCAAGTCGTTAGGTTTCCTGGAACCTTTGCATTTAAAATGCACATACCGTCAGTGGCTCCATATCTACACACCAGGTTCCGGTAGATAATACCACTGACTATGTTTTACGACTAAAGAAGAATTTCTTACTTTCTTTGAGAGGATAATCAGACTTCCAGTACCCAGACTGTTTGCATCGAGAACTCTTGCCTCATGGCTTTCTCGTCCCATCTCGTGGTCCAAGAAACCTAGGACCACTGGGTTTCTTTGCTTGCTTTTCCTTTTTCCCCGATCTTGCCCTTAGGTTCGAAACCTTTGGCATTGGCTACAAGAGCTTGCGATTTCTGTCTCAACTCGTCCAAAAGGTCAATCATCTCAAAAACGTGTTTAAGCGTTTCCTCGAAGCGACTGGCCTTTATTAGTATCCTCATCGCTTCTTGTCTAGCCGCCTATGTCAATAGGCTCGGGAGGACAAAGCTCACTGAGTACAAACTTGTACTCTTTAACAGTTTGGGTAATGTCTAGATCTCTATTCCAATCATTACATTTAGGGACCAGTGAGTTAAAATCCTTACGTATCACACAAAGTGGGTTCAAAGCCATATCCTAATCTATGAGCACATATAACAACAAACAATCGATTTAATCTCCGATATTATCTCCCTTAAATAATATCATTAAACCACTAATCACATCTAAAATCCCATCAGATATGGCAAGCCACGTGGTGTGGACGTTTACCAATCCAAATGATTTAGCAATTAGATTTGCTTCGGTCATACATCACTTATAGCGGAACCTCGTGGGGAGGAATACTATAATGCGTATCTAAGTGTAAACCATTACTCAGTACCACAGTAAATCGTTTGGAATTGCTACATCACCGCAAGCCACGTGGTGTGGACGTTTACGACAACTTCACAACTCTTCACAATTTCTTACAACTGTCTACATCAATTAATCCAAAATCCGTCCGCATAGCAAGCCACGTGGTGTGGACGTTTACTACACCAAGAGACTTTTATAATTGACTCCCAATTACTTGATCCATTCAATCTTGTAAATCAAGACGCGGAGAATCATAAGTGAAACTCGAAGTTTCTAACCAGTGATTCACCATGCGAACAACCCTATCTCTCATTAGATGAGGGAGCCGAGCAGACAATCGATCCATCTATAAAAGAATGGTACGAAGGTCTCTAATTTGTGTCCTCTACATGACCAAGTGGCTTTGGCTCCATTCCACTCCCCGGGGTGAGAATGAGTCGACTTGAAATCAGCTTTGGAAAGACAAATTAGGCATTGTTTGATAAACTTAATCAATGTTTCTCGTAAGAGGAATTACAAGAACTCTCCTCCAATGACTTATCTATATAAACTTTAAAAGTTTATAAAAGTCACCAAGAGAGCAGCAATGGAGACCATGGGTATGTTTCCATACCCTCTCCCACTTAGCTTTTTACAATAAAGGGATACGCTATCTAATGCATAATTAAATACACATATAGCATGCATACATGAAATAAAGGACATAGAATATAATCACATAATCAAAATAATACTAGAATATTATTTTCCGACTATTCTTGCTTTATCGCATCCCCGTACGCATCTTCTAGTCTTCAGTCTTCGTTCTTGAATGCTCTATGTGACGGGAATATTAATTCCAATATTTAAATCTATTTATTTTTAATAAATCCAAAAGATACTTAATTCGAAAATTAAGTCAATCGAATAAATCAAAAATAAAATTAAATATTATTAATATTTTTATTTATTTTATTTTCCCTTTCTACTACATTAAATCTCTAGAATAATCTATCCAAGACCCACTTGGAATATTCTAGAAGACTTCCATAATGAAATAAGGAAATAAAATAATTTATTTTATTTTCCCTTTCTACTTCATTAAATCTCTAGAATAATCTATCCAAGACCCACTTGGAATATTCTAGATGATTTCCATAATGAAATAAGGAAATAAAATAATTTAGGACTCCTAGTCCTTCCAAATTAATTCCTTTCCTAATCCATTAAAAATTCCATAAAGGAATAATTAAATAAGGAAAAATTAATTTAGGACTCCTAAACTTTCCAAATTAATTATTTTCCTAATCCATTAAAAATTCCATAAAGGAATAATTAAATGAGGAAAATAAATTAATTCCAAATTAATTCTTTTCCTATTCCATGAGAATTCCCAAAAATAGGAATATTCAAAATAGGAAAACCGAACTAATCTTAGGAAAAATAATTCTTTTCCTAAACCATAAAAATTCCCATAAAATAGGAATAATTATATTAGGAAAACCGAACTATACTAGGAATAGGATCTTTACCGGGATTAACTCGGAATGGGGATTTCCGGTCTATCCCCGAGCTCGGCCGAGGAGCACGCCCACCACCGCCACCACCCAACCGGCGCGCCACCACCGCCGGTGACATCGCACGGCCGAGGGTGCGGTCGAGTGCCCCCCACGCGCTCGATCCATGGTTCGGCTATGGGGATAGCCGAACCGAGCCCTAACCCTCTCTTCGTCTCCTCCGTCACACTTTTTCCGGTCGTCGTTTCGGAATCGATCCAACGTAAAATAAATTACAAATTTATTACTACGCTATCCGGTATCGATTCTCTACATGAAATCGACCTCATACAATTTCCGGAAAAATAAGAACAAGCATTCACCACACAAGAACAAATATTGACATCACCGAGAGATTAATAATCAAGAGAAATATTATGACATTAATTAACAATAATTAAATCTAGTCATAATAATCGGAAACCCTGCAAGGTAGAACAATTTATCGAAAAATACCATGAACTAAAACCTCGCTCTGATACCAATTGTTGGAAATCGATATCCCGGAATTAATAAATTAATTAAAATTAATTATCTAATTAATTCCGACCGAAATCCTTTGGAGATCGAATATCCGGATTGTCTAAATTGCGGAACCGACAACCCAATCGAAATCCCTTCGCCGGAAACCACCGCGAAACCACCACACGAACCGGGCTCGACCAAGAACACCACGCAGGGATAACCCCACGCGTGCCCTAGCCGAGCCCCGCGAGGGGCTCGCGATTGCACACGGCAATCGCTGGGGATGCATCGAGCATCCCCCGGGGCTGCTCGTAGCAGCCCCCCCCCCCCCCCCCCCCCCCCCCCGGCGGTGAGTCCGGCGACTCACCGCCGCCGTCGATCGGAGGAGGGGGCGCCTGCCGCGGCTCCAGCCCGCGGCTGCCCCCAGCGATCGACCGAAGTCGATCGCTCGCCCCGGCGTCCAGCCGGGGCCCTTCGACATGCATCGGCGGTCAAAGCCCTAGGGATCGACCGCCACCCTCGGCGACCAGCCGAGGGTTCTCTTTGCGTGCGATCCCCGCCGGGGATCTCTCGGCCTCCGCGGTCCGGTGATCTTCGATCACCACCGCGAGGTCGATCCTCGTCCACAGGGTTCGTCCCTCGGATCTTGGTTCATGGTATTTTCACGATAATTAAACGATAAAATCATAAAGAGGGTTTTACGATTTACCTCGTTCTCGTTGTTCGGAAAAACGAAGAACTCAATTTGACGACCTTGAGATCTTCCCGCGTATTCCTTGCACTAGCTCGGACGTCGTGTGGGCGACGATCTACCGAACTCCATGGATCTCCCTCTCTACTTTCTCTCTCTAGAATTGTGATCTTCAAGTTATGAGAATAGAGAAGACCATGTAGTGCTTTTATAGGCTACGTAGGGGATCTTAAGGAGGTGGAATATTGGGCTTCCAATATTGAAGATTAAATTGAGCCCAATGCTCAAGTCCATTAATCCTTATCAATATTAATTAATTCTATTTTCCACTATATAAAATTAATTGCACTCCCAATATTAAACCATATTATATCAAATAATATTTCTCCGGTAGTATTATTTATTCCGTGTATTTAAGATATAAATATCCATGAATAAAATTAATTTATTGCTAATTAATTTATTCATCTCTTATATCCGAGACTAGTACCATTCCACCTTAATTATTATGCGAAACGAATCCACCTGCAGGGTTTACATAATAATTCCTTATGAACTCATCTCGGGGATATTATCAACCCTTACGGGATACACTTTCCCGTCAAGTATTCACGGCATGTCATATATAAAATATAGTGACCCAACTTAACCGGTAATTAACCCAATAATTAAATCGGTTAATTCCTTTGGTAAATCAAAGTCACTTATATTGAATATACACACCCGCAAAAGTTTCGGGGATTAAGAATAAAATACACTGAGACTCGAATCGATTATCGCCGGCAATCCTAATCGATGAATCTCAACGATCCGCTCAATACACCAAGTGTACAAGTGTGATAAAATAATTAAGATAAATTATTTTCTCTCTCACACAACGACTATACCGATGGATTGGTCCGTGTCCATCTAGGTCGTGAGCAACTGTTCGATTAAATACGAGTAACCGATAGTATGATCTTCTGTGTGCCCATGCAACACCATACTAACTACAACGTATAAAATCCAGGACTATAATTTGCATATATTTAATTATAAATAATTAAACGCAAATAATTGTTTATTTAATTAAATAGATTAGTGGCAATGGATCGTGAGTTTCCGTCACTTAAATATAGACATTAAGTACACAACTCCAACATCCTCTACATGACCAAGTGGCTTTGGCTCCATTCCACTCCCCGGGGTGAGAATGAGTCGACTTGAAATCAGCTTTGGAAAGACAAATTAGGCATTGTTTGATAAACTTAATCAATGTTTCTCGTAAGAGGAATTACAAGAACTCTCCTCCAATGACTTATCTATATAAACTTCAAAAGTTTATAAAAGTCACCAAGAGAGCAGCAATGGAGACCATGGGTATGTTTCCATACCCTCTCCCACTTAGCTTTTTACAATAAAGGGATACGCTATCTAATGCATAATTAAATACACATAAGCATGCATACATGAAATAAAGCACATAGAATATTATCACATAATCAAAATAATACTAGAATATTATTTTCCGACTATTATGGCTTTATCGCATCTCCGTACGCATCTTCTAGTCTTTAGTCTTCGTTCTTGAATGCTCCATGTGACGGGAATATTAATTCAAATATTTAAATCTATTTATTTTTAATAGATCCAAAAGTTACTTAATTCGAAAATTAAGTCAATCGAATAAATCAAAAATAAAATTAAATATTATTAATATTTTTATTTATTTATTTTCCTATCTAATTCTATTAAATCTCTAGAATAATCTATCCAAGACCCACTTGGAATATTCTAGAAGACATCTATAATAGAATAAGGAAATAAAATAAATTTATTTTATTTTCCCTTTCTACTTCATTAAATCTCTAGAATAATCTATCCAAGACCCACTTGGAATATTCTAGATGATTTCCATAATGAAATATGGAAATAAAATAATTTAGGACTCCTAGTCCTTCCAAATTAATTCCTTTCCTAATCCATTAAAAATTCCATAAAGGAATAATTAAATAAGGAAAAATTAATTTAGGACTCCTAAACTTTCCAAAATTAATTAATTTCCATGTCTATGAAAATTCCCATAAAATAGGAATAATCAAATAGGAAATAAATTAATTTAATAATTAATTATTTTCCTTTCTAATTCCATTAAATCTCTAGAATCCTATTCCAAGTAGAACTTAGAATATTCTAGAAGACTTCCATAATAGAATAAGGAAATAAATTAATTCCAATTAATTCTTTTCCTATTTCCATGAGAATTCCCAAAAATAGGAATACTCAAAATAGGAAAACCGAATCAATTTAGGAAAGTTGGATCTTGGCAGGAGTAGCATGGGTTGGGGATCCCCACGCCACCCCCACCATCGACCGAGGCCGAGAGGAGCACATCACCGCCGCCGCCACCCCAACCGGCCAGCCACCACCACTACCGGTGGCAGCCCACGGCCAAGGGGTGCGATGGCTTCCCCTCCCACTCGATTGATCCATTACTTGGGGTCGATCATGGGGTTGATCGATCCCCGGAATCCTCCCTCTCTTCGTCTCCTCCGTCACACTTTTCCGGTCGTCGTTTCGGACTCGATCCAACGTAAAATAAATTACAAATTTATTACTACGCTATCCGGTATCGATTCTGAACATGAAAACGACCTCAAACAATTTCCGGAAAAAATTAAGAACAAGCATTCACCACACAAGAACAAATAACATCACGAGAGTTTAATAATCAAGAACATTATTATGACATTAATTAACAAAATTAAATCTAGCCATAATAATCGGAAACCCTGCAAGGTAGAACAATTTATCGAAAAATACCATGAACTAAAACCAACGCTCTGATACCAATTGTTGGAATTCGATATCCCGGAATTAATAAATTTATTAAAATTAATTATCTAATTAATTCCGACCGAAATCCTTCGAATATCCGGATTGTCTAAATTGCGGAACCGACAATCCAATCGAAAAACCTTTCGCCGGAGATCACATGAACACCATCGCACGCGCCGGAGCAAGACCGAACGCACGACATGGCCGAAGCCATGCACGCGCGCCCAGCCGAGCCCCTGCGGCTAGGGTTTCATGCGATCGCATCTTGCGATCGCTGGGTTGCATCACAGCAACCTTACGGCGAGTCCGGCGACTCGCCGTTCGCACAGGAGGGGGCGGCTCGTCCCACGAGCCGCGGCGGCGCCAGCCCGCCACCCCAGCGATCGAACCCTTGGTTCGATCGCACCCCCAGCCGTGGGCTGGGGTCCCTCGATGCGCACGCCCCCGGTTCAGCCGGGGCGTGTTTGGTTCGATCCCCACGGGGATCCTTGAACCGCCGGCGGTCCGGTGGTTCGTCCACCACCGCCCGGTTCGATCCTCGTCCGGGGTTCGTCCTCGGATCTTGGTTCTACGGTATTTTCAATAATAATCGATTAAAATCATAAAGGGTGTTTACGATTTTACCTTCGATTCGTTGTTCGGAGAAACGAGATCAATCGATGACCTTGAGATCTTCCGACGTATTCCTTGCACTAGCCCGGACGTCGTGTGGGCGACGATCTACCGAACTCCATGGATCTCCTTCACGAACTCTCTAGACTAATCAAGTATGATTATCTTGTCTCTTATAATTGTGAAGACCATGTAGTGCTTTTATAGGCTACGTAGGGGATCTTAAGGAGGTGGAATATTGGGCTTCCAATATTGAAGATTAAATTGAGCCCAATGCTCAAGTCCATTAATCCTTATCAATATTAATTAATTTTATTTTCCACTATATAAAATTAATTGCACTCCCAATATTAAACCATATTATATCAAATAATATTTCTCCGGTAGTATTATTTATTCCGTGTATTTAAGATATAAACATCCATGAATAAAATTAATTTATTGCTAATTAATTTATTCATCTCTTATATCCGAGACTAGTACCATTCAACCTTAATTATTATGCGGAACGAATCCACTTATAATTCCTTATGAACTCATCTCGGGGATATTATCAACCCTTCCGGGATACACTTTCCCGTCAAGTATTCACGGCATGTCATATATAAAATATAGTGACCCAACTTAACCGGTAATTAACCCAATAATTAAATCGGTTAATTCCTTTGGTAAATCAAAGTCACTTATATTAAATATACACACCCGCAATAGTTTCGGGGATTAAGAATAAAATACACTGAGACTCGAATCGATTATCGCCGGCAATCCTAATCGATGAATCTCAACGATCCGCTCAATACACCAAGTGTACAAGTGTGATAAAATAATTAAGACAAATTATTTTCTCTCTCACACAACGACTATACCGATGGATTGGTCCGTGTCCATCTAGGTCGTGAGCAACTGTTCGATTAAATACGAGTAACCGATAGTATGATCTTCTGTGCGCCCATGCAACACCATACTAACTACAACGTATAAAATCCAGGACTATGATTTGCATATATTTAATTATAAATAATTAAATGCAAATAATTGTTTATTTAATTAAATAGATTAATGGCAATGGATCGTGAGTTTCCGTTACTTAAATCTAGACATTAAGTACACAACTCCAACAAACCCCGTGGACGAGGATCGACCTCGCGGTGGTGATCGAAGATCACCGGACCGCGGAGGCCGAGAGATCCCCGGCGGGGATCGCACGCAACGAAACCCCTCGGCTGGACGCCGAGGGTGGCGGTCGAACCCTAGGGTTTCGACCGCCGGCGCGTATAAGGGACCCCGGCTGGAGCCGGGGCTTGCGATCGACCACGGTGGTGATGGAGTTATATTCTAAATGTCTAGTTTAGTGACAATATGGAACTCCTTATCTGTGTTTTTCATTATCTATTAATCAAACTGTCGGCATTTTTGTCTACCTTGTACTTGAATGCAATAGTCCTAGATATATACGTTGTAGACAGTATGGCGTGAGGAGACACGCGGAAGATCATACTGTCGGTTACTCGTATATTATCGAACAAAAGCTCACGACTTAGATGGACAGGGACAATCCATCGGTACGTCGTAGTGTGACTGGGTAATAGTTGGTCTTGACTATTATGTTACACTTGTACACTTGGTGTATTGAGCAGGACCACGGGAGGGCGTTCGATTTATACTTATCGACGTAATCGAACTAGACCTCAGAATTACAGTTATACGAATTCTTAATCCCTATATAATTATAGGTGCGTATGTCCAATTCTCGGTTCTTTAACTTGCCAATGAGTGAGACTATTTGATTAGTCGAGATACTCGGTAAATTGGGAATCGGAATTGTACACACGGCATGCTATAGATTATAGACAGGAAACCGTGTCCCGTTTATCGGGTTGATAACGTCCCCGAGATGAGCTCATAAAGTTTATCATGTAAATCCTGCAGGTGGATTTGTTCCACATGATAATAAGGATGAGTGGTACTAGTCTCGGATAATAAGAAACGAATTAATTTAATTATTAGTAATTAAATAAATTCGTGGACGTTCGATATCTTAAACACGGGGAAAGTCGTATATGTAATTTCGGCGGATTTATTATTGTTGAAATAATATTAAAATTAATTTCGGGAATTCAATTATTATTTTATAGTGGAGTTAATAATAATTAAAATTGAAATCGATTAATTAAGGAATTGCGTTTACGTATTCCAAGTTAATTAATATTTCAATTTAGCCCTTAATTAATTTCCCTTAGGTCCCTAACGTAGCTCTATTTAAACCCCCCCCCCCCCCCCCTTGCCCTCTCCTAAAACCTACAGTTCGCCGCAATTCTCATTTTTCATCTGAGAATAATTATTTTGCTTAGCGCAAAAATATTTTTCTCTGTGTGAAAAATAGAGTTAACGCAATTATAATTTTATTCTCTCATTGAGAATAATTATACCGTGGTTGAGAAAGGAGAGAGCGGACAAGGAATTTCCAGCGGATCGTTGCCCACACAACGGCTGGAATCGGGAAGAGAATACGTTAGAAGCTCTAAGGTCTCAACAATCGACCGAGAAGGTATGAGATCGATTCTTATTCCGCAATTATTCGATCTAAAATTACCTCGTTGATCATACATGAACGTAGATCGGATTCCGGGGTCGTGGATCGTGTTCCTCGACTACTGGGGGGTCTAGGACCTCCGGAACGGTAGTCGGATGAGGAAAAACGACCCGGAAACGAGCCCGGAACAGCAACATCGCGTTGCTGTTCGCGGACAAACGGCGGTCGCCAGAGAGCAAACGGCGGTCGCCGTTTGCAGCTTCTCCAGCGACCGCTGGACTGCATACAGCGGGCGCTGTTTTTGTGCAGTCCAGCCCCGTTTCGCGCGGTTGTCCTCCGGGGCGATGGCTGGGCGTGATTCGGGATAAGGGCCGTCGAGCGAACGAAGTAGCGACTTCGGAGGTCGACTGGGATGGTTCGGATGTTCGAGCGATCGAACGAACGCATCCCGGAGAGTCGATTTCCAACAAATGGTATCAGAGCCGGTTATGCGTTCTTGTATTGTTTGCGAGTTTGTTTTGCAGGTCACCCGATTATTATGGTCTTGTTTATTGTACTGTAATTTTTGTGGTTTGTTAAACTCTCGGGGTTGTCGAGATTTTGTTTTGAATCGTTGCTTGCTATTAATAGTTAAACCGTCGGGTTGAGTCGTTTAGGTTTTCTATTTCGGTTTTTCGTTTTTCGTTTATCCGGGTGTATAGGATCGATCATTCCTGTATAGGATCGATGCCGGAAGTAGTTAGTATTACTCTTGTAATGTTGTTGCTGCTTGGTGGATCGAGAGAAGATCGAAGGACGGACGAACGAGGGTCGAGGAGTCGAACCCGCGGCTACTGTGCAAAAATGGCGCCCGCTGGAGGGCAAACGGCGGTCGCCGTTTGCAGCTCCTCCAGCGACCGCTGTTCCTCAAACGGCGGGCGCTGTTTTGAGTTTTGGCAGCAGCGACGCGGGGGTTCGACGGACATCACGGATCGCTTGTCGAGGGCCCGGGATGATACTCCAGTGGGAGGGGTTCGTCTCTTGGTCCTTAGACGAGTCGGTGATGGACCGAGACCGAGACGAGCAACGAGACGAAGATCCGAGAAGATGTGCATCGAAGTTTTAAAGGCCATAATAATCGGGCCACGTTAATTGCTTCTTGTGTGTTTAACGTGTTTTTATTATGCTTTAATTTTATGCATGTGAATGTTATCCCTTTCGTAAAAACTAAGTGGGAGAGGGATTTGAAACAATCCCGCGGTCTCCATTCTCTGTTTTGATAGTGATGTGTGTCGCTTACGAGTTGGCTTTAGTGTCATCCTCCCTATCGGATAAAGTTGACACACGGATATCACTGGATCAAAATTCGAATTCAATTCCATTTATAGAATTGAACACTTAAGTTTTTCAAAGCAATGCCTAATCTGTCTTTCAAAGACTAATTTCAACTCGACTCATTCTCACCCCGGGGAGTGGAATGGAGCCAAAGCGCTTGGTTATGTCGATGACACAGATTAGAGACATTCGAGTCATTTGATGACTAGATCGATTGTCTGGTTGGCTCCCTCACTTTGTGAGAGATAGGGCTCAATTGCATGATTGATCGCTGGTTAGAAACTTCGAGTTTCACTTACGAGATATCAAGCTTTGATTAACGAAATTGTGAAATTTATTAAATGGAATTCAATTAACAAAGTTGTTTGTTTAGTAAACGTCCACACTATCGTGGCTTACTAGACGGAAACGGAACTTTGGGTTAATTGAGGCTCGACAGTTATAGGAAATCGTAAAGGGACCGCATGTCAACGTAAACGTCCACACTAACGTGGCTTGCGGTGGGCGTGTAGTTTCCGAGCGGTTAACTTAGTACTGAGAAATGGTATACACTTAGGTACGCTTTACAGTATCCTCCCCATCGGAGTCACTGCTGTAATGATGTACGACCAAAGTAAAAGTCCAGTTATAAAATCGTTTGGACTAGTATACGTCCACATGAACGTGGCATGCTAGTCTGATGGGATTTTAGGATTGATTGGTAGATTTAATGATATTAATTAAGGGAGTTAATATCGAATTAAATTTGACAGTTTGATTTGTCTCTTTTATAGATATGGCACTCAACCCGCTGTCCATTATACTAAAAGAAAACAAACTCAATGGTCCGAACTATGTTGATTGGAAACGAAACTTGGACATTGTCCTAACTGCTGAGGAGTACAAATATGTACTCCATGAGGTTTGTCCTGATGAACCTATTGACACCTCCACTCCTGAGGAAAAAGAAGCTCATCGGAAGTGGGTCAAGGCTGATCAGATGGCGCGGTGCTACATTTTGGCTTCTATGTCAAATGTGCTGCAACATCAGCATGAGGCCATGACCACTGCCTATGATATGATGCTTAACCTCAAGGAGATGTTTGGTAGTCAGGATAGGGCAGCCAGGCAAGATGCCATGAGAAAACTCATGACGGCCACTATGTCCGAAGGAACGCCCGTGAGGGATCACGTTCTTAGGATGATAGGCTATCTGAATGAGATAGAGATTATGGGAGGAGCTATCGATGGGGAAACCCAGATCGACATAGTGCTCCAGTCTCTGCCTAGGAGTTTTGAGCAGTTCCGCCTGAACTATAACATGAACAAGAGGTTGTATTCGTTGGCGGAGCTCCTGACTGAACTCCAGGCGGCAGAGGGAATCTTTAAGAAATCTCATGCACTTGTGGCTGTGAAACTTCCTGGCCCTCCGGGGGCTAAGAGGAAGAAGAAGCAAGGACCCAGTGGACCCAGCAATGGTGGACCACGGAATGGAGTGAACAAGCCCAAGGGCAAGTGTTTCCGTTGCAAGCAGTCTGGACATTGGAAGTCTAATTGTCCTCTCAGACAAGGAGGTATGAACTTTTCCTTAGTCACTGAAACATGTTTAGCGGTGTTATCCACCGGTACCTGGTGTGTGGATACGGGAGCCACTGATCATGTCTGCAATTCTTTGCAGGGGTTCCAGGAAACCCGGCGGCTTAGAGAGGGAGAGATCACTATCTACATGGGCAACGCTACGAAAGTGGCGGCAGTTGCAGTGGGAGATATTTATTTGTCTTTTAATAATAAAGTTTTGGTATTGAATAATTGTCTTTATGTACCGAATTTTAGAAAGAACCTTGTTTCGGTTTCTAAATTGGTTTTGAATAAATATTCTGTTTCTTTTGATAGTTCTGTTATTATCAAAAAGAATGGTGAGTATATATGTTCTGGTACATTGATAGGCAACTTATATATACTGAATCCTGATTATTCCACGATGCAACGAGTAGAGTCAAATAACACATCTAGTACCAATAAGAGAAAGGAGCCTTCTAGGATGAATCAAAAGTACTTATGGCATCTTAGGCTAGGTCATATTAACTTGGGTAGGATTCAAAGGTTGATAACTGATGGAATACTCAGTGGTGTGAAAGATGAGGACTTTCCAACCTGCGAATCATGCCTGGAAGGAAAAATGACCAAGCGACCCTTTAGTGATAAGGGGTATAGATCCAAGGAAGTACTGGAATTGATTCACTCTGATTTGTGCGGGCCTTTATCTGTCCAGGCGAGAGGAGGTTATGAATATTTCGTAACCTTCACTGATGATTACTCAAGGTATGGTTTTATATACCTGATGCGCCGCAAGAGCGAGTGCTTTGACAAGTTCAAGGAGTACAAAGCTCTTGTGGAGAACCTTCATGGTAAAACCATAAAGACTCTACGATCTGATCGTGGAGGAGAGTACCTCTCGGGAGAGTTTAAGGCGTACTTATTAGAGAATGGGATTGACTCCCAGATGACTGCACCATACACGCCCCAGCAGAATGGTGTAGCAGAAAGAAGGAATAGGACTCTTATGGAAATGGTAAGATCTATGATGAGTTATTCAGAACTACCAGTTTCGTTCTGGGGATATGCCTTGGAAACAGCGGCGTATGTCCTGAACCTAGTTCCTTCTAAATCAGTCCCTAAGACGCCCTCGGAATTGTGGACCGGGCGAAAGCCAAATTTGAAACACATTCGGGTCTGGGGTTGTCCAGCACATGTTCTGAAGCATGGGGCTGATAAGTTGGAATCTCGTTCAGATATTCGGTTGTTTATAGGATATCCTAGAGGAACGAAAGGTGGTCTATTTTATAGTCCTAAGGACCAGAAGATCGTTGTTAGCACCAACGCTCGGTTCTTGGAAGAGGATTATATAATGGACCATAAGCCCAAGAGTGAGATAATACTTAACGAACTGAGAGGGGACGATCAAGGCTTAGATCCAACCGAACCGGGTGATACGCCACCACAGTCTGCACCTGTAGTTACTTAGGTTACACCGGAGCCTCGTCGTAGTGGGAGGGTTGTTCGACAACCCGATAGGTTCATGTTTATAGGTGAGTCTTCGGACTTGTTACCTGGAGAACATGAAGCCGATCCCTGGACCTATGGCGAGGCGCTTAAAGATCAAGATGCTCAGTCTTGGCAAAAGGCGATGAAATCTGAGATTGAATCAATGGATTCAAATCAGGTCTGGAATCTTGTAGCACCGCCCAAAGGTGTAAAAGCCATTGGTTGCAAGTGGGTGTACAAGAGGAAAAGAGGGTCTGACGGGAAGGTTGAAACCTTCAAGGCTAGGCTTGTTGCGAAAGGGTATACTCAGAAAGAAGGGATCGATTATGAGGAAACTTTTTCGCCGGTAGCTATGCTAAAGTCGATCCGGATTCTTTTGTCTATAGCATCTTATATGGATTATGAGGTGTGGCAAATGGACGTCAAGACAGCATTCTTGAATGGGAATCTTGACGAGACCATTTACATGAGACAGCCAGAAGGTTTCATTAAGAAAGGCCAAGAGCATCTAGTGTGTAAGCTAAACCGATCCATTTATGGATTGAAGCAAGCTTCTAGATCTTGGAACATGCGGTTTGATGAGGTTATCCAGTCTTATGGATTCATTCAAAGCATGGACGAGTCGTGTGTATACCGGAGATGTGACGGAAACAGTGTGGCGTTTCTCGTGCTTTATGTAGACGACATCCTTCTAATTGGCAACAATGTGAAGATGTTGTCGGACATAAAGGGATGGTTGTCCAAGCAATTCGATATGAAAGACTTAGGACAAGAATCGAAGTCGAGACGAGACGAGACGAGATCGAAGCCCGGAGGAACAAGAATCGAAGTCGAGACGAGCAACGAGTTCGAGTTCCAAGAGACGTGCATTCAAGATTTTAAGGCCATAATAATCGGGCCACGTTAATTGCTTTCTTATGTGATTTACGTGTTTTATTATGCTTATTATTTTATGCATGTATATCCCTAAATCGTAAAATACTAAGTGGGAGAGGGATTGGAAACAATCCCGCGGTCTCCATTCTCTGTTTCGAGAGTGATGTGTATTGACTTACGAGTTGGCTTTAGTGTCATCCTCCCTATCGGATAAAGTCGATACACGGAAATCACTTTGATCGAAATTCGAATGAAATTCCAATTTTAAAATTGAACAATTAAGTTTTTCAAAGCAATGCCTAATCTGTCTTTCAAAGACTAATTTCAACTCGACTCATTCTCACCCCGGGGAGTGGAATGGAGCCAAAGCGCTTGGTTATGTCGATGACACAGATTAGAGACATTCGAGTCATTTGATGACTAGATCGATTGTCTGGTTGGCTCCCTCACTTTGTGAGAGATAGGGCTCAATTGCATGATTGATCGCTGGTTAGAAACTTCGAGTTTCACTTACGAGATATCAAGCTTTGATTAACGAAATTGTGAAATTTATTAAATGGAATTCAATTAACAAAGTTGTTTGTTTAGTAAACGTCCACACTATCGTGGCTTACTAGACGGAAACGGAACTTTGGGTTAATTGAGGCTCGACAGTTATAGGAAATCGTAAAGGGACCGCATGTCAACGTAAACGTCCACACTAACGTGGCTTGCGGTGGGCGTGTAGTTTCCGAGCGGTTAACTTAGTACTGAGAAATGGTATACACTTAGGTACGCTTTACAGTATCCTCCCCATCGGAGTCACTGCTGTAATGATGTACGACCGAAGTAAAAGTCCAGTTATAAAATCGTTTGGACTAGTATACGTCCACATGAACGTGGCATGCTAGTCTGATGGGATTTTAGGATTGATTGGTAGATTTAATGATATTAATTAAGGGAGTTAATATCGAATTAAATTTGACAGTTTGATTTGTCTCTTTTATAGATATGGCACTCAACCCGCTGTCCATTATACTAAAAGAAAACAAACTCACTGGTCCAAACTATGTTGATTGGAAACGAAACTTGGACATTGTCCTAACTGCTGAGGAGTACAAATATGTACTCCATGAGGTTTGTCCTGATGAACCTATTGACACCTCCACTCCTGAGGAAAAAGAAGCTCATCGGAAGTGGGTCAAGGCTGATCAGATGGCGCGGTGCTACATTTTGGCTTCTATGTCAAATGTGCTGCAACATCAGCATGAGGCCATGACCACTGCCTATGATATGATGCTTAACCTCAAGGAGATGTTGGTAGTCAGGATAGGGCAGCCAGGCAAGATGCCATGAGAAAACTCATGACGGCCACTATGTCCGAAGGAACGCCCGTGAGGGATCACGTTCTTAGGATGATAGGCTATCTGAATGAGATAGAGATTATGGGAGGAGCTATCGATGGGGAAACCCAGATCGATATAGTGCTCCAGTCTCTGCCTAGGAGTTTTGAGCAGTTCCGCCTGAACTATAACATGAACAAGAGGTTATATTCGTTGGCGGAGCTCCTGACTGAACTCCAGGCGGCAGAGGGAATCTTTAAGAAATCTCAGGCACTTGTGGCTGTGAAACTTCCTGGCCCTCCGGGGACTAAGAGGAAGAAGAAGCAAGGACGGAAACCCAGTGGACCCAGAAATGGTGGACCACAGAATGGAGTGAACAAGCCAAAGGGCAAGTGTTTCCGTTGCAAGCAGTCTGGACATTGGAAGTCGAATTGTCCTCTCAGACAAGGAGGTACGAACTTTTCCTTAGTCACTGAAACATGTTTAGCGGTGTTATTCACCGGTACCTGGTGTGTGGATACGGGAGCCACTGATCATGTCTGCAATTCTTTGCAGGGGTTCCAGGAAACCCGGCGGCTTAGAGAGGGAGAGATCACTATCTACATGGGCAACGCGACGAAAGTGGCGGCTGTTGCAGTGGGAGATATTTATTTATCTTTTAATAATAAAGTTTTAGTATTGAATAATTGTCTTTATGTACCGAATTTTAGAAAGAACCTTGTTTCGGTTTCTAAATTGGTTTTGAATAAATATTCTGTTTCTTTTGATAGTTCTGTTATTATAAAAAAGAATGGTGAATATATCTGTTCTGGTACATTGATAGGCAACTTATATATACTGAATCCTGATTATTCCACGATGCAACGAGTAGAGTCAAATAATACATCTAGTACCAATAAGAGAAAGGAGCCTTCTAGAATGAATCAAAAGTACTTATGGCATCTTAGGCTAGGTCATATTAACTTGGGTAGGATTCAAAGGTTGATAACTGATGGAATACTCAGTGGTGTGAAAGATGAGGACTTTCCAACCTGCGAATCATGCCTGGAAGGAAAAATGACCAAGCGACCCTTTAGTGATAAGGGGTATAGATCCAAGGAAGTACTGGAATTGATTCACTCTGATTTGTGCGGGCCTTTATCTGTCCAAGCGAGAGGAGGTTATGAATATTTCGTAACCTTCACTGATGATTACTCAAGGTATGGTTTTATATACCTGATGCGCCGCAAGAGCGAGTGCTTTGACAAGTTCAAGGAGTACAAAGCTCTTGTGGAGAACCTTCATGGTAAAACCATAAAGACTCTACGATCTGATCGTGGAGGAGAGTACCTCTCGGGAGAGTTTAAGGCGTACTTATTAGAGAATGGGATTGACTCCCAGATGACTGCACCATACACGCCCCAGCAGAATGGTGTAGCAGAAAGAAGGAATAGGACTCTTATGGAAATGGTAAGATCTATGATGAGTTATTCAGAACTACCAGTTTCGTTCTGGGGATATGCCTTGGAAACAGCGGCGTATATCCTGAACTTAGTTCCTTCTAAATCAGTCCCTAAGACGCCCTCGGAATTGTGGACCGGGCGTAAGCCAAATTTGAAACACATTCGGGTCTGGGGTTGTCCAGCACATGTGCTGAAGCATGGGGCTGATAAGTTGGAATCTCGTTCAGATATTCGGTTGTTTATAGGATATCCTAGAGGAACGAAAGGTGGTCTATTTTATAGTCCAAAGGACCAGAAGATCGTTGTTAGCACCAACGCTCGGTTCTTGGAAGAGGATTATATAATGGACCATAAGCCCAAGAGTGAGATAATACTTAACGAACTGAGAGGGGACGATCAAGGCTTAGATCCAACCGAACCGGGTGATACGCCACCACAGTCTGCACCTGTAGTTACTGAGGTTACACCGGAGCCTCGTCGTAGTGGGAGGGTTGTTCGACAACCCGATAGGTTCATGTTTATAGGTGAGTCTTCGGACTTGTTACCTGGAGAACATGAAGCCGATCCCTGGACCTACGGCGAGGCACTTAAAGATCAAGATGCTCAGTCTTGGCAAAAGGCGATGAAATCTGAGATTGAATCAATGGATTCAAATCAGGTCTGGAATCTTGTAGCACCGCCCAAAGGTGTAAAAGCCATTGGTTGCAAGTGGGTGTACAAGAGAAAAAGAGGGTCTGACGGGAAGGTGGAAACCTTCAAGGCTAGGCTTGTTGCGAAAGGGTATACTCAGAAAGAAGGGATCGATTATGAGGAAACCTTTTCGCCGGTAGCTATGCTAAAGTCGATCCGGATTCTTTTGTCTATAGCAGCTCATATGGATTATGAGGTGTGGCAAATGGACGTCAAGACAGCATTCTTGAATGGGAATCTTGACGAGACCATTTACATGAGACAGCCAGAAGGTTTCATTAAGAAAGGCCAAGAGCATCTAGTGTGTAAGCTAAACCGATCCATTTATGGATTGAAGCAAGCTTCTAGATCTTGGAACATGCGGTTTGATGAGGTTATCCAGTCTTATGGATTCATTCAAAGCATGGACGAGTCATGTGTATACCGGAGATGTGACGGAAACAGTGTGGCGTTTCTCGTGCTTTATGTAGACGACATCCTTCTAATTGGCAACAATGTGAAGATGTTGTCGGACATAAAGGGATGGTTGTCCAAGCAATTCGATATGAAAGACTTAGGACAAGTTGGGCATGTTCTTGGGATCAAGGTTATAAGGGATCGCCGGAAAAGAACATTAAGCTTTTCCCAGGCTTCATATATTGATACGATTCTGGCTCGTTTCAACATGCAGAATTCCAAGAGAGGTGCTCAACCTTTCTGCCATGGAATTCATCTATCTAAAGACATGTGTCCCAAAACACAAAAGGAGATAGATTACATGAAGAAGGTTCCTTATGCTTCGGCAGTAGGAAGTCTAATGTATGCCATGTTGTGCACGAGACCTTATATCTGCTATGCCGTGGGCATGGTAGCTAGATATCAGAGTAACCCTGGACAGGGTCACTGGACTGCTGTAAAGAACATACTTAAGTACCTGCGAAGGACTAGGAATTATGTTCTGAGTTACAAAGCGTCCGAGTTGATTCCTATTGGTTACACAGACTCGGATTTCCAATCTGATAAGGATCAGCGAAAGTCTACATCAGGCTATGTGTTCACATTGGGAGGTGGAGCAGTCTCATAGAAGAGTGTTAAGCAGAAATGCATTTCGGACTCTACCATGGAAGCCGAATATGTAGCAGCCTCTGAGGCAGCTAAAGAATCGGTGTGGCTCAGGAACTTCCTTATGGACTTGGATGTGGTTCCTAAAATGCCTAGAGCTATCACAATTTATTGTGACAATAGCGGTGCAGTGGCTAATGCAAAGGAACCACGAGCCCACAATGCGAGTAAACACATAGATCGCAAGTACCACCTGATTAGAGACATCGTCAGGAGAGGCGATGCGGTTGTCACCAAGATTGCATCAGCGGATAACCTGGCTGACCCCTTTACGAAGGCACTTCCAGCGGAAGCGTTCAAGAGACACGTGAAGGGGATGGGTATCGGATGTATGGTAGAGGGCAACTAGAGATTTAGTATAAGTGGGAGATTGATGGAGTTATATTCTAAATGTCTAGTTTAGTGACAATATGGAACTCCTTATCTGTGTTTTTCATTATCTATTAATCAAACTGTCGGCATTTTTGTCTACCTTGTACTTAAATGCAATAGTTCTAGATATATACGTTGTAGACAGTATGGCGTGAGGAGACACGCGGAAGATCATACTGTCGGTTACTCGTATATAATCGAACAGAAGCTCACGACTTAGATGGACAGGGACAATCCATCGGTACGTCGTAGTGTGACTGGGTAATAGTTGGTCTTGACTATTATGTTACACTTGTACACTTGGTGTATTGAGCAGGACCACGGGACGGCGTTCGATTTATACTAATCGACGTAATCGAACTAGACCTCAGAATTACGGATATACGAATTCCTAATCCCTATATAATTATAGGTGCGTGTGTCCAATTCTTGGTTCTTTAACTTGCCAATGAGTGAGACTAATTGATTAGTCGAGATACTCGGTAAATTGGGAATCGGAATTGTACACACGGCATGCTATAGATTATAGACAGGAAACCGTGTCCCGTTTATCGGATTGATAACGTCCCCGAGATGAGCTCATAAAGTTTATCATGTAAACCCTGCAGGTGGATTTGTTCCACATGATAATAAGGATGAGTGGTACTAGTCTCGGATAATAAGAAACGAATTAATTTAATTATTAGTAATTAAATAAATTCGTGGACGTTCGATATCTTAAACACGGGGAAGGTCGTATATGTAATTTCGGCGTATTTATTATTGTTGAAATAATATTAAAATTAATTTCGGGAATTCAATTATTATTTTATAGTGGAGTTAATAATAATTAAAATTGAAATCAATTAATTAAGGAATTGCGTTTACGTATTCCAAGTTAATTAATATTTCAATTTAGCCCTTAATTAATTTATCCTAAGGTCCCTAACGTAACTCTATATAATCCCCTCCCGTACTCTCCTAAACCCTATCATTCGCCGCTATTTCATTTTACTCAGAAAAACAATTGCGTTAACGCAATTATAATTTTTCTCTGTAAAATTAAATTAGTTTGCGCTAATATTTTTCTCTCAGAGAGAAAAAGATATATTAACGCTGTTGATAGAGAAAGTACAGAAGGGAGAACTCCAGCGGATCGTTGCCCACACAACGGCTGGAGAAGGGATCTGAGGCATACGTTAGAAGCATCTAAGGTCTCAACAATCGACCGAGAGGTATGAGATCGGAACTTTTATTCCGCAATTGTTATTCGATCTCATGTTATTCGTTGATCATACTTTGAACGTACGATCGGTTTCCGTGGCTTGGATGTGATGTTCTCGGACTGCTGGGAGGTTTCTGACCTCCGGCATGGCAGTCGGATCGAGAAAATCGCATCGGAACAGCAAGAACGGGCGAATCCCGCCGCTGTTCGCGAAGGGTGTCGGACGACAAGTTTTACTGTCGGCCGACAGGCATGTCGGACGACACCTTCTGGTGTCGGACGACGGTGGGCAGCCTTGTCGGACGACACCTTCTGGTGTCGGACGACAGATAGGCCAGAAGCCTCTCGTTTTGCGCGGTCGTGCCTCGGGTGCGATGGCTGGGTGCAATTCGGGTCAGGGGCTTCGTCGTGAGCACAGTAGGGATACTGGATGTCGACTGGGCTTGTCCGGATGTTCGAGTAGTCGAACGGACATGTCCCGGGTAGTCGATTTCCAACAGGTTATAAGGGATCGCCGGAAAAGAACATTAAGCTTGTCCCAGGCTTCATATATTGATACGATTCTGGCTCGTTTCAACATGCAGAATTCCAAGAGAGGTGCTCAACCTTTCTGCCATGGAATTCATCTATCTAAAGACATGTGTCCCAAAACACAAAAGGAGATAGATTACATGAAGAAGGTTCCTTATGCTTCGGCAGTAGGAAGTCTAATGTATGCCATGTTGTGCACGAGACCTGATATCTGCTATGCCGTGGGCATGGTAGCTAGATATCAGAGTAACCCTGGACAGGGTCACTGGACTGCTGTAAAGAACATACTTAAGTACCTGCGAAGGACTAGGAATTATGTTCTGAGTTACAAAGCGTCCGAGTTGATTCCTATTGGTTACACAGACTCGGATTTCCAATCTGATAAGGATCAGCAAAAGTCTACATCAGGCTATGTGTTCACATTGGGGGGTGGAGCAGTCTCATGGAAGAGTGTTAAGCAGAAATGCATTTCGGACTCTACCATGGAAGCCGAATATGTAGCAGCCTCTGAGGCAGCTAAAGAATCGGTGTGGCTCAGGAACTTCCTTATGGACTTGGATGTGGTTCCTAAAATGCCTAGAGCTATCACAATTTATTGTGACAATAGCGGTGCAGTGGCTAATGCAAAGAAACCACGAGCCCACAATGCGAGTAAACACATAGATCGCAAGTACCACCTGATTAGAGACATCGTCAGGAGAGGCGATGCGGTTGTCACCAAGATTGCATCAGCGGATAACCTGGCTGACCCCTTTACGTAGGCACTTCCTGCTGGGATTCAATGTCCTGGGCTATCAAAATTGCGGAACCGATAACCCGATCAAAACCCTCGATCACCGAAGATTGGATCCCCGACTCATCCGCAGGAGTCCGACCTTTGGAGACTACATGCCCGAGAACACGCAGCCCGCCCCCAGCCGATTTTCTCCCACGAGTCGGATCCACGAACGCGAACCACCTCACGACCCGGGGCCTGACCGAACGCCAACGAGACCCGAAGGCCCCGTGTGCCCAGCCGAACCCCCGCGAGGGGTTCGCGATCGTCTACGGACGATCGCTGGGGATGCGCGAGGCATCCCCGGGGCTGCTCGTAGCAGCCCGCAGCGAGTCGTGATGACTCGCTGCTCGCACGGGGTCAGCCCCGTGCGCATCCGCTACGGGAAACCCCGTAGCGCGCACGAGGCGGCTGCGGGTTATCCCCGCAGCGACCCGCGATCGAGCTCACAGGCTCGATCGCCCCTCGGCTCCAGCCGAGGGCTTCGCGCCTCCGACGACGGCGGCTGGGGTCCGCCACGGCACCAGCCCGTGGCACCCCGGCGATCGACCGGAGTCGATCGTGTGTCCCCGGCGTCCAGCCGAGGCACGCCGTTGTCGCGCGATGGGGCGGTCCGAACCCTAGGGTTCGACCGCCTCCCTCGATCCTCGCCGGGGATCTCGAATCCCCGTCCCCGAGGTTCGTCGTTTTCCCGGACCGCGTATTCATGTATACATCACAATTATTCAACGCACAAATAATCATAGAAGGGGGTTCTCGATTATTACCTCGAATCGTTGTACGGAGAAACGAATTCGGTTGACGACCTTGCGATCTTCCTACGTATTCCTTGCACCTCGTCCGAACGTCGTGTGGGCGACGATCTATCGGATTCCTATGGATCTTCCTCACTCTCAGAACTTTATGATTGGCGTAACGTAGGTTAATGAAAAGTGAAGACCATGTAGTGCTTATATAGGCTACGTAGGGGATCATAAGGAGAATAAATATTGGGCTTCAATATTGAAAATTAAATTGGGTCCAACCCAAATCTATTAATTCTTATCAATATTAATTTTATTTATTTTCCACTATATAAATAAAATTGCACTCCCAATATTATTCCATATTATATCAAATAATATTTCTCCATCTTAGTATTATTTATTCCGTGTATTTAAGATTTAAATATCCATGAATAAATTTATTTATTGCTTAATAAATTATATTCATCTCTTGAATCCGAGACTAGTACCATTCAACCTTAATTATTGTGCGGAACGAATCCACTCATGAGGTTTACACAATAATTCCTTATGAACTCATCTCGGGGATATTATCAACCCTTCCGGGATACACTGCTCCTTCAAGAATTCACGGCATGCCATATATAAAATATAGTGACCCAACTTAACCGGTAATTAACCCAATAATTAAATCGGTTAATTCCTTTGGTAAATCAAAGTCACTTATATTAAATATACACACCCGCAATTGTTTCAGGGATTAAGAATAAAATACTCCGAGTCTCAAATCAATTATCGCCGAGCAATCCTAATTGATGAGTCTCAATTGATCCGCCCAATACACCAAGTGTACAAGTGTGATAAAATAATTAAGATAAATTATTTTCTCTCTCACACAACGACTATACCAATGGATTAGTTCGTGTCCATCTAGGCCGTGAGCAACTGTTCGATTAAATACGAGTAACCGATAGTATGATCTTCTGTGCGCCCATGCAGCACCATACTAACTACAACGTATAAAATCCAGAACTATGATTTGCATATAATTAAATGCAAATAATTGTTTATTAATTAAATAGATTAAATGCTATGATCGGGAGTTTACCGTTACTTAAATCTAGACATTAAGTACACAACTCCAACAATCTCCCACTTGTACTAAGGTCTAGTCATTTCCTCCAAACTCCCGGTTCCCATACTAATCACGTGCTTTAAAGTGTACTTCCGAGAAGTACTATGTGAGTGAGCAATCTAGGTTGCCACTCTGAAGTTATCTTGGTGACTACTACGTCGTCTCCCTGACGATGACTCGTATCAGGTGGTACTTGCTCTATGTGTTAACATCACTTTTGACTTATGACCTCTTCTAGTTCACCGTGCACCGCTATCTAATAGCTTTTGGTAAACTAAGAGTCATATCCAAGTCAAGAGGTTATCCCGGAACCTAACCAAAACTTCCGCTGCCTCTGAGGCTGCCATTCGGTCATGAGAGAGTCTGAGAAGCATCCTGCTTATCACTCTTTCATTTCATGGTTCCACCTCTTTCTAAAAGTGAACACATAGCCTGATATCGACTTTCACTGGTCCTTCTCTGATTTTTGGATCTGAGAATTTGTAATCTAAGAAGATTTCGTCTTGCTCAAGCCAGTACTATGAAAGTACTCTTGCAGCATTCGAACATCTCTTATCCAGATTACTTTGATATCCTCCCACTACGCAAACCGCATAGTTGATATCAGGTTCTTGTTTTACAACATTGCATCTACAAAGCCCTTTACACTCGAAGTGTAGGGAACTGCTTTGTCTATATCTATCTCCTTCATGTGTTCAAGACACATACCTTAGATAGATGAATTCTGTTCTCGAAAGGCAATAACCTTTCTCAGAAGTATGCATGTTTAAAACAAACCTTAATCATATAAGATGTCTAGGAGAAGTACAATGTTCTTATCTCTAGATCATAAGATCTTAAGAACATGATCTAACTTCTTCTCAATCTTATATCTCGATTTATTTAGACAACCTCTATTTTATGTCTGACAACACTTTTACATTGTTGCCAATGATAAAATGTTATCTACATAAAATCTCCGAGAAACACCACCTTTGTTTCCATTACGTCTCTAACACACCTTCTTCGCCAATCCTATGCAGACCTAGGGATCGATTTCATGTATACTGGATCCAGAGTTCAAAACTCCTCCTGTCTTATGAACATCTCTAGTTGCTTAACAACCTCCCACTGCAATGGCGTCCCGGTGTGCAACAGTAACAACATTAGGTGCAGTTAGTGGTGTACTACTACTCGGTCAGGCTGGTTCTCAGTCTTTCCCTTTCCTCATTTTTAAAGTATTTTGTCAATTAGGGCATTGCAGTTCATCTAATAGTTTTTCTTCTATGAACCGGACGAGACGTCCCTCTGGTTCATAGTACTATAGAACACACAATACTTCGTTCATCTAGGATATCCTACAACCATATTGAATATGTTGTTGTCTCCAGGAATATCCATAGAACATAGGTAATTCCGAACAACTTGTTCTCTTACTATTAGATTTCTATTTCTTTACAACGCACCATCTCTACACGTAAGTGCACGGCTCGTCTCTTTGGGAATTAATCCCAATCTTTGATTATGCTATGTGTTTATCTAGATAGGTGATGGCCTCCGCGACCGAGTCACAGGCTTCTAATGGATATACTTTGATGGTTCCCCATAATAGCTTTGTGTCCATTGACAAGTCAAAACACTTTGCTTTTATGGCACATCAAGCATTCTAATCCATCACTGAGTATTCTTTGAAAGAATTACTCATACCTCTCTAGTATACACATATGTCTGCATATCTAATCATTTCCAATACTCTTCTGAATTCTATCCTTTTTCCAGAAAGGTTTGCTTAGACGTATTATCCTCCAAATTCAATCCTTAGGTCGGAAGGTCCATTCCTTCAACTATAATTGATCAAATCAATTTCGACCATATGAATTTTATTTGAAAATACTACTAAGTATAAGATTTCATAAGTATAATGATAAAGAAATATCTAATAAGTAAAACAAGTTATATATAACGGTTTGTTGCATCGTGGTAGACTAAGGATTCATCATTCACATATTGCTATCTAATGTACCATAATGAATATCACCATTATTTCTTATCCAAACCATCCAATGATTAAAGAAATAAAATATCCATTAATAAAGAAAAACAGAACGAAGTTCTTTTTCAAAATAAAAAGGGTACATAAACAATAACTGAAATGAAAACTTAAAACAGATAAATGTCTTCCACTGCAACCGCTGCTACCCCAACAGCTTCGCCCATGTAGACTCGAATTCTTCTTCTCTAAGTCGCCGGGTTTTCTGGAACCCCTGCATTCAAAAATGCACATACCGTCAGTGGTTCCATATCTACACACCAGAATTCTGGTAGATAACACCGCTGACTATGTTTTTACGACTAAAGAAAGATTCGTACCTCTGAGAGGACATTCAGACTTCCAGTGTCCCATCTTGTTGCATCGGAAGCACTTACCCTTTGGCTTTGCAGCCCCCACTTGTGGTGCAGTCCTCTTGACACCACTGGGTTTCCAGGCTTGCTTCCTTTTCTTGCCCCTACCTCCACCAGGCTTAAAGCCTTTGGACTTGGTAGCTACAAGCGCTTGAGACTTGCCCTTCTTGTAGATCCCCTCTGCCGCCTTTAGTTCAGTCAGGAGTTGCGCAAGAGTATAAGATAGTTTACCCATATTATAGCTCATACGAAACTGCTCAAAACTAGGGGCCAGAGACTGGAGTATGATGTCGACTTGCGTCTCACCATCAATAGAAGCTCCTAGGACCTCAAGTTCATTCAACAAACTCATCATCTTAAGAACGTGCTCCCCAACGGGCGTTCCTTCAGACTGAGTAGTCGACATAAGGACTCTCATGGCTTCTTGCCTTGCCGCACGATCTTGTTCCCCAAACATCTCCTTGAGGTTAAACATCATATCATAGGCAGTGTTCACTTCCGATATGTTAGTTTTTCCTCATCAGTTGAGGCAGCCGTGGGCTCAGCAGGGCACACTTCATGGAGTACAAACTTGTACTCTTCCGAAGTTAGGACAATGTCTAAATTTCTCTTCCAATCAATATAGTTGGTGCCAGTGAGCTTATGCTCCTTGAGTATCATAGAAAGTGGGTTCATAGCTATTCTCTAAACCTATAAGCACATTTAAACAAACAATTAATTTAATATCCGATATTATCTCCCTTAAATAATATCATTAAATTACTAATCACATCTAAAATCCCATCAGGTAAGGCAAGCCACGTGGTGTGGACGTTTACCCACCCAAATGATTTAGCAATTAGTTTTTCTTTGGTCATACATCGCTTATAGCGGAACCTCGTGGGGAGGAATACTACAAGGCGTATCTAAGTGTAAACCATTACTCAGCACCAAAATCGCTTGGAATTGCTACATTACCGCAAGCCACATGGTGTGGACGTTTACGACAACTTCACAATTCTTCACAATTCCTTACAACTGTCTACATCAATTAATCCAAAATCCGTCAGTGCAGCAAGCCACGTGGTGTGGACGTTTACTTCACTAAGAGACTTTTATAATTGACTCCCAATTACTTGATCCATTTAATCTCGTAAATCAAGACGTGGAGAATCATAAGTGAAACTCGAAGTTTCTAACCAGTGATTCACCATGCGAGCGACCCTATCTCTCACGAATGAGGGAGCCGAGCAGACAAGCGACCCATCTATCAAAGAATGGCACGGAAGTCTCTAATTTGTGTCCTCCACATGACCAAGTGGCTCTGGCTCCATTCCACTCCCCGGGGTGAGAATGAGTCGACTTGAAGTCAGTTTCAGAAAGACAAATTAGGCATTGTTTGATAAACTTGATCAATGTTTCTTGTAAGAGGAATTACAAGAATTCTCCTCCAATGACACATCTATACGAACTTCAAAAGTCCATAAGAGTCACCAAGAGAACAGTAATGGAGACCATGGGAATGTTTCCATCCCCTCTCCCACTTAGCTTTTTATAATAAAGGGATACGCTATCTAATGCATAATTAAACACATAAGCATGCATGAAAGCAATAAAGCACACAGCACATAGTCAAAAATAATGCTAGAGAAATTATTTTTCTCCGACTATCATGGCTTTATCTTCATATGCATCTTCTAGTCTTCAGTCTTCGTTTCTTGAATGCTCCATGTGACGAGAATATTAATTTCTAATATTTAAATCTATTTATTTTCAATTAATCCAAAAGTTACTTAATTCGAAAATTAAGTCAATCGAATATATCAAAAATAAAATTAAATATTATTAATATTTTTATTTATTTATTTTCCTATCTAGTTCTTATTAAATCTTTAGAATAATCTATCCAAGTAAAACTTGGAATATTCTAGAAGATATCTATAATAGAACAAGGAAATAAAATAAATAAATTAGGACTACTACTTTTCAAATTTATTTTTATTCCTAATCCATGAATATTCCCATGAGTAGGAATAATCAAATAGGAAAAATAAATTTAGTACTAAATTAATTAAATTTCTAATCTATGAATATTTCCATGAAGGAAATAAATCAATAGAAAATAAAATTAATTTAAATTAATTCTTTTCCTAATCCATGAGAGTTTCCAAAAGGAAAGTACTCAAATAGGGAAAATCCGAATTAATTGGGAAAGTAGATTTTTGTAGGAATAGCACGGGATTAGGAGATCCCACGCCATCCCCACGATGATGGATCGGCCGGCCACTCGGGAGGAGCGCCGCCGCCGCCTAGCCACCGCCGGCTAGGCTATGGGTCGATCACCACCATGTGATCGATCCCAAGCCCTTGTCTTCTCGTCACTTCTTCGTCTTCCGGCGATCGTCTCAACATCGAACCAACGTAATTAAAATTACAAAATTTAAATTACAATTCCGGTATCGATTCTATACATGAAATCGACCCTATACATTTTCCGGAAAATAAAGTGCGTAATAATAAATCCTAAATTCGGTCAACCCCCGAATTTTTACTATTACAAACATTCAACCACACAAAACGAATCTCGACATGTCCGAGAGTTTAATAATCATGATAATTAATTAAAAAAAAACAATTAATTAAATCCAACCATGATAGCCGGAAATCCTGCAAGGTAGAACAATAATCGAACATATACATGAACACGAAATCGAACGCTCTGATACCATTTGCTGGGATTCGATGTCCCGGGCTATCAAAATTGCGGAACCGATAACCCGATCAAAACCCTCGATCACCGAAGATTGGATCCCCGACTCATCCGCAGGAGTCCGACCTTTGGAGACTACATGCCCGAGAACACGCAGCCCGCCCCCAGCCGATTTTCTCCCACGAGTCGGATCCACGAACGCGAACCACCTCACGACCCGGGGCCCGACCGAACGCCAACGAGACCCGAAGGCCCCGTGTGCCCAGCCGAACCCCCGCGAGGGGTTCGCGATCGTCTACGGACGATCGCTGGGGATGCGCGAGGCATCCCCGGGGCTGCTCGTAGCAGCCCGCAGCGAGTCGTGATGACTCGCTGCTCGCACGGGGTCAGCCGCGTGCGCATCCGCTACGGGAAACCCCGTAGCGCGCACGAGGCGGCTGCGGGTTATCCCCGCAGCGACCCGCGATCGAGCTCACAGGCTCGATCGCCCCTCGGCTCCAGCCGAGGGCTTCGCGCCTCCGACGACGGCGGCTGGGGTCCGCCACGGCACCAGCCCGTGGCACCCCGGCGATCGACCGGAGTCGATCGTGTGTCCCCGGCGTCCAGCCGGGGCACGCCGTTGTCGCGCGATGGGGCGGTCCGAACCCTAGGGTTCGACCGCCTCCCTCGATCCTCGCCGGGGATCTCGAATCCCCGTCCCCGAGGTTCGTCGTTTTCCCGGATCGCGTATTCATGTATACATCACAATTATTCAACGCACAAATAATCATAGAAGGGGGTTCTCGATTATTACCTCGAATCGTTGTACGGAGAAACGAATTCGGTTGACGACCTTGCGATCTTCCTACGTATTCCTTGCACCTCGTCCGAACGTCGTGTGGGCGACGATCTATCGGATTCCTATGGATCTTCCTCACTCTCAGAACTTTATGATTGGCGTAACGTAGGTTAATGAAAAGTGAAGACCATGTAGTGCTTATATAGGCTACGTAGGGGATCATAAGGAGAATAAATATTGGGCTTCAATATTGAAAATTAAATTGGGTCCAACCCAAATCTATTAATTCTTATCAATATTAATTTTATTTATTTTCCACTATATAAATAAAATTGCACTCCCAATATTATTCCATATTATATCAAATAATATTTCTCCATCTTAGTATTATTTATTCCGTGTATTTAAGATTTAAATATCCATGAATAAATTTATTTATTGCTTAATAAATTATATTCATCTCTTGAATCCGAGACTAGTACCATTCAACCTTAATTATTGTGCGGAACGAATCCACTCATGAGGTTTACACAATAATTCCTTATGAACTCATCTCGGGGATATTATCAACCCTTCCGGGATACACTGCTCCTTCAAGAATTCACGGCATGCCATATATAAAATATAGTGACCCAACTTAACCGGTAATTAACCCAATAATTAAATCGGTTAATTCCTTTGGTAAATCAAAGTCACTTATATTAAATATACACACCCGCAATTGTTTCAGGGATTAAGAATAAAATACTCCGAGTCTCAAATCAATTATCGCCGAGCAATCCTAATTGATGAGTCTCAATTGATCCGCCCAATACACCAAGTGTACAAGTGTGATAAAATAATTAAGATAAATTATTTTCTCTCTCACACAACGACTATACCAATGGATTAGTTCGTGTCCATCTAGGCCGTGAGCAACTGTTCGATTAAATACGAGTAACCGATAGTATGATCTTCTGTGCGCCCATGCAGCACCATACTAACTACAACGTATAAAATCCAGAACTATGATTTGCATATAATTAAATGCAAATAATTGTTTATTAATTAAATAGATTAAATGCTATGATCGGGAGTTTACCGTTACTTAAATCTAGACATTAAGTACACAACTCCAACACTTCCAGCGGAAGCGTTCAAGAGACACGTGAAGGGGATGGGTATCGGATGTATGGTAGAGGGCAACTAGAGATTTAGTATAAGTGGGAGATTGATGGAGTTATATTCTAAATGTCTAGTTTAGTGACAATATGGAACTCCTTATCTGTGTTTTTCATTATCTATTAATCAAACTGTCGGCATTTTTGTCTACCTTGTACTTGAATGCAATAGTCCTATATATATACGTTGTAGACAGTATGGCGTGAGGAGACACGCGGAAGATCATACTGTCGGTTACTCGTATATTATCGAACAGAAGCTCACGACTTAGATGGACAGGGACAATCCATCGGTACGTCGTAGTGTGACTGGGTAATAGTTGGTCTTGACTATTATGTTACACTTGTACACTTGGTGTATTGAGCAGGACCACGGGAGGGCGTTCGATTTATACTAATCGACGTAATCGAACTAGACCTCAGAATTACGGATATACGAATTCTTAATCCCTATATAATTATAGGTGCGTATGTCCAATTCTCGGTTCTTTAACTTGCCAATGAGTGAGACTATTTGATTAGTCGAGATACTCGGTAAATTGGGAATCGGAATTGTACACACGGCATGCTATAGATTATAGACAGGAAACCGTGTCCCGTTTATCGGGTTGATAACGTCCCCGAGATGAGCTCATAAAGTTTATCATGTAAACCCTGCAGGTGGATTTGTTCCACATGATAATAAGGATGAGTGGTACTAGTCTCGGATAATAAGAAACGAATTAATTTAATTATTAGTAATTAAATAAATTCGTGGACGTTCGATATCTTAAACACGGGGAAAGTCGTATATGTAATTTTGGCGGATTTATTATTGTTGAAATAATATTAAAATTAATTTCGGGAATTCAATTATTATTTTATAGTGGAGTTAATAATAATTAAAATTGAAATCGATTAATTAAGGAATTGCGTTTACGTATTCCAAGTTAATTAATATTTCAATTTAGCCCTTAATTAATTTCCCTTAGGTCCCTAACGTAGCTCTATTTAACCCCCCCCCCCCCCCCCCCCTTGCCCTCTCCTAAAACCTACAGTTCGCCGCAATTCTCATTTTTCATCTGAGAATAATTATTTTGCTTAGCGCAAAAATATTTTTCTCTGTGTGAAAAATAGAGTTAACGCAATTATAATTTTATTCTCTCATTGAGAATAATTATACCGTGGTTGAGAAAGGAGAGAGCGGACAAGGAATTTCCAGCGGATCGTTGCCCACACAACGGCTGGAATCGGGAAGAGAATACGTTAGAAGCTCTAAGGTCTCAACAATCGACCGAGAAGGTATGAGATCGATTCTTATTCCGCAATTATTCGATCTAAAATTACCTCGTTGATCATACATGAACGTAGATCGGATTCCGGGGTCGTGGATCGTGTTCCTCGACTACTGGGGGGTCTAGGACCTCCGGAACGGTAGTCGGATGAGGAAAAACGACCCGGAAACGAGCCCGGAACAGCAACATCGCGTTGCTGTTCGCGGACAAACGGCGGTCGCCAGAGAGCAAACGGCGGTCGCCGTTTGCAGCTTCTCCAGCGACCGCTGGACTGCATACAGCGGGCGCTGTTTTTGTGCAGTCCAGCCCCGTTTCGCGCGGTTGTCCTCCGGGGCGATGGCTGGGCGTGATTCGGGATAAGGGCCGTCGAGCGAACGAAGTAGCGACTTCGGAGGTCGACTGGGATGGTTCGGATGTTCGAGCGATCGAACGAACGCATCCCGGAGAGTCGATTTCCAACAGGTGGTCGATCGCTGGGGGCAGCCGCGGGCTGGTGCCGCGGCAGTCGCCCCCTCCTCCCGGCGATGGCGGTGAGTCGCCGGACTCACCGCCGGGGGGCTGCTACGAGCTGCCCCGGGGATGCGCGACGCATCCCGGCGATCGCCTCGTGCGATCGCGAGCCCCCTCGTGGGGGCTCGGCTGGACAGCCGCGGGTTTATCCCGCGGCGGGGTGTTCGGTCGGGCCTCGGTTCGCGTACGGTGGTTCGCGGTGGTTTCCGGCGAAAGTTTTTTCGATTGGGTTGTCGGTTCCGCAATCTAGACAATCCGGATATTCGAAGGATTTCGGTCGGAATTAATTAGATAATTTATTTATTTAAATTTATTAATTCCGGGATATCGATTTCCAACAATTGGTATCAGAGCGTTGGTTTTAGTTCATGGTATTTTTCGATAAATTGTTCTACCTTGCAGGGTTTCCGATTATTATGGCTAGATTTAATTATTGTTAATTAATGTCATAATATTTCTCTTGATTATTAAACTCTCGGTGATGTCAATATTTGTTCTTGTGTGGTGAATGCTTGTTCTTAATTTTTCCGGAAATTGTATGAGGTTGATTTCATGTAGAATCGATACCGGATAGCGTAGTAATAAATTTGTAATTTATTTTACGTTGGATCGAGGACGAAACGACGACCGGAAAAGTGTGACGGAGGAGACGAAGAGAGGGAGGATTCCGGGGATCGATCAACCCCATGATCGACCCAAGAGATGAATCGATCGACCACCAAGGGGGCTGCCCGCGGGCTTCTCGGCCTTAGGTCGCCGGCGACGGCGGCTGGCCGGCTGGGCGGCGGCGGCGTGCTCCTCCGGGGGGTGGTCGATGGTTGGGGGTGGTGCGGAGATCCCCACTCCGTGCTACTCCTAACCAAGATTTACTTTCCTAAATTATTCGGTTTTCCTATTTTGAGTATTCCTATTTTTTGGGAATTCTCATGGAATAGGAAAAGAATAAATTTAGAATAAATTTATTTTTCCTTATTGATTATTCCTATTCTTGGGAATTTTCATAGATTAGGAAAAAGGAATAAATTTATAATTAATTTATTTTTCCTATTTAATTATTCCTTTATGGAATTTTTAATGGATTAGGAAAATAATTAATTTGGAAAGTTTGGGAGTCCTAAATTAATTTTTCTTTATTTAATTATTCCTTTATGGAATTTTTAATGGGTTAGGAAAGGAATTAATTTGGAAGGACTAGGAGTCCTAAATTATTTTATTTCCTTATTTCATTATGGAAATCATCTAGAATATTCCAAGTGGGTCTTGGATAGATTATTCTAGAGATTTAATAAGTAGAAAGGGAAATAAAATAAATTATTTTATTTCCTTATTTCATTATAGAAGTCTTCTAGAATATTCCAAGTGGGTCTTGGATAGATTATTCTAGAGATTTAATGAAGTAGAAAGGGAAAATAAAAATAATAAAAATATTAATAATATTTAATTTTATTTTTGATTTATTCGATTGACTTAATTTTCGAATTAAGTATCTTTTGGATTTATTAAAAATAAATAGATTTAAATATTGGAATTAATATTCCCGTCACATGGAGCATTCAAGAACGAAGACTGAAGACTAGAAGATGCGTACGGGGATGCGATAAAGCCATAATAGTCGGAAAATAATATTCTAGTATTATTTTGATTATGTGATAATATTCTATGTGCTTTATTTCATGTATGCATGCTTATGTGTATTTAATTATGCATTAGATAGCGTATCCCTTTATTGTAAAAAGCTAAGTGGGAGAGGGTATGGAAACATATCCATGGTCTCCATTGCTGTTCTCTTGGTGACTTTTATGGACTTTTGAAGTTCGTTTAGACAAGTCATTGGAGGAGAATTCTTGTAATTCCTTTTACGAGAAACATTGATTAAGTTTATCAAACAATGCCTAATTTGTCTTTCCAAAACTGATTTCAAGTCGACTCATTCTCACCCCGGGGAGTGGAATGGAGCCAAAGCCACTTGGTCATGTCGAGGACACAAATTAGAGACTTTCGTGTCATTTGATGACTAGATCGATTGTCTGCTCGGCTCCCTCATTTATGAGAGATAGGGTCGTTCGCATGGTGAATCACTGGTTAGAAACTTCGAGTTTCACTTATGATTCTCCGCGTCCTGATTTACAAGATTAAATCATTCAAGTAGTTGGATGTCAATTGTAAAAGTCTTTTGGTGTAGTAAACGTCCACACTATCGTGGCTTGCTACATTGAATGGGATTTTGGAACGATTGATGTAGACAGTTATAGAAGGGAGTAAAGGAGCGTATGTTAACGTAAACGTCCACACTATCGTGGCTTGCGGTGAATATGCGTGTCCCAAACAATCTTCTTAGATACTGAGTAATGGTTTACACTTAGGTACGCTTCTTAGTATTCTTCCCATCGAAGTAACGCTAATGATGATGTACGACCGAAGGAAATCTAATTGCTAAATCATTTGGATAGGTAAACGTCCACACTATCGTGGCTTGCCATATCTGATGGGATTTTAGATGTGATTAGTGGTTTAATGATATTATTTGAGGGAGATAATATCGGAGATTAAATCGATTGTTTGTTGTTATATGTGCTCATAGATTAGGATATGGCTTTGAACCCACTTTCTGTGATACGTAAGGATTTTAAACTCACTGGTCCCTAAATATAATGATTGGAATAGAGATCTAGACATTACCCAAACTGTTGAAGAGTACAAGGTTGTACTCAATGAGCTTTGTCCTCCCGAGCCTATTGACGTAGGCGGCTAGACAAGAAGCGATGAGGATACTCATAAAGGCCAGTCGCTTCGAGGAAACGCTTAAACACGTTTTTGAGATGATTGACCTTTTAGACGAGTTGAAACGGAAATCGCAAGCTCTTGTAGCCAATGCCAAAAGGTTTTGAACCTAAGGGAAAAATCGGGGGAAAGGAAAAGCAAGCAAAGAAACCCAGTGGTCATAAGTTACATGGACCACGAGATGGGACGAGAAAGCCAAGAGGCGAGTGTTCTCGATGCAAACAGTCTGGGTACTGGAAGTCTGATTATCCTCTCAAAGAAAGTACGAAATTTTCTTTAGTCGTAAAACATAGTCAGTGGTATTATCTACCGGAACCTGGTGTGTAGATATGGAACCACTGACGGTATGTGCATTTTAAATGCAAGAGGTTCCAGGAAACCTAAACGACTTGGAAAATAAAAATTCGTAGTCTACATGGGCAATGCTGTGGAGGAGGCAGCAGTTGCAGTGGAGGACATTTTATAGGATTTCATTTTGAGTTATTGCTTTTATGTACTTTCATATTAGAAAGAACTTTGTTCTGGATTTCTAATAAATGGATATTTTATTTCTTTTAATCATTTGATGGTTATAAGAAGAAATAATGATATTATCTATTTTGGTACATTGGCTAGCAATATATAAATGATGAATCCTGAGTCCACCACGATGCAACGAACCGTAGTATGAAACTCGTTTTACTAATAAGAGATTTCTTTATCAATTATACTTGTGGATTCTTATGCTGAGTCATGTTTATTCAAATAAGAAGTTCAAAGGTCGAAAATTGATATTTGATCAATTAAGTTGAGGGAGTGGACCTTCCGACCTAAGAATCTAATTTGGAAGATAATATGACTAAGCAATCCTTTATGGATATAAGATGTAAGATCCGGACAAGTATAAGAATTGATTGACTCTGATGTATGCAGACCTATGCCTACTCAGACAATAAGGTACGAGTACTTCATTTTATGATTACTCGAAAAATGGATTAGAATACCTGATGTGCCACAAAAGCAAGTGTTTTGACAAGTCAATGGACACTAAGCAATTGTGGAGAGCCATCAAGGTATATCCATTTGTAGCTTGCGATTTGATCGCGGAGGCAAATACCTGTCTGAGGAATGCATGGCATACTAATCAGAAATTGGGATTTGATCCTAAATGACTTCACCATACACTGTTGTGTAGAAATGGTGTGTCGTAAACAAGAAATGGAACTCTTATAGAAATAGTAAAAGCATGAGTTATACGGAACTACCTATGTTCTATGGATATATCTGGAAACAACGGCGCATTTAAATGCGGTTGTAGAATGTCCTAGAAGAACAAAAGATGTGTGTTCAATAGTACTATGAACCAGAAGGACGTTATAAGTTCTAACGCCCGGTTCTTAGAGAAAGACTATACGATGAACCACAAGCCCAAAGTGACATGATACTTTGAAATGAGAGAGAAAGATTAAGACTTAGAACCAGCCGAACCGAGTAGCGGTACACCACTAACTGCACCTATTGTTATTACTATCTATACACCGGAATGCCGTTGTAGTGGGAGGTTGTGGAACAACCGAAGATGTTCATAAGACTAGGTGAGTTTTCGGACTCTGGACCTAGTATACATGAAATCGATCCCTGGATCTACATGAAGGCCGTACTAGATCTAAATGTGCCTTCTTGGAAAGCAATAAGGATTATTGCTAAGAGGCGAGATCATTTAGAGTACAAGCTTAGTTGATCCATTTATGGATTGAAACAAAGCATTGAGTTCGTGGTACTTGCAAATTGATGAGATAGTCCATTTTATGGATTCATCAAAAGCATAGACGAATCGTGTGTATTGGAAACGTGATGGAAAACAAGGTGGTGTTTCTCGGAGGTTTTATGTAGATAACATTTTATCATTGGTAACAATGTAAAGATGTTGTCAGACATAAAATGGTGGTTGTCTAGATAAATCATTATGAAAGATATAGGAAGAAGTTGGACATGTTCTTGAGATCTTGGATCTCTAGGAATGAACATTGTACTTCTCCTGGACATCTTACATATATGATTATGGTTCGTTTTAACATGCAAGATTCCGAGAAAGGTTCGTTACCTTTCAGAGACGGAATGCATCTATCTAAGGATATGTGTTTTGGAACACAAAAGGAGATAGAAGCAATGAAAGCAGTTTCCTACACTTTTAGTGTGGAAAGCTTAATAAATGCATTGTTGAAAACAAGAACCTGATATCGGCTATGCGGTTAGCGTAGTGGGAGGATATCAAGGTAATCCTGGAAAGGAATATTCGACTGCTGTAAAAGTACTTTCGAAGTACTGTTCTAGACTACGAAGCAGACGAGCATTTCCTTTGGATTACATTCTCTTAGATTTCTAATCAAATGAGGACCGATGTAAGTCGATATCAGGCTATGTGTTTCACTATTGAAGGAGAAGGAGTTTGAACATGGAAGAGTGATAAGCACGATGCTTTTCGGACTCTGCCATGGGTAACCAAATAGCGGCCTCAGAGGCAGCGGAAGTTTTGGTATAACTCCGGGATAATCTCTGGGACTTAGAGGTGATTCTTAATTTGCCAAAAGGCTATGTGTATAGCGGTGCGATGGCAAATGGTAAGAAATCACAAGTCCATAAGTGTAAGATAACACATAGAGCAAGTACCACCTGATACGAGTCATCGTCGAGGGAGACGACGCTGTAGTCACCAAGATAACTTCAGAGCGACAACCTAGAGTGCTCATTCACATAGTACTTCTTGGAAGTACAACTTAAGCACGTGATGAGTATGGAAGTCGGGAGTTTGGAGGAAATGACTAGACCTTAGTACAAGTGGGAGATTGTTGGAGTTGTGTACTTAATGTCTAGATTTAAGTAACGGAAACTCACGATCCATTGCCATTAATCTATTTAATTAAATAAACAATTATTTGCATTTAATTATTTATAATTAAATATATGCAAATTATAGTCCTGGATTCTATACGTTGTAGTTAGTATGGTGTGTCGGGCCCACACAGAAGATCATACTACACTACAAAAAAAACTGGCATTCCCTACGGCCATTCCCGTAGGGAAATCAACAAAAATCCGTAGGGAACAGGGTTCCCTACGGCATCCCCTACGGGAATCACGCCGTAGGGGATTCCTCGTAGGGAACAGATCCCCTACGGGATTTTTGGAGCCGTAGGGGCCATCCCTACGGGCATGCCGTAGGGGAGCCCCTTGGGAAACTCGTTTCCGCCTCCCCTTCTCCCCGTAGGGGTTCCCTACGGCATCCCCGTAGGTTGGCCCGTAGGGGAATTCCCTACGGCTAGGCCCGTAGGGGATACGTTTTTATCCAAAAACGTGACCCATATGTTACTCGGGCCCCTAGCCCGACCCACAACCCAAGGCCCGACAATATCCCAACAACCCAAGGCCCGACCCAAGCCCAGCCCTCTTCGTATTAATTAATAATGTGTATTGCATAGCCCAAGGTTTGAACCCTTGACCTCATGAGTGAAGAGGAGGTAGATAACCGCTGGGCTATCTGAGTTATATGTACAATTTTTAAAAGATAATATATATGTATTCATTAACTTATATTTATTATGTAAAAATGTAATAATAAGATAATATATATATATATATATATAAGATAATATATATATATATATATATATATATATATATATCAAATTATAAATATAAATAGTGGTTTTAAAAAAAATAATTTAAAAGAAAAGGGCATTTAAATATATTAAATTAAATAGAACTCACAATTGTTTTTTATTAATTTATAAGGACTTTTATTTTTTATTTTTATTTTTGCGTTTACAAGTTTTACTTAAATTTAAGTATTGTTTAGTAGTAGTTTTTGAGATATTGTTTTTAATTACTTATATTTATAAAATTGTACAAAAATTATGTTTATAAAATTGTAATTGCGGTATAATTGCGTTAAAAAATACATTTAAAACAATTTAGCGTAATTTTATAATAACATTTAATTAATTTATTATTATATAAATTAATATTTAAAAAAAAAAAATAATAATAACAATTCCCCTACGGCAAATGCCGTAGGGAATAAATTTCTCTACTCCCCTACGGGAAATAGCCGTAGGGGACCCCTACGGGGAAATTACCCGTAGGGGATTTATTACTCCCCTACGGGGTATGCCCGTAGGGAGTATTTTCCTACGCCTAGCCCGTAGGGCCTCTTGTAGGGCGCGAATGCGCGCGCAGTCCCCTACGGGGATCCCCTACGGGAGTCACCCCTACGGCGGGGCCGTAGGGAATGCCGTAGGGGATCTCAGAAAACGATCCCCGTAGGGAAACCTCTACGGGAAAAAAGCCGTAGGGAATTCCCGTAGGGGTTCCCTGGTTTTTTTGTAGTGCTATCGGTTACTCGTATTTAATCGAACAGTTGCTCACGACCCAGATGGACACGGACCAATCCATCGGTATAGTCGTTGTGTGAGAGAGAAAATAATTTGTCTTAATTATTTTATCACACTTGTACACTTGGTGTATTGAGCGGATCGTTGAGATTCATCGATTAGGATTGCCGGCGATAATCGATTCGAGTCTCAGTGTATTTTATTCTTAATCCCCGAAACTATTGCGGGTGTGTATATTCAATATAAGTGACTTTGATTTACCAAAGGAATTAACCGATTTAATTATTGGGTTAATTACCGGTTAAGTTGGGTCACTATATTTTATATATGGCATGCCGTGAATACTTGACGGGACAGTGTATCCCGGAAGGGTTGATAATATCCCCGAGATGAGTTCATAAGGAATTATTATGTAAACCCTGCAGGTGGATTTATTCCGCATAATAATTAAGGTTGAATGGTACTAGTCTCGGATATGGTTTAATATTGGGAGTGCAATTAATTTTATATAGTGGAAAATAGAATTAATTAATATTGATAAGGATTAATGGACTTGAGCATTGGGCTCAATTTAATCTTCAATATTGGAAGCCCAATATTCCACCTCCTTAAGATCCCCTACGTAGCCTATAAAAGCACTACATGGTCTTCTCTATGTTGGAATTCGATATCCCGGGCTATTAAAATTTGCAGAAAATAATAACCCGATCAAAAAACCTCGATTGCCGGAGAAATCACGAGTCCACGCGAGCCGGGGCTCGACCGAACACACAACGCGCCCGAGGACGCGTGCGCGCCCAGCCGCACCTCCGCGGGAACCCGCGATCGCTCCCAGCGATCGCACGGGATGCCTCACGGCATCCCCGCAGCGGATCCGTTGATCCGCTGCTCGCATGGCTGGGGCTCGTCCCCAGCGACCCGCTGCGGGTAACCCCGCAGCTCGCTACGAGTCGCTGCGGGTAACCCCGCAGCTCGCTACGAGTCGCTGCGGGTAACCCCGCAGCTCCCAGCGATCGGCCCCGTAGGGGTCCGATCGATCCTCGGCTCCCAGCCGAGGATTTCCGTGCGCGATCCCCACGCGGGATCCACGAGCCGCCGGCGGTCCGGTGGTTCGACCACCACCGCCCGGCTCGACCCTCGTTCCGGGATTCGATCCTCGGATCTTCGTTTTACGGTATTCTCGATAAATCAAATCGAACAAAATCAAGGGCGTTTAGATTTTTACCTTTCGATTCGTTGTTCGGAGAAACGAAATCAAGACGACCTTTGAATCTTCCCACGTATTCCTTGCACTCCGTTCGAACGTCGGGTGGGCGACGATCTATCGAACTCCTATGGATCTCCTTCAACTCTCTAGAATATCAAGTGTGATAATCTTGTCTTATGAATTATGAAGGCCATGTAGTGCTTTTATAGGCTACGTAGGGGATCTAAAGGAGGTGGAATATTGGGCTTCCAATATTGAAGATTAAATTGAGCCCACTGCCCAAGTCCATTAATCCTTATCAATATTAATTAATTTATTTTCCACTATATAAATTAATTGCACTCCCAATATTAACCCATATTATATCCAAATAATATTTCTCCGGTAGTATTATTTATTCCGTGTATTTAAGATATAAATATCCATGAATAAAATTTATTTATTGCTTAATAAATTTATTCATCTCTTTTATCCGAGACTAGTACCACTCAACCTTATTTATTATGCGGAATTAAATCCACTCGCGAGGTTTACATAATAAATCCTTATGAGCTCATCTCGGGGATATTATCAACCCTTCCGGGATACACTGTCCCGTCAAGAATTCACGGCATGCCATATATAAAATATAGTGACCCAACTTAACCGGTAATTGACCCAATACTTAAACCGGTCAATTCCTTTGGAAAATCAAAGTCACTTATACTAAATATACACACCCGCAATTGTATCGGGGATTAAGAATAAAATACACTGAGTCTCAAATCAATTATCGCCGAGCAAACCTAATTGATGAGTCTCAATCGATCCGCTCAATACACCAAGTGTACAAGTGTGATAAAATAATTAAGACAAATTATTTTCTCTCTCACACAACGACTATACCGATGGATTGGTCCGTGTCCATCTAGGTCGTGAGCATCTGTTCGATTAAATACGAGTAACCGATAGTATGATCTTCTGTGTGGGCCCGACACACCATACTAACTACAACGTATAGAATCCAGGACTATAATTTGCATAAATTTAATTAACAATAATTAAAAGCAAATGAATGTTTGTATTTAATAGGTAAATGAAAGTGTACAAGGAGTTCAGAATACTCAAATCTAGACATTAAGTATACTACTCCAGCAATCTCCCACTTATACTAAGGTCTAGTCTTATCTTCCAAACTCCCGACTCCCATACTCATCACGTGCTTAAACTGTACTTCCAAGAAGTACCAAGTGAATGAGCAATCTAGGTTGCCGCTCTCAAGCTATCTTGGTGACTACTGCATCGTCCCTCTGACGATAACTCGTATCAGGTGGTACTTGCCCTATGTGTTATCTTAAACTCATGGACTCGTGATCTCTTAAAGTTTGCCACTGCACCGCTATTTACATAGCCTTTGGTAAACTAAGAATCACATCTAAGTCCCAGAGGTAATACCGGAGCCATACCAAATCTTCCGCTGCCTCTGAGGCCGCTATTTGGTTACCCATGGGAGAGTCCGAAAAGCATCGTGCTTATCACTCTTCCATGTTAAAAACTCCTCCTCCTTTAATAGTGAAACACATAGCCTGATCACGACTTACACCGGTCCTTATCAGCTTGGAAATCCGAATCTGTGTAACCCAAAGGAATCAGATTGTCTGCCCCGTAACTTAGAACATAATCCCTAGTATTTCGCAAATACTTGAAAATGCTCTTTACGGCAGTCCAATGAGCTTTTCCAGGGTTACTCTGACATCTCGCTACTACGCCGACTGCATAGCAGATATCAGGCCTCGTGCATAACATTGCATACATCAAGCTTCCCACAGCCGAAGCGTAGGGAACTGCTTTCATTTCATCTTTCTCCTTTTGTGTCTGAGGACACATCTCCTTAGAAAGATAAGTTCCTTTACTGAAGGGCAGCTCACCCTTCTTGGAATCTTGCATGTTAAAACGAGCCAGAATCGTGTCTATGTAAGATTGCTGGGATAGGTACAATGTTCTATTCCGGCGATCCCTTATAACCTTGATCCCTAGAACATGCCCGACTTCTCCCAAATCTTTCATATCGAATTGTCTAGACAACCATCCCTTTATGTCTGATAACATTTTCACACTGTTGCCAATGAGAAGAATGTCGTCTACATAAAGCACGAGAAACACCACCTTTTTCCCATCACGTTTCCAATACACACACGATTCGTCCATGCTTTGACTGAATCCAAAAGATTGGACTACTTCGTCAAACCGCAGGTTCCACGATCTCGAGGCTTGTTTCAATCCATAAATGGATCGATTAAGCTTGCACACTAGATGATCTCGCCCCTTAGCAATGAATCCTTCTGGTTGTTTCATATAAATCGTCTCGTCAAGACTTCCATTTAGGAAAGCTGTCTTGACATCCATTTGCCACACCTCATAATCCATATGAGCTGCTATGGATAAGAGAATCCGGATCGACTTTATCTTGGCTACCGGCGAGAAGGTCTCCTCATAATCGATTCCCTCTTTCTGAGTATATCCTTTCGCAACAAGCCGAGCTTTAAAGGTTTCAACCTTTCCGTCAGATCCTCTCTTTCTCTTGTAGACCCATTTACACCCAATTGGCTTTACGCCGCTTGGTGGTTCTACAAGATCCCAGACTTTATTAGAATCCATAGATTCAATTTCGGATTTCATCGCTTTCTTCCAAGAAGGCGCATCTATATCTTGTACCGCCTCATCATAGGTCCAGGGATCGATTTCATGAACTCCAGGTCCAGAGTCCGAAGACTCACCCAGTCCAATCCATCGGTCTGGTTGCTTAACAACCCTCCCACTACGACGGCGTTCCGGTGTATTAACAGTGACAGTGTCAGGTGCAGATTCTAGTGGTGTATCTATACTCGGTTCGGCTGTATCTAAGTCTTCCTTGTTACCTCTCAACTCATCAAGTATTATGTCACTTTTGGGCTTGTGGTCCATGACATAGTCTTCTTCTAAGAACCGAGCGTTAGTACTAATAACGATCTTCTGGTCCGTAGGACTATAGAACATGCCACCCTTAGTTCCTCTAGGATATACTATAAACAACCGCACTTCAGTACGAGGTTCTAATTTATCGGCACCTACCTTCAACACATGTGCAGGGCACCCCCAGATCCGAACGTGTCTCAAGCTAGGCTTGCGCCCGCTCCATCGTTCCATGGGTGTTGAAGGAACCGTTTTGGATGGAACCAAGTTTAGAATGTGCGCTGCTGTTTCCAAGGCATGTCCCCAGAACATTGTAGGTAAGTCCGAATAACTCATCATCGAACGCACCATCTCCATAAGAGTCCTATTCCTTCTTTCTGACACACCATTCTGCTGAGGAGTATATGGTGATGTCATTTGGGAATCAATCCCATTCTCTGCTAAGTATGCCTTGAATTCTCCAGACAGGTACTCGCCTCCGCGATCAGATCGCAGGCATTTAATGGATTTACCTTGAAGGTTCTCCGCAAAAGCCTTGAACTCCTTGAACTTGTCAAAGGATTCGCTCTTGCGGCGCATCAGGTATACAAATCCATACCTTGAGTAATCATCAGTGAAAGTGATGAAATACTCGTACCCTCCCCTTGCCTGAGTAGACATAGGTCCGCATACATCAGAGTGAATCAAATCCAATACTTGTTCAGCCCTCCGTCCTTTACCAGAAAAAGAACGCTTGGTCATTTTACCCTCTAAACAGGATTCGCAGGTCGGAAGGTCCTCTCCTTCAACATCGATGATTAGACCATCAGCTTTCAACCTTTGAAGCCTATTCGAGTTTATATGACCTAGCCTTAGATGCCACAAGTATAATTGATTCATTTTAGAAGGTTCCTTTCTTTTATTGGTGTTCGTAGACGTGTTATTACTCTCGGTTAGTTGCATCGTGTTAGACTCAGGATTTAGCACATACAAATCGTCCACCAATGTACCAGAACAGATAATCTCACTGTTTCTTCTTATGATCACCGAGTGGTCAAAAGAGACAGAGTATCCATTCATAATAAGTTTAGAAACCGAAATTAAATTCTTTCTAAAGTTGGGTACATAAAGACAATTATGTAAAACTAAAACCCTATCACTACTGAAGCGTAAGTGAACGTCTCCCACTGCAACAGCCGCCACCCTCGCGGCATTGCCCATGTAGACCACGATCTCTCCCTCTCTAAGTCTCCGGGTTTCCTGGAACCCCTGCAATGAATTGCAGACATGATCAGTGGCCCCCGTATCTACACACAAGGTGCTGGTAGATAACACCACTGATAATGTTTCAGTGACTAAGGAAAATTTCGTACCTTTGATGAGAGGACAATCAGACCTCCAGTGCCCAAACTGTTTGCATCGAAAGCATCTGCCTAACGGCTTGCCTTTCCCAATCCGTGATTTTAAACCACTGGGTTTCTTTGCACGCTTTTCTTTTAGCCTAGCCACAAGAGCTCGTGTTTCTCTTAACTTACGCACAAAAATCGCTTTCGCCGAGCCGTTTTCAAGGGACTCATTGAGGAACGATTCCGTGGGTATGTTAAACACTTCTTGCCTAGCTTCCACACCATGTCTCAACGTAGTTGGAACAACAGTGGATTCAGAAAGCTTGACAGTCTGAACAATGTCTAGATTTCTTTTCCAATCAGTACTATATGGAACCAGTGAGTTTTCATCTTTAAGTATATCACAAAGTGGGGTCACAGTCATTCCTAACCTATAAGCACATAAAACAAACAAACAATTTAATATCCGATATTATCTCCCTTAAATAACATCATTAAATCACTTATCACATCTAAAATCCCATCAGGTAAGGCAAGCCACGATAGTGTGGACGTTTACCCACCCAAATGATTTAGCAATTAGATTTTCTTCGGTCGTACATCATCAATAGCGTTACCTCGATGGGAGGAATACTATGAAGCGTACCTAAGTGTTAACCATTACTCAGTACTAAGAAGTTTGTTTGAGACTCGCACATCACCGCAAGCCACGATAGTGTGGACGTTTACGTTGACACACGAATCCTTCACTCCCTTCTATAACTGTCTACATCAATCGTTCTAAAGTCCCATTCGATATAGCAAGCCACGATAGTGTGGACGTTTACCATACCAAAAGACTTATACAATTGAAATCCAATTACTTGACCCATTTGATCTTGTAAATCAAGACGCGGAGAATCATAAGTGAAACTCGAAGTTTCTAACCAGTGATTCACCATGCGAACAACCCTATCTCTCATAAATGAGGGAGCCGAGCAGACAATCGATCCATCTATCAAAGAATGGTACGACTGCCTCTAATTTGTGTCCTCGACATGACCAAGTGGCTCTGGCTCCATTCCACTCCCCGGGGTGAGAATGAGTCGACTTGAAATCAGCTTTGGAAAGACAAATTAGGCATTGTTTGATAAACTTAATCAATGTTTCTTGTAAGAGGAATTAAAAGAACTCTCCTCCAATAACTTATCTATATAAACTTCAAAAGTTTATAAAAGTCACCAAGAGAGCAGCAATGGAGACCATGGGTATGTTTCCATACCCTTTCCCACTTAGCTTTTTACAATAAAGGGATACGCTGTCTAGTGCACAAAAGTAAACACATATAGCATGCATACATGTAATAAAGCACATAGTATTATCACATAGTCAAAATAATTACTAGAATATTATTTTCCGACTATTATGGCTTTACTCCATCTCCGTACGCATCTTCTAGTCTTTAGTCTTCGTTTCTTGAATGCTCCATGTGACGAGAATATTAATTTCCAATATTTAAATCTATTTATTTTTAATAAATCCAAAAGATACTTAATTAATAATAATTAAGTCAATCGAATAAATCAAAAATAAAATTAAATATTATTAATATTTTTATTTATTTTATTTTCCCTTTCTATTTCATTAAATCTCTAGAATAATCTATCCAAGACCCACTTGGAATATTCTAGATGATTTCCATAATGAAATAAGGAAATAAAACAGTTTAGGACTCTTCTACTTTCCAAGATTAATTAATTCCCATTACTATGAAAATTCCTATAAAATAGGAATAATCAATTAGGAAATAAATCAATCCCAAATTAACTTTTATTCCTTTCCAATTCTATTAAATCTCTAGGATCCTATTCCAAGTAGAACTCGGAATACTCTAGAAGACTTCCATAATAGAATAAGGAAATAAAATTAATTTAAATTAATTCTTTTCCTAATCCATGAGAATTCCCAAAAATAGGAATACTCAAATAGGAAAAATCCGAACCAATTAGGAAAGTAAATTTCCGGACCGGGATAGCCCGGGGTGGGGATCCCCGGACCACCCTCGACCCACGCCTAGGAGGTGGCCGGCCACCATTGCCGGCGGCCCCTCCATGCAAGGGTCGATCGATCCTCATGGGATCGACCATGGGGTTGGTCGATCCTTGTCCCGTTCACCCTCACGATCATCTCCTTCGTCACGCGTCTTCTCCGGCGGTCGTTTCGGCATCGATCCAACGCAAAATAAATTACATAATCTAAATTACAATCCGGTATCGATTCTATACATGAAATCGACCCTATACAATTTCCGGAAAAACGTAGAACGTAATAATAAATCCTAAATTCGATCAACCCCCGAATTTTTACTATTACAAGCATTCACCACCAAAAACGAATCTCGACATGTCCGAGAGTTTAATCAAACCAACAATCATGACAAAATAAATTAAACAAATAATAAATCAAGCCATAATAGTCGGAACCCTGCAAGGTAGAACAATTTTATCGAAAATACCGCGAACGCAAACCACTCTCTAATACCAATTGTTGGAATTCGATATCCCGGGCTATTAAAATTTGCGGAAAATAATAACCCGATCAAAAAACCTCGATTGCCGGAGAAATCACGAGTCCACGCGAGCCGGGGCTCGACCGAACACACAACGCGCCCGAGGACGCGTGCGCGCCCAGCCGCACCCCCGCGGGAACCCGCGATCGCTCCCAGCGATCGCACGGGATGCCTCACGGCATCCCCGCAGCGGATCCGTTGATCCGCTGCTCGCATGGCTGGGGCTCGTCCCCAGCGACCCGCTGCGGGTAACCCCGCAGCTCGCTACGAGTCGCTGCGGGTAAACCCGCAGCTCGCTACGAGTCGCTGCGGGTAACCCCGCAGCTCGCTACGAGTCGCTGCGGGTAACCCCGCAGCTCCCAGCGATCGGCCCCGTAGGGGTCCGATCGATCCTCGGCTCCCAGCCGAGGATTTCCGTGCGCGATCCACACGCGGGATCCACGAGCCGCCGGCGGTCCGGTGGTTCGACCACCACCGCCCGGCTCGACCCTCGTTCCGGGATTCGATCCTCGGATCTTCGTTCTACGGTATTCTCGATAAATCAAATCGAACAAAATCAAGGGCGTTTAGATTTTTACCTTTCGATTCGTTGTTCGGAGAAACGAAATCAAGACGACCTTTGAATCTTCCCACGTATTCCTTGCACTCCGTTCGAACGTCGGGTGGGCGACGATCTATCGAACTCCTATGGATCTCCTTCAACTCTCTAGAATATCAAGTGTGATAATCTTGTCTTATGAATTATGAAGGCCATGTAGTGCTTTTATAGGCTACGTAGGGGATCTAAAGGAGGTGGAATATTGGGCTTCCAATATTGAAGATTAAATTGAGCCCACTGCCCAAGTCCATTAATCCTTATCAATATTAATTAATTTATTTTCCACTATATAAATTAATTGCACTCCCAATATTAAACCATATTATATCCAAATAATATTTCTCCGGTAGTATTATTTATTCCGTGTATTTAAGATATAAATATCCATGAATAAAATTTATTTATTGCTTAATAAATTTATTCATCTCTTTTATCCGAGACTAGTACCACTCAACCTTATTTATTATGCGGAATTAAATCCACTCGCGAGGTTTACATAATAAATCCTTATGAGCTCATCTCGGGGATATTATCAACCCTTCCGGGATACACTGTCCCGTCAAGAATTCACGGCATGCCATATATAAAATATAGTGACCCAACTTAACCGGTAATTGACCCAATAATTAAACCGGTCAATTCCTTTGGAAAATCAAAGTCACTTATACTAAATATACACACCCGCAATTGTATCGGGGATTAAGAATAAAATACACTGAGTCTCAAATCAATTATCGCCGAGCAAACCTAATTGATGAGTCTCAATCGATCCGCTCAATACACCAAGTGTACAAGTGTGATAAAATAATTAAGACAAATTATTTTCTCTCTCACACAACGACTATACCGATGGATTGGTCCGTGTCCATCTAGGTCGTGAGCATCTGTTCGATTAAATACGAGTAACCGATAGTATGATCTTCTGTGTGGGCCCGACACACCATACTAACTACAACGTATAGAATCCAGGACTATAATTTGCATAAATTTAATTAACAATAATTAAAAGCAAATGAATGTTTGTATTTAATAGGTAAATGAAAGTGTACAAGGAGTTCAGAATACTCAAATCTAGACATTAAGTATACTACTCCAGCACTCTATTCTCATAACTTGAAGATCACAATTCTAGAGAGAGAAAGTAGAGAGGAGGATCCATGGAGTTCGGTAGATCGTCGCCCACACGACGTCCGGGCTAGTGCAAGGAATACGTCGGAAGATCTCAAGGTCGTCAAATTGAGTTCTTCGTTTTTCCGAACAACGAGAACGAGGTAAATCGTAAAACCCTCTTTATGATTTTATCATTTAATTATCGTGAAAATATCATGAACCAAGATCCGAGGGACGAACCCCGTGGACGAGGATCGACCTCGCGGTGGTGATCGAAGATCACCGGACCGCGGAGGCCGAGAGATCCCCGGCGGGGATCGCACGCAACGAAACCCCTCGGCTGGACGCCGAGGGTGGCGGTCGAACCCTAGGGTTTCGACCGCCGGCGCGTATAAGGGACCCCGGCTGGAGCCGGGGCTTGTGATCGACCACGGTGGTCGATCGCTGGGGGCAGCCGCGGGCTTGTGCCGCGGCAGTCGCCCCCTCCTCCCGGCGATGGCGGTGAGTCGCCGGACTCACCGCCGGGGGGCTGCTACGAGCAGCCCCGGGGATGCGCGACGCATCCCGGCGATCGCCTCGTGCGATCGCGAGCCCCCTCGTGGGGGCTCGACTGGACAGCCGCGGGTTTATCCCGCGGCGGGGTGTTCGGTCGGGCCTCGGTTCGCGTACGGTGGTTCGCGGTGGTTTCCGGCGAAAGGTTTTTCGATTGGGTTGTCGGTTCCGCAATCTAGACAATCCGGATATTCGAAGGATTTCGGTCGGAATTAATTAGATAATTTATTTATTTAAATTTATTAATTCCGGGATATCGATTTCCAACAGTCCCACTTGCTTGTGTGGCATGCCATGTCACACTATGTGACATGCATCCATGCAAGCCATGCATCCCATGCATGTTAATTAATTCCACGTAAATATTGATTCTAAATCAATATATTTATCAAGCAACGTACATCATCTTTGAGTCCGTGTGTGACCCTGTAGGTATGATTTAATTGATCAATATTATATTGTTCCCAACAATTAATATTATCAAATAATCATTTAACATCCATAGACGACCTTATGACTTTATCGATTGCACACTTAGGATCGAAGGACATATCCCAACAGTTGTGACCCTTGAAACTGTAGTTAACAGCCTTAAAAGTAAAGAACATGATTTAAAATCTAGTAAAACTCATAAGGCCACTAATGATGTTACTTATGTGAAGGGTAAAATAAAGAATAAGAAAAAATATGGTAATCAAGGCTCAAAAGGCACTGGAAATCAAAATCATGATAGCAAGAGTAAAGGTAAGTCTGATCCTAAGGCTAAGGGTAGGAAATGTTATAACTATAATGAAATTGGACATTATATGAAAGACTGCACTAAATGCTACTACAGCCTCTCTACTATGTAAAAATGATTGGCTAATTGACTCTAGGTGCACTTACCATATGTCTCCATACCTGATGCAGCCCAAGAGTCATCGATAGTACAAGATCCAGTGCGAGTTCCAGTTGGACCAGTTACGAGATCGAGGGCTAAGAAATTCAAAGAAAGCCTAATGGTGATGGTCCAAGAAATATGGGCTCAAGAGTTACTAAAGAAGCCCATTGGAGAATCAGACAGCCCAAGTCTTACTAATCTTATCACATACGATTGGGCCAATCCAGCATGAAGACTTTATTTAATTATGATTAATTAGAATAAGCCCATAGGGCCCGACCATCTTGTTAGGCTTTTATTTCGTTATTTCCTTTTTTAATTATTAGGGTTATGGCCTATATAAAGGCTTCATCAGACCATTATTAAGACACAACTTTTATCATCAATATTATTTTTCGTGATAATTATTCTCTCTTAATTTTCGTTCTCTTTCGATTGTGCCAAAAGAGATCACTTGACGAATCTACGAGACAGACCAATCTCGTTGTGTGTCGTTCATCGATTTCCGAGTTGCTTCGTCGATCACGTGTTGGGGTTTAGGGTTTCGTCCCTAAATTATTTCACGAATCAGATTCAGAGGTTTGGGATCTTCCGCCGGTATCAATTTCGTTATTTCTTATTCCTTTCGTTCAATCCATCTACGAGGTACGTATCAATACCTGCCTTTGTTTTCAACTTATAAAGAACTTAAAAATTCATATGCCTCCATGGCTAATGATAAAAGATGTTCTGTAAATGGTATTGGTGATGTCACTGTGAAATTTGAAACTTGTTGTGTGTACACTTTCAAAAATGTTAGGCATGTGCCTGACTTGAGTCAAAATTTGATTTCCTGTGTTGCACTTGAAACTGAGGGTTTATGTGGTAAATGGGGTAATGGGTGCATGACTATTATGGAGGGTTCTAAAGTTGTTTGCAAAGCTGCTAGGCAGTACAATTTGTATGTTTGCAAAGCTGAGTGTTATTTGAATAATCATGCAAATTTTGTCCATGAAAATGTTTCTGATTTATGGCATAAATGGCTTGGACACATAAGTAAAACTGGTTTTGAGTTATTGCAAAACAGGGTGTCTTTGGTGATGCAAAGTTGACTTGTTCCTCTTTCTGTGATACTTGTGTGCTAGGTAAACAAACTAGAATGAGCTTTCCTGTGTCCCCCTCCCACAATGTGCCCTCTACTTGTTGGAGTAGTATACTTAATGTCTAGATTTGAGTATTCCGAACTCCTTGTGCACTTTCATTTACCTATTAATAATGAACATTCATTTGATTTTAATTACTGTTAATTAAATATATGCAAATTATAGTCCTGAATTATATACGTTGTAGTTAGTATGGTGTGCGACGTCACACAGTAGATCATACTATCGGTTACTCGTATTTAATCAAACAGTTGCTCATGACCTAGATGGACACGGACCAATCCATCGGTATAGTCGTTGTGTGAGAGAGAAAATAATTTGTCTTAATTATTTTATCACACTTGTACACTTGGTGTATTGAGCGGATCGCTTGAGACTTATCAATTAGGTTTGCTCGGTGATAATTGATTTAAGAATCAGTGTATTTTATTCTTAATCCCCGATACAATTGCGGGTGTGTATATTTAATATAAGTGACTTTGATTTTCCAAAGGAATTGACCGGTTTAATTATTGGGTCAATTACCGATTAAGTTGGGTCACTATATTTTATATATGGCATGCCGTGAATTCTTGACGGGACAGTGTATCCCGGAAGGGTTGATAATATCCCCGAGATGAGCTCATAAGGATTTATTATGTAAACCTCGCGAGTGGATTTGTTCCGCATAATAAATAAGGTTGAGTGGTACTATTCTCGGATATAAGAGATGAATAAATTTATTAAGCAATAAATAAATTTTATTCATGGATATTTATATCTTAAATACACGGAATAAATAATACTACCGGAGAAATATTATTTGGATATAATATGGTTTAATATTGGGAGTGCAATTAATTTATATAGTGGAAAATAAATTAATTAATATTAATGGGATTAATAGATTTGGAAGCCCAATATTCCACCTCCTTTAGATCCCCTACGTAGCCTATAAAAGCACTACATGGTCTTCACAATTAGACAAGACAAGATAATCATACTTGATTAGTCTAGAGAGTTCGTGAAGGAGATCCATAAGCTTGGAGGATCGTCGCCCACCCGACGTTCAAGCTAGTGCAAGGAATACGTGGGAAGATTCAAAGGTCATCTTGATTTCGTTTCTCCAAACCACGAATCGAAGGTATAAAATCTAAACGCCCTTATGATTTTAATCGATTTGAATTATCGTGAAATACCGTGAACGCAAGATCCGAAGTATGAGATCCGGAACGAGGGACGATCGCGTGGTGGTGGTCGAACCACCGGACCACGAGATCAATCGCCCCTAGGGTTTCATGGGGCGAGAGGGTCGAACCCTCGGCTGGGCCGAGGGCATGCGATCGATCGCTTGATCGATCGCGGAGGGCGCGGGCTGGTGCCGTCCCTCCCCACCGTGAAGGTGGTTCACCTCCAGGCGGCGGCGAGTCGCCGGACTCGCCGCAGGGGCTGCTGGGCAGCCCCACCCCAACCGATCGCACGATGCGATCGGCGATCGCATGAACCCCGCGACACGGGGGTTCGGCTGGGGGCAGCCGTGCGCCTTCGGGTGCATGGTTTCCTCGGCTGGACTCCGGCGCGTTCGTCGGCGTTCGTGTGATGTCCGGCGAAGGGTTTTTGATTGGGTTATTGTTTCCGCAAATTTTAATAGCCCGGGATATCGAATTCCAACAATTGGTATCAGAGCGAGGTTTACGTTCGCGGTATTTTCGATAAAATTGTTCTACCTTGCAGGGTTTCCGACTATTATGGCTTAATTTATTATTCGTTTAATTTATTTTGTCATGATTGTTGGTTTGATTAAACTCTCGGACATGTCGAGATTCGTTTTTGGTGATGAATGCTTGTAATAGTAAAAATTCGGGGGTTGACCGAATTTAGGTTTATTATTATTGTTCTATCTTTTTCCGGAAATTGTATAGGGTCGATTTCATGTATAGAATCGATACCGGATAGTGTAAAATTAAATTTGTAATTTATTTTGCGTTGGATCGATGCCGAAACGACCGCCGGAGAAGACGTGTGATGAAGGAGATGAACGTGAGGGTGAAGGGACGAGGATCGACCATCCCCATGGTCGATCCATGATGATCGATCGATCGACCCTTGGAGGGGCCGCCGGCGACGGTGGCCGGCCACCTCCTAGGCGGCGGTCGAAGGGTGGCGCGGGGATCCCCACCCCGTGCTATCCCGGTCCGGTGATTTACTTTCCTAATTGATTCGGGTTTTTCCTTTTTGAGTATTCCTAGTTTTGGGAACTCTCATGGATTAGGAAAAGAATCAATGATGGAATTAATTAGGATTCCTAATTGATTATTTCTATTTTATGGAAATATTCATGGATTAGGAATCTAATTAATTTGGAAAGTAGAAGAGTCCTAAATTATTTTATTTCCTTATTTCATTATGGAAATCATCTAGAATATTCCAAATTGGTCTTGGATAGAATATTCTAGATATTTAATGAAGTAGAAAGGAAAAATAAAATAAATAAAAATATTAATAATATTTAATTTTATTTTGATTTATTCGATTGACTTAATTATTATTAATTAAGTATCTTTTAGATTTATTAAAAATAAATAGATTTAAATATTGGAAATTAATATTCTCGTCACATAGAGCATTCAAGAACGAAGACTGAAGACTAGAAGATGCGTACGCAGATGGAGTAAAGCCATAATAGTCGGAAAATAATATTCTAGTATTATTTTGACTATGTGATAATATTATGTGCTTTATTGCTTGTATGCATGCTATATGTGTTTACTTTATGCACTAGATAGCGTATCCCTTTGTTATAAAAAGCTAAGTGGGAGAGGGTATGGAAACATACCCATGGTCTCCATTGCTGCTCTCTTGGTGACTTTTATAAACTTTTGAAGTTTATATAGATAGGTCATTGGAGGAGAGTTCTTGTAATTCCTCTTACAAGAAACATTGATTAAGTTTATCAAACAATGCCTAATTTGTCTTTCCAAAACTGATTTCAAGTCGACTCATTCTTACCCCGGGGAGTGGAATGGAGCCAAAGCCACTTGGTCATGTCGAGGACGCAAATTAGAGACCTTCGTACCATCCTTTTAAAGGTGGATCGACTGTCTGCTCGGCTCCCTCATTTATGAGAGATAGGGTTGTTCGCATGGTGAATCACTGGTAAGAAACTTCGAGTTTCCCTTATGATTCTCCGCGTCTTGATTTACAAGATCGAATGGATCAAGTAATTGGATGTCAATTATAAAAGTCTTTTGGTATAGTAAACGTCCACACAAACTTGGCTTGCTATACTGAATGGGATTTTGGAATAATTGATGTAGACAGTTATAGGGAGTTGTGAAGAATTGTGAGTCGTCGTAAACGTCCACACAAACGTGGCTTGCGGTGACGTAGCGATTCCAAACGACTCACCTTAGTACTGAGTAATGGTTTACACTTAGGTGCGCTTTATAGTATTCTTCCCAACGAAGTAACGCTATAATGATGTACGACCGAAGCAAATCTAATTACTAAATCATTTGGGTGGGTAAACGTCCACACAAACGTGGCTTGCTTTACCTGATGGGATTTTAGATGTGATTAGTGATTTAATGATATTATTTGAGGGAGATAATATCGGATATTAAATTGTTTGTTTGTTTTATGTGCTTATAGGTTAAGAATGACTGTGACCCCACTTTGTGATATACTTAAAGATGAAAACTCACTGGTTCCATATAGTAATGATTGGGAACGAAATCTGAACATTGTCCAGACTGTTGAGCCTTCCGAATCCACTATTGTCCCAACTGATGAGGACATTGAAAATGACCTCAAGGAGATGTTAGGACATAGTGTGGAAGTTGGACAAGAAGTGATTGACATACTCATTAAGTTCAGTCCTCTTGAGGAATCGCTTAAAAACGATTTCAAAAGAATGGAACTTATAAGTATGATCAGAGAATCACAAGCTCTTGTGGCTAAGATGGAAGTGCAAGCAAAGAAGCCCAGTGGTTCTAAACCACGGAATGGGAAAAGCAAGCCGCGAGGCAAGTGCTATCAATGCAAGCAGTCTGCGCACTGGAGGTCTGATTGTCCTCTCATCAAAGGTACGAAATTTTCCTTAGTCACTGAAACATTATCAGTGGTGTTATCTATCAGCACCTGGTGTGTAGATACGGGGGCCACTGATCATGTCTGCAATTCATTGCAGGGGTTCCAGGAAACCCGGAGACTTAGAGAGGGAGAAATCGTGGTCTACATGGGCAATGCTGCAAGGGTGGCAGCTGTTGCAGTGGGAGACGTTCACTTACGTTTTAGTAGTGATAGGATTTTAGTTTTACAAAATTGTCTTTATGTACCCAACTTTAGAAAGAATTTAATTTCGGTTTCTAAACTTATTATGAATGGATATTCTGCTTCTTTTGATCACTCCGTGATCATAAGAAGAAATAGTGGGATTATCTGTTCTGGTACATTGGTGGACGATTTGTATGTGCTAAATCCTGAGTCTAACACGATGCAACTGACCGAGAGTAATAAAACATCTACGAACACCAATAAGAGAAAGGAACCTTCAAAGATGAATCAATTATACTTGTGGCATCTAAGGCTAGGTCATTGATGAGCCATTTTATTTGCTCATCTTAGAGCGTTTTTACACCTTTTATTGAGTCAGTTTGAGTCAGTATTGTGTCTGGGAGGGCACATTGGAGTGTTTGGGCAAAGTATGCAGGTATTCATGTCAGCAGTGTTGGAGTTGTGTACTTAATGTCTAGATTTAAGTAACGTAAACTCACGATCCATTGCCACTAATCTATTTAATTAAATAAACAATTATTTGCGTTTAATTATTTATAATTAAATATATGCAAATTATAGTCCTGGATTCTATACGTTGTAGTTAGTATGGTGTGTCGGGCCCACACAGAAGATCATACTATCGGTTACTCGTATTTAATCGAACAGTTGCTCACGACCTAGATGGAGACGGACCAATCCATCGGTATAGTCGTTGTGTGAGAGAGAAAATAATTTGTCTTAATTATTTTATCACACTTGTACACTTGGTGTATTGAGCAGATCATTGAGATTCATCGATTAGGATTGCCGGCGATAATCGATTCGAGTCTCAGTGTATTTTATTCTTAATCCCCGATACTATTGCGGGTGTGTATATTTAATATAAGTGACTTTGATTTACCAAAGGAATTAACCGATTTAATTATTGGGTTAATTACCGGTTAAGTTGGGTCACTGTATTTTATATATGACATGCCGTGAATACTTGACGGGAAAGTGTATCCCGGAAGGGTTGATAATATTCCCGAGATGAGTTCATAAGGAATTATTATGTAAACCCTGCAGGTGGATTTGTTCCGCATAATAATTAAGGTTGAATGGTACTAGTCTCGGAAATAAGAGATGAATAAATTAATTAGCAATAAATTAATTTTATTCATGGATATTTATATCTTAAATACACGGAATAAATAATACTACCGGAGAAATATTATTTGATATAATATGGTTTAATATTGGGAATGCAATTAATTTTATATAGTGGAAAATAGAATTAATTAATATTGATAAGGATTAATGGACTTGAGCATTGGGCTCAATTTAATCTTCAATATTGGAAGCCCAATATTCCACCTCCTTAAGATCCCCTACGTAGCCTATAAAAGCACTACATGGTCTTCTCTATTCTCATAAGTTGAAGATCACAATTCTAGAGAGAGAAAGTAGAGAGGAGGATCCATGGAGTTCGGTAGATCGTCGCCCACACGACGTCCGGGCTAGTGCAAGGAATACGTGGGAAGATCTCAAGGTCGTCAAATTGAGTTCTTCGTTTTTCCGAACAACGAGAACGAGGTAAATCGTAAAACCCTCTTTATGATTTTATCGTTTAATTATCGTGAAAGTATCATGAACCAAGATCCGAAAGACGCGACCCATGACGAGGACGAACCGGGCGGTGGTGGTCGAAGACCACCGGACCGCCGGCGGATCGTCGGCTCGGCTGGAGGGGTCGAGAGGGCGAGAGCCTTGGCTGGACGCCGAGACTCGATGGTGCCCTAGCTGGGCACGAACCCTTGCTGCCCGAGCAGCACCGCTCGCACGGTGCTGCCTCCGCTCACGCGGAGGGGCTGCCGCTCGCGCGGCTGGACCGCCGCTCGCGCGGCGGTGGGCTGGTGGTGATCGCAAGCCACGGTTTAACCGTTGCTGGTCGTGCGATCACCGGGGGCGGCTGGGCGTGCATAAGGGGCTGCCATGGGCAGCCCTAGGCGGCTGCCAAGGAGAGCCGTGAGCCCCACGCGAGGGCTCGACCGAACAGCCCGGGCTATCCCCGTGGTTAGGGTTTGGTTGAGTCCGGCTTCGCGTGGTGGTTCGTGGCGGATTTCCGGCAACCGGGATTTCGATTGGAGTTGTCGTTCCGCACTTTGACAACCCCGGATATTCGATCTCCAAAGGATTTCGGTCGGAATTAATTAGATAATTAATTTTAATTAATTTATTAATTCCGGGATATCGATTTCCAACAATTGGTATCAGAGCGTTGGTTTTAGTTCATGGTATTTTTCGATAAATTGTTCTACCTTGCAGGGTTTCCGATTATTATGGCTAGATTTAATTATTGTTAATTAATGTCATAATAATGTTCTTGATTATTAAACTCTCGGTGATGTCAATATTTGTTCATGTGTGGTGAATGCTTGTTCTTAATTTTTCCGGAAATTGTTTGAGGTCGTTTTGTAGAGAATCGATACCGGATAGCGTAGTAATAAATTTGTGATTTATTTTACGTTGGATCGAGTCCGAAACGACGACCGGAAAAGTGTGACGGAGGAGACGATAGAGAGGGAGGATTCCGGGGATCGATCATCCCCATGATCATCCCCGAAGAAGGATCGATCGAAGGGGGAGGGGGCTGCCCGCGGCCTTCTCGGCCGTGATGTCGCCGGCGACGGCGGCTGATCGGCTGGGCGGTGGCAGTGGCGGTGGCTCTCCTCTCGGCCGGCGATGGTGGTGGGGCGCGGGGTCCTCGTGATCACGTGCTCTCCCGCCAAGATCCAACTTTCCTAAATTATTCGGTTTTCCTATTTTGAGTATTCCTGTTTTTGGGAATTCTCATGGAATAGGAAAAGAATAAATTTAGAATAAATTTATTTTTCCTTATTGATTATTCCTATTCTTGGGAATATTCATGGATTAGGAAAAGGAATAAATTTGGAATTAATTTATTTTTCTTATTTAATTATTCCTTTATGGAATTTTTAATAGATTAAGAAAATAATTCCTTTATGGGAACATTTCCTAAAGGAATGTTCGACTGCCGTAAAAGTACTTTCGAAGTACTGTTCTAGACTACGAAGCAGACGAGCATTTCCTTTGGATTACATTCTCTTAGATTTCTAATCAAATGAGGACCAGTGTAAGTCGATATCAGGCTATGTGTTTCACTATTGAAGGAGAAGGAGTTTTAACATGGAAGAGTGATAAGCACGATGCTTTTCGGACTCTGCCATGGGTAACCAAATAGCGGCCTCAGAGGCAGCGGAAGTTTTGGTATAACTCCAGGATAATCTCTGGGACTTAGATGTGATTCTTAATTTACCAAAGGCTATGTAAATAGCGGTGCAATGGCAAATGGTAAGAAATCACAAGTCCATAAGTGTAAGATAACACATAGTGCAAGTACCACCTGATACGAGTCATCGTCGAGGGAGACGACGCTGTAGTCACCAAGATAACTTCAGAGCGGCAACCTAGAGTGCTTATTCACATAGTACTTCTTGGAAGTACAACTTAAGCACGTGATGAGTATGAGAGTCGGGAGTTTGGAGGAAATGACTAGACCTTAGTACAAGTGGGAGATTGTTGGAGTTGTGTACTTAATGTCTAGATTTAAGTAACGGAAACTCACGATCCATTGCCATTAATCTATTTAATTAAATAAACAATTATTTGCGTTTAATTATTTATAATTAAATATATGCAAATTATAGTCCTGGATTATATACGTTGTAGTTAGTATGGTGTGCGACGTCACACAGAAGATCATACTATCGGTTACTCGTATTTAATCGAACGGTTGCTCACGACCTAGATGGACACGGACCAATCCATCGGTATAGTCGTTGTGTGAGAGAGAAAATAATATGTCTTGATTATTTTATCACACTTGTACACTTGGTGTATTGAGCGGATCTGCTTGAGATTTATCGATTAGGATTGTCGGCGATAATCGATTCAAGTCTCAGAGTATTTTATTCTTAATCCCCGATACTATTGCGGGTGTGTATATTTAATATATGTGACTTTGATTTACCAAAGGAATTAACCGATTTAATTATTGGGTTAATTACCGGTTAAGTTGGGTCACTATATTTTATATATGGCATGCCGTGAATACTTGACGGGAAAGTGTATCCCGTAAGGGTTGATAATATCCCCGAGATGAGTTCATAAGGAATTATTATGTAAACCCTGCAGGTGGATTCGTTCCGCATAATAATTAAGGTTGAATGGTACTAGTCTCGGATAAAAGGGATGAATAAATTAATTAGCAATAAATTAATTTTATTCATGGATATTTATATCTTAAATACACGGAATAAATAATACTACCGGAGAAATATTATTTGATATAATATGGTTTAATATTGGGAGTGCAATTAATTTTATATAGTGGAAAATAGAATTAATTAATATTGATAAGGATTAATGGACTTGAGCATTGGGCTCAATTTAATCTTCAATATTGGAAGCCCAATATTCCACCTCCTTAAGATCCCCTACGTAGCCTATAAAAGCACTACATGGTCTTCTCTATTCTCATAAGTTCATAACTTGAAGATCACAATTCTAGAGAGAGAAAGTAGAGAGGGAGATCCATGGAGTTCGGTAGATCGTCGCCCACACGACGTCCGGGCTAGTGCAAGGAATACGTGGGAAGATCTCAAGGTCGTCAAATTGAGTTCTTCGTTTTTCCGAACAACGAGAACGAGGTAAATCGTAAAACCCTCTTTATGATTTCATCGTTTAATTATCGTAGAAATATCATGAACCAAGATCCGATGGCGAGACCCATATCGAGGTTGAACCGGGCGGTGGTGATCGAAGATCACCGGACCGCCGGCGGCTCAACGGCTCGACGGGATGGGTCGAGGGGGCGTGAGCCTCGGCTGGACGCCGAGGGCTCGAACGCACGGACTCGGCCGCGAGCTACGGGTTTTCCCGTAGCGGATTCGCGGGCTGTCCGAGCCCTCCCCGTGCACGTTCAGCGGGCTGCTGCGAGCAGCCCCGTACGCATCGCACGAGGCTCCAGCGGGCTGCTGGAGCAGCCCCGCTCGCACGGTGCGAGCACCGCTCGCGCGGGCTGGTCTCCGCTCGCACGGCTGGACCGTGGCTGGTCGTGCGATCACCGGGCGAGGGCTGGGCGTGCCAAGGGGGCTGCCAAGGGCAGCCCTAGGCGGCTGCCTTGAACAGCCGCGAGTCCCACGAGGGGACTCGACCGAACAGCCGCGGCTTTGCCGCGGTTAGGGTTTTGGTTGAGTCCGGCGCTTCGTGGTGGTTCGTGGCGGATTGTTCCGGCAACCGGGAGTCGATTGGAGTTGTCGTTCCGCAATTTGACAACTCCGGATATTCGATCTCCGAAGGATTTCGGTCGGAATTAATTATATAATTTATTTATTTAAATTTATTAATTCCGGGATATCGATTTCCAACATGTGGCAAATGGATGTCAAGACAGCTTTCCTAAATGGAAGTCTTGACGAGACGATTTATATGAAACAACCAGAAGGATTCATTGCTAAGGGGCGAGATCATCTAGTGTGCAAGCTTAATCGATCCATTTATGGATTGAAACAAGCCTCGGGATCGTGGAACCTGCGGTTTGATGAAGTAGTCCAATCTTTTGGATTCAATCAAAGCATGGACGAATCGTGTGTGTATTGGAAGCGTGATGGAAAGAAGGTGGTGTTTCTCGTGCTTTATGTAGACGACATTCTTCTCATTGGGAACAGTGTGAAGATGTTATCAGACATAAAGGGATGGTTGTCTAGACAATTCGATATGAAAGATTTGGGAGAAGTTGGACATGTTCTAGGGATCAAGGTTATAAGGGATCGCCGGAGTAGAACATTGTACCTTTCCCAGCAATCTTACATAGACACGATTCTGGCTCGTTTTAACATGCAAGATTCCAAGAAGGGTGAACTGCCCTTCAGTAAAGGAACTTATCTTTCTAAGGAGATGTGTCCTCGGACACAGAAAGAGAAAGATGAAATGAAAGCAGTTCCCTACGCTTCGGCTGTGGGAAGCTTGATGTATGCAATGTTATGCACGAGGCCTGATATCTGCTATGCAGTGGGCATAGTAGCGAGATATCAGAGTAATCCTGGAAAGGCTCATTGGACTGCCGTAAAGAGCATTTTCAAGTATTTGCGAAATACTAGGGATTATGTTCTAAGTTACGGGGCAGACAATCTGATTCCTTTGGGTTACACGGATTCGGATTTCCAAGCTGATAAGGACCGGCGTAAGTCGACATCAGGCTATGTGTACACTTTGGGTGGTGGAGCCGTATCATGGAAGAGTGTTAAGCAAAAGTGCATTTCGGACTCTACCATGGAAGCTGAATATGTTGCAGCCTCAGAGGCAGCGAAAGAATCAGTATGGTTCCTTAATTTCCTCCAGGACTTAGATGTGATTCGGAGTTTGCCCAAAGCTATGACAATTTATTGTGACAATAGCGGTGCAGTGGCAAACAGTAAGGAACCACGGTCCCATAGTGCTACGAAACACATAGAGCGCAAGTACCACCTGGTTCGATACATCGTCAAGAGGGGCGATGCAGTAGTCACCAAGATAGCTTCGGAGGACAACCTAGCGGACCCTTTCACCAAGATACTTCCTAAGGAAGTATATTTCAAGCACTTGGAGGGTTTGGGAGTCAGAAGTTTGGAAGATAAGACTAGACCTTAGTATAAGTGGGAGATTGTTGGAGTAGTATACTTAATGTCTAGATTTGAGTATTCTGAACTCCTTGTGCACTTTCATTTACCTATTAATAATGAACATTCATTTGCTTTTAATTACTGTTAATTAAATATATGCAAATTATAGTCCTGGATTATATACGTTGTAGTTAGTATGGTGTGCGACGTCACACAGAAGATCATACTATCGGTTACTCGTATTTAATCAAATAGTTGCTCACGACCTAGATGGACACGGACCAATCCATCGGTATAGTCGTTGTGTGAGAGAGAAAATAATTTGTCTTAATTATTTTATCACACTTGTACACTTGGTGTATTGAGCGGATCGCTTGAGACTATCAATTAGGTTTGCTCGGTGATAATTGATTTAAGAATCAGTGTATTTTATTCTTAATCCCCGATACAATTGCGGGTGTGTATATTTAATATAAGTGACTTTGATTTTCCAAAGGAATTGACCGGTTTAATTATTGGGTCAATTACCGGTTAAGTTGGGTCACTATATTTTATATATGGCATGCCGTGAATTCTTGACGGGACAGTGTATCCCGGAAGGGTTGATAATATCCCCGAGATGAGCTCATAAGGATTTATTATGTAAACCTCGCGAGTGGATTTGTTCCGCATAATAAATAAGGTTGAGTGGTACTATTCTCGGATATAAGAGATGAATAAATTTATTAAGCAATAAATAAATTTTATTCATGGATATTTATATCTTAAATACACGGAATAAATAATACTACCGGAGAAATATTATTTGGATATAATATGGTTTAATATTGGGAGTGCAATTAATTTATATAGTGGAAAATAAATTAATTAATATTAATGGGATTAATAAATTTGGGCTTGGGCTCAATTTAATCATTAATATTGGAATCACAATATTCCACCTCCTTTAGATCCCCTACGTAGCCTATAAAAGCACTACATGGTCTTCACAATTAGACAAGACAAGATAATCATACTTGATTAGTCTAGAGAGTTCATGAAGGAGATCCATAAGCTTGGAGGATCGTCGCCTACCCGACGTTCAAGCTAGTGCAAGGAATACGTGGGAAGATTCAAAGGTCATCTTGATTCCGTTTCTCCGAACAACGAATCGAAGGTATAAAATCTCAACGCCCTTATGATTTTAATCGATTTTAATTATCGTGAAATACCGTGAACGCAAGACCCAAAGTATGAGATCCGGAACGAGGGACGATCGCGTGGTGGTGGTCGAACCACCAGACCACGGGATTGATCGCCCCTAGGGTTTCATGGGGCGAGAGGGTCGAACCCTCGGCTGGGCCGAGGGCATGCGATCGATCGCTTGATCGATCGCGGAGGGCGCGGGCTGGTGCCGTCCCTCCCCACCGTGAAGGTGGTTCACCTCCAGGCGGCGGCGAGTCGCCGGACTCGCCGCAGGGGCTGCTGGGCAGCCCCACCCCGACCGATCGCACGATGCGATCGGCGATCGCATGAACCCCGCGACACGGGGGTTCGGCTGGGGGCAGCCGTGCGCCTTCGGGTGCATGGTTTCGTCGGCTGGACTCCGGCGCGTTCGTCGGCGTTCGTGTGATGTCCGGCGAAGGATTTTTTATTGGGTTATTGTTTCCGCAAATTTTAATAGCCCGGGATATCGAATTCCAACACTACTAAGTGTATCCTTGAGTATATGCATGCTGATGTGTGGGGTCCTTCCCCTGAACCTACCCAAGGTGACAATAGGTACTTTCTTTCTGCCATAGATGATTTTTCCAGAAAAGTGTGGGTCTTTCTAATGAAAAATAAATCTGATGTGTTTGCAAAATTTAAAGAGTTTAAAACCCTTATTGAAAATCAAACTGGTTTGAAAATTAAAACTCTTAGGACAGACAATGGTCTTGAATTTTGTAATGCCTCTATGAATGATTTATGTGTTGAAGCTGGTATTAGAAGACATAGGACAGTTCCCTATACCCCACAACAAAATGGAGTGGCTGAGAGAATGAATAGGACTTTATTAGAGAGAGTTAGGTGTTTACTTACTTCTTCTGGTCTAAGTAAAAAATTATGGGGTGAAGCTGTGTTATTTAACTGCAACTTATCTGATTAATAGATCTCTTTTTGTGCCTCTCAAGGGAAAGTGCACTGAAAATGTGCTTTCTGGAAAATCTATCGACTTGACAAACTTGAGAATTTTTGGTTGTTCTGCTTTGGTCCACCACTCTGGGGATAAATTAGAACCCAGGGCTAAAAAATGTGTTTTTCTTGGTTACCCTAAAGTTACTAAAGGTTACAGGTTGTGGCTTAGATGTGACCCTGGTTTTTTAAAACTATTACTAGTAGGGATGTTGTGTTTAATGAATCTGAATTTCCATATTTGCCTGTGAGTCAGTCCAATTTGGATGTCCAAAATGAGGTGCAGCTTACTCCTGTACTTGATTCTGTGAATGAACATGATTCTAGTGATTTGCCTGAAATGCCTAATGATACTTGTTTGCATGATTCTGGTCCTGCTTGTGTGCCTGACTCTGTGAACATGCCTATACCTTCTGTGTTAAACCCTAGTGTACATGTACCTGATGTATCAGGCCACTCTTTGCTAGCTAATTCTCAAACTGTCAACCCTAATGATTATAATAATCCCCCCATGCCTGATAATGAAAATGATTATGTGCCTAGTGATTACCAACTTGCTAGAGATAGGGATAGGAGAAACCCTAGAGCTTATGCTAGGTTAAATGATTTTCAGTTAAATGCTTTTGCCTTTAATATGCATGATGTGATTCACAACTCTGAACCTAAATGCTATGTGGAAGCTTTAAAATCTGAACATTCCAAAAACTGGCTTTCTGCCATGAATGAAGAAATTAACTCTTTATTGAAAAATGGAACTTGGACTTTAGTCCCTAAACCCTCTAAGTGTTCTGTTGTGGACTGTAAATGGTTTTTCAAAGTTAAACAAGAGGGTAATGATATCAGATATAAAGCTAGGTCAGTTGCCAAAGGTTTTTCACAAAAAGAAGGGATTGATTATAATGAAATATTTGCTCCTGTTGTGAAGTTTACTACTGTGAGAATAATGCTTGCTTTGTGTGCTCATTATGACTGGGAACTTAAATAAATGGATGTTAAAACTGCCTTTTTACATGGTGACTTAGAAGAAAGGATTTTTATGAAACAACCAGAGGGTTTTGTTGATAAAACTAAAACTGAACATGTTTGTCTTTTGAAAAAATCTCTTTATGGTTTGAAACAGTCACCTATGCAATGGAATAAAAAGTTTGATGAATTTATGATTTCTCTGAAGTTCAGTAGGAGTTCTTATGATCCTTGTTTGTATTATTTGAACAAATTTGCCATACCTATTTTTCCTTTGCTTTATGTGGATGATATGCTTATCCTTTCCCCTAATCTTGATTCTGTGAAATCTGTTCAAAAGAGTTTAAGTACTAAATTTGAAATGAAAGATTTAGGAGATGCTAAGAAAATACTAGGTATGAATATTGTGAGAAATAGAACTGAAGGTTATATTCATCTAAATCAAACTTCCTATGTGCATAAATTGCTAGAAAGGTTTTCCATGCTAGGTTGCAAATCTGTTTCTGTTCCCCTTGCTTCTCATTTTGTGTTGTCTAAGGACCAGTGTCCAAAGACTGAGTCTGAAATTGCTTTTATGCTCTCTGTGTCTTATGCTTGTGATGTGGGGTCTGTTATGTACTTGATGGTGTCTACTAGACCTGATATAGCTTATAGTGTTAGCTGTTTAAGTAGGTGCATGGCTAACCCTTGGCAGGCTCATAGGGAAGCCATGAAATGGCTGTTTATTACTTGTCTGGTACTAGAAGCTTTGGCTTGAGATTTTCTAAATCAAAGGCTGAAGTTATGTTGAGTGATTATGCGGATTCTAATTATGCTAATGATAGGGATTCTAGAAAGTCTTCTACCTCATATGTGTTCACTATGTGTGGTGCCTGTGTTAGTTGGAAATCTCAGTTGCAAAATGTTGTTGCCCTTTCTACTACTTAATCTGAGTATATTGCTATTACTGATTTCTTCAAGGAAGCTATTTGGTTGAAAGGTCTGTTATCTGAGATTAAAATGCTAAGTGGTAGTGTCTATGTGTTTTCTGATTCCCAATCTGGCATACAGTTATGTAAAAATCCTGTTTACATGATATAACTAAACATATTGATGTTAGGTATCGCTTTATTAGAGAACTTGTTGAAAAAGGTGATATTCTACTTGAAAAGATTTCCACTCACCATAATCCTTCTGATATGGGAACTAAATCAGTGCCTTTGGAAAAATTTCTCTTTTGTTTGAAATTTCTGGATTTTGATGCCTGTGATTAGTTGCTCTTGCTTGCTATGTGCTTTGTGTTCTTTTTTGGAGTTCTGACCCAAGGTTATTAACCCATTTACTTCTTACTGTGTGTAAGATGAGTTTCTATTTGAAATTGTCTTTATACTGTTCTCTGAATGCCTCAGGTAGGGCTGAGGAGTCATTATATTGTTTTGTTACTTTGTGTAACTTGCCCTGTACACTTAGGTGTGCAGGGCTAAGGCTATGATGAACTGGGATGACTGTGTTTGCATGTGTCTGGCTTTTAACCAGCATGTAATGTCTTTATGAATTGCTTGAGCAGGGGAAACCAGTATGTTGCCAACAAGGTGGAGAATGTTGTAATTGTGTTGGCCCATTCCTTTTATGGTGCTGGCCCAATAGCACATTAAAGAGCCAGCCCAACAACCCATTGAAGTGCAGCCCATCTAATACTCTTGTGTTGGCCCATCTGTTTAGCCCAACTCACTACTTACCTAATTGTTGAGTTGACCTAATCCTGGCCCTTGATCAATGTATGGTAATGGTGTGGCTTAATCTGAACCGTTGCCTTCTCTTTTTGTGACCTGAAATCACCCCCACCCGTACTCACTTCACTCCTTACCTACTGTGTGTAAACCCTACCTTCACTGTGTGCGATTTCTGTCCTCTTCACCTTCTTCACCTCCAGTGGTGTTTTTGTGGTGTAGATCTGTGAGATCCTCGTGTGAGCCGAGGGTTGTGAGTGAGTGTGTGTGTGTGGATTGTGCTCTGGGTGTTGTTGGCTTGGTCTCAGGCGGCTCCTCCCTTGTTTGGTGGTGTCGGCGACCTCTGCTGTGACTGCAGTTCCTCAGTCCTGAGCTGAAAGCTCAATTCTCTCTATCTCTCTTACTCTGTTTTTTGATTAATATATATACTCCGCTGCATGTGCCCTAATACTCTACTCAAGCCCAAAACCAGTGAAGCAGACCAGTTCTGCTCGGAGATCTGTTGACTGTGGGGCGTTGGGATCTTGCTCTGGGATTAGGGCGGTGATGAGCCATATTTTTTGGCTCATTTTTAGGTTTTTAGAGTCAAGTAAATCGAGTCCTTAGTTTGTTTTTACTTTATTTGTGTCTGGGAGGGCACGTTTGGGTACTTGGGCAAGTTTTGCAGGTGGGCAGGTAAAGGAGTGAAAAGAGGAGCGCACTGTGTGAAAGAGGCAAGGAAATCACCTTCCATGGTCAAGAGCACTAGTTGAGCAAGCCAGACTGACGAAAAGGGTCCAGCGGAGTTGAGCAAGCAACCAGGACGTCAGCAGGTGGAGCAAGACTTGATGCCGACCAAGTACCGCACATGGTCCGCTACCTCAATCAGTCAGAGAAGGAAGTACATGGGCAAGCACTAACATTGACGGAGACGGAACGTTGGGCAGTCGGTGTACCAGGAGTCCTGGGATTTGCGGAGTCTTCAAAGGCGGCCAGATTCAAACTCCAACCCAAGTAGGACTCTCGTCCGCACTTGGAGGTATTTTCCCCCACACGTCTCTCATCATCTGAAGCCCGTCTATTTAAGAAGAAGTGACTGATGAAGAAAAGGACGACGCATGAGCAGCGAAGAAGACGGATCGAAGACCTACCTGACCAGCGAAGACGACGGCAGCCGCGTGAGCAACTAAACTCGCCGGTGTTTATTTCCTGTTAAGCCTTCGGGCCAAAAACAATTTCCCTTATGTTTTTATGCTTTTGATTTCGTATTTGGTTTATTTCCCTTTGAACAATTTCCCGTTTTAATGCATAGTTCAGTTCGCTTTACTTCTTCTATTTTATTTTCTGTTTTAATTATGTCAAGTAGCTAATCTGTTTGTATCTGGGCAAAGACAGAACCTGACCAACCCTAAGACATGATCATGCCGGGAGGCTTATTGATGACAACAACTAGCTGAATTTTGTTCCCGATTCAACAGGGTAGTAACTTAAGCATGTTAGGGACTTGGGCAATCCTACAGTGACCAGTGGGAACCCCGACTTGCCTAACACAGGAGTACGTGGATCAACGCGACCGGGAGACTGGGCGTCCGCGAAGTACAACATGTTGCTGGAGATGTGGTCGTATGACTTGGGTCTGTCCAGGCATGCTATTGGCCATTCCGGGTTTTCTTGGAGGATGAAGGCGACTTGATCAACTTAGACTCATGCGGTCACATAGTGTCGAATTGGTCAACGTCAGGAGACTTGTTGAGAGAGATCTAGCAGGACTTAAACATAAGAGCGAATAAGGGTTCGGGGTATTAATATGCGTGACATTATAGGGATGTTAATACTTGGGATCTATAACTGGAAGACAAAACTGTTAGCAAAATGATATACGTACCGATGATCGGCAGCACATAGGTCAAGGGGGAAGTCAGGGGAGTCAATGCCTGGATACTTTAGTCTTTATTTGTTTCTTCTTATTTGATTAGTCGAGTCTGTTAATTGCTCAGTCTGTTAATTAGGTTGCATGCTAGTTTTATTTCTGTTTAAGTTATTTGTTATTTTCAGTCAAGTAAACACGGTGACCACGGTTCGGCAGTGCCCAACTGCTCTCCAAAACAAAACCTCTTCAAACGTGACAACCCAATTGAGCATTCAAAGCCGGGAAAACTATAAGCTAAATCGCTTCCTCGTGGGATCGACCCTATACTTGCTACTAGTACTTGTGCTAGTGAATAGTTTAGGAACTATAAATATTATTTTGCGCTACTCCACGACGGTAGCGTCAAAATTGGCGCCGTTGCCGGGGAGGCAATATTCCAAGCCAATAGTTTTCCGTGCTAACGCTTGACCTATTTTTGTATGCAGGATTCTGACTCATCGGGAAGCAAGGATACAGGGCTACTATTTGATCCTGAAATCGAGCGAACCGCAAGGAAGAATCGAAAAGCAACAAGACAAAAGCAAGCATTAGCACGTGCCGCTCAAGTAACTCAGTTGACCATAACTGAGACAGGAGAGTCGATCTCGGACACAGCGAGAGAAGATTCACCGAACACATCCAGGTCACCTACGCGATCAAGGATGGGAGAAGAGAGAGCCAAGACGTTGAGGGACACGATGTTCCCAGAGAACTTGAATCTGAAACCACTGGGCATCACCTTGCCCACGGTTGAAAACAATACTTGGGAAATGAAGCACGGTTTCATCCATATCTTGCCCAAGTTCAGTGACATGCCCTTGGAGGATCCCCAGAGACATCTCCAAGACTTTGAATTGGCATGTGGCACCATCCGAGCAAGTGAAGGGCTAGGGGAATACATCAGGCTCCTAGCCTTCCCTTTCTCACTGGCCGAAGGTGCCCGAGAGTGGCTTTACACTCTACCTGCTGGAGAAGTGACCACCTGGAGTCAGCTTCAGCAGAAGTTCCTTGAGAAGTACTTCCCAGCTGCACGCATCCAGCAGATGAGGAAGAAGATCAACAGCATCAAGATGGGAGGAGGATAGAACTTCCATGACTACTGGGTCAGGTTCAAGCAGATGTTGGCCAAGTGCCCACAGCATCAGATCCTTGACCATGACTTGGTCCAGTACTTCATCTCTGGACTAAGAGAAACGGAGAGGACATGGATCAACGCAGCTTGTGGAGGATCCATTCTAAACAAGAGGGCCGACGAAGCATTCAAAATCTTCAAGGAGATGGCCGAAGAAACAAGGGAGGATGGCAGTGACCTACCCAGGAATAACTTGCCCGTACCATCTGCAACTGAAGTCAAATTGGACAAGCTGTGCAACATAGTTGAGCAACTGGTGCTCAACCAAAACCCAGGACTAAAGAGAGGAGTCAAGGCATGCCAAATCTGCAAGGAAAGTAACCATGCCACTGACGAGTGCCCTGAGCTTTTTGACAAAGAGGTCAAGGTGATAATGCAGAACAATGGGAACGGACAAAGGCCCAATGGGAACACGTACAACTCGAACAACTGGAAAAATCATGACAACAACCGGTATGGAAACAACAACTACCAGGGCGGAGGGAACCAAGGAAATCAAGGCCAGCAATACCACGGCCAGAACAATCATCAGAGGAACAACTACCAAAATCAGGGCAACCAGCAGAACCAGAGCAATGGCCCGACTTTGGCAGATATGATGCAGACCTTGGTCAATGAGAATATCAAAGCCCAGCAGGAGAATGACCGGTACAAGCAAGACAACGAGAAGTACAAGGTTGAGACTCGAGGTCAACTGCAGAATATAAATGCTCAAATGCTTGAGTCGCGCGGGCAATTCCAGAACATCAATGCCCAACTGGCGCACTTGACCCAGGCAATGACTGAGATGAAAAAGAAGACCAGCGGTCTACCTCCCCAAATTGAGCTAAACAACGCCCAACTGAATGCTATCCATCTCAAAAATGGAAAGGTCCTGGCTGAAGCGCCCAAAAAACCCACTCCACCATCTCGAGTGGAAGGGACTGTTGAAGAAGTCAATGGGGAAGAAGAATCAGAAGAAGAACTTGAGCTGATACCAAAACAGAAGGAAACAGCGGTACCCTCTCAAGCAGGAACACCACTAAAAATCTACCCTCCTTTTCCAGGCAGATTGAGCAAGAAGAAGGAAAAAGAGGACACCAATGAGATGTTCCAGATGTTTAAAAAGGTGGAAATCAACATGCCTCTGTTGACCATTCTGAAATCCATGCCCAGGTGCGCCAAATTCCTCAAGGAGCTGTGTACCAAAAAGGTAAAATATCAAGATGACGCCAAGTTCGAAGTAGGAGAGAATGTTTCAGCGGTGCTCCAGAGGAATGTACCAAGGAAATGTGCAGACCCTGGAATGTTCTATATTCCCTGCATAATAGGCAACATGAACATAGAAAAGGCCATGCTCGACTTGGGAGCATCTATCAATGTTATGCCTAAGTCAATGTACGAAGACTTGGGTATAGGGCCGATGAAACCAACAAGGGTAGTTATCCAGTTGGCAGACAGATCAAACGTGTACCCCGAGGGAATTCTGGAAGATGTATTGGTCAAGGTGGAGGAGCTCATTTTCCCTGCCGATTTCTATGTCCTGGACATGGGGAGATCAAGCAAGCAGCCAGTGATGATCTTGGGCAGACCATTCTTGAAGACAGCAAGGACACACATTGACTGCGAGACTGGAAAGCTAACCTGCAAGTTTGAAGGAGAAACGGTCACATTCGACTTGTTCAAGTCAATGAAGCACCCAGAAGATACCGAGCAAGTGCATTATGTCGATCAGATTGATGAATTGATCGACAAGAAAGCCATTGGATGGACCTTAGCAGATATACGGGGAATCAGTCCCACCATATGCCAACACCACATATTGCTCGAGGAAGAGTCAAATCCAGTGCGCGATCCACAGAGAAAACGGAACCCCGCTATGAAGGAGGTAGTGCTCAAGGAGATACTCAAGCTGCTCAACTTGGGCATTATCTACCCTGTTTCAGACAGCAAATGGGTAAGTCCAGTTCATGTGGTGCCCAAGAAGTCAGGAATTCAAGTGATCGAGAACGAGAAAAAGGAGCAGATAGCAACTCGACTTCAAACTGGATGGAGAGTGTGCATAGACTACAGGAAGTTGAACAAGGTAACAAAGAAAAATCATTTTCCCCTACCCTTCATTGACGAGATGCTCGACAGGCTAACTGGGAAGACCCATTTCTGTTTCCTTGACGGATACTCAGGCTACATGCAAATTTGGGTGGCCCCAGAAGACCAGGACAAGACCACTTTCACTTGCCCATATGGTACCTTTGCATATCGACGCATGCCATTTGGTCTATGCAACGCCCCTGGCACATTCCAGAGATGCATGATGAGCATCTTTTCCGATCTACTCGAGCAAGGAATAGAAGTTTTCATGGATGACTTCACTGTATATGGCAGCTCGTTCGAGACATGCTTGAACAACCTGGAGTTGGCCCTCAGCAGATGTGTGGAAAAAAGTTTGGTACTTAACTACGAGAAATGTCACTTTATGGTTGAAGAAGGGATAGTCCTTGGGCACGTAGTCTCTGCCAAGGGAATTGAAGTCGACCGAGCCAAAATAGAGACCATATCAAAGCTGCCCTACCCAAGGAACGTTAAGCAAGTCAGAGGCTTCCTTGGGCACGCTGGGTTCTACAGGAGGTTCGTGAAAGACTTTGCCAAGATCGCCCAACCTCTAACCAGGCTATTACAAAATGAGGTTGACTGGAATTTTGATGATGACTGTCAAGCTGCCTTCAACCACCTCAAGGAGAGGTTAGTCACTACCCCCATAATCCAGCCACCAGAATGGGGAATGCCATTTGAGCTGATGTGCGACGCGAGCGGGTACGCCGTGGGTGCTGTACTTGGGCAGATGAAAGGAAAAGAACGGCATGTAATCTACTATGCATCCAAGAAATTGAACCCTGCTCAATGCAACTATGCGACCACGGAGAAAGAACTACTAGATGTGGTGTTTGCATTCGAGAAGTTCAGATCTTACTTGCTCGGGAGCAAAACCATAGTCTACACTGACCATGCCGCGCTGAAATACTTAATGGCCAAGAAGGAGACCAAGCCACGGCTGATAAGATGGATCTTGTTGCTACAAGAGTTCGACATCGAAATCAGAGACAAGTCAAGTAACCAAAATTTAGTGGCTGACCACTTGAGCAGGATAATCCAGCGAGAAGAAGGCATGCCCATCACGGAGACTTTTCCAGATGAGTACTTGTACCATATTTCAACCAAGTCAGAAGAGCCATGGTATGCAGACTTGGCCAACTACATAGTCACAGGAGATATAAGAGAAGACATGACCCTCTACGGCAAGAACAAGCTCAAGCGGGAGAGCAAGAAGTACATTTGGGATGAACCCTACATGTGGAAGAGAGGAGAAGACCAAGTACTAAGACGTTGCATTCCTGAAGTTGAGCAAGCAGACATTCTGAAGCACTGCCATGAGCAAGCCTGCGGAGGACACTTTGGCCACCGACGCACAGCAAGGAAGGTACTTGACTGTGGTTTTTATTGGACAACTCTCTTGAGAGATTGTTTTGAGTGGTGCAGGAGCTGTGACAAGTGCCAGAGAGAGGGCAACGTGACCAAGAGAGATGAGATGCCCATGATGCCCATCATGCCCGTAGAAGTCTTCGACGTATGGGGCATCGACTTTATGGGACCATTGCCCAACTCCAGAGGGAAGGAGTACATACTCTTGGCAGTTGACTATGTATCTAAATGGGTCGAGGCCAAGGCTACAACAACTAATGATTCGAGAGTGGTAGCCACTTTCCTCAAGGGCGACATATTCAGCAGATTTGGCGTACCCCGCGCATTGATCAGCGACCAAGGTACATGTTGGAGTTGTGTACTTAATGTCTAGATTTAAGTAACGGAAACTCACGATCCATTGCCACTAATCTATTTAATTGAATAAACAATTATTTGCGTTTAATTATTTATAATTAAATATATGCAAATTATAGTCCTGGATTTTATACGTTGTAGTTAGTATGGTGTTGCATGGGCGCACAGAAGATCATACTATCGGTTACTCGTATTTAATCGAACAGTTGCTCACGACCTAGATGGACACGGACCAATCCATCGGTATAGTCGTTGTGTGAGAGAGAAAATAATCTATCTTGATTATTTTATCACACTTGTGTTGGAGTTGTGTACTTAATGTCTAGATTTAAGTGACGGAAACTCACGATCCATTGCCACTAATCTATTTAATTAAATAAACAATTATTTGCGTTTAATTATTTATAATTAAATATATGCAAATCATAGTCCTGGATTTTATACGTTGTAGTTAGTATGGTGTTGCATGGGCGCACAGAAGATCATACTATCGGTTACTCGTATTTAATCGAACAGTTGCTCACGACCTAGATGGACACGGACCAATCCATCGGTATAGTCGTTGTGTGAGAGAGAAAATAATTTATCTTAATTATTTTATCACACTTGTACACTTGGTGTATTGAGCGGATCGTTGAGATTCATCGATTAGGATTGCCGGCGATAATCGATTCGAGTCTCAGTGTATTTTATTCTTAATCTCCGAAACTATTGCGGGTGTGTATATTCAATATAAGTGACTTTGATTTACCAAAGGAATTAACCGATTTAATTATTGGGTTAATTACCGGTTAAGTTGGGTCACTATATTTTATATATGGCATGCCGTGAATACTTGACGGGAAAGTGTATCCCGGAAGGGTTGATAATATCCCCGAGATGAGTTCATAAGGAATTATTATGTAAACCCTGCAGGTGGATTCGTTCCGCATAATAATTAAGGTTGAATGGTACTAGTCTCGGATAAAAGAGATGAATAAATTAATTAGCAATAAATTAATTTTATTCATGGATATTTATATCTTAAATACACGGAATAAATAATACTACCGGAGAAATATTATTTGATATAATATGGTTTAATATTGGGAGTGCAATTAATTTTATATAGTGGAAAATAGAATTAATTAATATTGATAATGATTAATGGACTTGAGCATTGGGCTCAATTTAATCTTCAATATTGGAAGCCCAATATTCCACCTCCTTAAGATCCCCTACGTAGCCTATAAAAGCACTACATGGTCTTCTCTATTCTCATAAGTTCATAACTTGAAGATCACAATTCTAGAGAGAGAAAGTAGAGAGGGAGATCCATGGAGTTCGGTAGATCGTCGCCCACACAACGTCCGGGCTAGTGCAAGGAATACGCGGGAAGATCTCAAGGTCATCGATTGATCTCGTTTCTCCGAACAACGAATCGAAGGTACAAAATCGTTAAACACCCTTGATGATTTTATTCGATTATTTATTGAAAATACCGTAGAACCAAGATCCGAGGACGAACCCCGGAACGAGGACGAACCGGGCGGTGGTGGTGAAACCACCGGACCGCCGCGACTCGAGGACCTCGTGGGGATCGAACCAAGAGCACCCCGGCTGGACGCCGGGGATGCGCGATCGAGGAGAACCCCGGCTGGACGCCGGGGTGCGATCGAACCCTAGGTTCGATCGCGGGGTGGCGGCTGGTGCCGCCGCGGCTCGCTGGGCGAGCTGCCCCCCTCCCCGACGGCGGTGAGTCGCCGGACTCACCGCGGGGTTGCCGCTGCAGCCCCAGCCGATCGATCGCACGACGCGATCGATCCTTCGATCGCATGAGCCCCGCGGACGGGGGCTCGGGCTGGGCGTGCGCGCGGCTTCGGCCGTGTCGTGCGTTCGGCTCGTGCTCCGGCGCGTTCATCGGCGTTCATGTGATCTCCGGCGAATGGTTTTTGATCGGGCTATGGTTTCCGCAAATTTTAATAAGCCCGGGATATCGAATTCCAACAATTGGTATCAGAGCGAGGTTTACGTTCGCAGTATTTTCGATAAAATTGTTCTACCTTGAGGGTTTCCGACTATTATGGCTAGATATAATTTATTCGTTAATTATTGTCATAATATGTTTTTAAACTCTCGGACATGTCGAGATTCGTTTTATGTGTGGTGAATGCTTGTAATAGTAAAAATTCGGGGGTTGACCGAATTTAGGATTTATTATTACGTTCTACTTTTTCCGGAAAATGTATAGGGTCGATTTCATGTATAGAATCGATACCGGATAATTGTATTTAAATTATTGTAATTTATTTACGTTGGTTCGATGCCGAAACGACCGCCGGAGAAGACGTGTGATGAAGAAAGATTAGGACTTGGGTTCAACCACGAAGGACGAATTTACGGATGCACGATAGTCCAATTGTGCTGGTGAATCAATTAATTCAATTGTCACGTTGGTGAGAATTAATTTATTTGATATTGCATGTGCTGGAGGTACAAGCATGCACCATGCATGAGGACTATCGGCTGAATCAATTTTAATTGATGATGCATGTGCTGCTATGACTCTCGATCGATGGTGGTGGGGGCGCGGGGTCCTCGTGATCTCGTGCTCTCCCGCCGAGATTTAACTTTCCTAAATTATTCGGTTTTCCTATTTTGATTATTCATTTTTTTGGGAATTCTCATGGAATAGGAAAAGAATAAATTTAGAATAAATTTATTTTTCCTTATTGATTATTCCTATTCTTGGGAATTTTCATAGATTAGGAAAAGGAATAAATTTATAAATTAATTTATTTTTCCTATTTAATTATTACTTTATGAAATTTTTAATGGATTAGGAAAATAATTAATTTGGAAAGTTTAGGAGTCCTAAATTAATTTTTCCTTATTTAATTATTCCTTTATGGAATTTTTAATGGATTAGGAAAGGAATTAATTTGGAAGGACTAGGAGTCCTAAATTATTTTATTTCCTTATTTCATTATGGAAATCATCTAGAATATTCCAAGTGGGTCTTGGATAGATTATTCTAGAGATTTAATGAAGTAGAAAGGGAAAATAAAATAAATTATTTTATTTCCTTATTTCATTATGGAAGTCTTCTAGAATATTCCAAGTGGGTCTTGGATAGATTATTCTAGAGATTTAATGAAGTAGAAAGGGAAAATAAAATAAAAAAAAAAAAATATTAATAATATTTAATTTTATTTTTGATTTATTCGATTGACTTAATTTTCGAATTAAGTAACTTTTGAATTTATTAAAAATAAATAGATTTAAATATTGGAATTAATATTCCCGTCACATGGAGCATTCAAGAACGAAGACTGAAGACTAGAAGATGCGTACGGGGATGTGATAAAGTCATAATAGTCGGAAAATAATATTCTAGTATTATTTTGATTATGTGATAATATTCTATGTGCTTTATTTCATGTATGCATGCTTATGTGTATTTAATTATGCATTAGATAGCGTATCCCTTTGTTATAAAAAGCTAAGTGGGAGAGGGTATGGAAACATATCCATGGTCTCCATTGCTGTTCTCTTGGTGACTTTTATGGACTTTTGAAGTTCGTATAGACAAGTCATTGGAGGAGAATTCTTGTAATTCCTTTTACGAGAAACATTGATTAAGTCTATCAAACAATGCCTAATTTGTCTTTCCAAAACTGACTTCAAGTCGACTCATTCTCACCCCGGGGAGTGGAATGGAGCCAAAGCCACTTGGTCATGTAGAGGACACAAATTAGAGACCTTCGTACCATTCTTTTATAGATGGATCGATTGTCTGCTCGGCTCCCTCATCTAATGAGAGATAGGGTTTTTCGCATGGTGAATCACTGGTTAGAAACTTCGAGTTTCACTTATGATTCTCCGCGTCTTGATTTACAAGATTGAATGGATCAAGTAATTGGGAGTCAATTATAAAAGTCTCTTGGTGTAGTAAACGTCCACACCACGTGGCTTGCTATGCTGACGGATTTTGGATTAATTGATGTAGACAGTTGTAAGAAATTGTGAAGAGTTGTGAAGTTGTCGTAAACGTCCACACCACGTGGCTTGCGGTGATGTAGCAATTCCAAACGATTTACTTTGGTGCTGAGTAATGGTTTACACTTAGATACGCATTATAGTATTCCTCCCCACGAGGTTCCGCTATAAGTGATGTATGACCGAAGCAAATCTAATTGCTAAATCATTTGGATTGGTAAACGTCCACACCACGTGGCTTGCCATATCTGATGGGATTATAGATGTGATTAGTGGTTTAATGATATTATTTAAGGGAGATAATATCGGAGATTAAATCGATTGTTTGTTGTTATATGTGCTCATAGATTAGGAAATGGCTTTGAACCCACTTTCTGTGATACCTAAGGATTATTTAAACTCACTGGTCCCTAAATGTATTGATTGGAATAGAGATCTAGACATTGTCCAGACTGTTAAAGAGTACAAGTTTGTACTCAGTGAGCTTTGTCCTCCCGAGCCTACAAATGTCTTAACTGATGAGGAAAGGACTGATTTTGATATCATGTTCAAACTCAAGGAGATGTTTAGACATGACATAGGCGGCTAGACAAGAGGCGATGAGGATACTCTTAAAGGCCAGTCGATTCAAGGGAACGCTTAAACACGTTTTTAAGATGATTGACCTTTTAGACGAGTTGAGACGGAAATCGCAAGCTCTTGTAGCTAATGCCAAAGGTTTCGAACCGAAGGGCAAAATCGGGGGAAAGGAAAAGCAAGCAAAGAAACCCAGTGGTCCTAAGTTTCTTGGACCACGAGATGGGACGAGAAAGCCAAGAGGCAAGAGTTCTCGATGCAAACAGTCTGGGTACTGGAAGTCTGATTATCCTCTCAAAGAAAGTACGAAATTTTTCTTTAGTCGTAAAACATAGTCAGTGGTATTATCTACCGGAACCTGGTATGTAGATATGGAACCACTGACGGTATGTGCATTTTAAATGCAAGGGTTCCAGGAAACCCGACGACTTAGAAAAGAAGAAATCGTAGTCTACATGGGCAATGCTGTAGAGGAGGCAGCAGTTGCAGTAGGGGACATACTATAGGATTTCATTTTGGGTTATTGCTTTTATGTACCTTTCAAATTAGAAAGAACTTTGTTCTGGATTTCTAATAAATGGATATTTTATTTCTTTTAATCACTTGATGGTTATAAGAAGAAATAATGATATTATCTATTTTGGTAGATTGGCTAGCAATATATAAATGATGAATCCTGAGTCCATCACGATGCAACGAACCGTAGTATGAAACTCGTTTTACTAATAAGAGATTTCTTTATCAATTATACTTGTGGATTCTTATGCTGAGTCATGTTTATTCAAATAAGAAGTTCAAAGGTCGAAAATTGATATTTGGTCAATTAAATTGAAGGAGTGGACCTTCCGACCTAAGAATCTAATTTGGAAGATAACATGACTAAGCAATCCTTTATGGATATAAGATGTAAGATCCGGACAAGTATAAGAATTGATTGACTCTGATGTATGCAGACCTATGCCTACTCAGACAATAAGGTGCGAGTACTTCATTTTATGATTACTCGAAAAATGGATTAGAATACCTGATGTGCCACAAAAGCAAGTGTTTTGACAAGTCAATGGACACTAAGCAATTGTGGAGAGCCATCAAGGTATATCCATTTGTAGCCTGCGATTTGATCGCGGAGGCAAGTACCTGTCTGAGGAATGCATGGCATACTAATCGGAAATTGGGATTTGATCCTAAATGACTTCACCATACACTGTTGTGTAGAAATGGTGTGTCGTAAACAAGAAATGGAACTCTTATAGAAATAGTTAAAACATGAGTTATACGGAACTACCTATGTTCTATGGATATGTCTAGAAACAACGGCGCATTCAAATGCGGTTGTAGAATATCCTAGAAGAACAAAAGATGTGTGTTCAATAGTACTGTGAACCAGAAGGACGTTATAAGTTCTAACGCCCGGTTCTTAGAGAAAGACTATATAATGAACCACAAGCCCAAGGTGACGTAATACTTTGAAATGAGAGAGAAAGATTAAGACTTAGAACCAGCCGAACCGAGTAGCGGTACACCAATAACTGCACCTACTGTTATCACTGTTTATACACCGGAATGCCATTGTAGTGGGAGGTTGTGGGACAACCGGAGATATTCATAAGACTAGGAGAGTCTTCGGACTCTGGACCTAGTATACATGAAATCGATCCCTGGATCTACATGAAGGCCGTACTAGATCTAAATGTGCCTTCTTGGAGAGCAATAAGGATTATTGCTAAGAGGCGAGATCATTTAGAGTACAAGCTTAGTTGATCCATTTATGGATTGAAACAAAGCATTGAGTTCGTGGTACTTGCAAATTGATGAGATAGTCCATTTTATGGATTCATCAAAAGCATAGACGAATTGTGTGTATTGGAAACGTGATGGAAAACAAGGTGGTGTTTCTCGGAGGTTTTATGTAGATGACACTCTTATCATTGGCAACAATGTAAAGATGTTATCAGACATAAAATGATGGTTGTCTAGATGAATCATTATGAAAGATAAAGGAAGAAGTTGGACATATTCTTGAGATCTTGGATCTCTAGAAAGAACATTGTACTTTTCCTGGACATCTTACATATATGATTATGGTTCGTTTTAACATGCAAGATTCCGAGAAAGGTTCGTTACCTTTCAGAGACGGAATGCATCTATCTAAGGATATGTGTTTTGGAACACAAAAGGAGATAGAAGCAATGAAAGCAGTTTCCTACACTTTGAGTGTGGAAAGCTTAATAAATGCATTGTTGAAAACAAGAACCTGATATTGGCTATGCGGTTAACATAGTGGGAGGATATCAAGGTAATCCTGGAAAGGAATATTCGACTGCCGTAAAAGTACTTTCGAAGTACTGTTCTAGACTACGAAGCAGACGAGTTTTTCCTTTGGATTACATTCTCTTAGATTTCTAATAGAATGAGGACCGGTGTAAGTCGATATCAGGCTATGTGTTTCACTATTAAAGGAGAAGGAGTTTTAACATGGAAGAGTGATAAGCACGATGCTTCTCGGACTCTGCCATGGGTAACCAAATAGCGGCCTCATAGTCCTGGATTTTATACGTTGTAGTTAGTATGGTGTTGCATGGGCGCACAGAAGATCATACTATCGGTTACTCGTATTTAATCGAACAGTTGCTCACGACCTAGATGGACACGGACCAATCCATCGGTATAGTCGTTGTGTGAGAGAGAAAATAATTTATCTTAATTATTTTATCACACTTGTACACTTGGTGTATTGAGCGGATCGTTGAGATTCATCGATTAGGATTGCCGGCGATAATCGATTCGAGTCTCAGTGTATTTTATTCTTAATCCCCGAAACTATTGCGGGTGTGTATATTCAATATAAGTGACTTTTATTTACCAAAGGAATTAACCGATTTAATTATTGGGTTAATTACCGGTTAAGTTGGGTCACTATATTTTATATATGGCATGCCGTGAATACTTGACGGGAAAGTGTATCCCGGAAGGGTTGATAATATCCCCGAGATGAGTTCATAAGGAATTATTATGTAAACCCTGCAGGTGGATTCGTTCCGCATAATAATTAAGGTTGAATGGTACTAGTCTCGGATAAAAGAGATGAATAAATTAATTAGCAATAAATTAATTTTATTCATGGATATTTATATCTTAAATACACGGAATAAATAATACTACCGGAGAAATATTATTTGATATAATATGGTTTAATATTGGGAGTGCAATTAATTTTATATAGTGGAAAATAGAATTAATTAATATTGATAACGATTAATGGACTTGAGCATTGGGCTCAATTTAATCTTCAATATTGGAAGCCCAATATTCCACCTCCTTAAGATCCCCTACGTAGCCTATAAAAGCACTACATGGTCTTCTCTATTCTCATAAGTTCATAACTTGAAGATCACAATTCTAGAGAGAGAAAGTAGAGAGGGAGATCCATGGAGTTCGGTAGATCGTCGCCCACACGACGTCCGGGCTAGTGCAAGGAATACGCGGGAAGATCTCAAGGTCATCGATTGATCTCGTTTCTCCGAACAACGAATCGAAGGTACAAAATCGTTAAACACCCTTGATGATTTTATTCGATTATTTATTGAAAATACCGTAGAACCAAGATCCGAGGACGAACCCCGGAACGAGGACGAACCGGGCGGTGGTGGTGAAACCACCGGACCGCCGCGGCTCGAGGACCTCGTGGGGATCGAACCAAGAGCACCCCGGCTGGACGCCGGGGATGCGCGATCGAGGAGAACCCCGGCTGGACGCCGGGGTGCGATCGAACCCTAGGTTCGATCGCGGGGTGGCGGCTGGTGCCGCCGCGGCTCGCTGGGCGAGCTGCCCCCCTCCCCGACGGCGGTGAGTCGCTGGACTCACCGCGGGGTTGCCGCTGCAGCCCCAGCCGATCGATCGCACGACGCGATCGATCCTTCGATCGCATGAGCCCCGCGGACGGGGGCTCGGGCTGGGCGTGCGCGCGGCTTCGGCCGTGTCGTGCGTTCGGCTCGTGCTCCGGCGCGTTCATCGGCGTTCATGTGATCTCCGGCGAATGGTTTTTGATCGGGCTATGGTTTCCGCAAATTTTAATAAGCCCGGGATATCGAATTCCAACAACTTGTACACTTGGTGTATTGAGCGGATCGTTGAGATTCATCGATTAGGATTGCCGGCGATAATCGATTCGAGTCTCAGTGTATTTTATTCTTAATCCCCGAAACTATTGCGGGTGTGTATATTCAATATAAGTGACTTTGATTTACCAAAGGAATTAACCGATTTAATTATTGGGTTAATTACCGGTTAAGTTGGGTCACTATATTTTATATATGACATGCCGTGAATACTTGACGGGAAAGTGTGTCCCGTAAGGGTTGATAATATCCCCGATATGAGTTCATAAGGAATTATTATGTAAACCCTGCAGGTGGATTTATTCCGCATAATAATTAAGGTTGAATGGTACTAGTCTCGGATATAAGAGATGAATAAATTAATTAGCAATAAATTAATTTTATTCATGGATATTTATATCTTAAATACACGGAATAAATAATACTACCGGAGAAATATTATTTGATATAATATGGTATAATATTGGGAGTGCAATTAATTTTATATAGTGGAAAATAGAATTAATTAATATTGATAAGGATTAATGGACTTGAGCATTGGGCTCAATTTAATCTTACATATTGGAAGCCCAATATTCCACCTCCTTAAGATCCCCTACGTAGCCTATAAAAGCACTACATGGTCTTCTCTATTCTCATAACTTGAAGATCACAATTCTAGAGAGAGAAAGTAGAGAGGGAGATCCATGGAGTTCGGTAGATCGTCGCCCACACGACGTCCGGGCTAGTGCAAGGAATACGTGGGAAGATCTCAAGGTCATCATAAGATCTCGTTTCTCCGCACAACGAATCGAAAGGTGAATTAAATAATTGCTATTTAATTCTTGTTTTATTGAATCAATTATCGGAAAAACAAGATCCAAGAGTCGAACCCGGATTAGACGAACGATCACGCGGTGGTGGCGAAGCCACCGGACCGCGGGATCGCCCGCTAGGGTTTGGCGGCGCGCGGAGGAGAGGAACCCTCGGCTGGGCCGAGGGCTCGCGATCGATCACGGTGATCGATCGCCGGGGGCGCGGGCTGGTGCCGCACCCCACCCGCCGTGAAGGCGGGGCTCCTCCAGGCGGCGGCGAGTCGCCGGACTCGCCGCGGGGGGCTACTGGGCAGCCCCATCGATCGCGAAGATCGAACGCGATCCTCGATCGCGTGAACCCCGTCTCGCGGGGGTTCGGCTGGGGGCGGGCCGCGTGCCTTCGGGTGCGTGGTCTCCAAAGGCCGGACTCCGGCGAATGAGTCGGCGTTCATGTGATCTCCGGCGAAGGGTTTGATCGGGTTATTGGTTTCCGCAAATTTAAATAACCCGGGATATCGAATTCCAACAATTGGTATCAGAGGGTACGGTTACCTTTTTCGTTAATTGTTTCGATAATCGATTCTCGTTGTTTATAGCCATCGATTAATTTAATTTATTAAATTATTGTGCTATATATATTGTTCTACGTCTATGTTTTCTCTCTTGTATGAATTGTGTTTGTCGGAAATATTAATTATTAAAATCGAGGGTTTTCGGAATATCGAACCGGAGGAGATCGAACGCGCGCTCGTTGCGGGCTGCCGGGGAGGTAGCTGGAAGCAAGGGCGTGTGGGCTGCTGGGCTGCTCGACTTGGTGATCACCATCGCGGGATGGCTCGCCGGAAGTCGGGGCAGTCGGCGGCGCGGCTACAAGCACAGTCGGGGCTGGACACGCCATCGTGGCCGTGATTCGTCTTCGCGGGTCGTGGCGGCGAGCACGGCTGGACGTATGGGCTGTAACGGGGTTGATGGCACGTGTCGTCAGTGGGGACGTCGTGCCGGAAATCGACCAGAGCTGTTGCACATGTCCGCCGAAGAAAGGATCGTGCGGGCTGCTGTGATTTTACATGACGTCACAATGTGATTTCTGGGGCAGCTGCTGCGCATCGTATTGCAGGCGTGAATTCTTTATTCATGGTGCTGTACATTTTTGATGCATGGCTCTACATGCATGTACATATGCATGGCTAAGTGCACGTTGGTGTGCATGGCTAGTAATGTGCTGTACATGGTTCGATGGGCACGAACCTAGTTGATTCGAGCGGGTCTCGTTTTTGGTTCGTCCCGGTAAATCCGATCTTTCCGGAAATAATTTAATCTTTCTAATATTATTTAATTTAATTTTGGGATTAATTCAAATTCTATTTGGATTAGATTTCTTAATTATGGAATTAAATAATGGAATTAGATGGAGAGTTAAATTAGGAAAGAAAATCCTAGTTTCTCTAGATATCCTATACCTACTTGGATTAGAAGTCTTAAGAAGAATCAAAATTCGATTTTGATTAGGATTCTTGAGATCTAATCTAAATAGGATTGAGAAATTATTAAAATATTGATTTTATTTAATTTAAGTATTTTATTTAAAATCATTAGATTAATTCCAAATTTATTTTGGATTGGAAAATTTTGGATTTTATTTAGAATAGAATTAAATATGGAGATCAATGGATTTTAATGATATTGATTTTATTTAATTTAAGTATTTTATTTAAAATCATTAGATTAATTCAAAATTTATTTTGAATTGGAAAATCTTGGATTTTATTTAGAATAGAATTAAATATGGAAATCAATGGATTTTAATAATATTGATTTTATTTAATTTAAGTATTTTATTTAAAATCATTAGATTAATTCAAAATTTATTTTGAATTGGAAAATCTTGGATTTTATTTAAAATAGAATTGAATATGGAAATCAATGGAATTGATTTTATTTAATTGGAGTATTTTATTTAAAATCATTAGATTGATTCAAATTTTTTTTGAATTGGAATCTTGGATTTTATTTAAAATAAATTAAATATGAGAATCAAAGAATTTTTCCGTCGCTCGGCAAAGTATTCAAGACGTAGAATGAAGACTCAAGATAAGCATGCAGGAATTCATCAAGGTACGAATAGTCGAGAAATAAATTTTTACTTGAGCAATTATTTGATTATTTGTGTACGTACTTGCATGAAATGTATGTTTGTTATTATGCTTATGTGTATTTAATTATGCATTAGATAGCGTATCCCTTTATTGTAAAAAGCTAAGTGGGAGAGGGTATGGAAACATATCCATGGTCTCCATTGCTGTTCTCTTGGTGATTTTTATGAATTTTTGAAGTTCGTATAGACAAGTCATTGGAGGAGAATTCTTGTAATTCCTCTTACGAGAAACATTGATTAAGTTTATCAAACAATGCCTAATTTGTCTTTCCAAAACTGATTTCAAGTCGACTCATTCTCACCCCGGGGAGTGGAATGGAGCCAAAGCCACTTGGTCATGTCGAGGACACAAATTAGAGACTTTCGTGTCATTTGATGACTAGATCGATTGTCTGCTCGGCTCCCTCATTCTATGAGCGATAGGGTTGTTCGCATGGTGAATCACTGGTAAGAAACTTCGAGTTTCACTTATGATTCTCCGCGTCTTGATTTACAAGATCGAATGGATCAAGTAATTGGGAGTCAATTATAAAAGTCTCTTGGCGTAGTAAACGTCCACACCACGTGGCTTGCTATGCTGACGGATTTTGGATTAATTGATGTAGACAGTTGTAAGAAATTGTGAAGAGTTGTGAAGTTGTCGTAAACGTCCACACCACGTGGCTTGCGGTGATGTAGCAATTCCAAACGATTTACTTTGGTACTGAGTAATGGTTTACACTTAGATACGCATTATAGTATTCCTCCCCACGAGGTTCCGCTATAAGTGATGTATGACCGAAGCAAATCTAATTGCTAAATCATTTGGGTGGGTAAACGTCCACACCACGTGGCTTGCCTTACCTGATGGGATTTTAGATGTGATTAGTGGTTTAATGATATTATTTGAGGGAGATAATATCGGAAATTAAATTGATTGTTTGTTGTTATATGTGCTCATAGATTAGGATATGGCTTTGAACCCACTTTATGTGATACTTAAGGATTTTAAACTCACTGGTCCCTAAATGTAATGATTGGAATAGAGATCTAGACATTACCCAAACTGTTGAAGAGTGCAAGGTTGTACTCAGTGATCTTTGTCCTCCCGAGCCTATTGACATAGGCGGCTAGACAAGAAGCGATGAGGATACTCATAAAGGCCAGTCATTCGAGGAAACGCTTAAACACGTTTTTGAGATGATTGACCTTTTGGACGAGTTGAGACGGAAATCGCAAGCTCTTGTAGCCAATGCCAAAGGTTTCGAACCTAAGGGCAAAATCGGGGGAAAGGAAAAGCAAGCAAAGAATCCCAGTGGTCCTAAGTTGCTTAGACCACGAGATGGGACGAGAAAGCCATGAGGCAAGAGTTCTCGATGCAAACAGTCTGGGTACTGGAAGTCTGATTATCCTCTCAAAAGAAGTACGAAATTTTCTTTAGTCGTAAAACATAGTCAGTGGTATTATCTACCGGAACCTGGTGTGTAGATATGGAACCACTGACGGTATGTGCATTCTAAATGCAAGGGTTCCAGGAAACCCGACGACTTAGAAAAGAAAAGATCGTAGTCTACATGGGCAATGCTGTAAGGAGGCAGCTGTTGCAGTGGAGGACATTTTATAGGATTTCATTTTGAGTTATTGCTTTTATGTACCTTTCATATTAGAAAGAACTTTGTTCTGGATTTCTAATGAATGGATATTTTATTTCTTTTAATCATTTGATGGTTATAAGAAGAAATAATGATATTATCTATTTTGGTACATTAGCTAGCAATATATAAATGATGAATCCTGAGTCCACCACGATGCAACGAACCGTTTTATATAACTCATTTTACTAATAAGAGATTTCTTTATTAAATCATTTATACTTGTGGATTCTTATGCTAAGTCATATTTATTCAAATAAGAAGTTCAAAGGTCGAAAATTGATTGTTTGATCAATTAAGTTGAAGGAGTGGACCTTCCGACCTAAGAATCTAATTTGGAAGAAAATATGACTAAGCAATCCTTTTTGGATATAAGACATAAGATCCGGACAAGTATAAGAATTGATTGACTCTGATGTATGCAGACCTATGTTTACTCAGACAATAAGGTACGAGTACTTCATTTAATGATTACTCGAGAAATGGATTAGAATACCTGATGTGCCACAAAAGCAAGTGTTTTGACAAGTCAATGGACACAAAGCTATTGTGGAGAACCATCAAGGTATATCCATTTGTAGCCTGCGATTTAATCGCGGAGGCAAGTACCTGTCTGAGGAATGCATGGCATACTGATCAGAGCTTGGGATTGGATCCCAAGTGACTACACCATACAGTCCTCTGTAGGATTGGTGTGTCGGGTATAAGAAATGGAACTCTTATAGAAATAGTAAAAGCATAAGTTAAACGGAACTACCTATGTTCTATGGATATGTCTTGGAAACAACGGCACATTCAAATGTGGTTGTAGAATATCCTAGAAGAACAAAAGGTGTGTGTTCGATAGTACTATGAACCAGAAGGACGTTATAAGTTCTAACGCCCGGTTCTTAGAGGAAGACTATTAGATGAACCACAAGCCCAAACTGACATGATACTTCTGAAAAGAGAGAAAACGAATAAGACTTAGAACCAGCCGAACCGAGTAGCGGTACACCACTAACTGCACCTACTGTTATTACTGTTTATACACCGGAACGCCGTTGTAGTGGGAGGTTGTATAACAACCAGAGATATTCATAAAACTAGGTGAGTCTTCGGACTCTGGACCTAGTATATGTGAAATCGATCCCTAGATCTACATAGAGGCGGTACTAGATCTAAATGTGCCTTCTTGGAAAGCAATAAGGATTATTGTTAAGAGGCGAGATCATTTAAGAGTACAAGCTTAGTTGATCCATTTATGGATTGTAACAAAGCTTGAGTTCGTGGAACTTGCGCATTGATGAGATAGTCCATTTGATGGATTCATCAAAAGGCATTGACGAATCGTGTGTATGGGAAACGTGATGGAAACAAGGTGGTGTTTCTCGAAGGTTTTATGTAGATAACATTTTATCATTGGTAACAATGTAAAGATGTTGTCAGACATAAAATGATGGTTGCCTAGAAAAATCGATATATGAGATAAAGTTGGAGCATGTTCTTAAGATCTAGGATCTCAAGAAAAGAACATTGTACTTCTCTAGATATCTTGTACGATTATGGTTCGTTTTAACATGCAAGATTCCGAGAAAGGATCGTTACCTTTCAGACACGGAATGCATCTATCTAAGGACATGTGTTTTGAGAACACAAAAGGAGATAGAAGCAATGAAAGCAGTTTCCTACACCTTGAGTGTGGAAAGCTTAATAAATGCAATGTTGAAAACAAGAACCTGATATCGGCTATGCGGTTAGCATAGTGGGAGGATATCAAGGTAATCCTGGAAAGGAATACTTGACTGCTGTAATGAACATTTTAAGTACTTTCGAAGTACTAGAGACTATGTTCTGGATTACGGAGCAAGCGAGCATTTCCTTTGGATTACACTCTCTTAGATTTCTAATCATAGAAGGACCACTGTAAGTCGATATCAGGCTATGTGTTTCACTATTGAAGGAGAAGGAGTTTTAACATGGAAGAGTGATAAGCACGATGCTTATCGGACTCTGCCATGGGTTGCTGGAATTCGATATCCCGGGCCATTAAAATTTGCGGAAAATAATTACCCGACCGAAATCCTCGATCGCCGGAGACCGAACCGCGAACCCCACGTGACCCGAGGCTCGACTGAGCACCGCCACGGGCGAACCCGCGGCACCCAGCCGAGCCCCCACAAGGGCTCGCGATTGCTCCCGTAGCAATCGCTGGGGATGCACGAGGCATCCCCGGGGCTGCTCGTAGCAGCCCCGCAGCGAGCTCACGGGCTCGCTACTCGCGGGGCGTCCAGCCCCGTACGCCCGCTACGGGCGAACCCGTAGCACATACGAGGCGGCTACGGGTGACCCCGTAGCACACCCGCGATCGAGCTCACGGGCTCGATCGCCCCCGGCGTCCAGCCGGGGCTTCATGCGTGCCCGGCGATCGAACCCTAGGTTCGATCGCCACCCCCTCGGCTCCCAGCCGAGGGTTGCTCTCGATCCCGGCGGGGATCCCTAGACCGCCGGCGGTCCGGTGGTCCACAACCACCACCGCCCGGTCTATCCCCGTCCCCGGTCTCGTTGTTTCCCGGATCGCGCGTTCATGTATGTATCACAATTAAATTGAACATAAAATCACACAAGGAGTTTTATGATCATACCTTTGATTCGTTGTGCGGAGAAACGAAATCAAGTTGAAGACCTTTTGGATCTTCCCACGTATTCCTTGCACTTCGTTCGAACGTCAGGTGGGCGACGATCTATCGAACTCCTATGGATCTCCTTCAACTCTCTAGAATATCAAGTATGATAATCTTGTCTTATGATTTATGAAGGCCATGTAGTGCTTTTATAGGCTACGTAGGGGATCTAAAGGAGGTGGAATATTGGGCTTCCAATATTGAAGATTAAATTGAGCCCACTGCCCAAGTCCATTAATCCTTATCAATATTAATTAATTTATTTTCCACTATATAAATTAATTGTACTCCCAATATTAAACCATATTATATCAAATAATATTTCTCCGGTAGTATTATTTATTCCGTGTATTTAAGATTTAAATATCCATGAATAAAATTAATTTATTGCTAATTAATTTATTCATCTCTTTAATCCGAGACTAGTACCATTCAACCTTAATTATTGTGCGGAACGAATCCACTCATGAGGTTTACACAATAATTCCTTATGAACTCATCTCGGGGATATTATCAACCCTTCCGGGATACACTGTCCGGTCAATTATTCACGGCATGCCATATATGAAATATAGTGACCCAACTTAACCGGTAATTAACCCAATAATTAAATCGGTTAATTCCTTTGGTAAATCAAAGTCACTTATATTAAATATACACACCCGCAATAATATCGGGGATTAAGAATAAAATACACTGAGACTCGAATCGATTATCGCCGGCAATCCTAATCGATGAATCTCAACGATCCGCTCAATACACCAAGTGTACAAGTGTGATAAAATAATTAAGATAAATTATTTTCTCTCTCACACAACGACTATTCCGATGGATTGGTCCGGGTCCATCTAGGTCGTGAGCCACTGTTTGATTAAATACGAGTAACCGATAGTATGATCTTCTGTGTGCCCATGCAACACCATACTAACTACAACGTATAAAATCTAGGACTATGATTTGCATATATTTAATTAATAATAATTAAAAGCAAACAATTGTTTATTAATTTAATAGATTAAATGCTATGAACGGGAGTTTACCGTTACTTAAATCTAGACATTAAGTACACAACTCCAACAATCTCCCACTTGTACTAAGGTCTAGTCATTTCCTCCAAACTCCCGGTTCCCATACTCATCACGTGCTTTAAAGTGTACTTCCGTGAAGTACTATGTGAGTGAGCAATCTAGGTTGCCGCTCTGAAGTTATCTTGGTGACTACTACGTCGTCTCCCTCGACGATGACTCGTATCAGGTGGTACTTGCACTATGTGTTATCATCACTTTTAGACTTATGACTTCTTCCGGTTTACCATGCACCGCTATGTAATAGCCTTTGATAAACCAAGAGTCATATCCAAGTCTTAGAGGTTATCCCGGAACCTAACCAAAAACTTCCGCTGCCTCTGAGGCTGCTATTCGGTTATGAGAGAGTCCGAGAAGCATCCTGCTTATCACTCTTTCATATCAAAAGTTCCACCTCCCCAAAAGTGAACACATAGCCTGATATCGACTTACACTGGTCCTTCTTTGATTCTTTGGATCTGAGAATCTGTAATCTAAAAAAGATTCCGTCTTGCTCCGTGAGCCAGTACTATGAAAGTACTCTTACAGCATTCGAACATCCCTTATCCAGATTACTTTGATATCCTCCCACTACGCAAACCGCATAGTTGATATCAGGTTCTTTTTTTCCCACAATGCATTTAAGCTTTCCACACAAAGTGTAGGAAACTGCTTTGTCTTCATCTATCCCCTTCATGTGTTTGAAACACATATCCTTTAGATAGATGAATATTCTGTCTCTGAAAGGCAATAACCTTTCTCAGAAGTATGCATGTTTAAAACAAACCATAATCGTATAAGGTATCTAGGAGAAGTACAATGTTCTTATCGTTAGAACGAACGATCTTAAGAACATCCTCTAACTTCTACTCAATCTTATATCTCGATTTATTTAGACAACCATTATTTTATGTCTGACAATATCTTTACATTGTTGCCAATGATAAAATATTATCTACATAAGATCTCCGAGAAACACCACCTTGTTTTCCATTATGTCTCTAATACACCTATCGTCTTTGCCATTTTGATGAATCCATAAAATGGACTATCTCATCAATTTGCAAGTTCCACGATTTACAGCTTTGTTACAATTCACGAATGAATTTACTAAGCTTGTAATCTAAATGATCTAGCCTCTTAACAATAAACCTTATTGTTCCAAGCAGGCACATTTAGATCCAGTACCACCCTCATGCAGAGCTAGGGATCGATTTCATCTCTACTAGATCCAGAGTCCGAACTCCTCTAGTCTTATGAATATCTCTAGTTATCCAACAACCTCCCACTGCAATGGCGTCCCGGTGTATAAAAATAATAACAGTAGGTGCAGTATGTGGTGTACTTCTACTCGGCTTGGCTGGTTCCCAGTATTTTGTCCTTTTTCTCATTTCAAGGTATTACGTCAGTTCAGGCTTTGTGGTTCATCTAATAGTCTTTCTCTATGAACCGGACGAGACGTCCCTCTGGTTTATAGTACTATAGAACACACAAAATTTTGTTCATCTAGGATATCCTACAACCATATTGAATATGCCGTTGTATCCAGGAATATCCATAGAACATAGGTGGTTCCGATCAACTTGTTCTTTCACTATTAGATCTCCATTTCTTATTTACAACGCACCATTTCTACACGTAAGTGTATGGTGCGGCCCTTTGGGATTGAATCCCAATCTTTGATTATGCTATGTGTTACTTAGATAAGTGATGGCCTCCGCGACCGAGTCGCAGGCTCCTAATGGATATACTTTGATGGTTCCCCATAATAGCTTTGTGTCCATTGACTAGTCAAAACACTTTGCTTTTATGGCACATTAAGTATTCTAATCCATCACCGAGTATTCTTTGAGAGAATTACTCGTACCTTTCTAATTTACACATATGTCTGCATATCTAATCATTTCTAACACTTGTCTGAATTCTATCCTTTACCCAGAAAGGTTTGCTTAGATGTATTATCCTCCAAATTCAATCCTTAGGTCGGAAGGTCCATTCCTTCAACTATAATTGATCAAATCAATTTCGACCATTTGAATCTTATTTGAAAATACTACTAAGTATAAGAATTCACAAGTATAATGATTTAACAAAGAAATATATCTAACAAGTAAAACAAGTTATAGAACGGTTCGTTGCATCGTGGTGGACTTAGGATCCATCATTCATATATTGCTATCTAATGTACCAGAATAGATAACGCCATTATTTCTTGTCAAAATCATCCAATGATTAAAGAAATAAAATATCCATTCATAAATAATAGAAATCCAGAACAAAACGTTCTTTCTAAAATAAAAGGTACATAATGCAATAATCTTGAAATGAACTCCTATTTAACTACTAAAGCAGATAAATGTCTTCCACCGCAACAGCTGCCTCCTCCACAGCTTTTGCCCGTGTAGACTCGAACTCTTCTTGTCTAAGTCGCCGGGTTTTCTGGAACCCCTGCATTCAAAATGCACATACCGTCAGTGGTTCCATATCTACACACCAGAATTTCTGGTAGATAATACCACTGACTATGTTTTTACGACTAAAGAAAAATTCGTACCTCTGAGAGGACATTCAGACTTCCAGTGTCCAGACTTGTTGCATCGGAAGCACTTGCCCTTTGGCTTTGCAGCCCCCACTCGTGGTATAGTCTTCTTGACACCACTAGGTTTCCAGGCTTGCTTCCTCCTCTTGCCCCTACCTCCACCAGGCTTAAAGCCTTTGGACTTGGTAGCTACAAGCGCTAGAGACTTGCCCTTCTTGTAGATCCCCTCTACCGCCTTCAGTTCAGTCAGGAGTTGCGCAGGAGAATAAGATAGTTTACCCATATTATAACTCATGCGAAACTGCTCAAAACTAGGGGTCAGAGACTGGAGTATGATGTCGACTTGCGTCTCAGCATCAATTTGAGCTCCTAGGATCTCAAGCTCATTCAACAGACCCATCATCTTAAGAACGTGCTCCCCTACGGGCGTTCCTTCAGACTGAGTAGTTGTCATGAGGACTCTCATGGCTTCTTGCCTTGCCGCACGATCTTGCTCCCCAAACATCTCCTTGAGTTTAAACATCATATCATAGGCGGTGTCCATCGACTCATGTTGGGTTTGGAGTACATTTGACATGGAAGCCAAAATATAACACCTAGCCATTTCATCAGCCTTTTTCCACTTCCGATATGTCAGTTTTTCCTCATCAGTTGAGGCAGCCGTGGGTACAGCAGGGCACACTTCATGGAGTACAAACTTGTACTCCTCCGAAGTCAGGACAATGTCTAAATTTCTCTTCCAATCAATATAGTTGGGGCCAGTGAGCTTATGCTCCTTGAGTATCATAGAAAGTGGGTTCATAGCTATTCTCTAAACCTATAAGCACATTTAAACAAACAATCAATTTAATATCCGATATTATCTCCCTTAAATAATATCATTAAATTACTAATCACATCTAAAATCCCATCAGGTAAGGCAAGCCACGTGGTGTGGACGTTTACCCACCCAAATGATTTAGCAATTAGGTTTTCTTAGGTCATACATCACTTATAGCGTAACCTCGTGGGGAGGAATACTATAATGCGTATCTAAGTGTAAACCATTACTCAGCACCAAAGTAAATCGTTTGGAATTGCTATATCACCGCAAGCCACGTGGTGTGGACGTTTACGATAACTTCACAACTCTTCACAATTCCTTACAACTGTCTACATCAATTAATCCAAAATCCGTTAGTATAGCAAGCCACGTGGTGTGGACGTTTACTATACCAAGAGATTTTTATAATTGACTCCCAATTACGAGATGCATTCGATTTTCGTAGATCAAGACGCGGAGAATCATAAGTGAAACTCGAAGTTTCTAACCAGTGATTCACCATGCGAACAACCCTATCTCTCATTAGATGAGGGAGCCGAGCAGACAATCGATCCATCTATCAAACAATGGTACGACTGCCTCTAATTTGTGTCATCCACATGACCAAGTGGCTTTGGCTCCATTCCACTCCCCGGGGTGAGAATGAGTCGACTTGAAGTCAGTTTCAGAAAGACAAATTAGGCATTGTTTGATAAACTTTAATCAATGTTTCTTGTAAAAGGAATTACAAGAATTCTCCTCCAATGACACATCTATATGAACTTCAAAAGTCCATAAGAGTCACCAAGAGAACAGTAATGGAGACCATGGGAATGTTTCCATCCCCTCTCCCACTTAGCTTTTTATAACAAAGGGATACGCTATCTAATGCATAATTAAACACATAAGCATGCATACAAGCAATAAAGCACATAGCAATTAGTCAAAATAAGCTAGAAAATTATTTTCCGACTATCATGGCTTTATTCCATCTCCGTATGCGTCTTCTAGTCTTCAGTCTTCGTTCTTGAATGCTCCATGTGACGAGAATATTAATCCTAATATTTAAATCTATTTATTTTTAATAAATCCAAAAGATACTTAATTCGAAAATTAAGTCAATCGAATAAATCAAAAATAAAATTAAATATTATTAATATTTTTATTTATTTATTTTCCCATCTAATTCTATTAAATCTCTAGAATAATCTATCCAAGTGAAACTTGGAATATTCTAGAAGACTTCTATAATAGAATAAGGAAATAAAATAAATTAGGACTCTTCTACTTTCCAAGATTAATTAATTTCCATTACTATGAAAATTCCCATAAAATAGGAATGATCAATTAGGAAATAAATCAATCCTAAATTAACTTTTATTCCTTTCCAATTCTATTAAATCTCTAGGATCCTATTCCAAGTAGAACTCGGAATACTATAGAAGACTTCCATAATAGAATAAGGAATAAAATTAATTCCAATTAATTCTTTTCCTAATCCATGAGAATTCCCAAAAAAGGAAAACTCAATTAGGAAAACCGAATCAATTAGGTAAGTAGAATCTAGGTAGGAGTAGCATGGGTTGGGGATCCCCACACCACCTCCACCGTCGACCACCACCATCGCCGGGCACCACCGCCGCCGCCCCCTAGCCACGCGCCACCACCACCGGTGGCCGGCGTGGCCGGAAACCCTAGCGGGCAGCCCCTTTGCGTGGGGTCGATCGATCCTCATGGGGATCGATCATGGGGATGATCGACCCCCCCGGTTTTTCGTCCTCTTCGTCTTCTTCGTCACACGAGTTCTCCGGCGGTCGTCTCGGCATCGATCCAACGTAAATAAATTACAAGAAATAAATTTACAATTCCGGTATCGATTCTATACATGAAATCGACCCTATACACTTTCCGGAAAACATAGAACAATAATAATAAATCTAAATTCGGTCAACCCCCGAATTTTTACTATTACAAGCATTCATCCACACAAAACGAATCTCGACATGTCCGAGAGTTTAATAACGAATAATCATGGCAAAATTAAATAGCAATTAATTAAACGAATAATTAACAATTAATTTAAACCATGATAGTCGGAATCCCTGCAAGGTAGAACACAATTGAACACATACATGAACACGAAACCAAACGCTCTGATACCAATTGCTGGAATTCGATATCCCGGGCCATTAAAATTTGCGGAAAATAATTACCCGACCGAAATCCTCGATTGCCGGAGACCGAACCGCGAACCCCACGTGACCCGAGGCTCGACCGAGCACCGCCACGGGCGAACCCGCGGCACCCAGCCGAGCCCCCACAAGGGCTCGCGATTGCTCCCGTATCAATCGCTAAGGATGCACGAGGCATCCCCGGGGCTGCTCGTAGCAGCCCCGCAGCGAGCTCACGGGCTCGCTGCTCGCGGGGCGTCCAGCCCCGTACGCCCGCTACGGGCGAACCCGTAGCACATACGAGGCGGCTACGGGTGACCCCGTAGCACACCCGCGATCGAGCTCACGGGCTCGATCGCCCCCGGCGTCCAGCCGGGGCTTCATGCGTGCCCGGCGATCGAACCCTAGGTTCGATCGCCACCCCCTCGGCTCCCAGCCGAGGGTTGCTCTCGATCCCGGCGGGGATCCCTAGACCGCCGGCGGTCCGGTGGTCCACAACCACCACCGCCCGGTCTATCCCCGTCCCCGGTCTCGTTGTTTCCCGGATCGCGCGTTCATGTATGTATCACAATTAAATTGAACATAAAATCACACAAGGAGTTTTATGATCATACCTTTGATTCGTTGTGCGGAGAAACGAAATCAAGTTGAAGACCTTTTGGATCTTCCCACGTATTCCTTGCACTTCGTTCGAACGTCGGGTGGGCGACGATCTATCGAACTCCTATGGATCTCCTTCAACTCTCTAGAATATCAAGTATGATAATCTTGTCTTATGATTTATGAAGGCCATGTAGTGCTTTTATAGGCTACGTAGGGGATCTAAAGGAGGTGGAATATTGGGCTTCCAATATTGAAGATTAAATTGAGCCCACTGCCCAAGTCCATTAATCCTTATCAATATTAATTAATTTATTTTCCACTATATAAATTAATTGCACTCCCAATATTAAACCATATTATATCAAATAATATTTCTCCGGTAGTATTATTTATTCCGTGTATTTAAGATTTAAATATCCATGAATAAAATTAATTTATTGCTAATTAATTTATTCATCTCTTTAATCCGAGACTAGTACCATTCAACCTTAATTATTGTGCGGAACGAATCCACTCATGAGGTTTACACAATAATTCCTTATGAACTCATCTCGGGGATATTATCAACCCTTCCGGGATACACTGTCCGGTCAATTATTCACGGCATGCCATATATGAAATATAGTGACCCAACTTAACCGGTAATTAACCCAATAATTAAATCGGTTAATTCCTTTGGTAAATCAAAGTCACTTATATTAAATATACACACCCGCAATAATATCGGGGATTAAGAATAAAATACACTGAGACTCGAATCGATTATCGCCGACAATCCTAATCGATGAATCTCAACGATCCGCTCAATACACCAAGTGTACAAGTGTGATAAAATAATTAAGATAAATTATTTTCTCTCTCACACAACGACTATACCGATGGATTGGTCCGGGTCCATCTAGGTCGTGAGCCACTGTTTGATTAAATACGAGTAACCGATAGTATGATCTTCTGTGTGCCCATGCAACACCATACTAACTACAACGTATAAAATCTAGGACTATGATTTGCATATATTTAATTAATAATAATTAAAAGCAAACAATTGTTTATTAATTTAATAGATTAAATGCTATGAACGGGAGTTTACCGTTACTTAAATCTAGACATTAAGTACACAACTCCAACATGGGTAACCAAATAGCGGCCTCAGAGGCAGCGGAAGTTTTGGTATAACTCCGGGATAATCTCTGGGACTTAGAGGTGATTCTTAATTTGCCAAAAGGCTATGGGTATAGCGGTGCGATGGCAAATGGTAAGAAATCACAAGTCCATAAGTGTAAGATAACACATAGTGCAAGTACCACCTGATACGAATCATCGTCAGGGAGACGACGCTGTAGTCACCAAGATAACTTCAGAGCGGCAACCTAGAGTGCTCATTCACATAGTACTTCTTGGAAGTACAACTTAAGCACGTGATGAGTATGGGAGTCGGGAGTTTGGAGGAAATGACTAGACCTTAGTACAAGTGGGAGATTGTTGGAGTTGTGTACTTAATGTCTAGATTTAAGTAACGGAAACTCACGATCCATTGCCACTAATCTATTTAATTGAATAAACAATTATTTGCGTTTAATTATTTATAATTAAATATATGCAAATTATAGTCCTGGATTTTATACGTTGTAGTTAGTATGGTGTTGCATGGGCGCACAGAAGATCATACTATCGGTTACTCGTATTTAATCGAACAGTTGCTCATGACCTAGATGGACACAGACCAATCCATCGGTATAGTCGTTGTGTGAGAGAGAAAATAATCTATCTTGATTATTTTATCACACTTGTACACTTGGTGTATTGAGCGGATCGTTGAGATTCATCGATTAGGATTGCCGGCGATAATCGATTCGAGTCTCAGTGTATTTTATTCTTAATCCCCGAAACTATTTCGGGTGTGTATATTCAATATAAGTGACTTTGATTTACCAAAGGAATTAACGATTTAATTATTGGGTTAATTACCGGTTAAGTTGGGTCACTATATTTTATATATGACATGCCGTGAATACTTGACGGGAAAGTGTGTCCCGTAAGGGTTGATAATATCCCCGAGATGAGTTCATAAGGAATTATTATGTAAACCCTGCAGGTGGATTTATTCCGCATAATAATTAAGGTTGAATGGTACTAGTCTCGGATATAAGAGATGAATAAATTAATTAGCAATAAATTAATTTTATTCATGGATATTTATATCTTATATACACGGAATAAATAATACTACCGGAGAAATATTATTTGATATAATATGGTATAATATTGGGAGTGCAATTAATTTTATATAGTGGAAAATAGGATTAATTAATATTGATAAGGATTAATGGACTTGAGCATTGGGCTCAATTTAATCTTCAATATTGGAAGCCCAATATTCCACCTCCTTAAGATCCCCTACGTAGCCTATAAAAGCACTACATGGTCTTCTCTATTCTCATAACTTGAAGATCACAATTCTAGAGAGAGAAAGTAGAGAGGGAGATCCATGGAGTTCGGTAGATCGTCGCCCACACGACGTCCGGGCTAGTGCAAGGAATATGTGGGAAGATCTCAAGGTCATCATAAGATCTCGTTTCTCAGCACAACGAATCGAAAGGTGAATTAAATAATTGCTATTTAATTCTTGTTTTATTGAATCAATTATCGGAAAAACAAGATCCAAGAGTCGAACCCGGATTAGACGAACGATCACGCGGTGGTGGCGAAGCCACCGGACCGCGGGATCGCCCGCTAGGGTTTGGCGGCGCGCGGAGGAGAGGAACCCTCGGCTGGGCCGAGGGCTCGCGATCGATCACGGTGATCGATCGCCGGGGGCGCGGGCTGGTGCCGCACCCCACCCGCCGTGAAGGCGGGGCTCCTCCAGGCGGCGGCGAGTCGCCGGACTCGCCGCGGGGGGCTGCTGGGCAGCCCCATCGATCGCGAAGATCGAACGCGATCCTCGATCGCGTGAACCCCGTCTCGCGGGGGTTCGGCTGGGGGCGGGCCGCGTGCCTTCGGGTGCGTGGTCTCCAAAGGCCGGACTCCGGCGTATGAGTCGGCGTTCATGTGATCTCCGACGAAGGGTTTGATCGGGTTATTGGTTTCCGCAAATTTAAATAACCCGGGATATCGAATTCCAACAGTACACACTTTTGCAATTACATAATTGAAAGGTTGCTCAGGAAGTATGGAGTACACCACAGGATCTCCACAGCTTATCACCCCAGGCCAATGGGCAAGCCGAACTATCCAATCGGATCATACCAACCATCTTAAGGAAGACGGTCAAGCCAGAAGGTAAAGATTGGAGCGACAAACTCGATGATGCACTTTGGGCCTACAGAACCGCCTACAAAACACCTTCAGGGATCTCTCCCTACCGCATGGTGTTTGGCAAGTCATGCCACTTGCCCGTGGAAATCGAACACAAGGCGCATTGGGCAGTGAACAAGGTAAATTTCGACTGGGATGCGGCCAGCGAAGGTCGTAAACTTGACCTGACTGAGCTGGAGGAGATAAGGATTGAAGCGTATGATAACGCGGTCAATTACAAGGAGCGGACAAAGAGAGCCCACGACAAAATCATCAAGAAAAAGAAGATCGAGCCTGGTCAACTGGTTCTGGTTTACCAAACCAAGTTTAAATTCAAGGCTAAAAAGCTATCGACCAAATGGGCAAGACCATTCATAGTCCATACTGTTTGCCCAAATGGTTCGGTTGAGCTATTTAAGCCAGGTGACGATCAGATCTTTAAAGTGAATGGGCAGAGAGTCAAGGCTTACTATGGGAATGAGGACCTCAAGGGGATGATACCCCCTGAGCCAGACGCTTGACCAAGTGAAGCAAAAATAATAAGTCAGGCCCATGACAATAAATAGAGGCAAATACCGAAGGCGAACTCGGTATGTATACTATGCTTTTCCCCTTATTTCATTTTGTTAATAATTTCACCAAGCCAAGGAGTAGCCTTGGGCAGGAAAGGGTTTTGGTCTGTCTTTGTTTTCAGGAAACATAAAATTTGAGCGAGCAAGTGCGGAGATTGAGCAATGGATAGAGGAGGGCAGTTGTGATGATTGCGGAATTATCGGGAATCCGCAAAAGAGTCCAATCAACTCTGAAATTGCAGAGTCCTAACAAATTCAAAATCCTAATCCATCTACACCACTACCCCTCTACTTCAAAAACCGCACAACTCCTCAACTTCCCCCATTACCACCACTACCCCATAACCCTAACCCCCGCAAATCATGGTATCAACCCGTCCCAAAAACACAAAACTCAACAAAATCCCTCACGGTACCAAAATCGATCTCACAAGCCCTCAATCACAACCCTCGAAGAAGATAGCCGGAGGAAAATTGTCGAAAGCCGCCGCCGCCGCCGCATCCGAGCCCGCGAAGGAAAAAACACCACCACCACCACCACTCACGGAGAAAGAAACCACCCCTTCGCCGGCCAAACAGAGCCCAACGCGCGAGGCGAGCCCAGCCCCCATCAACACTATACTGGTAGACCAACTGACGTCAGAAATTGATGCCCCGAAACTGTCCGACCTCGACACGACCCCAAAGCCATCAGAGGAGTCAAATCCGGCGAGCCACAGCGCCGAGCCGAGTGAGGACGTCGTGAAGAAAAGGAAGTTTACGGCGGAGGAGAAAGGTAAGTTCAAGAAGCCCCGTGAGAACACGCCGCCCGCCACCATGGAATCGTCATCCGACGAGAAGCCCGACGATATGTCCACTGCCGGCGGCGAGGAGGATGAAAAAGACGGTGAAGAGGAGACGGAGATTAAGGAAGAATCGGAGTCGATTCCGGCCAACACGCCTGAGAAAAAGACCCCGGCGTCGACCCGAGTCACCCGTGGCAAGGGCAAGCAGTCAGCACCTACCCCATCCAACATTCAGAAAAGGGCAATTGTAGTGCCCAAGACGGTATGTTTTGAAACCCTCAAGGATTTGAATATTGTTGATCAAGTTAAGGGCTATTTTGCAGCTATAGGGTGGGAGGACTTCTTGACCTGGCCAGGGCAAGTCTCTGAGAAGTTGGTCAAGGAGTTCTATGAAGATCTAGAGGTGAGAACGAGCAAGGATGGCGGGCCGTTGGGCATTTCATTCAAGTTGATGGGATCGTATAACGAGGCAAGCATCTTCGAGATCAACATGGCCATTGGAGCGGCCAGTTTCAAAGACAAGTTTTCGAAAGAGTACAAGGATAGGTTGACCACGCCACCAGAGCGCACGCAGAAGGAGAGGAACGAGATCTGGAGGGCCTTGAGCAAGGAAAAGATTTTCAAATCACAGGAGGCCAAAAACTTCCAGCTCAAGGACGACGCCTTGCGCATCTGTCACCGAATCCTGGCCTACAACTTTTATGGGAAGAAGGACAACAGCAATACAGTCTCCCTGACCGAACTTGATCTACTGTGGTGCATGACCAAGAAGATCAAGGTCAACTTTGGAGCTTTCCTGTGTGCACAACTGAAGAACATCTTGAGCAAGCCAGCACAGAGGTTGTCCCTTGCCCATTTTCCAGGAGTCTATGCCCAGAGGATGGAGTTGAAGCTTGATTTTGAGTTGATGGAGATGATGCCCTAGGAGAAGTTTGACCACGCATGTTTGAATAGGATGGCTGATATCAGAATTGATGGAGAGGAGTGGGTGTTCACAAACCCAGAGGAAGTGAAGGCCTTGGCACTGGCAGCCAAGGCGAAAGTGAAGACCGAGCCTGTGAGTCGACCGAGTGTGAGGGTCGAGTCGCAGAAGGAGGAGATCCTTGAGCAATTGGATGTCCTCGAAGAGAAGCAGGACCGCATTGGAGAGAAGCAGGAAGAGATGCACGCTGCCCTACTTGCCTACTTCGTCCACGTTGGTTTCAGGTACCCACCTGAACCCAAACCCTAAATGTACCCTCCCTTTGTTTTTAGTAGTTTAGGTTTTTTTTTTTTTTTTTTTATTTGGTCTTGAGTCTGCCCGACTCATGTCTGATGGGGTCGACCTCTTTATTTGCACACTTTGCCCAAGGCAAAGTGTGTATGTGGGAAGGTGCGCCAACATCGTTGGAGTCGGAGTCAGGGGGGATGCTTGCCCAACTTATTACTGTTTGCACACTTTGCCAGAGGCAAAGTGTGTGAGTGGGGGAAGGGCAAGAGCAACCCCATAGTTTGATCGAGTCGCATGCTTGATAAATACCTTGATCAATTTGAACAGTTTTCAAAATTAATAGTCTATGCATGAAAAATATTAGGGACGATGGAATTGCAACTAGGTAAGCCGAGAGGATTTGAGCCTACATCTGTGTGTTATATTTCTTTCATGAGAGTAGCTGTTTAAAAAGTTTGTAATGCTGAAGCTTGCCCAAGTTCTGACCATTGTGATTATTTGAAAATTGAGTTGAGTAGTAAATGATTTAGGCATTTTCTTTCTGTACTACAAATAAAAAGAAGACCCTTGTTAGCCCCTTGAGCCGAGCCAATATTTCTTGATCACCTGGGGGAAAACTCCCACTGCCCTGACCCAACGTTCATAAAAAGAGAAAGTCAGGGCAAAGTCTTCTCTAAAAAAAAAAAAAAAAAAAAAGAGAAAAAAATAGAAAAACAAAGAAAAAAGAAAAAAATATAGATCTATGAATAAAAGGGTGTGCTAAGGCCCGTAAGAGAGAGAAGAGACTAGGAGGAAATTTGCTAAGTAAAATGCATGTCCTACCTAAGATCAATCCGGGGCATTGCCCAAGCTAGCCTATACAGTCACCCTAGAAAGCCCTAATGATATTGCCCAACTCAATTGAAAATGTCACAGGATAGAACTTGGTCAAGCCCAAAGCAGAACTTCTTTTAAAACAGCATTGAGCGAAACACTACCCATCCACTACATAGAGAGAAACACTTAGTGAGAATCCCAAAATCCTGTTGCAAACTCTTGACCGTTTTTTATGCATTCCATTGACTATGATTTTGACTATCTGTTCACTTGATCAACTCTCTGTATTTTGATAAGCATGCTGTCCTTGAGTCTTCTATTTTCTTTCTTTCTCTACCCCCCTGTTTGTTTTCTGCTTGAGCAGGCAAGTCACCGTACACGCTTGAGGACAAGCGAAGTAAAGTGTGTGCATGTGATGGCCATATTTTTTGGCTCATTTTTAGGTTTTTAGAGTCAAGTAAATCGAGTCCTTAGTTTGTTTTTACTTTATTTGTGTCTGGGAGGGCACGTTTGGGTACTTGGGCAAGTTCTGCAGGTGGGCAGGTAAAGGAGTGAAAAGAGGAGCGCACTGTGTGAAAGAGGCAAGGAAATCACCTTCCATGGTCAAGAGCACTAGTTGAGCAAGCCAGACTGACGAAAAGGGTCCAGCGGAGTTGAGCAAGCAACCAGGACGTCAGCAGGTGGAGCAAGACTTGATGCCGACCAAGTACCGCACATGGTCCGCTACCTCAATCAGTCAGAGAAGGAAGTACATGGGCAAGCACTAACATTGACGGAGACGGAACGTTGGGCAGTCGGTGTACCAGGAGTCCTGGGATTTGCGGAGTCTTCAAGGCGGCCAGATTCAAACTCCAACCCAAGTAGGACTCTCGTCCGCACTTTGAGGTATTTTCCCCCACACGTCTCTCATCATCTGAAGCCCGTCTATTTAAGAAGAAGTGACTGATGAAGAAAAGGACGACGCATGAGCAGCGAAGAAGACGGATCGAAGACCTACCTGACCAGCGAAGACGACGGCAGCCGCGTGAACAACCAAACTCGCCGGCGTTTATTTCCTGTTAAGCCTTCGGGCCAAAAACAATTTCCCTTATGTTTTTATGCTTTTGATTTCGTATTTGGTTTATTTCCCTTTGAACAATTTCCCGTTTTAATGCATAGTTCAGTTCGCTTTACTTCTTCTATTTTATTTTCTGTTTTAATTATGTCAAGTAGCTAATCTGTTTGTATCTGGGCAAAGACAGAACCTGACCAACCCTAAGACATGATCATGCCGGGAGGCTTATTGATGACAGCAACTAGCTGAGTTTTGTTCCCGATTCAACAGGGTAGTAACTTAAGCATGTTAGGGACTTGGGCAATCCTACAGTGACCAGTGGGAACCCCGACTTGCCTAACACAGGAGTACGTGGATCAACGCGACCGGGAGACTGGGCGTCCGCGAAGTACAACATGTTGCTGGAGATGTGGTCGTATGACTTGGGTCTGTCCAGGCATGCTATTGGCCATTCCGGGTTTGCTTGGAGGATGAAGGCGACTTGATCAACTTAGACTCATGCGGTCACATAGTGTCGAATTGGTCAACGTCAGGAGACTTGTTGAGAGAGATCTAGCAGCACTTAAACATAAGAGCGAATAAGGGTTCGGGGTATTAATATGCGTGACATTATAGGGATGTTAATACTTGGGATCTATAACTGGAAGACAAAACTGTTAGCAAAATGATATACGTACCGATGATCGGCAGCACATAGGTCAAGGGGGAAGTCAGGGGAGTCAATGCCTGGATACTTTAGTCTTTATTTGTTTCTTCTTATTTGATTAGTCGAGTCTGTTAATTGCTCAGTCTGTTAATTAGGTTGCATGCTAGTTTTATTTCTGTTTAAGTTATTTGTTATTTTCAGTCAAGTAAACACGGTGACCACGGTTCGGCAGTGCCCAACTGCTCTCCAAAACAAAACCTCTTCAAACGTGACAACCCAATTGAGCATTCAAAGCCGGGAAAACTATAAGCTAAATCGCCTCCTCGTGGGATCGACCCTATACTTGCTACTAGTACTTGTGCTAGTGAATAGTTTAGGAACTATAAATATTATTTTGCGCTACTCCACGACGGTAGCGTCAGGCGGATTACAGATCTAATTGAATTTGTTTGTGTTTCTTTTGCAGGTGTACGAGGCTCGTCGTAGAATCGCGGAGAGACAACAACTCGTGCACATGTTTGTGTTGGACACAAGGATTAAACAACATAATTGCTCTTATTTGCTTCTTTGTCGTGGTGTTGATTGCTTGTCACAGATGTAAGTCCAGCCACAGATAGTGTTTGGGTGAATGCAATCGTGTTTTTTACGTACCGAATGACTTTAGTTTTGAGTCATGCATGCCTTGGAACAGTTGTAATTTGGAGGACTACGATCCTTTGAATCATTTGTAATAGTTAGATTTCTTTTACATATGTATTGTACAACTTGTAAATAGTGGATTTCATCCACGGATCGACCTTGGATCTCGACACACCGACGGATACGGAGAGTAATGAAGAGAAACATACCATTTTTCAGCCACTGGAGCAGGTAGCGGTCGCTACCCTGAACGCTAGGTGGTTCACTGCTTGATCGCTATCGGGGCCGAAAATGGCCTGGACCAAGGAGTTTTGCTTATTTTTCGTTCGTTTTTTTATGTGTGTTGTGAGGTTCAGGGTGTTGGAATTCGATATCCCGGGCTATTTAAATTTGCGGAAACCAATAACCCGATCAAAACCATCCGCCGGAGATCACATGAACACCGACTCATCCGCCGGAGTCCGACCATCGGAGACCATGCGCCCGAAGACGCACAGCCCGCCCCCGGCCGAACCCCCGCGAGCCGGGGTGTTCACGCGATCGCCGATCGCACGCCGGCGATCGGTTGGGGTGGGGCTGCTCCCAGCAGCCCCCGCAGCGAGTCCGGCGACTCGCCGCTGCCTTGGAGGCCCCCGCCTTCACGGCGGGGTTGGGCACGGCACCAGCCCGTGCCCAGCGATCGACCCTTCGTGGTCGATCGCACACCCTCGGTCGAACCGAGGGTTCGGCCCCCGTCGCCCCGCCGAAACCCTAGCCCGGGCGATCGCCCGTGGTCCGGTGGCTTCGCCACCACCACGCGATCGTCCCCCGTTCATGGTTTCGTGCTTCGGATCTTTGTTCTACGGTATTCTCGATAAATCCAAAATCGAATAAATCAAGGGCGTTTAGATTTTTACCTTTCGATTCGTTGTTCGGAGAAACGAATTCAAGACGACCTTTGAATCTTCCCACGTATTCCTTGCACTCCGTTCGAACGTCGGGTGGGCGACGATCTATCGAACTCCTATGGATATCCTTCAACTCTCTAGACTAATCAAGTATGATTATCTTGTCTTGTCTATTATGAAGGCCATGTAGTGCTTTTATAGGCTACGTAGGGGATCTAAAGGAGGTGGAATATTGGGCTTCCAATATTGAAGATTAAATTGAGCCCACTGCCCAAGTCCATTAATCCTTATCAATATTAATTTTATTTATTTTCCACTATATAAATAAAATTGCACTCCCAATATTTACCCATATTATATCGAATAATATTTCTCCGGTAGTATTATTTATTCCGTGTATTTAAGATATAAATATCCATGAATAAAATTTATTTATTGCTTAATAAATTTATTCATCTCTTTTATCCGAGACTAGTACCACTCAACCTTATTTATTATGCGGAATTAAATCCACTCGCGAGGTTTACATAATAAATCCTTATGAGCTCATCTCGGGGATATTATCAACCCTTCCGGGATACACTGTCCCGTCAAGAATTCACGGCATGCCATATATAAAATATAGTGACCCAACTTAACCGGTAATTGACCCAATAATTAAACCGGTCAATTCCTTTGGAAAATCAAAGTCACTTATACTAAATATACACACCCGCAATTGTATCGGGGATTAAGAATAAAATACACTGAGTCTCAAATCAATTATCGCCGAGCAATCCTAATTGATGAGTCTCAATCGATCCGCTCAATACACCAAGTGTACAAGTGTGATAAAATAATTAAGATAAATTATTTTCTCTCTCACACAACGACTATACCGATGGATTGGTCCGTGTCCATCTAGGTCGTGAGCATCTGTTCGATTAAATACGAGTAACCGATAGTATGATCTTCTGTGTGCCCATGCAACACCATACTAACTACAACGTATAAAATCCAGGACTATAATTTGCATAAATTTAATTAACAATAATTAAAAGCAAATGAATGTTCGTTATTAATAGGTAAATGAAAGTGTACAAGGAGTTCAGAATACTCAAATCTAGACATTAAGTATACTACTCCAGCAATCTCCCACTTATACTAAGGTCTAGTCTTATCTTCCAAACTCCCGACTCCCATACTCATCACGTGCTTAAACTGTACTTCCAAGAAGTACCAAGTGAATGAGCAATCTAGGTTGCCGCTCTGAAGCTATCTTGGTGACTACTGCATCGTCCCTCTGACGATGACTCGTATCAGGTGGTACTTGCCCTATGTGTTATCTTACACTCATGGACTCGTGATCTCTTAAAGTTTGCCACTGCACCGCTATTTACATAGCCTTTGGTAAACTAAGAATCACATCTAAGTCCCAGAGGTAATATCGGAGCCATACCAAATCTTCCGCTGCCTCTGAGGCCGCTATTTGGTTACCCATGGGAGAGTCCGAAAAGCATCGTGCTTATCACTCTTCCATGTTAAAAACTCCTCCTCCTTTAATAGTGAAACACATAGCCTAATCACGACTTACACCGGTCCTTATCAGCTTGGAAATCCGAATCTGTGTAACCCAAAGGAATCAGATTGTCTGATCCGTAACTCAGAACATAATCCCTAGTATTTCGCAAATACTTGAAAATGCTCTTTACGGCAGTCCAATGAGCCTTTCCAGGGTTACTCTGATATCTCGCTACTACGCCAACTGCATAGCAGATATCAGGCCTCGTACATAACATTGCATACATTAAGCTTCCCACAGCCGAAGCGTAGGGAACTGCTTTCATTTCATCTTTCTCTTTTTGTGTCCGAGGACACATCTCCTTAGAAAGATAAGTTCCTTTACTGAAGGGTAGTTCACCCTTCTTGGAATCTTGCATGTTAAAACGAGCCAGAATCGTGTTTATGTAAGATTGCTGGGATAGGTACAATGTTCTATTCCGGCGATCCCTTATAACCTTGATCCCTAGAACATGCCCGACTTCTCCCAAATCTTTCATATCGAATTGTCTAGACAACCATCCCTTTATGTCTGATAACATTTTCACACTGTTGCCAATGAGAAGAATGTCGTCTACATAAAGCACGAGAAAAACCACCTTCTTCCCATCACGTTTCCAATACACACACGATTCGTCCATGCTTTGACTAAATCCAAAAGATTGGACTACTTCGTCAAACCGCAGGTTCCACGATCTCGAGGCTTGCTTCAATCCATAAATGGATCGATTAAGCTTGCAAACTAGATGATCTCGCCCCTTAGCAATGAATCCTTCTGGTTGTTTCATATAAATCGTCTCGTCAAGACTTCCATTTAGGAAAGCTGTCTTGACATCCATTTGCCACACCTCATAATCCATATGAGCTGCTATGGATAAGAGAATCCGGATATACTTTATCTTGGCTACCGGCGAGAAGGTCTCCTCATAATCGATTCCCTCTTTCTGAGTATATCCTTTCGCAACAAGCCGAGCTTTAAAGGTTTCAACCTTTCCGTCAGATCCTCTCTTTCTCTTGTAGACCCATTTACACCCAATTGGCTTTACGCCGCTTGGTGGTTCTACAAGATCCCAGACCTTATTAGAATCCATAGATTCAATTTCGGATTTCATCGCTTTCTTCCAAGAAGGCGCATCTATATCTTGTACCGCCTTATCATAGGTCCAGGGATCGATTTCATGAACTCCAGGTCCAGAGTCCGAAGACTCACCCAGTCCAATCCATCGGTCTGGTTGTTTAACAACCCTCCCACTACGACGGCGTTCCGGTGTATTAACAGTGACAGTAGGTGCAGGTTCTAGTGGTGTATCTATACTCGGTTCGGCTGTATCTAAGTCTTCCTTGTTACCTCTCAACTCATCAAGTATTATGTCACTTTTGGGCTTGTGGTCCATGACATAGTCTTCCTCTAAGAACCGAGCGTTAGTACTTATAACGATCTTCTGGTCCGTAGGACTATAGAACATGCCACCTTTAGTTCCTTTCGGGTATCCTATAAACAGCCGTAATTCTGATCTAGGTTCTAACTTATCGGCACCTTGTCGCAACACATGTGCTGGACAACCCCAGATCCGAATGTGTCTCAAGTTAGGCTTGCGCCCACTCCACAATTCCATGGGTGTGGTTGGTACTGTTTTGGTTGGAACCCTATTCAAGATATACGCCGCTGTTTCCAAGGCATGTCCCCAGAACATAATAGGTAAGTCCGAGTAACTCATCATCGATCGCACCATTTCCATAAGAGTCCTATTCCTTCTTTCTGACACACCATTCTGCTGGGGAGTGTATGGTGAAGTCAGTTGAGATTCAATCCCATTCTCTGCCAAGTATGCCTTGAATTCTCCAGACAGGTACTCGCCTCCGCGATCAGATCGCAGGCATTTTATGGATTTACCACGAAGGTTCTCCACAAGAGCCTTGAATTCTTTGAACTTGCCAAAGGATTCGCTCTTGCGGCTCATCAGGTATACATATCCATATCTTGAGTAATCATCAGTGAAAGTGATGAAGTACTCGTACCCTCCCCTTGCCTGAGTAGACATAGGTCCGCATACATCAGAGTGAATCAAATCCAACACTTGTTCAGCTCTTCGTCCTTTACCAGAAAAAGGACGCTTAGTCATTTTTCCCTCTAAACAGGATTCGCAGGTTTGAAGGTCCTCTCCTTCAACATCGCTGATTAGACCATCAGCTTTCAACCTTTGAAGCCTATTTGAGTTTATATGACCTAGCCTTAGATGCCACAAGTATAATTGATTCATCCTAGAAGGTTCCTTTCTCTTATTGGTGTTCGTAGATGTGTTATTACTCTCGGTTAGTTGCATCGTGTTAGACTCAGGATTTAGCACATACAAATCGTCCACCAATGTACCAGAACAGATAATCTCACTGTTTCTTCTTATGATCACCGAGTGGTCAAAAGAAACAGAATATCCATTCATAATAAGTTTAGAAACCGAAATTAAATTCTTTCTAAAGTTGGGTACATAAAGACAATTATGTAAAACTAAAATCCTATCACCACTAAAGCGTAAGTGAACGTCTCCCACTGCAACAGCCGCCACCCTCGCAGCATTGCCCATGTAGACCACGATCTCTCCCTCTCTAAGTCTCCGGGTTTCCTGGAATCCCTGCATTGAATTGCAGACATGATCAGTGGCCCCCGTATCTACACACCAGGTGCTGGTAGATAACACCACTGATAATGTTTCGGTGACTAAGGAAAATTTCGTACCTTTGATGAGAGGACAATCAGACTTCCAGTGCCCAGACTGCTTGCATCGATAGCACTTGCCTCGCGGCTTGCTCTTCCCATTCCGTGGTTTGGAACCACTGGGCTTCTTTGCTTGCACTTCCATCTTAGCCACAAGAGCTTGTGATTTTCTGACCATACTTATCAGTTCAGCTCTTTTGAAATCGTTTTTAAGCGACTCCTCAAGAGGACTGAACTTATAGAGTATGTCAATCACTTCTTGTCCGGCTTCCACGCTATGTCTCAACATCATTCTGAGGTCATTCCAAATGTCCTCATGAGTTGGGTCATCAGTGGATTCAGAAGGCTCAACAGTCTGGACAGTGTCCAGATTTCTTTTCCAATCAGTACTATATGGAACCAGTGAGTTTTCATCTTTAAGTATATCACAAAGTGGGGTCACAGTCATTCCTAACCTATAAGCACATAAAACAAACAAACAATTTAATATCCGATATTATCTTCCTTAAATAATATCATTAAATCACTAATCACATCTAAAATCCCATCAGGTAAGGCAAGCCACGTGGTGTGGACGTTTACCCACCCAAACGATTTAGCAATTAGATTTTCTTTGGTCATACATCGCTTATAGCGGAACCTCGTGGGGAGGAATACTATAAGGCGTATCTAAGTGTAAACCATTACTCAGTACCAAAGTAAATTGCTTGGAATCGCTACATTACCGCAAGCCACGTGGTGTGGACGTTTACGATAACTTCACAACTCTTTACAATTTCTTACAACTGTCTACATCAATTAATCCAAAATCCGTCGGCATAGCAAGCCACGTGGTGTGGACGTTTACTACACCAAGAGATTTTTATAATTGACTCCCAATTACTTGATCCATTCAATCTTGTAAATCAAGACGCGGAGAATCATAAGTGAAACTCGAAGTTTCTAACCAGTGATTCACCATGCGAACAACCCTATCTCTCATAAATGAGGGAGCCGAGCAGACAATCGATCCATCTATCAAAGAATGGTACGACTGCCTCTAATTTGTGTCCTCGACATGACCAAGTGGCTCTGGCTCCATTCCACTCCCCGGGGTGAGAATGAGTCGACTTGAAATCAGCTTTGGAAAGACAAATTAGGCATTGTTTGATAGACTTAATCAATGTTTCTCGCAAGAGGAATTACAAGAACTCACCTCCAATAACTTATCTATATAAACTTCAAAAGTTTATAAAAGTCACCAAGAGAGCAGCAATGGAGACCATGGGTATGTTTCCATACCCTCTCCCACTTAGCTTTTTACAATAAAGGGATACGCTATCTATTGCATAAAAGTAAACACATATAGCATGCATACATGTAATAAAGCACATAGTACTATCACATAGTCAAAATAATTACTAGAATATTATTTTCCGACTATTATGGCTTTACTCCATCTCCGTACGCATCTTCTAGTCTTTAGTCTTCGTTCTTGAATGCTCCATGTGACGAGAATATTAATTTCCAATATTTAAATCTATTTATTTTTAATAAATCCAAAAGATACTTAATTAATAATAATTAAGTCAATCGAATAAATTAAAAATAAAATTAAATATTATTAATATTTTTATTTATTTTATCTTCCCTTTCTACTTCATTAAATCTCTAGAATAATCTATCCAAGACCCACTTGGAATATTCTAGATGATTTCCATAATAAAATAAGGAAATAAAATAATTTAGGACTCTTCTACTTTCCAAATTAATTAGATTCCTAATCCATGAATATTTCCATAAAATAGAAATAATCAATTTAGGACTCCTAATCAACTCCAAATTGATTCTTTTCCTAATCCATGAGAGTTCCCAAAAATAGGAACACTCAAATAGGAAAAACCCGAATCAATTAGGAAAGTGAATTTACCGGGAGAGCACGAAGATCACGAGGACCCCCGCGCCCCCACCGGACCGCCATCGCCGGCCGAGGACCGCCGCCGCCGCCACCTAGCCGGCGCACCACCACCACCGGTGGTTTCGCCGCCGGGAGGCGCGAATTCGGCGCCTCTCCTTCGATGGTTCGATCCTCCATGGATCGACCATGGTGGTCGATCCGAGCCCTAGCCCTCACGTCGTCTCCTTCGTCACGCGTCTTCTCCGGCGGTCGTTTCGGCATCGATCCAACGCAAAATAAATTTACAAAATCTAAATTACAATTCCGGTATCGATTCTATACATGAAATCGACCCTATACAATTTCCGGAAAAAGGTAGAACGTAATAATAAATCCTAAATTCGGTCAACCCCCGAATTTTTACTATTACAAGCATTCACCACCAAAAACGAATCTCGACATGTCCGAGAGTTTAATCAAACCAACAATCACATGACAAAATAATTAAACAAAAAAAAATTATCAAGCCATAATAGTGGGAACCCTGCAAGGTAGAACATTTTTTATCGAAAATACCGCGAACGTAAACCACGCTCTGTTACCAATTGTTGGAATTCGATATCCCGGGCTATTTAAATTTGCGGAAACCAATAACCCGATCAAAACCATCCGCCGGAGATCACATGAACACCGACTCATCTGCCGGAGTCCGAAGATCGGAGACCATGCGCCCGAAGACGCACAGCCCGCCCCCGGCCGAACCCCCGCGAGCCGGGGTGTTCACGCGATCGCCGATCGCACGCCGGCGATCGGTTGGGGTGGGGCTGCTCCCAGCAGCCCCCGCGGCGAGTCCGGCGACTCGCCGCTGCCTTGGAGGCCCCCGCCTTCACGGCGGGGTTGGGCACGGCACCAGCCCGTGCCCAGCGATCGACCCTTCGTGGTCGATCGCACACCCTCGGTCGAACCGAGGGTTCGGCCCCCGTCGCCCCGCCGAAACCCTAGCCCGGGCGATCGCCCGTGGTCCGGTGGCTTCGCCACCACCACGCGATCGTCCCCCGTTCATGGTTTCGTGCTTCGGATCTTTGTTCTACGGTATTCTCGATAAATCCAAAATCGAATAAATCAAGGGCGTTTAGATTTTTACCTTTCGATTCGTTGTTCGGAGAAACGAATTCAAGACGACCTTTGAATCTTCCCACGTATTCCTTGCACTCCGTTCGAACGTCGGGTGGGCGACGATCTATCGAACTCCTATGGATCTCCTTCAACTCTATAGACTAATCAAGTATGATTATCTTGTCTTGTCTATTATGAAGGCCATGTAGTGCTTTTATAGGCTACGTAGGGGATCTAAAGGAGGTGGAATATTGGGCTTCCAATATTGAAGATTAAATTGAGCCCACTGCCCAAGTCCATTAATCCTTATCAATATTAATTTTATTTATTTTCCACTATATAAATAAAATTGCACTCCCAATATTTACCCATATTATATCGAATAATATTTCTCCGGTAGTATTATTTATTCCGTGTATTTAAGATATAAATATCCATGAATAAAATTTATTTATTGCTTAATAAATTTATTCATCTCTTTTATCCGAGACTAGTACCACTCAACCTTATTTATTATGCGGAATTAAATCCACTCGCGAGGTTTACATAATAAATCCTTATGAGTTCATCTCGGGGATATTATCAACCCTTCCGGGATACACTGTCCCGTCAAGAATTCACGGCATGCCATATATAAAATATAGTGACCCAACTTAACCGGTAATTGACCCAATAATTAAACCGGTCAATTCCTTTGGAAAATCAAAGTCACTTATACTAAATATACACACCCGCAATTGTATCGGGGATTAAGAATAAAATACACTGAGTCTCAAATCAATTATCGCCGAGCAATCCTAATTGATGAGTCTCAATCGATCCGCTCAATACACCAAGTGTACAAGTGTGATAAAATAATTAAGATAAATTATTTTCTCTCTCACACAACGACTATACCGATGGATTGGTCCGTGTCCATCTAGGTCGTGAGCATCTGTTCGATTAAATACGAGTAACCGATAGTATGATCTTCTGTGTGCCCATGCAACACCATACTAACTACAACGTATAAAATCCAGGACTATAATTTGCATAAATTTAATTAACAATAATTAAAAGCAAATGAATGTTCGTTATTAATAGGTAAATGAAAGTGTACAAGGAGTTCAGAATACTCAAATCTAGACATTAAGTATACTACTCCAGCACAGGGGCCATTCGAGTGCGTTGTTTACGGGCAGAAAATCCTATTAAGAATTCTCCCGCGAACGTATTGATGTTTCGGGGATTGAGAGAACAAATAAAGAAATATATTGAAAAGGCTTAGTATTAAAAGCTTGATAAATTTCTGGGGAATTGTGCACCTGCCTTACAAATGGAAAGTTTCCTCTATTTATAGTACATGGTTTAGGGCTTCTAAGCATGGGCTTGGGCCTAAAACACATGGGCCTTTGCCGAAAAGTCTTATCTAACCTCGATCCTCTCTCCGGATGATTTCTTCGTCCGCGACGCCTCTCTTCTTCGCGATATCATCCTCGTACTCGGGAGCCTCGGGTTTGAACGACGAATCTTCGGTCTTGTTCTCATTACTCCCTTTTAATTGACTGGTTGTTCGGGACTGATAAAGGTGGTTGTCCAATTCCACGGGGAGATGGTCGCGGGCTATGCAGGCAGACGTTGCCTGGTTGCGGACAGTTTCTCTTGTGGGTTCCTCGAACACAGTTGGGCGGGTGAGAGCAGCGTGGGACAAAGACCGGACTGTTCGAATTGGGGACTCGGAGAACACACGGTTGAGCATAGAAAAAGGTTTTGGACCGACTATATTTGGGCCTGGCAGGCCCACTTAGGACGAAATGGGGTCAACAAATGCCCCCCGGGGATGGTATCTCGGCAAGTTATAGGGATGCCATGTCCGGAGAAGATGAACGGGCGGCCCAATATCTGACTGGTAAACCCCTTGGGAAAACGGCACTTCGAATTCCGTGTAAACGTCTTTTCAATTGTCAGAATTAATTTCAAATTTCAAAACCTTGGTTTTGCCGCCACTGAGCTCTTATATAAAGGGGTTAGGGATCCCCATTCAACACTTTTGGCCAACTCTTGACCCTACTGCGATCAGTTGTGTTCGTCTCACGCGCCTTCTCGGGATTTCAGCTCGGGTACGCGTTCCTTCCCCTATAAAGGTTCTTTTCTTTTCCTTTTAAAAATTTCCTAGGTCGTTTTCCTGGTGTGAGGGGTCTCATCATTTGTGTTCGGCTAAAGTGCCTCCATATCCATACCTCAATCGAAAACGAGCTTCTCTGGCCGATGTCCGACGAATACCCTAACTCCGAAAACGACTCAGATTACGTTCGAAGTGTCATTCTTCCCGTTTTTGCTGATATCCCTCAAACTCTTTCTCCGCTTTCTAACGATCTTCTAATGTTGCCCACCCAATTCTCTCCTCCTCACGACATTCTGGACCCGTTTCCATTATCTGAGGAAGAAAACCGGACTGGTTTTCCGAAATTGTTCATCCTGATTACGAACTCTTCGCCTCCTTAATCGCTGATCGTCGAGGTTCTCCGACCCATTTCTCATTTGAGGACTATAAAGCCGCGCATCCTTATACGTCCGCGGAACGGACGGATTTGCCGACCTCGGAGCCTCCCGCGAGCCCTTTTAGTGCGGGTCGTCGAGTCAGCAGCATGACCGACGAGGTGCTCCAAGCAAAACGCGATGAATGGGAAATTCCGTCAGATGTACATCTGCACTGTCCGAACAAGTATGATAGGGCGGATTGCCCCCCAGAGGGAATGGTAGCGATCAACTCCGGGATGATGGAGAGCGGACTGCGTTTCCCAATCCATGATAATTTGGCCCGGGCAGTTCTGGAATGGGGGGTCGCTCCAATGCAACTAACTCCTAATTCATGGTTGTCCTTGATCTCTTTATCCGTTCTCTTTGGTCATTATGGCCTTTACAGGGGGTTACTTCCCGTGGAATTCACCTCTCTCCTAGCTCGTCACTCTGTGAGGTCGAGTGGTGATCATTATCTAAAATCTCACATAAAAATTATAATTGATCTCCCGGACAAACGGGAACAGTGGTGGAACGAGTGGTTCTTCGTTAGCGGAGCCTGGAATTCTATCAACTATCGTCTGAGCGCGGAGTATCAAATTCCCCGCACTCGTTAGTTTCTTGTCGACTTTCACTCCTTTTCCTTATGATTTCCGAGCTCCATTCTTTATGTTCGATTTGCTCACGTTTCTTTTTCTTAGGTCCTGAACCTCCGCCTTTGAAAGACTTGAGTTGGGATTTTTTGGTAGTATTTGAAAGAATTTTGGGTATGCCAGATGAGTGGCTTATGTTCGGTCAGTGGCTTAGTGCTGATCGCAGAGTCTCCTCCCGATTTATTAGTATACCCCAAGATGCCGAGGATGAATATCCCCGTGAGTCCGATGCCCCCTAATTAGGAGCCCGCATATTGATGTCTTGATTCTTAGATGATAGCGAGACTACTCTAATTTTTCTTTATTGTCCGCAGTTCGCCAATACCCCCGTTTCAGAAATCCTCCAGAAGGGGCTAGCCAAGACCGCATGGATGAGAGGTTGTCCGCTCTCATGAGCAGGAAGAAAGAGGAGCGTGCGGCCAAGAAATTGGAGGAGCAGCAAGCGGCTGCCCATAAGAGGGAGGTGTCTAAAAGCTCGAAACGCTCGTCGGACAGCGATATTGATCATTCGGTCAAACGACCTTGCGTCGAGGGTGATTCTTCCCAGCCCACTCTCGATGTTGTCGACTTAGTGCCATCCAAGGACGAAACGCCCCGGCACGTGCTTCTTGGCTCGGGCCCGAACAAGGGTAAAAAGAATGCCAAACCGCCCAAGAAGAACATTCCCGAACCTCAAGGTTCAAATTCTTCTCCGGCCTACACTCCTGAGAGCGGTTCCGACCGGCCTAACCAGTAAGGGTCCTTACTTTGTGGGAATAGTTTTACTTTGACTTGAGTTTCCTCTCCCTTATTGTTGTCATGTGATATCTTTCATCTCCCGAGCAGGTCTGAGGTTGGGGATCCTGACTTGTCTATCTTTTTGAAATTCTTCGACCCGGCGCCACTTCCTCCCGACCTGGATGGGCTGCCCATCCATATAAAGAAAATGATCGAGGAGATCCCTCGCGACTGGGCTGAACGCGCCGACTACGCTCGTTGTCATCCGAAAGAGATGGCCTTTATGACGATGATCGCGGCATCTCGTTTTCCGGCCATGGTCTGTTCGCTGCTGCACTCTATGGGTGATAAGGCCAACGTTCGGGACGCGGTTCCTTCATCTCTTTTGGAAGAGAACAAAAAGATGCAAATAGTGATCGCTCAAGCCAAAATCCTTTATGCCCAGGAGGTTGATAAGTCGAGGAAGATGGAGGCGGCGACCAAAAGTGCTGACCTCGAGGTCGCGAGGTTGCGAGCAGAGGTGGATGGGTTGAAGACTGAAAGAGAGGCGGCCGTCAAAAAGGAGAAAGAACTGGAAGAGAATCTACAAGAGGTACTACGAGAATTGGATTCTGTTCGGGCAGAGTTATCCGAGGAAAAAACTCAAAAATCTCTTGCCCATAAATCCCTGAAAGAGAAAGATGTCCTGGTCGGGGATATGGAGGCCAAGATTGAGGCGTTCGTTGCGGACGAGAAGGATAGGAAGACCAATCCGTTGGCGAATCTAAAAATGTATGGTGATTGGACCTATTGCTGTGCACTTTTCGACTGTATCCGGGGCCAACTGAAGGAAAGCCAAAATGTAGATTCTCTGGTCGCCAAATTGAGAGCCTTCGTCCAAAAACGGCCGGTTCATCCTGACCTTCCCGTCGAAGCGGAAGATTTGAGCGAGGACTTTGGCTTGGACCTTTCATGGTGGCCGGACCGCGACCAGTTATGTCGTCCTGTGGCTCAAAACGAGAGTTTGCCGATCAATGCGCCCCTTGATGACCCCAAGATCGTAGAAAGTGGGGCCGGGGTAACTGCGGATACCCCTGAAGCTGACCTCTTGCCGAAAAACCCTTGATGCTGAAAATTTCTTTTACTTTCTTTATTGGTTTCGCGTTTGTATTTTTCAGACAAATTTCGGTCATTTCGGATTCGTTTTCTGGTTCTAAGTTGTATTCCCGAACATACCCTGTATTTCCGAACACTTCTTGCTTTTTTTGAAATTATCTTTGATCGCGTTGTATTTGGAGTGTTCGTTTATTTCGCGATTTTGGCGATGGGAGAAAAACATCGCCAAAAATGCCCCAATCCGGACAGTTATTTTTGCATTCTTCGGTTTTACCACATTTCTTGAACTCCGGGTGTATTAGCATCCTTCTTGCCCCCGTTTTATTTGGCGGTCATATCGAAATTGCCACGCGGCGAAACTTTGTGGTTTGCCGTCATTGCTTGGATTGTGCATGCGTTATGATTACATGAACCTGAAAAGTCTTTTTGCACGAATCGAGGCATTAAATGCACCTGTTGGATGCTAATCGCGTCGATTCAATTTCTCGAAATGTCTTTTCGAAAGTGTCTCGTCAGTTGGGCTTCCCTAGGGCCGTGGCTATTATAAATAGCCCTCTCGTCCCGTCCTCCTTTTCACTTCAATTGTCGTCTAAAACTTATTTCGCGTTTCCAGAAAATTAAAGAAAGGTGTACTTGATGGCTCGCGTTGTATCCAAATCCGATGGCTCGTCGAGGGTTGATCAACTCTTCCACGGGAAATGGCACCGCAAACGCTTTCCACTCCCGACTGCCTTCACCAATCCTATTGACGAACATCTTAACCACTTCATCCTGGCTACTGATGTGAAAAAACACATATGGGTGGTCGAACTATCCCGTCGTCACGGTTTTGTCTCGCTGGTCGGCTCGGGCTGGGAGCTCTTCGTGAAGGATGCCGCGCTTCGCCACGGATGGCATGTTCGGCTGCTCTTCCACTGTTGGAGTTGTGTACTTAATGTCTAGATTTAAGTATCGGTAAACTCCCGGTCATAGCATTTAATCTATTTAATTAATAAACAATTATTTGCATTTAATTATTATTAATTAATTATGCGAAATATAGTCCTGGATTTTATACGTTGTAGTTAGTATGGTGTGCATGGGCGCACAGAAGATCATACTATCGGTTACTCGTATTTAATCGAACAGTTTCTCACGACCTAGATGGACATGGACCAATCCATCGGTATAGTCGTTGTTTGAGAGAGAAAATAATTTATCTTAATTATTTTATCACACTTGTACACTTGGTGTATTGGGCGGATCACTTGAGATTTATTGATTAGGATTGCCTTGAGATAATCGATTTAAATCTCAGAGTATTTTATTCTTAATCCCCGATACTATTGCGGGTGTATATATTTAATATTAGAGACTTTGATTTTCCAAAGGAATTAACCGATTTAATTATTGGGTTAATTACCGGTTAAGTTGGGTCGCTATATTCTATATATGACATGCCGTGAATACTTGACGGGAAAGTGTATCCCGGAAAGGTTGATAATATCCCCGAGATGAGTTCATAAGGAATTATTGTGTAAACCTCATGAGTGGATTCGTTCCGCACAATAATTAAGGATGAATGGTACTAGTCTCGGATTCAAGAGATGAATAAATTAATTAGCAATAAATTAATTTTATTCATGGATATTTAGATCTTAAATACACGGAATAAATAATACTACCGGAGAAATATTATTTGATATAATATGGTTTAATATTGGGAGTGCAATTAATTTATATAGTGGAAAATAAATTAATTAATATTAATGGGAGATTAATAGATTTGGGCATGGGCTCAATTTAATCATTAATATTGGAAGCCCAATATTCCACCTCCTTTAGATCCCCTACGTAGCCTATAAAAGCACTACATGGTCTTCACTTTTTCATAAGACAAGATTATCATACTTGATATTCTAGAGAGTTGAAGAGGATCCATAAGCTTGGAGGATCGTCGCCCACCCGACGTTCAAGCTAGTGCAAGGTGTTGGAAAATCTTAAGTTAAAATTGGTTTTATCCAATGTTTGACTGAGTTGACTGGCTATGAATTTAATTCCGATTGGGAAATAAATTGTACGATAATTTTCTACGTCGTTCGTAGATAATTATAGAATTTTATTTCGTCTAAAACCGATTTTCGGTGAGTGAGAAATAAATGGTTAAAGATAGCCAATTAAAAAGGCATTTAATTGAATATGTAATAAAGTGTAAGACTTTATTACATTGAAATGTGTAATAGTTATTACATCCCACATTGAAAGATGTAATAAAGTTATTACACTTAATAAGTGATTGGAGGATTAATGTGTTCAACAAGTGAGTAAGACCATGGACCGTTAAGGTACATGGCAATCGCCACACGCGCGCCGTCCGTCCGTCCGCTCGGCTCGGCTCGGCTCGGCTCGTGCTCGTGCTCGTGCTCGTGCTCGGCTCGGCTCGGCTCGGCCCGTCCCGTCCCGACCCGACCCGACCCGACTCGACTCGACTCGCCTCGTCCTTGGACTTGGACTTGGACTTGGACTTGGATCTTGGCAATTGGACTTTGGGCTGGACTTGGGCTTCCTTGGGCTTCCTGGGGCTCCTGGGGCTCCTGGGCCTGGCCATCGTAATAGTTTTGCTGACGGGCTGAACTATTAATTTTTGATTGGGCTCAATGTATTGGGCTGATGTTGAACACATAAAGGCTGAAGGCCTATTTGTAAAATAATAATATTTAATAATTATATTATTATTATTATTATTTCTGAAAGACTCCAACGGTCATCAGGTCACTAACCTGACCGTTACAGAATGTTGATGACAGGTCTTTATACCTGGGGTTACAGGTGGTGGTAATTGCTGTCATTACTCACCTGCATGAATGCCTTGACCCAACCCTTCACATGCAGGTGGACACCTATAAATAGAGTGTCATAGGATGCATTTCATACACCAGAAAAACGCAAAAGCAATTCCCAGCATATTCATACAGTTCATACTCTCTACTTTTTCTCGTTCGAAAGGTGGTTCTGATCTGGTTGCTTCAGAGAAGAACAAGAAGAAAGTCGTTGTATCTTTGGGGGCATTACGTCTGCAAACCGTAGCATACACGGGACGTATTTGTCTTGCGGATAGCGAAAGCGCCTCGACTACCCGCAATCCAGTTCTGACGTTCGATCGAAGTTGAAGACCTGTTCGTGTTTCTCTTCTTCTTCATTTCTTTATTTAAGTTTATAGTTTCTGGAAAAGTGTAAAGATTCAGTAGTACTGATTCTAATCCAGAAACGAGCACTGTAATAGCTACGTAGTACCAACAACGCAAGACAAATAACCGTACTAAAAAATGACAACCGGAGACAATACTGGTGCTGAGAAAAACGGCCAATCTAGCACTGTTCCACCGTTGAACATGAACATTCCAATCATGCCTTCATCGGTGGTTCATGCTGAGAAACCTGAGAAGTTCAATGGGACTGACTTCAAAAGGTGGCAACAAAAGATGATGTTTTACCAGACCACGTTGGGTTTGGCAAAGTTTCTCAAGGATGAGCCTCTGGCCATGGATGAGAATGAAACTGATGCTAATAAGCGTGCGGCTTATGAAGCATGGGGCCAGGGTGATTACCTGTGCCGGAATACCGTTTTGAACGGTCTGAGTAATGACCTGTACAATGTGTATGGGAATATGACTTCGGCCAAAGCACTCTGGGATGCTTTGGAGAAGAAATATAAAACTGAGGACGCCGGAACTAAGAAGTTCGTCGTCGGGAAGTTTTTGGATTTTAAGATGGTCGACTCTAAGTCGGTCGTATCTCAATTCCAACACTTCCAGCTGATCTTGCATGACCTTGAAAATGAAGGCATGAAAATCAGCGAGTCTTTTCTGGTGGCTGCTGCTATTGAGAAGTTACCCCCGAGTTGGAGGGCTTATCAAAACTATCTTAAGCATAAGACCAAGGAAATGACTATTGACAAGCTGGTTGTCAAGCTTCGTATTGAAGAGGAAAACCGTAAGAGGTTTAATCCTGGGAGTGTGCCTGAGGAGCCTCGTGTGAATCTGATGGAGCAACCTAAAAGGAAGCTGCCTCCTCCTCAGAATACCTCTAAAGGGAAAGAGCCTGCCACCAAGGTCTGGAAGTTCTTAGGAAAATGCCATAACTGTGGAATAACTGGCCACATGGCTAAAGATTGCAAGAAGCCTAAACAGCCTATTGCACAGTACAAGGGGAAAGGGAAGCAATCTGCTAACCTTGTTGAAACCTCTGGGCAGGAGCTGACTGAAATGGATATGTCAGCAATGGTGTTTGAAGCCAACTTGGTTGGTAATCCTAAGGAGTGGTTCATTGACACTGGAGCCACTCGCCATGTCTGCTCTGATAAGGATGCATTTTCTACTTATGCTCCTTCGTCTGGCCGAAAGCTCCACATGGGGAACTCTTCCTCGTCTGCTGTTGCTGGAGTTGGGAACGTGACCCTGAAGCTCACCTCTGGAAAGGAGCTGCTGTTGAAGGATGTGCTGCATGTCCCGGACATCCGCAAGAACTTAGTCTCTGGGTCTCTTCTAGTTGAGCATGGTTTTAAACTTGTATTTGATGCTAAGAAGTTTATTTTGACTAAGTTTGGAACTTTCCTTGGTCGGGGCTATCTCGACAATGGACTGTTCAAAATGAATGTAATGGTTGTGCGCCGTGTAACCCCTATTGCCTCGAGCATTAATAAAATTGATTCTGTTTCGGTTTACTTGCTTGAGTGTTCTGAATTGTGGCATATTAGATTAGGACATGTAAATCTAAATGCGATTAAAAGATTAATGAATTTGGAATTATTACCAACTTCAAAAATTGATTCACAAAAGAAATGTGAAATTTGTATTGAAGCCAAAATGGCTAAGTTACCTTTTCCATCGACTGAAAGGTGTACTGAACCTCTTGGTTTAATCCATACTGATATATGTGATTTGAAGTTTGTACAAACAAGAGGTGGTAAAAAGTACTTCATCACGTTTATTGATGATTGTACTAGATATTGTTACTTATACTTATTAAGTAGCAAAGACGAAGCACTAGATGCCTTTACCAAGTATAAAGCTGAGGTTGAAAATCAACTTGGTAAACGAATTAAAATAATTCGAAGTGATAGAGGTGGAGAATATGTAGCTCCGTTTGAGAAGTTATGTTCTGAAAATGGGATAATTCATCAAACGACGGCTCCTTATTCACCACAATCAAATGGTGTTGCTGAACGAAAAAACAGAACTCTAAAAGAAATGATGAACGCCATGTTGATTAATTCGGGTTTACCTCAGAACATGTGGGGGGAAGCTATTTTGACAGCTAACCACATTTTGAATAAAATCCCACTTAAAGGTAAAAACGAGACGCCGTACGAATTGTGGAAAAATCGTAAGCCGTCTTATAAATATCTTAAAGTGTGGGGGTGTTTGGCTAAGGTGTCTGTTCCTGAACCAAAGCAAATGAGAATCGGACCAAAGACGGTCGATTGCATTTTTATCGGATATGCATACAATAGTATGGCTTACCGATTTTTGGTACACAAGTCTGATAATCCAGACGTGCATAAAGGTACCACGATTGAATCGAGAAATGCTTCATTTTTCGAAAATATCTTTCCTTGTAAAGAAAGAGAAGAATCAAGTTCTAATAAAAGAACTTATGAACCTGATGTCGACACAACACCTGTTGGTGACGATCAGGTAGACGAAGAGGTTATTGAACCTAGACGTGGTAAAAGGATAAAAACGGCTAAGTCGTTTGGACCTGATTTTATTACGTATTTATTGGATGACGAGCCAAAGTCCTATGGGGAAGCTCTATCCAGTCCAGATGCACCG